>JAWDJE010000005.1:189765000-191111250 GCA_035047345.1 Bradypodion ventrale
CCTAAAGAAGTTTAAAAGGTTGTGACCAGAGCAAGATCTTTCTCAGCTGTGGCTCCTTCATTGTGGAACAAGTTGTCTGTGGAAATCAGATCTGCTTCTACTTTAACAGTCTTGCGCAAACAAGTAAAAATGTTCCTATTTCATCAAGCTTTTCCCTCATCAGCAAGTTGATGTTACATCTGCAGTAAGCCACTTATTTGTTTTGGTTTTACTGAGTTTGTGAGTTGGAATGAGAAAAATGTAAATTACAGTAAAACCTCGCATAAAGAGCGCCTCGCTTAGAGACTAACTCGCTTAAAGAGCAGAATTTTCTCTGAATGGTCGCCTCACTTAACAACTAAAACCAACCAAAAAATCACTTAACAACTAAATCAGGGTTCGCAATCCACCACCCCCTGCTGGAAGTCACAATTGGTCACTTACAGTGGTGTTTCGCTTAAAGAGCAAACTCGCTTAAAAGCAATCCCTTGGAATACATTATGCTCTTTAAGTGAGGTACCACTGTATATATTATTGGTATGGTTTGTTGTTCTATTGGGATGTCATCTTGGTAGGCATATTTCACATATATTTTTGTATGGTTGTTTGATGTTATTTGTGTATGTATGTGCTCACACCAATTGGGCAGGATACAAGTCATACAAGCAAAGAAACAAATTTATTATTATTAGGTATGTAAGCTTATAAATTTATTCAAGTGCATCAGTTGGATCACTCCTGTCAATTCTGATGAAACTACACTTATGCCTCTAACAGTAGATTTCTGATAATTTTTTTTATCATAAACTGATATGCTGATCATTATTATTTGAGGCTGTGCAGCTCCCCCAGTGGCTTAGTGATTAAGATGCTGAGCTTGGAGACTGGAAGGTTAGGTTTTGATACCCAAGGGCTTCACTTGGGGACATGAAAAGAGACTCATTTGGGCATCCTCTAAGCATTCTCCAGCAAAAATTCTTTCAACCCAGAGTAATCTCTGACACAAAATAATAATAATAATAATAATAATAATAATAATAATAATAATAATAATAATAATAATAATAATAATAATTATTATTATTATTATTATTATTATTATTATTATTATTATTATTATTATTATTATTATTATTATTATTATTATTATTATTGGCTGTTTTTTTAGGGTGACCTTGCCAAATGAAATAAGGCAAGCAGCCTCAAGTTGTTTTTTCAGGAGAGACACTATCTGTGGAGTGCCCTTTTTAGAGGCTTATCTGGTACTTCAGTTATGGTCTTTTTGGTATCAGGTGAAAATCTATCTAGCCCATGCATTTTTAGAACAATTTTAGAGTTTGGGGTCTTTGGCTTGATGGTATTACTTATTGTTTTTATCTGTTACACTTAAATCCCACTCCTACATTGAATGTCCTTGTATTATTTTATCTACTGCTATTTTATTAATGTTTCATAATGATTTCGTTGTTTTAGATCAGGGTTCTCAACCTTACCATGCCACGAGCCAGACAACTCCACCCCCGACCATGTCGTGGACCGGACATGTGGTTTCCCCCTGCCCATTTGTGCAGGCGCATCCACTTCCAGAGCCGTCGCCATGGGCCAGATGAATGGCTTCGGGGGCTGGGTCCGGCTCACGGGCTGTAGGTTGCGAACCCCTCTTAGATTTTTTAATGTAACTGTCCTGTTTCCAGAATACTTTGGATGTTCCAAACCATAAAAAATACTGGCAAAAGATAGTATAGACTGTATGATACAGCTGTATCACACAAGTGTTCATCTCTCTTAAAATAAAAATCAGTATGAGTTGCATTAATCTTGCCAATACTGAAGGTTACTAAAGCTCAAGCATTTTAACAATATATGTATCTATCTTCTCTTCACTGCTTCCAAATTAAAAGTGAGCCATTTGTTTCTTCAGGAATGAGTTATTCTAGGTGGTTATTTTTCCTAGAGTTGGCTCCCATGTGTTAAACATAAAAGGCTAACTCTGTAATCCAGTATTTATTATGAATTGTATCTTATTTATTCTCAATTAAAATTATCGTAAAGCATAGAGGAACATAAGGCTCATTGATAATCACACCTGGAGTACAATAGTCCTGGAAATGTCATCTGTGTGGAAAATATATTATTTCATGATCATTTTAGTTAGTACGTTTTAATCCTGTCTTCTTTTCAAAGAGTTCATGGTTTTCCCTAGTGTACATGATTTTAGTCCAACCTGGTTTATGTTTTCAACAACTCAATGAGACATCAGACTGGGATCACCCATGGAATTTAATGGCTTAGTAGATATTTCAGCATCTTTCCCATCTGAATTCAGCAATTTAATCATTAAATCAGTTGTCTCCTCTGGGATTTGGTACTACAGTATTTTGGATGGTTTACTAACAAATGTTAGGGGTATATATATATATATATATATAGTAATTACATCATAGTAATTAATGTTTAAAATAACATGTAGACTCCTTTTGTTTCAGTGAGATTATTTAATTGACTTTACTCCCCCCCCCCCTTAATATAAGGATTTACTTCTTCGTCTCAGTGTGTTGTACAATAGTAAAACAGTAAACAGACCTTCCTCCAGTTCTACAAATTAACTTGACATCTTCTTTAAAACAGTGATTTGGACATGTCAGAGTTTCTCATTAATCCAAATGCTGGGCCATGCCGCTATAATTTGATTGCTGTGTCAAACCACTATGGAGGCATGGGAGGAGGGCATTGTAAGTAATTTACTTTGTAACTTTAATGGCATCTTTTTCTATTATGGCTTGTTTTCAACACTTCTTGTAAAAACCTCTTATCCTATCCTAGACACTGCCTTTGCGAAAAATAAAGATGATGGGAAATGGTACTACTTTGATGATAGTAGTGTATCCACTGCATCTGAGGAACAAATAGTGGCAAGTATCATTTGTTGTTCTAAAAATAAGACAACTTATGGCCAGGAGCAAAATCTTAAAAAGATCTGATTATGTTCCTTCTGTCTTTTAAGAATATCACTGCATTATGAATAGGATTATTCCAAAATATTATATGAGTTTAGTTGCTTTTGCAACAAATCTAAAAATTAAAAAGCCATGCCAAGAAAGTATTCTTTTTCTCAGTAAGAAAAAGTTGCAGAAACAATTATTGATTTTAGGCCATACATATAATTTGAATTTGGATACTTGAGTAAAAAGAGACACTTTATAGAAGGCTTTAAACTAGCTTTAGAAATCACTACAAATATCAGAATACCAGCTTGTTGAATCCTTGTATTTCATGTTCTACATATCATAGGGAGCCTGTTTCTGACCTTTGTTGACAGTCTTTGACAAGCAAATAGAAGCTTTAGATGCCATTATGTGTGAAGTGCTGATGATGCATTTTGTGATAGGAAGTCTTGGGAGAGAGATCCCAGAGTACTGCTGGGTAACTTCTTATCTGGTAAGAACATTCCTTCTGGTGTTCTGCAAGTGTGAAACAGCTTGCTTGGCAGAAGATCTGTCCAGGCACCTGCTGATTAGAAACAAAATAAGCATGGTTTTATAGGAGCCAAGAAAGCATTATACTTAATTTCTGGATTGAAAAAGAAAGGGTTATATAATCATAAAGATGTTATATAGTTAGGATTCAATTCTCATACCACTTTATAAACTAATATGGCTCTAAGGTAATAACACATTATATTGAGATCAACTGGTTTAAAATTACAGATTCAGTTGCTTTTAAGTCTGTTGTGCTTTGAAGCTGGGGAATGGTATTTAAAGCTAGATGTTTTAAATTTTATTCCTGGGTTAGGTCCAGATTTGCACAGTTTTCTCACAGAACAAAACTTTCCTATTTGTCTCCTTCCCTATTTCCTCCTGCAGAGGGGAGGAGAGAGGTAGACACAAGACATTTTGATCCTATATTGATGCATCTCTACAGTTTATAACTATAAAAATGACCAGTTTAAAGAAAATTAAAGTTAAATGTCCTAAATGAATTGTTTCTAGTCTCCAGTTACTGAGTGGAAGGGTAAGGATATCAGTGTTGTACAGTGGAATCTTGGTTAATGTAATTAATGCATTCTCTCGCATGTTTCTTTCAGCGAAAATTACTTTAACCGAATTTTCCATAGGAATGCATTGTATGCAATTCCCACAGGAATTAATTGAAAACCAAAATACATTAACTAAAATGCAGTTTCCCATAGGAATGCATTGAAAACCATTTAATCCGTTCCAAAAAAAATTCTGTAAACCGAGCCACTGTTTTCTATAGATTTCGTTTTGTTATGCAATTTTTATGTTAACCGAGCTGTTTGTTAACCAAGGTTCTAGTGTATCTGATGTTAAACAGAACAGTTCTCTAGATTTCTAGTCTGGCATGCTTCTGTTATGGCACCTCTCTGGCTAGTTTTCTTTTTATTATTCCCCCCCTCAAAAGACATCTATTGAAAGTAATCCTTTGCTTCAAGTCATCCTTCTGATAATATTTACTTTTTATCATTTCAAGGTATGGGATAGTTCTTCCCCACTTTGGTAATCAGCTAGTGGACAGTATGACGTTCTTTAGCTTGTTGTTTCCCTCAGTTGTGCAAATTTATTGAATTAGGGTTAATAGTTGAACGAAACATTTTTGTTCGCTATAGGCTACGTCTACTATCCCTTCTAAAGTTAGCAATGTCCATATTTCAAATATAGACATTAAGATCTCAGAAGTCTGTGGGTTTATTTTTGTGGCTTGGGGTACATACTTTGTTCAAGGTCAGTAAAACAATATTCAAAAAGTAAAAAAGGAATTTAAACTTATCTTCTGTTCAGACAAAAAAAATATATTCTATAGAAAAATGGCAAAACTGCCAAACAAAGAAGAGAGATGCATACAAACTAAGATTTTTCTGATAGGCAGTAACTTTGGGTGATTTTAAAAATGATATGGTACAAACATGCACATTTCTTAGTTATTATAAATTGAAAGAAGAGAAACAGCAGTGGCGAGTCACTTTATGTAGCTTTGTATTTTTAACTGTTTCTGCGCTGAACTAGAATATTTGCAAATATATGAGCAATAGCATTAAGCCTGCACATTTTTCTCTTGTTTCTATTCTGTTGCACTTCACATGTTTTTTTCTTTACTTCTATATGATATAATGAGGCAATCTGTGCCTTACCATGGTTTACAAAACATGCATACACAAACAACTTTATGGCTGACCAGTACATATACCAAGGAAATCAATTCCAGACTTGGTAGTGCTGGTTTTGGTAACTGGTTGCCACGGTAGATGTAAGAACTTGAATAAAGACTGCAGAGGGGATAATCGGGCATACTCTTCCAACTCTAGATCAAATCTATGCCACCAGGTGTTATAAGAAAGCTGTAGAGATTGCGCAAGATAGTACGCACCCTGGAAATGATCTCTTTCAGCTTTTGCCTTCTAGAAGAAGGTATAGGGTCATAAAGACCAGGACCAGCCGCTTGAGAAATAGTTTCTACCCAAAAGCGGTTCTGGCTTTGAATACAGTGCAATGCAGTCTATGAGGGAGCTTCTGTATATAGTTTTTAGAGTTTTTAGGGTTTTAGAGTTTTTAGAGTTTTAGAGCTTTTAGGGGTTAAATGTGTATATGTGGGGTGGGAGTATGGTGATAATTTTGTATAGTTGTATTTTGTTTAGGTTTTGTTGGGTTGTTAAGTGTTTTTCCCCCCAATCTTGTTGTTCTGTGCAGGACAATGACAATAAAGATTTATCTATCTATCTATCTATCTAATAAATGGAAACATCAGTACCAATATCTGGAAGGCCATTCTATCTGTATATGCTATAGGAAAAAAAACCTTTATACTAAATTGTGGATTATAGAGGGAAACCAAGATAGGTCATACAAAAGATGGACTAAATTGTATCTTCTATATTTGCATAGTCTTTCTAAAAACATCTTTTCTGGTACTCTTGAAATAAGGCTAAAATTAATGAATGCGGGGATAGTGTAAAGTGTGACTTTGATAATTAATACTGAAATTGTTTTTTTTTTCTTCATATTTTGCAGTCCAAAGCAGCCTATGTGCTATTTTACCAGAGACAGGACACAATCACTGGAACGGGCTTTTTCCCTCTTGACCGGGAAACCAACCAAGGTGCTTCTGCTGCTACAGGCATCCCATTAGAGAGTGATGAAGACAGTAATGATAACGACAATGATATAGAGAATGAAAATTGTATGCACACTAACTAATGGAAGATCTAGAAGCCATATGGAGAATAACTTACGTGTGGGAGATATTTATTGAAACATTGAAATTACCCACCAAATTAAAAAATAAAATCTGAGATGGGAAATTTCAGATAAAAGAATGTAAATCCTTATTAAATTTTAACTTGTGCAGTACTTGAAGTGAAACACAATGAAAACGTTAACAGAATTCGTCTCTAATACCTTTAGAATCTCTTGTATTCAGAAGCTATATACAGGAAATCACAAATAAACCCCTTTACAGTTTCTGCTGCAGTTTGGATGGATTATGGTATCTTTATTTTGGATTCAAATCAATAACAATTTGTATACAGTATTTTGTTTTTGTCTTAACACCATGAGAATATTACTGCAGAATCTGTATTTTGGGTGGGTTATTATATACCTATAACAAACGATGATTTATGTAATATATGTGACTTGTACATGCAGCAGTATTCTTGGAATACTAAATTTTCAAGTTTCTCCCTGAAATAAATGTGGATCAAAAAGAAACTTAATCATGATAGAAGAACATAACTTTAAAAAGGTGTTTTAGCCTTTTCTGGTATAAGCAATCTTTCAGAATATTATGTTCATCTTACTGCTGCTGTGGAACAGGTTCTGGATTTTATGCTGCATTAAGGAATTGAAATTTTCAATTAAATGTAAGTATCCCTCATTGCTTGTTGGATCTACTTTGTAAACATAATTCCTGTTACCTTGCTTATAAGATGTGCGTAACTTTAATCTGGTGTCAGTCCAAAAATTTTAATTGTGCTGTAAGTCCCTCCCCCATTTTGGTAGTTTGACAATTTACAAACTACGTACAGTGTAATAGGGTCCGATTTTTAATAGTATACCGTATTCATAGTAAAGACTGTGCATCAAGCTTAGATGACTTTTCCATATAACTTGCCTTCAAATTGTTAATGGGCAACTGGTTTAAAGGTAGGTCTGTTAATTTTTCATGTGCGTTTTTGGTGGAATTCACCATAGCCTTACATCCTATCTCAAAAGGTAACTTATTATAGAAGAATTGGCATTTGCATGTTCAAGAGTCAGAACCTGTACAGTAAGTAGATAAAGCATACATACCTTGAATTGGATTTTAATTAATTGTGTTCAAGAAGTCTGGGATGCCAAAAATGAGTGTGACCGTTTGAAACATTTTTATTTGCTGCTTTCCCTTTGATATAGTTGGAAGAATGTATTGTTGGTTCATATACAATACTGCCTTTGATAGGAGCTCCCAAAATGTGGAGGCACACTTCACATATCTACTACCTGAAGTCCCACCATTGTTAAAGCAAAAAGTATGATCTTCACTTGAACTAATCAAATACAATAGGTTATAAATTGTGTATTGTAAATAAAGTTCACTCTGTGAGTGCACATTTTGGTAAATTATTTATTTATGTTGGCATTTAAAAGTTTAAAGTTGCATTTAACCAGGATAAAATTAGGTCTGTGAACATGGCTTTGCTTTATACTTTGATATTAAAAGCTTGCGTTTCATCCTGGTATTTTAAAGCTGCTTTTTTTTTTTAATGTAAGCTAGCCTCCTGCATGACAGAGGTTAAAAATTGTCTGCACTTGAGTTCACTTGAGTTTACATTTGAAATGCGCATGTTTTATTTATAAAAATTTCAATAAAGCTATTCAAGGCCTTATTTAGTCTTTTCTGTTTCCTGCTAGAAGTCTCTGGTAATAAATCACTGTATTTTGTCAATATTTTTTATTGTCCAGAATTGTGAAAATCAGATGTCATGCTATTGCAATAGTGGTATATTTACCAGATAGAGCAGTATATAAATGCAAGAAATAAAATGGTAAATGACATATCTCAAGGACCCAGATAGATATATCTGAGAAAAGGGGTGATTTTTTTCTTAGTATCTTGAAGGACTGAAAAGGGCTGATAGCACTAATAGTACTGCAAAAGCATTTGTGTAATTCTTCCTTGACTGGGATACTTTTGCATGCATGAGGGGAACAGAGGCTGGAATGCTATACTCAGTGATGGTGAACCTTGGCACTCCAGCTGTTCTTGGACTTCAATTCCCAGAATCCCTGATCAGCAGGTGTGCTGACTTGGACTTCTGGTAGTTGAAGTCCAAAAACAGTTGGAGTGCCAAGGTTGGCTACCAGGGCCATGTTTATCTGGGATAAAATTGATTAAATCCAGTCATAAGTGACTGTTGCTGCACCATGTAGGACAAGAAAATAACAACGCTTCTAGTTGCTGCCAATCACTGTAAACAGTACTGGCCAGATGGACTAATGTTCTGACTTAGTGGCTTTCCTATACCCAATACTTCCAGTCCTAGTGAAGGTGGGAGAAAATTTCCATTACAGCTCTTCCTTGAAAAATTTTCCATTTTAAAAAAGCGTAAAATACACAGGTTGTATCTCCCCAAATAATAGAAAGCACAGGAGCCCCTGGGCAACATGCCCGATCCAGATGTGTTGCACTATAATGTGCAATGCTCTGATATGAATTTTAAAAAGAATAAAAGACCACAAAAATAGGATTCAGATATAGTCTCATTAAAAGAAACATCATGTTGTTGTTCAGTCGCACATTTGAGTCCGACCTTTACGACCCCATGGACCACCGCATGCCAGGCTCCTCTGACATTTGCAATCTTCTGTAGCACGCCCAGATCTATGCCCACTGACGGCATCAACAATGCCATCTAACCAGTGGTGGGCATCAGCAGGTTGGCACCAGTACACGTATACCGGTAGTAAAAATGGCTGGCCCCTCCCCTCCCCCTCCTAGAAGAGGCTTCAGAGGGGGCTGGCTCCATTTACCCCTTCATCAAAGGCTTTTCCTGGGCTCCGTTTCACTCCAAAGTGCATCCCCAGCCACTCCAGAGTATAGCGAAGAGCAGTCACATGGCCAACAGGCCACACCCACCCAGTCACATGGCCACACCCATAGTGTGGTAGGAAATTTTTTTATGCCCACCACGCATCTAACCATCTCATCCTCTGCAGCCCCCTTCTCTTTTTGCCTTCGATCTTTCCCAGCATCAGGGCCTTCTCCAGTGAGTCCTCCCTTCTAATTTGATGGTCAAAGTACTTGAGCTTCATCTTCAGTATTTGTCCTTTCAAAGAGCAGTCAGGGTTGATTTCCTTTAGGATTGACTGATTTGAGCTGCTTGCAGTTCAGGGGACTCTCAAGAGTCTCCTCCAGCACCACAGTTCAAACGTGTCTATTCTTCTGCGCTCAGCTTTCCTTATGGTCCAGCTCTCACAGGTATTCTGGTATAATCTTATTGAAAGACACAGGTCTTAGCATAACTCATTCTGTAAATATTCTTCAGCGTGGTCACTGAATCAAACAATGGACAGTGTGGTCACTGCGAATCAAACAAATCATGCATACATAGAAACCTGCAGAATCTTCTAGCGTTGAAAAATGAGCCTTTAGGGTAGGACAAGCACACCACCAATAAATGGTAGCACTGCAAAAGAAACACCTCTTTGGAGCTCTTCAGTCTTTCTTGAGAGATAGTTTCATCTTCAAACTTTATATTCTGGTAGCAAGTAGGATCTATATGTAATTTGACACAGAATGAGATTGTGTAGCTCAGCGTGCTTCTATATTAGAAGAAATGCTTAGTTCAAATATAAAATACAGATCAGCAGGAATATGTTTTTATAAAATATTTATTACACTGTGGAGTAAAATGAGTGTTTATAAAATATGCTGATTAGAATCCTGCTTACATGGAAAGTAAAGATAAAGGTTTCCCTTGCTTGAAAGCCAGTCGTATCTGACTTTAGGGTGCAGTGCTCATCTGTTTCAAAGCCGAAGAGCCAGCGCTGTCTGCTTCTACAGATGTTTCCGTGGCCATGTGGCAGGCATGACTAGACACTGGAGTGCACAGAACACTGTTACCTTCCCGCCAAAGTGGTCCCTATTTATCTACTTGCAATGTCTTGCTTTAGAACTGCTAGGTTGGCAGGAGCTGGGACAAAGACGGGAGCTCATTCCGTCCTGCAGTACTCAGGAATCGAACTGCTGACCTTCTGCTTCCCAGTCAGCGTCTTAGCCACTTAAGCCACTGTAGTCCATGGACACTTGCTAATTTGAAAACACCAATGTAAATTGCCAGTGATGAAATGCTGGCTAGTTAAAGTGTTGATGCTCATATTCCTAGTTGTGCACCAAATCATACAATGGGCAAGTAACAAAGAAGACAAACATCATGGTCTCGATCAGTAGCAATTATATTCTGGATGTCCATATAGCCCAATACATTATGTTTCCAAAATAATTAAAATAAATAACACTGTGTGCATCTCACCACACACACGGGGCTGGTGGAAGGCTCCTTTGAGACAAACGCCTTGCGCTCAGGTTTGCTTTGCTTAAACACAACTTTTATTAAGGGTTTAACAGCTGCTTCTAAAGTCGCTTCTCCTGCAGTCTTTGAAGGCTGAGTTAAATTCTTGGGCACCTTTTCCCTGTTCTGCAGCCCAGTTATTGCCACTTAAAAAATTTTGTTTCTCTTATATGAAAGGTTGGGTATCATGATTACTCAGACATTGAATCTGCCATCCTATGCTATATTTAAACTAGTTTTGAATGTTCTTCAGATAGTATCTTATTTTCCTTCATGCACCTTTTCACATTTTTCATGAATGATCAGCTGTAATAATTTATATTTATAATAAACAATTGTACATGTGCTCAAAGTATTATAGTGTTAAGTGTTTTTATTTTATTTTATGATTTATTGGCCTTATTCACTCATTTTAATTTTTGTTTGTTTGTACCAAAAGTACTTCTTTGTTGGTCAACTTCTCAATCCAAAACTTAATAGCATTCTACAATAAATCTAAATTTCAAATGCTACTCTCTTTTTTACAGTGGCTGTATTAAACTTCATTCCAATCCATATGCAGCACTGTACATTTTTGTTGCATTTTCTATCTATATACTGTAGTCAGAAAGATAATCTGAACATTTCTAATTCTGTCCTTTATTGCATGGATATGCTTCAAATATTCAAATGTAGCCAAAGTAAAAAACACAAAAGTGGCTCACACATGAGAACAAAGTTACCAGGGAAATGTAGGTAAGCCCAGACCTTTGATGAGGGTACCTGTTAGGCACACATTTACAAAGACATAATTCTGATGTTTACACATTGGTTAGAATGTCAGATAGCTGCAATTACCAATGCAGGTTCACATACCTTAGCAAACACTAAAAAAAGATTTTGGACTTTGCTTTGTCAGTAGTTTGGCCACATTTCAGGCTCGTGAGAACCACCTTCGTCATTGTTATTTACTAGAACCTTGGCAACATGTAAAATAGTTGTTCACTGTGATGCGGAGCATTTGCTAGCAGTTCAGTTCAGTAAATCATTTATTTTTCCAATATCAGTACACAATTTCTCCATAGGTAAAGATTGTGTAGCTCAGCGTGCTTCTATATTAGAAGAAATGCTTGAAAGAAATGCCCTTGCTTGAAAGCCATTCATATTCAACTCTGTGATTCAGTGCTTATCTTGTTTTATAGCCAAAGAGTGCCTGCAGACATTTCCGTGGACATGTGACAGGCATGCCTCAACACCAGAGTGCACAGAATGCTGTTTACCTTCCCACCAAAGTGGTCCCTATTTATCTACTTTCAATTTCTTGCCTTCGAACTGCTAGGTTGGCACGAGCTGGGACAGAAATGGGAGCTCACTCTGTCATGCAGTACCCGGGAATCGAACTCTGACCTTCCAGTCAGTGACTTCAGCATCTTAACCACTTGAGTCACCACAATCCCTAATTTCTTCATAACAGTGCCCTAATTTGGGGTCAGAAAGCCTTGCCAATCAGTCTATTTCAACGATCTGCTACAGTAAAATCCTAATCTATCTACTCTCCTTTTTTCTGATCTATGCACTTTACATATAACATGGAAAGTGGCAATCATTTCTCAAACAGGAGTAGACCAACAAGTATGATGGTATATAGTTAAAAAGAACTTTAGGAGGAGGCTGAATATATCTGAAGGCTAGAAAGGATGTTGCCCTAAGTTGTAAATTGTTCATAACATATATGGTGCCTCACATCATTGCTATGGAAGTTAATTAGTATTGTATAATCTGCTCCACTAGGAAGAGATATGCCATAGCACTCCAGAATCTTAGCATAAGGCACTTGTCTCTTCAAACAAGTATCAGCTGCCAGTTGTCTGTGTCATGTTTCCTTTTACTTGAGCAAAACAGGCTTCCACAGAGCAAACCGTATTCTGCTGGCAAAAGGGGACATCCTTATTAATAGATACAATTACATGTTTTTGTTCCCCACACTGCATTAAATGAAATTAATAATGACACTGTGAAAGAACTGAAACAGAAAAGATTGCAACTTCATCTCTTACTACTACATTTTTAAAATGAAAAACATGCAGTGAAATGTGCCACTGACTATTTCACTTGACAGATCGCCTTTTTCACTTCATAATCTGGGGTGCAAAGGAGGGAGAGGGAAGGAGGGAGGATGCACTCTGCACCTGCTCTGAGACAACCTCCTATTGCATCTGTTTCAGGCCTTAATGTGCCCTGTCACATTGTCAAATAGGGCCACAGTAGCTTAGCAGTTAAGACACTGAGCTTGACCCGAGTGCTGAGTGACAGAGTGATCCTCTATCCCATTTCCTGCCAACCTAGCAGTTTGAAAACAAGACACTGCAGGTAGATAAAGAGGCACCAGGGACTGCAGTGGCTTAGTGGTTAAAATGCTGAACCTAATGACTGAAAGGTTGGCAGGACAGCAGTTTGAGACCCAAGTGCTGCGTGACAGAGTGAGCTCCCGTCGTCTATCCCAGCTCCTGCCAACCTAGCAGTTCGAAAGGAAGAAATTGCAGGTAGATAATAATAATTATTTCATGTCAGAAATGATTCTGGGTTGAAAGGATGTTTTGCTGGAGAAACTCCGCTCAGGGGACGCCTGGATGAGGCTCCTTTCATGTTCCCAAGATCTTTCCTCACCGAAGTGGTCCCTATTTATCAACTTGCAATTTCTTGCTTTCGAACTGCTAGGTTTGCAGGAGCTGGGACAGAGACGGGGGCGCTCAATCCGTCATGCATTACCTGGTTCTCCAACTGCCAACTTGCCAGTCTTCCAGCTAACAAGGCAAGCTTCTTAACCACTGAGTCACTGCAGCCCCTACTATTCTGGTTATGCCAGAATATTTACCTAATCCACTTTCATTGCTCATTACTCACGTTAATAATGCTATTTTTGTTTGAAATTTTAATTTTCTTTGGCTGCATCCATTTTCGCAGGGTCCCAACCCAAATTTTTCAATCCATATGTCTGAGAAAGTGGACTGCAATCTACAATAAGTGGCACTGAAATAAATCTATTACCTTTTAAGGTAAAGCAATAACTTTACTTTTTTCCCCTTGCCTTTTTGTTCAGTTTTTGTTATAAATCTACCAGAGAAGAACAGTAAATTAAAAGTAAGGTAAAGATAAAGGTCACCCTTTCTAGAAAGCCAGTCGTATCCAACTCTAGGGTTCAGTGCTCATGTTTCAAAGCCAAAGAGCCAGCGCTGTCTGCTTCTGCAGACGTTTCCGTGGTCATGTAGCAGGCATGACTAGACACCGGAGCGCACTGAGTGCTGTTACCTTCCCACCAAAGTGGTCCCTATTTATCTACTTGCAATGTCTTGCTTTCGAACTGCTAGGCTGGCAGGAGCCAAAGATGGGAGCTCATTCCATCCTGCAGTATTCGGGTATTGAACTGCTGACCTTCCGCCCACCCACCCCCAGTCAGTGTCTTAGCCACTTGAGCCACTGCAGTATGCTGACATATTTATACCCAGTAACTATTGAGGATAAGTCCACAGTAGAAATAACAAATTGATATGTAAGATGTGATAGAGCGAAATTAGATTGACTTGAAACTTTTAACTCTTTTTTTATAATTAATTTTTATTATTTTTTAAAAAAGAAAAAGTAATATACAAAGAAAAAAGACATCAATACAATGAAACTTTTTACTCTTGATAATAATTAATTGAATTAGGATAGAACTTAACGTAGTATAGTATAATCAAGTGTTGTTTTATTTGTATCTTAGTGTCTTTAGTATTTTTTCTATATAAGATTATGTCAATGTTACGTCTCATATATGTTTTATTTCTCCATATTTTATATGTTACTTTCCTTACACCTATTTTGTAAAAAAAAATTTTTTAAAAAAAACTTAATAAAAAAAATGACAGACATGAGCCATTCCGAACTAAGCAAATCTCACCAAGAACCCTGAAACCCTTCAGAACAAGAAGCTTGGGATCATTCACTGAGCCCCCGCAGCCCCTCTTTGCAGGTAGATAAAGAGGTACCCCTTGGGCGGGAAAGAAGCTAACAACACAGCGTTCCGGGTGTGCACATCGGCGTCTAGCCATGCGTGCCACATGAGCACGGAAACGTCTGCGACTGTAAAATAAACGGAGATGACATGAGGAGCACCACCACCCCTAGAGTCGGACACGACTGGCTGTCGAGCCAAGGCCAGCTTGCTTAATGAAGTCCAACTCCCACAACGGCTGTTGCCACAGACGCAGCGCCCAAGCCTTCCTCCGCCGAGCAGACGCCCCCCAGGCAGGGGCACCTAGTGCAGCCTCTCCGGGCCTCCGCCGCCGCCGCCGCCGCCGCCGCGCCTCTCCCGTCCCGCTCCGCCCCTTCCCGGGCTCCCTGCGCGGTGCGGAAGCGGGCCTGACGTGTGGCGGAGGTGGTGGCGGCGGCGGCGGCGCCCGGCATTGTGGGAGCGGGAGCAGACGTGGAAGTGGCCCGGCCGGGCTGGCCTTCTTGGAAAGATTTGCCAGCAGCCTCTCGTGGCTGCGAAGGCAGGGTGGGCGGCCGGCCGGCCGGGGGGCGCGTTCCCTCCTTGGGGGGCGGGGGGGGAGGGAGGATTGCCACAGAAGCCGGCGACTAGGCTGGGCTGCCCCTGACCGGCCTCCTTCTCCTGTCGCTGACGGTTTGCCTTCACACGACGCGGCGGAGGAGCCATGGCCGGGACCACCAGCAGCCCGGAGGCCGTGAAGAGACTGCTGGAGAACATGCAAGGCGACCTGCGGGCCCTCAGCCTGGAGTGCCGCAAGAAGTTCCCTCCCGTCAAAGAGGTGAGAGACCAGGGGGGCGGGGGGGGGGGGCGGCGAAGAAGGTCTGCTGGGGGAAGGTGTGTCTTTTGGGGGGCAGGCAGGAACACACACACCCCACACACACACACACACACACACGTCCCGTGGTGTGCAGCAATAGCGATCACCCTTAGATATCGCCCCCAGAGAGTAAACAAAACGACAACAACAAAAGGCCAACGTTGGGACACCTTAACTCCTGTATTTATTTATTTATTTATAATATATATCTATCACTCCAGAGAGTAAAAACAACAATAAAAGACAAAATCACGTTGTGGCACCTTAAAGCCTAACTCCTCTATCTATCTATCTATCTATCTATCTATCTATCTATCTATCTATCTATCTATCTATCTATTTATTTATTTATATATCCATCCATCTATCTATCTATCTTATCAAAAATCCTTGTGACGCCTTAAAGACTAACTCCTGTATTTATATACTGTATTTATATCTATAAATAGGAAAGCTGAACGCAGAAGAATAGATGCCTTTGAAATGTGGTGTTGGAGGAGAGTTTTGAGAGTACCCTGGACAGCGAGGAGAACAAATAGGTCAATCTTAGAAGAAATCAACACTGAATGCTCATTGGAAGGGCTAATAGTAAAGACGAAGCTAAAGTATTTTGGACATCAAATGAGAAGGGAGGATTCACTTGAGAAGGCCCTGATGTTGGGAAAGGTGGAGGGCAAAAGAAGAAGGGGGAGGCCAAAGATGAGATGGCTAGATGGTATTGTGGACGCAACGGGCACAGAGCTGGGAGTGCTGAGGGGGATGGTGGAGGACAGAGGTGCCTGGAGAACAATGGTCCATAGGGTCGCAAAGGGTCGGAACCGACTGTGCGACTGAACAACAACAACAACATATCTATAACACCAGGGGAAAAAAAGTTGTGGCACCTTAAACATTAACTCCTGTACAGTTTTTATATATTTATCACTCCAGAGAGTAAAAACAACAACAAAAGACAAAAAAACCCGTTGTGACATCTTAAAGGCTAACTCCTATATTTCTATCTATCTATCTACTTATCTATCACCCCAGAGAGTAAGCAAAATGACCAAAAAAAAGGACAAAAATCCTTGTGACACCTTAACGAATAACTCCTCTGTGTGTGTGTGTGTGTGTGTGTGTGTGTGTATAGATATATAGCTATATATATTGTACTGTATTTATATCTATCACCCCAGAGAGTAAACAAAACAAAAATGTTGTGGCACCTTAAAGATTAACTCCTGTATTTATATATTTATATTTATCACTCCAGAGAGTAAAAACAACAACAAAAGACAAAAGAAACGTTGTGACATTTTAAAGGCTAACTCCTGTATTTCTTTCTGCTTATCTATCTACCTATCTATCTGCTTATCTATCTACTTACCTACCTACCTATCGATCTATCTATTTATCACCCCAGAGATAAGAAAAAAAGACAAAAAACATTGTGGCACCTTAAAGACTAACCCTTGAATTTATATATATGACCCCATAGCACTTAGTGCACTCTCTGGGTGGTTCACAAGGTAATTAGCATTTTGCTCCCAACATGCTGGATCCTCATTTTATCGGAAGGAAGAACCAACTTTGTTCCTTGTCAGGATCAAACTCGCAACGTTTTGGCTGCAGTACAGCAGTTTAACCACTGCACCATGAGGGCTCCTGATGTAAAGGGGGTGTTGGGTGAGAAGGTGGGAGTGAGAGACAGAGAGGAAGTGTTGGGACAGTCATGTGGTTTGTGGTGTGCGATCTTGTTTTTGAAACCCGGCTTGGGGAATTCAGAGGGATGGGTGTGTCTACCTGGCTGTGTCTTGAACCATTTGGCCTCCGCCATCCAAAGGCAGCAGTTTTCTGTCTTGACCTGACCTGTCTGTTCACTTTTTAGAAGCCTGTCATCTGTACTAGACCCAACGTTTTTAGTATACCTGCTCCCGTGCCTGCAGTGGTATCTTTAGAAAGGGGGGGAGGGAGGGGGACAACTCGATGTAGGTTAAAAGAAACCTAGTATAATTTGGTCATCATAGCTAAAGTTTTTGAAATGGTAGCCGTGTTAGTCTGTGCAAGCATATCAGAGAGTAAACAAAACAAAAAGACAAAAAAGTAGCACCTTAAAGACTACTGACTGCTGTATTTTAATGTTAGCTTTCATGGATCAAATCCACTTCATCAGGCATAAGAGTGAGACTTCATGGCCTCAATTTACACACATCTGGTGTCTGTAACTATGAGAAATTGCATCAGTGTGTATAAACTGATATCATGAAATCTCACTCTCATGTCTGACAAAGTGGACTTGATCCACGAAAGCTAACATTAAAATACAGCAGTTTTTAAGATGCCACGACGCTTTTGTATTTTTGGTTTGTTTACTCTTGGTTATTATACTAGGTATCTTGGGGAAAGCTATATCTGCACTTGAAAATAAGTAACTTTAAGTGTAGCATTTCCCAAGCCGTGATTCTTAAACAAAATGTAGTCACCATCAGAAGAGGATTGTGTTACATCTGTTTACCTTCAAATCTTTCCTATTTCCTCACCAAAAGGAAAACAGATTTTTGTTTAGATATCATTGACAGTTTTATGCTATGTAAAAGACCTATAGCTTTATAGGTCTCACTTTGGTAATTAATTGTAAATGAAATTTTTGAAGCAGTAGTCAGGTTAGTCTGTGCAAGCATATCAAAGCATAAACAAAACAAAAATTCAAAAAAATGTTGTGGCAGCTTAAAGACTAATTGCTGTACAGTATACTTAATGTTAACTTTTGTGGATCAAGTTCACTTCATCAGACATAAGAGTGAGACTTCTTGGCCTTAACTTATACATATTAGGTACTAGCAGAGGTTGCCCGGCGTTGCCGGGCTGTTTTAAATGGTATTGGAAGGTTTTTGTTTTGTTAATGTTTGTACAAATGAGGTTAGTCTGTAATTGTGATTTTTAAAATGTTTATTTATACACACGGGCTGTTATAAACTGTGATCAATTTTTTGGGGTTTGTTTTTGTGGATTAAAAAAAGAGGAAAGGATGATTTAATTTTTTACAATTATTTTATTTTACCAAATAATGTTTTAGTATGTGAATTTTTTTTAATAGTTGTACCTTGGATAATAATTTTTAAAATGTGAAAGTGCATGTTTTTTTACATTCAATGTTTCTAAACTGTGTTTAGATGTTTTGGGTTTTTTTTTTGATTGAAAACTCTACATAGGATTTTAGAAATGTTTTTATTTTATTATTTTGTGATTTGTTTCTGATTTGTGTGAAATGTTTTTATTTTTTTATTTTGTGATTTGTGTGAATGTGTGATGTAATGTTATGTTTTTGACTGTTTTTTTCTCTCTCTGGGTGGGGGTGTTGAGTGTGTTTTACTTTGACTGTTTTTTGTCTACTGGCCTCTGGGTGGCGCTTCTTCCGGTAAGTAGTCTCTTTCTTTCCTCATTTCATTTCCGGCCGTCATGGAGGGAGGACGTGTGGTGGTAAGTTGGCTGGTTTGATTTCTTTTGTGGGGGTTTTTGGTTTTTCTTTTTTGGTGTTTTTCTGTGTGTTTTTTCTGTTTGTTATTTTTTGTTTTGATTAATTTTGGATGTTTTTGTTTGTGTTTTTTTAAATTAATGGTTTATTTTTTTATTTTTTTGGTGTTTGTTTTTTACTTTTGTTTCTCTTTCAAGGGGGGGGAGGCACTGGTGCAAAATGTTGTGGCACCTTAAACATTAACTCCACTTGAAAGCGAAACACTTTTTCGGTAAGTAAAGTCTGTGGGCGGAGTGCCATCCGCTGGCTTTACTTCCCTGGAAATGGGTTCACTTTCCTTCCCGCGGTGTGGCCTCACTGGCCAGACCGCAGGAATCCCAGCACTGCTTCAGGTGGCATTTGGGGTTGGGGGTTGGCTTTCCTTCCCGCAGCCCGGCCTCGCTGGCCAGACCGTGGGAATCCCAGCGCCGCTTCAGGCAGTGTGTGGGGGGGGTGGGCTTTCGTTCCTGCATCTCGGCCTTGCTGGCTGGACCACGGGAATCCCCGCGCCGCTTGAGGTGGCGTGTATGTGTGTGGGGTGGGCTTTCCTTCCCACGGCTCGGCCTCACTGGGCGGACCGCAGGAACCCCCGTGGCGCTTGAGGCCGCTTGTTTTGTGTGGCTGTGAGGCACTGGGTTTTTAATTTTTATTTTCCGTGCGGAGGGCTTCTCAGCATTCTGCACGCTCATGGCGCGCAGGACTCTGGAGCTTGTAGTAATGGGCTTGTGGTTTGTGTTTGTGCGGCGTTTTTTTTCCTGCGGCTCATTTTGATTGGCCGCGGCGCATTTCTCAACATTCTTTGTGCTCGCGGCTCTCAGCCTGATTGGGAAATGAAGTTGTTTCCCTTTTTTGCATTTGTGGGGCTCTTGCCCCACTGGCGCATTTCTCAATACTTCATTGACCTGCAGACGCAGTTCGGGCGTGTGCACAAATGGTCAGTGCAGGCTAGTAGGGCCTGGTTTAGGATTGTATCAGAAGTTCCAACGGTTAACGCTTGATTTTATAAGTTAAGATAGAGGTACACAATGGTTGGTTAGTATAACATAAGTTTACAAATCATTGTGGTTTTAGTCTTTTTGTTTTGTTTACTCTAATTGTAAATGTTTAGTGTTACTCTGATCGGACTTAAGAGTTGGGATGTATTTTGTGAGTTACATCGAACTATAAGTGCTGTTCTTTGCTGAGCTTATATTTAACAATTAGGTAATAGGCCTATTGTCCGAGTTACATGACATACAGTATTAAAGGACATAGCTGGCGACTGTTCTCATATAAATAATGAGTGTTGTGTAATTAGAATGTGTAATTGGTAGATTTATTTATTCATACGTACATACATACATACCCTATGCATCAAACATGAACCAATCTGGGCAGTTTACAGACATAATGCAAATACTGTACAAAAAAAAAAACCGAACCCTAAATAGAGTTTGTTTTATCATCTTCTCAAAAGCTCATTGAGAACTGCAGGAGAGCAAAAATTTGTATTTTTGCATATTTCCACATATCTTAAATTCCTGTGAAATATATTCCAGTTAAGATATGAAAATATTTTCTTGTGGAAGTAGCATATGACGAACATTGTATATAAAATAGGGCACTTTTTCAGTATTGCTGTCCTGTAAATATTGTATTTTGGATTTGTTTAGAAATCTCTTTTAGTTCAAGTCACTTTTTAAAATTTAAACTTTGTTGAAACTTGAAGTTGTACAGGAATAAATCAGTTGTTTAATATAGTCATGGTTTGGGGGAGCTCATATATATGAAGTACACAGAAAGATCTTTAAATGTAAAAGGACAAGGGATGCATTTATGTATTATTTACTGTGTCAGTTCATATTAAAATTGACTTGTGTTTCAGCACTGTAGAAGTCAATGTATTTACCATACTTGCCGGCGTATAAGATGCATCAGAGTATAAGACACACCCTGTTATTACCAAACTAGCCTACTATAAGCCACTGTATACAATACAAGATTCACTCCATTTTCCAGTGTATTTTAAGAGGGGAAAAGTGGGTCTTATACGCCAGCAAATACAGTAAGTCAAATCCCATTACAGTCCTAATGAGGAATAGTTTTATTCATAAAGCTGGTGAAATTACACCAGTTTTTTCTATTTTACCGAACATGTGTGAATTTAGAAATGTCTCACTGTTGCCTGCTTATTTATTTATTTATTATATTTTTATACCGCTTTCCTCACTTATTGGTGACCCAAAGCGGTTTACAGACAAACAAAGATGTTAAATTACATAAAACTTGAAATACAATTAAACATTGTGGCTGAACATCCGAGGGAGCCTAAGAGATGGCATCCAGGCTAAACGTCAGTGATGGAGCCTGGTACTCAACATCCTCTGCAACATCCTCGGGCATCTTAAGGCCCATGTCATAGGTAATAGCCGCTCCCACTCCCCTCCAACTGGCTGAAGGGAGGAGCTTAGGGGGCTCTGTGGCAAAGTGAAATCTCCTTTTTGGCATTCATAATTAAAAAGCTATGCTCAAAATACTGTAATACAAGTCTGGTTATGACTATTTGCAAGATTGGTGTGTTGCAATCACCACCACCCCTTTTATGATTTTTCCTAGTCACATCCTAAACATAATATGCATTATCTTGCTTTATACTAGTTATATACAGTACAGTATTTAAAAGTCATTTATGAACCCATTTATGCCATTTAAAGAGGAAGCTTTGGATTAATTTAAATTAATTATTTTCAGTGCCCCTCATCTAGTTTAAGTTGCACAGAGTTACACAATAGGATTTTTTCCACCGAGTCTTAGTTGTCGGAGGAAGGCCTGAGTGGGGTGGCATATTATGTCATTATCCCTGCTGATCAGTGAATCCTAAGATTTCAGATTAACAGGACCTAGATCTATTAGTAAAGGTAAAACTAAAGGTTTCCCTTGCTCGAAAGCCAGTCGTATCCGACTCTAGGGTTCAGTGCTCATCTCTGTTTCAAAGCCAAAGAGCCAGCGCTGTCTGCTTCTGCAGACGTTTCTGTGGTCATGTGGCAGGCATGACTAGACACTGGAGTGCACGGAACGCTGTTTACCTTCCTACTGAAGTGGTCCCTGTTTATCTACTTGCAATTTCTTGCTTTCGAACTGCTAGGTTGGCAGGAGCTGGGACAAAGGGCGGACAGGAGTGGCTCACTGGTAGTCCTACCTATTAAAGAGGCACATATGGAGAGACGAGAAGAAGAGCCTTTTCAGTGTCCGCCCCGGCCCTGTGGAACCTCTTACCCCCTGAACTACGCCTCCAGACGGAGCTACTCGCCTTTCGGAGGGCGCTTAAGACATGGATGTGCCAGCTGGTATGGGGCCCAACAGTTGTGACAGCCGAGCCCGGCTGGCTGATTTGATGGTCATTCCATAGCACTCCTGTCTGTATTTTTCTCCCTCCTTTTTTCCCTTCCCCCCTCCCTCATCTTTTAAATCTTTTAAAAATTTTATTTCTTACTTTTGTACAGTTTTTTAAACTGTGTTCTCTATGTGTTTCTTAGGGGGTTAGGGAGGGTATTGGTGGGGTTTTATCAGCATCTTAGCTGCTTGAGCCACTGCACTAATAAATCTAGTTATATTTTTTTGTTGTTCAGTCGCACAGTCAATTCCGATCCTTTGTGACCCTATGGGCCGTTGCCCTCCAGGCATCTCTGTCCTCCACCATCCTCTTCAGCCCGCCCAGCTCTGTGCCCACTGTGTCCACCACACCATCCATCCATCTCATCTTTGGACGCCTCCTTCTTCTTTTGCCTTCCACCTTTCCCAGCATCAAGGCCCTTTCAAATGTGTCCTCCTTTCTCATTTGATGCCCAAAGTATTTAAGCTTCACCTTCACTATTTGACCTTCCAATGAGCAGTCAGGGTTGATTTCTTCTAAGATTGACCTATTTGTTCTCTTTGCTGTCCAGGGGACTCTCAAAACTCTCCTCCAACACCACATCTCAAAGGAATCTAGTTATATTATATACTAATAAATCTGCAGATACATGAAACTATGGATAACAGTGAACCCTATATTTATCACACATACCTGAGTCAGAGAAGCAGGTAAAGGGTTTCAAATGCTTCCATTGTTCCTCATGAGAGCAACCAAAATGTCTACCTCCATTCCTTGTAAACCTTACATTACAGACAGTAGCCTTTAGTGCATCTAGCAATGTGCCATAGAAATACACATATATTATGTATTTCATGGATTTTTTAAAAATTATTTTAGACCTGTAGGTAACCCAAACCACAAATATTCAACCCAGGGATATAAGGTGCAACCTGTATTAACGGTTAATGGTTAAAGTGAGTGTCAGTACATGGGTGGTTTAAAATGTTCAGTCTAGATCATTGTATTATTGTTTGTTCTTTTTATTTTCCCAGAGTGGGAAAATATCCCAGATGGGTAGGATATAAATGCAAATAAATAAATAAATTGTTGTCTAAAATATGTTGAGATATCTTTAAAAATAAATGTTTGATGTAGGAAATATAGAGTAGTCTTTGTTCTTTGTTAGCTTGTAGTACATGTCTGATTTTCTAATTAGGTTTGAACAGCTTGGTACTCATTGCACCAGGAGTTAATTAATTATTTTAGTGCACTGCTAAACTGTGTTAAAATAAAAACTAGAGTTGCATCGAATAATGTGTACTAAATCTAAAACTGTTACTGATTCATAAATTTTGGCTCTAATAATTTAATGTGCAGAAAATAAAATTAACTTAATTTGTGCATGTCTGAGTATACTGTGTCACTGTTGATAAACATTTCTGTTCGATTGGTTGCATTTATACCCTGCTCTTTTGGTGCAGGTACCACTCAGGGTGGCTTACAAATGAATAAATCATCACAATAGTAGTAAATAGAATCAGGAAATAAAGAGTAACTAATAAAATGGAAGTAAATTATCAGAAATCTAAACGCATTAAAAAAGATCCTATTGATCTATATAGGAAAACATAAATCTGTGACCACAGAAAGCACACTTTCCATCTAATCGGGGGGGGGGGGGGAGGATTGGGAAACTAAAGCAGCAGATTGCCCAACTTCAAAACAAATTATATTCAGCCCAAGAGATATTAATAGCCAGGGAAAGCCTGCTGAAATAAGTACATCTTCAGAGACTTATAAAATGTTAGCAGCAATGAAGCTGATCTTATTTCCAAAGGGTGGAGGTTATGGCAGAGAAAGCTCTCGATCTGCTTCCCATTTACCTTACATCTCTCAGCTTCAAACAGATAGACAAAGTCTGATTTCATTTCAGTTAGATGAAGAATAAGTATAATAATAATAAGTAGCTTCTAAATCTTATTATTAATCAAATTATTGTCTCTTCTTTTCAGGCTGCTGAGTCTGGGATAATAAAAGTAAAAACAATAGCTGCACGAAACACAGACATCTTGGCAGGTAATTATTTCCAAAATGAGCAAAACCAGGATTTAATATTTTTATGACTGTTTTTATGTTGGATATTTTTGCCGCTTTTAGAACATGGAAATAAGACTCTGGCCTAAATCCAGTACAATAGTTAGTTTGAGCTAGAATAAGCCCATTGAATTAGTGGTACTAACATGGATTGACTGTATATTCAGAAGTTGATTCAATAGTTTATTTTAATTGGGACTTGAAATTAGGTCTGTCTAAGTATTTTTCTTTAGTCAAAGTTGAAACATAGTACAGTACTCTGATCTCTAACTGGCAGGCTGTAGTTCATTAATTTCCTACATAATTCAAAGCAGGGATTCACAACCTACGACCCAAGGCCCACCCCCGGCCCATGGCTGCAAACCTTCCAGCCCACGGTGACAATCCCCGGAAGCAGAAGGGATGCATTTACAACATCCATAAATGCGCCTGCACAAACGCGCCCGCTGCGGTTTGCGGCAGTGTTTACAGCCACATGTCCGGCCCGCTCAGCTGATGGCCCATGTCAGGAAAATGTTGAGCACCCCTGATGTAAAGTAAGCTAAGTAGTTCAAGGCTCAATAAGTTCGAGGCTGAATACCTATACTGTATCTACCAAACTTTGGAATAAACTTTGATAGTCTATTTAAATTTAAATTTTAGTTTAGGGAGTTTGTTCACATCTAATTGTGCAAAAGATGCCAGATTTTCCTTCTAAACTCATTCTACGCCTGCCCCCCTCCCCACATTTCAACACTGGCTAGCCTGGCTATGGATGATGAGAGCTGTTGTACAGTACAGTTATGAGTCAGTAGGATTGGGGAAGCCTGTTGTCTCATTACATGAAGTTAAACTTCCTGTGTCCCGGCTGTTAATTGAAGATTATTTCTTTTAAAAATTATTTGAAGAATTAAAGTTTTATGGTTATAGATTTTGGGGGGGGGGGGGGGGAAGCTGTAGTATTGATAAAGTTTGGGGAAGATTCAGGTTTTTTACCTTTCATGTCATGACACATGATTAATGTCAGAATGTTTGGGTACCATACATCCACTGGTACAAATAATAAAAGAATGCTCTTAAGAGCAGGTGTTATGATTCTTTGAAGGAGACCCACCCAGTGGGTATAGTTGGGTAGTAAAGTAAATCAAAAAGTTGCAGTAAGTTCAAAGGAGGAAATTGCTGCTAGTTTAACATTGCAAGAGTCATGTGAGTTGGTATATGTTGATGGATACAAGCAGCTGCTTGTTACATAGTAGCAGTTTAGTACTGCAGTTTATACCATTACTGTTATACTAATGTAACAAACCAATAGCATTCTGGCCATTCATCTGCAGTTCTCAGACAACTGTTTTAGAAATGTTGAGTACAGTACTGTAGTTTGATATGGCATAAGGAAGTGCATATTCTAAAAAGTCTGCAGTCCCGCTGTCAGAACTCCCAGATATAAAGTACATATACTGTAGATACACTTAAAGTAATTCTTCAGATTCTAGCCAAGGCGGGAGAAACATAAATCAGGACTATATAATCCCAGGCTGTATGTAGAGTTCATGAAATATTGAATTTCTGATTTAAAATTCATGAATATGAAACTGTTTGTTGTTGGTGGTGGGACTTACTTTTAAGTACTTCCAAATGGTAATGTAAAATAAGTGGTGTGTATGTTACATAATCCGTCATGCAGTACCTGGGTCTCGAACTGCCGGCCTTCCAGCTAACAAGGTGAGCTTCTTAACCACTGAGCCATCGCAGCTCCCTAACAGAAAAGATGATAAAACAATTGTATGAGACAAATGTAGTTTAGAGTATGGATAATTTACATACTGTATTTGTTATGAGCCAGTGCCAATTTCCATGGCAATTACAGGTAACTTGCAAAAATGCTTAAGGCACATGCCATTGTAGTAGTCTCAAGACTTATATCTGTGTTAGTTATATGATTGTAAACCTACCTTCCGGGGTGGCGGGGGCGGTCCCGGTTTCCATCCTGGTTCCTATGGTGGTGGTGGGGCCGTTTGCGGTAGCCGTTCATTTTGGCCTCAAGCAGCCTGTTCGGGTGGGCGTGCCGTGAAAGCAAGCTCTCCCTTGCCTTTATCCACCAGCGCAGGCGAGAGAACTGTTTGCTTTTCACCCCCTTCTCTTTCTCCACCTGGGACACTAAATCTGGAATGGGATAAAAGGGGAGAAGGGATTGAAAAATTGCCTGCGCTGGCAGAGAAAGGCAAGGGAGGCCTTGTCTTGCTCAGAGGGCTTGAAAAGGCGCCTTGGAAGCCGTCATCACCGCTGGGACCCTCTGCTTCTCCCCTCTCCCCAGAGCCCTCGTCATCGGCCAGGGATGAGAGACAGCTGTGCGCCTCCGCCCTCCGAGCCTTGCCTTGCTCAGAGGGCTTGAAAAGGCGCCCTGGAAGCCGCCACCTCAGCTGGGATCATCTGCTTTTCCCCTCTCCCCAGAGCCCTCGTCACCAGCTGGGGATGAGAGACAGCTGTGCGCCTCCGCCCTTTGAGCCTTTCCTTGCTCAGAGGGCTTGAAAAGGCAACGTAGAAGCCACCACTGTCGCTGGGACCCTCTGCTTCTCCCCTCTCCCCAGAGCCCTCGTCATCGGCCGGGGATGAGAGACAGCTGTGCACCTCCGCCCTCCGAGCCTTGCCTTGCTCAGAGGGCTTGAAAAGGTGCCCTGGAAGCCGCCACCTCCGCTGGGACCCTCTGCTTCTCCCCTCTCCCCAGAACCCTCGTCATCAGCCAGGGATGAAGACAGCTGTGCGCCTCCGCCCTCCGAGCCTTGTCTTGCTTGGAGGGCTTGAAAAGGCGACCTGGAAGCCACCACTGTCACTGGGACCCTCTGTTTCTCCTCTCTCCCCAGAGTCCTTGTCACTGGCCGGGGATGAGAGACAGCTGTGCGCCTCCGCCCTCCAAGCTGTACTCTCCAGGGTTTTGGGACTCGCTTGATCCCTGCCCTTGGTGGGAGCAAGGGTGGGGAGAGCGACTGGCCCCAGCTGTGAGAGAGACTGGCCCCCAGCCGTGGGGCAACTGGCACGGCTATAGGACCTTGCTGCTGCCGGACTCGCCAGACCCCCACCTTTGCAGACTGGTGGCCACTTGCGGCTGCGGTGGGAGCTCAGCTTTGGAACTGCCACCATCGCCATGGACGCTCTGCTGCCTTCATAGTGTGGTCTGATATTTTGTTATTTTCTCTCTTGTTCTGCCATTGTACTGTTATTTATGATGATATTTGCTGTATTTGTTTAGTACCATATTTTTGTTTGTAAGATACTGTCTTTTTATTGATCTCATTGCAATGTGTATTTATTATTACTTTTGTATTATATTGTTATATTCTACTTATATTGTCTTGCTGTATGGATATATGGATTGTTTATTGTATTTTTATTGTATACTGTACCCTTAATATGTTGTAATGCCGCCCTGAGTCGGCCATGTGCTGAGTAGGGCAGGGTATAAATTGAAATTGAAATTCCAGTGTTGGGTAGAAGAACCAGGCAGAAGTTCTGATGGTGAGGTTTCTCTTCAATGAGGTATCTCTTCCTTTTTCACCCTGCATGAGCGAGAGAACTCCTTGCTTCCCTCCCCCTTCTCCCTTTTCTTGTCATTCTGCTTGTAGTATGTCAGGGAAAGAAGGGTTGGGGGAAGCAAGATGTTCTCTCGCCCGCTCTGGGTTAAAAAGGAGGGGAGACCATCTAATTGAAAAGAAAGCTTTCCGTCAGGACTACTGCCTGGTTCTTATACCTAAGACTGGAATTCAAGGTCTCCCTTGCCTTTATCTGCCAGCAAATGCGAGAGAACTGTTCGCTTTTCACACACACCCTCTCCCTTTTCTCGCCATTCCTGCCTTAGTGACCCAGGCGGAGAAAGAGAAGGAGATTAAAAGTGAATTGTTCTCTTTCCTGTGCTTGCACATTGCTGCAGTTGGTGGTCCCTTCCGGGCTGGCTGGAGATTGTTAGAAGGCTGAATGGCAGACCTTGCACTTGCCCCCTTGGCTGGCCAGCGACGGATGCTACCCTAGTAATGCAGGCCCCACCGAGGAAGCTACGCGAGTCCGGGGATTTTGAGGCCTGCTCTTCCCCCATCTTTCCTTCTGTCCTCCCCCATCGCCGCTGTTGGCCAGTCTAAAAAGCAGCAGGGCCCGCGCTTGCCTCCTGGGCTGTCCAGCGGCGAGTGCCGGGCCGGCTGCTTTTGTGCTTTTGGGCCTGGCCGCCAGCAGTGACGGGGGAGGAAGGGATGTGGAGAAGAAGAGGTGGTGAAATCCCCGCCATCGCATAGCCTCCGTGGCGTGGCCGGCGGGTCTTGGGTAGCACTGGTCGTCACTCAGTCCAGGATGCGAGTGCAAGTTGTGCTGCTGATGGGCCTGGCCGGCAGCAGTGGTGTGGGAGGGTGGCAGCTGTTGGTGTGTTTTGCATGAGTGGCCATTGCCCCGCCCACTCCGTGTGCACGCCAGCCTCCCTGATTGGCTGGGGCGTGCCGCAGGGGGCACTAGGAATTGTAGTTGTTCCATTTTGTCTGATTTGTGGGGTGCAGGCCCCACCCTCGGCCTCAGGACCCTCGCCGTGTTGACTCTCATTCCGAAAGATACGTGTGTGCCAGGTATTACGGGATATGCTCCAGGGGTGTGGAAACACATTCCGCATACGTACGGCCACATCTCTTCTTTATAGGTATAGAAGAAGATTGCAGTACTGTTTAAAAGATAACTTAGTTTTTTGGTTAAAACCTGTATCTGTTATATAATACCAGTCAATGCTTTTTATAATATTGTTTGACAGTGTTTTGTATGTTTGAATATTAATAATAAGGGTGGGGAGATTAATTTAATGTAATTAATTTAATAGATTTATATACCACCCTATCCAAAGGACTCTGGGTGGTGTACACAAGTTAAAACCAATATACAGGTAAAACAATTTTAAAAACCCTTAAAAACATAACAATATTACACCACCACCACCCTGCCATGTCATCTATTATCTAAAAACAAATATAAAATCTACAAAGAGATACTTTTGGTTTCAAAAATACCTGTCAAGAGTGAGTCTTGATATCTCTACATCTCTGAGAGCTCTTATGTTCACAATCAATGGATAAAATTACATGTTTAATTTAATGTCTGTAGCTTGGATGACAGAGGAGCCCGGCATGCTGTGGTCCATGGGGTCGCAAAGAGTCAGGCTCGAATGTGCGACTGAACATTGTATAACTTAATTCCTATAAATCCTTTATGGATAAAATTGAGAATACTGTAGTTTACATGTGAATAGTTTACAATATTGAGATATCTTTTCAAATCTAGTAAGTATGGCAATGCCATGCAAGGAATAAATAATGTAGAACAGACTTACTCAACCTGGAGCTGACCATGAATATTGGACTCTCTTTAGCACCACCGTTGGACTCATTATGTCCCACTAACTGGTTGGGGAGATTGTCAATTTTATTTCAGCAAATGTGGAGGACACTACACTAGGGAGGGTTGAAGTAGATTGAAACACATAGGCTAAGATATTTTATTTTCAGATCCCAGTTCAATAGTCTGAGAACAATAGCTTCATACATTTTAAGGATTGAAATGCATCTTTTTTATGTTAGACATTTTGCTACGGTAATGAAGTAGACTATACAGCCAGCAACTCAACGCTGAGTGTTGGGTAGCAGTAAATAACCTGACTCCATAAAGGGGCCAACGGCAATGGGAAAATGACAGGGTGATGGTCCCCTCAGTGAAGGAAATGCCACTAGAACCCATCACATTGGACCCAACGGCGAAATTAGTAGCAGAGGAACCACTTCCTGATTCCCAACAGTCATTGAGGCGCAAGAGGTCATGTCAGATGGACTGGCTGTGAAGGTGCACTTTAATAATATCCTGAAGGCTGTGGCAGTCCATTGCAATCCTGGTATTGAATTCTGCTCGTTGTAAATTGCCATTGACATGAATTTGTTTAAAGTGGATCCCAGCTTGCAATGAAGTGACCCACACACTATGATCTATGTGTACCGCAGGAGATGGCTCCGAGATCATAGTGTGTGGGTCACTTCATTGCAAACTAGGATCCACCTTAAACACATTCATGTCAATGGCATTTTCCTGCTTCAGGAAAAAATGCATTCTCGGATATGAGTTGCAGCCACTGCCACTGTCATGTCAAGCCATCATCTATACCTATAAATCCAAAGGTTGACCGTTGGAATTTGCTATACATTTCTGCACCCGTCCATCCTATCCCATACTGAGCCTCCTGCACTCGCCCGATCCCGGTCCGGAGGTTAATGCAGGGTTGAGAAAGGCGCCAGTGGGGCAAGATCCCACGAACGCGAACAAAGGGAAACAACTTCAATTCCCAACGTTTTCTGCACCGCACCACGCCACAGCCAATCAGGCTGAGAGGCGCAAGCAAAAAGAATGTTGGGAAACGCGGCGCGGCCAATTAAAATTGAGCTGCAGGAAAAAAACGCCGCATGAACGCAAAACTACAAGTCCCAGTGTCCTGCACACCGTGAGCGTGCAGAACGCTGAGAGAGCCGGTGTGTGAAAAATAAAATTACAAAATGCAACGGGAGCGCAAGTCCGCCACAGGCGGACGCAGCGCCTCACAGCCTCGCAAAACAAAAAGCCACAAAACTCCACCGCGAGACACCCGCCGGCCTTCTTTCCTGGAGCAATGGGGAGAAGAGGGACTCCGTCTCCTCCATGCTACCCGGCCGAAGACACAGCGAGACCACCACCGGCCTCAAGGAAAGTTAAGCTGGTGTGGAAAACAACCCCCCAAAACAGGCAGCAGTTCGTCAGGGGAAGCACCCTCCCTGGCGGATGACTGGCTGCTGCCTTTGTACTTCCGACAGAGGTAATACAAAAGCAGCAGCCAGCAATCCGCAAGGAAGAGCACCACCCCTTACGGATCATTGCCTGCCGATCTCCGGTTAGGTAAGCCGGGAGAGAAAGGAGACAGAGAGGAGAGAACCATCATCAGGCAGAGATAGCTCTTCTCTGCCTCCTTCTCCCCTGACCTACCTAACGAACCTTACCAGCCAGGGAAAGAACAGGCTGACTGACTCCTCCTCCTTTACCCCATTGCTGCATTGAAACAAAAATTCAAAGCAGCAATGGGGAAAAGAGGAACCAACAGGCAGCCCATTCTTCGGGCAAACCTACACACCAACAACAAATACCAAAATTAATAAAACAAAATAAATAAATAATTTAAAAAATCATTAATAAACAAAAAAGTAAACCACAAAATACACAAACAAAAACATCCACAATACCACAAAAGCACAGACAAAACACCTAACTACAACATGAAAATACCTAATTCTAACAACACAACAACCACAAATAACACAAATAAACAACAACGAAATAACAAAAATAAACAACACCAGAAATAAACAAACCAATTACACAAATCAAAAGCCCAACCAGAACAAAAAAGAACAAACAGAAACACCTCCCAGCCCACCATCACAAAAACAAAACAAAGAAAAACCCCAGAAGAAAGAAAACCAGAGAACTCACCAGCACGTCCTCCCTCCACGAGATCCGAACAGAAATGAAGAAACAAACACTACTTACCAGAAGCCCCACCTAGAGGCCAGGAGAGAAAAAACATGTGAAACTAAAACAAAACCACTAACAGCCCCACCTGCAGGGCGAAATAGTAAAAACAACTAAAAAACAATAAAGTCCCACCTAGAGGCCACAAGAGTAAAAACAAGTCAAAAACATAATAATACATCAAAAGTTTACACAAATAACAAACATATGTTACATAAATAAAATAAAAAATTATAGCATCCTCTGTTGATTTTTAACTGAAAAACAAAACCCCTCCCAAAAAGCAAAACACAATTTAAAACAGCCCGGCATCACCGGGCAAACTATGCTAGTTATATCTAAGCACTTGCTATCCTGACAAGAAGTGGTACTCTTTAAGAGATCTCAGACAAATATTTACAGGTTCAGCAGAATGAACTATGAAAATCTCAGTGGGCTTATAGGAAAGGCAGGACCAAAATGGGTGAAGGAAAGGATAAAATGTGTTTCTTTTGATAATTATTTTTGAAAGTTAACAATGGAGTGATTCTGTTAAATTACAACAGTAATAGTATTTGACAAGTATTTGATCTTACATTCTTATCTTTCTGTGTTTCAAAGCCCTGAAAGAGAACAGCTCAGAGGTGGTTCAGCCTTTTCTAATGGGCTGTGGAACAAAGGAACAAAAAATAACTCAATTATGTCTAGCAGCAATACAACGGCTTATGTCTCATGAAGTTGTTTCGGAGGTAAGACCAGGTTAATCTCAGTAATATGATAAAAGTTATTTTACCATACTAAACATAATGGAAGAATTAGTAATAAAATGAGACTAATTTCAGGCAACTGAAGATTGATACAGAAGTAACATAGTCATAGAAAGTTCATATTGGCTTCATTCATTTGTTACCTCAAATTATTATTAACCACATGTTTTAAAAAATAGCAACAAGACCTCCTCCACACTGTCTTTGCTTTGTCTGTGCCTCTAAAGTGGAAGCTTTACTCCTATATTGGCTATTCATACAAGGAATAACCCAAATTTTCTGCAGTTCTTGCTTGTGCGTAGAGTCTGTACCAAAGCAGAAGCTTCTACTTTTCAGATGCATGGCTCTCAGCGTGGAGCAAATAGAGAGGAAAGAGCTAGTCACTCCGCTTTATATGTAATGCTTCTTAGAGAATGACTGGATACTGCATATGAGTGGCTTCTTGCTCTTGTCTTTACCCAAACATTGCATAAGGTTCATTTTCAGCTCAGTATAATTAGGATCATGAGATTTAATGTATTGAATGACCAAGAAAATTAATTCAGTCATAAAGCTTCCTGAGTGATCTTGAGCTACTCTCTTTTCTTCTGGTTTATTCTGCTCCACAATTGTAGGAATGATAAACTGAATGCAGGGTTCCATTTATACTTGCCAGAGCCATCTTGAAAATGTAACAGTGCTAAGCCTTGCTTTCTAGTCTGTCTATGATTAGCATTAATATTGATTTTGGCTTACTACAAACTATAAATTGCTCACACCTGAGAGGGAGGAAAAGTGGAAGCAATGTGTAGGGCCTTTCAAAATATTTCATTTACACTTACAGTTAAACTACTAATCGAATGAAAAATGCTAATGCACTCTTGCCAGCTCTGTGATAGTTTATTTAAATCTACTTAAATATTTAAATATTATTTAAATTAAATTTATATAATTAAGGGACTGTGGTGGCTTAGTGGTTAAGATGCTGAACTTGATGACTGGAAGGTCGACAGAAGGTCAGCAGTTTGAGACCCAAGTGCTCCATGATGGAGTGAGCTCCCGTCTCTGTCCCAGCTCCTGTCAACCTGGCAGTTAGAAAGCAAGAAATTGCAAGTAGATAAATAGGGACCACTTCAGTGGGAAGGTAACCAGCATTCCATGCACTCCAGTGTCTAGTCATGCCTGCCACATGTCCACAGAAACGTCTGCAGACACAGACAGTACTGACTCTTTGGCTATAAACAGAGATGAGTACTGAACTTAGAGTCAGATACAACTGGCTTTGAAGCAAGGGTGACTTTTACCTTTATAAGATATAAGGAATGAAATGAACCAATATAATAAAAAATTGTCTTCTAGAATATATTTTATGAATTTAAGAAAGGGTTTAACTACTAAATGACACATGTTTATTTAATTGGAATCAATCATAACATGTTCTAAACATTAAATATATAGTATCTTCAATATCCTTTTGAGCAAAATGAAAAGTCTCATCAATGCGGTAATGAGGATCAGACAGTTTGTTCCAGCATAGCACTTGTATAAACAATAGTCTCTGTGAAGAAACCATACTCTTCACTTGCACAACAGCAATACCTGTGTAAATGGTTGGATCCTTTGTTATTAAATGGGCGTTTACACTAAATAGAAGACAAATACTGGCCGTAGTTTTGTATCTCAGCATTTTACCAGGATAACTGTCTTCAAATGTCTCAGTAGAAATATGAAAAGAAGGAAAAAGATTAGAACATGTTATGAATCATTTCCAATCTGTTATACTTGCTAGAATTGATAAAACTCACTTCTGTAGCCATTTTGGATACAAACTTTCTAGACATGATTTGGACAACAAATGCAATAATAGTGTCACCCATCTGGGATAATTTTTTTTCAAGGTTGCTGCTGGAAATGTTATTAATATGCTTTGGCAACTGATGGAAAATAGCCTAGAAGAGCTCAAGCTTCTTCAGACTGTTCTTGTATTATTAACAACTAATACAGTTGTCCACGATGAAGTACTTTCTAAGGTAAGCGTTCTGTATATAAATTACGATGTTAATTGTATGTTTTTGGCAAATTAGGGTACCTTGATTTTGTCCAGTTCACAGTGAATCAGAAAGTTTCCCCAGCTATATACAAATGGATATTGTCAGAAAATGATAATACCCAAGTCTTTTGGTTTGTTTTTTACCAGAATGATTGCAGATTTGTTCATGTAAGATTTTAGCTCTGAGAATCCACTCAGAGAAAGATTGAGAAGGCCTTCTTGATTGGGAAAAAAATTCCCCTTACAATGCTAGTGTTTAAGCACTGCACCATGAGTACTGCATTACAGTATTTTAGTTTACAAAAGGCAATAAATTAATTTAATTTTCACACTTGTATGCCGCCCAATCAGGGAACCCAACTCAGGACAGGTTTAAATCAATGCATTGGTTTAAAGTGTACTTTCATAGGTGCAGATCATTTGTATGATTTTAAAATAAAATTTACATGAAAGTTTGGAAATAGGAAAATCTACATCATAGTTTATTTATAGCTATAGAACAATTAGATAAACTAATTAAGCTAATGCTTTTCTCTAGGCATACATAAATTTGATAGGCAGTTGACTTGTGTAATCTGAATTGTTTAGTATTTTTAAATTGTTTAAATGTTTTAGGCAATTGTGCTGTGTTTTCGACTGCACTTCACGAAGGATAATATCACAAATAATACTGCAGCAGCTACAGTACGGCAGGTAGTTACTGTTGTTTTCGAAAGAGTGGTTGCAGAAGATGAACGCTATAAAGGTGAGTAATGAAATTACAAGATAAGTGCTATTTGGTATTTGTTATTTTGGGGCATTCACATCACAATTCAATAAAAGTAAAAAAAACAAGAAATAAAATGCAAAATATAAAATGTGAAGTATAAAATTATAGATATAAATCTAGATTGTGAATACAACTTTTGCTTCATTAGTCACAGCCAGGAAATGAGCTAAATCTCCATTATAGGCTCTGTTTTGGCACTGTGCCACTATTGTTGGATATATTGTTTTTCAGCCCCACAGTCAGAATTTGGTGGTGTTATTTTACCCCACTTAAAAAGAGGAACTACACACCTGCCGTGGCCTGTGCAAATTCTATTCAATGTTTCCATATTGAACAGGGCCGTTCAAATCCAGAAGGTTTGTCTATTATGCACAGCAAGCTTCGATGTTGTGGTATGCAATTTTCCAGACAAATCTAATCCCACATATTATGGGTGTTAAAATCATCTACATGTGCTTTAGCAAGTTGAGACAGCTGGATGGCTATGATACAGAACATAAATTTATAATTTTCCACTTGTGAAGAAAGATGTTATATCTACATACATCTGTTGTACTTACACAAGGAAATTTAGAAGTCCAAACATGGGATAATCCTATTTATCAATAAATTTGTGATTAATCTAATGAGTTTCACAGATGAGTTGAAATTTCATTGTAAATCTCAATGGTTCAGATCAAAGCTTTCCTATTCACCAACTTGGTAAAGAAATTAAAGGCATTTTTCAAAAGTTGATGTCAAGACATTTATTTACATCATGGAGTTTTCTCATGAGGCTTTCTGATGTACCATTATATCAACAGATTGCTTCAAAATTGCTTCTTAACTCATTCCTTGACTGAATTCATCCATTGACTGTCCCTTTGCTGCTGAATAGCTGTGTGATGGCAAAATAGCTACCTACTTTCTCACCTGGTAGCAAAACAGAATAATGTCAAAAATACGTCACAGGCCAGAAACATTCACTTAGGTTTCTTGAATGAGACGTAGTTAAAATAAGGGAAAGAATTCATGGCTTTTCAATTTTGTCACCTTATATTCTGTGTTGTTTGCAGATATTATTGAACAGCCAACTGGAATTCATGGAAATAGTAACAGAAGATCTGTCAGCACGTTGAGACCTTGTGCTAAAGATGCATATATGCTTTTTCAGGTATTGACATTAGAAAGTTTTTGTTTATGCTTTTTATTTTTTAAGTACACACACGGAAAATCTCCTAGATGTGTTGGCATAAATATAAATAAATAAAAGATTATGGCAGACTACATCTGAAAGGAAAATAGGGTGTATGGTAATTTAAAAACTTTTCTCGCTAGAGTATTTTCTTCCATCATGGAAGGAAAATGGAGCATTCAAAACATTGAAGTGTGAGCCATAATCTACATACCACCAGGGCGGGAGCAACTGTCAACAATAAAGTTGCAGTCTTTTTTATTTCATTTGTTGTTCGGTTATTTGTATGCCTCAACCCCTGGCATCATTGGTGTTTGATTGACAACACGCAGGGGAGAAAAACAAGATACAGAAGTACAAATCAGGGGAACTTCAATTCCCAGAAGCCTAACTCAGTACAATTGACTGATCAGTGCTTTGGGGAATTGACTTAGGCTTCTGGGAACTGAAGTCCAAAAACCAAAGGTAGGAAAACATTGGATTAGAGTGTTCTGCTGCAAAGATCTAAGGCTCTGGAAAGAGATTGATATATTTAACCAATTTATCCACTGACCTATTTACTGCTGCGAATACTTTATCTTTATTTAACAAACATATTCAGTTGAGTCATTCTTTTCAAATGTCCCATTCTAAAATCATTAGATTTTTTAACATTGGTGAAGCATCATTGTAAGAAAGCATTTTCAAGTTGTTCATAGAACTTTAGAGGTTTTTCCTGGTTTATTTCCAGTGAATAAAAATGCACCATAATGGGTTTTGGTTTTCTGTTTATTTTTTAGGATCTTTGCCAGCTGGTTAATGCTGATGCTCCTTACTGGCTTGTAGGCATGACAGAAATGACCCGGACTTTTGGTCTGGAGCTACTTGAATCAGTTCTCAATGATTTTCCACAAGTATTTTTACGGGTGAGTGCTTCCTTAAATTGAATTGCAGAAAGGTATGTGGTTTTACAAAAAACTTATAGTTTCTTTATGAAAGAGGAAGAGGTTGGTAAACATTCATTAAACATTCTTTAAAATCATGAGGGACATGAAAGGAGCTTCATTCAGGCTTCCCCTAAAAATCCTTTCAACCCAGAGTAATCGCGATTCCCGAGTACTGCAGGACGGAAACGAGCTCCCGTCTTCATCCCAGCTCCTGCCAACCTAGCAGTTCGAAAGCAAGAAATTGCAAATAGATAAATAGGGACCACTTCGGTGGGAGGGTAACAGCGTTCCGTGCGCTCCGGTGTCTAGTCATGCCTGCCACATGACCACGGAAACGTCTGCAGAAGCAGACAGCGCTGGCTCTTTGGCTTAGAAACAGAGTTGGACACGACTGGCTTTCGAGCAAGGGAAACCTTTACCTTTACCACTTACTTGAGTTAAAGCAGATCCATGAATGAATGGATTTTTAGTCGTAAGTAATTTAAGTTCTATTCTTTTGAAGACATTTGTTCTAGCTATGCCTACGTCTGGATCAGTCTTGCACAGACTTTCTTTCTGTTAAATATAGATAGCTAGATGTGTCCTCTGCCTTAGCTTGGAGATGAATTTAGTGCTTCAAACAAGATTACACTGGCCTGAGTTGATTCAGGTCTTATCTGTACACCGCCCAGAGTCTATTGATTAGGCCGGTTCTGAGCCTGAATCTGAACCAATTTGGACATCCAGATTACCAGTGCACAACACTTTGACTTTGGATTTGAATATCAAAATAGCTATAATTTTTTTTTGTTTCTGATGTCTGTGGAATTTGAACACTGGTTAAATCTAAAGAAGGAGTAACAGCTTGTTTCAAGGAGTTTCCATTCAAAGCACTTTTAAAACCACTTTATAAGAATGGTTTTGGGGTTTGTGTACATTCATTGGAGTGCTTGGCCTTTTCTGTTCACATTACTTTTGTCCTCTCACTTTCTCTGCTATTGAAGATACCTTGCTAGATCTTTACGGTTGATGGTGTACATAAGGGGTTCTCAACATCTTCCCACCGTGGGCTGGACCACGGCCCCTCAGCTGAACGGGCCAGACACGTGGTTCCCCCCCACCATAAATGCTGCCGTAAAACTCATCTGCGGCTGTTGTAAACACATTTACAACAGCTGTGGGTGCATTTACAACCCGTTTTGGCTGTTTTCGCCACTTGCGGAAGCGGGAGCAAGGATGGTGGGCCACATAAATGGTGCCATGGGCCAGGGCCAGCCCACAGGCCATAGGTCATGAACCGCTGGTGTACATCATGAAACATTATTCAAAAATTGAGAATTAGAAAGCTGGCTTTAAATACTTTACATTTGGCACGTAGGGAGCAGTGTTTGGCAGGTATCCAAGCAGCCTAATGGGCAGGGAGTGAAATCCAAAACCAACTTTCCAAGAGGATATAGTCCCTTTGCTGGAAAGCTTCATGTTGGCACTTTAAGAACACCTCTAAACCTCAGACTAAATATTCTGCATGGAATAGCCTAGTAATGAGCAAATACAATGCTTAAGTATTTAACACAAAGGCATATTGGTTGATACTGAATAGGTAGCAGTGTTAGAGGCCAAATGAAGGCACATGGAAAAATGCAGAGCCTCAAGCTAACAAGTAAGTGTAACCAAAATACCCTTTTATGCTGGCACCCAGTTTTAGAGGCACCATACTAGATCTGCCAAGAGCATTCCCACAGTTCTGAATTGAAGTACTGCAGAATAAGGGCAATCTCATCCAGTGCTACCATCTCACTGAGGCATTGGGTATCCAGGCTGGCACTCGAAAATTCCATCTTGTTGTCTCATATTTACCCCACCTGCACTCCACATGCCCATCCAATCTTCTTGCATGGGGTGGACTGAGCACTGCTGTTAGAGGATTCAGCACTCTTTTTTGCTTGTTTTTGCCCGGTCAGTCTTCCCTTTGCTGATGGACTTCTGGTACTTTTCTGCCAATCTTCTGTTCTCAGTGAAATTAATTCTCCAGGCTGTCTGCTTTCCTGTTTAAGAGGTTGCTTCTGTCATGCTGCTGCTGTCTGCCCATGATCTTTGGGCTCAAATGGAGCCCTCCTGACCTTAGCAGCAGTTTCATTCTCATCATCGCTGTGGATGAGGTGAAGTAATTGGCTTCCCTCAGGCCCATGGAAGTCACTGCAGTGGCTCAAGTGGCTAAGATGCTGACTGGGAGGTGGAAGGTCAGGAGTTTGATTCCTGAATACTCAGAACGAAATGAGCTCCCGTCTTTGTCCCAGCTCCTGCCAACTTAGCAGTTCGAAATCAAGAAATTGCAAGTAGATAAATAGGGACCACTTTGGTGGGAAGGTAACAGCATTCCGTGTGCTCTGGTGTCTAGTCATGCCTGCCACATGACCACGGAAACGTCTACAGAAGCAGACAGCGCTGGCTCTTTGGCTTTGAAACAGATGAGCACTGAACCCTAGAGTCGGATATGGCTGGCTTTCGAGCAAGGGAAACCTTTACCTTTACAGGCCCATGGATATCATCTGTATTTGCATTAGTGTACTACAAAAGTACCTCATTAAATTAAGCTAATTATAAGATAGATATAATTATAGGGACTGTGGTGGCTTAGTGGTTCAGACACTGAACTTGACAACCGAAAGGTCAGCAGGTTGAGATCTGAGTACTGCACAACATGCCTGCCACATGACCACGGAAACGTCTGCAGAAGCAGACAGCGCTGGCTCTTTGGTTATAAACAGATGAGCACTGAAGCCTAGAGTCAGATACGACTGGCTTATGAGCAAGGGCAATCTTTACCTTTGCTGCAAAAGTACCTCATGATTAAATTAAGTTAATTATAAGATATAATTATAATGAAATAGTAGCTGTTGAATTGCAATACTGTACCTATACCTATAAATCTGTGCGTTAACCGTTGGAATGTGACAAAGGATGTTTAGCCAGGCACCGCTGGCCCCGTCCGAGCCTCCATGCACTCGCCCGACCGGGGTTCGCAGGTAAGTGTCGGTTTGAATTTTGCGCCAGTGGGGCAGGAGCCCCCCGATCGCAAACAAAAAGAAAGGACTCCATTTCCCAACGTTCCTTGGGCCGCGCCACAGCCAATCAGGCTGAGAGGCACGAGCAAAAGGAACATTCGGAAATGCGCCGCAGCCAATCAAAATGAAGCCGCAGATAAAAAACCGCTGTACAAACGGTAAAAACAAACCCAAAACTACAAGCCCCAGCGCGCGAAAAATAAAAATAAAAAACACTGGGAGTGCAAGTCTGCCGCAGGCGGACGCAGCGCCTCAAAGCCACGCAAACACCCGCCGGCCTTCTTGCATGGAGCAACAGGGAGGAGAGGGACTCCCTCTCCTCCACGATACCCCGCCGAAGACACGGTGAGACCACCACCGGCCTCAACAAAAGTTGAGCTGGGGTGGAAAAAAACCACAACAACAGAGGGAGTTCAGGGGGGGACAAGGTATTGATGCCTTGCCCCCCCCCCTTTGAAAGCAAAACAATTCCTCCAGAAAGCAAAGGAACCAGACAGAGCTCTGCCTGGTGCCTTTACTTTCCAAGTAAGTGTTTCACTTTCAAGGGAGGGCGAAGGCATCATTGCCTTCCCCTCCTTGAAAGCGAAACAATTCCTCCGCAAAGCAAAGGCACCGGACGGGTGCTCCGCCCGGTGCCCTTACTTTCCGAGTAAATGTTTCACTTTCAAGGGAGGGCGAAGGCATCATGAACCCATTCCCAGGTAAGCAAAGCTAGCGGACGGCGCTCTGCCCGCTGACTTTACTTACCCCAAAAGTTTTTCGCTTTCAAGCAGGGGCAAAGGCAATGGTGCCTTGCCCCCCCCCCCCCCCCTTGAAAGTGAACCCATTCCCAGGTAAGCAAAGCCAGCGGACGTTGCTCTGCCCGCTGACTTTACTTACCCCAAAAGTTTCTCGCTTTCAAGCAGGGGCAAAGGCAATGGTGCCTTGGGCCCCCCTTGAAAGTGAACCCATTCCCAGGTAAACAAAGCCAGCGGATGGCGCTAAGCCCGCTGACTTTACTTACCCCAAAAATACACAAAGAATGAGGAAAGAAAGAGACTACTTACCGGAAGGGGCGACACCCAGAGGCCAATAGAGAAAAACAGTCAAAGTAAAAGAAAACCTCAACAGCACCACCCAGAGGCCACAGGAGAAAAAACAGTCAAAAATATTCACAAAAAACCCTAAAAATTCTAAAACATTTTTTAAATCCTGTGTACAGTTTTCACTTAAAAACAAACAAACATCTAAACACAGTTTAAAAACATTGAATTTAAAAAAAACACATACTTACACATTTTTAAAATTATTATCCAAGGTACAACTTTTAAAAAAATTCACATAGTAAAACATTATTTGGTTTTTAAAAAATTGTAAAAAATTATATCATCCTTTCCTCCTTTTGTTAATCCAAAAAAACAAACCTAAAAAAGCTGATCACAGTTTATAACAGCCCGTGCGTATAAATAAACATTTTAAAAATCAGAAAACCTTTCAACACCATTTAAAACAGCCCGGCACCATTTGTTCAAGAAAAAAAAACCAAACCCTTTACTATCCAACACAATTTAACGGCTTTTCATATAACAATACACATAAAAAAACCTTCCAAAACAATTTAAAACAGCCCGACACCGCCGGGCAAAATCTGCTAGTACTGTATATAACTTGAAATGATTTCTAGCAGTGGTTCAAAAGTGAAATGTAGTTCCTTGACCACATAAGTTAATGAAATGGGATAAAAATAATGCTGTTTATTAATTCACAACATGAATTTATCACATCATTCAGTCAGATTAAATGTGGAAGAAAATAAATATGGCTCCTGGGAGAGTCCAAATAATTACATAATCGCACATACAAACACACGTGCGATGAAGAAAGAGAGGAATTTTTAACTGTACTATTAACAATTCTTAGGAACAACGGAGCACATAAGGGGTAAGGATTTAGTTTTGCCTAATTAATTATCAAGACAAAGAAATGAGAAGTGAGAAAATATAGAGATTTAGCCAATTAGCAACAATCTCAAATCATTGACTACCAGTTCTGTGATCTGTGAAATAGCTGCACTAGCAGCTAAATCTTATGGCTAAAATTAACAAAGAGATGTAACAGATTAGATAATACAGTAAAACCTTGCACAAAGAGCGTCTCGCTTAGAGACTAACTTGTTTAAAGGGCACAATTTTCTCTGAATTGTCGCCTTGCTTAAACCAACCAAAAACTTGCTTAACAACTAAATCGGGGTTCGCAGTCCCCCCGAAGTCACTTACAATGGTGTTTCGCTTAAAGAGCAAACTCGCTTAAAGAGCATTCCTGTAGTTAATTCCAAGGTCAGTAAAATGAGGACCCAGCTTATTGGGGGGGAAATGCTCATTAACTTTTAAATCACCCAGAGATTGCACTAAGTGCTATGGAAAAGTATATAAGTGTTATTGCTATAATATATAATTACTGTTCAGTGACCTCACTCAATCCATCCCTTCAAGTACTGTCGGTCGAGTGTGATGATAAAATGCTTCCATATTGCATATTAGAGGTGGCAAAGTCCAATTTTGCTTCTTCTCATCCCCATCACACCACCATTTGGGCACACTGGAGACACACACTCCTTTTTAGAAGTCCAGATCTGTACAAATTTCTTCAGATTCTGTCACTTCACTTGAGAATTGAACTTGACCATTTAGCTTGAACTGTATATGCTTACCTAAACTCTCATAATTTTACTTTAAAAATGTTTTAATACTGAATATTTAACTTTTCCAGCATCAAGAGTTCAGTTTCCTCCTCAAAGAAAGAGTGTGTCCACTTGTTATAAAGCTCTTTTCACCAAATATCAAATTCAGACAAGGTTCCAGTACTTCATCTTCACCAGCACCCGTGGAAAAGCCTTATTTTCCAATCTGCATGCGCCTTTTGAGGGTTGTTTCTGTTTTGATCAAGCAGTTTTATAACTTGCTGGTAAGTTAAGTATTATGCAAAATTTCTTTTGCAACAGTTTGATATTTATACAGTTTATATTCTAAATATTGAAAATGAGATTGATTCATACAGTTTATGCATGACTACTCTGAGGTAAGTCTCTTTTCGTTTAGTGTAGCTTATTTCAGTATAAGTGGGTATTAGACCTCAGAAGTAAGAGAACAAAACTGCGAGGCCTAAATCTGGAGTTCTCAACCTTTTAAAGCCAGGAGCTGGGTCACACTCCTTCAGATAGCTTCTGGGGCCGGATGGCCATTTTGTCCTTCTTCCACCACATGGCACTTCCTGGTATGGTGGAGGCAGTGGGGGGCCACATGAAATGGTGCCACACATTGAGAATCCCTGTCCTAAATAAAATAGTATAACCTAAAGATTTTGAAATACTTCTTCGTCTCTGGTTGTTAAAAACTGCTTAAGATTTTTTAAAAATATTCATGGTTACCAGTCCTACTTCCTTCAAAACTGCCCTGAAAACCCATATTTTTTGTGGAGACTTTGGCAGAACTTCTGAATTCTTAAATCTTATTTTAACTCAGCAAGCTTATGAACAACATAAAGTATAGAATAGTCCAATTCACTCTGCAAGGAAAGATCCCTGGGAAGAGAGGCCCTGGACGTAGACGGACTTCATGGCTGAAAAACCTGAGAGACTGGTGTGGCACATCCTCGGAAGAACTGTTCTGAGGAGTTAAGAACAGGAAGACTATCACCATGATGATGGCCAATATCCAAAATGGATGCGGCACCTGAAGAAGAAGAAGAAGAAGAAGACGCTCATGAAACAAAGAATGCCCTCTTGTGTATTCATGCTGATGATGCTTTTGAATATTTTCCATTGTTGCTTTTCTGTCAAGAGCTTGGATAATGTCATAGCTGTGTTGACTTTGGATACAGCAGTGTGCTGACCTACCCCAGCCAACACAGTCACTGCACAGCAGCACTAATCAGAGAGTCTATTCAAGGAGAGTTCAAATAGCAAAGTCCAAAGAGCAAGCCAAGGTCCGGCTACCGGTAGTTCAAGCAGCGTCTAGTCCAAAGGCATTGTCAGAGTTAGCAGAGAAGTCAGGGTAATGGCAGGCAGACAGGTCAGGGTCTAGGCAAGCAATCTCAAGAGGTATCCGAAGTCAAGCAGGGAGTCAGTCTTTGCACTGAAGAATTGTACCAATGCTGGAATGCTGCAACAAGCTTGCTTAAAAGCCTCCCAGCTAATAGCTATCAGCAGGGAGCCTTCTCTGGTAACTAGTTCTAGGTTGCTTGCACCACAGGTGTAGCTCCTTTATGAATCTTTCCCTGAGGACTGGTCACTGTCAGAGTCAGACTTCTGATCTGACAGTTCATCTGCCTGGGGAAACAGAGTTGAGCCAGAAGCAGGCTGAGATTCCTGGTTCAGGACATTCTCAGGTTCGAGTGCAGGCAGAACTGGCCTGGGCATAGGAAGTGCCTCCTGATCCAGGTCATCTTCGGTTCTACACAGTTCTACACTGCGAAGTTGTGTTGTATCGAAATGGACCTCCAGGGTTCTTCAACCAATAGGTTTTTCTCCATGCTTACTGCCTTTTCTGTTTATTTATCTTGAATGATTTAACAATCAGTACTTTTTGTTTTTTTGTTATGTAATGTACAGATTGTTAATAATGCAAAAGTAGACCAAATAGTGGTATTGTTCTAATTCATTGTAAGATTATTATTTTTACTTCTCTTGGAAACTTATATGAAACCATTAGTTGATAACACAAACACCAAATCTGTATGTTGTTTCTCAATTCTGAAGATATTGACACTAGGATTGCAGACTAAATGACTTTTTGCAGAATGGCATCTGTTTGATCATTTAAAAATTCAGTGATAAATAGATTACCTTTATTTCTTTTAATTAATATATATAATTTTTATTTAGGTGACTGAATGTGAAATCTTCCTTTCCTTGCTTGTGAAGTTTCTGGATGCAGACAAACCACAGTGGTTAAGAGCTGTTGCAGTAGAATCTATACACAGACTTTGTGTCCAACCTCAGCTCTTAAGGTAATGAATATACATTAATAATTGCATCAAATGAAATATAGTGCAAGTTCTTGAATGTTAAATTCTGTCATTGAGCATGAGGTGTTTCTGGGTCCATTCCATAATTATCATAAATTATATTGGACGATTCACTTAAGGTTTGTATATGTAGAAATAATGTTTTTATTATTTAAATTTATAACAGGTCTTTTTGCCAGTCTTATGATATGAAGCAGCATTCTACTAAGGTTTTCCGTGACATAGTGAATGCTCTAGGGTCATTTATTCAATCATTATTTCTTGTACCAAACACAGGAAGTGTTTCAGCTACAACAAACCAAACAGGTAAAATTGCATAATTGTATTAATTTCCATTGTTTCTCAATATTTTCCTCTCAAACGAATTCTGTTTCAATAACTTATTTCTGCTCATACTTCTTAGCCAACTTTTATGAGACTAACAGCTTTACTATTTGTTTCATTGTTTATTTATTTTCAGACTATAGTTTCCAGGGATCATTATGACAGGAAATTCATTTTGGCAAAGCTGCAGCCTTTTAAAAGAACTTAGGACGAGGCTTAATCTTAGCAGCACTGAAAGAAGGGCAAAAAGCAGTCGAGGAATTAACTTGTTGGTATTGGAGGTCTCTTGCAGGATACAATGTGTTGCTACAGTATTTGAAACTGCTGACACCTTCGCATCTTTCATTTTGAAAAGTAGAGTCACTACCTTTATACCAAAGATAGGAATTACATTGTGAGGTCATCAGAACATTTCCCCCCACCCCAATTGCTAAGAGAAGCAAGTGGTTCCAAATTGGTCAGTCAGTCTCAATGCATGAGAACAAAAAGGAGATAGGTGTAGCCCACAGATCTGCTCAGTGGTGTAGCCATGCTTCAAAACAAAAACAGACCATTTGGAGTAGGGAGCCATTTGAGATGGGGCTGGAGAATCGGAATATACAAAAATAAGTAGTTTGAACAGCCTTCATTATAGTTATTTCATGTTGCTAAAAGGGATTCATTCTGCTTGACTACATTTTTTTCTTTCCTGCTTGATTCAATATACAGGAGGCAGTGTGCCTGTTGGTACAGTCTCAGCACAAACCACTCCAGGTATGCTAGGAATGGGTGGAGGTGTGACTGTATTACCTGCCTTTGAATATAGAGGTACCTGGATACCTATCCTCAGTATATCTGCACAGGGCAGTGCTAAAGCTACCTAGTAAGTAAAATAATAATCTCTAAACTCTTTAAAACAATTAATATTCAATATCATATTGTGTTCATTGATGGGCATATGGCAATTTGTTTCATTCTTTTCCTTTCCTTTCATTCCTAATTACTTCATTCCTAGTTTAAAATAAAAATTAGCATGAAACAACTGCTATCCTAGTGCTTAATTTGGGAGACTAATTGTATCCCTTGACATTAATAGATTTTTTTCCTGCTCCTTCCCTTATCATGTGTCAGAGTTGATTTCTTGATGCAATAAAAATACATTAGTTTAGAAACAGAGTACAAAAATTCAAAGAAAGCTCACGACAGCAAAAATTTACTTTCGGTCTTTCTTGTACCCCTTTTAAAATTAGTTTTACTTATTTGGACTGCTCATCTGTTCTTTCTGAAGTCTTGCAGAGAATTGTGGTTACATTTTGTTTATTTATTATGTTGGTAAGGACAAATAGAACAGTTTAAAAGAGCAGCCCTTTCATGCATTCACAATAAGGAATATCCACCATGCATTTAGGAGAAAACCATTGTCCAGTCCTCTTCCATTTCTGTTTTCATTACCCTGATTGCATGGATGGTGATGAAGCTTAATAGTGGGGCTGCATGCCGTCCACAGGGACTCTTCACATGAAATGGAATTCTGATTTTCTACGGTTCCAATTCATGGGGGGAGTGTCTACCAATGAAGGGCGTGCTCTTTTTCAAACTCGTTTCCCTATATGCATCCAGGTTAATGGATGTGATGCTGGATTGTGGCGAGTATTCCCTAATACAAATGCCTGAATGTGATCTCTTACTCCAATGATCTCAATTAACAATTGATACAGATGTAATAATGCTCAGTGTACTGAATTACCTAACAACAATAATACCTAAATTTGACGGAGTGTACTTGATCCATGAAAGTGAACATCAAAATACAGCAGTTAGTCTTTAAAGTGCTATAATATGTTTGTTTTTGTTTTGTTTACTGTCAGAGCGGCTAACAACATACACATAGGATAGTACATATAATCATAAAAACATCTAAAAACCCAGCCCAAACCCTCCCCAACCCATTAAAACAAAACAAAACATCATCATCATCATCATCATCATCATCATCATCATCATCATCATCATCATCATAATAATAATAATAGCTTGATGTGTCAGGAGATTTCCATTTTTTTAAATCTTCCGTCTTGGAAAATAATGTCCTAGATAATTTACTTTCAGTCATCTTGTTAACTTTCATTGTACAGTAAAACCTCGGATAACGCTAAAGCCTGGTTCCACAGGTCTGAGTGTTATCCAATTTTTAACGTTATCCGATGCATGCATCCCATAGGATTTTAACATTATCCGATGCATGCATCGGATAACGTTAAAATCCTATGGGATGCATCAGATAACGTTAAAACTCCATTGAGATACACTGTAACTGGCACAGGCTTTAGCGAACATTATCTGATGCAGCCCATAGGATTTTAACGTTCTGCGATGCAATTTTCCCCCTAGATTGCTTAACGTTATGTGGTTTTAGCATTATCTGATGCAAACGTTATCTGAGGTATTACTGTACAGTACTTCAGTATTCCAGTTCTATTTGTGAATTTATTTATATTTTTATACTCTTTTGAATATCTGTTTCTCTTGTGTTCTGTGGCAGCATAACAATTGAGATCAGTACATATCCATAGATATATGAACAAGTACCAGGAGTTTCTTCTACTTTCATGAAATTATCTTTTGGTTTTCTGTTTTGTTTTGTTTTTCATTTCTTAGTCTAGAAATGTTGGACAAAGTTGAACCACCTACTATCCCTGAAGGCTATGCCATGTCAGTAGCATTTCATTGTCTACTGGATCTCGTCCGTGGCATTACAAATATGATTGAAGAAGAATTAGGACAGACTGAAATACATTGTCAGGTAGCAATGATTGATACAGAGTCTTCACCAATGCAGTCTTCAGAGCAGCAAGACTTTCATTCAGCATCTGATGAGACTGACAAAGAAACAGGTATTTGATGATACCTGAGACAGAGTAAGGGTTGATAATAGAAATGAAATATAAGACTATGTGCAGATGTCTCTGGATAAACTCTGTTGCCCTTCCACTTTATTCATTAAGGTGCACATACATAAGGTTTTGAAGTTGATGTTAATTGCTTCTTTCCTTTAAATGGAGGCTTGTTGTTGATTTAGTGGGGTGGAGTGGGTGGGTAATCATCTTACATGCTTATCTGATCAAATTTTGATTATTGTTATTACTATTTTTTAAAAGCTACTGTATTTTTCACTTAGAAAACTGCTCTGAAAAAAAATTTGTTTGATACTAAGTCAAGTCAAACCTTTCCTTTACAGATGCAAACTGGAAGATTCCATGTTAGGGAACACAATAGTATTTTTGCATAAAATACTCATTGTTTTGATAGCAGCTCACTATTAAACATATGTAGACCTGGATCTTTTGCTTTTCAAGCCAAATACATTTCCTACATAATAACTTTTGACATAATTGCTTCATGAATTAAGCTTCACTTTAGGGAGGGGGAAATGGATGGGGGTAACATTAAAGGAGTTGATGTGCATGTGTTCTGCTTCCAAGTTGGTTTACCCGAAAGGCAAAGCCCTAATATGTTGAGACATGAAGCAAACCTAGCCAGTCGAGTTTTCTGGTAGGCAAACACTGAACTTAAAGGCCCTTAGCCAACCCCCCAGGGCCATAGCCAGAGAGCGGCCAGGGTGGGCTTGACCCACCCTGAGTTAGCAGTTTGCCCACCCTTGCAAACTGTGCCTTCCCATAGGAATGCACTGAAAAGAGGCTTTGTTGCCTATCCTGAAAAAATATTTGCCCACCCACTTCTAGAATCCTGGCTACGGCCCTGCAACCCCCATCTTTTATTCTGAAGTGCTCTTACAGGCTGACTCGCAGTCCAGGCTCTTCTTCTGCCTGAGGCACTGAACCATCTCCTTCTGACAGGTTCCGAAGCCTCTAAAGTCTAAGCATTCAGGATTTGCAGGATTAGGCAGTCTCTCATGCATGTCTTATTGGGGAGTGTCTGGCTCCTCCTTGTGATGATTCATCAGTAGAATGATAGCAGTATTCAATGATGCAATTCATATTAACCCTAATCCTGGAGATCTCTATGATTTGTATTTCTCAACCACTATAATTTGTAGGAAACTTTTAAAAACACAGTTCTGTACAGTACTCCAATAAGCAATTAATGATAGGGGTAAAGACCCAATAGTGTATATGTTCAAAAACAATAGAATTGGGACTTTCTCTCTTATTGCAGTATTACTAGTATATAAAAAACTGCTTCTCAGGGTTTCTGAGTTCTCAAGCATAGATTTTAGGGTACACAAGGAAGAGCTACAAGCATGGGAAGATGTCTTGTTCTGGAAGAAGCAGGGGAAGCCAGCAAAACCATTGGCCAAGACATCTACATTCCACTGTACATGACCAGATAGCCTGGCATCTGTTTTGGAAATATAGTTTGGCAAGGAAAGTTGCGACCCTTGTTAGACAAAATTTTGCTCTCCCATTGCTGTTAATGTCAGACAGAGAAGACTCAGAAAGTGTAATCTATTCTGATCTGAATTCTGTCCTGCTTTAATTGAGTTTTCTTCTCTATCCATCATACTTTCTGCAATAGTTAAAGCAAATCTTAAATCTTTATCCCAAATTAAACTATTTGTTGAATGTAGTGATTGTATGTCACTTGAGTGAAGATCATTGTTGAGAAATTCATCCTTTAGTATTTATTTTAAAGTTTTTTAAATTAAAATAGCATGCAATAGAAAACAAGTCTGCTGTATTTTACTTGCTGAGTATTATTTAATAACACAGCAACTTCATTTCTCCAAGGTAGCAGAGCTGTTTGGGAAGAAATGGTGAATGCATGCTGGTGTGGTATTCTTGCTGCATTGTCTTTACTTCTGGATGCAAGGTATACAATCTGTTTATAATTTATAATTGTTTAAATCTTCAGATACTATGTTTTAATGTGCAAGGTTAGAACCTATAAAACCAACTGTGTGGTAGTTGAAGTTGTACACCTCCTGAGAATAAGGGAAGACATGATTATGGGGGAAAGAGAATGTCTATGTGAATGGATGATTAGATGTCACTCAAATGTAGTTTAACCAGCTACCAAGAAGTCTAATTCAAACCTGGTTTGGAGGAGGGGTGTTAAGGGGGGATATGCATCTTTCTGGATAAAAGTTTTTATTAAGTGAATCTTATTAGAGATTAACATGGTCATCAGTAACATGACATTTTAATTGGTTTTCTGACTTCCAATTTTTTTTCTGACAAGTCAACATTTTTTAAACTTTTATGTGGAAATATATCCTGTTTCAAGTACATATTGTGGTTTTTTGCTGCCGTTTTCTCTTTTTATATGCAGATTATGATAATTATTTCTTTGTCTTGTTTCAGCACCGATGAAGCTGCCACAGAAAATATTTTAAAAGCAGAACTGACCATGGCTGCTCTGTGTGGAAAATTAGGTCTCATAACATCAAGAGATGCCTTTATTACTGCAATTTGCAAAGGCTCTTTGCCACCACATTATGCCCTAACTGTGCTGAATACTACCACCCCTGTCCTTTCCAATAAATGTAAGGATATTATTTGTGCCTTGTTTTTCTTCTTTTAAACAAAAATATTATTTATTAGTAAAGGTAAAGGTTTCCCTTGCTCGAAAGCCAGTCGTATCCGACTCTAGGGTGCAGTGCTCATCTCTGTTTCTAAGCCGAAGAGCCAGCGCTATCTGCTTCTGCAGACGTTTCCGTGGTCATGTGGCAGGCATGACTAGACACCGGAGTGCACAGAACGCTGTTACCTTCCCACCGAAGTGGTTCCTATTTATCTACTTGCAATTTCTTGCTTTCGAACTGCTAGGTTGGCAGGAGCTGGGATGAAGATGGGAGCTCATTTCCGTCCTGCAGTACTCGGGAATCGAACTGCTGACCTTCCGCTTCCCAGTCAGCGTCTTAGCGACTTGAGCCACTGCAGTACTTATTAGGAGTTATGAAAAAATTGAACTTTTTGTTTTTTCAGATACATATATAAATTTGATACACAATGGTATATAGTGCTATGAATTAATCAAGCGTTCCTATCTAGCACCACTTGATGTATAAATAATGATCCTGAATGTGTGTTTGCTCTTGTTGATTTGCAGAACCCCATTAACAGCCCATAAAACTGACCAACTTTCTCTTCTCTAGTTATAGATTAATAAAGAGTTTAGAAAATTAAATAAGAATTGTAGGTATGATGTAAGGTTGGTATCAACAGGAGCTCATCAATGTGAACCTAACCCATTTTATAAAACAGTTTTTCAAGTTTAGTTTGCTAGGAGCACCACAATTACTTTCTCCTTTTATTTTTATTACATCATATTTTTATGTCCACCTGTGATTTATCTATAAATCCTGTAATGTGAAGATGATGGTGGAGGATAGAGGTGCCTGGCGTGCATTGGTCCAAGGGGTCGCAAAGGGTAGAACTCGACTATGCGACTGAACAACAGCAATGTGATGCAAGATTAAAATTGGAAGATTGCTATTTAGAAACCTCATCAGAGTTACATTTATGAAAATGACCGAATCTTTTCTTACTGTGGTTTCTGTTCTGAATTGTAATGAGTTGTTGTTAAATTTAATTATTTAAAGGGTTAACTTCTTTTCAGTTCTGATGTGAATGATTGTTTATTTGGAATTAAAGAGAAACGAATATAAACTTAATTGTTATGTATAATAATAATGTTTATTAAATAATAAGTTTAATTTGTTATAGTTGATGTAATAAGTATTTATAGAAATAAATGTAGATCAGAATTCTTTTACTTATGCCTTCTGGTATAAACCCAAAAGCATAAACATCAGTAATGAATTGCTACCAGTGAAGACGTTGGCTGTTGTATTTCATGTTGCACACCACTCATCATGTACAACAAGAAATGCAAATGCTCACCTTTTAACTTACTAAAATTTGCTGCCCAGAAGTTCACTGTTGGACTTAAACCAGGTAGGTTTATAACTGGATTCTTGCTATAGCTTTTAATAGCTGATGGCCAATGTCCTCTTGCAATATAAATGAAGCATTACAGGCTGGATGCTTTGTGGATTGTTGCATAAAAAAACCAAGTGAAAAAGATTCTAGCCCAAATCTGTTTACAGTCCTAAAATTAGCTCAGTGGTAGTTATCTAAATAAGTAGATATAAATGAAAACTTGACTGTGCTTAGTTTTTATGTCCTTTTCAGTATGCTATTCATTCAAGTTGGAATAAAAGGACACTTTTGTTTTCTAGCATATTCCATCCAGGGGCAAAATGTTCAGATGATCAGCCCTTCAAGTGAGTCTCATCAACAAGTTGTAGCAGTGGGACAACCACTAGCTCTCCAGCCCCAGGGAACAGTAATGGTAAAATATAATTTGTAAATATCCTTTTCCTATTTTGCTGTTACCTTTCCTAGATTTGATTAGTATCTTTGTAATTAAACTGTGTATAATACAGTAAATCCATAGATGGTGCTGACAAAATGGAATACAGTCTCGTTCCTTATTAAGGCTAGTTGTAAATTATTCATATAAGTGCTTATTTTGTGCAGACTATTCTGCAGTCATCACATCACATTACTAGTTACTTTGAGAGCTTCTGTTTGAAGGGTCTGGTCAATCACATGACATTGGAAGTGGATGCAGAGTGGCCTGGATGCAGAGAATGCTGGGAGTTGTAGCCTCATTGTCCATTAGACTCTATAGCAGGGTTGGCCAACCTTGATGCTCCAGCTGTTCTTCAATTCCCAGAAGCCCCGATCAGCAGGTGTGCTGACTTGCGCTTCTGGAAATTGAAGTCCAAGAACAGTGGGAGCACTAAGGTTGGCCACCCCTGCTCTATAGAGGAGGTTTTTAAAAAAAATTAATATCTCAAAGTAGAAGCCAGAGAAGCTGATGTAATGTTGGAAGAAAGCACTATTCTAGGTTTGCAGATTTGTGTTGATCGGCTGGGACTCCCAGAATTTTGCCATGGGAATTCTTGGAAGTCAGAGGGTTAGAATCTAAACATATGAAAGAACACACCACTAATGCAAAGAAGGGGGTATCCTTTCTACATATTCAGATTTTCAAATGCATTCCTAGCAGATATTTTTAAAGAACAATTGGCAGTCAGAGTGACCATTTCAGGGCTTTGTTGTTATAGTAAATTGTTGTTCCGGGTGATTGCTGGCTGGGGAAGAACAAGAAGTTCTTCACAAAACATACTGTTATATCAAACTAGTACTGGATTAGGAGCCTTGTAGTAGTGTTTCTTCTAAAGTTCGTAAAAAAACAACAACAGCCACACTGTCAGACAAGAGTTCTGTTTTACCTTGTGCTGTTTTGGATCTTGAGGTTTCATTGTCTGTAATAGTGCTTTTGCTGATAGAAAGTTATTTTGCATTGATACCTTGCTTACTGCAGTAACAGTCATGATTCTTCATTGGTTGATTTTGCCTTTTGATTTGGGCTTCCTTTTGATTAATAACCTCATAACATATTATAACAGAATACTTTGTAATCTAAATTTTGAAATTTATAAGACATCTGCTATTATTCCATTTGTTACTGTGAATATTGTGGTATGAATATTAATAAGGCAGGGGATGGAGTACTTGCTGTTCTTAAATGATATCATATATCAGTGATGGCGAACCTTGGCACTTCAGATGTTCCTGAACTTCAATTCCCAGAAGCCCTGATCAGCAGGAGTGCTGACTTGGGTTTCTGATTATTGAAGTCCAAGAACACCTGGAGTGCCAAAGTTTGCTCTATATCATTACTGTTATTTCACTAATTAAATTGAAAAAACATTTGACAGTTTTACTGTTAATGAGATATACTAATTGTAATAATAAAACAGCCTTTCTGGCAGATACACAATGTGTTTGCGGGACTAAATTAAGATTATATGTTCTAATTAATACCAGTAGTTAAAATATAAATGTGATTTCTGAAGTATGGATGCTTTTTAGATTTCTAGACATGATTCCACTGAAGTGAACAAAATTGTGTTTAATATTGTGTGTGCAGAAGAAGCTATATTTTAATCTCATGCTAAAAATCATACTAACAGCACCTCTGAACAAATGCAAAATAAATGATAATTCCTCTTTGTAGATTTAATAACACAAAATTTACAAAAGCCAGGAAGAGTTCCACGTTCATTGAATTCAGTGGGGCCATTTTGAAGAAGAGCTGCCTCGTCCCCCCCCCCCCCAAAGCAGTGGAATTCACTGTCTACTCAAGAACAATTGCCAGCAGAACCTTTTCTCCTTGTGCATAAGAATAAAACCCTGTCCTATCTCACATAATCACAGTAACCTGTCTAATAAATTTTAAAATTTTGACTATAAAGTATTCTGTTATGATATGTTATGAGGTTATTTGGCAAAAAGAATAACAAACGTTCACATATCCAGGGTCGATTTGATTTAAATCACTAGTCACTAAGGCTAGATTTAAATCATGATTTTCTACATAAAAGCTTAAATAGCTTCACTTTCATTTTTACAGCTTGCTTCTCCCTCCTCACACTTAGCGTCTTGTGCAGATCTATTCCACTCCCAGCAATCTGCTTCTGTTTCCTGATTTTTTTTAATTTACCGCTTAAGTGGTAAGGGGTTGATTCTGTGTGCATAGATTTTCAAAGGGTCAATGGGATTAAGGTCTTTTTCTCAACTCTATCTTTATTTCAAAACATTTTTGCTGTGAAGAAGAGTACAGTATTGTGATCTCTGCAGACACAAATTCACAGTTTTGAGAACTATAAAGTCTATATCACATGTGATAATATCTATAAGAAAATGCCCAAATAATTTACAGAAACTGGTAGAGTGTGACATTGGGAATGACTTAATGGAATTAATTTACCAATAAATTTAAACATTGCATGAATATACCTCCTCATGCTGCATAATTAAAAAATAATTCTTATTTCATGATGAATACACTTTGGACTATAACTTCTTCAACAAAGTTAAAATGATAGTTCAATGTGTTGTCTGATTGCAGTCATAAGTTGGGAATTTGATTCTTTACTATACATTCCAAAAGAGCAAGGCAATCTGGCTTTGGGCAAGCTGTACAAGAAAAAAGGGAATGGTAAACCACTTCTGAGTACTGTCCACCTAGAAAACCATGAAAATGATTGTCCTAAGTCAGTATTGACTTGATGGGATGCATTATTATATATTTTTTCATAATTTGCATGTGTATCTTGGGATTCATCTCTCTTCTTTCCCATAGTTTTGACTGAAACATAGAAAAATGTTATTAAAAATAAGCCAAACATATGATGATTTCAGCAGTTAAGTAAAATGATAGTTCAATGTGTTGTCTGATTGCAGTCATAAGTTGGGAATTTGATTCTTTACTATACATTCCAAAAGAGCAAGGCAATCTGGCTTTGGGCAAGCTGTACAAGAAAAAAGGGAATGGTAAACCACTTCTGAGTACTGTCCACCTAGAAAACCATGAAAATGATTGTCCTAAGTCAGTATTGACTTGATGGGATGCATTATTATATATTTTTTCATAATTTGCATGTGTATCTTGGGATTCATCTCTCTTCTTTCCCATAGTTTTGACTGAAACATAGAAAAATGTTATTAAAAATAAGCCAAACATATGATGATTTCAGCAGTTAAGTACTATTTGAAAGGTTTGAATAATTTGCAGTTTTTTGTTTTTCTATGATTATCTATACCTATAAAAATGGGGTTGGGCTGTGCGTGTCTGGAATGCATGTCTGCACCCATCCAGCCTATCCGGTAATGCGCCGGCCACACTTACCTTTTGTCCTTGACACCATCGCTGCAAGGGTCCGGAAGCCGAGAGTGGGGCTAATGCCCCATGAACACGCAAAAACAAAAAACCTACGCTTCCCAGCATCCTCTGCACCACGGCATGCCTCAGCCAATCAGGCATGAGGGCACGAGCATGGAGGAGGCGGGACAGCCGGCGCGCGAGAGGAAAAAATGGCCGATGCTCAAGTGCCTACCATGGGGGATGAAAGCACGCCTGCCTTCGGCCCCTGCCTACTGAGGGAAATGAACCACTTCCACCGGAAGGCGCGGGCAGAGAAAGGTGCTCCATTCTGCCTTCGCCTCCCGGAGGAAAGCGAGCGCCTACCACGGGGGGCAGGGGCCAAATGCACGGCTGCCTTCAGCCCCAGTCTACCGAGGTGAGCCACTTTCCCGGGAGGAGGCACCAGGCATTGGTCCACCAGTGTAGGCTACTCCATGACGGATTTCTGCCTCTCACCCTGCAATTACCCCTCCGCTGTTTCGGAGACAGCCCTTGAAACAGTGGAAGGGAAAATGCAAAGGCGCCAGGCAGGGATCCGCCAGGGTAGGCACTTCCCCTGATGGATTCCTGCCTCTCACCCTTGCCATTTCCCCTCCGCTGTTTTGAGGACTGTCTTCGAAACAGCGGAGGGAGAATGGCAAGGGCGAGTGGCAGAAATCCGTCAGGGGCGGTGCCTTCCCTGGCGGATCCCTGCCTCTCACCCTTGCTGTGTCTTTGGCCGTCCCCTTCTTCCTTTGCCGCCACCCCAAAACCACCCCAACACCAAAAAAAAATCAGTACCTGCCTGGCAAGGCCGGGCAAAATTGCTAGTATCAAATAAACGCATTATAAAACATCATGTGCATTCAGCATTAAACTAAGAAAAAATGAACAAATGCACTACAAGATGTTTTTTAGCCATTGGGAAGAATTTTATTATTTATGCCTGCTGGTAAAAGTCAGATGGCATATATTGTAGCAAATTAGTTAAAAAGCTAGATTTCATATTGCTTGTTGCATACTAGTATTATGATGTAGCATTTGACAAGAAATAGGAGTACCTACTTCTTAACAAGTAGCAATTTGCCATAACAATTTTAGATATACCAGCAGGCATCAATAATAGGATTCTGGCCATTGTATTTACTATCAACATAACTATTAACATGGTAAATAGTATGAAGCTCAGAATATCTTTAAGTCCTATCGTTCCTACTGCAAAACTAATTACTATTTTAATATGTTCTCCTAGCTTACGTCTAAGAACATACAGTGCATGAGGACATTGCTTAGCTTGGCTCATTGCCATGGTGCTGTTCTTGGCACATCATGGCAACTTGTCTTGGCTACTCTCCAGGTAAGTAATAGAAGAAATTTTCTCTACCTTTCTTTGACTTGCACTCTGTTTAATTTTTTTAAAGGTAGAAGTTTAGTGCTTTAGACGACACAGTAAACCAAGCATCCACGGGATTCATAGCATATTATGTATGAGCATTGTGCTAATGCATGCTGTGTCGGGTGCTTTCTTCTAACCCAACAAATAAGAGAAACAAAGCTTGGGTTCTTTTTCAGTTGTTGTTTTTTAAACAAAAGGAAGTTCCTTTCTCTGGTTTGTTAAAAGCAGGCATGCCCAAACTATGGCCCGCAATCCTTGTACGGCCCCCAAAGCCATTCCATCAGCCCTGTGATGCCCTCACCAAACCATGAAGTAAATATGGATGCATCTGCGCATGTGCAAAAAGCAGCCATTTTGTGTCCTGGTTTGACGCAGGAAACAAAATAGCCACTTTCACGCATGTGCAAACATACCTTGTTTCAGGAGTGTGATCTGGCCTGCTCAGCTGCTCCAGGGGCGTGGTCAGGCACCAGGCCTGAAATGTTTGGGCACTCCTGGTTAAAAGAAACACAGAACAGAGAGAAAAAAGCACATGCATTTGGATGGTATAATAAACAAGCCACAAGAAGTAATGGAGCAGCATTACTCGTACTGTTTGAAACTGATACGCTGAAGTTCTGTCAATTCTCTGGCTTATTGTGACATCTGACTAGATCAGTGGTTCCCATTGTGGGGCCCACACTCTACAGAGAGACTTCAATTCCCAGATGCCTAAGTCAGCACATTGGTTGATCATTGCTTTGGGGGATTGACTTAGGCTTCTGGGAATTGAAGTCCCAAAACTAAAGGTTGGGAAACACCAGAGCCAATGAGTCGCTTTTATTGTCTTGCTATGACAGTGTCTCCCATGATAAAAGTCAGTCCTAACCAAGTGTGCTCAGATTTTTAAAAAAGTTAAAACATGCCAATTTATTTAGCATTAAATGCACAAATGACCAGGACCATGAATGTGTTCTAGAACTGACTGACTTTTGCATAGTACAGAAGACTGTATAAAATCAACAGTTTTCCCCATAATTGCAAAGTATGACACCTCTTGAAATTGAAATATGAGTTGTTGTCATACTTTGCCACAAAACTATGAATCTAAAGGAGTTGTTAAATACAAAAAGGGTGTAACATTATACTGTACATATAAACAAGTATGCACAAAAGGTTCTAATGTTTAGGATGTGTTTTTGCATTTCAGCATCTCGTTTGGATTCTTGGTTTAAAACCAAGTGTTGGGGGTGCTTTAAAGCCTGGAAGACCTGTAGAAGGACCTAGCACAGTAAGTATTCTAACTGTATTACATAGTAATCACATTTTATATTTATGTAGAGCATTTACTTACAGATTGCAACTTAAATGTCTTTTTTAGGTTCTGACAACAGCTGTTATGAGCGATTTACCAGTTATCTCCAACATACTTTCCAGACTGTTTGAAAGCTCACAGTAAGAGGAAATTAGTTTGTCATCCAGATCTTGGCTTCTAATCTATCTTGGCAATAGTTCTAATAATTCATTTCTTCTCTTCCCACTGCAACCCACTCCTGACAGATACCTTGATGATGTTTCATTGCATCACTTAATAAATGCACTTTGTTCCTTATCTCTGGAAGCCATGGATATGGCCTATGGAAATAATAAGGTATGGAGTAATTCTGTTTTCAGATATGATGTTCTAAATTACCTGTAAAAATCCTCATGTCAAAAATTAGAATGTTGCTGACTTATCAATAAAGCTGAGTATTATGAAAACATTATAAGTCAGCTTCAGGAGAAGATATACCACTGCAAATCTTTATGTTTAAAGTGAAAATGTATCATATTAAAATCAATAAAAGAGCTTCTATGCATGTTATCCCAAGAAGTAACAGTTCAGAAAATGCAGTTACTTTTATGGTTTGTAACAAGACAGCTATTGTTTCATTATTACAAATGTCTATTATTAACTTTCAGTGTTCAACATTTATATGAGGCAACATTAGGAAACCTTACATTTGCGCTTAAGCAAGGAATATAACTTTAAGGCAGTAATTGACTATGCATATTTGCTATATAACACTTAATTCAGCACCTGGGATCAAGGGATCTTTTATTTATTTATACAGGGAAAACTATCCATTTCTGCTACAATTATTTTTGAACATTTCCTTAATAACATTATTTTGCCTCTAAATTCTCAATTTCTACTATTGGCCACATTCAGGAAATTATGAGATACTGTACCTATTTTTTCATACATGCAACATCCTCACTCTTTTCTCATTGGCTCACTTAAACATTTAATTAATTGTAATTTCCCATTGTATTTTAATTGGGAAACAACAGTTTACAAGCTTTGGAAGTAACCAGGGTCTGAGATTACAGTCTGAAGGTGATTTAAATTGTGTTGACCTGTTTTGTAACTGGTAAAGCTAGTTTACCAGTTCAGATGAAATAGGAAAATGTGATCAGAGACTGCTTGATTACCTTATATTGCAAAGGGAGGAAAGAAATGGTTGCTTGAACAGACAAAAATCTTGTGCATTTTTATTATGATAGTGGGATGTTAGTTATAAGTAACATAAATTTCATTGCCTTCAATGACTCTACTCTAGTTGCCTTCTCCCAGATACATTCCTTAATGTGGTAAGAGAGTTTGAGTGAGTCAGGGGAGTTGAGAAATACAGATAACACCAGATTATTGGCAGAAGGTAGCAACGGCTCAAAGTGATTTTTATGAAGGTGAAAGAAAAAAATACAAAAGGTTTACCAGGGAACATTAGAAGATAAAAATGACTATAGAAGGATTACATTATGGTAATGCTGAAAATGTAGCAATTTAAATTGTTAAAGATTTAAATAACTTATTTCAATCACCAGTCAGAAGGGAGAATGCTGTCAAGATAGCAGGAAGAGATAGAGACTTGGAAAGGTAGCTGCAAAGGAACTAGGAAAGTTCTTGCTTACTGTCAGCCACTGTGGGGAGCCATGCTAGGGAGAAAGGCAGGAGATAAGTGCCTTAAACAGAATAACACACACATATTATTAAAAGAATTCTGTTTGTACTTAGGAGCCATCCCTGTTTGCTGTTGCTAAATTGCTGGAAACGGGATTAGTTAACATGCATAGGATTGAGATTTTGTGGAGGCCATTGACAGGTCATCTCCTGGAGGTAACATATATTTAAGTAAACTGTATATTAACATTTGTATTTGAAAATATTTAGTATTTTCTTTCTGCTATGAAGAGATAAGTGTATGTGGAAGCAAAATATATTATATTACATTGCTTTTTGCTTTAATTTTGTTTGTGTTCCTGTTTCTAGATTGTTTTATTCCTTATTAAGTTTATATGGGCTGCTTTTCACATTTATGTCTGTTCTGCATAGTTTATTATAAAACAAACAATGGGTTTTTAAGGAGATCAAAAGCAAAACACAGGCTATATGGACCATTGCACATACATACATGTGCAAGATCATCTCAGCCAATTTTCAAGGGAGAAGGCTATAAGATTGCCTGTGTATTCATCCCACTGTTTATCAGTGCGGTTTATTTAGAAATATGTCCCGGTATGTCTATATTTCTGCTTTTAAAGCAAAATATATAAAACCATCAGAACTGAAAGGGAGATCTTAAATCTGCCTGAAAGGTGCTGAAATCTTCGGCGACTCTTTCTAGTCCAGTGATGGGCAGTCTTGGCCCTCCAGCTGTTCTTGAACTTCAATTTCCAGAAGCCCAAATCAGCACTCCTGCTGATCAGGGCCTCTGGGAATTGAAGTTTAAGAACAGCTGGAGGGCCAAGACTGCCCATCACTGGTCTAGTCATTAGATATTGCCCCATGTTTCATCTAGTCCTGAGAGATTCCACATAAGTAATAAGGCAAAGTGTGCAGAGTATTTTATTATAGCAAAACTACACATGCAAGTAGTACAAAGAGCTAATGATAGGAGCTAATTCAATGATCTTATTAAATAAGCTGCTTTCTGATACATTTTCTGATATGTATTTGGTGCTGATCTCTAGATACCTTAAATAGATCTTTGCAGATCTTTGTACCTAAATCATATTCATCCTGAGTCTCCACAATCCTAATAAATGACACTGACCATTACATCTCACTCACCTATAAACACATACTTGTGCAGGCAAAACTGCCTGTAGTATAAAGTTTCTTGTAGTATAAAATTTCAAATGATATAATTTTACTCTGAGTCTAATGCATCTTGCTTGAACTGTCTTGATTTTCATATTTTTTATTTTTTCCTTCTCCCCTATTGCATCCTCTCTTTTTTTATTCAGAAGGTAAGCTTGAACTTCAAGTTTGTCTTGCTTATTTATTATTTGGGTAAAATGCAAATCTTCTCATTTGGTTGTTTGAGAGTCAAATAAAATCAATCCTTTTTATAGTCCCAGACCAGCATAGTACAGCAAAAAGAAAGAAGGAAAGAAGGTAAAATGAGTGTACCTAAAATATATAAATTTGGCCAATATAAATAAGTATTTTAACAGGAATGTATTTGCTCTGAGTTAAAGGAGTAATAAATTAGTACTTAAGATTAATGTGGCTACAACTACTTCTAAGCCTATGTTGTGGTGCTGGATGTTTATTTAGCTTAAGGACCTGTCAAGATTTTTCTTCTGATCCTACACACTGCGGCATAGAACTTGGCAGTGTTGCAGGTGAAGTTTTGAGATCTTAGATCATATTAAAAATATTAAAAATCTGACACCTGCCGTGTGAGTATTTTGTAACCTACAGCCATCTAGATACAGTCAGTGAATCACTGAAATGAAGTAGAGATTATATTGATATGTGAAATAACTAAAGCTAATAGCTGAAATGCTGTTGCTTGCTGACAGAAAACTAGTAACTTTCAGTTTGTTTCTAAGCTGGCAAATAAAAAGACATAAGGACCACATTTTCAGATCCGTGCGTGTGTGCCCAAGAATCATGGCAAGGATTTTTTTTATTCACTTGTTAGGGACATTGAAACTTTTTATTAAATTACAGGAAGCTTCAAGATTTTAACTGCCATGTCTTCATTACCAAAATGTAGGCACCTAATGTAATAATTTGTCTCAAAAAATTATCTGTTGGTTTCTGAGTATAAGAAAAACAAAACAGTTTGCATGCTGAAAATATCAAAGACATTGCCTTTAATGTAGTTACACAGGAAATGCTGCATAAAGAAACCATACTGACTCATGGTTGCTATTATTACAAAAGGCATACTAGGCTTGAATACCCTTTCTTAATGCTTGGACTTTATAACTCTACATCTGGTTTTAATAAAGGCTATTTTGTGTATTTAGGTTTGCCAACATCCAAATTCGCGGATGAGGGAATGGGGAGCAGAAGCTTTAACTTCTCTCATTAAAGCTGGCTTGACATTTAACCATGACCCTCCACTTTCTCAAAACCAGGTAAAGTTGCATTTTGGAAAAAAAAAGTTATTTTGTTGGAAGATTCACCCTTAGAAATCATAAACAAAGTAAACCATGTGATCCTTCTATAAAACATATGCAGAAGTAGATTTTTTTATTTAGTGATCCAGAAAAGGTATCACCCTCTACTTCTGCACATGCCTTAGAAATCAGTAGCTTAATTAATATTGATTGTCAGTAAAATCAGCAGCTGTTATGTTTCATAGATCTGTTCATAGTTGAGTAAAGTCGGTAAATAGCTAAAGTGATTTTGTTGGTGGAATAGTCCATTTTCCATGGCTGATTGACTGTTTGCCCAAATAATAGTGCAGTTATATACATGTCTATTCAAAATTAAATTTGTAAGCAAAAATTACTATTGACAAACTCTTTAAAATCTTAGTGCTGTTTGCTTAAGATGATATATTGGAGTATATCTCAGTTGTACAATCCAATGTGTGACCACGCCTGGAACTAAGACATACCTGGCACTTTCAGTTCAGAGCAGCAAGTTAAACAAATCTTGTGTGAAAATCAGTAGGATTCTGCCATTACATGATTACAGACAGACTCTGTGTATGAAATAAATTGCAGTGCCACCACACATATAGTACTTAATAGTTGCTGGATGATCATATTGAAATAATGTTTCTTGTGAAGATACAGTCTGCTGCTAGTTATTTAACAGTTTGGAGAATTAGTTTACATGTCTGGTCACCTTTTAAAGTTGTGTATGCAACAGGTCATAACTTGTCTCCAGAAGAATTCTTGGTAATGCGCAGCCAGCCATTGCTATAGCTGTTTGATTAGTTTTCCCTTGTAGATAAACAGACCAAATACTTATAGACTTGATGTGAAATGGCAGCTCGCTACAAAATTGGCCAGATAGTGAATCTAGCAGCCAGTTGTGAGAGTACTTTATTACCCCTTGTGTACTCCAAGACATCCCAAACCAAAACATCCACTTGACTACACATCTAGGAGTGCATGGAGGCATAGCTTTTCTTGTTGCATATCATTACCAATCTGTATTACAAACTCTAGTATTTCAGCGTTTCACATTCTGTCCCTCCGCAGTGGTTGACGTTGTTCAATAAGTCCCTGCTAACCCAAAAAAAAAGGGGGGGGGATTTGTACAGGATCTTGTTTGCAGCGGGATGTTTTAGCTCTACAATTTCTTTTCAGAGGCTTCAGTTACTTCTGCTAAACCCACTGAAAGAGCTTTCAAACATCAGTCACCCTGATATTAGACTCAAGCAGCTGGAATGTGTGTTACAAATTTTGCAGAGTCAGGGTGACAGTCTAGGACCTGGATGGCCCTTGGTACTTGGAGTTATGGGAGCAATCAGAAGTGACCAAGGGTGAGTTTCTAAATTAACCTGCATACATTTACTATTCTTAACAATCTTCATTTTTTGATTCCACTTCTAGCCTGTTAACCTTTGTAATAGGGTTCTGAATAATAATTTTGTAGTTATTGTAGTGAATTATTAAAGAAAAATTTGGGACCATTTCCAGTTGGCATACATATTTGTAACAAGTGTAGTCTCACAGAACATGGTGCCCTGCAAATGTGTTACACTATAGCATCCCCAAGCCTCAGCCAGAATATGCCTTTTAACGTGTAGTCTGCAGATTCTAAGAATTATAGGCATGTACATCTGGTGATTACCATATATCAAACAAAATTGTTTTGGCACATAATTTTAAGAACTGCTGTCTCTTTACCTTCCTCTTCACGTTCTGCTTTTTCAGAAAGAAAAACTGCCTAGTTTCACACAGATCATAGGTTTCACCAAATATTCTCTTCTATTGAGCTTAAGTGCATTCAGTACATTTAATGTGGCCTTGCCCAGCCTCTCGTTTGCATTAAAATGGTGAGTTTAATTGAGAAAAATGAGAAGAAAACAAACTCCCCCATTTCATGCAAACAAGAGGATGAACAAGGCCACTGTCACAAAAGGACTTCACTCACAAGTAAGCCCTTCATGCTTCTGAGATGCTGCCCCCTGGCTGAGCAACCCAGGATTGGTGTAAATAAGGTAGCGTCAAGCCAAGTAATCACTCCAGGCCTCTTCAAGTATTTTAAAAGCATATTGAAATCAGAGTAAGGTACAGAATAAAGTTCATCAAAAGTTCAGAAAGCATATCAAATAAAGAAATCTGCCTTTTTGAGGGAAAGGCTATTGGCTATTCTGCTTAGGCTTCTACATTTTTGCAGTTCAAAGCATAGCATCCAAGAAAGTGTGTTGGCTCCCGCCTTCTCTGGGTTATATCTCCTCCCTCAGGATCCACCTCCTTGCCATTCCCCTAAAGGAGTCCAGCCAATGATCACACAGCATGACATGTCCATCACACATTAGGTTTTATTTCTCCCAACCCATGAGACCAGTATATTTACACATTTCGATCCCTTTGGTATGTGAGAAAGGGGTCTCCCGCAGATTGAAATCTCCAACTTGGATGGGGCTAAAGCACAGGGTATAAATCATAGCATGACAGTCACATTAAATCCAGATAACTTGGAAATTTCTTTGTGTAAAAATCATTCTTTTCCATCTATTCCTTCTTCAAATGTGCCTGTTTTCCATACAGTTTGTCATGGGGTGCTTCTAGGAGCATTATCTTAACTTGACACTTCTCTGTAGTAAGCAACTCTCAATGAAAAGAGTTTATCAGATGTAGATGTAGCATGTATGTAAGTGAATGAATAGATAAGGATTTTTGGTATTGTAATAATTCATAATCCCTTGATAAAAGTAGAAATAAGATATTTTGATTTTGTTAATAGAGAGTCTCTAATACGGACGGCATTCCAGTGCCTACAGTTGGTTGTGACGGACTTTTTGCCAACGATGCCATGTACTTGTCTACAGATCGTTGTAGATGTTGCTGGAAGTTTTGGCCTTCACAATCAAGAGCTAAACATTAGCTTAACTTCAATTGGTCTCTTGGTGAGTATTTGGTATATATTGCTTATGATACTTTTACTTCCTAATGTTTGAATTCTGTACAAAAAAAATCTCAGGCTGAAATCTTAGACTTACTTACTTATAAGTAAGCTCCACTCTGCTACAGTGCAGTTTGCTACTGAGTAAACATTTATAGAATTGCATCAGCTTGAAATGTTTTGAGCATTACCTGTTTTGGGTGCTACTTCATTGTACTTGACTTTACAAAATGCAAGAAGCTTCAGAGAAAGTTAATGGCAACACATTCTGTGAAGGTCAGATATTTAGAAGAGATCAGGTACAATTATCAAGAAAGTTTTATGTCCTGCTGCCTGAAATCTTGTGTAACATAACCAGAGTTGTTAGTTTTGGTCTGTTCCTTGCCAGTAAATAAAGAACCCCAACATACTTCTCAGGCAGAATGCAATTATGTTTGTTTACTGTATCTATGCGCACCTGAGGATCACCATGGAAGTTGTTAGTTTAACAGCAAACTTATTACTTTGCCTACCTTACCCAACATGATTTCTCCCCATTTTAAGCATGTGGATTGTATCTATTGAATAGTATCAGATCATCCAGGAAGACATGTCTAAGTTTCTTGAGACTGTCACTGAAGCACACACACACATTGGCATAAATTATAAGGTCTTGCCAGCAGTACCAGTACATAAGCAACAGAATAGCCATATATACACAATTCGGCCCCTGTGGACAGATGAGGACGTTTTATTTGTGCTGCTACGGGACTTTAAATTAAACATTTATGAATATGGACATTTATGAATATTTTATGAGTATTTTATGATGTTTTATGATGTGGTGATTTATACTGTGATTTATTTGTTGTTACGTGATTCATTTGCTGTTATGATTTGCATTTTTTTAGCCACCCTGAGTCGCATAGTTGAGTGGGCGGCATATAAATGTGATAATAATAATAATAATAATAATAATAATAATAATAATAATAATAATAATAATAATAATAATAATAATAATAATAATAATAATAATAATAAATTATGCACCTGAATCCAATTTATGATACAATTCATTTTTAGTAGCTTTTGGTATTTAAACTTCGTTTGCTTACTCAAGAAAATAATCTAAATCAATTTGTGTTCCATGGTACTCTTAAATGGGATTATTTTTTTTGCTGTTTGAGACTAGCGAAGCAGAGAGTAGCTTAGAAAAGTCCAAGCAATTTTAAATAAATAAATAAAAATACTGAATGTATCTGTTAAAGTAGTATTTTAAAGTATTCATTATGCAATTTACTAAAAGAAATGTAACAGAAAAGTATGCAAACTTTTCTTGGCTGAGTAATTGTACTTCTTGAGTCCTCATGGTGCAGGAAGTTGCAGTACTGCGGCTCAGTATCTACGTTCAATCCCAATGGGTTCAACGTTGATATAGCCTTCCATCTTTCCAGAGTTGGTAAGATGAGTACCCAGTGTATTGGGGGCAAAATGCTAATTACTCTGGGAACCACTCAGAGTGTGCTATAAGTGCTAAGGGGTGGTATATACATGCTTTTTCTGTTGCTACTTTTCATAAGCTTTCCTCATATATGCATTATACTTATATAATTAATTATAATTAAGTTTTGCAAATATAGTCTTAAGATGGAGCTTGGTATAATTTTCATAATTGTTTGATCAGTAAGATGAACGTCACCCTTCTGTGTGTGCTCTGTAGTCATTGCTCTTTGGCTATAAAAAGGAATGAGCACTGAACCCTAGAGTCGGATACGACTGGCTTTTGAGCTAGGGCAATCTTACCTATTCTTTGTGTTACAGTGGAATATTTCAGATTACTTCTTCCAAAGAGGTGATATGATTGAAAAGGAGTTGAACAGAGAGGAAGCAGCGCTACAGAAGCAGGCAGAAGAAAAGGGAATAACATTGAATCGTCCTTTTCATCCAGCACCACCATTTGACTGCCTCTGGCTCTGTTTGTATGCTAAACTGGGGGAACTCTGTGTAGATCCACGGCCTGCAGTCAGAAAAAGTGCTGGGCAGACTTTATTTTCTACAATTGGTGCTCATGGAACTTTACTTCAACATTCAACATGGCACACCGTTATCTGGAAGGTACTAAACCTATAGTCTTGCATCGTCTAATTCAGTGATGGCCAACCTTGGCAATCCAGGTATTCTTGGACTTCAGTTCCCAGAAGTCCTGATCAGCAGAAGTGCTGACTTGAGCTTCTAGTAATTGAAGCCCAAGAACACCTGAAGTGCCAAAGTTGGCCATCACTACTCAAATGATACTGCCATGCTATATCCTAGTTCTTGCTCGATAAAGGGATAGATGAAAATTTTGCTTGGTAAAGATTTTTAAACAACCATAAGTTATACTGTGGGTCACAATATAGTTATCTTTGAATGATTCATTTCTTTGAAGATTATTGTGAAGCTCCCTGCAAAAGAAGTGTATGCAAAATATTGCATATTAGAAAAAGCTTGTGCTTTCTTAGGGGTACAGAGGAGTTGATGAAAATGCCATCTTTAAAACTGAATAGTGATTTCTGTCCTGGAAGTGAGATTCTCTGCACAGGAAACTTCAAAGACGGCTCAAGCCATATGGTCTGTTCTTTTCTCATGGGTAAATTATCAATTTAGAGTACAAGCAGATAAAAATTGATTAGCTGCAAAAATATGCCTAAAATCATAAAGGGGATGCTTTATACTTTACAGTAGAGCATTTCATGGAGAAAATGAGACACAGTATAAAGATATTTTATGCAACTTCTACCCACATGGAAATATGAGGACTGATTTAAAACTGTTAAGAGTACTGTACTTCATGAACTTTTAAGCAAAGCAGTGCTATAGACTTGACTTTCTTTTTAATTATTTGACTATAATCCAAAGTTGTTTTTAAGTGAGTGATCAGTTTATTATATACGGTACATTGTTGACAAATTGTTAAATGAAATTGTAAAGTATTATGCATCAAAGGAAAGTTGACCACACATTGGCCAAAATCCAGTTGGGCAGAGATCACTTGTAGAATAGGAGTGATGTAAACAGTAGTGGCACACTGCAGCTAATTACAGTATAGGTTTTCCTTTGCAATTTCAGGGTGCCTGCAACTTTGATGCATTGTACACTCTGAGATCAACAAAGGAGGTCGTAATCCAGTAGTGGTTTGCTGCTGTCAGTTATGTCATTGCCATTGTGCAAGCAGTACTGCGTAACAGGATTTTGGCCATTTACTAAGTTCATTTGTTAGAATTTTTTAACTTTGCCCCTCACATTCCAACTAAATTTCTTAATGCAGCTTTACTTTGTTGCCACATCTTGCAGTGTCAAACTTTAAGGTCAGTGGTTTAAAGTTAAATAAGCTGAACTCTTTCAGATTGTTCATCAGATGAACAGAAAAGCACTTGTTAATATTTTAATTCTTAAAAATTAATTTATACAGTGGCTGAAGTGGCTAAGACACTGGAAGGTGGCAGGTCAGCAGTTCAATACCCGAATACTGAAGGACGGAATGAGCTCCCATCTTCGTCCCAGCTCCTGCCAACCTAGTACAGTAGTTCAAAAGCAAGAAATTGCAAGTAGATAAATAGGGACCACTTCAGTGGGAAGGTAAATAGTGTTCCGTGCGCTCCGGTGTCTAGTCATGCCTGCCACATGACCACGGAAACATCTGCAGAAGCAGACAGCGCTGGCTATGAAACAGATACGACTAGCTTTTGAGCAAGGGTGACCTTTACCTTTACTATAGTTGTTAGTATGTTAGGTTCTAAAATGTTTTTAAATTATAGGTTCTGTTTCATTTGCTGGATCGAGTACGAGAGTCTTCTACAACGGCTGACAAGGAAAAGATTGAGTCTGGTGGTGGCAACATACTCATTCACCATTCAAGAGATACAGCAGAGAAACAGTGGGCTGAGACATGGGTGTTAACACTGGCTGGAGTAGCTAGGATATTCAACACAAGAAGATACCTCTTGCAATCCTTAGGTATATAATCAATTTGTTTTATGCTTAAGAAAACTATTTAGGTTGTTCACTGACAAAATGTGAGTCTATATTTTTATGTTGTATATCTTTCAAAAGATAGCAGCAAGGTAATTGATTAAAGAGACTGCAGTGGCTCAAGTGGCTAAGACGACTGGGAGACGGCAGGTCAGCAGTTTGATTCCCAAGTACTGCAGAGTACGGAATGAGCTCCCGTTTTTGTCCCAGCTCCTGCCAAGCTAGCAGTTTGAAAGCAAGAAATTGCAGTAGATAAATAGGGACCACTTTGATGGGAAGGTAAACAGTGTTCCGCATGCTCCGCTGTATAGTCATGCCTGCCACATGACCATGGAAACGTCTGCAGAAGCAGACAGCGCTGGCTCTTCGGCTTTGAAACAGAGATGAGCACTGCACCCTAGAGTCGGATATGACTGGCTTTCGAGCAAGGGTGACCTTTACCTTTAATTGGTTAAGAAGTTAAACATATAAGAAATACCGTATTTGCTGGTGTATAAGACCCTCTCCCCCTCCCCTTAAAATACACTGGAAAAATAGAGTGTGTCTTGTATATAGTGGACTATTTTGGTAATAACTGAGTGTGTTATATACTCTGATGCGTCTTATACGCCGGAAAATACGGTATTTCTCATAGTGACTATTTTAAGAATTGTCTGTATATAATATTTAATTTAAGCTTCCTCTTGATGCTATAGCCTATGAAATTTTCATTCTATGTATATCCTGAGTTAAGTTGTCTTTGACAATGCTGAGTACTACTTTAAAAGCACCATGTTTCATGTAGTGTATCTATTTTCTTACTACCGTGTTTCCCCGAATATAGGACCTCCTCCCATAATAGGACACCCCCACCTTTTTCCCCCTGCCTTTGAAATATAAGGCCCCATCCAAAAATAAGACCTCCTTACCTCCTGGCGATTTGCTGTATCTCCGATCGCATGCCACTTCCTGCTTCTGGTGTCCAGGACGGAAAAGAAGGACGAGCTGCAAGGTGGCCGGCATGGCCCATAAGAAGACTTGCCGCATCGGCGTCTCCATTGCCTCCCCACTCACAACCAAGAGAAGTTTCCCCTGGTGAGAGCGAGATCGAGACTCCAACACAGCAGGTCTCCTTATGGGCCACACCGGCTGCCTCACAGCTGAGGCCAGTCTCGATCGCGCTTCCCCACTCGCAACCAAGGGATGCTTCTCTTGGTTGTGAGTGGGGAAGCGCGATTGAGACTGGCCTCAGCTGTGAGGCGGCCGGCATGGCCCATAAGGAGACCTGTCGCATCGGAGTCTTGATCCTGCTCTCACCAGGGGGAAACTTCCCTTGGTTGTGAGCGGGGAGGCAATCGAGACTCTGATGCAGCAGGTCTCCTTATGGGCCACGCCGGCCCGCCTTACAGCTGAGATCAGTCTCGATTGCGCTTCCCCACTCACAACCAAAAGAAGCGTCCCTTGGTTGTGAGTGGGGAAGCGCGATCGAGACTGGTCTCAGCTGTAAGGCGGCCGGCATGGCCCATAAGGAGACCTGCTGCATCGGAGTCTCGATTGCCTCCCCACTCACAACCAAGAGAAGTTTCCCCCTGGTGAGAGCGTAGATTGTTATACGGTACATGTTTTTCTTGTTTGTGATAGTTTTTCTGGTTTGTGATGACCTGTACCATATACAGGTAATTTCCTTTTTCCCCCAGCAATAAATGTGTACTGTATTCTTCTTCATGGAAAAATAAGACATCCCCTGAAAATAAGACCTTGTGCTAATTTTGGAGTTTTAAAAAATATAAGACAGTGTCTTATATTCGGGAAAACAGGGTATTTGTGCTGATGAGCAAATTTTTTATAGTAGGAGTTCTCAATCTTTTTAAGCTGGGGGCCAGGTCACGCTCCCTCAGACAGCTTCGGGGGCCGGACGGCCATTTTGCCCTTCCTCCACCACATGGCTCTTCCTAGTGTGGTGGAGGTGGTGGTGGGGGGCACATGAAATGGTGCCACAGGCCGCAGGTTGAGAATCCCTGTTTTATAGTGTCTTGGTTAACATTCCACTTCTTTGAAGTCTGAGCAAACAGGAAGAAGAACACACGGCATGATAATGAAACATCTCTCTGCTTATCTTTCTTTTTCCTCCAACAGGAGATTTTCCGCAAGCTTGGGATGTTCTCCTTGATCACATTCAATCAGCTGCGCTCAGCAAAAACAATGAGGTTTCGCTGGCTGCTTTGAAAAGTTTTCAAGAAATTTTACAAATTGTATCTCCTGTCAGAGAAACAGAAAAACCTGATACACCACCAGCTATCAATGTGCCTGTACCCGTTCTCATTGGAACAGTGACTACCACTGGCCTTGGCAGATCTTTTATGAGAACTGATTCTGTAGGAGAAAAGATTGGAAGATATAATATAATGGAGCCTCCTATAATAACCGATGAAATAGAAGATTTGAATCTTTGGTGGGCTGCTTGGAACACCTGGTTTAGAATTGGTTCAGAAAGTACAAAGCCTCCGGTTTCGTGTGACAAAATGACGTTTATTCCCAGCCAGCCTTTTCTTACAGCTTTAATACAGATATTTCCAGCCTTGTATCAGCACATCAAAACTGGTTTCAGTATGGATGATCTCCAGAAACTGGGTGTTATTCTCCATGGTGCAGTCTCTGTTCCAATCAGTTCAGATGCCTCCCCTTTCATCCTACCTTCGTACACAGAGGCAGTTTTAACGAGTTTGCAAGAAGCAGTCCTCACAGCTTTAGATGTATTACAAAAGGTAACAATGTCATTTTAGATACATTCCGAAAGGGACTACAGTAAAACCCCGACTTACAAATGCCTTGAGTTACATAAAATTCGACTTACATAATGATTTTGTGCTAAAACCATGTCCCAAATTACACGATTTTCTATGGCTTTGCTTCGAGTTACATAAAGATTATTTTCCCTAAGGGTTTGCTTCGATTTACATAAACATTTCATTTTTCCTATGGGTTTGCTTCGAGTTACGGAAAAAATAATTTTTCCTATAGGTTTGCTTGGAGTTACAAAAAATTCAATTTAAGCAAAAGCCTACGGAACGGACATTTTTTCGTAAGTGGAGTTTTTACTGTAGATCAATTTCACATTCTTATCACCATTTATACCCATCTATATTTAAAGTATAGGTAGATGTAATTCTTCTTCTTCTGCTGCTGTATCTGAATCTGAATATTGGCAATCCTCATGGCAATCAGCCATGAAGACTGTCCTGAGAATACTGTATAATGCAATGGCCTTTCATCTTTCATCTCTCTTTGTTATTTTTATTTCAATAATTGTTTGTCCAGAAACAAAATTACGACAGCTAATATCAACTACATCTTAATTGTATCCTTAGTTTAAGTTAGTTTAAAATACCAAGCTGTACATGCTCAAAATATTTCTTTTTAAATCAGCATTGGATTTCCCCCCCATTTCTTAGCTCCAAATAGTATGATTTTAGTGACAATACTTTCAGTCATATTTGCATACTGCAGTTTATTTTGGGGAATAAATAAAATTGTGAACCAGCATGGCCCTTTTGAGTCATCTCTTCATTTAGATTACAATGGTACCTCATACAACGATTTTAATCCGTTCCATGGGGCTCGTTGTTGTATGAAACAATTGCTATACAATGCATGCATCGTATAGCGATTTTCTCTATGGGATGCATTGTACAACGATTTTTTTTGCTGAGTGGTTTTTCCCATTGAAAAATTGTATGATTTTTTTCCATAGGGAAAATTGTTATGTGGGACGTCATTTCCCAAAAAAACCTAATTGTTATGCAATTTCGTTGCCATACGGGGCGATTGTTTTGTGAGGTTCCACTGTATTTCATGGTTTGTAGTTTTTAATCTTTTTTATTATTTTTATGAATGTCAACCACCTATAGTTGCTTCAGCCAGAATGTTTACATATCTTAATCTGCTGCATTCATGTTGTCATTTCACACCTACATAGCTCAGTGGTAGTTAATCTTTGCATTTTCTATAATATATGAAATTAGCTTCCCTTTATGCAGATGTTAAAGAAATCTTCTTCAATGCTGTGTGATGATTGTTCTGAATATTAGGTCCTTGTTCAGCAGAAAGCACATATTTTGTGCACTTTAGTAGAATTTTCTAGCCTTTTCTTAATGTTTCATAACATTTATGCTCGAGAATCTCATATTTTATAACACTTTATTATTTTAGTCTGATTATGCTCACAATGATGCCCATGTACACACATGTACTAAGGGAGACATTTAACAGTCAAAAACACAGTTCAGAAATAGCAGTAGCAATTACACTTATATAACACCCCTTAGTGCAGGAAAGCTGAACACAGAAGAATAGTCGCCTTTGAAATGTGGTGTTGTAGGAGAGTTTCGAGAGTCCCCTGGTCAGCGAGGAGAACAAATAGGTCAATCTTAGAGGAAATTAACCCTGACTGCTCATTGGAAGGGCAAATAGTAAAGATGAGGCTGAAGTACTTTGGACATCAAATGAGAAGGGAGGATTCACTTGAGAAGGCCTTGATGCTGGAAAAGGTAGAGGGCAAAAGAAGAAGGGGGCGGCCAAAGTTGAGATGGTATTATAGACACAATGGACACAGAGCTGGGCGGGTTGAGGCAGGTTGAGGAGGATGGTGGAGGACAGAGGTGCTTGGAGGACAATGGTCCTTAGGGTTTCAAAGGGTAGGAATCAATTGTGCGACTGAACAACAAAGTGCATAGTGCACTCTGGGTGCTTCACAAAATAATTAGTATTTTGCCTCCAACATGCTGAGGTACTCATTTTACTGACCTCAGAAGGATGAAATACTAAATGGCCATCAGGATTGAACTCACAATATCAGCAGTTTTTACTTCATTACAGCAGTTTAACCACTGCACCAATAGAGCTACTCAGGAATTTGTAGCTGAATACTGTACTGTACTTCTTTGTTTATATCATATACTTTTGTAGTGCTCAACATGTTTTTAAATCACTTATTTTCTCTGAATACTAAGATTTTATTTTATTTTGCTTTGCTTTTTTTACAGGCCATATGTGTAGGTTCAGAAAGCATGCAGATAATGTATCCTGCTATCTTTGATCAGTTGTTAGCATTTGTTGAATTTTCCTGTAAACCGCCACAGTATGGACAGCTTGAAACCAAGCACATTGCAAATGCAAAATACAATCAGGTGAGATGATATAATAATTTTGAGTTTGCTAACTCCCAAACATGGTTAGGTTGCATAGGTTATGTAAATACTGCCTCTGTTGTGAATTATGTAAAGTATCCAGTAATTTCATAAAATAGTGGTTCACTTTCCTATGATTTTCCTGCTTTCAACACTTTCACTGTAGTAAAAATACACTATTGGCTGTGATTATGAGCAAAATAAATATATTTTAGCCTAACAAAGTTGCTTTCATTAACTTGCACTGAATTCTGCATTTGATAATTTCATGTTTGGTTGTCACAACGTTCTGCTTTATGACAAACAAATATAGTAGCTTTGCATACAGTTGCAATACTAATCACATTGAAAGAGGAGGATGGATCATCAAAGTATTTATAGTTTATATATATATATATATATATATGTATTAATTTTTCCTTATTCTATTTATTATGCAACACAATGGAATCACAATAGATACAACTGTTTGCACCGGTGAGTTAAAATTCATTAAAGATTATGCTTAGTGTTTTTGTTGCATAAAATACATTCCATTTGCCTAAATTTTTCCTTAACTTGATTGTCCTCCCCTGTTCAAAATGTATGTAAATAATGTGTGCGGGTTTGGGAGGTTCTTTACATTGATCAATAGCTTTATTCTTGGAGTTTTTCAAAAAAAAAATGCATGTTGTGAAAATAGGTCCATTAGAGAATTTATTTTATTATATCCATCCTGCATCTCTACAGGAAATGACCTCTCACTTTTTTTATTGTTTTAGGCAGAATGGGTAGCACTGAATTATGTACCATTTGCTGAAAGATCTCTCGAAGTTGTGGTGGACTTGTACCAGAAAACAGCTTGTCACAAAGCTGTTGTAAATGAGAAAGTCCTTCAAAATATTATCAAGGTAAATATTTGTGTATTTTAAATTTTAGATTTTAAGAACGTTTCTTAAAATGAATTGTACTATAGTCTGTGAAATGAGATTATAGAACAGGGGTTCTTAACCTACAGCCCACGGCCCAGACCTGACCCGCTGCACCATTTCATATGGCCCGCATTGCTAGCAGAAGCAGGTGCATTTATGACAGCCATAAATGCGTCCACGGCTTTCATAAATGCATTTACGACAGCAATGGACACATTTTACGGCAACGTTTACGGTGGAGGGGAACCACCAGTCCGGCCCACTCAGCTGTCTGATGGTGTGTGGTCTGACCCACACCTTGAAAAGGTTGAGGACCCCTGTTATATAATATCTGCGGCAAACCAAGAGTGATCTAAATGGCCCTCCTAGAAATAATCAGAAGTATTGCAACAGTTGTCCAAAACTATTCAGCAGAATTTTGGGAAAGTGTTTTTTGGCAGCCACCCATTTAGATAGGACATAGGTTTTTTTTTTAACCCGTATCAGATTGGCAGGAGTTTGAGGACGAATCGTCTTGTGAAACATCTGACAATGTAATTTTGGTATCCTTGTGACGGAATGAAGATAACATATAGTACATCATCTCTGTCATGTTTCAGAGCTCATCTCACAGTTTCAGTATGTTTGGTTTCTACATGAACGTTTCTGTTTGTGTTAGCCAAACAGGTTCACAAAATGAAAGGCTACCATTCCCCGTCCTGCCTCCTGCAAAAAGGGACATATCTTTTAAACCAACATCTGTCTTCATAATGCTGCTATTCCATTTTGTATCAGTAAAGAGTTTCTGCTGCACAGACAAGAGGTGTAAAATCTAAGTGACTAATCTTTAAGATTCTTTGCTAGTCACACAAAGCAGAAGGTTTTTTTTAGAAGTGCCATAAAATTGACCCACATTATATGTAGTAACAAACTAGCTGCATATCTATTAAATATATCCCTTCGAATGCCAAACATTGTGTTATCTATTAACACACAGTCTTATGATGGACAGTCACCAGGGGGCTGCAACTGATTGTGGATTCATGATAATGTGCCTGCTGGGTGTGCCTGCTGGGTTTTTACAGACATGAAACATCTGTTTAAACATTACCAGTGTTCAACCAGAGATGCATAACAAACAGCTTATTTGCCACTTAAGCCTGATTTAGTCATTACCCGTTTGTTTGTTGTCAGCCTCCTTAGAGAACAGTGACTAAGGCAAACAGGCCATAAAAACAACATAGTTCTCTTTCAACATCCAACAGGCTGCTTGAAAATGCCACTGACAGTGCTCTGCAGACAGTGCAAAGTGTTGACACAAGATCCTCAAACCTGTCATAATCTTGGGCTTGCTGAACAAACAGGTTCCTTAGCAAGTCAGTGAGTTCTCTTGTGACTTGAATGTGTAGAATTCCCATCCTTTAGCTGTGTGAAACACCACGTGTTTCTTTCAACCTTGCTTTTCTTTGGCCATTAAAAAAAGGCTGGTAGGGGCCATAACTGATTGAGTGAAGGGAATGGTGAATAACTTTACATTCGTGGTTCCCAACGTGGGTATACGCCACACAAGGGAACTTCATTCCCCAGAAGTACATTGGTTGATCAGTGCTTTGGGGAACTGACTTAGGCTTCTGGGAATTGAAGTCCAAAAACCAAAGGTTGGCAAACACTGCTCTACATTCTCTCTCTAGAACCGTGATGGTGAACCTTGGCACTCCAGATGTTCTTGGACTTCATTTCCCAGAAGCCCAAGCAACCTGTGAATCTACACGAATGGGTTTACTGCGATTCATCCGGCCCGCACTGCCCTCGTCACTCCTGTCCGGGCATGTTTTACTTCCGCTTCTGGGAGTGACGAGGGCAGCGCGGGCCAGATGTCTTGAAGACACTTTTATTTAATGAAGCTTATAAAGATATCCTCCCTCTGGACAAGTAATAGTCCTAAACAATTGTTAGGTCTTCAGAAGCTACTTTTCAGACTTAATGTGTTTATTTGTTATCTATTGTGATTATGTTTGAAATTAATACTACATCTGGCAAACCCCCATATGTAGGTTTTTGCCAGGAGAGCATTTGCTAGTGTGTCAGTTACACTCCCACTAAAAAAAAACTGACCTCGTCACAGTGACACATTCCTTGGATATATTTCTTCTAGATTACTGTAATGAACTTTACATAAGGTTATGTGAAGGCTATTTCTTCCTCTGGCCCAAAATGTTGTATCCAGAGTTCTCACCAGGCCTGGCTACAGGAGGCACTTTTATAACAGCTTCATTGGTTTTCAGTGTAGTTCTGGACACAAACTAAATGGCTGGTTATAAGCTTTTAAACCGTATATCCATGATGGCGAACCTTGGCACTCCAAATGTTCTTGGACTTCAATTCCCAGAAGCCCAAGCCCCCTGTGAATCCACATGAATGGGTTTACTGCCATTCATCCGGCCCACGCTGCCCTCATTGCTCCCAGAAGCAGAAGTAAAACGCGCCCGTACGTTTTACTTCCGCTTCCGGGAGTGACAAGGGCAGCGCAGGCCGGATGAATCGCAGTAAACCCATTCATGTGGATTCACAGGGGGCTTGGGCTTCTGGGAATTGAAGTCCAAGAACATCTGGAGTGCCAACGTTTGCCATCACGGCCCTTTATGATTTGGATCCAGGCTATGTAACAGACCATGTGTTTCCACATACGCCTGCTTGGCGCTTAAGATCTACAGGAGAAATCCTTCTCTTGGTCCTGTCACCTTCACAGCCACACCTGGCAAGGTTGCAAGAGAGGGACTTTTCTGTAACCAATCCCAGACTATGGAACCTGAGGAAGTTAGGTTGGCCATTTCCCTGATGTCCTTTGGATGATACAGAAACCTTCTTGCTTAGACCAAACTTTGGGCAGCTAGCATATTGCTAAGAACAAGAAGGTACAGTACTGCACATTTTAAACAATTTGCAGTTATTTTAGTCTGTTTTTAAAAGGGTTTTAATTATATTATTTTAATATTGAAGAATCATGTTTTAATATTTATTATGCATTTTTTACTGTGTTGAACCTACATCTGAGTGGGAGTTTATTTTATTTTATTTCTGATATGCACACATGGAGAAGGTAATGATGGAAAGAGAATTTAATTGGTTCCCTCTGGATTTATTGGTAACAACCAAGTAGAGGGGAATTACTGTGACTAGAGCTTTCATGAACATGGATGGTATTTTAACTTGTTAGATGTGGAAATGCAATGAAACGGCCCAAATTGAACAGTATGTATATTCACCTGGAAGGTTTATCTCTATCTAATTACCAGTATTCAAAAGAGATATTAAAAATGAAAGGGCATTGTATTAAAATGTGTTCATTTGCCATTATTGTTGTTTGCATCTTCTGTTTTCCATCTTGTAATATTTTAATTTAATGGCTCAAAAAGAGAGTGGCAGTTTCCCCCCGTAGGTTACCATCCTTCTCCATGGTCACATTCCTTCTCCATAGCTGTGTTTATCCAGTATTTGTTTGTGATTTAATCTTCCTTCCTTTCTTAAGAGTCAGTATTACAAGGTTTGCTACACATTTATTTCATTTTCATACTTATTTGTATATTTTAGCATAATTACTTGACTTACTTCAGCATAATTGCTTTTGCAGACAATGAGGGTGCCACTTAGTTTGAAGTATGCTTGTCCTTCAGAAAGCACATGGAAACTGGCTGTTTCTTCTCTCCTTAAAGTTCTCTCCACTGGGCTCCCAGTTGCAAGGCAGCACGCTTCCTCTGGAAAATTTGATAGCATGTGGCCAGAACTGGCCAGTACTTTTGAAAATTTCTTATTTACAAAAAGGTAAAGTGCATCTTTATATTTTGGGGAAAGTGTGGATGGAATTAAATGCTAGGAACTTAACAGAAAGTAGGTCTTGGTTTGGGGGGTTTTTTGTAAAAAAATCTGATCTTATAATTTGAAATGTTTTCCACAGTTTTGTTCATGTCTCTTACCTCTTTACAAAGCTAAAAGTTTTTTAGCTCATCCTAATGACAATTTGATTCTGTCCCAAACTTTGGAAGGATTCCTTGGTTGAAAATACAGTACACTAAGCACAGAAGCCAGTTTGAGTTGACAGAGATGTCCTGTTGTTGCTTGCATTTATTTATTTATTTTATTTTAATTAATTAATTACATTTATATCCCACCCATCTGGGATATTTTCCCACTGGGGTGGCTGCATCATCTTACTGGTTAGTAATGGGAGGGAATTTTCTCAGTATCTTTTTCCAAAGTTCTACATATGCATCAGGATTGATACTACAGCACAGGTGGAGCTCTGCAAGAGAATAATTGTCACTCAGACTCTTAAAAGTATACATACTTTATTGATGGTCCTTAGAAGAGAACTAGATAATTACTGTATGCTAAAACACCTATTGAATTGCTGAATAGAATATATTTAATGGAAGAATTGTCTTCCATAAAATGTAGTATTACTCAGGCTAGAATAGTAAATATAGCTATGAACTCCTCTGAAGTCAAGTATCACCGTATTTTTATAATAAAATTGCAAATAGATTAACCTGCATTTAGGAGAAGTGTTACTGTTCTATCTCTTGACTGTACCAAGTGTTCCAGAATGTGTATGATGTGTAAACTCAACATAGTTTTATGTAGCACTTTTTGATATACAAGACATTTTGCAGACTTTATCTGAGTTATCTGGTGAGGAAATTTTGTACCTGAGATTTTTTTTAAAAAAATAAAAGATCATGAGAGATTCTCGCAAAGGTCAGATAATTACCGTAATTTCTTATGGCAAGAGGTAAAACACCTATAACAGTACTTGTAAGTGCTGTATTTTTCAGTTCCTATCTCGTTTGAGGGCTTAAAAGATACTACAATATTTATACTAAATACAAGAACAGCCTACCCTTGAAAATGACTAGCTTAATATAATAAATTGGTTAAGCATGAAATGAAACAGAGGTATGAAAAGAATGTGGCTTCTATAAATGAAGTTTCTTATCATGCCTCCTTCTGGTCTAATTTTGACTTATTCAGCACAAGACAATTGTTCAAATTCCATCTTCACCATTTGATTACTGGATTAATTCTCAGTTTCTCAATGGTTTCATAAGAATATCAAACGCTTTAATTTTTCATGTCTGCGTAGTACTGCTGCGACCTGCTCTCCAGTGCTTCAGCTTTGCAAGAAGAGCAGCTAAACATACCACAGACCTTTCACCTATCCTTGGTTAATCTTGATACCATAATGCCAGGGAACAAACTCTAGAGCAGTGATGGCCAACCTTGGCACTCCAGGTGTTCTTGGACTTCAATTCCCAGAAGCCCTGATCAGCAGGAGTGCTGACTTGGGCTTCTGGTAATTGAAGTCCAAGAACACCTGGAGTGTCAAAGTTCGCCACCACAGGTCTAGAGCAAACCATGGATCATATCTCTAAGAGACAAGTCAAAATTGGAAGCTAATTGTTTTGGATGTCATGTTTAGAATATTTAGCCAATCCTGCTAGAGTTGGAGATGATCAGAGTAGGGGCTGCTACCCATGTTTACCAAACAGGAAATCAATAGTGTTTCATTGTGTTGTAATGTGTAAACTATTGCTTCTTCCAGTGGTTCTTCAAGTTGTCCTCACTATTATTTTTGGGCTTTTGCACAACTGCGTGTCATATGCCAGTTATGCCTGCTCCTAGATTGGGACTCCTTGCTCATGGTCACTCATGCTCTGGTCACCTACAGACTGGACTGTTGTAATGAGCTCTACATGGGGCTGCCCTTGATGACCATTCGTAGGCTGCAACTGGTCCAAAATGTGGCTGCCCGGTTGGTGATGGGGTGTGGGCACTATGCCCGTGCCTCTCCACTGCTTCGGGAGCTGCACTGGGTACTGGTGTGCCTCCTGGTGCAATTTAAGGTGCTGGTAATGACCTTTAAAGCCCTACATGGTAGAAGCCCAGGATACTTAAGAGATCGTGTCACCCCTAGAACATCTGTCTGTTGCACCAGAGCAGACCGGAGGGGCTCTCTTATTGTGCCATCTGCTAGAGAGACTCGCCTCTCTAGCACCAGAAGGAGTGCCTTCTCTGTGTCTGCTACAGCCCTATGGAACCTCCTGCCAATCAAGTTACTACTCCAGACAGAGTTGCTACCCTTCAGGAAAAAACTAAAAACCTGGCTGGCAAAGCAGGTGTGGGGCACCAGTAATGTGGTGACCCCCGCCTGCTGGCTAATATAGCAATATCGCTCCCTCGCTCTTTTAATTCTTGTAGTATTTTTAACTGGGTTTTTAATGGTTTTTTTAATGTTTTAGACTGTTATGTTGATTTTAATGTTGTGAGCCACCAAGATTCGTTTCAAGTTGGGCGGCTATACAAATGGATAAATAAATAAATAAATTTACATTAAAGTTGTTCTTCATTATCTTTCAGTTCACCTCCAGATAATCTTTCTATTCAAGAGTTTCAGAGAAATGAAAGTATTGATGTTGAAGTGAGTATAAATGTCATATCAAGCAATGAAAAAGATTCACTAGCAAACTCTGCTTATTTTTATAAGTCATATATCAATAAATTACTTAATTTACATAATACATAAAGGAACTTTCATGGTACAATTTTTAAACTGTAGTACTTGCAGCTCAAACTGCTGATGTTGTGAGTTCGATCCTGATGGGGATCAAGGGTGACTCAGCCTCTCCAAGGTCGGTAAAATGAGTACCCAAGCATGTGGGGGGGATGCTAACTACCTTGTGAACCCACCCACCCTGAAAGTGCTCTAAGCGCTATGAGGTGATATATAATTGTTATTGCTAATATTTTCTTAGACTTGAGCCTTTATTGGTGCAAAATGTAAGATATAGTGATTGCTAAGTGTGTGGATCAGTACAGATTTCATTATACAGTACATCCATTGACTAGCCTATATGCAAAAAAAACTTTTCTTCATATATAGGTCCATTTTGGAAAAGCTTAGGATTTCAAGATCAACAGTAGGCAAGCCTATTGATCCAGAAATAGGGTTGCCAGATGGTATCCTAAAAGAGGACATGTCCTTTTCTATAATACTTATTTGTTAAAAAACCAAGAACTTTTTTCGAAAATTGGCAGTTCAGCTAAATATGATTAAAATAAAGTAAATTATATTTAAAAACCTCGTTTGATTTGTGAAAGTCCTCCTTTTTAGACCCATCAGCTCTCTTTTTTCAAATTATCATCTGGCAACTCTATCCAGAAACCAATTTTCTGTCCCCAGATTCATTGCAAAAGCAGATGCTTATAAAGTGGTAGCTGTGTTAAGTCTGTGCAGGCACATCAGGCAAGAAACAAAAAAACAAGGAGTAGGGGTGGGCTGTACACTTTTTGAAAAAGAACAATGGCTACTCTTGAAGGTTTCTGAAACTGCCAAATATTTTTCTTCTGACTTTAAAGGATTTATTTTTAGAGGAAGGGCTGAAAAAATGGGCAAACCGCCACTTTTTAATCCCTTATAGAGAGAGTGGCCCACATATTCTTGTTTCAGAAATCCAGCATTGATGTAACTTTTTTGCATGCTCTTGTTTTAAATGAACCAGATTATAGAAATATAGAAGTAAACTTTCAACTTGCAAAAACCTATGTACTCAGAACTGGAATCTAAACAGATAGGATGGATGGATCAGAACTATATTTTATGAAAACATAATGGAGATTGCAGAACTGATCCCTTTAGGCATTTATATATATATAAGAAAAGGCAGGACACAAATCTAATTAAATAGATAAATGAATAACAAAATCCTACTTCATTCATAGCAAAAGTTCTGTTGAACGTGAGAGATTGTATACAAGCTAAAAACTTGCTCATGGTATATTTTATGTAGGAACCATGTATGTAATAGTAAGTACATATTTCATTCTCCGGTATTAATGAGCATGTGTGCTGAAATGCTTAGTAATTTCATCTAATTCTGCAGATGTGTTTCCATCTTTTCTGTATTTATTAATTTTCATTAAATCAATATTGAGGGACTTGAGGAGCAGCCGTCAAATTTTTGCAGGGCTTGAGATTTGGTGGGGAATGGCAGCTACAACTCTGTGTAAGAGGGGAGGTCAACAGAGTTTTGGTTGCCCCTAAGCTGTTCCCAAAATCAGGCTCACTGGGTTGAAAATAATGCTGTTAAATGCCAGGTTGGTAAATAGGAGAAGTTGTCCAGAATTTGGATGAGTATGTCAACCTGGCTTGTATTGCAGAGATGTGAAGTGGGGAGGAGTGTCTCATTCTGCTTGTCCTGCAGGACACTTTGTGCAACAGTAGGGAAGACTTGTGTTTTTAAAATTGTTTCAGTTTTGTGTTTTGTCTCTTACAGGTAGTTCAGCTCATCAGTACAGAAATACTACCATATGCTAATTTTATTCCCAAGGAATTTGTTGGTCAGATTATGACTATGCTCAATAAGGGCTCCATACATTCTCAGTCTTCTTCATTTACAGGTAAAATACAGTGTTTTAAATGAACCAAAATACAGAGTAAGTTTTCAACTTGCACAGGCCTACCTATGTAGAAGAGCCCTGTGTTCTTCAACACTTTCATAAATGACTTGGATAAGGGAGTGCAGGGAATAATTATCAACTTTTCAGATGATACAAAACTGGGTGGAATAGCTAGTACCTTGGAAGACAGGAGCTGTATTAAAAAAAGATCTTGATAGGCTTGAATACTGAGCTGAAACTAACAGAATGAAATTTAACAGGGATAAGTGCAAGGTTTTACACCTAGGGAAAAAGAACCAGATGAACAGTTACAAGACGGGAGAAACTTGGCTTAATAATAAAAGCAAGAAGGAACTTGGAATTGTAGATCACAGGCTAGGTATAAGTCAAGTGCGATGTGTTTTAGGCTGCATTAACAGAAGTATAGCCTCCAAAACCTGTGAGGTACTAGCCCCCCTCTATTCGGTACTAGTTAGACCACATACTGTGTCCAATTTAAGAAAGATGCAAACTAGAGCAGGTACACAGAAGGGCAACAAGAATGATCAGAGGACTGGAAACCAAGCCATATGAGGAAAGACTGAAGGAACTGGGCATGTTTAACCTTTGTATCAGAGAGTTGCACAATTAGAATATTTTGACCAAAAGACTGCCATATCAATGGCGTTATCTCAGCTATTATTAGATCTTCTTTTGTCTATATGGTGGAGCATAAATTGCATGTATATAAATCCTGCATTGATTTGATTTCTCCACATTAATAGACAATGTATCCTTAGGCTGAGAGGGGATATGATAGCACTCTTCAAATACCTGAAAGGTGATCATAAAGAGGAAGGGAAGGAGCTGTTCTCAATCATCTTGGAGTGCAGAATGTGCAATAACAGGTTCAAACTAAAGGAAGCCAGATACAGGCTGAATATCCGAAAAATTTTATAATAATTAGAGCAGTATGACAGTTGAACCAACTGCCGTGAGAGGTGGTGAGTGCTCCATCCTTTGAGGCATTCAAGGAAAAATTGGAAAACCATCTGTCAGATCTGCTTTGGTTTGGATTCTTGCATTAAGCAGTGAGTTGGGCTCGATGACCTAAAAGGCCCCTTCCAACTCAGTTATTCTATGATTACAAAATCTAAACAGATAGGATGGGTAGTAGTGTTAAGATATGTTTAAAAAAATTACTTCCGCAGTAACAATTTAGACTGAAGATATTAAATACCTTGCACAGCAAATGCATAATTGATATCTGCAGGCCGATTTTATTGCTGTTGTTGTTGTGAATGGTGGATAATGATTTAAAATGAAATTTATGATTAAAATTGATTGTAGTACATTCACTTTTCCAACTGGTGTATTTCTATTTGTTATCCCTGATATACTTCTCTTTTGTAATTATTTTCCTTCCTTGAATGTTCAGCTATCCTTTCTAACCATTCATTTAAAAACAAACTATCTGGATAAAGATGTTTTTAAAAAATCTTTTTTTCAACAGAGGCAGAAATTGATATTCGTATGAGAGAGGAGTTTTCCAAGATGTGTTTTGAAACATTGCTTCAGTTTTCATTCAGTAATAAAGTAACTACTCCTCAAGAAGGCTACATTTCACGAATGGCACTTTCTGTTCTATTAAAGCGATCACAAGATGTGCTATATCGCTACATAGAAGATGAAAGACTAAGTGGCAAGTGTCCTCTTCCACGGTATGTACTGTAGTTCTGCAAATGAAGATTGTGTTCATTTTATTTGTGCCTACCTGCCACCTCCAGAATATTTTTAGTACAGTGGAACCTCTTATAATGAATGCCTCATATAGCAAAAAACTCGCATAGCGAAAAGAGATTGAAAAACATGGCACCTTGCATAACGAAAATGTTTGTTTTGCTATGTGAAAATATTGCTCCCTATGGAAAAAAAACTTGTATAATGAAATTTTTTATGGAAAAACTCGCATAATGAAAAAAAATCATTGTGCAAATTGTCCCATAGAAATTTTTGTTATACAAGTTTTTCCATAGGAATTTTCGCTATACTAAAAAAATCTTATTAAGAAAAAATGGCATCACAAACAGCCTTGTAGAATGAATTGTTTCATTATACGAGGTTCTACTGTATTCCTTACCTCCTCTGCCCTTATTTCCCAACAGCCATTCAGCATTATATGACTGCTGAGGATGGTCACAACTCATTGAGCTGCTTTTGGAAGCGCATCCCATTAATGTTTTTTTTTTAACCTAAATATTTTGTTGTATTTGCAAAACCTTAACCTTTTTCCCAGAGCATGATGGCATCTCCCTGATAGGCTTCCACGCTAATAGTACTTTCTAGCTGGATTTATTGCAGAATCCAATGTGGCTCCTCAAAATCCATAAGATTTCCAGCCTTGCATTCCATTGCTTAGTTGGAACATTTTAATTGGTCTCTACATTTGATTATTCAGAAAATGAAAGAAGGTGTAAACCACCTTGTCCCTTTAAAACCATGCAGAAAAGATAGATTTGTTTTGTTTTTAAAGTAAAGTTTTGTTTTATTACTAAAAAAAAAGCATCCATGAGAGGTATTTTACTTAACATTAATATGCTCATATTTTTTTAAAAAAACTTTCTAGAGTCTTAAATCAGAATTTATTCTGTTGTTCTTCTTGCAGGCAACAAGTCACAGAAATAATTTTTGTATTAAAAGCTGTCAGTACCCTCATAGATTCTCTTAAAAAAACACAGCCAGAAAATGGTAAGTAGTACAGACAGAGCTAACTATGTGTATAGCATGTTCATATGTGAAATGGCCATTTGGTAACCTCTGAGGCTACATAGCTCTCACAGTGCTAAGTAAACAGTTCCCCATACTTCTTCATGGTCTCTGTGAAATCTCACACATCTGTTCCTTTCATGCTTGTGTGGAATCTTGAAGATTCCAAAAAGTATTAGGGCACACATTCTCCACTGAGCATGTGCCCCACCCTGAGTATAGTCCTCAGAACACCAGAGGAGCGCTTCTCAAAGCCTACCATCATCTGTTTTTCTTTTTCATCTATCTGTAAATAGTTACTTACCTATCTTCATGCCTTCTCTCTTCCTTTGTCTCCACCATCCTTTTTTTAAAAAAGCTATTTATTCATTAGTTGTTAGATGCCATCATAGTTAATAGCAATTCCAGCCTTTTTTGGGCCCCATTGGGCCAGTTCAAGAGATCTGTCAAGTATAATAACAACATTCCCCTCACTATCAAGCATTCAGAACAGGTATTGCCACTCTTTTGAAGTCAGGGGCCGGGTCATGCTCCCTCATACAATTGGTGGGCTGGACTGGTGGTCCAGCCACCTCCGCTGCCACTGGAATTATCCATGGACTCATTTACAGCTGTTGTAAACACATTCACAACTGCCGTAAATGAGTCCGTGGCTGTCCTAAACCCATTTACAACAGCCGTAAATGAGTCTGCAGCCGATTTTGGCAGTGGCAGCTGGAGCCAGGATGTGGGCCGGTTGATTTGGCACCATGGGCCGGATCCAGCCCACAGGCCATAGGTTGCTTATCCCTCCTAATTCAGAATGTCTTTACTGCCTTGGTGAGAGCCACCAACTGCAGAACTGTCATATTCACAAAGGCAGCTATTACGAACCACCAATCTCAAATGAAGCATTACTTCTGACAAAAGTCCATACAGGCTATCAACAAGGAGAGCTCAGTTCCTACAGTCTTGGTCTGTAAGGCACCATCAAAGAAGTCCTTTAGGAATCCCTCCAGAATAACTCCCTCTCCTAATAATACTGAGGAGCCAGGTTCCCAGATAGATCCAAACCTACAGACTCTGACTCAAAACTAAAGATAGACTTTGGACTTCTTCACCACTACGTTGGTGAAGGAAAGAAAAAAGAAACACATTGATTCAGAGCCTCACACTAAAGAAGGTTAAGACTAAGACACCCAAGGGCTAAACATCTTGGCCCAAAAACACTACCTCCATTCCTAATGTCCCATACTGAGGCCCCAGAAGTGTATTGTGAGGAGTGTGATGACCTGGCTATGACAGTAATTTTGCAAGTGGTATTCTGTGAATTCACCCAAACTACCTATCCTCCCATCACAAATCCTGTTTTTTTTATATCAGCAAATTAGAGCAATTGAAGACTACATTAGGTTGGGTATATGCCCACTGGAGAAGGTGTGCCATAACTTTTTTAGGTTCTAGTATAGACAATTCTGAGGAGGTTTGCACAGGCACAAAAGTGAAGCATATGTGTGAATTCATAGAAGACCACTTGAAGAACTACGGTTACAGGTAAGAAACCTGTCCTTACATCAGGAGTGCTCAACCTAAAGCAGGAGTTCTCAACCTTTTAAAGCTGGGGGCTGGATCATGCTATCTCAGACAGTTTCGGGGGCCAGATGGCCATTTTGTCCTTCTTCCACCACATGGCACTTCCTGGTGTAGTGGAGGCGGTGGGGGGCCACATGAAATGGTGCCATGGGTCACAGGTTGAGAATCCCTACTTTAAAGCTTATTCCCTTGGGAAAGGCAGCTGAGCTATATGGAGACCTGAAAGAAACTGCTGTGACAATTACCCATCCCACATTCCCTTGCTAAATGCATGAAGTATTATTTTGTTTCCTCAAGGAGAAAGGAAAAGTCTGATGGCTTCCCTTCTCATAGTTTTTTTTCTTTTTCTGTGGTCCCTTCATCTACTATTTGAAGGACTGGTTACTTTAGCTTCTATTAACTGGAACACATATATGCAGGCTGAGGATAAGATAGCAAGCAGTTCACACCAACAAATGTTTCTCTTCTATCTCAGAATTCTGAAGGAGGCACTAGTACCATGATTCAATAAAGAATAAATCTAGTTGTAACAGCTTTTCAAGCCTAAACTCAGAAATGCTGATTTCTTCAACAAAAGGCTAGACATTTTCATCTAGTGGTGGTAGTGCTAAACCCTAAATTTTGAGTTCTTTCTTTCTAAAGGAGAACATTCATAGAGAGGTTAGCTGACTTCCCTGCCAAAGCCATCAAAAACATCTCTAACAGGCCTATTGTTCCATTATTGGTCTCCTGACCAAACCTTCCTGGCTTCTAGCTCATAATGCAACCCACAAATGGCCTCTGCACTAATACACAAACTGAAAATATGGATGATATTGTCATCATGATAGGTTATATTCAAATGCAATGTTTAATACTCTCATTAACCATCAACCAGAAAAAACCACTCAAAAACAAATTGTACAAAAGTTTGTAAAAGGTAGACCCAGTCATTCTAGAGTTAGGGAGTAAAATAAGTCATGTCTACTGAGTTTCATTACAGATTATAACATTTTAAAAAAACTTTACAACCAACAGAGTAACAGAGGGAATTGTGTCAGGGGAAGTGATTGGATTAGAAATATATTTACTGCATATTTAAAGAACAGAGCCCAAGAAAATCACCTGATTTTTTTTTACTTTTTATTACAGTTGATGCTAACACATGGGCACAAGTTATTGCTCTGTATCCAACTTTAGTAGAATGTATCACCTGCTCATCTTCAGAAGTTTGCTCTGCTCTTAAAGAAGCTTTAGTTCCTTTCAAGGACTTCATGCACCCACCAGCATGTAAGGTACAGAATGGAGAGTCCTGACCAAATAGCACAGTATGCTGTTTTTTTAACTTTTCAAAAGAAGAAAAAGAAAAGCATCAATTAAAAAGAATGTTTGTTCTTATGTGAGACACCTCAAAGGAAATTAATTTCATATGACTTCTACTTGGCAGGTAATATTGACTGCCTTTAAACTGTCCTAGCCAGAACTCTATGACTCATATCACTTCAAGCTTGCATCTGCGATACCTTCTGCGTGACTGACAGTGCAAGCCTTTGACTGAGTGGAATTCATTTAAAGTACAGTAACTTGAAGTGGTAACTGAAAAGTGGGCTTATGTACAGATTGTTGTGAGTGTATTAATGATGTACTGTAATTAAAAAGAAAACCTTCAATTCATTTGGATTTATTAGACAGGTGTTTTGCACCGGTTTTTTCAAGTACAATATTGTACAAAAATTTTATGCAAGATGGTACTGTAACATTCCACATTATCTGTAACCAGCCTTTGTAAACAAAGGGAAGATGTACTTGTGTGTATAATAAATCATACAATTCTGTAAAAAAAAAAGAACAAAGTTGCATTTATTATTTAAATTCTTTTTAAACATAACTTTAAGTGCTTGAAAATGTATTTATTAAGAATACTAAGTCGTATGTTTGCATTCTTACTTAATATTTGCCTTATTTGTATCTAATCATGCAATTGATTTTTCTGTTTTTTTCTTCGGGGGCATATTTGAATGTATCTTACCTGTGACCAATGAATAGAAATTTAACTAAAAGGACATATGGGTAGAGGTAGTCAATGAAGTGCCGTGTTGAAATAAATAGATCTGCAAAGAAATTGCTGTGTAGCACTCAAACACTACCATACCTCTCTTTATTAAGAATGATTTTATTGTTAGCCCTTTTCTGAAACTCGGCATTTTTAGCTTATTTGAAATGTATATGTAACTTCATTTTGGCCCCAAATAACATTGGTCTCTGTTGTTGAATTATGACTAAAACAAAATTATTTCAAATATCAGCAATATTTTACTTGTATTTATCATTGTTTCAGTAATCTTAACTGCTTTGTTTTGTAATGTCTTTCCAATCTGAAGAATAACTGTTTACTCTTCAAGTATATGTGTGTGATACAAACCAAGAAGTGTATTTTTGAAGATAGTTTAGAGACATAGTAAACTGTCATGAAGTACAAGTATTGTTTGCCTTTCCTATGTTACACAGTATCATGGAATAGTTAATTCTTGTAGGACTTTTTCTTTGTTGCAAACAATATTATAGCATATAACTTAGATTTTGATAATATTCAAGTTATCAAAGAAACCTCTGATATCCATGATTCAAAATGCCACAAAATGGCCTGATGTTGCCGCACAATATTGTGCCTGTGTTGCCAGCAGGAAAAATGTTAAGCTTTACATTGCAAAAGGGCAGGCTAAATGTTGACGACAACAATGGGAGCAGTTAAGATGGTCTACAACAGAGGTCCCCAAACACCAGGCTGTGGACCGGTGCCAGGCCGCTGGCGCTGGGAGCCCCGGTGGCAGCCTGCCCTCAGAGTGCTCAGCTGGGTCTGCCCAGCGGGTGGCGCAGGGGCACAGGCTTCAGACAACAGTGGGTGGCCAGGCACCTCCTCCATGTTGCTTAATTGGCAGGGCTCCATCCCCCTGTGTGCAGTGTGATGCCTCGTTGCACGAGTTGGGTGGTGTGGCTGGTGCACAACTGTGTGGGAACCTCCTATGGCAAGGGTTGCCTACTCGCCTGTAGACCTTGGGTGCTCAAACATTGTGAGGCTGACGGCCACAGCATGAGCTGGGGGTCCGCCACTGGTTTGCGCAGCCTAAGGGTGTGCTCCCTCTGCTCAGGCTTAGTTCTGCAGAGAAAGACGTGTCCAGTGAATCTGGCTCATAGGTTCCGGGGAAGATGGCAAAGATAAATTAATGTTGCAGGTCTAATTTGGCTGCAAAGACTTCTGGGATAGACCATGCCAATTCCCACAGCACAACACCCTTATCTCTAAAATTGGGGGAGAGCTTGCTGGCCTTGGAAGTGTTGTGGGTGCGTAGTGATTTTCCGTTACCTTCTTCTTCAAAGATGACTCGTCGCTTCTTGGCTGGGAAAGGCAAGACGGCAAATCCTCCCTCGGACAGCTGGAAGAATTCCCCTCACAAACCTCACAGGAGAAAGTTGCTAACTTCCCTGCAATAATGGGCCTTTTGTAATGGAAAAGCCTCCCCTCTCTATATCTTGCTCTCAGCTTTGCTTAGAGAGCAAGAAGAACTCAGATTGACTCAAAAGCCAATTTAACGAGTTTATTATAGAATCGTAAAATAAATGCACATAATACAGAAATCAAAATTAGGAAATAGAGCATAGCAGTACTCTAACCTAAGCTAGGCTATGGCGCTCTGTGGCGCCCCATAAAAGATGTGTGAGAAGCAATCCTATTATTGTGGAGAGAGCCTTACAACTACAGTATGTGGTTTTGACACCTCTTGGATTCAGATCAAAAGATGGTAGGGATTGAGTGTGTCAGAGAAGCTGATAGGCAATGACTTCAGGAGACTAAACTCCCATTATGAGTTTGGGCTCCCAGCAAGGACACCGAAGATTGAATGATAAGAAGCTAAGGCATCAAACTATGCTGAATCCATCCTCTTCAGTAGTAACAGTCGCATCAGCAGAAGAGAATGGATTTCCAATGCATTTAAATGAGAAATTGCAATTTGCGCCCTCATGTGGCCACCTGTGGTAATGGCCCGCCGAACATATGCTTTTCTTTCCCCCAGAACAGCGGTGGTGGAGGAGGTCTTTGGCCAGCTGCAGCTGTTGTAAAATATCCTTTTACAACAGTCTTGCTGGACAGCATTCGGACTATAAAATGCACCTTCATTCTCCCCCACACACACACACTTTGGGGGGGGGAGTGTGTTTTATGGTCCAAAAATACAGTAAGTTTAAGGATATGTCACTAGAGACCAAAACCAACATCATCCATTCTATTGTATTCCCAATTACTATGAAATGAGTGTGAAAGCTACACAGTGAAAAAAGCTGACAGGAGAAAAATTCTAGAGTGCCAGAAAAACAAGTGGACCTAGTCCAAATCAACTGTTAATTTTATCTTTAAGCAAAAATGATGACATTTGACTAGAAGTGTTAAATCCATAGTTTGATCTTAAAATTCCCATACATGTTCAAAAACAAAATTTCCACCTCTTCTGTCTATTTCTGATTCATATAGTTTATGGATAGGCAAAGTGGAACTTCCAGCTGTATTCTGCCTTCATTGACATTTTGTGGAGAGCAATCTTAAAGCCAACCAAGCTTAAAGCAGAGGGGGAGACCCAGAAAGACCTATTTTAGCCCTCCCAAGCCTACAAAACAGTGTTTGATGAACCTTCTGCTTTTTCCTTATGTGCTTAGAGATCTTCTGATAATCTCCCATTCAAAAAAGCTATCCCAAAAAATTTTGGGGGGTCACATTCAAGCAATCAGTCTGCACCACTGCTTGCGCTATGCTCAGGTACAGCAAATGAGAGGCACACAAAAAAGTGCCCATGGCTACTTTGTTAGCTCTTAGGGTTGGCCACCTTTTTCCTGCCACGGGCCAGACCCATCCCCGAGATACAGCTGCACAGGCCGGAGGCGTGGTTCCTCCCTATGCATCCAGGTTCCATGGCAGCAGTGGGTACAACTGTGGTGTTTTTTGACTGCTTTTGCAGCCTCCGTTGCTTCTTGTGGCAGTGGGAGGGTGTGTGGAGCATTTTCTCTCCATTTTTGTAATTTTTCAGTGAAAACACGGCATTTTTGCACTTCTGGGTTCTGTGGCAGTGGTGGCGGGCCAGCAGAATTTCCCTGCCACTACCGGTAATGCAAAAACATGGCAAAAAATTACAAAAATGGAGCAACAATGCTCCACACACCCTTCCGCTGCCATGGGAAGCAGCGGAGGCTGCAAAAGCGGCTGAAAAAATACTACAGTTGCACCCACTGCCGCCACAGAACCCGGAAGTGCAAAGATCTGGTTTTCTTTGGTTGCTTTGGCAGCCTCCACCGCTTCCCATGGTGGTGGGTGTGTGGTGCATTTTCACTCCATTTTTTGTAATTTTCCGTGTTTTTGCACTTCTGGTGGTGGCGGGGAATTTTCGGTGGTGCCTGGGTTCCTACTGTGAGCCAGATTGGCGCTGCAGGCCCGATTAACAGGCACCATGGGCCATAGGTTGGGAATTCTAAAGCCACAGAACATGAGATCAGCCGTAGTCCTATGCCTAACACTCGTGTCATCTGAGTTAAGTTTGGGACTGGGGTGGCTTAGTGGTTAAGACACTGAACTTGATGACTGAAAGGTTGCAGGTCAGTTTGAGACCCGAATGTTGCATGATGGAGTGAGCTCCTGTCTCTACCCCAGCTCTTGCCAATCTAGCAGTTTGAAAGCAAGAGATTGCAAGTAGATTAAAAGGTTCCACTTCAGTGGGAAGGTAAATAGCATGCCGTGGACTCGTGTCTTGTCATGCCTACCATATGTCCATTGAAATGTCTGCAGATGCAAACAGCGCTGACTCTTTAGCTATAAATGGAGATGAGCACTGAACCCTAGAATCAAGTATGACTGGCTTTCGAGCAAGGGTGACCCTTTACCTATGTTAAATTTATATCCCTGGTAGGGATGTGCTGTGATTAGGTGCTCAGTTACCAATATATTTCCTGCTGTGTTGCATGACATTTCATTTGAATATACTATATCCTACTTTACAGAGGTCAGGACTATTGGGATGGAGGAGACTTGTCTAATCCAAGGTATTTAAAGATACAAAATCCAAAAGCAGAACTCACAAAAGGAACAGTAATTGTTAAAGACTAGAGGTTTCAGGAACAAAGCCTGACAACTAGGAGCTAGAATTTGTAATATCACGAGAGCATGAAAATGTGAGTTATGTGACACACCAGGTGGTAGCACAATCGCAGATTTAAAGTTCAGAAGAGTACTTCAATCTGTTTTCCAGTTTATAACAAAGGATTTGTAGGCTGAAGGGTACAATACACAGCTGTAGGCAAGCACATTGCTAAAACTTTTTCTAAACCACAGGTGGACCAAAAGAATGAATAAACTACTGGTGAAATTTCCCCATGATCTTAGACAAAGGGTGCCATATTCTGATCTCTAAATCAAAGTCTGATCTCTGACAACTACATTTATGTATAAATCTTTTACAGATGTTATTATAATCAAAGCAAGGAGACAATCCATCAACATTTAGAAGCCTGAGAGCAGAATGAGCAGGCATTGTTTCTTATCCACTATGGTTCTAATAATTCTATATACAACTATTGAGGGAGCATGGGTTGTTTTTCCCCTGTATCACAGTATTTTCCAGCATCTCTTTTTTATAATTTTTATTTAATTTTAATTATTATTACAATACAAAACAAATATAATATAACACAATAACATTATTCATTGTTAACATCCATCAAAGATATTGCCAATACTTTCTTTGTACTTTATAATTATTCCACCACCCATCCATGGGTGGCATACCCTTCAAACCGCAGCATCCCCAATCCTCATTTATTCCATAGTATTCTAAGAACACATATATAATAAAATAATTAAAAAAATATACTAACATATAATCACTTTAAACACCCTGTGTATTTACATCTTGTAGGAGTCTGCGGGATTTCACATTTCTTCTCACCATTTCCAAAAATATGCCTTATCCGGTGCCCGGCTGTCCTCCTGTTCACTTTTCATCGAATGGTCAACGAATGGCTGCCAAATTTTCCAAAATCTATTTTCTTTAATTTTGCCTTTATATTTATTTATTTCCCATGTCAGTTTGTCGTTCAATGCATTCTTATACCATTCTTCTATTTTCAAACTCCCCTCCGATTTCCAATTCCTTACAATACACATTCTACCCATTACCACCATTAAGGATAGTAATTCCTTTTTATCCTCATTCAGTTCTAATATTTCAACATACGTTAGTAATACCGTACCTGCATCTAGTTCATATTCAATCCCTAATATCTCCCCTACCTCTTTTTCAATTTTCCCCCAAAATTCTTTTACCACAGTACATTCCCACCACATGTGTTCATAAGTTCCCAAAGAATTTTTACATCTCCAAAACTTTTTACTTTTTGTATTATCCATTTGAAACAATATCTCTGGAGTCAAATACCATTTCCACAAGATCTTAAAATTATGTTCCTTTATTCTAACTGACATGGTTCTCATAAATCGTTTTCTCCACTTATTTTTCCAATTTCTTTCTGATATTGCTATTTTCAAATCTTGCTCCCAACATAATTTCAATGTTTCTTGCGGGTTTCCTTCTTTATTTAATATTCTACATACTCTACTCACTATTCCCTTTATTCCCACAATTCCCTTTCTCATTTTCAATATCAATTCCTCAAATTCAGTTTTACCCCTTTCTAAACTTATTTGTCCCAAAAATTGACCATTCCATTTATCTATCGACGCTCTCTGTAGCCAATTTAAGTTCAACTGTGCACATATTTCCGCTTTTTTCCTACTATCTTTACACACTCTTACCCAGTCCTTCAACAGAGAAATATCATTTTTTTCTAATACCTCCCTTCTCCTTTCATCAATTTTTATCGGAAAACTTCCAAGGTCTTCCAACTCCACAATAGGTGACAAGTCCGGACTTAATTTCTTTTTAACCCTTCTCCATACCCCCAACAATGTCTTCATCATCTTATTTTTAACTTTAATTCTTCCATCATTAATATCGAAAAATATACCTTTACCCGTTCGATCTAACTCCTTCATTTCCAATTCTTCCCATATTACTCTTTCTCTTGCTAATATCTTCATAATACTCTTAATTTGGAAAGCTCTATAATAATTTCTCAGATTAGGTATTCCCAATCCTCCCTCTTTCTGCGGTAAATACCAAAAAAATCTTCGCTATTCTGGGTTTCCTTCCACCATTACAATAATTATTTAATATATTTTGAAAGTCCTTAATTTCTTTATCATTTAGATAAATTGGTAATGCATCAAACAGGAAATTGATTTTTGGCAGCAACATCATTTTACACAACGCTATCCTGCCAAACCAGGATAATTTAATCTTTTTAAATTGCTCAATTTTATCTTTAATTTCCTTTTTTTGTTTTTCATAATTCAATCGTTTGAGATCCTCAAATTTATGACATATTTCAACTCCTAAGTATCTCAAATTATTTTTAACTTGCATTTTAAATTTGTCTCTAATTTTCTTTTGTTCCTCCTTATCAACATTGCAAAATATCATCTCAGATTTATCCCAATTTATTCTCAGTCCAGTCACCTCCTCAAATTCTTTTAAATGACCTTGAATTTTTTCTAACGCTTTTCTTGGATGTTTCATAATTACTAATGTATCAGCCGCATAAAGACTTATTTTATTTTCTGAGACCCCTTCTATTCCACTATCTCCTCTTATAGCTTCAGCTAACAATTCCATCGCCATTATAATATTGGGGACAGTGGACAACCCTGCCTAGTGCCAGCTTCCAACCTTATTTTATCCGTAAACTCATCATTTACCTTAACCTTGGCTAATCCAAATTGATACAATTGTCCAATCATACTACAAAATTTATCTCCAAACCCATAAAATCTAATAATTTCTTTAATTGTCACCAACTGCAATGAATCAAAAGCCTTGAAAATATCCAATGATAATCCATTTTTTTCTTTTGTATTACCTGCAATATCTAATAAATCCAGGACCCTCCTTGTCAAATCTGTCATATGTCTTCCTTTCAGGAATCCAGCTTGGTCCTCATTTATATATTTAACCATAATTCCATTCAATCTGTTTGCGACTATTGCTGTGAATATCTTGGCGTCCTGATTTATCAAAGAGATAGGCCTGTAGGATTCTGTCTTTTCTAAATCCTTTCCAGGTTTCGGCAACAAAATAATTATAGTCCTATACCATGATGACAGTATCATCCCTCCATCCATTATATAATTAAACAACTTCACCAATCTTGGAACTACACAATTTTTAAATTCCTTATAAAATTCCACTGTTAACCCATCATCACCTGGTGATTTTCCTGTCTTCAAGCTGGCTATTGTGTCTCTTACCTCGTTTTCCATTATTTTCTCTTCCATTCTATTTTTGTGCTCTAAATTTATCTTTTTTTTGTACACGCTTTTCCAGTTGTTCTCTCAATTTCTCTATATTCACCTCTCTTTTAGAATATAACTCCTGATAAAAATTTTCCACTATCTTAATCTTTTCCTTAATTTTATTACACCACCTACCTGTTTCATCCACCAGTATTCCAATCTCTCTTTCAATTCTTTTTTCTTGCCAGAAACATCAAATTTCTATTACTAAACTCAAAATAATCCCTCTGTAAATACACTAAATCTTTTTTAACTTTTTGTATATCTTTCCCTATCAATTCCTTTTTAACCTTTGCATTTTCTCAAAAACCTCTTTACTTTTTGTCTTTACATGCTCTTCCTGCAAGCATTTGATCTCATTCTCAAGCTAATTCTGTTTATCCCTAAATTGTTTGTTTTTAACACTAGCCAACTTAATACATTCCCCTCTAAACACCGACTTCATGGCATCGCACACTACGTTGTAATTAACCTCACCCGTATCATTCCAATCCCAACACTCACTCCATTTTCAATTATCTGTTCTTTATCTTTCTGATCATGAAACAATTTATCGTCAAATCTCCAATTTCTCCTATATCCCTTTGCACCTTCAATTTTTACTTCTAAACAAAATTTTGTGTGGTCTGATTCTTTAAAAATTCCAATCTCTGCATCTTCTAAATTTCTAACCATATTTTCTGTTACAAAAATATAATCTACTAGCATAGTTTGCCCGGCGTTGCCGGGCTTTTCCCCCCCTGTGCTTTATATAAAACAATGAATGCTTTGTTGTTTTTTGTAAATTTTTTATTTTTTTAACTTTTTAAAGTGTTATAGGTTGGTTTTATAGGTTAAGATCAGCATTTTTTGCCCTGCCGGGCAGGTATAACATGTGTGCTTGTGGTTGGGGTGGTTTTGAGGGGTAGACATACACACTATATAAGCATACATGCAACACAACCACACATGCGCACACAATACACACACAAAAAACACACACACAGCACACACAACACAACCACACTCATTCAATACACGCATACAGCACACACAATATCACCACACACTCATTCAGTGCACAAATACAAAACAATCACACACACAACCACACACACAACACACACACAACACAACCACACACTCACTCAATACACACTCAACAACACACACAATACACACAGCACACACAACATAACCACACACACACACTCAATACATACACACAACACAACCACACAAACCACACAACTACACACAACACATCCACACAAACAACACAACCACCCACACAACACACCCACACACACAACACAAACACACCGACACACAATACACACACACATGCCATAGGTCTATGGGGAGAGGACGGGCTCTTCCCCCCCCCCCCGAAGCCTTGGTGAGCACACACACACACACACACACATGCTGAAGCTTTGCAGGGGGAGGGGGAGCTCTTCCTCCTCCCCGCAAGCCTTGGTGAGGACACCCAGGAGGCCTTTGCTGGGCGGGCGGGAGCATCGTTTGCCGGCTGGGCTGCTTGATTTTGGTGGCCCACACCCCACCGATGAAGGCCTTGGCGCCGGCATTGAGGGAGGAAAGGCCACACCATGGAGGCATGGAAGGTGAGTGGCCCAGCACAGAAGGCCGCTCTGGGGAGGCGCAGAGTACGAATTGCCCAGCTGCCAACAGGTAAGTGGGGCAGGGGACTGAGACTGGGGGGAAGGAGGTGGGTTCGTTCTCCCCCTTTCTTCTCTATGACCTGTGTGGGTGGCGTGCTCCCCAGGCCCGTTCCCCTCCTCAATTCCTCTCCCCCGCCCCACTTACCCATTGCCAGTTGGGCCTTTCGTACTCTACGTCTCCCCAGTGCAGCCTTCTGTGCCGGGCCTCACCTTCCATGCCTCTGTGGCGCAGCCTTTTCTCCCTCTCCGCTGGTGCCGAGGTCTTCGCCGGTTGGGTGGGGGCCGCCAAAAGCAGGCAGTCCAGGAACCGACATGGCCAGCCGCCCACCGTGATGAGCTGGGGATGGCTTCCCTCCGGGAGACGAAGTGCCTCCTGGAGGGAAGTTTTTGGCGCATTGGCTTTCCCAGCCTCCTCCATGCTCAAGCGTGGTTGATTACGTTAATGATGATGCATGCAGTCCAAAGCATTTCATTGGCTGCAGCGCAAAACCTTCCATGGTGTAACAGTGTAAAGGATGCTGGGATATGTATTTTGTGATTAGTTTCTGCCGTCCGTCGCTCGGCAAGATTTTGTTACGCTACTTTTGATTGGTTGCGGCTCGTAAATGAAAGAATGATTCCGTTGTTTTTTACATCGTGATTGGCTGACACAGGGAGAAACACGCAGAAACGCAATGGATTTCGGGTAATGAAGTTGTTTCCCTTTCTTTCAAATGGTGGGGCTGATGCCCCAATCGCGATTTTTTAAACCATTCGTTGACCTGCGTAGGCACTTAGCCCGTGCTCTCGAAGGGAGGGAACGGGTAAGTAAGGCGACGTATAGCAGCCCATAGCCCATTCCAACGGTGAACACTTGGTTTTATAGGTTAAGATTCTGGAATAAGTATTGTGGACCTGTAAAAAATAGGTATATGCTCTCTCTGTTTCTTTAATCTCCCGCCAAGCATCCTTCAAACATAGGGCCTTCATCCATTTATCTAAAATCTTCATATTATCCCCCTTTCCAGACCTTAGTACACTGGAACTATCCTCCTTTGCCCTTATTAAATTAAAGTCACATGCTACAATCATTTTCAATGTTCTCTCTTTTTCTAATATTTCCAACACTTTGTTTAAAAATTCTTGTTCATGATCATTTGGAGCATATATATTAACTAAGGTTATTTCTTCATCGTCTACTTTCCCCTATAATGATCAAGTATCTACCTTCTGGATCGGAAATACTTTTTAACATCTCAAAGCCAAGTCTCTTTGAAATCAGGACCGCCACCCCCCTTGCTTTTGAAGTACCATATGACTTTTCATATAACTCCATCCATCCCAAAAACAGCTTATTAGTTGTTGTTGTTCAGTCGCACAGTCGATTCCGACCCTTTGCGACCCTATAGACCATTGTTCTCCAGGCGCCTCTGTCCTCCACCAACCCCCTCAGCACTCCCAGTTCTGTACCCATTGTGTCTACAATCCCATCTAGCCATCTCATCTTTGGCCTCCCCCTTCTTCTTTTGCCCTCCACCTTTCCCAACATCAAGGCCTTCTCAAGCGAATCCTCCCTTCTCATTTGATGTCCAAAGTACTTCAACTTCGTCTTTACTATTAGACCTTCCAATGAGCAGTCAGGGTTGATTTCTTCTAAGATTGACCTATTTGTTCTCCTCGCTGTCCAGGGTACCCTCAAAACTCTCCTCCAACACCACATTTCAAAGGCATCTATTCTTCTGCGCTCAGCCTTCCTAATGGTTCAGCTCTCACACCCATACATTACCACTGGGAATACCATTGCTTTGACTATTCTAATTTTTGTTTGCAATGTGATATCTCTGCTTTTCACTATGTTCCCCAGGTTTCTCATGGCTTGTCTCCCAAGAATCAGTCGCCTTTTTATTTCATGGCTGCAATCCCCATCTGCAGTGATCTTTGATCCAAGGAATGTAAAATCTGTCACTGCTTCTACTTCTTCCCCATCTATTTTCCAGGAACTGACGGGGCCTGTTGCCATTATCTTGGTTTTCTTGATATTGAGTCTCAGGCCAGCTTTTTCACTCTCCTCCTTCAATCCAATCAAGAGGCTCCTTAGATCTTCCTCACTTTCTGCCATTAGGGTGGTATCGTCTGCATATCTCAGATTGTTGATGTTTCTCCCAGCAATTTTAATCCCATATTGTGATTCCTCCATCCCTGCATTGCGCATTATGTGCTCTGTGTATAGATTGAATAAACAGGGTGATAAAATGCAGCCTTGTCTTACTCCTTTTCCTATTTCAAACCATTCTGTCATTCCGTGTTCTGTCCTAACTGTTGCTTCTTGGTTCATGTACAGATTTCTCAGGAGACATGTGAGGTGCTCTGGTATTCCCATCTCTTTAATTACTTGCCACATCTTGTTGTGGTCCACACAGTCAAATGCCTTAGTGTAGTCGATAAAACAAAAGTAAACTTGTTTCTGGTATTCCTTTGTTTTCTCCATGATCCAACGTATGTTGGCAATATGGTCTCTAGTCCCCCTACCTCTTCTGAAACCGGCCTGCACCTCTGGTAGTTCTCTCTCCACATGTTGCTGAAGTCTATCCTGTATTATCTTGAGCATCACCTTGCTGGCGTGTGGGATGAGTGCAATTGTTCGATAATTTGAGCATTCTTTGGCATTGCCCTTTTTTGGGATTGGGACGTATACTGATCTTTTCCAATCCTGTGGCCACTGTTTTGTTTTCCAAATTTGCTGGCATATTGAATGTAGTAATTTGACACCATCATCTTTTAGAGCTTTGAAAAATTCCACTGGGATACCATCATCTCCACTAGCTTTGTTGTTTGCAGTGCTCTTTAGGGCCTTTATAACTTCGCTCTCCAGAATGTCTGGCTCAAGTTCAATTTTTTCATCATTGTGGTTATCAGGGGTGTTGAGGTCCTTTTTGTAGAGTTCCTCTGTGTACTCTTTCCATCTTTTCTTAATCTCTTCTGCATCAGCTAGCTCTTTTCCGTCTTTGTCCCTTATCATGGTCATTTTTGCTTTAAATGTTCCCTTTATTTCCCCAATTTTTCTGAAGAGATCTCTAGTCCTGCCTCTTTTGTTGTTTTCCTCCATTTCTTTGCACTGTTCTTTTAGATAGTTTTCCTTATCTCTCCTTGCTTTTCTTTGAAATTCTGTGTTCAAATAATTGTACTTTTTCTTTTCTCTTTTGACTTTTGCATTCCTTCTTTCCTCTGCTATTTTAAGAGCCTCATCAGACAACCATTTTGCTTTCTTATGCTTCTTTTCTTTTGGTATGGTTTTCTTTGCTGCTTCCTGCATGATGTCCCTTATCTCTGTCCATAATTCTTCTGGCACTCTGTCTATTGAGTCTAGGCCATTATATCTGTTCATCACCTCCACCGTGTATTCTTTAGGGATACTTTCTAGGTGATATCTGTCTGGTCTCCTTGTTTTCCCTATTTTCTTTAGTCTTAACCTGAATTTTGCGATCAGTAGGTTGTGATCTGAGCCACAGTCTGCTCCAGGTCTTGTTTTTGCTGACTGTATGGAGGTTCTCCATCTTTGGCTGCAGAGTATGTAGTCAATCTGGTTTCGGTGTTGGCCATCTGGTGATGTCCATGTGTAAAGTCGCCTCTTGTGTTGCTGGAAGAGAGTGTTTGCTATGACCAGTGCGTTCTCTTGGCAGAACTCTATCAATCTTTGCCCTGCTTCATTCTGTGTTCCAAGACCAAATTTGCCTGTTATTCCCTCCACTTTTTGATTTCCTACTTTGGCATTCCAGTCTCCTAATATAATTTGGACATCATTTCTTGGTGTCTGTTCTATGAGGTGTTGTAAGTCCTCATAGAACTGGTCCATTGTGGCTTCATCTGCACCAGTGGTTGGTGCGTATATTTGAATCACAGTGACATTGAAGGGTTTGCCTTGAATTCTGACTGACATCATTCTGTCATTTTTGAGGTTGTATCCCATTACTGCTTTTCTCACTCTTTTATTGACAATTATGGCTACTCCATTTCTTCTAAGGTTTTCTTGTCCACAATAGTAGATATGATGGTTTCCAGAGCTGAATTCACCCATCCCTGTCCATTTGAGCTCACTGATGCCCAAGATGTCAATGCTTATTCTTTCCATCTCATTTTTTACCACTTCCAGTTTACCTTGGTTCATTGATCTCACATTCCATGTCCCTATGCAGTATTGTTCCTTGCAACATTGCATTTCTCCCCCCCCTTTCCTGTCCCTCCCCTTCCTCCACTCTGTGGTGCTAAGCATCTTGTATCACCTAGCCTGCTCCTTTGTTTTGCCTTTTGTTTTGGTCAATAGGGTTCTCTTGGCAAGCTTTGTGGCGTGGTTTGCCGGTGTCTACGCCATTTTTCCCCCTCATACAGTTTATCACAGTTTTTAAAAGTGTAGAACATTTTAAACAACATATTATCATGCATATTATTACACTTTAAACACAGTCTCTATGTCAGTTGCTATATTAAGTCGGCATAAAGTCTTTAGGTGAGTTATTATATTAAGTCATCAAAATTTTTCATATCAGCTACTTATCCTTTGCATGGGTCTCTGAGTCTCGCCCCCTGGTTTTCCTCCTCTGCCTTCTTCTGTTAATTGGCGCTCGGTTGTTGCCAGGAGGCTGGAGATGGTGGCTCCCGGGCTCGGAAGGGCTCTCGGTGGGGCGAATGGCTGGCCTCCTCCCCCCGCCCGGCTGGTCCTCCTCCTCTTCCCTGGCCCGGCTGGAGATGGTGGCTCCCGGGCTCGGAAGGGCTCTCGGTGGGGCGAATGGCTGGCCTCCTCCCCCCCGCCCGGCTTATTAGTATCCCCTGATTTTTGATGAGTCTCCTGAAGAAAGACTATATCAGCTTTATCCTTACGCAAAGCAGATTCTATCCTCCTCCTCTTCACTTGACAGCCAGTACCTTTCACATTCCATGTCAATATTTTAAACTCCCTCATTATTTAATTAGCATTCTTCCCTTCTGACCTCCCCGGACTCCTACTTGTGCCATCTCCTTCACCCTATACTGACTAACATTCAAATACAAAATTACATTACAATTAACAATTAACATGTACAAAATTTAGGCTACCCTCCCCACTCTTCCTTCCAGAAAGCGGCCCTTGTCACCCAAAGAGGGGAGGGGGGGACGTGTTAAAAAAAACCCCAAAGTCCCTAAAGCTCTAGCGCCAATCCACTAATGTAAAAAATAATGAAAAATAATAATAAATAATAAAAGAAAAAATATTATTTCAGCATCTCTTTTTCCCTCCTCTATATACATCGTCTCTCTCCTTTTAAATTCATTCCAGTTCAACCCTCCTCCGCCACCACCTGCACTTCCAATTCTGTCTCATTTCCTCCTGTTGCCCCTCTCTCTGACTCACCTGCATGTTCTCTTCTCATTCCCCCTGATTCCACCAGTGCTTTTCTTAAACCCCTCCATTCACGAGATGATGCCTTAACCAAACCCATTTGACACAAATATTCCAAACAATCCATTTCTTCATCTAACGTGTGCATTTTTTTATCATAGAAAAATCTGAACTGTTTGGGGAATTTCCAGTGATAATCAATCGATTGTTCCCTGAGCAATTTTGTCACAGGTTTCATCTTGAACCTCCATACCCGTCCTTCTACAGATATGTCATTATAAACCTCTATATCGCATCCCTCAATTTTCAAAACGCCAGGTCCAGCTTGTTTTAAAAAAACTCATCACCTTTAATTTATCAGCCCAATTTGCAAATTTAACTAAAACATTTCTATGTGCTTTTTTCCCTTTTCTTGCACCCAGTCTGAAACAGCTGACAATATCTTCACTTACAAAATTTATCCCCATATTCAAATTATTCAGCCAATCAACTATTCTTTCTTTCAGCTTATCTGGCGGTTTTTTCCAACAAATTACGAATGACCATGTTCTGTTTTCTCATAACCTCTTCAACTAGATCCAATCTCTTCGCCTGTGATTGCACCTTTATTTTAAGTTCTCTTTCATCCTCCTGTAACCCTCTCATATCCTCCTGTACCGCTTTCACATCCTTTTGAATCACATTCAAGGCTTTATCCATTCTCTGATAATTAGCTTCTACCTTTATGGTAAAATCAGTTAATTGAGAAGCTAACTTTTTATGACATCCCATTATTTCTTCCTTATCTTTCCCCCTCACTTCTCTGATTTCACGAAACTCCTTTGCGTTCGCCTCCTCCATCTTATCAATCTTTTTCATCAATTTCCCCAGTTCCACCAATATTTGCACTGGATCCACTGAGTCCGGGTCTGTCCCTCCAACTGTTGATGTCTCCACTGTGGCCTTCTCTTTCCTCTCTTCCTTCTTTTCTTTGTTCCAATCTTTTAGGCTTGACCACCTCCTCCTCCTTTTTCTTCTCCATGCTACCATCAAATCTTCAAAAAAAGCTCTCAGTAGCTCAATCTTTTTATCTCCAAACTCCAGCTTCCTTCAATACTCAAATATGGTTGAAATATTGCTAAAAACAAGCCAAGCACTATCCAAAAAGAGACCCCTTCAGTTGAAATCCAAACTGTAATTAAGGCTTTCTTCTTTTATAAATTCCAATTGCCAATTAATATTCAACAAATCCCGGTAAGATCTTCATACCCCGATATTCCCAAAGTTTAGGAGAAATTGATCCAGTAAATCCAAAGCCAAAAAACAAAACTGTGACGATCAGAGGCAAAGCCAAGCTGCAATCTGGAACCCCTTTCCTTTATAATCCCATCTGCGGTGGCAGTGTAAAAAAGATAACAACAAAAATAACACTTCCAATTCAAAAAGAAGAAGGAACAGCAGGAAGATTAACTTGTATCCAAGAGAGGGGAGGAAAAAAAAAGGAACAGACTCTTATATCCTGGAAAAGTCCATAGTAATTGCAAAGAATCGCTATAATATTGCAGCTTTCCACTGCCCTTTGGGTCTATCTCCTCCCCCTCTTTCGAGGCCCGAGCGTTCACAAACCTTCTGAAATTGCTCCAAACTCTATACTTTAAGTTTTCAACCTCTTTCTCTCTTCCGTAATTGCCCCTTTCTTTTACCGTCTTTTACTCCAATTATCAACCTCCTCAATCGCCTCTCTCAGGATTTTCCAGCAACTTTTTAAAGTTTCGATCTTCTCCGCCACCATTACCGCTGCTCTTCCGTTCTCCCAACTTCCACCCTCCTTCCACACTTGCCTTCCCTTCTCACGGGTCCGAAAGGCACTAACCTCACATGTCCGATTCTCCTGCCACACATCTCCCGTACCACCAGTGAAGAGCTGCACCCCGTTTAGAGTCCTCTTTGTTTCTTTTTACTCTCCCATTTGCGTTCTCGGGCATCCCACCCGCCTGTGGCTCGCCCGGCCGCGGATTGCACCGTCTGCCTTACCAGCCACCTCCGCGGGCTTCGACCTCCCGATCAGAATGGTCCCAGCACAATTTCTTCCAACAAAGGACTCATCCGATGCTTCTCAGTTTCCAAAATGCATTCCAGCCTTTCTATTTGGTCTTTTCCGGAGTTTTTTACTTTAAATTCTCATTCTAAAATCTCTTTAATGACGCGAGCTAAGGAAGTGTGTGTTAACCCTCCGGCATCTTGGCCACACACCCCTTTTCCAGCATCTCTAGCTGTTACTCTTTGGCAACCCAGAAAATAACTTGACACCACACATCATCAGCCTAATTACTCCTCTTCTATCACTTTATTTGAACCATTGGCTTAGCCCGTGAAACAGGGCCGTAGCCAGGGGGCAGCAGGGGCTCTGCCCACCCTGAGTTAACAATTCACCGCTGGCCACTAGAGGGCACAAAGCAGTTTCCCATAGGAATGCATTGAAAAGAGGCTTTGTTGCCCATCCTGAAAAAATATTTGCCCACCCAGCTCCTGAATCCGGGCTATGGCCCTGCCGTGAAAACTACATTTCCCGGATCATGGCGGTGTTGCGGACGTTGACTGCAAGGGTGGGAATTCGGCTACTCGTGCAGGAAGCCATTTGATCGCTGCCTGGTCCTGTCCGAGTCACCTTAGGTTGGTCTGGCTGAGCAAGGGGGCCATTGTGCAAAGGAAGACTTGAATGTCAAAAAACCTTGGTCTTACAAAACTCACAAATCTTGGTCTCACAAGCCAACAGTCTCGACTCAGCCTCTTTGCTCTGTTCTGAATCCTTCACTGTTGAATGCATCTTTGCTGTCTGGTCACAACAAATCCGGAGAACCTTCAGGTGGAAGCCAGCTGCTCTGTCTGCTTGGAGTACCTGAAAGATACTGTAATCATTGATTTTGGTCACAACTTCTACCTGGTGTGCATCACTTGCTGGTCAGAGGACCTGAACCGGGACTTTCCCTGCCCTGTCTGTCATGTAAGACTTTCTGTCACCGTTCAAGCCCAACCAGCAACTGTGCAACATGGTGGAGATAGCCAAGCCATAGCAAATTACAAACAAGCACAATATACGGGACGATAACTTTTGCGAAAAGGACAATGAAGTGCTCCACCAGCTCTTCTGCAAGAAGGACCAGGAGGCTGTTTGCTTGTGTGTGAGGGCTCCCATGTGCTATTTAGATATTGTCTACTTGTTCTGACTCCCTCTGTGTATTCTCCATCATCAGGATAATAATACAATACAGTAATAACTCATACAAAGTCCGCTTCATACAACATTGAATTCATACATCGCCTAATTCCTTGAAAAAAGTTGCCTCATACAAAGTCGCTGTGACTTTGTATGAGGCATTGGGGTTTTTCCCAGGTTGCATTGTGCCTGGGCAGTATAAAAGGCATTGCTGTGGGTTTTGCACGAGGTGAAGAGTGGTTAGGAGTGGTTTTGAGTACAATTTTGGGGAAAAAAATTAAGATTTTTTCATAATTTTTTTAGAAGCATTCCTGGGATTTTTGCAGCATTCTTCAGGTTCTTGGACAATCAGGGTTGTTTGACATGTTTTTGTAATGTATTTAGCATTTAGACAATGTTTTCTTAAAGTTCTGTCAGTTTCCTGTCTGTTTCCTTGACTTTGCCCTGAAGTCTGTGCTGTTACACAGCACAGACTTCTTTAAGTACATTAGAAGTAAGAACCCAACTAGGAAGGCCAATGGACCATTAGATGACAATGGAAAGCAAGGGGTTATTAAAGAGGAAACAGAGATTGCTGAGAGACTAAATGAATTCTTTGCCTCAGTATTCACTGAAGAAGACAGAGACCACATGCCCAAAACAGAGCCTATCTTCGTAGGGAGGGAAAGCGAAGAATTAAGCAAGATAGAAATAACCAGGGAGGAGGTCCTTGCATGTCTTGTTAAACTAAACACTAACAAATCACCAGGACCAGATGGCATCCATCCACGAGTTCTCAGGGAACTTAAAGATGAAATTGCTGATCTCCTAGCCAAAATATATAATATTTCCCTCAAATCAGGCTTTGTGCCTGATGACTGGAAGGTAGCGAATGTAACACCAATTTTCAAAAAAGGATCCAGGGGTGATCCAGGAAATTACCGGCCTGTCAGCTTGACATGTGTCCCAGGTAAAGTGATGGAAACCATCCTAAAAGATAGAATTAATAGGCACATAGAAGAGAAGGCACTGCTAAAGGAGAGCCAACATGGCTTTTGTAAGGGCAAATAATGCCTCACTAATCTGTTGGAATTTTTTGAGTGTCAACAAGCATGTGGATACGGGGGATCCAGCTGACATTGTTTATCTGGACTTTCAGAAGGCTTTTGACAAGGTCCCACACCAAAGGCTCTTGAATAAACTTACCAGTCATGGAATAAAGGGACAGGTCTTGTCCTGGATCAGCAACTGGCTAAGGGACAGGAAACAGAGGGTAGCACTAAGTGGACACTTCTCCAAGTGGAGGGAAGTAAAGAGTGGGGTCCCCCAAGGTTCAGTACTGGGACCCCTGCTTTTCAACCTCTTCATAAATGATCTAGAGGTAGGAGTAAAAAGCAAGGTAGCCAAATTTGCTGACGACACTAAATTATACAGGGTAGTGAAAACTGTGAGAGATTGTGAGGAGCTCCAGAGGGATCTCTTGACACTGGGGGAGTGGGCAAAACAGTGGCAAATGAGCTTCAACATTAGTAAGTGCAGAGTGATGCATGTTGGAGCAAAAAAAAAACAATTGCATTTATAAACTGATGGGGTCTGAACTCTCTGCAACAAACCAGGACAGGGACCTTGGTGTCCTGGTGGACAACTCAATGAAGGTGTCAACCCAGTGTGCCTCAGCAGTGAAAAAAGCAAACTCAATGCTAGGGATCATTAGGAAGGGTATAGAAAATAAGTCAGCAAGTGTCATTTTGCCTCTTTATAAATCTATGGTGAGGCCCCATCTGGAATACTGTGTACAGTTCTGGTCGCCATACCTCCAGAAGGATATTATGGAGTTGGAGAAAGTGCAGAGAGCAACCAGAATGATTAGGGGACTGGAACACCTTCCTTACCATCTGAGGCTGCAACGGTTGGGCCTTTTCACTCTTGAACGATGGCGTCTTAAGAGGTGACCTGATTGAAGTTTATAAAATCATGCACGGTGTGGACAAAGTAGATAAGGAAAAACTGTTTTCCCTATCGCACACTAGAACTAGGGGACACTCGATGAAACTTTTGGGTACTAGTTCTCAAACAAATAGGAGAAAGTACTTTTTCACCCAGAGGATTACTGGTCTATGGAACTCCCTGCCAGAAGAAGTGGTGACAGCTGTCAGTCTTGACAGCTTTAAGAAAGGATTAGACAAGTTCATGGAGGACAAGGGTATCAATGGCTATAATTATGGATACTTAAGGACAACCTCGGGATTGGAGAGATAGGCAGGATATCTCTCAATGCCATTTCCAGGGAATCCTAAGCAGGTGAAGGCATCTCCTTGGGAATACCCTGAAGAAAATGGTGAGCCACTGTGTGAGACAGAATGCTGCACTGGATGGGCTGTGGCGTTCCAGCAAGGCTGTTCTTATGTTACAGTACAATGTATCTCTATGGAAACGACATTGTACGAGGCATCGCAGCAAGGATTTGGACGTTGTATGAGGCATCGCGGCTAGGATTTTGCATGCCTCATACAAAGTCCAAATCCATATAAGGTCCAAACTTGTGGAACCAAGTTTGGACATTGTATGAGGTATCACTGGTATTGTCATCATACTCCTTTGAAGCAGTTCCCCTGGTAGCTTAGTGATTATAACGCTGAGCTTGGAGACTGGAAGGCCGGGTTTCGATAGGAGGAGGGCTGCACTTGGGGACATGAAAGGAGCCTCATTCGGGCGCCCCGAATGAGCAGAGTTTCTCCAGCAAAAATCCTTTCAATTTAGAGTAATCTCTGACACGAAATACATACACTACATTTCCCAATACGCTTCAGCCAGAGTGGCAGCTTCCCGCCAGTTTTCCCTCCCAAGTGGGACGTCAGCGACGACGGGTGAGAAAAATAAAATGGCTTCACATTTGTTTAAGGAATGGTCAAAGTATTCACAGCGAATCCCTCTCTTCTTGAGGGACGGATTCGACCTCGCCTCGGCAAAGAAAGGGCATAGAGCACAGACAAGGGCTCGGTCTCTTTCCCTCCCGCCCTTTTTGACAGTTGTCTAAAATGGCGGCCGCGCCCCCCCTTGAGAGACGGGGAGCCGCCGGCCACCGGTTGGTCCTTCCCACCCACCCAGCATCTTGTCACGTGGATAAAGCGCGAGCCGTTCCTTCCCTCCCTCCGTCTCTATGATTTAACTGCCCAAGCGCGCGACAGCGAGTGAGGCAACGGTTGGAGGGAAGAGGGGAAAAAAGCTGGGGGCGGGGGGGAGGCGAGTCTTTCTCCTTGTGGCGCGAGTTCGGCGGCGCGTAAATGGCGGGAGGTTGGCTTCGTCTTCTTTCACTTCGGCGCTCCGTGAGGGAAAAGTTGAGGAAGGGAGGTCGATGGGGTGTTTTTTTTTTGGGGGGGGGGCGTGGGGGGGGGGGGGGAGAAGGAGGCGGTGGCATTCTTCTTCCGTGTCTAGGCCAGACGTGAAACCTGCCAAAACGAAGGCACCTTTGGGTGAGTTCATTCTGCAGTTCCTTTCTCCTGCCCTAGTGTGAGAAAGATTCGCCGGCAACACAAGGTTGTCATGACCAGGGTTGTGGTTCCAAAAATACCACAATCTTCGAGGAGGCTTTTTCTGTGAGTGTGTGTTGTTGTTTTTTTACATCAATAGAGATCCTCAAAGCCAGCCGAGAACCGCGGAGTTTGCCCCGTGGTCGATTTCCTTCCTTCCCGCCGGGTCTTCGGCTTAGGAGGCAAAAGAGCCACAAACCGCGCGAATGGCGCCTTGCCCATACTCTTTTTCTTCGCGACTTCATTCCTAACGGCCCGGCCGGCGGCCGCCCTCCTCCCATCCCTCCCTCTCCGCGGGAAAAGGCTGCTGCTGGTGGCCGAGGGCGAGACACAGGCAGGCGGGGTGCGAGCACGGAAAGGTCGAGGTGTGCCGGGACCGGGGACAGCCCGACGGTTCTTCATTGTGGTTTCTTTCCCGACGACAGCGGGCCTGGTGGGGTGACGCCCGAGGAAGAGGCCGCAGCCGCCAGTCGGCCCGCTTTGTTGGCGCTCCGTGTTTTGCTTTAATCGCTGGGAAGTGGGTGCCGTAGCGGCCAAGATCTGCCACGGGGTGGATGTTTCTCTGCTTTCAGGTTTATCCCTCCCTCCACCAACCTAGCAGTTCGAAAGCAAGAAATTGCAAGTAGATAAATAGGGACCACTTCGGTAGGAAGGTCACAGCGTTCCGTGCACGCTGGTGTCTAGTCATGCCTGCCACATGACCACGGAAACGTCTGCAGAAGCAGACAGCGCTGGCTCTTCGGCTTCGAAACAGGTGAGCACTGCACCCTAGAGTCGGATACGACTGGCTTTCGAGCAAGGGAAACCTTTACCTTACCACCCACCCCTTTGCCTTTCTGCCTCCCAGTTCCTTCTCTCCCTACCCCGTGTCTTGACTGGGCCTGTTGTAGTCCACCTAACAAAATAGCCAATTACACTTCTATGCTGCCCCCATGGCCTTTAGTGCATTCTCTGGGCGGCTCACAAGGGAATTAGCATCTCTGCCCCCAACCTGCTGGTTCCTCATTTGACCGTCCTCGGAGGGATAGAGGGCTGAGTCGTTCCTGGTCAGGATCGAACTCACCACCTTTGAGCTGCAGTACAGCAGTTCGACCACTGCGCCAACCTGGGTCTCTAATAAAGCCGGCTTTTGCGCTTTCGGGTCATGCCAGGCAAAGGGCAACGTTTCGAGACTCGGGAGGAGGAGAGAGAGTCCTAGGCGGGGTTTCCTCTGCTTTTCGCACCTAGGCGAAGAAAGGAATCTGAAAGCTGATGTCTGCTGCAAATAGGAGGAGAGAAGATGGCCAGGAGCCCAATCCTTTCTTTCGGCTGTCTTTGAGCTCTTTGTTTTACTAAGGGTTGAGATCTGTGTCTCAGTCTTTCCCCCTTTCTTTCTTTCTTCTTCCCTCTCCACCTCTTATTCTCTCTCTTTCTCCAGGTCCAGGATGGGTTTGGTGCACCACGGCCCTGGCTGAGGTAGTAGTTTGTGCTGTTGGTCGGGTTGTGACATTGCCCGCTGTGGAGATAACTGCGCAAGCTACTGCCTTGCTAGTGCTGGTGATAATCAGCTGCAAGTGAAGACAACAACAGTGAGAGATCCCCTATCTTTCCCCAGAGATTATGTACGGAAAAGGTAGCGATACAATGTTCACCTGGGCTACTGATATTTTAATGCTTCTTACCATTACAGTAAATGTCTTTATGGAGCTAGACTTCAAGTGACATAAAAATCTTGAGTTTTCCCAGGGAGTTTTTGTGTCTCGGCAAATGTTGACTCCCACTAACTTTTACATATATGGATTTTATATATTATATTGGTTTTCTGTGCTGTATGTCTTAGTGACATGCTGGTAAGTGCTGCTGTATTCAAATTATTTTACTAAAGAAAATTGCTGCATGTTGATCCTACTTTTCTACAGAATCCAGATTTTTTTTTATACATCATACATATACCCAGCAGCTATTACAACATCTCACAGGACAAATTGCTTTATTTTTTAGATGTCTATTTATGTATTCTCAGAAGCATTCAGATAAATTGTACTGTGTTGCAAATGAATTCAGGTTATGATGCTCAGATGAAGACTGGGACGTATGTATGTGGTAATTGCCATTTAAATTTTGGTGTCAGGGACAGATGCATAAAGATTCTAAGATAGTGACATGGCTTTAGTAAATGTTAACTACCTCTGTGGACTATATCTGTAAGATGCTTAACTGTATATAGATTTATTTTTATTATACTTCAGGATGAAATCTTATTAAAATAAAAATACAATGCTTTCATTGTCTCAAATTTTGCAAGTCCAGTATGTTTTCCTAATATGAGGTACTATAAATTAGTGCTCAAATATTTCAAATATTTGAATCTGTTTTTCATAGCAACTTTAACTACTGTGTCTTAAGTATAAATCTGTCTATTTAATGCATTCTTTTGTGCCTTTTCCAAAGACAGGATAAAACAGTAAACATTAAAAATGAGAATTAAACAATGTAAAAGTTAAGTGTGTAAAAATAAAAAGGATAGTTCAGAGTTTACTGCTTAATGTTGTGTGTGTGTGTGTGTGTGTGTGTGTGTGTGTGTGTGTGTGTGTGTGTATGCTAGTTCCTTTTTTATTTTTTAAACATGTTTGATAAATGTAGGATTTGCCTGTACATACTCCAGATGTTGAGTTCCAGAACCTTAATATTAAGAAGTGTCAGATGATCCATTTAAAGGTAATGTAAAGAAAACCTAACTGTACATGGGCCGTTAGTGGATAAAGCCTAGATTGTGTCAGCCTTGATTTTTCTCCCTTTCCCATATCAAAGTAGCAAAAACGTGGACATGATAAGTTTGAAGACAATTTCCATGAAATAAAATTGCATACTTCATTCAGTTTAAATTTTAATTGCCATGAAAGTCCTCAAAAAAAAAAAAAAATCTGCCATATGATACTTTAATTTTGTCAGTATTAGAAAGACATAGTTGGCACAGACATGAAAAAATAAGGTGTGTTTCAGAATATAGACACGTAGCAAATATAAACATGTTCAAAATTATAGTTTTGAATACCAATTTTAATAGACTGAAATTATCAGTTTGACCAGTCAGATTAGAGACAAAGCATACCTCTGCATCTAGTCCTCCAACTAGAATACATCTGAATCAATAATTATTATTATTTGAATCAATAAAATTTACATTAGTATTGAATTACATGTCCCATTTACTTCATTGTGTCTGCTCTAGCTGGGATTAATATTAAATGTACTGCAAATCTGCATTTTTCCTAGGGTCATTCATATTTTGTCATTGAGTTGCAGTTTAAGACATAAAACAGCTTTATTATTGCAATGGTCTTTCAGTTGAGAGAGAAATATATGAAGTTTATGCTTTATTAGCAGTGTTTTCCATTCATCTCAGTTGCTGGTAGCTACATTATGGAATATAATTAGGGCTCTGCAAGATATATGCTGGTTTAAAAAAAAATGCCTGGGGCAGAAATGTCTGTAAAAGCAGATTCTGTCTGCATGTGTAAGATACTTACTGAGTGTAGTGTTCTTCAACCTTACTACTCAGAGGCCCAGAAAAGTGTTAAACTGGTTCTGCAGTTCAAAAAGTAATAAGTAGATGCTTACTTGAAAGTATCGGTTATATTAATCTCTAAAAATACTACTGCTACCGGAAATGTGAAGGGAATAACCATGGATGTCAGTCTGATATTATTTTGAAGAATATCTTTCAAAAATTCAAGGCTATGGTATCATGTATTTCATGGCTATAAAATTGTAGACTTTGAGTCAATAATAAAATACAGTACTGTAGTATTGAGAAACGATAGAGACATGTAACATTCCATTTGTGCTTGATAATTTCTTCAACAGCAATTCTAATAAACATTTTCAGGAGCAAACCAGATTTTAATACTAAGTCATTCTCTTTGAATATTGGGCAGTAGCCAACAATCACCGCACATAGGTACTATTTGGAGTGGCAGTAGGAGTGAGGCCTTTGACACATCCTTGAAACCTGCTTCAGACTGTTCAAAATGGTGCAGTGGAATTAGGCTAATATAGATAAGCATCTTAGTTACATTTTTTTGGGTCAGGTAAGATGTGTAATTTCAAAACGGAATTCTAACGTATTTTCTCCAATTCAGATACTGCTGCCATAATTTGTGCATTGTTCAAGACCCGAGTGTTGCATGACAGTTTGCTTCCAAATCTGTCCCAGCTCCTGCCAACCTAGCAATTTGAAAGCAAGAAATTAGGTACCACTTTGATGGTAAGTGAAAAGTGTTCCGTGCACTCCAGTGTCTGGGCATGCCTGCCACATGTCCACGGAAATGTCTGTAGACAGCACTGGCTCTTTGGCTATAAACAGATGAGCAATGAACCCTAGAGTTGGATGTGGCTGGTTTTCGAGCAAGGGTGGCCTTCGCCTTTATCGTTAGGAACTCAGCACCAGGGCCAGCTGGGGTGCACTTTTAATAACAGTTATGCTCTTTTGCCATAGGTGGTGGCTCACAATGTGTAATCATACAGAACTTATTAAAAATAAGCAATAGGTTCTAAAAGACTGCCTTTCAAAAGATAATAGATTGACTGGTCTAGCACTTTAACCAAGTTATAAAGGCAAGGATATAACTTATTTTGACTTAACTATCCAGACTATTGTTATGATGTAGGCCCTGGGAACTTCCTATAATATGTTTAGAACAATGTTTCCCAAACTGGTTTTTGAACTTTAATTCCCAGAACCCTAAGTCAATTTGTCAAAGCACTAATCAGCCAATGTACTGACGTAGGTTTCTGGGAATGGTAGTCCACCATTGTTACGTGGAACATAGTTTGGTAAACACTGGTTCAGAACGTACCAGAATTTCTGTAAAAATTAAAATATGCAATTTGGCTTGTTAAGGACTGCTGTATTGTCAGTGCTTAATTCTCAGAAGTAAATTAAAACTGAAGCAAAGTATATAAGTGCTTTAAGCCATTTTGGTCAAGTAGACAATGTTCTTTTGAAGGCCTTAACACCGTCACACTTAGATCAGAGACAGATGAGAGAACCTTGACCTATCTACTGCTTCCACCTCAGCTAGTAATCAGATATATAATGTAGGGACAGCTTTTATTTTAAGGGGACAACTATCAGTACACTAAATTGCTCAGTGTAGCTTTGATTTTAGTGGTTGGCAGATTTATTTGGATATGTCTGATAAATTGTGATGTCTAGCCTAGTAATGTCACACTGACTGGCAGCAGTTGTCCAGTATGTCCATTATCCTGGAATATTTCCAGGCTTTCAGGCATAATTATTTAGTGGTATCCTATGTTGGTCTCCACTCCAAATAGTAGCCAGCCCCAACCCTGCTTAGCTTCTGAAGTAAACAAGATTTCAAGTAGTTAATCTAGTGATTATGAACCTATTTATTGATGCAAACTCAAGACTGTTGAGTTCACTTACCTCTCTTAAATCTGTGCTTTAATGATTGTGTTCTAAACAGATGTTTCATATGCAACAATGCTCACAGACTCCTACCATGGGTGCAGAAGCATGTTGTTAGATCACCTATACAGTACAGTACTTCATTAGGTAGGAACGTGCTTGATACTATTTGATGCCATTAGTTGTTATGTACTGCATTGCCCATAATTAAGAGACATTTTTAGGGTGTGCCTTCCCCTTAATACTTCTCTGCTCAGGAAGGCTGATAGTTATTTTCTAGTATTAAGAGTCATACATATTAATAACAGTTTTTTAAAGATCAAATGGAATGTTACATTTTTAAAAATCAGTTCTCAATGTCAGTGTTACTATTACCATTCCCCAAGTAATTCAGTATGTTGTTAATATGTTGCAATTTTGTTACCAATAGGTCAAAAGGGAAGTTTTCTGATTCTAGTGGCCAGCTTTGACAAGGTCACCCTTGCTCAAAAGCCAGTCATATCCAACTACTGTATAGGGTTCAGTGCTTATCTCCGTTTGCAGCCAAACAGCCGCGCTGTCTGCATCTGCAGACATTTCCGTGGACATGTGGCAGGCATGACTAGACACAGAACACTGTCTAGACTGCGGTGGGTTAGTGGTTAAGATGCTGAACTTGATGACTGGAAGGTCAGTAGTTTGAGACCTAAGTGAGCTCCTGTCTCTGTCTCAGCTTCTGCCAACCTATCAAGTAGATAAATAGGTACCACTTTGGTGGGAAGGTAACAGTTCTGACAGTGTATTGTAAAAATGCAAAAGACAAAACCAAAGAATACTAGACAACATCTAGAGTACTGTGCCCAGTTCTGGACACCACATTTGATTCCTGCATATTGAACAGGGAGTTGGACTTAATGGCCTCATAACCGCCTTCCAAATCAATTATTCTATGATTTCTTACTGCTCAGTATTGGTAAGAAAGTGGCATAAAACCTGGAAGAGTCCTATTAAAAATGTTCAAATGTCTTTAAGTTAGTAACCTTTGAAAGTAATTAGGTGTGATATTACACATCAGTGTGACTAATACTCTAACTGGCAACCAGTTACAACTAGCTAATGTACTTGTAACAAGTTACTTACAACCTCTAAAGTAAAGCAGTCCTTATATTAATATATGCCAGCCACTTTTCAGATTAAATTCCAGAAATAAAATTACAGGTTTCAGAAAAAGCATAATTGTACACATTTTCTCATCTTTCCTGTGCCAGTATGTACAGCACAATATACTATTTTTAAGTAGCAATAATTTGTCTTAAAAGAGATTTTGCAAAAGCTTTTAATGCTTTCATTGGACTTTGCATGTTGCACTTTAGTTCTGTGTCTTAAACATGAACATGCCCATTGTGCCAATCATAACCATCTTCAGTATCGAGAGAGACAGCTTCACCTGTAATCATGACACTTCACACAGTACCATTCAGCACCATTCTTGCAGTTTGCACTGCAGCCATGTTGCTGGGAGATTTCATCATAACACCAAATAATACTACTATATTTTTAGTTGATTAATTATACATTCTAGAACAAATATTCAACAACGCAGTCACCTCTTAACAGATCTTTTTTAAATGACTGGAGCTTTTAATGGTCCATAAACTTTAATAGTATATAAGTAGATATTGTATATTGACAGTGATTGAAACAAGAAATAGTTGGCACTAGTGCTTCAGAAGGTATTTTAAAGGGATTTAGTCTCCTGACTCAGTAATACAGATGTAAGGATAAATCATTAGTTCAGAATCAATAAAGCCTCCAAGAGATGTGAAAAACTAAAACGACCTACTGTTCTTGTGGAACTTACGTTACTTCTGCTTAGATGAGTCAAATCACCTTCAAGCTGTTAAATCTATGTTTATGAATTAAATACTTTGAGCTACTGTAAAGGAAATTCTCTTACATAAGATGGAAAAATCTGGATTCAACTGTTTGTTTCTACATAAGTATTTCTAAAATGGCATTCTTCAACCTGCCCCAACTAATTCATGTTTCGGTTGTGCCCAGCTGCTTAAATTGTACCTTCAGAGATTGCCTTGATCCCCAGGTGCAGGTATTCCATCTGTGCTGTTCTGAAAGACTATTTACAGCAGAGGTTAGGCCAGTGATTGCTGGGATGGAAAATTCATTTCTCAACCTGGCTTTTATTTACACTCTTATTAAAGAGCCTTTCACACACATTGCAATGGCAACTAGTGGCTGCAGTAAGCATTTGGCTCCACTCCAAGCAGCAAAATTACCATGTCAGTGAAAGATAGCCTACTTCCACTTTAACCTTTCACTGTTCTCTTTTCCATCCATATTGGCACGAGAAAGCAATTATTGAACAAGACAAAAGGATAAGGCAGAGCTTGGCAACTGTACATTCCAAGGAAAGCCAATGGAGTCACGGATTTTAAAACAAGACACTTCTTTCTTAATAAGTGATTAACCTTAACTGCTATTAGAAATTATTTTAGCATGAAGCTGGGCATACAAGGTTGAATCTGCTTTTGGGGGGGATGGGCAAAATGCTTCGCAGCATTACAGAATTACATAAGCAGATTCTGACAAAAAAAAGGATAAACTGCTTTAAAGTAATGGTTTTCAATAAATTGTATCCATATACAGCAGGGATTCTCAACCTGTGGCCCGCAGCACCATTTCATGTGGCCACCCACCGCCTCCACACCAGCAAGTGTCATGTGGTGGAGGAAGGGTAAAATGGCCATCCAGCCCCCGAAGCTATCTGAGGGAGCATGACCCGGCCCCCTGCTTAAAAAGGTTGAGAACTCCTGATATACAGAAACCATCGATAGCGGTTTTTTCTTCAGAAAATATAATCAATATATCCACAGAACTTCACAACTATTTTACTCTCCAAATTATTTGCAGATTTAATACAACCAGTGAGGGACTTGCTGTGGAATTAATCTCTGAGAGAATCAGGCTAAATAAAGATTTTCTTTCTTTATCCCCACTCTGTTCCTCTACAAGGACACAGTCTCTTGCAAAACAGCTCACAAAAAATCTAAACTTACTTTCTTCTTTGCACTGTCTCATTCTGGTTTTTTTTTTACTAATCAGCCACCAATCCCTGAAAGAAAGCTCACAGAAATCCATCCAAAATAAAGAGCCAAAATAAGTTTTTATTTTTTATTATTATTATTATTATTATTATTATTATTATTATTATTATTATTATTATTATTATTATTATTATTATTATTATTATTATTATTTACATTTTCACTTTAAAACTTTATTGTGCATACATTTTCCCAGCTTCTTTCTTTATTACATCGCATTAAAAAGTTTCAAAACACATAAAATATATCCCTTTGCTAAACATTTTGTTCCCAGGTTTCAAAAAGTTTGACACTTCACAGTCACAACAACGCTCAAGTACATTGATCCAAACCATTTTCATCCAACAAAGTCTTTTCATTGTTTGGAATGCTCAGCCTAGAAAAGAATACATTCTTTAAGTAGACACTATGCCAACAACATAGGAATGAAGAAAATGGCAGCTGCTGACTTAAAATGAAAAATCTCAGAACAACAAAATCAAATGGAGGTTGTCAGGAGATAAGCCGCCTTCAAGTATAATGCAGGAAGAATTTGGCAGGATTATTGAAGAGGTATTTGGCCATTATCTAAATCATTTCTTTGACGCTGCCATCATTCAACAAGAAAGCAAGATGACAAGGGAGAGAGTGCAATTTTTGTAACACACCATAAGATACAAACCATAAGAGTTCATATGCAAAGAGCAAGATAAGTGAGATGGACTGAGGTTTGTAGTGTATCCTACAAAACAAAACAAATGAAAGACCTGCAAATAATATTTTATGTTAAGATATGAACCTGTTCCTAGTTTAATAAGCCTTGTTTTACTACAGAACCATTGAAAAGTTTCTTACTGAATGCCTAAGATTACTTGTTCCAAGTGTCTTAGCTAATTTTATATATTAAGATTTCTTTTCTTGGGCACTGTGTAATGGAGCTTTTTCTTGGATTGTTTGGTTAAAGACAATGTCATAATTGTGAGTTATGATTATAAATAAGTTGCAAGTATTTAACCTGGCAAAAGGTGTTGAGCAACAGCTGTAAAATCTAACGAGTAATTTTCCATGAGTAAATAAAAAATAGAGATAATGGACCAGGAGCTTGTTTCACAATTTTTAAAGAAATATCTGGATGAAACAACAAGCAAATAAACATAATCACACATGCAGATTCTATTATTATATTTTGTTGGCTTGGTCAAACCACTGATAGGTTTACTATCTGACATCTAGTACGTGGTTGTCTGAATTACTCTGTAAGAAAGGTGAATTTCCTCTACCTTTTATCTCAATTGATTTTTGCTTAACTTTTCCAACTGCTAGAAATAGGCACTATGAAAAACAGCTTTTCCAGTTATTTTAGAAATATTATACTAAGAATTAGTCATCATCACTGATGAAGTGTATTATGATCCAATTATTCAATCTACCATCTTTCTCAGAAGCTAAATGTGCTGGCTAAATTAAGGAACACAAACCCTTATTGTTTACAGACAGCCATTCCAGAGGATTGTGAATTCTGGGAAGTGGCTTTCCAAGGATAGATAATCTGCCACTTTTGCCTGCTTGGACCCTAGTCACAGGCTCTTAGTTGCTCATCTAGAAAATGCACTAAAAGCATCAGGAACATGAAAGGAGCCTCATTTGGGTATCCCCTGAGTGGAGTTTATCCAGCAGAAATCCTTTCAATCCAGACTAATTTCTGACATGAAATTTATTTTAATATTTTTCATAATCATCACTTTATATTATTTTATTTTAGCATTTCACTAATGCTTCTTAAAATTTCTAGGATTACTTTTGAAGATGGGATTAATGAAAATATTTCCTACTGCACATTATATAAGATAAATGGTATTTACAATTGTACCACTAAACAGGAAGAAATAGTATAGGACCACACAAAGCACAATTTCATTTAAATGCTTCTGATAAGTGTCATTTTTTCTTACTTATAATAAAAGATGCCAATCCATCTTAGTAATATGTTAGTGCCCAATATATTGAATTCCTGCTATTGGTCATTCTAAGTCATATAATATCCAGATAAGTTGCAAAGCAGTAACTGAGGCTACACTCAGATGCAGTATGACCTAGTGCAGTGATGGTGAACTTTTTAGAGACCAAGTGCCCAAACTGCAACCCAAAACTCACTTATTTATCACAAAGTGCCAACACAGCAACGGAAGGAAAGAGATGCTCCCATTGGGCTGCTGGGCAGAGGGAAACTGCTGGGGTGGCTGCACGGGTGTCCACAGAGAGGGCTCCAAGTGCCACCTCTGGCGCACGTGCCATAGGTTCGCCATCACTGACCTAGTGAAACAAACACTGAATCTACAGTGTTCCTGTGCTAGCAGAAATACTTTTTACTCTAGTTTATACTAGTGGTATATCTTATTACTAAAAAGATTCAATTATATTATACTAACAGTCATAGGACTGTACTTAGGAAATATATTTATGTCCAGAACAGTGTTTCCCAACCTTTGGCTTTTGGACTTCAATTCCCAGAAGGCTAATCAGTGCTTTGGAGAATTGACTTAGGCTTCTGGGAATTGATGTCCAAAAACCAAAGGTTGGGAAACACTAGTCCAGAGCAAATAAAAGGAGTACTGTAGATCTTTTCCAGGGTGCACATTGTAAAGTGGTGCTGAAGTACTCTACAAGAGTATTTGTAATACTCATAGGAATTCACAAAGTGAGATTGAGCTCTGCTGGCAACCCACGTTAGAATTTTGCCTACAATGAAAAACATACCTTATAATGGCTTCTTTAGGCAAATGTGATATAAGGTGCCATGTTGATCTGTGCATACAGTAAGAATAAAGTATGGTAAGGTATGGAAAATAAATTTTAGAAGTAGCGCTGATTTATGCAAAAATTCCATTGATTTTTATGGAATTTTAGATTACAGAATGTTGTTATAAATACACTGGTACCTTGCATAACGAACGCATCACATAACGAAACATTTGCATAATGAAGCATTCGTTATGCAAGGGCGATACCCCGCATAACGATTTTTTTTTGTTATGCAGGGTTTTTTGGTAGCCGGGGTATGCCCGCTCAGTGGGAACCCCAGTTAACAAACCTTTTTTTATTATGTGGGGTATCTCCCATAGGGACCTGCATAACGGAAAAAAAATGCATAGTGAAGAGCTCTGTGGAACGGGGTTTTTTTTCGTTATGCGGGGTTCTACTGTATCTATTATTGCATATAAATGTACTTCATATCAGGGAGTAAAGTATTAAATTTCAGATTGAAATGTATGCAGCATTCACAACGAAGGGATGACATGCAAAGCTTAATGTGGAGAAGTAAATGAAATGTAAAAACATATTTCATTCTCTTATGCTGGCAGCTTCTCTTTTGAGAAGATAGAACAATTCTGAGATCATTCATTAGTTGTCCACTCATTTTTTTCCTCAGCTAGATAAAACTACTTTGGAAGGGAATGTACAATCATGTACACATTTCTGTAGTCCTTTATAAATACTGCTATCTGTGAGTATCAAAGAAGCAGTAATGGGAATCAATGAAAAAAACATGTCAAAAAAGAAGAATCTGTTCTGGAGAAAACCTGTAAAACTCATATGTAGCAGAAAGTTAATAAACATCCCCAAGCACAAAAAATGGTACTTAAATAATCCTTTCAACAGGATAAACGGAGAGACGACAGAAGGATTCAATGAATGAAAAAAATATTGTACCAAGAAATTTTGATTTCCAGGGAAATTATCCCAGTCTGCTACGTAATAGTTACACACAAATCTTTATGAGTGGTACAAGAACACATTTCCCAAACAATATTTCTCTATTCCCTTAGGCAAATTTATTAAAAGATGATAGACCAAGTCCGAAGAAAAAGTTAGCTTTTGAAACCTGAACACATAAAAGGACCTATGACACCCAGATTTTTATTACAGTATAAAAGAGCAAAAAAACCTTGAGTCCATGTACATAAATAAACCTTTTCAGAAGTTCCCCACTGAAACATTAACAGCTTTTACAACAAGCAATAAGTAAATGCTGTATCGCCTTCTTTCTTCATTTTAATATCTTAGAAACTATATTTCTTCTAAAATAGTATCAGCTGATGCAGGGATAATGGCTACCTTGCCAGTTTCAAGAATGGTATATCAAGTGATATTTCAGGCTACATTAAACTGAGTAAGATAAATTCTATCTGATCACAAGAATGTCCTCACCAGGAGGGGCATAAAGAAACCACTAATATACTAGCAGCATTAAAGTTCTGGTCCTGATATGCACCAAAAACATAAACATAGGGAAGCTGAAACTTGAGATGGCTTTAAATCATCTACATTTCAAGTAGAAATAACTGATTCCCAAACAATTTTACAATAAACTATATCAGCTAGAAACGCTATTCTCATATCTGAATAACCTGACTTTTCCAAAGATTGTTACTAAAAAGCATACCGTCCCCATTACCAATATTGGTGCTGGATTTACAACAGGTTGTTTCCATGTATTAAAGGAATGACATAAACAGAAATGTCATCTCCTGAGCCGAGTCTATCATTGGATATCCTCCAGCCTCTGTCCTTCAGTACTCCCCTGGCTCGCATTACCAATTCCTGAGCAGCTAAGGTGTACCTGTAGTAGATAGGGGAGGAAATAGCCAGAGATTACTGGTTGTAGAAAAATAAAACTTTATTTCTTGATAGGAATGTGGAGAAAGCCAAACATCTTTCTTGAAAATTGCAATTCAATAGATGTGTTCTGTCTTTACTGGTTGAGAAGTGTACTTGGATAGGCTGATACACTGTGAAGGTGAGTGTCCCCAGGGGGAGCAAGGAAGATCCTCTCTGGCCTGCTCTCCGAGTCCCCTGTATAACATTGGGCTGACACCCCAGCCAAGGGAAAAGCTCTTCACCCCTCCATGTTTCCTTTTCCGTAGCCAAAGTGCACCAAAGGGAAAGGCAAAAACCAGGCAAGGTCTAAAGCAGGGGTGCCCAAACTACAGCCCGTGGGCCGGATCCAGCCCACATCACCCTCGTCGCTCCCAGAAGCAGAAGTAAAATGCGCCCATGGCAGCCTAAAATCTATCTCATCCTGTTGCAAAATATATCTGTTGCAACACAGATTGGAAGGTGTGTTTTACTTCCGCTTCTGGTGGGAGGAACCACGTGACTGGCCCACTGAACCATGTGGCTGAAAAGTTTGGGCACCCCGGTCTAAAGGCACCTGCCCTTTCTGGTAGCCGTTTCAAGCAACTGCCGCTCTCTGTCTACCCCAGACAACTGAGCCAAGGCCAGTGGATAAAGTACCCCAAATTAACCTGTAAGTATCTGGGCAAACAGCTTTGTCTTACAAATAAAAAATGTACAGTAAAACCCGTACTTATGTAAAACGTCTGTTCCATAGGCTTTTATGTAAATTGTTTTTTTACTTAACTCGAAGCAAACCCATGGGAAAAATGAATTTTTACTTAACTCAAAGCAAACCGATAGGAAAAATGATTTTTTACGTAACTCGAAGCAAACCCATAGGAAATTGTGTTATGTAAATCAGGACTTTTATGTAAATCAGGACATGGTTTTAGTGCAAAAATCATGTAAGTCAAATCTTATGTAACTCGAGGCATATGAAGTCGGGGTTTTACTGTATTACAAAAACACAACAGGATGGTAAAGCAAGCCTTGACAGGATGACATGCACACACACCAAACGGAATGGGACCTGCACCCAAACAAGGACTCAGGTAGAAAATAAAATGGCCCTAGCCACCCTCCATGCTGTCCCGGGGGAGAATTACCCCCTTTGTCTCATCTAGCGATCCCCAACAAACCAATGGAATTTGGGGGGCAGGTTCACAGGGCTAGGCTTTTGCCCACCCACAGCCTGAGCTCATCCCCGCACAGGTGTCCATCATCAGTCTGTCCTCAAGTTGTGATTACTGTGAGGGAACTAAGGGGTATATCAAGAGGTGGCATACCAGCGCTCCCAGCTAGGTACAATGTTATAGCTTGAAGGATGTCTGGTTGTACTCTTTAAACTCTTTTAATATACGATTTACCGTATTTTTGGACCATTAGATGCACTTTTCCCCCCTTAAGTGTGTGTGTGTGTGTGTGGGGGGGGATGAGGGTGTGTCTTATAGTCCAAATGTTGTCCAGCAAGGCTGTTGTAAAAGGATATTCTACAACAGCCGCGGCTGGCCGAAGACCTCTGCCGCTGCCACAGCTGCTCCGGTGCAGTTCGGCTTCAGGAGAAGGGAAAGAAAAACATATGTTCAGTGGGCCATTACCACAAGATGGCACAAATCTCAATTTCCCATTTAAATGCATTGGAAATCAATTTCTTGTATTCTAAAGCTTTTCTGTTTGTAGGTTCCCAATGCATTTAAGTGGGAAATAAAACCTGTGCATAAAAAGAAAGGGTTTCATTTACCTTTCTTGTTCCTGTTCCATTTGTCCCCGCTCCATTTCGTCAAAATGAAGGGGGAAGCCATGCTTTGTAGGAATCGGGGCCGCTAGGACGGCCGTTGGGTCCCGGAGGAGACTGATCAAGTAACGACACGAGGCAATATGGAGCCAGATCAGATCAGTGGTTTATTGAGGGAAAAGCATCATCATATATAGATCAGAAGGCAATGCAGGAAAGAATCGTCATCTGACAGAAAATCACATCACCCATTTACTCGGATTAATGGGAAATCTCTCTTGGGGAAGTTAATTAACTCGGGCAAACACTGACAGGGGAAAACCATTGTTCGAGGCTTACACTAGGGTAAATATGGCTTCTATTTGCACCCAAGATTAGGCTGATCTGTGAGTCAGTAATTGCTTAATGGGTAACGGAGGTTAGCGATCTGCTCTCTCAGCAGAACCGCCGGTCAGGTCAGGTGTGGGTGAATAAACCCTTATGATTTATACTATTAATCCGCTCCCCCAATTTCTGGGCCCGCAGAGCCCACGGACCAGGAGCCTTCTCGACCTGAGTGGCCTCTGCCAGCCGCCGCGTTATGCCAATTGGGCATGCGGAATCCGCATCTCCCCTTTTTCTATTGTTTAGGGACCTGACAGGCGACCCTGCGCAAGAGGGGCATCAGCTGATGTACGGGAACGACACTTCGGGGTTCCCCCCACGAGAGACACCTTGATAACAGTGAGGGAATACATTGCATGAAACAGCATCCTGCTATGCCTAGTATTATCACCCCCACAATCACTTGAAGCGTCGTCTGGAGCCACCCCCACGGGAGCCACGACCACAAGGAACTCCACCAATCCCATATCGAACCCTGCTTAATGTTCTTGACTAGGGTGTGGAGGTCCGTGAGCTGGCTCTGGACCTTCCGTGAGTTGTCAGTGAGATTAAAGCAACACATGCCGTGGACAGATTCGCATCCCAAATGATGTAACAACAAAAGATAGTCTATAGCTGCTCAATTGTCAAGAATGGCATGGCGAAGCTCTGCCTGCTCCTGGTTGAGCAGCGCTATCGCTGAGGAGGTATGGTTAATGGCTTTTGCTAATCCGCAAGCCAATTGACCAATTCTCCGGGCGTTGCCGACGGCTAAGCCTGGCACGCCAAGTATGCTGACTGCCAACGAGACGTATTCAGCTGGGCTAAGAACCCTAATGTTGCTATCACATGAGCTGTCTAACTGGGTGGCACGAGCGTGTCGTATGGGCGAGGAAACATCTGAAACATTTGTGCTTGGGGTGACCATATCCTTAGTAGGGAGTAACAGTGTCAAACGACTGATACAACATATAGCATCTGATACATTTGCGGGAATGTAGTTCCAAGTGTACTGATTACATGTAAAGAACCATCCTGAAGGTAGGGTAACATGAGCATACATTGAGCCAAGTGTCTGTGGTTTGTCACAAGTCCAGTTGCCGCTGCCAACTTCGAGGCAACGACGTCGGGTTCGGCCGACTGCGGAGCAGCCGGTCATTCGAGCACAAGTAGAGTTCGGACTGACCGCCACTCGAGGAGTGTGGAGAGTGGCTGCGTCAGCCGGCAAAGTCATAGTCAGCCGCATTTCCCAGCGGGCATATTCCGAGGAACTTGCTAGTTGGTACGGGCTGAAAATTCGTTTCACTAGCCAGTCGCCATCCCTGGGGTGCGCGCCTGGAGTGTGGCACACTGGGATGAGGCAGGTGCTCAGGATTGAGGCAGAACCAATGTCCTGCTTCAGGCAAAAATCGGACTGGTTGACGAGACCCGCCAACCTTTCCCATATGTTGTAGTGCATCCGGGCGGAAAGGTCTCCGCCTGGCATCAAATCGTTGGCCTTCAGTGAGGCAGCCTGAACGCCTCCCCCCGCAAATAGGGAGAGGGCCAGGATGATGGTGACTGCCATGGAATTGACATGAATCTGGGCAAAGACTGCAGCCACGAAGTTCTCCAGTGTCGGCTCCCTCTCCTCGCGCTGGATGGCGTCCTGGGCCTCATGGCAAAGACTTGACCATCCCCCAGGTGATCTTCGGTGCTGTCATCTGCGACCGCTGTCTCTCCCGCCGGGTTCCCTCGGTCAGGGTGAGGTCCTCCATCTCCGGGATCGGACTCGGATCGGCCTGGGTCCACGCCATGTGGTTCCAAGTGAGGCTTAACACACCGAGTTGGAATCCAAACGACACCTGTAGGAGACATAACTGCAGCATACCCTCTTCCCCAGGTTACGAGTGGCGCCGGGCCCCTCCAGGAAGGGTCCGGTGGCACCCGGTATCGGACCATTGGTCGCGGGAGAGCTTCCGAACGGCGGAAGTGCTTCTCCTGCGGTGTGCAATCGGAAAAAACATTAAGGTGATTGTATGTGAACAATACCTTATTCAGACAATGCTGTGCCTGACCCTGTGACTTGGGGAGGGCTGGTGGCTCCCCCCTTTCTGTTTGTTTGTCAATATAGGACTTGAGTGTCCGATTGACTCGTTCCACAATCGCCTGGCCCTGCGGATTGTAAGGAACACCAAAAGTATGCTTAATGTCCCAGGTGGCCATGAAGGCGGCCAGCTGCCTAGAGCTGTAGGACGGGGCGTTATCGGTTTTCACGTGCCGTGGCTTGCCCATCGCCGCGAAGCAGGCGAGGAGGTGCTGCTCCACGTGGGAAGCAGTCTCCCCTTTTTGCGCTGTTGCCCAAACGAATTGTGAAAAAGTATCAATGCAAACGTGCATGTACTGCCATCTGCCAAACTGCGGAACATGCGTGACATCCATCTGCCACACCTGGTTAGCTTCTGTCCCTCGTGGGTTGACCCCCCACGAGGGCCCCCCCCGGTGCCCCTGCACAATGCTGGCAAGAGCGAACTATGCCTTGGGCTTGAGAAAGTGGCAGATTAAACTGTCTGGCGAGCGCTTTGGCATTTTGATGAAAGAAGGCATGACTCTGAATTGGAGTAGTGAAAACACCTAACACTGAACGTTGCTGAATTTCCTTTGCAGCCGCATCCGCTCTGCTATTGCCCGCGGAAATCGGACCCGGTAGGTCTTGGTGACTTCGGATGTGGGCAATATAGAGCGTTTCCGTGCGGTTTCGCAAATGAAATTGAGCTGTGAGGAACAAACTCAGCAGATTTTTGTCTATCGTGGGAGTGATGTAAGCTCCCGGTAGACTGTGAAGCAAATTCCTAACATACTGACTGTCAGTAATGATGTTTAGGCGCTCTTTGGCGGAGGTGCGCAAAGCGAGGTTCACCGCTGCCAACTCTGCCCTCTGCGCGGACTTCTGTGGAAGAGTTAACAGCGTGCGCCAAGCCTGGCCCTCCTGCCAAGTCAAGACACCATATGTGCGACCCCCATCAGTAAAAACTGTCCTGGCCCCCTGAAGCGGAACCAGTGAGAGCAACTCATACAAGCTGACTGTCTGCGTTTGAATCGAGACAAGTCTGGGGTCTTTTGGCAAGTGGTATGCCAAGCATCCGGTGAATCCCTCCAAAGCAATTGGAAGCGAGTCACCGAGCTGCATCAATTGCTGAACCTGTTCTCTGGTGAACGGGACCACGATCTTTGCTAAGTTGTGCCCTGAAATGTCCCTAGCTCTCAGCCTTCCACGGTAAACCACCGCGGAGACCAACTCTTGGGGAGGAACGATGTTTCAGGAAGAGGTGTTCGGCAAGTACACCCATTCCACGATACTCGCCCCTTTCTCGGAGTCCACTCCTAGGGCTCCAGTGAACATGGATCCTGCCCGAACGATGTACAAGTTCAGGATCGGAGCATATGGCCCCTGAGCAATCATGTCCACCCACCTTTGGCTGAGAATTTGGTTGACTTTCTCGAGAGCCAAGCGCGCCTCTCGAGGAATTTGTATCCGGTCTGCCGGCTGCTTGCCTAGCATGAGCAGTGAGAAGAGTGGTTTCAAAAGATCCGTATCCAATCGGAAATACGGTCTGGCCCAATTAATGTTTCCTAAAACCTGCTGCAATTCTACCAGTGTGACTGAGTCCTTCAAGTTGATTTGGGGCAAAACTGGTGCTGCGAAAGAGCGGAGAAGCCGATGACCCAAGTATGAGAAGGGCTCGGTTCTCTGCACTTTCTCTGGGGCAATGAGTAACCCTTTCTCCCCCAGGCTGGCCTGGAGGTCTGCAAACATTTCGCTGCCGAGTTGCGGCACTGCGACCAAGATATCATCAATAAAATGGCAAACTAAAGCTGTGGGATGAAGGTTTCGAAAGTTTGCCAGCGCGTTGTGAACATAAATTTGGCACAGGGTGGGCGAGTTGAGCATGCCCTGTGGCAAAAATTTCCACACGTAACGCTGCGTGGGCTCACTGTGGTTCACAACCGGCACCGTAAAGGCGAACCTTTCCCTGTCCCTGGGGTCTAAGGGAATGGTGTAAAAGCAATCCTTGAGATCTACAACTAGGATCTCCCACCCCTCGGGAATCATATTTGGATTTGGGATGCCGCATTGAAGCGGACCCATTGGCTGTATACATTTATTGATCTCTCTGAGATCGTGGAGGAGTCGCCACTTCCCCGACTTCTTTTTGATGACAAAAATAGGCGAATTCCAAGGACTAGTGGACTGCTCTATGTGTCCTGCATCTAGCTGTTCTTTAACCAGTTGCTTTAGGGCGACTAATTTCTCTCCCACTACCGGCCATTGTTCCACCCATTGGTGAGCCATTTAAGTGGCAACGCCATTACCCGAAGGTAAGCGTAGCACCGTACTGCTGTAAAATGTCTCGCCCCCAAAGGTTGATGTGCACGTCCAGAATGTGCGGCCGAATGACCGCTGTGCCGTCAGCCTTTGGGATCATGTCTTCCACCCACTCCCGGCTCCTAAACGCTTCTTGGATGCCGCCTACCCCCCACACATCGGAGACCGGCTCAATGGCCTACTCCCGTGGCCACTGGCTTCGGCTGATCACACTCACATCAGCTCCGGTATCTAACAACCCTGAGAATGATCTTTTATTCAAAAATACCTCAATAACTGGGCGCTGTTTCCACTCAATGTTGGTCTCCACTGTCGCTAAGACTTGGTATCCTTGCACTGCCTCACTGGCACTCGAGCGGTCTCCTGACCCGGACTCTGAGCTGTCCCTGAGCCTTCCCTGGCTATCTGCTGGCGAGTGACAAGGAACCATAATCAGTTGCGCTAATGTGTCTCCTTTGTGAATTGTCTGGGGTAGGTGTGTCCAAAGCTGAACTTGGAGAACGCCTGAAAAATTGGAGTCAACGACTCCCGGAATTACAAGAATTCCGCGTGCTCCTGCTACACTGCGAGGCAAAACTAAACCTATAAAGCCCTTGGGCAGGGGTCCCATGTACTGGGAGTCCACCAGATAGACTGTGCATGGCAGGTCGCATGTGACGTCCGCCTGGCAAGTCAATTCTAGCCCTGTACTACCCTTGGGGCTGGCCTGTGCCTTCGCAATGCTAGGAATGTGATCGGAATCTAGTCTAGCTCTGACGCGCTCAGAGCAAGGGAAGCCTCTGTTTGGACCGGGGCCAGAGACGTGCCCGCGTTCCGGTTTCCCGAATTCGGACAGTATCTGGACCAATGGTAGCCTTTCTTACACTTCAGACACGGGGTGGTCGGAGCCTTGGAACGGCCGGAATTTTGTCCGCCTCCCTTGGATCGGCACTCCCTAGCGAAGTGACCGACCTTGCCACAAATGTGACATGCCCCTTGATTTCTATTCTTAGGTCTTCTACCCCCTTGCACCGCTGCTGCCAACAGACCCATTTTATAGGATTCTGTGCCAACGTCGGCGCAAGCTCTAATCATGTCCGTGAGAGTCAAGTCGGGACGATTACCCAGTGACTGCAAGATTTTACGGCAGTCTAAATTGGCATTGTCTTTGGCCAATTTCATCATGAGCTCTTGTTGGGCTTGCCCATTATCGATCGGCCTACTGATCGCTTCCTCTAAGCTATTGATAAAATCCATGTAGGGCTCCTGGGCTCCCTGTTTGACTGCGGTGTAATTTTTGGCCGCTTTGCCAGTTGCTGGAACCTTGAGAAAAGCCTTGAAGGCAGCCTCGGCTGACATCTGAAGAGTGGCTAGTGGCAAGTTGGTCTGCGCATCGATGGATTCGAAGGCACCTGAACCATATAACTGGTCAGGAAGTACTGCGCCTCCCATCCTGGCAGCCCTTGTCTGAGCCTCGAGGCGATACTCGCTGTCCCATAGCAAATACTGGCTGGGGTTGAGCATCATCCGCATGACGGCTTTCCAGTCGTGCGGGATGAACATGGTATTCTTGCACACTTGCTGAAGCGTGCCCCTAGTGAAGCGACTTTGGAGTCCTGTCTCTGTAATGGCTTTCCGTATAGCCATGAGAAGCTTATACGGGACTGGTGAATGAACTACCTGCTGGTTCCCTGTGAGGGCATCCATTTCCAAGCGAATTGGACAAATCTGACTAAGCTCAGCTAGTTCTTCTGCTGGCAATTCCCCCTTCTTGATTTCCTCCTCAATTGTGCGCTGAAGGGCACTCTTGGTCTGGGAGCCTGTAGCTGTCAGAGAAGCGCCTGCGCTCCTCATTCCATGCATTCCGCCGGTGACGTCTGCAGCTGTCACCGAGGGAAAGCTCCCTACACTACTCTGCTTAAACTGCAATGACGGATAGAGCGCCGTGGGCGCCGATGGCTCGACTGGCGCTGGGGGTTCTTTGGCCTCTACCCGGACTGGATCTATCTCCGCTAAGAGCTTCCTACATTTACTCCATGTGCGAATTACGCCCTCTGGAGCTTTCGGGGGTTGCTGAATGCAGTCTCCTATCTGATCCCAAAGCTGAAGGGTTAACTTACCTACTTCTGGGTAAAGCAGGCAGTGTTCCCTTAGGTACACCAAAAGTCTCGCTAGCTCTCCGCTGTGAAAACATAACTGAAATACCCTGGCCAGGATTTTGAACTCTTCCTCATGAGTTCTTTGGCTAGCGGACGGACGTTGTCGCTGAGGACAAGTCCCCATATTACCTGTGGGGTTCTCCGAAGATTCCTCCTCGGGACGAGTCGACGCGTCTTGTGGGCCAGGCAATAGGTTTTGGCGACGATTCTCTGGGTAGAGCTCGGAGCGTGGTCTGCTGCCACGGGCCGTCGGTGGCCTCTGCGCTGTCAGGGGTTCACAGCTGACCCTGAGCGGAATGCGTTTTTCTGTAACTGCAAGCCGCCGCGAAAGCCGGGAGCAAGCTGTAGGATGCCTCTTCTGTAATGCCTCGCCGCAGGGCCGTCTTCCCGACCGGCTGGCTTACCAGCCGGGCTGCCGCACTGTCCTCCGGGACGATCGGACGCGGTTCTCGTGCAGAACCGGACTGTGTGATCGCTTACTCCCGAGTAGATCACGTCGGGGTCACCAGGTGTAGGAATCGGGGCCGCTAGGACGGCAGTTGGGTCCCGGAGGAGACTGATCAAGTAACGACACGAGGCAATATGGAGCCAGATCAGATCAGTGGTTTATTGAGGGAAAAGCATCATCATATATAGATCAGAAGGCAATGCAGGAAAGAATCGTCATCTGACAGAAAATCACATCACCCATTTACTCGGGTTAATGGGAAATCTCTCTTGGGGAAGTTAATTAACTCGGGCAAACACTGACAGGGGAAAACCATTGTTCGAGGCTTACACTAGGGTAAATATGGCTTCTATTTGCACCCAAGATTAGGCTGATCTGTGAGTCAGTAATTGCTTAATGGGTAACGGAGGTTAGCGATCTGCTCTCTCAGCAGAACCGCCGGTCAGGTCAGGTGTGGGTGAATAAACCCTTATGATTTATACTATTAATCCGCTCCCCCAATTTCTGGGCCCGCAGAGCCCACGGACCAGGAGCCTTCTCGACCGGAGTGGCCTCTGCCAGCCGCCGCGTTATGCCAATTGGGCATGTGGAATCCGCAATGCTTCCTAGTTGCAGGGAGAGCAAAAGGCTAGGCTAGAGCATCACTTCCTGCCTCGGTGCAATTGGCCTGCCCGCCCATTTCCACTGCAGCGCCACCACTGGTTGGTGGTGCACATACATACAGTACTATTTGGTTCTGAATTTTTTTCTTGTTTTCCTGCTCTAAAAACTGAGTGTGTCTTATGGTCAGGTGCATCTTATGGTCCAAAAATATGGTAACTTCTTTGGGGCAAGTTCTTTACATATAGGGTAACAATACAGTAGGCTATCTAATCTCATGGAAGAAGACGTACATTTATGTTACATGAAAACAAATAGGATTTCATATCCATCCACTATACGGAGGAGCAAACATTGCAAGCATCTATACTTTTTTGGCTTTTTTAAATGAAGGATTTCAAAATATATAAAGGGCTTATTAAGTAACCAAAATGCAAGTACACATACAAGTTATCCTTCTGTTTCCTAAAACCAGAGCAGAGGTGAAATGGCATAAGCATCTTCACCCGCTATTCCCACATATTCTTTGTTGCTCATTCTTAAATAGGATTGCAGGATTGGCCACACAAGTGGTCATTCAATAGAAATCTCCCAGCAGGGTTGGGAGACACTTAAGCAATTCCCTCTCAAGTTTAGATAGGCAACTGTATGCTAACCACAATATTAGTTTCTCCCCAGAAAATGTACAGTATATCCAAGCATTTGTCCTACCTACAACATTCCATATGTGATTGTACAGTAGGCTTTTCGTAATTTCACTCACAGGTCATTTATTCCATTATCTTTGTTAGCTCTTAGCAATCCTATCTACCTTAACACACAATTTCATCATACATTTCTAGAAAATGAACACATATTTAGTACATTAGGAATCTTAAAACTGTTTGCACTTTAATGCGCATATTTAGAGAATAATAATATGCTTAAATGTCAGTGTATCTATTTAAGAACAGCACATGGGCTATTTAATCACTTAAATGCCATTTGCAGCTTAATAACACTCTCTTCCTAAAACAACTACCATTCATGAGCTGACGGGCAAGTCATGCTTGTTTAGCCATGATTTTTACCATGGAGTAATTTCAGAAGTTATCAGAAGGCGAGAGGGAAGATGCAATCTACACATCATGCCTACTGTTACTCATTATACATATGACTTTGGTGTACACGTTCCACATAGGAAAAGACAGGTAAGAATCACAGGTGGAAAATAGATCACTTATAAAGCAATATTATCTGTATCTAACACAAAAATAAATCCAGCAGATTTAATAAGGTTTATTCACTGGTAAACATACCTAGAATAGCAGCACTATTCTGCCTCCATGCAACAACTGGATCTCCTAAATTAACTTATAACTGATAATCATTTCTACAAGATGAGAGAAATTATATGACTTCCACTACCCGGAGGGATGTTCAGGGTGTTAAACAGATTGTGTTAATTGGTATCAAACCTATAATTCATTTTGGTATAACATGAATCTATTGTAGCACATCCTTTGGTCAGATGACCTAATGAATGGTGTCCCTCCCCCTTTACTGCAATCTGTTATGCATTCTTGAATGGCCAGCATGTTCTATTGTGAACTTCTTTTTCAAGTTTCATTTTAAAATTCTGTTCAACTCCACCCTTGTGTTTTTAAATGTTTATTACAATCTTTAGAGTCTTCTTTAATGTTAATGTACATCCAAAGATCGTGTAACTCCCAACAGAAAACTAAACGAGCATTATTCCAGCGTCTTGTTCTACCTCCTTTCTCTCTCTGTCTGCAGAAATGCAATACTTGGCTGTTGCTGGTATTATGTCAAAAGGAAGAAAAGCTACACAGATTATTTTTTTCCAACAAAGCAAGGACGCAGGGTTACATATATGTAAGAATCAAACATACATAAGTCTAGTGGATCTCATCTTTTGCGCTCATCCCAGTTATACATTCCAACATAAAAAGTGTTTAAGAAAGGCAACATGATGTGCCGCAGGATTTGCTACTCAGCTATTTATCTAGAATAGGGCTTCCCAACCTAAGGCCTGTGGGCCGGCCTGCAGTACCATTTCATTTGGCCTGCCACACCCAGAAGTGGAAGTGGGCATGTTTGACAGCTGTAAAACGTGCCCATGCATGCGTAAACACATTTACGTCAGCCGTAAATGGCCCACCACTCATAAATACGGAAGCAGGCACATTTAATTCCGCTCTTGGGGGCGTGGTCCGGCCCACTCAGCTGTCCAGGCCTGCAGCATAAAAAAGTTGGGGAACCCCTGATCTAGAACCTATCAAAGTACTGTTTAAATTATATATTATACTAGCATATTTGTGCCCGACCAGCCGGGCATTTTTAAAGTGTGTGTTGGTGATTGGGGTGGTTTTGGGTGTGCACAACCACCACCACCCATACAATATCACTCCAACCACCAACACACACATTAAAAATTCCTGGCAAGGCAGGAGTGTCGTGTGTGTGTGTGTGTGTGTATTGTATCCGTGTGTATGTGTGTGTGTGTGTGTGTGTGAGAGAGAGAGAGAGAGAGAGAGAAGCTGTGTGTGTGTGTGTGTGTGTGTGTGTGTGTGTGTGTGTGTGTGTGTGTGTGTGTGTGTGTGTGTGTGTATTGTCCCCCCCAACCCTCCCCGAACCTAGGGGACCAGGCAGAGAGGGGATTCCCCCTGCAGGACACCCCGTTATTAAAGAGAAGAAACCAAGCGGTTTCTTCTCTTTAAAAATGGAATGTTTGGGGGGGGGAATTGATCCCCTCTCCCCGGTCTCCTGTTTCCGGGAGGGTTGGGGGGGGGGGACAAAAGGGGTCTGTCACCACAACCTTTCCAGAGCCAGGGGACCCTGCAGAGAGGGGATCCCCCTGCAGGACACCCCATTATTAAAGAGAAGAAACCAAGCAGTTTCTTCTCTTTAAAAACAGAGTGTTTGGGAGGGGGTGGAATCGATCCCCTCTCCCTGGTCCCCTGGGTTTGGGAGGGTTGGAGGGACAAAAGGGGTCTGTCCCCCAAACCCTTCCAGAGCCAGGGAACCTGGCAGAGAGGGGATTAACCCCCCCCCCCACAGGACACCCCGTTATTAAAGAGAAGAAACCAAGCGGTTTCTTCTCTTTAAAAACGGATTGTTTGGGGGGGTGGAATCGATCTCTCTCCCTGGTCCCCTGGGTTTGGGAGGTTTGGGGAGATAAATGGGGTCTGTCTCCCCAACCCTCCTGAACCCAGGGGACCCAGCAGAGAGGGGGATTCCCCCCGACACCCCTCATATTAAAGAGAGGAAAGCAAGCGGTTTCTTCTCTTTAACAACAGAGTGTTGGGGGGGGTGGATTTGATCCCCTCTCCCTGGTCCCCTGGGTTTGGAAGGGTTGGGGGGACAAAAGGAGTCTGTTCTCCCAACCCTTCTGTACCCAGGAGATCCGGGAGAGGGGATCGATTCCACCTCCTCCCAAACACTCCGTTTTTAAAGAGAAGAAACTGCTTGGTTTCTTCTCTTTAATAATGGGGTGTCCTGCAAGGGGGGGATCCCCTCTCTGCAGCACCTTGCCTCCCGGAGAGAAGGAATCTCCATCACGGAGGGGCTTTGCTTCTCTCTGGGTTGGCTGGGAATGGTATTGTCATTCCCAACCAACCCAGAGAGAAGCGAGTCCTTCTCTCCAGTAGGCCAGGAGGTGCTCCGGCCTCTCCTTTGTCCATGTGGGTGTCGAGACCACGTCGCCCGCAGGGATGAAGGAGAGACTGGTGCTTCTCCCTACACAGAAGGCCGCGCCTAGAGGGAAAGAGTTTGAGAGATCCAGCCGGAGCCGGCAAAAGGTAAGTGCGATTGGTGGGGGTTAGGGAGGGGGGGGGGCGGGGCAGCATGGTTACTGGGGCCGTGCCTCACCCTCCCACCCCCTAACCCCCACCGACCGCACTTACCTTTTCCTGGCTCCGGCTGGGTCTTTCAAAGTCTTTCCCTCCGGCTCCCGGCGTTTTTTTTTTTAAGTCAGCACGCGCGTCACCGGCCTCCTCTGCGCTCGCATCCCTCAGCCTCATTGGCTGAGGGGTTGCGCAGCACAGAGGACTCTGGGAATCATAGTTCTTTTTTTTTGGTCACATTCGTGGGGTGGCTGCCCCACTGGTGACCACCAAAACCCCGCGGCGTTGGGAAGGCAGGGGTTATGGTGAGTGCAGAGGGCTAGGTCGGGGATGGTTGGGCCTGGTGCGGGAGCCTTTGAACAAACCCAACGGTTAAGGGGCCTTTTTATAGGTATAGATAACTGCACCAAGAGATGATAAGAGGAATATAGGAAGCTGCTTTATACTGAGTCGCACCTCTAGTCCATCTAACCCAGTACTATCAACACTGACTGGCAGCATCTTCCCATGATTTCAGGTGGGTGTCTCATCCTGGATAGCAGGAATAAACACGGGACCTTCTATATGCAAAACAGATGCCCAATCACTAAGCAACAACCCCCTTATTCAAACAGTGATGCTGCAAGTAAGCATTGACATTATTGGGCTAGATAATGATCCAATTCAGTTCAAAGCAGCTTCCTGTATTCCTAACTGTTATCTTCTCTGGATGCACTCAGATAATAAGGAGTTTAAATAGCATTTCAGTTCTTTCAAACTATCTTTAAAAGCTAGCATCAATCATGCCTTCTTTATTTTCTCTTCCATCCTTTATATAATCTCTTTCCAGTCTGATCCTTTACTCAGTGCCATCGTCACGTAGAAGCATTTCTCTACAGGGCAATTTTTTTCATGCTGAAGCCAAACATACTGAAGAAAGAATGCAACTGATATAATTATACTTGGTGAGAAGTATCAAGAAAGAACAGGGGAGTCTGGAGGACATCCTTGTTAAAGAATATAAATGGGTGATTACAAACCTGTGAGGATCACCAGAGTCACAGTTTGGCAGGAAGTTAGTGATAGCTTCTGCTACTTCTTCATTTAATAGGACATCCCAGAGCCCGTCTGTGGCTAAGATCAGCACGTCATCTGGCCCATGCTCATACTGGAGAAGATCATACACTTTTACCTGAAAACAATATTGGATTTTATTGATTGGCCATTGTGAATTTTTATTATTGCAAAATCGACTAGATTCCCTCAACAAGTGACTTCAAGTGTGGGTAAACAATAGTTTCCCTAGACCTATGCCACTAGAAACTCCTCCCTCAGAGTTCCTGGAGGAACTGGAATCTCCTAATACCATGATGGTGAACCTTGGCACTCCAGATGCTCTTGGACTTCAATTCCCAGAAGCCCAAGCCCCCATGAATCCACATGAATGGGTTTGCTGCGATTTATCCGGCCCATGCCCACCCCCCACCCCCGTCGCTCCTGGAAGCGGACGTAAAATGTGCCCGTACAGTTAAGACTCTTCTGGGTTAACCCTTCCTCTGTACGGGCACGTTGTACTTCTGCTTCCAGGAGCGATGGGGGAGGCGTGGGCCAGATGAATCGCAGCAAACCCATTTGTGTGGATTCACAGAGTGCTTAGGCTTCTGGGAATTGAAGTCAAAGAACATCTGGAGTGCCAAGGTTCACCATCAAGATAATATTCAGCCTTCAACCTATCAAGCCTGAATAACACTACGTATAAGCAATTCCAGTCTATTTTTGCACTTTACCCCAATTTATCACTTGCCTCCCTTCTGCAAAACCAGTGCAGTGGTCTGACATCTGAAAATCAACTAAATGGCCATCAGGCTACTGACATTGTTCCTGACCGATCAAAAACCATCAAAAGATTAAAAATACATAAATTTTTCATATTTAAGTACTTTACCTATTAAAGCATAGAGTCATGGCCTTCCAGCTGATGCTGCACTACACCTGCCATAATATTTCACCAGTGATTATGCTGCTATGGTTGATGGAAGTTGTAGGCCTAAGACATCTGATGGGCCACAGCTGCCCCATATCTCTATTAACTCACAAAGAAGTGAGATTTTCTCATTTTCTGTTTCTTACGCAAGCTACTAATGTAACCATTTTTCAGGTGCACCCTTACCCAGACGTTTTGCCAATGTGGCAAAAGACCAGATGGCAGCCCTTCTCCCATCCCACATATAGAAACTGACTAGCACTGGAATAGCATTCCTACCCTGTCCAAGGTCAGCAAAACATAAGGGACAGGACAGGGTATATGGCACGCAAATGGCTAACAGAAGGAAATAAGGACTAGCAAAAGGATAGTCACTGATGCTGCAGCATGCGCTACCTAAGATGACTTGCTAGCCCTTACTGGTTTTCACAGGGATATTAGTCTATAGGTAAAGGTCACCCTTGCTCGAAAGCCAGTCGTTAGGGTTCAGTGTTCATCTTTTTATAGCCAAAGAGCCAGCGCTTTCTGTATCTGCATATGTTTCTGTGGACATGTGGCAGGCATGCCTAGACACCAGAGTGCACAAAACACTGAATACCTTCCCACCAAAGTGGTCCCTATTTATCTACTTGCAATTTCTTGCTTTTGAACTGTTAGGTTGGCAGGAGCTGGGACAGAGACGGAAGCTCACTCCGTCATGCAGCACTCGGGTCTCAAACTGCTGACCGGCCAACTTTCCAGTTGTCAAGTCCAGCATCTTAACTGCTAGGCCACCCTAGTCTATAGAACTCTCCTAAACACAGATATAAAAAGGTAAGATGCTTCACAAAGGTTTTTAAAATCTTGTCCCCATTAGGAAATGTGGCTGCTCTACCTCTGGTGACGAGGACAAAAAAGGCTTGATGTAGATGTTTGAGTCGTGCACTTTCAAGTCGTGATCTCCAAGTCCTCTCGTAACCCCAATTGTTGCCATGACACGGGCCTAGAAACGACAAGACATACCATAAGGACCTAAGAAATGCGCTTAATAGGCAATTCCACTGGGACAAAATCATCACGATTCAAAGATCCAATAGAACTTTTCCAGATCAAACTCTTCAACATCCACTTTGGGGCAACACCAAAGATTGCCTTGGTGGGAATTCAGAAAGCCACCTTCCTCATTCATTCCTTTCCTTGGCTGTTCACAGAGCCACCACCATTACTTGGAGGCTCTAGTGACCATTATTACTGGAGTGAACTGTAGTGGATGAGGGACAAATGCCTCCATCCTATCTTTGGTGATCCTCCCCCATTTCTCCCTGCACCATAACATTTGTCTAAAACTGCAAATCATGATCTAAAGGTGGAGCTCTGGATTATTTGTCCTGCTGGCACAGTGGTCAGCCCAAAATGCTGACATTGTGAGTTCGATCCCGACAGGACTCAAGATTGACCCAGTCTTCCAACCTTTTGAGGTCAGTAAAATGAGTACCCAGCATGTTGGGGCAAAATGCTAATTACCTTGTGAACTGACCAGAGAGTGCACTAAGCTCTAAGGGGCGGTATATAAATGAAATTGCTATTGGAATAATTTGCAGAAGACTAGAAAGACTTTTCCTCAAATTGTCTCCCAGTAAGCATAACCAAAAATGTTTCCCCCAACCCCAAGAAAGCAGATTACTGATAACGTTGGGACAAAACCATATGGAAAAGGAACTGTACACTGACTAAAACTTTTCAGCCAAAAATACTGTCAAAACTACACTTTTGCATACATATGCCTGCCTGGGTTACTATTCTGCACCTAGTTTTGTCTTGCAGATTTCAGGGTTCTTTAGAAACCTATGAGGATCCTACTAGCCTGGACTCCTTCCCCTTAATCATATTCAGAGATGGGCAACTTCCACAGGTCTGTGGGCACATGCACCCCTTCCTTGGGCCTTCAAAAAGCAAAGGGTGGCATGAGAGGAGATGCTGGGAGCCACATGTCGCCCATTCTAACTCAAAAGGATGCAGGAGTTCACCTTTACAAAAACCACAGCAAAATGCAAAGTAAGATTTATTTATTTATTTTTGCACATTTATATCCCGCCCTCCTGGTGGGTACACCACTCAGGGCGGCTAACAATATAATAAAATTACAATAAAAACAATTCAATGACAATAACTAAAAACAAACCTAACACCCAATTAAAACCAGCATTAAAACACAAACAAATAGTCATTAAAAAAACAACCCACCCCCACCCTAGCCCTGTTAAAACAGAATAACCAAGCCTGGGGGGCAGCCCCTCACATAGGCTAAATCAGCCACCGGGCCTGACTAGTAGAGTCAAGCGTGCCCCAAACTTGCTGAAAGCCATGTCTTCAGCCTCTTCTAAAGGGGAGTAGATCCGTCTGGAGACGCAAATCAAATTTCTTTTAGCCCACTAGAAGCTCCTGCACCGTGCTGTGATGTTTTCAAGATCCCTTAACAACTCAGGCTGTGAAGGCTTTGATAAATGTAACGGGATTCCTGTGGCTGTTTATAAAAGGTAAACATTCCTAATAGGTCTCAGTAACATGAAGTATGTACAAACAAAGAAAAATTAATTTAGGTGCATGTATATAGTTGAACACAACCCCTCTCCATCACAATGTACAAATAAGCCACAGCAGGATTCGGCCTTGGATGGCTAGTTTAATTCCAAAAATATGGGATTTTAAAACATTCAGATAAGTAATTAAACCAGAAGAGAAGAACTACTGGGAAACACTGTGAGCATACCAAAGGCTAGCAATCTTGAAATCTCAGTGTCCTTATTGATCCTACAACAACATCTATCAGGCTTGCCAGAGTTAGCACTAATGATCTTGCTATTCCTAATTATTTATAACAGGGATTCTCAACCTGCAGCCCATGAGCCGGATGCAGCCCGCAGCACCATTTCATGTGGGCCTACCACTACCTCCACCACACCAGGAAGTGCCACATGGTGGAGGAAGGGCAAAAAGGCCATCCAGCTCATGAAGCTGTCTAAGCGTGACCCAGCCCCCGGCTTTAAAATGTTGAGAACTCCTGATTGTAGGGTAACATTTGCAAAAAAAATGTTCGTAAGAATGGTCCAAACTGATCAATGCAGATGTCAATAAAAACCAATCAACCATGTAAGTGCCATGGGTGTATCTGTATGCATCTGCAACCATTTATTTATTTTATTTTATTTATATCCTGCCAACAATGCTAGGCACTACTCTGGGTAACAAAAGAATTGAGCCTTATTTTACACCACTAGACTGAAAACTCTACTCGAAGGAAACTAATTCAACATTATAGCTTTTGTGTTTACCAAGTTTAATAGGCCATATTAAATCTGTGTGCAAACATAAATGATGTCCACTTAAGTCCTGACTGAAACAAAAGTAAGTCTATTAATCAAATTTAATCAGAAAATTTACTAGCAAATGGCTTACAGACAGCATGAAGAAATTTATCAGAGACACAGGATACTTTTAAACTGTCATAATGATGAAATAAAGACATACTGTAGAAAGGAAAACACTGGACAGCTTGGGGCTAAATGGAGTGGTAAACAGAATAAAGGATCCATGTTCCTTTGAAATGACAAAACACTTATTCCCACCTTCTTGCCTTCTCCATATATAAGAGGAAATTTCAAGTCGTCCTCTTCAATGGTTTTGTATGCCCTGTTGGAAGATAAACAACATTTTATAGAGCTTGGACTTCATTATGGACCCAGTCCCTTGGCATTTATTGGTGACATTCCTTGATACAAAACTGTCTACGCTCCACCTTCACTCCACACTTCACTACCCGCATCTCAATACCTCTTCCGTAACAATGTTCAGAGGGATAGCAGTGTTTATCTGTTGCAGCAAAAACAATGAAGAGTCAGTTAAGTGGCAGCACTCCAGTTTTCTCCTTAGATTCCCAACCACTGCTTTCACTGATTTCATAAACCAAAAAATCAAAGCCTGAAACTGTATGGCAGAAATCATAGTAAAGGTGGGACTGTAATAGTGCTCATGGTCTTGAATTTTCTTAAATTCTGTCTGAGCCATATTGTGGAAGGAGGGCAAATGAAACATCACAGATACTAAATCCTCCAACGTCTAAGGTTGCTGCTTCCCTCTATCCCCACCACTCGGTATTTGTGAAGGGCCATTGTAATCTACAGGAGACTCATTAACACAGTGGTCCCCAACATGGGAACAAGCCCACGCCCCACAGGGGGACTTTAATTCCTAGAAGCCTAAGTCAGTACATTGGCTGGTCAGTGCTTTGGGGAATTGACTCAAGCTTCTGGGAATTGAAGTACAAAAACCAAAGGTTGGGAAACACTCCATTAACAGATAAATAAATGTGGAGGATTTGCCTTCTCCTATACAGTAATTCCCCCCTCCCCTTTTGCTTTAAACTTTCTTTCACCTTCTTCCACTAATTTTGTTCCAATAGGTTTGTCGAGTGCTACTCTCAGCAACCAATTGGAACATCAATGGAAACAGGAATTTTGAATCTGTAGAAGGACCTGCATTGGTACTGGAATCCCACCTATCCCACTGGTTTTGACTTGTCTTGTTTACTGCTCCAAATAGAATCCCTGGAACTATACCTTTGCCTCCATAGATGGACCAAGGAAGTAAAAAAAAGGACTTGGGCAAAGAAGCTGTGTTAAAACTGTCTTCTGATTTCTTATTCGTTCTCTAGATTCAAGAGTACCTGCACACTACTGTACTATGATTTCAGAAACATTGTCCTCAATCATGTCTCAAAAGTAGCATTCAGCTGTCTCCATTAAATCATTAATCTCTTTTAAATGTAAATTACAGTAAAACCCCATATACTGTAATGACTTTAATTCATTCCGTGGGGCTAGTTGTTGTATGATTTAATCAACTAGCCCCACGGAATGAATTAAAGTCATTATATGGGGTTTTACTGTAAATGCATCGTATAGCGATTATCCCTATGGGATGCATCGTACAACGATTATATCTATGGGGAAAATCTTACAACGACAAAAAAAGTTGTATGATTTTCCTCATAGAGATGAATTGCATCATATAACTATTTTAGTTGTTATACGGGGCACAATGTTTTTTTCAAATCCTCGTCGTCGTACAATTTAATTGCTGTAAGAGGCATTTGTTATACGGGGTTCTACTATACTTGAATTTAATCGGGATAATCAAGAGAAAAATGACTTCATTGTTCACCTAAGAAACACAAGCCTCGAAGATAGGGTAAAGTTAGGCTAAAGTTCTGCTATCCTGCTATTTAATCTATTTAATATAGCAGTCAGGCTAATGTTTAATGAAGAACATGCACTTTAAATCACAACACCAAAAGACCCCTAGAGGGACTCTGGAAGGTATAATAATAAAATAAAAATAAATAAAAAACCGTCACTTTTCCATGGTCTAGGTAAGACAACACACCTGTCATTTTATATGAATAGATACTACATATAGGATTTTCCGTGGCTGCTCGTGATTTGAAAACAAAGCAAAATCAAACAAATAGAACTATAGAAAGCCGGGAGACTGTTCATCGCTCTTAGTATCCCAGCCAGAGTCAAATTGTCAGAGAAAAATCACTCACCCCAAAAAAGTCTAGCAAGAATAGGGTGAGTTCCTGACAGGAACACTTAGCTCTGGAAATGGGACAGTGGCACTACTAATAAGGGAAATCAGTTGATTTTCTTTAACAGGAAGGTGGAGGAGAAAACCTAACATTTTTGTTACAAGACTTCTTTCCTTGATTTAATAAATCATATTACATTACAGAGGTAGAGAGAAGGCAAAACGAGTCTAGTGCTGGCTTCAAAAATTATTATGTGGCAGTCTCAATCTACTTATCTCCTTCTCTATCAGACTGTCTGGCTGGACTGCCAAAGGACACTGAACAGACCTATGAAGAATAAGATGATGTTCACAGCTACTGTTATCCGTGGAACACAATTTGTAAGTTAAACAAAGCCCGTCCAACCAGAGCGGACCGGAGAGGCTCTCTAATGGTGCCATCAACGAGGGGTGCACATTTATCTAGCACCCGAAGGAGGGCCTTCTCCGTGTCCGCACCAACCCTCTGGAACCTCCTACCAGCAGAACTAAGACTTCAAAGAGAACTGCTGCCCTTCAGGAAAGGAGTGAAGACCTGGCTGGCAGGGCAGGTGTGGGGCCCAAACGGGACTATGGTCCCCGCCGGCTGGTTTTTATAAGAACTTTCTCTTCGTCCTTCTTGTGCGGTGGGTGGGTTGGATGAGTGGGATATGGGTTTTTAAAAAGGGGGTGGATGTGGGTTTTTATTGGGTGGGTTTTATAAGATTTTGTAATGTTTTTTATGTATTTTTTAGAGTGTTGTAATGCCGCCCTGAGTCGGGTTCTGCCTGAGTGGGCGGCATATACAAATGTGATTAATAAAATAAATAAAATAAATAAATGCTCATATGAACTTTTACATTTAGTTGAAACTCCTAGATCTGGAAATGGGAGGGGGAGTTTTAAAACTAGTTGAAAAGTAAAATTCAAGAGAAAATAAAGGTTAACCCTTACAACAGAAGTTTTTTTAAAAGTGGAAGACAAGATTAAAATGTAGATCCTTTTAAAATTAGATATTGAAATACCTCACCTGAAGGAAGGAAAAGCAACAGGAATTTTCACCTGCTGCAGGAACTGATTTTTTTGTACTGAGTCTTACGGGTTTAATTTCTCGTTTGAGACAAAGCTATTCTCCAAACACTTTACATATTTTAGGGTAGGGGTGCCCAAACTTTTCAGGCCGTGGGCTGGTCACATGGTTCAGGGGTGCCCACACTACAGCCCGGGGCTGGATACGGCCCCCAATGCCAATTCATCTGGCCCCTGATGCCAATTAACCTGTACGCGTGCATTTTACTTCCGCTTCTGGGAGTGACGGGGTGGCGTGGGCCAGATGAATTGGTGTCGGAGGCCAGATTTGGCCCCCGGGCAATAGTTTGGGCACCCATTTTAGAGTATAGCTCAGATCTATTGGTCCTGTGAAAACCCATTTTTTTCTCCAGCTATTTGGAAAATTGCAGCTAAGCTTAGAGGGGGAAAAGAAGTGACATGATCATGCCTGTAAGTCACATTATTATCGTTGCTAATCAAAAACCCAACGCTTTCATCCTGTGAACTCTGGATCTACAATATCACTGGTAGTAATCAATAATCAGATCTGTTTTAAAAGGAGTGCTTCCTAGTGATAAATATGGGGTGTATTCTTACCATCCATTCATGCTGAAGTCTCTGTAAAGCATTCTTTTTCCAATTTCTTTACGCTGAACCCTTCTTGGAAACTCCAAATGTGTAAACTCATTTCCGAGCAAGTGGGGCTGCATATATGCCTACAGGTTTATAAAGAGGGAAGAGTATGATAACAAAACACTCAGGGGTCTTCCTATATTTTCAAAATTATCAGGTAGAATGAGCTAACTATAAACAAATGCCATTTTTTTAAAGTCCCATGAATTTGTAATTATAAGTCACTTTTCCCCCATTTTCACAATTTGCAGACTAGTGCAAGCATTTTGTTGCCTTATTACAAGGGTGCCCAAACTATGAACCATGGGCCGGATCTGGCCCCTGATGCCAATTCATCCAGCCCACGAAGCCCTTGTTGCTCCAGGAAGCAGAAATAAAATGTGCCCATGGGCCATAGTGACCGGCTCCCTGAACCACATGACCGGCCCACGGCCCAAAAAGCTTGGACACCCCTGCCTTATTAGGTTTGAAAAACTGCTGGATATTTCCAATTACTGCTAAAGACAATCTGTTTATACATTTTAAACCAGCTTGAGTTCACCAACCATGTGTGTCATCAGCCACAGTGCATCACTTTGGGAGCAATCTGCATTTTCGCAAGTTGTATGTGCACCAACTTTACAGATTGTCCATGCCATCTGTATTTCACCCAATATCAGTCAGTTTATTGAGAGAAAGGAGACTCATCTGACACCTCCCGATCTCCCCACCTCACAACCCAACAAACCCAATTCACGCAACATGTCAGAAAATTAACCCAACTCTCTGTAAGCAAAACTTCATACCACCTAGTCAATTCTGGGGATTATAGGACATAATATAACTTGTTCTAGCTCTGAGCCTGCCCAGATGCTTCTGGAAATCTCACAAGCAAGGCATGAAAACAAAAATTATTCTTCTTGGTTGCTCAGACCCAGTTCCATGATTTGCTGAAACTCTGTAAACAAGAAATAAAAGCTTGTATATTGTAATTCTGATAGTTATGCTGTTATCTTTTAAAGTCTAAGCCTCTGAACAAAGACTTGTTCATGATTTTTGGCAGCACTCAAGAAACCTTTTTTGGATCAAAATCCAGGTTTTAAAAATTAGCTAAACCCTGGTGGAAAATGACTATAATTTTAAATCAAGTACCAAAACTTTGGAATGTGATGTTGACTCAGACCTGGAGACTTATAAGGTTCGTAGCCCGAGAGGGCAATTCATTTTGCTGGCAACAAAAGGAAACTATGGATTAGGTTTTTTTAAAAAATAAAATAAAAAAATGAAATAGAAGTGTCTTGCTAATGTGGTTTCACGCTTCTGATATCTTTCCTGCATTTCCTTTGAACATGATATCCATAACTCAAGCGCATTTGCTACACATAGAGATGAAGTAAACAAAGATAAAGGAAAAGTCGTGGAAATAAGTGAATGCTGGTTTCAGATCCAGCCTGAAAGGAGCTCAAAACGGGCAGGGGGCTGCAGGAGGAGACCCTCTCAGGCCACATTTTTTCTCTGCTTTATTTGAGTACCCCAAGGGTGAGTTCCCCCCCTTGCCCCCCCCCCCGATGTTCTTGGATTTCAATTCCCAATAGCCCTGATCAGAAGGTGTGCTGACTTGGGCTTCAGGGAACTAGATGCTTATTAAACATCACAGCCACAGCTGATTTTAAATATAGACAGTAAAATATATATATTACAGTTGCTTTGTAATTATCAGTGTGAATAAGAATATCCCTGAAGCATTTTTTCTGAAATAGTCTATACTCCGACAATCTAATGTGTACCTGATGTGCATAAATTGATCCCATGAAGTCTCACTCCCATGTCTGACGAAGTGGACTTGATCCACGAAAGCTCACATTGAAATATGACAGTTAATCTTTAAAGTGCTACAGCATCTTTGTTTTGTTTATTCTCTGAAATGCCTGAAACACAGACTAACATGGCTACTATTCCAAAAAAATTCTACTCTGACAATGTAACTAACAAGAGAATGTGATTACTGACAAATATATATTCCTTGCCTCTTTCCAGTCTTCTTTCTGGATATGCAGCCAGTCAGGCAATGTTGTGCCCAGAGCAAGTTTTTTTTTTTTAAAAAAGAACAGCCATCTGGCCTTTACAGGCCCTAACCCAGAGGCCCTAAGCTCTTTTTTTTTTTTGGAGGCCCTCCAATTTGCTTGCTGACTGTCATCACCCTCAAGGCATTTCCCCACAGATCAACACTCTTTACTCCCTTTCTTCCAAAAGACACAGTAGCAACATTGTTCCTTCTGGCCTTCTAACAATCCTCTTGGGCTGTTCCTCCATATAGTACTAGCATTTTGCCCATTCTGAGTGCTTTGCTAGCCACAGCAGAGCTCACGGACCTTGCGGTGCTCAGCTTTTTCACTCCTATGATGAAGAGCATACAGTATATGTAAGGAGAATAAAAGGCCTGGTACTTTTGCAAAAGGGACAACAACGTGCTTTTACATACTGAAGATTTTTGAGGCTCCACCCACCAAAGTTCCTCCAAGTGGCTTCCAAGGTGACCCCTTTGCACATGCGCACCACTGCAATAACCCTTTTGTGCATGTGCATTGCTTCCTCTGATGGGCACGCATGTGCAGTAACCCCTTTCTGGCCGTTCAAATACAGGATGGCCGCAGAAAGGACCGGGAAAGAGGGGTGAAATACAGGTTTTCCCGGCCAATACGGGATACTTGACAGGTATGCTCTGAATATAGGAGTCAGTGGGTGGCCTCTTGGGTTGAGAGGAAAGGATTACTCTCTTAGCAGGGAAATTTATGGGATTCCCCTTCTCACATATTCCTCCCTTTTCCCTGGCTGCCATTTTGCTTCACATGATTGAGGCTTGGCTGGCAGGCAGTGATGTGTTTCTGCACCCTGCATGGAATTTGAAACCAACTTAATGGTACATCCTCTGCTCTGCCCTTTCATCCACTCGTTCTCTCTACCTGCCCTTTTATGGAGGGTCCCCTATTTTTTTAAAGTACAGTAGAACCTCGTATAACGAAAACAATTGGTTCCACAAGGCACTTCGTTATACGATTTTTCCCATTGTATGAAGCATGCATCGTACAATGAAAATCTCTATGGGAAAAATCGTACTACAACAAAATTTATATGGGGAAAAATTTCGTTGTACGATTTTCCCCATAGATTTTCGTTGTATGATGCACCCATTTGTTCCAAAATTCTTTTTGTTGTACGATTTTTTTCATTGTATGATGCATTCGTTATACGAGGTTCCATTGTATTACCATGTGTGGATTTAAACTTCAAGGCAGGCTGTTTATTAAGAAATAAACCTCATAGTATTCAATTTATTTAGAATTGTAACTCTGCCACCTAGTAGGTCAAATTCATAATCCATATTTTAAAAAATCTTCCTGGACTGTGCATATATATAGCCCAAAAATAAAGATGGTGAGTATCATTAAAAGACAACTTAAGGCTCAGCATAAAGAGGGAGGAAGCACATCCATGAAGGCCTGTTTTTAAAATGCTGCTGTCACCAGTTCACAGGAAAACTGTATAGAGGGGTCCAAGCACACAGTTGATGGCAAAGTGTTCAGGCTGATGGGGCCCCACCAACAAGGGTTGATTACCAGTCCTAGCATTCCAGACCTCTTTCAGGATGGGCACCCAAAGACCCAATGCCTGGAAGGACCAGAAAATCTGGGGCTGATTTTACCAGCAGAAATGCTTCAAAAGGTTAAATTTTCAGATAAGAACAGAAAGAATACAGCATCATTGTTTAACACCAACCACTAATACCTATCTTTAGATCTCTTACCAGATACTGAAGACGCTGACGTTCTGTTTCTGGAGTAAATTCTGAAGACACTGGAATGACTTCTCCATTTCTGATTATTATGGCCCTGTAATATCCAGAAAACACAGTGAGAGACAAGAGTATAGTGTGGTCTCTTCTGGGAAATAATAATAATTTTGTGTCAGAGATTACTCTGAATGAGGCTCCTTTCACATCCCCGTGGGTATCAAAACCCAACCTTCAATTCTGCAAGCTCAGCGTCTTAACCACTAAGCCACTGGGGGAGCTGCTGGTAATGTGAATTAACATTTTGCTCCATACACACTTTCCTCCCAAAAGAAAGATGGTAAATTATATTGAAGTAGAAAGGTACTGCTTCTGCCAGAGACCTAGATCTGATGTTTATTAATATACTTTAAAATGTTCATCTTTTTAAAAAACAGAACAGTTGCACAGTTGTGTTCACAATAATACAGAGTTTAAGCAAATGTCAGTAAAAGGGATCTTTGAATAGGATGGAAATGCTGTTTGGCCAGAGAACTGCTCTGCAGAAGGGTGGTATGGCTGTCTCAAGGGACCAACACCACCCCGGAAAGCTCCAAGGGCACAATGTGCCCATAGGATCAGGCCACGCTGTATCAGCCTAGAATTGTGTCAGCCTAGAACAGGGATTCTCAACCTGCAACCCGTGGGCCGGATGTGGCCTGCAGCACCATTTCATGTGCCTCCACCACATCAGGAAGTGCCATGTGGTGGAGGAAGGGCAAAATGGCCGTCTAGCCCCAAAGCTGTCTGAGGGAGCATGACCCAGCCCCTGTCTTTAAAAGGTTGAGAAACTCCTGGCCTAGAATCTGGGAAATACACCTGGAGGAAACAATACTTTTCTCCAATTACTCAGTCCTGTGGCAGGCCCATAAATCCCATTCCCAAATACAAACAGAGCTAGAGAATGTGGAGGTTTCCTTTTTTTGAAAAAGAGAAAGTTTATGGTTTTTTTTAAAAAAAATAAGTGTCAGTTAGAAAAAAGCTGTTGTAAAATAATGTGTCTTGAAGAGATACTCGATCGAATGTACTGTTATGTGTAAGGGCACTTCACACTAGCTGCCAATAGTAAATAAAATAAAACAAAGTAAAATAAAATATGGTGATAAAGGTGAGAAATAAAAAAAGGATGCTCTTAAGTTTTCATTAAGAGATTGATTTACAGTTAAAAAAATATATTGTTAAGAAATATATTATTATAATAATAATGTTTTTATTTATATCCCGCTTCCCTCAGTCCAATGGACGACTCGAAGTGGCTTACAAAGAATATATATAGAGGTACAATATTAGAAATACAAGATCCATAAAATACAGTATAACAGCAATAGCAACAATGTGATCAATATAATCAAAGCATACAATATCAAAAATATAGTTAAGAAATACATGGTGAAGCAAGACCACAAACACTTTTGAAAGTAGAAGGACCAGGAAGGATGAAAAGAAGACAGGCAAGGAGGCAAGGATGTAGGCAGGTACAACAACCACACCATAAATGAAGCAATGTCTTCATGCAACATAGGCAACAGCATTTATAACAGAGATGCTTTAGCAAAGAGACATAGAAAAACAGCGAGATAGATCTTTTCTTCTCATTTTATGAGAGACTGATACTTTCTGGTACTATTTACAAGAGTAAATTCTAGCTACTGTTGTTTGTTTGTTTGTTTTTTGACCTTTGTGCCTGTCTTTAGATTTTAAAGAGTCCTGATGAAGAGCTGATGTTCCTTTTTGACCATGCCAAGCAAACTGAGATGAAAGGGATGTATCGGTCTATCGGGGTGGGCAGCTGGTAGGGAGGAAAGGATGATTAGACTGTGCTGCTGCTATTGCAAACATTAAACTGAAATTCAATAAACCTTAAATAAATAAACATGAAGATGACAGTGCTCTGCTAAGAGATGTTTGATCACTAGGCTGGCTTTTTGCTACAGGCTTCTTAAAAGGCCTCACACAGGCCATGTGGCTGTCCTACAAAGGCTACGTGCGCTTCAGATGTCACTATGTTGTTGTTATGACATTTAAATGGGTTCTCTAGTCAGTCTCAGCAGATGCTTGTCCAGAATCTTGCCAGCAGCTGTTTTATACTGCTGGCGACACTGAACCCATTCTGTAGAAAATGTATTCTAATTCACTATCAGATCAAAAGTCACTTCAATCACCATTTTAAAATAGTCAATTAAAAAGAACAATTTGGGTTATTTATTTGACAGATGCTGCAAACTAGGAACCTTAATGCACTGATTAACATAGAACTACTTTATGATTTCGGATGGGGAAAATCACTCACGATAATGCATTTGCATTACTATTACTATTACTAGAAACCAATGCATTTCTCTCCAAAAACTAAGAAAAAGCAGGGGAAGAAGAGAGCGCAATTATATTACTGGCAGCTCTTGCTTCTAATCCCAGGGGAGTATCTAAGAAATCCTGGATCTGCTTCTGCCACTGTACAATCCACAGCCATCAGCCATCTGTGTTCTACCATACTTTGATGCCAATTTCAATCATTTTTTTTTTCATTCTTCGTAACATCTTCATCTCTGCACTAAGCCTTCTGAAATTTTGAAATTTTCTTGCTTATGGATTTCTATGACACAAACCATTTTAATAAACATTAACCAAAAATTGGGGGAGAAGTGGTTAAAAGGAGGAAAATTCCCATATCAAACAGACACATTTGGAGGCTTCTTCTCTGTAAACTACCCTGCAGTTACCATTCTACAACTCTCTACAATTCCAAATCAAGGCTATCCTTTTGCTGTAAGCCAATTTCCCAGCCACTGATCAAAAATAGTACGGCTACAAGATCATCTTTAATTTTAAAAAAGCTTTCCAAATATGTAAAGGATTATTTTGTACATAACTCTATTTTCATATCAAATTTGGCAGTCTCAATCTTCTTGGCACAAGGAACTATTCCTGCAAAATTTCAATTTTTATCAAGGAATGTTTAAAGATATTCAGAGCTCTCTCTCTTGGAAACAGAGATAGTGAAACACACAAAGCGTAACACCACCTATCTGCCTGACGCCTGGCAGGTGCAATCCCTTCTAAGAAATCTCTAATGCAGAAAACTACATCTAATTAAAAAGAATTATAACCATTTGTTGATTTTCTATTATACTGAATTAGAGTCACAAAGATCTGGATTCCAAAACAATCCTAGGACTTAAGTTAAGTTCAGCCAAAGCATACATCAGGAACTGTCTGGTCAGTCTACTGTACATGCCTAAATTTTGAATTGAATTTTTACCAAACAACTTTACTGGATAAAATGGTAGGATATGACATTTTGAACTGTTTTGCTAAACAAGACATTAATGGCTTTCCAAACTCTGCAATCACTATCTAAGCTGCCATGATATATTAAAAAAGATGTTCTTATACATGTCTATCAATTGATGGGGGAGATGTGAATGTTGCAATTATAACCCAAGCACTCAGATGAATTGGGGTGGGGTGGGGAGACAAAAAATATTCAAGAAAGAAGAAACCCATTAGGGATGGGAAAGAAGTTCTCAATTTTATCTATTGATCCAAAAGAAAGATTTTTAGATGTAGATCTGTATAACTATTCGAATAGAACTGTAAATTCTGCATGTTGACAGTTGAAGTTCAGAAAATGTAATACACAGTTCACTGAAACATCAGCAGAATACCAAACAACTTGGGTGCACTACAGGGAAAAGTTAACTCTGCATGAACATTGCTGAAGTTGGTACTTTTATTTCTCTGTGCAATTTCCAAAGGACAGAAAATCAATGGTTTGACCTTTAAAGAGTACTCTAGATACTAGTTTCCCTGACCCTTTCAGGAAGGGAAAATTTTGCCACATATTCTGATGGTGCTTGATGGTGTTTTATCTTGCAGAGAAAGCAACATATTGAAAATATTTTTAATAAGATTCTGATATATATTGTGAATGTATAAAAGGGGTAACTTTATGGGAAATGCCAACAGTGACTAGACCATTGGTTCCGAGCCTTTTCTTGGCCATGCTCCATCAAAGCATCTCTAGAATTCTGATTGTCCCCTGACATCATTATTATTCAAAAAGTGAACTCCTATTCAAGTGGAGGAAGCGTAAGAGGCAATTAACTGCAAATAACTCAATCTCAAATTAAAAATCAAATTGCCCCCCCCCCTTGTGGACTAGACTATCTAATATCAGATTTAAAACTGTCCTATCACCACTTTATCTGACTGTAAGGAAGCTATCCAAATTTTGACAATTATCCAAGATCATATGAAATGCCCCTGCCTTTTATCAAGAAGATAATGCAGAAATCCTGGAAAAGAAACTCAATTTCATATCTAGGTTTAAAATAACTCAAAATAGGTGTGAAAACAGCTGTCTATTTTAGTTTCTTTCTGGTTTGCAGCTTTTCCTGCTTTCAATTTGATCCAACCTGTTTCCATAAGAGTTTGCATCTTTAAAAAAAAATTCATATGCATTTCTCCAAATACTGTACATACATTTTCTACAAACATTTGCTTAATATCTCCATTACTGCAAATAACTTCCCCTTATAAAATGTTTGTGTATATTTTCTCAATACAGTAAAACCCCGACTTACAAATGCCCTGAGTTACATAAAATTCAACTTACATAATGATTTTGTGCTAAAACCATGTCCCGATTTACACAAATGTCCCGATTTACATAAATTTACGTAACACGATTTCCTATGGGTTTGCTTCAAGTTACATAAAAATTCATTTTTCCTATGGGTTTGTGTTGAGTTACGTAAAAATTCATTTCCCTATGGGTTTGCTTCAATTTATGTAAAATTTTCATTTTTTCCTATGTGTTTGCTTCGAGTTACGTAAAAAATTGATTTAAGCAAAAGCCTACGGAACGGACTTTTTGCGTAAGTAGGGGTTTTACTGTAATACATACACTGCATGTGCCTTTCCCTTTATATGCGCATGTTTGTACACACTGACTGGAATCCAAATTGTATTTGTGTAAAGTCTGCATAATGTGCTACAACTAGCTGCCACTACTTGACTAGGAGCCAGGGAACATCTGAATCAATGTCTGGTCACACTTCCAACTGCACAACCATGGCACATTTGACAGTTTGTTGAATTAGCTACAACAAATTTAGCCAAATTAAAATATATGTTACTCTTTAAGATGCCACAACACTGTTTCTTTGCCTTAACATGCCAACATGGCTGTGACTCCCTCCCTCCCTCCTCCCAATATTTATGGAAAAAAAGCCTCAAGTTCCAAGAAAGGCAGGTGTGTGCACGTGCTTACCTGCTATCACCTGCGTTTGCTACGTAAAGCTTCCCTAGTAAACACACCACTATGAGGGCCGTACAGCCACCAGAGATGTGGTACACAGTTCTTTCTCGCTCTATCTGCAAGTCCTGCAAAGGGAAAAAGAGGAGTGAGGGAACTCATCAGAATTTCAAAATAATCTATGAACATCTGTGATTTTATAAGAGAAAGTGTTGTCTGAAACATACTTACGCTGAAAATTTGACAATGTTAAGTTTTGTATTTACCTGCCCTGACAGGATCAAGACAATGGAGCTAGACAAAATATTTTCTCCGCAATAGGAAAGCATAGGTTGTTTTAGATATGACAGATGATACAATCAGGTCCAGAAATATTGGAACAAGGTTAACTTTATTGGTGTGTGACCTCTACAGCCCACCACAGTGAAGATGAAAGGAAACACTCAAGATGTGGGCAAAGTCAGAACAGTTAGCTTTAATGCAAAGGATTTGACAAAAGTAGGCCATCAACCAGCCAGGATGTACAGCCATTGGCAGACACACAACACCCCCATTTTGGGTGGCCTCTTTGGGTTTCAAATGATTTGTGTAGATCTTCCTACTTTACTTCAAAGTCTCTTAAGTGACCTCATTTCTGTTCCTAAAAATAATAAATTTCTCATATCCCAATTTATTTATTTTTTTACAAAATGGGTTGAATCACATCATAAATGACCGCATCCTGAAGCAGGTACAACCCTGAATCAAAATCCACTATTAATAACAACTTGGTAGCCTGCTGTCATTTTTAATTCCAATAGTTTTTCTTTTGAACTGAAGAGGGCCTTGCATCTTCATCTTTCTACATAAAAACAGTACTAATTTTCCTTATTCCAAATTGGAGAACTGTAGTTAACAATGGACAGAAGCACAGTTTGCATTGGTAACCATGCTTTAGAATAAATGTTGTCAGCGGCAGTGGCAGCAACTCGATCCAAGTATATGTTTTTTTTCCCCTGCCCCAGGGTGCCAGGAGGCCTGGTCTTGGAGTCCAGCTGGTTCTGGGCTATATTCACCCTCTGAGGCAATCAGGAAAAATGCCACTGGCATGAATTTGTTTAAAGTAGATCTGAGCTTGCCATGATGTGACCCACACACTATGATCTCAGAGCCATCTCCGGCGGCACAGGGGCCATTCAACAATTACGTCATCTGTTTTTGAGAAAAATTTACCCCCTCCCCCTCCCATGTAATCCGACCGTACTTTTCGCTTCGGAACCTCTCCCCCTTTAAAATTACGTAATCCAGAGCTTTTGTATCGAAACTCTAATTTTTAGAGTTTTCCACTATTGGTGAAATAGAAATAGACTGCACAAGCAATTTGATAATCTCAAATCAGATCAAAATTCCCAGAGATAATATTTAAACCTAAAAAAGCACCATGTTTCGAAACCACAACAGCTCCAAATGGATTACATAATCTTTGAACTGACCCACCCACCCCGCCCCCACGTAATTTTCCATAATTCAGATGGCAGACCCCTTCCCTCCTTTTCGGGGATCACGTAATTGTTGAATGGCCCCACATATGAAATGAGATGTGCAGAATTTAACACTGGGACTGCAATGGACTGCCGCAGCCTTGTGGATATTATCAAGGTGCACCTTCACAGCCAGTCCATCTGGCATGGCCTCTCCTGCCTCCATGACCATTGGGAATCAGAGTAGTAAAGTGGTTTCTCCTTCACTCAATTTGCCATTTTATGGTTTCCAGTGGCATTTCCTTCACTGAGAGGACCATCACCCCACCCAAAAGGGGCTCATCCGCCCGTAGCCATTGGTCCCTTTGGGGAGTCAGGGTATTTACCACTGCCCAACACTCAGGGTTGAGTTGCTGGCTGTATGGTCCACTCCATTACCATAGGTATGTTGTGTGGATACTAGAATAGGAAAATGAGAATGCTGTTTTGGATATGAGCAATAGGAATATCATGCAACAGAACTCAGCAGTTTCCAAAGGATTTGGTAGGACTTCCCAAGTGAGCTGCCAGAGAGTATGGATTGTGATGCTAACAGCATCTTGTCAAGAATAACATTTCAGGCAATTCAAAACAGTCAGATCCATCCCTTTAACTTTGTAAATAATAAAGGGATGTCTTCGAAGCAAATGCTGAACTGCCCTCTGAGGCCATCTTCTGGCTCAATTGTCAATTGCACTGTACTTTCACTTTTTGTTTTATTAATCAGTGCCAATGGCTAAGATCCCAAACTCTTCAAGGTCAGCCTTGCTCGAAAGCCAGTCGTATCTGACTCTAGGGTTCAGTGCTCATCTCTCTTTATAGCCAAAGAGCCAGTGCTGTCTGCATCTGCAGATGTTTCCGTGGACATAGAAGCAGTGGTGGGCTTCAAAAAAATTTACTACCACACTGTGGGAGACAGTGGCCAACTTTGTGGGTGTGGCCAACTCTGTGGGCATGGCCAGGTGACTAAGTGGGTGTGGTTAACCTGCTGTATTTTAATGTGAGCTTTTGTGGATTGAGTCCACTTTGTCAGACTATTAGTTAGCAATTACATTTCGTTGCTAATTTTCCTTTAAATAGTAACTGCAGCAGAGTAACTGCTGGCTCAGCCTCACCCCACTTGGACCCAGTAGCAAGGATGTTGGAGTTGTGTCTGGAGTGGGGTGAGAAGAGAAGGTGGGTGGGGCAGGGCAGTGGGCGGGGCCAGCCAGTTTTACTACCGGTTCTCCCGAACCTCTCCGAACCCCACCACTGCATAGAAGACATGCCTAGCCACCAAAGTGCATAGAAAGCTGTTTACCTTCCCACCGAAGTGGTCCCTATTTATCTACCTGCAATTTCTTGCTTTCGAACTGCTAGGTTGACAGGAGCTGGGATGGAGACGGGAGCTCACTCTGTCATGCAGTACTTGGGTCTAGAACAGCTGACCTGCCAACCTTCCAGTCGTCAAGTTCAGCGTCTTAACCACTAAACCACTGCAGCTAGCAGAATTTCTGCTATACAAACATGAGAGTTGTAATTTTGTCCTGTTAACAAGTTCAGTGTTTCTGTTAAATACACATCCTAGAACAGTGATGGCGAACCTTTTAGAGTCCGAGTGCCCAAACTGCAACCCAAAACCCCCTTATTTATCGCAAAGTGCCAACATAACAACAGGGGAGGAAGGAAACGCTCCCATTGGGCTGCTGGGCAGAGGGGCAGGGCAAACTCTGTGCTGGTGTGACTGCACGGGTGCCCACAGAGATGGCTCCAAGTGCCACCTCTGGCACATGTGCCATAGGTTTACCACCACTGTCCTAAAAGTTGCAAAATTTTCAAATTTATCTATTTTCACATCTAAATTGCAAACATACACAAGGAATACAGTTGCATCTTTATATCTATATAAACATCAAATCCAAAGATGTTTCAATACAGATCATACACAATACAGATGACTATCAAAGACTATTGAAGAAGCTGTGCACATGTTACAGGTACTGCATTGTTTTATGTTGAATCTACAAAGGAAAAGATGTTTGATATAACCCAGTATATACCAACCTTTGGTTTTTGAACTTCAATTCTCAGAAGCCCAAGTCAATTCCCCAAAGCACTGATCTGCCAATGTACTGACAGGATTATGGGAATTGAAGTCCCTCTGTGGGGCATGGGCCCCATGCTGGGAACCACTGGTATAACCTCTGTTATGCAATTGATGAGAGATAGGCAACTGTGCTTTGGGAAGCAACTCAAAAGAGGTCAAAGGAGAGAGAAATATGCCTAGCTCACAGCCCATTGAAAAATACTGCATACATGCAACTCTTAATGGTCCATGACTCAATCTAAGTTAAGAACCTCTGAATTAAATTCTTTTATATTCACTCATTTCACACACTTTACACCCTGGCTGAGCAGCTGAATAAGGACTAGGTACACTCAGCGTCTGATTACTAACTGACTGGAGATACACAAAGGTGGTGGGGATGGAATTCATTCATTCATTTTTATTATTTATAACCCACCTTTCTCCCCAACATGGCCCAAATAATGGAGTATCTTGAATCTACCAGGTTGTCTGAGCGGAACACTGAATAGGATCACCCTTGCATGGCAACATTATATTGCATGCCCACTTGTAAAATATAACTTCAAATTTCTCAAAGAGATGCATTCAAAAGCAAACCCAGCTTGGTTAAAAAATAAATGATGGTTTAAAATGAGGCTTCCCTCAGAATCACAGTTTTCACATTTACTTGTTGTGTCAATGTAAAACAGGCCCTCAGATAAGAGTAGACCATGATGAAGGAAAACAAGTCTAGTGAAGCAACAGTTATTTATATAACTGGCTGGTTTACAAAAGATGATATTATAAGAGAGTTAGCACTGCTTCTGTAAAGAGCAAAACAGCAACAGAGAAGATCTTGGCCAGGAGCTCCATTATATTCCATTATTATCATAAGATTCTGCTGATGAGCTCTATTAGATGTACAGAAGACTACAAAAAAAAAGCACAGCAGAAAGCAAAGCCATGTCATAAATCTTGTGCTCCCCAGTGCAACAGCCCTAAGCCATTTATACCAGGCCTAATGGAACACAAAGTCATTGAAGTCCTGAACTAATGATTTACTTTACAAACAGTAATCTGGGCCCTTCTGTTTTAGGCATTATAGGCAAAGCAGCATAGGTCACAGAGTCTAGAAAAGGGATGAGTTTTTTGGATGTTTGTTTGTTTGTTTGTTTGGTTACTGCAGATATAGGGTGCTGTAATTCAAACTAGGAACTTCCCCAAGCACTGCACTCTAAGTTGCACAACAGTTTAAACTTCTATGCAAACTGTTCATTTTGTCAACAATCTACTTTACTGAGAATGGTTTGACACTACTTATGGGAAGTCAGGCATTTATTGATCACTATTGGTGGGCAATGTCTAGACACTGCATGTGCCCATCTCCAGAGTTCAAATTCCCGGTGACTTCTAGATGTTGAAATGGGGCCACAGCCTAAAACAATCCAGAATGGCCAATAAATAACATAATAAACTTGTCTCCAAGCTCGCTAAAGGTAGAGGTTTTTTAAGTGAGGAGGACAAGGATAATTAGTTTCAGGAGGTACAGGAATATGGTTGGCATTAGGGTAGCTATGTGTGGTCAACAAGGCACACTTTGATTGCTCCCAAATAAACAACCTTCCTAAGTATACTGAACAGGGGTTTGCTCTTTCAGATTTCTGGACTTCTATTCCTCGAATTCTCCAATCAGTTCAATGCCCCGAAGAGAGGTTTTGGAGTAATGCATTTGCACCATCAGAATCCTGTGCCTTTCCTCCATCCTGTGGCTGATTTATTTAAAAGAAGAGAAAAACAGAATATGTCACAGTGCTTCTTGGAAAGCACGATCTTGTGACCCAGTGGACTCTATGGTGGACACCTCTCAAGTACTATGCCACCCAGGAAGCATAACAGTAGCTTGTTTCTGTTTTGTTTACAAATCAACCACAGGAAATAAGAAGTCTTCAGGAGCATCATTGTGCAGATAAATCATTCTCTGCAGGAGGTAAAACATACAGTTTCTTGGCTGGGAATCTCACGACTGAAAACTGAAATCCAAAGAGAACATATTCCTAGTACTGACATCTACATGTTCATTTTCCTTTTGCTGAGGAAGTTACCACCCATTAGGCTACCAGAGACAATAAAAGATACCCACCATTTCCCTGAATGCTGCCTCAATTGCCCCTGTAATGAGGCATTCGTGAGAGATCTTCTTCTCCGTAAAAAAGCGAGTTGGGGGGGTGCCAGGTGAGCCAGGGGCTCCGGAGCTCCCACGTAAGGAGGCTGCCCTGGTTAGAGTTCTGCTGTTGGGATTCATGCTTTCCGGCTCCTCCCCCAGACAGGTTGGGGGAGGGACAGCAGAGTTCTTCAGGATGTCCACAATTTCCTGTAACTGCTCCACAATATGATGTTGAAGTAGCTTTGAAGCTACAACTGCTGCCCCAGATCCAGCATGCCCATCAAATAATGACCAGTAGTGGAATGTGATGCCATCTGAGTCCTGGTGAAGGAAAGGAAATATCAAAACGTAATGTAAGAATCAGTGGCAGCTCCATAAAAATGGTAAAAAGCTTCCTAGTCTCCATGCCTAAAGTTATTGGGCAGGGATTGAAAGATACAGTCAACTCTCACATAACAACGCGTTCGGATAACATCATTTTTGCTTAACAACGCGTCGTTATGCACCACGTGTTCCCCTGCATAATGTTTTTAGTGTCGTCCGGACAACAACGCTAAAATAACCGGACAACGAAACTAAAAACGTCATTATGCGGGAAACTCCATAGAAACCCGCATAACAACAAAAATCGCTTAGCAATGCTACTTGGGGAACCAAGTAACGTCGTTATGCGAGGGTCTACTGTAATGACACAGATAACGCTTTCATTCTTCTTTAAAGCAGGGTTTTTCAGTCAGTTGTGATTACTCTAGCCCACTGATTTCAGTGGGTCCTCTCTAAGTAGAACCAAGTCTGTTTACAATCCTATGATCCTGTAATCCAAAGCTCTTCATCATCTCAACAAGTTTTTAGACAATGTCATGTCTAGAAGAAGCATAGTTCCTCTCTCCCTCACTGCCACGCAGGATTCAATGAAAGAATAAACAAACGAGAAACCTAAACTATGGCTCTTTTTTGGAGGGGGGGGGGAATGGAAGGAAAAGAATCTGCAAAAATACACACACACACCTCTCCCAATCTAGCCACTGAGCAGTGCTCTGGATACACAGGGCAGCATTCTGCCATAAATCTTTTCCAGTGAAACCAGAACACTCTATGGGGCAGCCTTTCAAATATGTTTCATATCCATGTGTCCTGCTGGGACATTACCCTTAATTGACTGCAACACTTTGCTTTTAGCCATGTTCACGATCAAGTTTTACAGCTGCATCACAGCAAGACACATATCCTGAAGCCTTTCTCTCTTTTTTTACTGCCTCAAATTAACACAATACACAAGAACAGGGCCGCCATCAGGGCAGTACTACCGTATAGGGCCCGGAGCTGACAGGGGCCCTGCCGCTACTGGCCATAACTGTGACATTACTGTGAGACATTACTGTGTCTGGGTGGGTGGGTGGGTGGGGGCAATAGGATTGCTCATTATGGGCCCAAAAAATTTCTGGTGGTGGCCCTGCACAAGAAAGTCAAGATGATCAATTTTACTGTGTGTGGGGGTGGGGGGGATGATGCACACTGAAGAGAGAGAGAAAGGAATATTAAAATTCCTATGGTATCTTCCATGCTGTAATAGTAGTAATATACATTTTCATAGGAAATGATGCATTTTAATGGGTGGGGTGGGGGTAACATTGCATCTAGTTTTCTGGTTTCAGCCCTACATACTAGACTAAAAAAATTAAATTGCCTAAAATCTTAAGTAAGAACTCCCTCTAATAGTACATTCTACATAGCAACATTTCCGCTGCTTTTGGAAAAAATCTATTCTTGGGAGGATAAGATTCAGTAAGCCACAGACTACATCTTGAAATATATTTCAACCATATACTAAATTTATAAATGGCTTTTCAAATAAAGTTAAAAGAATACTGATGAAGAAGTAGCAAAATAGTAAAGTATGGATAAGATCTACAAAACAGCTGCTCTATGATAATGGTTTCTGCTTTAATCACTGGCATCTTTAATCTATACATGGGCTGGCTCAGGGACCAGGATTGGGAGCATAGCTGTCAAGTATCCCGTATTGCCCAGGAAAACCCCATAATTTAGCCCCTCTTCCCGTCGTCATGTATTTGTTTAATAATCTCCCGTATTTTTAAAAAAATCCAGGGCACTCCCATATATTATTGTATTATTATTATATCTTTATTCATGAGGTGTGTGCCTCATACCAGAGAGGAGGAGTGTTACTTGGGCTCCTCCGGGTGGAAGAAGAACCGCCACCTAGGCACTCCCCTTAGCACGACTGCTGCCCCTCACAGGGAACAAGGCAGCAGGCCAGCCTTACTGTAATAATTCTATTTTAAATATCTTTCCTCATTCTCTGCTGCTAATAGCATTTCATCTTATGGTGATTTTTCATGGAACTGTTTTTTACACTTATATCACTTAATTGTCTACTGTCTTAGCCTCGTATACCTCAATTTCATTTTTAAAAAACTCTGTGTTTAAGGCAGGATCACGGAAATATCCTCTTTATGTTGTATGCAAATATGCTTGAAGCCGATTGGCTCAGTGTCTCTTCTCTCTCCTGGGAAAGAGGGTGTTAAAGGGAAGAAGCTGTATTTCTATTCTACTACCCAGGGGACTGGAGTGTCTCAAGTGGCTAAGACGTTGACTGGGAGGATGTTCGATTCCTGAGCACTGTAGGATGGAATGAGCTCCTGTCTTTGTCCCAGCTCCTGCCAACCTAGCAGTTCAAAAGCAAGAAATTGCAAATAGATAAATAGGGACTACTTTGGTGGGAAGGTAACAGCGTTCCGTGCGCTCTGGTGTCTAGTCATGCCTGCCACATGACCACGGAAATGACTGCAGAAGCAGACAGCGCTGGCTCTTTGGCTTTGAAACAGAGATGAGCACTTCACCCTAGATTTGGATATGACTGGCTTTCGAGCAAGGGAAACCTTTACCTTTACCTTTATTCTACTACCCAGAGTAGTGCTAGTCACTAAGTCAGTCAGCAGATCTATCCATCAACCAAATAAAATGAAATATATGACTATTTGCCTCTCAATTTTATTCAGTAAAATGCAGCAAGCTAAGCAAGTATGACTGGACGAAGGACATCAAGTGAAGTGTGTGGCTCGGTGGCAACTAGATTCCAGATCTTCCAAGACTTGGTCCTCTCTGCATGCTACACTGGCAATTATGGACATATGTAAAAAGGCAGCTTATGCCTCTGACAAATGAGCCAAATTATCTGGCCAGCAGAATTAGAAAGTTACTGCTTTCAAAGCAAGCAGCAGGTTTCTGCATGATCATACTAAATTTTCAAGCCACTTTGTATGGGATAAGCTGCCATAAATGTATAAATGGAGTCAACCATTAGAAGTGTTTATGTAAGGTGCTTAGCTCTCAAGCTATTATCCTAAAATCTTTTCAAAGTACACTGAAAAGCAACTAGATATGAACTATGGTTTTCAAATTTAGCAGAATGTATTTCTTTGTGGACCAGGCAGGTAGATTTCTAAAGTAACACATTATTTTTAAAATTTAAAAAATTGTCCCTGGTTGTTTTATTTCTCACATCTTTGCTTGGGCATAGGTAGGATGCAAGCTAGACAGCTATCAATATGGCCAACAACCAGGAAATGTATTAGTGAAATCATGGGATGTAATGATCACCATATCCAACACTGCTAAGTTCATACTAAACCAGAGGTTCTCAACCTACGGCCTGGGGGCCAGATGCTGCACGCAACACCATTTCATGTGGGCCCCCACCGCCTCCACCACACCCAGAAGTGCCATGTGTGGCAGGCAGGGCAAAATGGTCGTCCGGCCCCCAAAGCTGTCTGAGGGAGCGTGATCTGGCCCTCAGATTGAAAAGGTTGAGAACCCCTGTACTAAACTGGAAAATTTACTTTTTTTGGACTAAAAGTCCCCAAGTCCCCAACTGTTTTTAAAAGAGCAAACACCTTCTATTGACAAAAGAAGTAGTAACTTACTGAATTCTCTTTCAGCTGCAGCCCTTCACCATTTGGTAATGAAGATCTTCGTTTGACAGAGTTTTTGTTTGGTGTGGCATTACTTCCCCCTGCTTTCCTCTTCACAGTAAGCACCTCACAACTGGCTTGGTCTTCATTGTATGTACTTTTACCTGCATTGATCACCCTACCAAGAAAGCAAACAAAAAAGGTACTTAGAAACATATTTTGTTCATATACCTGTTTTGTTTCAAGAATTTAAATGCCATCCTTCATGATTATAAAACTTAAAACAGGGGTGCCCAAACTACGGCCCGGAGGCTGGATGCGGCCCCCGATGCCAATTCATCCGGCCCACGAAGCCCTCATCACTCCTGGAAGTGGAAGTAAAATGCACCCATACAAGCGCATCTGGCCCCTGGGCCTTAGTGACCAGCTCCCTGAACCACGTGATTGACCTATGGTCTGAAAAGTTTGGGCACCCTGACTTAAAACATACCCCTCAAAATATATTTTTTTAAAAATAAAATATATAAAAATGTAAAAGATGCAACTTCCCAGACAAAGCAAAGTGAAGTTCTTTTAAAAAATGTTGCTCTCCTATCTGAACATATCCCTCTCTCTGCAACAGCTATAAAAACCAGTGGAAAGAATCAGTGGCTGAGCCATGATTTGAAATTCAGCTGGCAGGTCCAGATACAAACAATCAGCTTCCCTGGATGTGGTTTGCCAAGAGCCGTCCAATGTAAAATCTCACAGCTTTAAAGAGCATCCCCCAAAAAAGCACTACATATATCTAATGAAATACTGCCAAAATCTGGGTAGTGTAAAGAAAAATTGAAAAGAAGATCGGTTATTAGCAAAGTAGATTTGTTAACAATCAGAAATATACAAGCATTTCAAAGATGGAGAAGAAACAGAAAGATTGAAAATCCATTTGTAGGCACTGAGAGCCTTATCTTTTATTAATTCCTCCAATTTCTTTTTCAATTCCTTTTAACTATCACTGTATCTTGCTGTTTACTGTTTACTTGTCCAGAATCTTTCATCAGTTTCAATCACTGAATCTACTTTCTCTATACAGTAAAACCTCGCATAAAGAGTGCCTCACTTAGAGAATAACTCACTTAAAGAGCAGAATTTTCTCTGAATGGTCACCTCGCTTAACAACTAAAACCAACCAAAAACTAGCTTAACAACTAAATCGGGGTTCACAATCCCCCCCCCCCAAGAAGTCACAACCGGTCACTTACAATGGTGTTTCGCTTAAAGAGCAATCCCGTGGAATGCATTATGCTCTTTAGGTGAGGTACTTTACTGTATTATAAATGAGTTTTACACTTCTGTCATACTGTATCTCTATTTACAGTTGCCAAAATCCTACTAACATTTTCCTTGTAAGTGAAATCATGTACAGTAAAACCCCGCATAACGAAAAAATTCCGTTCCACGGAGCTCTTCGCTATGCGGTTTTTATCATTATGTGACGCTAATGGGAGATGCCCCGGATAATGAACAAAAAATGTTCGTTATTCGGGGTTCCCATTGACAGGGTATACCCCGGTTACCAAAAACCCCGCAAAAACCCTGGGGCTAGGATCCGCGACGGCGGAGGTGGTGGCATCCAGCCTGCCCCCTGCCTTTTATGTCCAGGGGGGGTGAGCGTCCCGGCAGGTGGGGTGGCCGGGGAGGGCCTCATTGCCCCAGCCAGGGCCAGGAACCACGGTGGCAGCAGCGGCCAGCCTGCCCCTGCCTTTTAAGTCCGAGGGGGGCCCCCCGTGCATCCCAGCAGGTGGGGTTCTGGGGAGGGCCTGTTCGCCCCAGCCAGGGTCAGGAACCGCAGCTGTGGCAGTGGCAGCGGCCAGCCTGCCCCCACCTTTTAAGTCCGAGCGGGGGCAGGGCCCAAGTGTCTTGGCAGGTGGGGTGGTGGGGGAGGGCCTCTTCGCCCCAGTCAGGGCCAGGATCCGTGACAGCGAGGGTCAACCTGCCCCTGCCTTTTAAGTCCGGGAGGGCAAGCATCCCGGCAGGTGGGGTGGCCGGGGAGGGCCTCTTTGCCCCAGCCGGGGCCAGATACACAAACATTTCCCCATAAAGAGTTGCTTGTACACCTTGATAAACTGAATTGCCCTATCTTGTCACCTTACCCAGCTCTACAATATATCCCTTCTGCCTTCCTGGCAAAAGGTAAGCAATTTTTGAACTATGAAGAAATGGGAAGTTCTCATAAAGTAATGCTCAACAAGGTCCAGAACAAAGAACAGTTTTGAAAACTCAGTTTTGGGGCAACTTCTCAATTTACACAAAGCAAAGTGTATGTAGTCATATACGGAGGTGGTTAGCCTTCGGTTTTTGGACTTCAATTCACAGAAGCCTAAATCAATTCCCCAAAGCACCAATCAGCCAATGTACTGTCTTAGGTTTGCAGGAAATAAAGTCCAAAAAACAAAGGTTGGCCACCCCTGTGATACAGGCTCTACTCTAAGGAAGGACTGCATGGAACAAAGCCTAATTTTCGGCTAAAGTTTTTTAAAATGAAGCTGGGTTTCTCCACAATCTTTTTTGACCAAGAGTTAGAGAGCATGTATGATACTAGGCTGTGGAGAAACTGTGAAAGATACAAAGCCACCACCACCTAAAAAAAAGAGAGAGAGAGTGCATTATCTGCTTTCAGTTAAAAACAAAATCCACACTGGATGAAGCCAACAGTTCATTAGTTTAGCATCCTGTCCATCAACAACTAGGGCACATCTGTTACAGTAAAGGTCACAAAAAGTACATAATCCTGCTCTTAACCCACAACATATGGTAGACAGGGATAACTTCTACATGAAAATTGAAGTTAATTTGGCTATCATGCCAACTAGATTCACCAAAGGCATAGCCATATATTCTAATCTACTTATTTAGTAGGATTTGTAAGAACAGCAACTATGATGGTAATAGATACTGGAGCACATTTTTATTACAAGGTTAGCTGTTATCCATATCTTGCTTCTGTTCTATAAATGATAAAATCACACATGCTTTTTATGCAGATCATGTCTTAGATGGGTGTTGGAATATGCTACTTCTACAGTAAAACCTCGACTTACGACGGAGATCCGTTCCAACAGCCTCCATTGTAACTCAAAGCATGTTTTCCCATAGGAATGCATTAAATAATTTTTTAAAGTCATGACCGGAACACAAACAAATCAAACAACACATGCCAGACGTGATCGTCCCCCACCCCCAAAAAAGCAACAGAGCACTGTCCCTACCTTTTCCACACCATTTGGGGACCTTATCCAACAACGACAATGGCACCTCTGCAGCAGTAAACACTGCATTGTGACTTCAGGTGGAGGGGCGGCCATTTTGAATTCTAACATGGTGGTGGTGGCTATTTTGAACTCCAAAATGCTTGCCAAGATTTCTGGAAGATGTAGTCCTGAATTTCAAAATGGCCACTGCCACCATGTTAGGATTCAAAATGGCCACCGCCCCCACCACCCAAAGTCACAAAGCAGTGCTTATTGCTGTGGAGGTGCCATTGTGGTCATCGGATAAGGTCCCCAAATGGCATGGGAAAAGTAGGGAGATCACTACCATCTTAGAGTTTAAAATATTGTAGCACAATATTGGGTCGTAAACCAAAAATCGGTCATAACCTGGGGAATTTTTCAGATTAAATGTGAGGTCGTAACCCACGGCAAACATAACCCAGGGCAGTCGTATGCTGGGGTTTTACTGTGCTTCTGTATTTTACCTTTCTTTCCTTATCCATCTCAATTGATTTCTCCAAATTATGCAATATGGAAGAGTTTTGGTACCATTTTACTTTTGCCCTATGTGATAGTTTTCAGGATAAGAATTTAGCTATTGGTGCAATTCTTTTCTTACTGATTTAGTGGATGGTTACACACTGGTCCACACATTTTTAATTCTTCTTACAAAAAAAGCCTCATTCAGGCGTCACCTGAGCAGAGTTTCTCCAGAAAAATCCATTCAACCAAGAGTAATCTCTGACACGAAATCATTATTATACTGTATAGTTAATTACATTTGTGTCATACCACAACTCATAAATAGAAAGGGGAGGAGGAAGAGGTGTTTCTGTACTCCTTCCAGCCCCAGCTGGGCGAGGAAGCGAAGCCGCCAGGCAGGGCAGCAGTCCGGTGGGGGGGGGGGGGTTGACCCTGGCGCTGGCATTTTAAAGCCACGCCAGCCACCCCCAGGTGTTTCTGCGCTTCTTCCAGCCCCGGCTGGGTGAGGGAGCAAAGCCGGCAGGCAGGGCAGCAGTCCGGTCTATCCTTTGTCTTCTGTTTCAATCACTGGCCAAACAGCTTTACCATCATCTTGTCCCATTGTTTTTGAAGTCTGCCTAGTGGTCTTTTGTGGTCCCTTGGTATCAAGTCTGTTAGCCAACAGGTCCATCTGTTATCCTTTAGGTGGGTAATATGGCCTGCCCATCTTCTTTTTTGCCACATATAGTTCATCGACCACATCACACAGTTCAGTTCTTTGGTGTAATTCCTTGTTGCTGACCATACCCCTGATTGTTACTCCACACATCCATCTTTCAATAGCTTTTGGGTTACTGCCAGTTTTCTTCCTCATTTATGCAGTCAAACAACTGCTAGAGAAAAGCAGAGAATACAGGGTGCAAGTATGCCTTGCATTTGTAGATTACCAAATGGCATTCGACTCAGTGGAGATAAATGCTACTCTCAACTCACTATATGAAGCATATGTCAATGTCGTGAGAAGCATTAATAGTACTGAAATAAAACTACTATCTGAAATATGTCATATTACAAGCCACAAAGGTGTTTGTCAAGGAGACACAATGTCACTGAAGCTTTTGCAATAATTTTGAAAGTCTCTTTCATAAAACCAATTTTAAAGGTGGTGTTAAGGTCAACGGAGAAAGACTAACCCATCTGTTTACTGATGACTGCGTCCTTTTTGCAAACAGCACCGGTGATCTACAATATAACCTCCAGCAGTTAGTGAATGCTTCCAAACATGTCAGGTTGGAGATGAATTTAACGAAGACAAAATTGAAGAGAAACGACCAATGTGCTTGGGGTTCCATCACTATAAATGGAACTGAGATTGAAGAAGTAGTTGATTATGTCTACCTCAGTCAGCAAATCCAACCAGATAATATACCATGTGGTGAGTGGATAAGAAGACGCAAAGCAGCTTGAACTGCCTTTAATATAAGCCAAACAGTGCTAACAGATGACAGTCTGCCGATGAATATCAGGGCAAACGTATTCAATACGACAGTGTTGCCAGCAATGTTGTATGCATCTGAAATATGGGCAATAACAAATTAATATATAATGCCAAAATTAGAATTCTAGAGAATGCTGGTTTATCATTCACAAACAACATTAAACATACACACAATCCAACTAGTCTGGTTCGGCTCCTCTAGCTATTGAGAGTGTTTAAATTAATAAGGGATTGCCGCATATACTCAAGTATAAACTGAGTTTTTTAGCCCCAAAAATGAGCCCCCAAAAGGGGACATGGCTTATACTTGGGTTAATGACCATGAGGATCCCAAGACCACGGCAGATTGAGACACACCGACAATTTAATTAATTTTACCATATTTTCATGTATTTTGATTATTGAAACTTACTAGCAGCTGCTGAATTTCCCGTCTTCAGCTTATACTCAGGTCAATCTATTTTTTCTGTGTTTTCAGATCAAAACTAGGTATCTCGGCTTATATTCAGGTCGGCTTATACTCGAGTATATACTAGTAATTAATAATTTGAACTTTAGAGTCATATCAGAACTATACACCTGATTCTTCATTTCAAAATGAGCTGAGAATCTGAATGAGAAACCAATCATAAACCACGGACTCAGATTATGGCTTAGGACATAAAAAGAGCCTCATTCAGGCGTTCCCTAAAAATCCTTTCAACCCAGAGTAATCTCTTACACAAAATTATTATTTTGGGGAATAATAAATCAGTTTTGTCTATAAAATCAAGCTTCCAATCACTGGTTTAGTGTTGGTTACACTAGCTACGCCAGGGATAGAATGCTCATGAAAATGAGGCAGGAAACTGCAGGGATGCTGGCTTATCATTATATACAAATATGACTAATAATAATAATAATAATAATAATAATAATAATAATAATAATAATAATAATAATAATAATAATAATAATAATAATAATAATAATAATAATAATAATAATAATAATAATAATAATAATAATAAGAAGAAGAAGAAGAAGAAGAAGAAGAAGAAGAAATAGTTTTAATTTATATCCTGCACTTTCTCGGCCGAAGCTGACTCAAGGTGGCAATTACAACATGCCCAAAACATACAGTATAATAATACAACAATAAAGGAGCACAAAAATATATTCAGTAAATAATCAATGCTCGATAATAAACATAAAATTAATCACAATATAAAATATACATGATATCAAAGCATCAAATACAATGAAATTATACATAATACATAATAAATAAACCAAAATACAGTAACCACAGTTAGGCCACCAAACGAAACAAAACAAAACACCCTGCCCAGTCCGTAGGGCCCAGGGAACGGTGCCCAAGGATCAGTGTCCCAGACAAGAGGAGGGGGCAGCCCCGGGAGCAGCTGTGGCATCAGCAGCAGGTCTTTGGCCAACCAGATCCCGTCGGCTTCTTCTCCCCTCCCAAACTGGGAGGGGGAGGCGGCCCAGGAGCAGCTGTCAATGTCTAATGAGGGGCCCCAAGACTTAACGTCTTCATCTCTCCCCACAGGTGGAGAGAGAAAAGGGCAGGGAGTCCCAGCAGCTGTGGTGATGTTCAGCTCGGTGGCCCGCGGCGGCCCTTTAGCCCTCCCCACAAGGGGAGAGAGGGGAGAGAAGGGCGGGGAGTCCCAGCAGCTGCGGCGATGTTAAGTCCAGCGGCCCACAGTGGCCTTTCTCCCTCCCCACAATGGGAGAAGTGGCCTTTCTCCCTCCCCACAAGGGGAGAGAAGGGTGGGGAGTCCCGGCAGCTGCGGCGATGTTTGGCCTAGCATCCCGCTGCGGCCCTTTATCCCTCCCTGCAAGGGGAGAGAAGGGCGGGGAGTCCCGGCAGCTGCAGCGATGTTTGGCCTGGCGGCCCGCTGCGGCCCTTTACCCCTCCCTGCAAGGGGAGAGAAGGGCAGGGAATTCCCGGCAACTGAGGCGATGTTCGGCCCGGCAGCCCACGGCAGCCCTTTATCCCTCCCCTGAAGGAGAGAGAAGGGTGGGGAGTCCCGGCAGCTGCGGCGGGACTACAAATGTAGTTATACAATGTTATCACAGAACAAAATACAGGCAAGCTTTCCAAGAAACTAACAGGCAGCATCATGAAACCATTCTAACCCAAGAACAACCTAGGATTACCATTTTATTATATACTGGTTGGCCTTTATGAAATCATTACACTGCTGTGACCTTAAGAAGGTTTACCAAGAATGAGTTTCATACACTATCTTTGGTGTCTGTTTGCTTCAAAATACAGGACTCTATTTGTGTCACATCAGCTACCTTTGCTATCACAGAATGAATGACAGCAGGAAGCATCTTGCTTATCCTGTCATAATTAATCTGTTGGCTATTAATGGCAACATTTCCACTGTATGAATTTTGGAGGGTTAAATTTAAATATGCCCATGTTATTTCTAAAGAGAAAATGTACATACTTTAAAGCAGGGGTTCCCAAACTTTTTACACCTTGGGCTGGTCACGTGGTTCCTCTGTTTATGACAGCCGTGGAAGCATTTACGGCAGAGTTTATACATGCATGGGCATGTTTTACTTCCACTTCCAGTAGCAGTGAAAGTGGCGGTGGGACACATGAAATTGTGCCATGGGCCGGGTCCAGCCCGTGGGCTGTAGTTTGGCCACCCCTGCTTTAAAGCCTCATTCCAGCATGATTAATTTATTTTAGAGCACTAATTCAATATGTGAACTGCAGATGCCACATTACCAATGTTATATGAATTTGCCTTGGCTATGTTGAAATAATGGGCTGGCAAAACAAATAGGATAAAAATGAATTCCACCTGATTCAATCAGACTTACTCTTAGATAAGTGTACATAACTGTAACCTAAAGAAGTCATCCTATTGGTATGCCTAACTGCAGATTCTAGTCTCCCCATATGTTTGTTTGTTTACATAGTCTATAAATATAACATAAAAGGCTTATATAAAAGTATTTTCCTTTCAAATAATTTTTTATGCCTACACACATGTTAAAGTTCAACTCCAAAATTCAGCAGTAATGGTATTAATCCTTTTTGATATAGCTGTCAACTCAGATTAACACACAGCTAATCACACAACTAGACCAGGTCACATATAGCCCATAGATATGGATTCATGCCTTTTCAAAATACAGTACAGTACTTTCCTGTAGCATCAATGACATGCAATCATCAGCTCGTTGGAAATTAGCAGAACACTCCATCTATTTATTTTTATTTATTAAAAAGTATTTAAACCCTGCCTTTCACTGTAAAACATCATAATAGCATGCAAGGGGCATGAAAACCAGGATAAAAACAAATCAAATCTTAAAACAATTTGTGCACAAAGTTGTTTCCCACATGGACATGTTCATGGTTGTAGATGTCTGCTATTTGAAGATTATAGAAAGGGGGAAATGTGAAATATAAAGATGAGGAAATGCGAGAAATTAGAATGATGTTTTATAAATGTATATTTATCTGTAAGAAGGGATTTATGATCAGAAGTTGGAAGGTTTACTTTCCATCACATGACTCTGCCTGGCCACAGAAATGAAAACTAACAAGTCATGTAGGCATGTCTTCCATTTGTGCCTATACAGCCAACACAACAAGGTTTTTCTCACACTAGGTCAGGCAAAAGGAACTGCAAAATGAACTCACCATCATTTTGGCAGTTTCACATCTGGCCTAGATACGAAAAAAGAAGCAAGGCTTTTTATTTGTCCCAGGGAAAACCTACAATATTCAAGACACAACTGTCTTCTTCTCAGGAAGTAGGCCACTAGTTTTGCTTACATTTTATAATAATAGTTAATTCAGACTTATCTTTGAGGGTGGTATCCCTCTGCACCTAGTCAGTACCATATGGTACCCACTGTGGTTGTTGGGGAGGAAGGCATGGCAGCAAATGGTGAGTGGCAAAATCCAGAGCCATGTACCAAGGTGAGGATTGCACAAAGAATAAAAAAAGTAAAAAAAAAATCATTCAGAGACTGCCTCACTCTTTCAGATACAGTACTGCCTTATTCGTATTTATTCACTTCACAACCCAGCTGAGCAGCAGAAATTAGAAATCTTCCTATTTACTGTTTTTTCCTTCTGCGACTCTGACATCCAGGCAGTTGATTTATTAAGGAAGTTTCATTTTCTTATTTATTTCTTCCCTCCACCCCTTCACAAAGAGAGCTTAGGATCAGAAGATCAGAAGTGAGAAAACACCTTCCATTTCCACTAACAAGGAATGAAGACAAGTAGGAGTGGGCTAGCTGGAACATTCAACTTATTTCACCTCAAAACTGATAGTAAGTTAACTTTAATTAGGGGTGTGCATTCAGTTTTGGAAATATATGGAATTCAACAAAAACATGCCATATTCAGATACAGTACTGTAGTTCCAATATTTCCAAATTCAAACTTGACATTTCTGAATATCTGTAATAATTCCTGATATTCAGCCTTCAATTTACTCCTAGAGATTAGAAAGCAAAAGGTTAGGTTTCCACTTGCTAGAAAAAGAAGTGAAATGAAAACTAGGCATCCTAGAGTGATTTCCTGAAAAATGAAACTTAAATTCTTCAGACACTCTGGTACCAAGGATAGAGGGGGCAGAGAACTCAGTGTCTCCTGATTGAGTTGCCATGGGTTTCCCAATGATGGGTTGCTGGGTGAGACCAAAACCAACACCAGAAAGTATTTTTTCATATTGGTTCTTTCCAATGGACAGGTGGCATAGATGCTTATAAACCCCCTAAGTATTTGCTATCAGGATATGCTCTGGAGCATGCTTGAATTGCACCAGTGACCTTTTCTGAACTAACAACTTACCTTATTCTCTACAAGTGAAGAGGTGAGACAATCATAAATCTGAGAGAGGAGCTCTCATCAATGTGCTTAAGGGATAAGCTTCACTACTATGTCTTTGACTTCTGCCCACACTCTCTTAATTTCCCATTATCAACTGCCATACCTCTACCATAACCGGTAAAAGCAAAATGAGATGCTAAAGAAAAGACAATTTCCCTCCTGCTTAGACTTTAGTCCAGGGAGAAGATGGATTACCCGCTGAATTTTATAAAGAGTTCAAGGATATAGTAATCCTAAAACTGTTAAAACTTTATAATGGCATACTTAACGGGGATCAGATACCCTTATCATGGTATAGAACAATAATTGTCTTACTACCAAAACCAGGAAAAGACCCAGAAAGAGTAGAATCCTATAGACCTATCTCCTTGATAAACCAAGACGCAAAAATTTTTACGGCAATATTGGCAAATAGATTAAACAGTTTCATGGATAAATATATAAACAAAGACCAGGCCGGATTTGTGAAGGGGAGACACATGGCAGATTTGGTAAGGCGAGTACTAGACTTAATAGATGTGGCAGGACAAAATAAGGAGAAAGTAGGATTACTATCGTTAGACATATTTAAAGCATTTGATTCCCTGCAATGGACAACGATTAACGAGATAATTAAGAGTTATGGATTCGGCGATAGGTTCTTAAAAACAATAGAACAATTATATCAACAAGGGTATGCTAATATTAGGGTTAATGATGGCCTTACGGAGGAAGTGAGATTAGAGGCAGGAACAAGGCAAGGGTGTCCCCTATCTCCAATATTATTTATCATGGCGATGGAAATATTAGCAAATACAATAAGGGAAGATAAAAGTATAGAAGGAATAAAGGAAAATAAAATTAGTTTATATGCAGACGATACTTTGTTAATTATGAAACACCCCAGAAGATCTATGGAAAGCATTCAAAAACACTTAACGGAATTTGAACAAATAACAGGTTTGAAGGTAAATTGGGATAAATCTGAATTGATTTTAAGTAATATTGAAAAGGAAGAGCAAACGAAAATTAGGGATGAATTTAAAGTGCGGATTAAAGAGAGTTTGAAATATTTAGGGATAAATATTTCTAATAAATTGGATGATTTGAAAAGATTAAATTACGATAAACAAAAGAAGGAACTTAAAGATAAAATTCTGCAATATCGAAAACTGAGGCTGTCTTGGTTCGGCAGAGTAGCGTTGACTAAAATGATGTTATTACCAAAATTAAACTTTTTGTTTGATGCCTTACCAATCCAGCTGACAGATAAAGATATTAAGGAATTTCAAAAATTATTTGATAACTATTGTAACGGGGGACGTAGACCTAGAATTCCAACGAGAATGTGGTATTTATCTCAAAAGGAAGGGGGATTAGGAATACCTAATTTAAGGAACTATTATAAAGCATTTCATATAAAGAATGTAGTTAAGATTTTAATGAAGGAGCCGGTTATCTGGGAGGAAATTGAAATGAAGGAATTAAAGGAAGTGGGTAAGAGCTTCTTCCTAGATAAGGAAACATGGAAAACACCAGTTAAAAATAGAATGTTGAGATCAATGTTGGGAGTCTGGAAGAAAGTTAAAATGAAACTGGTCCCAAATATTTCACCGATAATTGAAATAGAAGACTTGAAAAAGTTCCCAATAAGAATAAATAATGAGATGAAAGAAATTTTGCAGACAAATGGGGTTTTCCTGTTGAAAGATTGGATACGAGTCTGTAAAGATAAGGGGACGAAAAGAGAGTTATATACTCAGATGAAGTTGAATTGGTTTCAGATAGCGATGGTGAATAAGTGGAATAATAAATACTGGAGGGAGCAGAGTCTGGAAAGACACAGGACAGAATTTGAGGATTTAGTGTGGAAGATAAGGAAGGAGGAAATTGGAATAAAAGGAATAGTTAGTAAAATTTATAAAATAATAAATACAGAAGTTAATCCACAAGAAACATTAAGAAATACATGGGAACAAGATTTGAATGTGAAGATAACAGAAAAGGAATGGCAAAATAAATGGAGAAAAAGAATTATGAGATCTCTGTCGGTTAGGGTAAAGGAACATAATTTTAAAATGTTATGGAGGTGGTATCTGACCCCTATGAGACTGCACCAGATAGACAAAAAGAATAATAAAATGTGTTGGAGGTGTAAAAATACATTGGGTACATATGTTCATATGTGGTATGAATGTAAGGTGGTAGAAAATTTTTGGGCAAAAATTGAGATCGAGATTGAAAAAATTATGGGATTGCGTCTCAAATTGGGGCCAGTTATTACCTTGTTGACGGATGTAGATAATGTTAATTTGGATAATGACAAGAGGGAATTGTTGTCTATGATGTTTGTAATAGCTAGAATGTGCATCGCAAAAAATTGGGAAAATGATTTAACGTTAAAGGTAGAGGAGTGGTATAAGCAGATGTGGGATCTCGCATTGAATGAAAAATTAACATGGGAGTTAAACTTAAAAAAAGGTATAATAAAAGAAAATAGATTCTGGAATATATGGCGAAAATTTGTTGACTATTCACTGACGAGAGATGGAACAAATAAATTGACACCAGACCAAATGAAATTTTGGGAACAATAGAAATTAATGGGAAATCTCACAACCTCCTGGACAATGTACATAGCACAGGGTGATTGAGTATGTAATATATAGTTTTTCTTCTTTATTGTATTTTGTCTTTGTCTTCTCTTTTCTTTTTTTTGTGTAGAATGTTATTATTATGTCCTAAATGTTTGTTATATATTTTGAAAAACTAATTTAAAAAAAAGACTTTAGTCCAAGCCAGGTAATAATATGGATATTTATAAGGCTCACCTCTCCTTTAACAAGCCTCCAAAGTTCTTCTCCAAGCATGGTGTAGGATAAGTTTGCCAACATCTTTACTTATGTACCCTGATCACAAATCTCTCAAATCAACCCACAGAAAAGTCACTAATCTGATGTAATGAAGAGCCGCTCAATTTTTTTTCTAGAGTACAATGGCAAATGCCACAATTGTCATTCAATTACTGCTCCTGTGAATATGCTCAACATACAAAGAATTAAATTAATCCCCAAAACATTTCTACACTGGAGAATTGAGACTCATAATATTCTGTTAAGGTTGCCATGGTTCAATAATTCTTTCTTTCAGCCACAGATATACAAGCAGCAGATGAACTACATTTACTAATAAAGATATCATACATTCTGACAAATTAGTTTTTGCTTTGCTTACTGCACTAGTTCACAGAACTAGGCAGTAGAGCTTACAATTTACGGTAGTCACAAGATTCCCTGAAAGTTCTTGTGCAATGTCTATATGATAAAATGTTTATAAGCAATCTGCTCTCAAACCAATTACTAACTTCACATTAACATTTTCAAACTACCATAGCATGATAATTATAGCCCTCAGGTATTTATGTTTCATGCATACATATTTTACATCGGGGTGCCCAAACTACGGCCCGGGGGCCAGATCTGGACCCCGATGCAAATTCATCCAGACCACGAAGCCATCATTGCTCCATAAATGATCCATAAATACCTTTCAACTAGTTTCCTTCAATCCTAACAGGTATGCTGGCATGACTACAGTACACTATTGCCAAAGTTTCACAAAAGAGGCAACTTTAAGTTTCTAACTGTCATTAAAAAAAAACTTTATAGGTATTACCTATCAGTCTGGTCAGGTTATCCTGCTATGGAAATAGAGTAGACCAGGGATTCTCAACCTGCGGCCCATGGGCCAGATGCAGCCTGCGGCATTTCATGTGGCCCCCACCGCATCCACCACACCAGGAAGTGCAATGCTGATGCAGGATTCAACCGCCAGTCTAATTTGCTTTTATACCCTGAATGGGAGGGGACATTATTTTGTTTTTCACCCCAGGCAGCAGAACATCTTAGGCTTTAATTATCCTGGCATTGATCTAAAAATTATGTGGAGAAATCATTCTGGGAAGAAATATTGGGTTATGTCTTCCTTCTCCTAGAAGAAGAAATCTTTTCCCCAAAGAAAACTAAAAGTCACCAAGAATTATATTTCCCAGAGTGCTCTCATTTTGCAGAACTAGATATTCCTATCTCAATTTAACATGCAAAGAAGCAGAAACAAAGAGAGGAGTAATCTCTGAAAACAATGGCAGCAACATTATTTCTGGCAGTGTGAACCTGTGAGAGTGTTTCAGATGGTTCGGCCCAATAACTCCAGAGACAGTATATTATAATTAAAGTCTTTTATTCTCACTGCCCACATGGCAGTCAGTGACTGTATCAAGGATCAAAGATGGAAAAAAGGCGGGTATGAGTTGGAGGTGGTTCTTTTATAGGGTTGGATGAGGTCAGAGGCATAAGGTTCAAGGGAATAGGGTTACAGTGGCAAGGCATTGTGGTACATGTAGTTCAGGTCAGTTTGATATTACATCTGACAAAACCCCTTCTAATATCATATGGACTGACTACATTGAGTGCATACCTGAGCATTTTATTTTCTAAGACACAAACTGCCAAACAGGTACTCATGCTGAGCTGAGGGGAGTGGTTTGGTCAGTATGTCTGCCACCTGTTCCTTTGTCGCACAATGTGTTAGCTCTATAAAGCCTTCTCTTATCATCTGTCTCACGTTCTTGCACTTGATATCTATATGTCTAGATTTCCGGTTTATAGTTTCACCTTTTGCTATCTCTATGGCCGCCTGGCTATCTTCGTGGATGGTGATGGGGAGCTTGGGCTTTTCCCAGATAAGGGAGATCAGTTCGTTTATCCAGATAAGGTCACATGCAGCGTTTGACAGGCAGACATATTCGGCCTCGGCGGTGGAAGTAGAAACCAGTCTCTGTTTCTCGGTGCGCCAGTATATTGGGCTGCCATTCAACATCACCATGTAGCCGGATGTGCTCTTCCTGGTTCCTGAGCATCCGCCCCAGTCAGCATCGGCGTAGCATGACAGGTTGATTTCTTCATCTATTCGAGGGGTGAGCAGTAATTCTGTCTCCATGGTGCCCTTCAGGTATCTCAGCAGTCTCTTGACGGCCGCCCAATGAAACGTCTTTGGGTTACTGGAATGGCGTGAGAGAAGGTTCACTGCCAGCGTAATGTCGGGCCTGGTCCAGTTGGCTATGTGTAACAGCGATCCAATGATGGATCTGTAGAGGCTGACGTCTTCGAACTGTTCCCCTTTCTCGTAGGCGTTTTTCAAGAAATCTGTTTGCATAGGCGTCCCACAGGGGTGAGCGTTTGACATGTTGCATCTGTCAAGGAGTTCAGCTATTTTCTCCTTCTGGGAGAGTCCAAAGCCATTGGGTATCCTTGAGACTTGCACCCCTAGGTATTTGTTCACTCTCCCCAAGTTTTTCAGGGAGAATTCATTTTGCAGTCCATGAGCGAACTCGTCGCATTTGGACTTACTTTTCCCAAAGTACAATAGGTCGTCGACATACACTAGGACCTTTTCAACTTCCTCTGGTGATTTCCTTAGAAATACACATTTGTCGGCTTCGGCTGGGAAGAAGTTCAATTGCCTCATTGCCTCGGCCAGACACTCGTACCACCTCCTGCCGGACTGTTTTAGGCCATAGAGGCTTTTGCTGAGTAGCCACGTTTCCCCTCTATTGCGCCCAAAACCAGGTGGTGCTCTGACGTATATTTCCTTGTCAAGGTCTGCATGGAGGTATGCTGTCTGTACATCAAACTGGTACACTTGTTCCTCGAGGATGGTTGCCATCACTAAAGCGCCCTTTACGCTTTCTGGCTTCACTGTGGGGGAGTACGTGTCTTCGTAGTCGTCGGGGTATCGTTGGGTGAATCCTTGGGCGACTAGTCGCGCTTTGTACATTACCCCTTCATTTTCCAAAGATTTTACTTTAAACACCCACTTTGTCCCCACTGTCCTCTGGCCCTCAGGAACCTCAGCAGGAGCGTACACTCCGAGGGCCTTGAGGCTCTCCATCTCCCTTTCCATTGCCGCCTGCCACTTGTCCTGTTCTTCGGGAGGCAGTTTGTCTATGTCATCAAAGCTTGCTGGTGTCCCGGGGTAGGTGTTTATGCCCAGCACATACTCCTTTAGTCCTTTGGGAGTTAGGCCTTTGGTTGGCCTGGTTGACCTGCGGGGCGCCTCTGCTGGGGTTTTTGAAGGTTCAGTCTCCACAACACTAGTGGTATTTTGGTGCGACCGCCTGGTCTCATCCTTCTCTGGTGGCGTGTCCGCTGGTCTGTTGGGCCTTGAGTTGGACGAGGGTGCTTTGGTTCCCTCTTGTGCTGGCTCATTTGTCAGTACCTCGTTTGCGTGTATCTTACTCCAATTCACGTGTTCATGGAACGTGGCCGACCTGGAAATCACTATTCTCAGGTTGTGGTCTAGGAAGCGGTATGCCTTCGAGCCCGGTTCGTACCCCATGAACCTTAGCTTCTTCGTTATCTTGTCCCCCTTCTTTCTTAGTTGTTTCGGTATGTGTATGTCTGCGAACACACCGAAGATGTGAAGGTGGCTCAACTTGGGCTTCTGCCTGTACATGGCTTCATAGGGCGTTTTTCCGATAACGCCAGACCATAGCCTGTTCAGTGTGTAGTTGGAGTACAGCAAAGCTTCCCCCCAGTATGAGAAGCTTAGGCCTGCATCTTCAATTGCGCATCTGATCATGGTCTGGAGCACTCCGTTCCTTCGTTCGGCGACTCCGTTCTGGAAGGCTGAGAATGGTGCGGTTTTGTAGTGTAGCATCCCCTTCTCGGTTATCCAGTCTTGGAACTCTTTGGACAGGAATTCCGATCCTCTGTCCGTCATCAGTTTCTTTATGTTGGTGTTGTTCTGGGTTTGCACCCTTTGGTAGAACTCTTTGAACTTGCTGAAGGTCTCGTCCTTGCTTTTGAGGGTGTATACGAAACCGTATCGGCTGTAGTCATCGACTATCGTCAAGAAGAATCTCTTCTGGCCCAAGGATCTCTCGAGTGGCCCCACCAGGTCGAGGTGGACCAATTCGAAAGGGTGGCTTGACTTCCTGGAGGATGTCTTCGGTCGTGCCTCGGTTTTTGTCTTGGAGCTTTTGCATACGGAGCACTCCAGGTAGTTCTCACAATTCTTGATCCTTAGTCCTTTTGAACACCCTAGCATCTTCTTGACTGTCGGAAAACCTATGTGTCCCAATCTCCTGTGCAACAGGTGCGCGCACTCATCATGTATTTGTTTCCCTATGGATATCCTCAGTGTTCTATGCTCTGCGCTGCCGACCCCTTCATTTCTTGTGGGACTGCCGTAATCATTGTTTTCCCTTTCTGGGTCTTCATGTTCGGGTTCCCTGGGGTCGTCTGTGGTGCAGTCCTGCATCTCTTCATCGTCAGTGCCGTCGATTAGGCCTATTGTGGCCTGTCCATCCTCGGCTTCCTTGGCAATGAGGTACGGTAGGCCGCCTATGAGCTCCACTCTTCCAATCTGCTTTCCCCTTCTTTCGATGGACACCCTCTTGTTTTCGAAGACTATCCTGAGGCCGGGGTCTTCTGTGAGCTTGGTGATGGCCAGGACATTATATGGAATTTCAGGGGAGTAAAGGACGCCTTTGACCTGACCAATTCCAGGGATGAGTACGTCGCCCCTGCCGGTTACTCTTGCATGTTCCTGGTTGGCGACTTTGATTCTGAAGGAATCTTTTTCAAATGAGTTGAATATTTCCTTGTGGCATGATGTGTGGGTGGTTGCCCCGGAGTCGATCAGCCACCGCTGTAGGTGTGCATTTGAAGACCTGTCTGCCCTGTGGCTGCTGGTCCCTTCACTGTGCTTGACCACGTTCACTGAATCTGGTTTGTATCCATCTTGCCCCTTCTGTGGCTTAAACTCTCTCTTTGGGCTAGGTGATCTTCGTCGTCTGTCCCCCCTGTCGTTGTCGCCCTTGTGTCTGTGTGGGTATTCGTCCTGTGACCCACGCCTGGGTCTCGGAGTGTCCTCATGGCGTCTTTGATCGCGTGTGGGTTTGTGTTTTCTTGGTCCACATGTGTGACACTCGAAACTAGGGCTCCCCTGTTCAGGGAAACTGACTCTTTTGCGTGGCCTGTCCTCTCTGCGTGTGGTGGCCCTACTTCTCCTAAGGTTATCCTCAGCTATGAGTTTCTTAGTGATGTACCCCAATGTGGCATTGTCACTTCCCAAATTATCCAGCTGAGTCAGGAAGTAGTCCCAGCTTGAATCGAGGGAGTTGTATATAATGCTAATCTGGTGCTGATCCGTCACGATTTCCCCCCTTCTTATGAGGTCGGATCTCATGTTGTTTAATGTCATCAGGTGCTCGCTCATTGTTGATCCCTCTTTCATTTTGTATGCATACAACTCTCTCAATAGCAAGCAGGTCGTAGTCCTTTCATTGCAATAAAACATTTCATACAATATTCCCCAAACCTCATGCACAGTTAGCCCATCAGGGATACTCCCATACATTGAAGTGTCAATAGAGCTTAAAAGCAAACAGAACACTCTGTGGTGTAGTCTGTCCACCTTTAGGGTCCATGGCTTTCTTGGCGGGTCCTGGATCAGGTACAGTGCCCCCTCCCTCATCAGAATTACCTGGAATTGTTGTGCCCAGTCCATTAGGTTCTCCCCAGTCATGCGAAGGATTGGGAAGTTGTGAGGTAGTTGGCTGTGCTGGCCGGCATTGCTTCCTTTGCTGGATCTGGCCTGGTGCCCTGGGCTGTCTCTATATTGGCAGTGGGGGATGGGTACACATATATTTGCTATTGGATGTCCCATTTGCAGTTTTTCTGGTCGCCTGTAGAGGGAGTTCGCTGGTCCTCTGCCCATGGAGCGACCTGAGTTGACCTGCAGTTCCTCTTCTTCGCCAGAGAGGGAGTTCTCCTGCTCCTCTTGCGCCTGCGTGAACCTCATTGTTTGCTGGCTGCCGAGGTGAGCGGATCTCTGTCTCGGAGGTCCTGCTGCTTCAGGTTGGAGCGTCGGTGAGGAGATGCTTTCGTCGCTGGAGCTGCTTTCTTCATCGGAGGATTCTGTGGAGCTGTCGCGTGGAGGCCGCCATCTTTGCTGGACTGATGGGGGTTCGGGTCGTCGTAGCTCCCGCTCCTCGGGTCGTGGCTCCGCGTGGAGGTCGGCTTCCTTCTCCGGACGTTCCCTGCGTTTGGTTCGGGCAGACAGCGGGTCGTGGTAGGTCTCACTTTCTTTGTTCTGTCTTGCGTGTGCTTCGGGTCTTCCCGCGTGGATGCGTGCCTTGCGGGTCTCGCGCCCCTCCCGTTCGCGGTAGTGTGTTTCTGAGGGGGGGCTGCGTCCCCTTCGGTTTCTAGCTGGGAAGGGTTTGCGGTGGCTTTCCTCCGAGGAGAGGTCATGTCTCCTTCGGCCTTTGATTGCGAAGGGGGCCTCTGCCCATGTGAGGAGTTCGGCCCGGTTGTCAGCAGCGCCTCTCTTGGGGGCGTGGTGCCTGCTTGGGGGTCTCCGCTCCTCTTCTAGTTCCTGGGGGCTGAGGGTCGGCATTTCTAGGGTCTGTGTGTCCACCCTCCGGGGTCCCAGGGCCATTTCTTTCCTTCGCGTGGTTGGGACGCGCGGGTTATCTGCGGGTATCGTTGTCCCGGTGGATTTTCCCACCGGTGTGTTCGAATCTAGGGCCGCCGCTTGTAATTGGTCGGCTAGATTTGAACTCGGCTCGGTGCTTGGGGTTCCCGCCATGGAGGATCTCGGGGTAGAGCTTACCGTGCCGTTGGTGTGGGGTTCATCTCCGATGTTCATCAAGGCCAGTAGCTCTGCCGTGGGGATCATTCCTCTCCCGGCTATCGCCCTGTGGATTTTGGTTGTTAGGCTTTCGTCTTGGTCGTCCCTTTCGGTGGGTGCCCCTCCGGTTTCGGCCTTCGTTTGGCCATCTGGGTCCGTCTCCGTGATGGTCCGGTTGGGGTTGTCCTCTTCCATTACCGTTTGGGGTCGTGCGATTGCCTGTTCCAGAGTTTCGGGTCCAGTTGGTCTTTTGTTTTAATTTTGGAGTTGTTTGTGGGCGAACCAAACCTCTGCTACCATTTTGTGAGAGTGTTTCAGATGGTTCGGCCCAATAACTCCAGAGACAGTATATTATAATTAAAGTCTTTTATTCTCACTGCCCACATGGCAGTCAGTGACTGTATCAAGGATCAAAGATGGGAAAAAGGCGGGTATGAGTTGGAGGTGGTTCTTTTATAGGGTTGGATGAGGTCAGAGGCATAAGGTTCAAGGGAATAGGGTTACAGTGGCAAGGCATTGTGGTACATGTAGTTCAGGTCAGTTTGATATTACATCTGACAGAACCTACAGAACAAAAGACACAAAAATACCCATGGAAATTCAGGGAGTAATCTGGTCTGTAAATTGTGAACAATATTTGGGGAAAAATTAAGCTAACACAATGTGTAACCGAACAGACAGAAAGTCTAAGTATGAACAACTCATATGGAAGGCTCCTTACTTCCAGCCGCTAATATGTTTTTTTTTAATTACTAACCATATTATTGTTTGAGGACAATGTGTGTAATCATTGAAGAGTCTATGACTAATATTGATTAAAAATAAACTGTTGCATCTAATTTACTTACATCTAATTAAGATCATGTAGCTTTGATTAAGCACTGTGTTATTTTGTCAGTTCAAATTCAAAACTCTGTCACGTTGGTCACTTTTCCTGCCACTTTGAAGAAGGAAAACATAAATAACAGCCAGAATATTTCATATTTACAAAGACAGCTCATCAGTGAATTGCCACTAGTTAAGAAGTTGATACAGTACATGTATTTCTTGGCACACACCAAGTCACAAAACAAGCACCAACTCCTTATTGCCAACAGTTTGCAGTTGAAAGTTACAGCATTTTACCGTATTTGCCAGCATATAAGACGCACGGGAGTATAAGACGCAAAGAATTATTATCAAAATTGCCCACCATAGGCAACTATATACAGTACAAGACACACTTCATTTTTCCAGTGTATTTTAAGGGGGTGGAGTGAGTCTTATATGCCAGCAAATAATTACACAACGGCATCGAACAATAAGTTTCTGGCCAATAAGACTTAGTCTAGGATACTACAATGGGAAAACATTTCCAGAGCCGCATGAAAAAGGAAGGCCTTCAAATAATCTGCCACTAAGTAGGGCCGGGTCATGCTCCCTCAGACAACTTCGGGGGCCAGACGGCCATTTTGCCCTTCCTCCACCACATAGCACTTCCGGGTGTGGTGAAGGCAGTGGGGGGCCACATGAAATGGCGGTTAAGGCTGCATCCGGCCCACAGACAACAGGTTGAGAATCCCTGATGTAAATATTAAAATGCATGGAGACAAGCAAGAAGCCTGTAGCATCCTGTAAATTACAGGGCTTGGGATAGAATCAAGTCTCTTTTAAGAGTACTCCTAAACAATGAACTAAAGTTGTTATAATAAAGTGTCACACAACCCAGTCCATCCAGCTGCTACATTTTCCATATCTACAAACAAGTCAAGTTAAATGAATAATTAGGTTGAGAAACATGCCTGTCAATATCATCTCTACAGAAATATCATTTTGAGAGTTTTATGTCTGGCCTAGACACGGAGGAAAAAGAAGAAGAAGCAGCAGCTTGGATCACAACAGGAAAATCTGCTCATTGCAATGGGAGAACTTAAAATGACATCTATAACCCCAAAACAACCTTTCTTGAGGCCACAGACAACAAACTAAAACTATGAATTCTACAAGTTGATTTTCTTTTAAAGGCCATATATATTCCAAATGTGAAGGCTGGTTTTATTCATTAAGTCATACATTTATAATTACAGTATGTAATCATCATTATCATCATCTTTACTCAGCTTTAATCATATGTGCTATTTTCTATAGTAAATTTACATAATTTTATGTAAGGTTTTTTTTTTCTTTTCTTCCCATCTCCTTAGTGAATTATCAATAAATAGCATGGATTTGTTGAGGAAAGGTATGGCATTAGTACTGACAGGACAGAAAATGTGACAACTAGCATCAAACCACACAAATTAAGTTATAATGTGGAATAAAAATTCCTTTCAGGAAAAGAAGGGCTAAACTTTATCATCTGGCTTTACTCTGATAATCTAATGCCCTACTCTATAATCTCTTATTCAGGAGTACTTTCAAAGTTAATTCACTTGAATCCTGCTCATTATCTGAAGAAAAAAAAACCTTATTGGTGCATGTGCAAGCACACAGGCACAGACACACCATAAATACAAAATGCAAGGTTAGCTGTGTTGGCTGTAAGACAAATTCCAAAATCTACACTAAGGTAAATCAGGAAACCAAAGAGAAACCTCATACAACAATCGCCCCATATAGCAACAAAACTGCATAACAATTAGGTTTTGGGGGGAAATGGTGTCTTGCATAACAATTTTCCCTATGGAAAAAATCGTACAACAATTTTTCACTGGAAAACAACACTTGGCAAAAAAAAAATCATTGTACGACGCATCCCATAGGGAGAATTACTATACGATGCATGTATCATATAGCAATTGTTTCGTACAACAACGAGCCCCATGGAATGGATTAAAATCATTATATGAGGTACCACTGTACATTCATTTTGTCCCATTTTGATTGCCATAAAACTAGTATGAGCTGGTACAGCAGCTCAAATGTAGTGTACAGTGATACCTCATACAACGTTCAAACTTGGTTCCACAAGTTTGGACTTTATACGGATTTGGACTTTGTATGAGGCATGCAAAATCCTAGCCGCGATGCCTCATACAACGTCCAAATCCTCGCTGCGATGCCTCGTACAACGTCGTTTCCATAGAGATACATTGTACTGTAACAGCACAGACTTCAGGGCAAAGTCAAGGAGACAGACGGGAAACTGACAGAACTTTAAGAAATCATTGTCTAAAGGCTAAATACATTACAAAAACATGTCAAACAACCCTGAATGTCCAAGAACCTGAAGAATACTGCAAAAATCCCAGGAATGCTTTTTAAAATTCTGATGAAAAATTCAAAAAAATCCAAAATCACGCTCAAAACCACTCCTAAACACTCTTTGCCTTGTGCAAAACCCACAAGAGCAATGCACGCATGTGTCCTGTCTTTTATACTGCCCAGACACAATGCAACCTGGGAAAAACTGAATGCCTCATACAAAGTCGAGCGACTTTGTATGAGATAACTTTTTTCAAGAAATTAGGCGATGTTGTATGAATTCGATGTTGTATGAAGCGGACTTTGTATGAGGTATTACTGTATTTGAAACACCAACTACAGAACCAAGACCTGAAAGTCTGGATCCTCACCACTCCGCAAGAAGGACATCTGGCAATACCAAGAGCACATGTGGTTGATAGGGTTCTGTGCCCTACTATCTATACCTCAGGCAAGTTGCAAATTCTCACACCACCACCAGAAAAATGAATTGTGAAAGTCCTTCTAAAGTAAAGTTGTTAATGTTTCATGGGTCAGCAATGCTACTATTGGATTGTGCAAGAGCAGTTAAACTTTGTCCATCCATCCCAACCTCCATTCCTGGGGGCTGAGATAGTAGTGGTAACTTGGGCATGAAACGGATCAGGACAAAATGTCAACAGAATAACTAGACTACAAATAGAGAGAGCTGTACCAATACATCAAACAGAAACAAAACCTACTATGCAGAAGTCAGATTCCATGTTAGCTGTGTTTTGCATACTTCTTTCATAGATGCTATTCGGCATTACCCAAATATGAACAACAATGTTCTCATTGGATTAGTCATACATAAAGAAGTTGCTCTCTATCATTTTGCCTTTTCATGCCCCTACAATTTTATTTAGGACACGTGTATTTAGAACCAAGACAATGACAAATAAACATTTAAAAATACTGTATTTACTGGCTTGTAAGACCCACTTTCCCCCCTTAAAATAAACTGGGGAAATGGAGTGCATCTTGTACTGTATATAGTGGCCTATAGCAGGCTATTTTGGTAATAATGGGGTGCATCTTCAAAGCCGGTGTGTCATTTGCTCTGGCAATTACGGTAAAATATGAGATAAAAGGTTTATCTCATTTTAGACCAACTGGGCAGTTTGGCAACACTACCTCATATATTTGTAGCATGGATCCTATGTAATCTGTTTCAACATGCATATAATTTATAACTCTGGAAAGCTCGGAAGTAGTTTAAGGCAGGGGAGGTACAAATACTTCCCTTGCTTTGCTATCCTGTTTTATGATAATTTAATATCTACAGAGCTCTTCAGAATGAATTTTGGCTGCTTTCCCGCTTATATTTGTGATTTATAAAATCTTCATAATCCTCCAAAACTGATAAAGTGTGTGGTGGTGAGGGATACAGATTTATACGCCTTTGATGATCCAATGAAAAAGAGACTTGCATCTGAGAGGGTAAAGTAATCATTTTGGAATTCCAGATTAATATGGGTTTTATTTTCTATTATTTTTTTATAAAGCCAAATGTTTATTCCAGTTATCTACTACATTCAAAAGCAAACTCTATTGGGAGGGGGATATAGTTATATTCAAAAATGTAAATTTTCCACACTCTGATAAGTGGACATTAACTGTAACAGAAAAGCAGAATTGCTTTTCAAATTGAGGAGCCCATGGTGGAGGGTGCAGCCAAAGTCAAGCATGTTGTGTTCAAACTAAACCCTCTCTTTTCTCTTTCACCAAAGGCCTGAAATGACTGTTTTGCAAGTAGCTTTGAAAATTAGGCCTAGGCCCATATATGGCTACACAGCTGAAAGACTAGCCCAGTGATGGCGAACCTATGGCACACGTGCCAGAGGTGGCACTTGGAGCCCTTTCTATGGGGACTTGTGCAGTCACCCCAGCACAGAGTTCGCTCCGCCCCATGGGAATGCTTCCTCCCTCCCCTAGCACAGAGTTTGCCCCACCCCTCTGCCCAGCAGTCCAATGGGAGTGTTTGCTTCCTCCCCTGTTGCTGTGCTGGCACTTTACAATAAGTAAGTGGTTTTTGGGTTGTAGTTTGGGCACTCTGTCTCTAAACGGTTCCACATCACTGGACTAGCCCCTCATCTATACAGAAACAGCAGCACAAGCTTCTCTATGTGGTTTAAAGATAAAGGTCACCCTTGCTCGAAAGCTAGTCGTATCCGACTCTAGGGTTCAGTGCTCATCTGTTTCATAGCTGAAGAGCCAGCACTGTCTGCTTCTGCAGACGTTTCCGTGGTCATGTGGTAGGCATGACTAGACACCGGAGAGCACGGAACACTATGGAACACAAATATCCTGGATTTTATGCTACATTATACAGTGCAATTTCTTAATACACTTATGAGCACTGTATAATAATTTCATGTCAGAAATTATTTTGGGTTGAAAGGATGTTTGCTGGAGGAATTCTGCTCAGGGGACACCCAAATGAGGCTCCTTTCATGTCCCCAAGATCTTTTCCCACCAAAGCGGTCCCTGTTTATCTACTTGCAATTTCTTGCTTTCAAACTGCTAGGTTGGCAGGCGCTGGGACAGAAACAGGTGCTCAAACCGCAATGCAGTATCCAGGTCTCGAGCTGCCAACTTGCCAGCCTTCCAGCTGACAAGGCGAGCTTCTTAAACACTGAGCCACCACAACCCCACTTTTGAGCACTAAGAAAATAAGATCTTTATGAATTTTGCATGCATTTTCAAAATCCCATCAGTCTGCAATATTAACTCCTGGATGAAACCAATGGCAAAATACAATTCTACATTATCAGATAAACATTCTCCACTAGGAATGTGCATTCAGGGTTTTATTTTTGTTTTTTATTACAAATGCCATTATTTTTTGTGGACTGCCACTTGTAGTACCCAGATCTTATAAATAGCCATGTTCACCTGGGGAGAAGAGCAGTGTTGGGATTCAGCAGGTTCGCACCAGTTCGCCAGAACCACTAGTAGAAATTCTGACTGGCCATGCCCATCTAAGTTTTGAAATTAAGTACAGTAAAACCCTGACTTACATATGCCTCGAGTTACATAAAATTCGACTTACATAATGATTTTGTGCTAAAACCATGTCCTGATTTACATTATTTCCTATGGGTTTGCTTCAAGTTATATAAAGATTATTTTTCCTATGGGTATGCTTCGAGTTACATAAAAAAATCATTCCCCTATAGGTTTGCTTCGATTTAGTGTATATAAAAATTTCATTTTTCCTATGGGTTTGCTTTGACTTACATAAAAAACCAATGTAAGCTAAAGCCTACGGAATTGAATTTTTTTGTAAGTAGGGGTTTTACTCTACAGTAGTCCTAATTCGGGTGCAACGCAGGGCTTTCCCCCTTGCCACACCCACCATACCACGCCGACAGAGTAGGTAGTAAAAATTTTTTTGAATCTCATCACTGGAGAAGAGTCAGCTGGTAAACTTCATCCCTTAGATAGGCATAATCTCTTGTTTGAAAAGATTCCCAAATTATTATTGGGAAGGTCACATAATTTTGGTGGCTATGATAGGTCACAAATACAGCCTGAGGAAATAGATTTGATTTATAGCAAGGAGGACATGACATCGATCTAGGCAAGGTATAAGAGAAGCAGATATTTTTCTCTCTTACTCAGAATTCTGAGCGATCTAGGACAAATTGAAGAAGTTACATTGTAGAATTCATTGCCAAAAGATGCAGCAATAGTGATCAATTTTAGTTAACAATTACAATCAGCTTTTGTAGATAATCCTTCAAGAGTTATAATTTCACTAGCATAGTTTGCCCGGCGTTGCCGGGCTGTTTTAAATTGTGTTGTAAGGTGTGTGTGTGTGTTGTTTTTTTTTGGGGTAATGTATGTAAAAAGGAGGTTGTTTTGTTATTTTTTTGAAAATATTTTTTTATTTATGCACAATTTTTGTGCGTTGCCGGGCTGTTATAAACTGTGATCAGCTTTCTGGGGGTTATTTTTGTGGATTAAAAAAAGAACAAAGGATGATATAATTTTTTCAAATTGTTTTATTTAATCAAATAATGTTTTAGTTTGTGGGTGTTTTTTTAAATAGTTGTACCGTAGGTAATAATTTTAAAAATGTGAAAGTACATGTTTTTTACATTCAATGTTTTTAAACTGTGTTTAGATGTTTTGGGTTTTTATTTGATTTTAAACTCAGTACAGGATTTTAGAAATCTTTTTATTTTATTTTTGACATGTTTGTGATTTGTGTCAAATTTTGATTTATTGTTATGTTTTTGACTTGTTTTTACTGTTATGGGCTCCAGGTGGGGCTGTTGAGTCTTTTTGAGTTGTTTTTACTATTTTGCCCTGCAGGTGGGGCTGCTAGGGGTTTTGCTTTCATTTCACGTGTTTTTTCTTTCCTGGCCTCTGGGTGGGGCTCCTTTCAGTAAGTAGTCTCTTTGTTTCTTCATTTCTGTTCCGGTCGTAATGGAGGGAGGACGTGCTGGTGAGTTTCTGTTTTTTTCTTCTTCTGGGGTTTTTCTTTGTTTTGTTTTTGTGGTGGTGGGCTAGGAGGTGTTTCTGTTTGTTCTTTATGTCTTGGTTGGGTTTTAGCTTTGTGTAATTGGTTTTTTTTCTGGTTTAGTTTAATTTTTCTTATTTCATTGTTGTTTATTTTTGTAATTAGTTGTTGTTTGTTTGTGTAATTTGTGGGGTTTTTTGTATTGTAGTTAGGTGTTTTGTTTGTGGTTTAAATAGATAGATAGATAGATAGATAGATAAATCTTTATTGTCATTGTCCTGCACAGAACAACGAGATTGGGGGGGGGGGACACTTAACAACCCAACAAAACCTAAACAAAATACAACTATACAAAATTATCAACATACTCCCACCCCACATATACACATTTAACCCCTAAAAGCTCTAAAACTCTAAAAACTCTAAAACCCTAAAAACTCTAAAAACTATATACAGAAGCTCCCTCATAGACTGCATTGCACTGTATTCAAAGCCAGAACCGCTTTTGGGTAGAAACTATTTCTCAAGTGGCTGGTCCTGGTCTTTATGACCCTATACCTTCTTCTAGAAGGCAAAAGCTGAAAGAGATCATTTCCAGGGTGCGTACTATCTTGCACAATCTCTACAGCTTTCTTATAACACCTGGTGGCATAGATTTGATCTAGAGTGGGAAGAGTATGTATTGTTGAAGGTTTTTTTGTGTATTTTGTTGTTTATTTCTTTTTGTTTATTAATGGGTTTTTTAATTATTGATTTATTTTTGTTTTATTATTTTAAAATAATTTTGGTGTTTGTTTTTGGTGGTTACTTTAGGTTGAAGAATGGGCTGCCTGCGGGTTTCTCTTTGGAGGCTGTCAGGCAGTTCTTCTCCCGGGAAGGTTGCTTAGGTAGGTCGGGTGAGAAGGAGGAGGCAGAGAAGAGCTTTCTGTGCCTAACGATGGTTCTCTCTTCTCTGTCTCCTTTTTCTCCCAGCTTACCTAACCGGAGATCGGCAGGCAGCAATCCGTAAGGGATGGGACTCTTCCTTGTGGATTGCTGGCTGTTGTTTTTGTATTCTGAAATACAAAGGCATCAGCCAGTCAGAAGGCATCAGCCAGTCAGAAGGCATCAGCCAGGGAGGGTGCTTCCCCTGACGAAGTGCTGGCTGTTTAGGGGGTTTTTTTCCACCCCGGCTCAACATTTCTTGAGGCCGGCGGTGGTCTTGCTGTGTCTTTGGCAGGGTAGTGTGGAGGAGAGCGAGTCCCTCTTCTCCCCGTTGCTCCGGGAAAGAAGGACGGCAGGTGTCTCGCAATGGCGTTTTGTGGCTTGTTTGTTTTGCGTGGCTGTGAGGTGCTGCATCCGCCTGAGGTGGACTTGCGCTCCCGTTGCGTTTTGTATTTTTATTTTTCACGCGCCGGCTTTCTTAGCATTCTGCGCGCTCATGGCGCGCAGGACACTGGGGCTTGTAGTTTTGCATTTGTGGTTTCCGTTTGTGCAGCGATTTTTTTCTGCGGCTCGATTTTGATTGGTCGCAGTGCATTTCCCAACGTTCTTTTTGCTCACACCTCTCAGCCTGATTGGTTGTGGCGCTGCACGGCGCAAAGAACATTGGGTAGTGAAGTTCTTTTTCTTTGTTTGACTTCATGGGGCTCTTGCCCCACTGGCACATTTTTAAAATATTTGTTGACCTCCGTACCCAGTTCGGGCAAGTGCAGGAAGCTCGGTACAGGATAGTGTGGCTGGGTGCGGGAGCCTTTGTCAAGTTCCAACAGTTAACGCTTGGATTTATAGGTATAGATTGTCCTGATATCAATACATTTGGCAAAATATTTACCTGTGCAGAGAACTTCACTGTAACAATACTATAGAGGTTCTTCTAATCTAAGCAGTTTATTCCACAGTGATTCAATATGTTCTTTAAAAATAAATAAGTTTGAAGACAAAACCAGGCAGAACTCCTACTAAGCATTAAGCTGTTCTAGTGCATATGTTCTTGGCAAACTATGGTTTGATTTAAGTGACAAAGTATATAAATATTGCATTATACAGCTAGGGATTCATGCACCAAATTGTAATTAGAGTATAGTACTTTGAAGCAAGCTGTATCTATCTTCCTGCATTTTACATTGATTACTCTACATCCTATCCTAAATGGTGTTGCATTAAATTGGCCTCTTCTGCAATTTTATAAAATAAAATTCAACTAAACTCTGTGAGTGAATCATGTTCAGCAACCACACTTACACAACCTCCTCCACTTGACAGATGGAAGAACTATCATTGAGTGAGCAACTTGCAAGGCAGTGTAAAACAAGTAAGTGATTCAGCAGGATTGTTGGCAACAGATCCAGTTCCTAGACTGTTCATTTTAAACAACACAACTAAACATTTTAATATCTCATTACTCTAAGCACAAAAATCAGGTCCTAAAGTAATTCCCTCCCACCTTACGGCCAATCTAAGCAAGATGCTCTTGTGTGGAAAAGAAGGGAAAAGCTCAAGAGTAGGGTTGCCATATGTCCCAGTTTTCCAGGATTTTCCCGGATTCGAGCTGTCCTGGCTGGTTCAAGAAAAAACATGAAAAAGTCCCGGATTTTTAAATTTGAACAAAGGAAGCAAGATCACCCCTCACCAACGGATTTTTTTTTTGGTAAAGAATTAATTCACTGCCTCCATGTCTTTCTTTCAATTATCCTGCTTGAAAGCGACAAAGGCAAAACAGCACTCTGAGAAGCCCACCGGGGAGGAGAGACACTTGCAAGCGATATAATTGAAAGAAAGGCACGGAGGTAGTGAAATAACTCTTTGCAAAAATCCTTTGGCTCACCTTGAAGTTTAGGGGACAAGGAGTTGTCCCCAGTTCTTTTCCTCAAAAGCTGGGAGGGAGCAAGATATCTAAGAAGACAAACCTCCACCATACACTGGGACGGAGGATTCTTTCTTCATGTGACCGCAAAGGGTTAATTGCATAGGGTTGGTATTCCTAGAGAGGAAGGGAACAGGGTGGACAGAAAGTGAAGAGTCCTCCATCACAAAGGTCCTCCTCCAAAATAAGTCCCTTCCTGTCCCCTGCTTTTCTCCTTCCAGAGGGAAACGGAGGTGCCATGGACTGCATTGCTGTTCCGGGCCCCTCTTTAGAACTTTCTTCCAAGGTATCCTCATGTGTGGTTTGAGGATGAGTCTACATCAGTGGGGTGTGTGTGAAGGGGAGGGTGGGATAACCTCAGGGGGAGGAAGGGTGGTTTATTTTAAACTGATGAAGGCTGTCTGCCCCGGATGGGGATTCCGTGGGATCTTAGAGCCATGTTCTCCCTGACAGCCCCATCTGATGCATGCACAGTTTGAAGAATTTAATGATGTCACATGCCTGTCCTAGTTTGGCGGGAGAGAATTATGGCAACCCTACTCAAGAGGAGAAAAAAGACACACCAAGATTGTAAGAAAGTAGACATCTGTGTGAGAATGACACACAGCAATGCAGAAACAGTTTTGTGACCATCATGAAAATCAAACAATCCAATCTGAACTACCAAACTTCTGACCTCAGGAAAGTGGTGGGAAGAAGAGGAATAATATCAATAGTTGTCCTTGTGCAACAATTCCCAGAACTCCACCGACTGCCTGGATGCATAGCTCAAATCTGCAGATCTCAAGCAAAAAGTAGATAGAGGTAGAGGTAGATTGTTTAAACACATTTATTTAGTATATTTATGCCCTGTCATTACTTCAGTGAATGGAATGTGGAGGTGAGCATGGTTCACCCGCTTCCCAATTAATATCCACAACAACTCTGTGAGATAAGTCTAGCTGAGCGATTAAGTGGCCTCATAGCTTCTGTCAGGTCAGCTTCTGCCAACAAGGCCCACAACTGCTCTTACATGGTAGAATCCTAGCATTTTTCATCTGTAGTCTACTAACTATCTCAAATTGACTTGGAGTGACTCCCTTAGACATCAGCATTTCTCTCACTCCTGCCCTGTCTCTCTCCTCCTGCTGTTCTACAGATGAGTGTGTATGTGTGTGCATGCCTCTCTTGCTCTCTTTCTGTCCATCTCTCTGGATAGCTTGGATTGGCAAAGGAAGAAAGGGATGCTGCCAGCTTCAGCGTTGGTGGAGCCACCACACCCCCGGGCTTCTGTCTCCACACCACCTGGACTGAGAATGCAGGGAGGAGCTGCATGGCGAAGGAGAGCTTGGCTGGCTCCAGCAGCAGCTGTGTGTGAGCAGCCACACCCGAGCCCCTGCCCCCACGCCATCGGGGCTACAAAGGCTGGGGAGTGTGGCATGGCTGGAAGGGACGCTGGAAGCGACGCTGCCAGCTTCAGCATTGGTGGAGCCACCACACCCCTGGGCTTCTGTCTCCACACCACCTGGACTGAGAATGCAGGGAGGAGCTGCGCGGCGAAGGAGAGCTTGGCCGGCTCCAGCAGCAGCTGTGTGTGAGCAGCCACACACCCGAGCCCCCGCCCCCACACCATCAGGGCTACAAAGGCTGGAGAGTGTGGCGCGGCTGGAACGGACGCTGCCAGCTTCAGTGTTGGTGGAGCCACCACACCCCCGGGCTTTTGCTCCCCGCCACTGGGACCGAGACTGTAGGGAGGTGCGGTTTGGTGGCAGAAGGGTTGGGTGTGAGGGGGGGGGGCTCCCTCTTTGACTTTGTGGTTTGTTATTTTGTTTTGCATTATTGAACTTGTTTGACTCTTATGATTGTTAGGGTAATTTTGATATTGTATTGAATATGTTTTTGATAATTCATACTGTAACTGTATTTTGTTGTATTATTTGTATCATATTTTATATTGTTTGGCATTCTTGTTGTAAACCGCTTCGAGTTCCCTTTATGGGGAGGAAAGCGGTATAAAAGTCTAAACAATAAATAAATAAAAATAAATAAATGGATTTTTAATCCCCTTCAAAGGTCTTGATCCTGACATGCATCTCAGTGGTTGATTGTTGCTATGAAGCCTTCTCAGCGGATAGAAATGACTGGCAGGCGGAATTCATGAGTAAAGGGTTACGGCTAAAAGGACTTTATTTTCAACAGCATTTTTTTAATAGAAAAAACAGCATCATGGCTATTCTATTGATTAACTGAGAGACTAGTTGTTTATGTGCCTTAATAACTAACAGGCTATAAATGCCTAGCCAGTGTTGACAGGAGAATTTCCTGACCAAAGGTTCCCAGAAAAGTCACGGAACCAGTTGGTTAATCTTTAGAGGAACAATGAAACGTGAAACAATAGGGATTAGTCTGAACCCAAGTCAGAGGTTCATATCTTGGCCAAACAAGAAGACAGGTTTATTTACCCTGCTTAATTAGTTAAGGATTCAGCCCTGTTGCATTCGTGAGCCTGATGGTGTATCATCAGACTCTAGCCCCAGTTTGGAATCCTTAATTTTAAATAATATGATATAATATTTGAATGTTCTTGGGTACACACTAATTATCATCCCTACAGTTGATAATTTGCAAGTACTAGATAATCATCAAGAAAAATGTTAATATCTTGATGGTTCAGTAATTTCCACAAAAATTTTAATCCATAACAGAATCTCTTCTCTATGACTCTTCATGGAAAAATGACTTATTATCATATGAATCCTCAGATAAAAAGAATCAACATTCCTTGTATTTGGTGGTTTTACTCATTTAGATATGATACATAAAGCATACAATAAGCATGACTTGTCATAAGACAAAAGAGATTTGTGACCACTGAAGCGAGATTCCAGTGTTTCTTCCGCAAGAATTATCACATCTTTAAATGACACGAAGTCGGATAGAGGGTAGGGAATGTTTTAGACTGCCCATTTCCTTGCAAGATAAGTACAATGATTATGTCTTTTTGTAATATCAGCTTATCTTTATTGGCAAATATATGTTCAGCCTTAGGAAGCCGGGAAGCACCAAGATGGTCTGCAAAACAACACAAGTGTCCTCAAAGACAGTCACATGAAAGCATCCTGCCCCATTTATTACCGAACTCAGTCCTTATCCCAGTCAGTGACTCCAATGAAAATAAAATGTAGCTGGTAGTTAAATATTTTCTTATCCTTTGTCAAAAGCAATCATACAGTATAAGGATTGGGATCCTAATATTGGAGGCACTTAACTATTCCCCCACCCACAGTCCCAGACTGAACTAGGAGGCCCAACCCAACAATTTGTATCACCAAAAAAAGAGAACTATTGAAACTGATGGTTCATTTTGCATAACACAAATTGCAAATGCTAATCACCAGTCTGAAAGAGGACCACACTAGGGGTTCAAAGGCTACCTCATTAGGATCTCAGCCCTGGATAGAGTTCACTTAATTTTGAAACTTTTTAAAAGATGTATTTACAATAATTTTTATTCTAACATTGAATTCAGTAACAATGTTCAAGAAACATCTTCTACACATCAAATCCAATGAGCTAACACTTTCACTTTGTTCTAGAGACATTAATTGACCCCAATATCAGCCATTACTTCTCCACAAGACACACTGCAAAAAAACATCTCTTTGGCTTTTTTTAAAGTATGTAAAGCAAGTTATTCACTATGAATGCTCCAAGAAATTATATGCACATATACATGCCAGAATAAATAACAAAATAGGAATATTAAAACATTACAGCAGGATACTGTATATTTACCTACTCATCTCAATTGTTGACTGCAGCTCGTATCCAAGAATGCATTTTTCCCCTGAAGCAGGAAAAATGTCACTGGCGTGAATTTGTTTAAGGTGGATCCCGGCTTGCCATGAAGTGACCCACACACTATGATCACGGAGCCACCTCCTGCAGCACGTATGAAATGAGACATGCAGGATTTAACACCGGGACTGCAATGGACTGCCACAGCCTTGAGGATATGGACAAGGTGTGCCTTCACAGCCAGTCCATCTGGCATGGCCTCTTATGCTTCCATGACCATTGGGAATCTGAGTTCCTCCTCCATACCTGTCAGGTTTCGGGAAATTTCTGTCAAACCCATGTATTTTATACTCTTTCCTGCCGTCATCCCGTATTAGTTAGACTGCAATTAGACTGGAGTTAGACTGGAGGCCAGCACAGGATAAGCATAGCTGTCTAGTTTCCTGTTTTGGCCAGGAAATTTCCCTTATTTGACAGAAATTTCCCAAAACCTGATAGGAATGCTCCTCTGATCATTTTGCCATTGGGCCCAATGTGATAGTTTCATCTCAATAAATACTAAAAATATCATGTCAAAACTACTAATATGTGTGAATCTAGCAGCAAATTGCTGCTATGTATTCTAATCCCCTAAGAGAAGCATCCTACTTAGCTTTTGAGCCATGCATGCCCTTCCCCCATAATTTTCTATCTTGTAAGGCGCTCAAGAAGGTATGTTCACTCTTCTTACAGCACTTTCTAGAGTTTACTAAATCTGTGTGTGTGTGTGTGTGTGTGTGCGCGCGCGCGCACTGAAGCACCTGAACTCATTGTTAAAAGGAATGCTCTCCCACATTCTAAATACCGAAAGTTCAGAAATGCTCTCAAATAATTCCTCTTTTTTATTGCACCACAATAACAGCTTAGTCATTTAGTACAGCTCTTGACAAACTAACAAAACATAACTTGAATTTGGAATTTGATTTACTTGGATTTGTGTGATGGAACAGATGAAGATCAGGCAAGTGGCAAAAGCTGGCAAGTGCTGCAGTCCAACAACATAGAGAGTGCTACAAATTGTACGCTCCATTCTAAACCCTGATTGTACAAATCTGTAACTGTATATGAATACAGTATAACATAATCCATTAAAAAGCAGTCATGTGCATCACCTGGCCTCCAATTCATGAATACTCTGCCACCAGCATTATCCCATTAGTTAAATAATGCTAAGGTCATTTCAGAAACCTCTGAGCACCCTCAGCAAAATGATTGTGACAGATTACTTTGCGAAAAGATGTAATGTCCACTGTATGTAATAACTCAGCACTTGTAAGTAGTTAATTTAATCTTTTCCTTGTTCATCAATCACAGTAGTTCACCTCACATAATGATTGGGCCTGTTGTTCTAAGCTCTACCTGTCTCCTATTGGACAAAAGGTCTGAAGGAAACAGTGCTTGCATAAGCCTCCATGCAAAAGGATCCTCTGTCACTTAAAGCAATGTGTACAAGTAAATCTAACTCCCAATTATATTATCTTTTGACATAATAGCAATTACACCTATAATACCGCATCATAGCACTTAGTGCACTCTCTGCATGTTTTACCAGGTTATTAGCTTTTTGCACCTAACATGCTGGGCACTTATTTTACCGACCTGAGAAGAATGGAACGCCGAGTCAACCCTGATCCCTGTCAGGATTGAACTAGACAGTGGATCTAACACCAGGAATGAGGTCAAGGAAGCATAACTCTCCTAATTTGTAATTGTGTTGTGTTCTGATTACAATTCCATACCTACAAAAGTTCAGTTAATTATTTATTCTTACTGGTTCATATAGGTTGCCTTTCTCATAGAAAATGAAACAGCACTTTAAAGGAAGGGAGGGGGGGAGAGAAATAATCCACGTAGTAAAAATCTATTTTTTCTGCTTTGAATGGCCTAAGGCTCTTTATCAGTATACTGCACGTGCATTTTTGCAGGCGCACCCCCCCAATGATGGACTCAGACACAAATGAAAGTGGATAACGGCATGGGACACATTTATTGATTCAAGCCCTAGTCCGAATTATAAATTTCTATTGGTAAAACGACCAATCATAATTCTTAAGGCAAGCAGGCCGAAGTAACACTGGTAAGGTACCACCCAAAATTGCCAACGGCAATTGTTACAATGTATCTATTTGTATCAATTTGTTTGTTGACAACAAACAAATTGTTGACCGTAGTCAATATCTAACTAATGACCCCACCCTCTGACGTGTATCCGTAAAATCAGGGGGTGATTCCAGCTGTCTAGTGGTAACCATCACCCCCTTGCCTGGTTCGTCGTTGACCGGACAACGTTTAAACAACTTATGCCTATCTAGTGTTGTCCAGTCAATTGCGAACCTGCCGGATACCTGTGGGTCATAAATGTTTACCTTACCAGTGCTACCCGCCAATGTGACCAAAGTCAACAGCAGCACAGAACAACCCCTATATCAAACCATAGCAACAGTGTGGGATGGGCGAAAAAGCCAGGACTCAAGGGCCAATGCGAGTCCCAGCCAAAAATTCCCACCCGGCCCCGAAGCGACCAAGAAATCACACTGTTAACTAGGGAGGGGGTGGAGGGGAAAAACTTCTCCGCTCCGTCGGTTCGCCAAAATGGCAGCACGGCTGCCTCGTGGCCAGCCCTTTTATTAGGGTGCTGGCCATGCCCCTAACTACCCGGATGGTTTCGTCCGGTGGGGGGGGGGGGCCCGCAGAGAGCGCGGCGGCCATTTTGGCGCCGCGCTTCCATTGCAGGCGCACCCCCCCAATGATGGACTCAGACACAAATGAAAGTGGATAACGGCATGGGACACATTTATTGATTCAAGCCCTAGTCCGAATTATAAATTTCTATTGGTAAAACGACCAATCATAATTCTTAAGGCAAGCAGGCCGAAGTAACACTGGTAAGGTACCACCCAAAATTGCCAACGGCAATTGTTACAATGTATCTATTTGTATCAATTTGTTTGTTGACAACAAACAAATTGTTGACCGTAGTCAATATCTAACTAATGACCCCACCCTCTGACGTGTATCCGTAAAATCAGGGGGTGATTCCAGCTGTCTAGTTAGTGGTAACCATCACCCCCTTGCCTGGTTCGTCGTTGACCGGACAACGTTTAAACAACTTATGCCTATCTAGTGTTGTCCAGTCAATTGCGAACCTGCCGGATACCTGTGGGTCATAAATGTTTACCTTACCAGTGCTACCCGCCACCCGGAGAGGCTTCAATAAAGGCTCGACGCCCCCCCCAAGACCGTCAGCTCGGTCGTCAGGCCTGCTCGCCAATCACCCAGCAGGAGGTCCATACCTCCTCGCGACAGATGGACCCCATCCCCAGAATAAAGCCCAAAATTTTGCAAACTAATGGCGGGATGATGACTGACCCGCCCCCAGCCCTTGGTCGAAAGGAATCGGGCCACCGCCCTGTTTACCATGCGCCGAGCGCGGTCCAGGGCCTGGAGGTCGAAGCCTCCCCGATAAGCGTGCCGTGGGACCATATCTGACCAAACAAGGGTTGTGGCGGGCCATACGTAATGTAAGTAGGCAAGGTCCGCGCAAATCGCATGCTTCAGCGATAAGCCAGTGACCTGACCCAAGTCATTACCCCCAAGGTGTATGATCAGAATGTCGGGCGGGTCGGCACTCCTCGATGAAAAGAGGAATGGCAAAAGCTCCCGCCACAACATACCGGGCTTACCGTGCCATGTGAAATGTACGTATGCACCCAGTCCCAGTCGGGGTCCCCAATCTGTCGCCGCAGCGTAACGCGCTGCCCTGTGCACGTAGCTGTGGCCCACCAGCCATACTGTCACCGGTGTGATACGACACCCAGGGTCTGTCAAGGGAAAAAACAGGGAAGGAAAGATACATGGTGACTCAGAAGGTACTCACGGTGGGAGTGGGCGAACATAAAACTGGAAACAGTGTGAGTCCCACCTCCCCATGCTGCGTATGTCAGCCCCGGAGTACCCATAAGCAGCCGCAGTAGAGGCCGCCCCAATTCTAAATGAATGGGTGCCGTAACGGGCCCCAGGGAGGCCAACTCTGGCCAGTGCCTTCCCTGTCACCTTCCAAAACTGAAATTTAGTGAGGGGAGACCCATCTTGGTGACAGAAAAACGGGCCATGGTACGTGCCACGCAGTGCAAGGAAATCCTGTAGGGCACCAACCGGACAGATGTCTGCCAATGAACATCGTAGCAGTCTTATTCCACTGCCTACGCCATGCTGATCTGTTTTAGAGGAGCGTATCCTCAACTGAGCCCAATCATTGCAAACATAGACATCTTCGAGTTCCAGTGCCCTACGACTTGCATCCGCCTTAGACAGCATCACAAGCTCGCTGATGCGGAGCGCTCCAAAAAAGGCCACCGTTGTAGCCGCACGAAACAGGGCTGCCTCATACCTATCGAAACATAGGTCATGCCAGCCTCGTGCCAGTTGGGTAAGTACCCCAGGGGAAATTGGGTGACGGTCGTCCAGGCAACGCCCACGTTCCCGCACCCACCCCTCCAAAACATGTCTCACACGGAAATCAGCGGTGCTGTCCGCATGACCTCCCACCTTGGCCATAAAGGCCAGCGCTGATAGCCTAGATGCTATGGTGCGTGGTGCCAGGCCCTGGGCGTGCAGGTAAACCATAAAACGGAGGATGTGGGCCACTGGGATCGGCCAGGTATCTGGCAAGCAATATTGGGAACAAAAAGTCCGAAATGAAACCAACGCGTGGTGATACGCCTTACGCGTGCGTGGCGCCAGTGACATGCCTATCGCCCGGTTCACCTCTCCTTGCCAATGGTCCATATCTCCTGCGGTAGTGGCGAGGGAAATTCCTCTGCATCCGGAGCCAAGGCACGGAACCGGGAGATCTGCAGGCGGGACAAAGCGTCAGCAATATCATTATTCACCCCCAGGACATGCCTGGCTCTGAACAATACATTGAGGCGCAGGCTGCGCAATTCAAACTGGCGCACAAGATCCATGACCCTGGGAGATTTAGAGGTCTGTGAGTTGACAATGTGGACAACTGCCGCATTGTCACACCAGGAATGCACCACAGAGTTGGCCCACTCCTCACCCCATAGCATCAAGGCCCCTAGTATGGGAAAAAATTCCAAATATGTGTGATCCCTCAGGCGACCCGTGCCTGACCAGGCTGGTGGCCATCCACCATATGCCCACTTCCCATTAAAGTACATCCCATAACCCAGGGATCCCGAGGCATCAGACTGAATTTGAAAGTGGGGCGAAGCCAGGAGGTCAGACCTCCAAAATGAGACCCCATTGAACTTTCTCAAGAACTGGAGCCATACGTGCAGATCTGCCCTGATGCCCCGTGTCAGTCTCACCCTATGATGGGGCCTGGATAAGCCTGCCATGGCGTTGCACAAGCGCCGAGCAAAGGCCCTGCCAGGTGCAACCACCCTGCAAGCGAAATTGAGGTGGCCATGTAGCACCTGCAATTCCCGAAGGGATGCCTTGCGCTTAGCCAGCAAGTCCGATATAAGGGCAACTATCCGTGCCACCTTGTCTGCGGGCAACCTAGAAGCCTGCGCTACCGTGTCAATTTCCACCCCCAGGAATATTAACTTATCAGACGGGCCTTCGGCCTTTTCGGGCGCTAAAGGGACACCGAGTTCCTCCATTAGCGTCTGAAATGTATTGAGGAGACGTGTACACGTGTCCCAGCCCCGTTCACCCCCGAATAAAAAGTCATCCAGGTAATGGGCTACAGACCGAGACCCTGACCTACGGACAAATGCCCACTGCAGGAAGGTACTGAAACGCTCGAAAGCCGAGCAGGATATGGAACAGCCGAATGGCATGGCCTTGTCAAAATAATAGTCACCCCGGAATTTGAAACCCAGCAACTCGAAGTCACCCGGGTGCACGGGTAAGAGGCGAAACGCCGACTTAATGTCACACTTAGCCAACATTGCACCCGGGCCACATGAGCGCACCATGCGCAATGCCTGGTCAAAGGATGTATACCTGACAGAACAAAGGTCATCAGGGATAGCATCATTGACCGAGTGGCCGGCTGGGTAGGACAAATGGTGAATCAGGCGAAACTCGCCCTGGGACTTCTTGGGCACTAGTCCTAGCGGAGACACTTTAAGGTTGGGGAACGGGGGTGCGGGGAAAGGGCCGGCGACCCTGCCCGCAGCAATCTCCTTATTAATGCTGGCGGCAGCCACCTCCTCCCTTCCCCTAAGTGACAAAAGGTTAGGTGCATCCTGCGGTGACCTATCCCCAGTGAAAGGAATACGAAAACCCAGTTGAAAACCCTGAAGGAGGTACACAGCGTCTGCTCTCCTCGGGTACGATGCGAGCCAACGCTCCAGCATGTCGACATTAATTGGTGAGGGGGCCTTTTGGTGAACCCGCTCCCTCCATGGCAATCTTGCCTGCCCCTTGTCCGCCCCTACCCCTGCCCCTGTATCCTCCTGGCCTGGGACAGGCGGAGGCAGCATGGGGGCCAGAACAAGAGGGGCACTCATGCTTGTACTTGCAATTTTTCCTGTTGCAAGAACCACTGGACGAGAAGGTCCAGCACAGCAGGCGGGCTGGAACCCCCTGCCCCGCCGCTTGGCGGGGTACCTGTACTGGGGCCGCTCGTTGGACCGCATGTCCACAATGGTATCTCTCCCCAGGCGCCGGGCGCGTGGGGGTCATATACAGAAGCCACAGCTTCTGGCAGAGCTCATCCCACCTCATCTCTGGGTGCAGCGGAATTCTCATGCGGAACTCTTCATCGTAAGCCAGCCATGACGGGCCCGGGAAGTCAACCATAGCCCGGTAAATATTGTCCAGATATTGGACCATGGGAATAGCCAAATCCGGCCTGGCCCTGAGATAAACGGCCATGTAAATCAGGTACACTGGCAACCAATTTGCCCACGTGCGTGGCGGCTTACGACGACGTGCCTGCTCCTTATCCTTCTCGTCCAACCCTTCCCTCTCCTCCTTGGTCGGCTCCCTATTTAGAAGTGAGAAGATATCTACGTACTCGCCCCTCCAAATCTTTTCCTTGGTAGACTGGGCCAAATGGTCCCCCAAGGGCAAGGAATACCCTGCTGTTGGCAAAGCCGACACCGGCACCGAGGGAACTACGGGTAAGGTAAATTGAGCCTGAGCCAGCCCGGGGATCCCCAACACATTTCCCAGCACATTGGGGGCACCACCCCGCCCCAAGCCCTGTGTCGTGGGCAAAGTCGCTGGGTGGGCCGGGGGCCATTGGGCCGCCGTGCCACCCGAGCGAGGCCAAGGCCATTGAACAGTCCCCCCCGATGAAGTCAGTTGTGTGGGTGCATTAACTTGGACTGCATACTCACCCGCTGCACCCCCGCGGGCCGCCCCCACCGGGGGTTCCGGCCTGCTGGGGGCGTCGGAGCTCACGACCGAAGCCGAGCTCGTCGACGGAGCCAGACCAGCACCAGACTGCTGCACCTGTGGGGTGGGGAGCTGCGAGGCAGTGGCCGCCAACGGCCCACACGCCTCAGGCGGCTCAACCCGACCCATCACCGGCTGTTGTTCGGTGGCCAAAGGGGGAACCTGGAAACCTAGAGGTACCCCTACTTGGTTGGCCCTCGCCAAGGACGCTTCAAGGGCCGCAACCCGGGCAAGAAGGGCCTCCACGTCGACATAGGGCCTGGCCCCGACAGGGGGCAATTGGGGAACCGGCCCCAAATTTACGGGTACCTGACCAGGTCCCTGAGCCCCAGGGGCCAGATAAGGCCAAGAGCCCATGCTCAGCCCCTGGGAAATCGTAGGAACGCCCTGCAAGGGCAGGGAACCCAACCACCCTCCGTGGCTCGCACCCCCCATGGGGAACTGCGCACCCGGGCAAGAAGGCCCTACCGGACGAACCATGGCAGGGGCCGTGGTCGTCGTTTGCGGGCCAAGGGCCGAGGCCCCGTCCGGGGCTGCGGGTATGCTCCACGCATCAGACCAAGGAGCTACCGATCCCATCCCACCGTTCCCGGTGGGATGCGCTAGAGGTGGCTGCGGAATAGGCGCAGTCGCGGTCCTCCGACCCAGCTGACGCCTCCGCGCCGATCGAGCCACGTTCGCGGCTGCCTTCTTCTTCGAGGGCATGGCCAATGTAGCTAAGAAGTCTAAAGAAAAGAGAAAGCTACCCGAAAAGGCTTCCCTCAAGAAGACACGATCGACGGAGGTAAGGAGGAAAAACTTCTCCGCTCCGTCGGTTCGCCAAAATGGCAGCACGGCTGCCTCGTGGCCAGCCCTTTTATTAGGGTGCTGGCCACGCCCCTAACTACCCGGATGGTTTCGTCCGGTGGGGGGGGGGGGCCGCAAAGAGCGTGGCGGCCATTTTGGCGCCGCGCTTCCAATCTGTGCTGGATGTCCAAGTCAACTTCCAAGGAGTGCCTTTTAAGAGCATTAGATGCACTTCTACATTTCTGTGCTCACATATCCTTACCAGCCTAGATAGTGTATAAATATTGGTCAAGAAATGCAACACTCTAGGCAACTGATCACACAGGGTTGCAATCCATGAAAGCTTGTGCTTGATAGAGTTCAAAGCTTTACATCCCTTTTTTGTTGCTCTTAAGTATATGAAGCTCCTTCATCTAGACCAGGGATTCTCAACTTGTGGCCGGTGGGCCAAATGCGGCCCATGGAGTGATTTCATGTGGCCCCCCACTGCCTCCACTACACCAAGAAGTTCCATGTGGTGGAGGAAAGGCAAAACAGCTATTCAGCCCCCGAAGATGTCTGAGGGAGTGTGACCCGCCCCCTAGCTTTAAAAAGGTTGAGAACTCCTGATCTAGACTAGAGTAACAATTAAAGAAGAGTTAAGTACAGCTAAGACTTTAAAAATAATTTGATTGGTCCTGCTTAGCTGTGTATATGAGAAACTGGTGACTCTCAATCTCTAACATTGCTTCTGTGTACCAAAACACCAACCCATGTATAGTAAAACCTTGTATAACGAAAATAATTCATTCTACAAGGCTTTCCGCTATGTGATTTTTTTCATTATACTATTACCCCCATACTAATGAAAATCCCTATGGTGAAAAAAATCATATAACGAAAATCTCTATGGAAAAAATTTGTACAGTATAACGTAAATCCCTATGGAAAAATTGTACAGTATAACGAAAAAAATTTCGCTAAGCGATTTTTTCCATTGAAATCATTGTTATACAACTTGTCCCCATAGGGATGCCGTATTGCATAGCGAAAATTGTTGTTATATGATTTTTCCCATAGGGTGCGGTATTTTCACATATCGAACATTTTTGTTATGCTAGGCACCATTCCCCCCTCCAAACCTTTTCATTGTGTGATATATTTTTTTTGCTATAGGGGACATTCATTATACAGTACAAGGTTCCACTGTAATTGAAAAGAGTGCTTGACCAAGAAAGCCGACTGCCAGCAACTAAAAGAATATAATAGGATTAAAGATGATGAACTGACCACAATGACAATTAAAATTGGAAGGAGCTTTTCTGTGGTGAGAAAACAACTGGCAACTGTTGAGAATGGTCTGTGCTGAAATGGTGAGCGATAACCTCATATATTTGTATTTTAATGAAACACAAGTTCATACTTAACATTTTGTCTGCTACCTCATGTTTACTTAAAAAGAAAATAATTATGGCATTTTAAGAACTGCTAACAAGTTCAGCTAGGATAATAATTCTCAGTAACAAATAAATAAAACAAGACTCTTAAGGAAAGGTTTAAAAAATAAATGAATTAGATACTCTTCCCCCTTGCTACTGATTGTAAAAGATCATAGCAACATATTACAGTTACAACTTATATTAGCTACTATAAGTAATATTCTCCAGGTCTAAATTGCATATGTTATGTCTCTCTCCTAAACACAGAATCACAAACATACATCACCCCAGAGCAAAATCTGTAATACAATTGAGTTCTCAGAAGAAAAAGAACTCACAAATCATTAATGAGCAAATTCAAGAAAGCAATTGTTTACGATGCCAAGAACATACTGTTTCCTACCATATAAATCATATGCTGCAGCTTGTGCACATTCAAAGTAGATGAAAGGAAAGTTAACATCAGGAGATTGTATCTTATATGCAACTATTGCTTTTTGTATAGGTGTCACACTGAAAACACTTAGTTCACCAAAATTAAGTGTGCTTTCATATGATCAATGGAGCTGCTGGGAAGAAAGTTTACTGCAGACTACAGTTTACCATCTTAACTGTAGAATTTGGCCAAAATCCCATTACACTGGTACCTCACACAACTATTTTAATCCGTTCCATGGGGCTCGTTGTTGTATGAAACAATTGCTATACGATGCATGCATCGTATAACGATTTTCCCTATGGGATGCATCGTACAATGATTTTGCTTTTTTGTTTTTTGCTAAGTGATTTTTCCCATTGAAAAATTGTTGTACGATTTGATTGTGAGGAGCTCCAGAGGGATCTCTTGACACTGGGGGAGTGGGCAAAACAGCGGCAAATGAGCTTCAACATTAGTAAGTGCAGAGTGATGCATGTTGGGGCAAAAAACCCCAATTACATTTATAAACTGATGGGGTCTGAACTCTCTGCGACAAAGCAGGAAAGGGACCTTGGTGTCCTGGTGGACAACTCAATGAAGATGTCAACCCAGTGTGCCTCAGCAGTGAAAAAAGCAAACTCAATGTTAGGGATCATTAGGAAGGGTATAGAAAATAAGTCAGCAAGTGTCATTTTGCCTCTTTATAAATCTATGGTGAGGCCCAATCTGGAATACTGTGTATAGTTCTGGTCGCCATACCTCCAGAAGGATATTATGGAGTTGGAGAAAGTGCAGAGGAGGGCAACCAGAATGATTAGGGGACTGGAACACCTTCCTTACCATCTGAGGCTGCAACGGTTGGGCCTCTTCACTCTTGAACGACGGCGTCTAAGAGGTGACCTGATTGAAGTTTATAAAATCATGCACGGTGTGGACAAAATAGATAAGGAAAAACTGTTTTCCCTATCGCACAACACTAGAACTAGGGGACACTCGATGAAACTTTTGGGTACTAGTTCTCAAACAAATAAGAGAAAGTACTTTTTCACCCAGAGGATTACTGGTCTATGGAACTCCCTGCCAGAAGAAGTGGTGACAGCTGTCAGTCTTGACAGCTTTAAGAAAGGATTAGACAAGTTCATGGAGGACAAGGGTATCAATGGCTATAATTATGGATACTTAAGGACAACCTCGGGGTTGGAGAGATAGGCAGGATATCTCCCAATGCCATTTCCAGGGAATCCTAAGCAGGTGAAGGCATCTCCTTGGGAATACCCTGAAGGAAATGGTGAGCCACTGTGTGAGACAGAATGCTGGACTGGATGGGCTGTGGCCTGTTCCAGCAAGGCTGTTCTTATGTTCTTATTTTTTCCATAGGTAAAACTGTTATGCGGGACACCATTAACCCCACCCCCCAACCTAATTGTTATGCGATTTCGTTGCTATACAGGGCGATTGTTGTATGAGGTTCCACTGTATCTTCAATTAGTATGATTACCAGAGAAGAAAGATGGGAGCTATAACCCAGACATGTCTGGATTTTTATGGATAAAAACGTTTCATCAATAGGTGAAAGGAATTGAAAAACAGAAGATAGCAGGATAAGGTTTCTCCACTACATTCAGCACAAAGAGCTTTGGATACAGTCTTAAACATGGCTACTCAAAACTATACCTCATTACTCCCAGTTTCAACCAATTTGAAATTTGATAGACACTGCATTTATCAATTGCAAATGTATGAGACTACTTCTATAATGAGGAATCCCACTATGATAGACAAAAATGCAAGTTCTACATTTTTGGGTTCTACAACAAAATACAAGCTTATATTCCATCTTCCATGAGTCATGGAATTTGGACTTTCATGAAATGCAAAGACCATTCTAGGAGAAAGCTGGGCAAAAGTCAAAAATACTTTCCTAATCATCTTCCCTTCATTTGCAAAGCATTCATCACAGAAATATGTTTGGATCAACACTTTTTAAAAAATTTGTTTCAGATTTTCCAGACCTGCAGCACCTTAAAGCAACTCTTGGGGAGGGGGGTGGATTGCTATCTGTTCAAAAACTGCATATCAATGCTATCTTCTTAAAACATTTATACCAGAAATAACTATAGAGGTTTGATACAAGAAAGCACTGCATCATTTTAAACCTTCCATTCTGATATGAAAGGCTAAGTAAAAGGAAAAAAATGTGACTTTAAGAGAAAACCACAGATATAGAGGGGAGGAAAATACAGTACAGTAGTGTACTAGGAAATGACTGTAGTCTCCTTCATTCCACCTTCTGGGCCTTGCTTCTACAGCAAAAGAGTGGTTGCCTGCAGGAAGGATGGAAATTTTTGAGGATAAACTGAACAACCACAAATGTTCCAGCCATCATCTTTGCAGCACAGGGCTGGCTGAAAAGGGTGTGTGCATCTGTACTTCTTAAATGCTATATACCCATTACTTAAACAGAAAAAGAAGATTCAGCTATTTTGGCTCACTCTCTCTTTTCTCTCCCACCCCATATTGACAACACTTCCTCCCTAGTTTCTTGGCTATAATAACCAGGAACAGTCCAAAAGCTGGCCAGAAAACCCTGTTCTCCTAAACACCACTTCACAGGAGGTGAAACAGCCTGCAAAACAGCCTGTGGGAAGCCTTGTACATTGATGCTAGAAAGAAAAAATAACTCAAAGATGGGTTTTTTTTAAAAAAAAAAACACGTACATTTTGAATTACCATTAGCTAGTGCTAGGCTCTGAAACCTAGATCACAAACCTTGACTGACTCTATATGCTAGGGACTTATCAAAACTGAGTAAATCCAACCAAAAGTATGTAATTTATGTCCACAAACTATGTATCCTGGCTTGAGAATTCTCATTAAATTCACGGTAACTTATTTTCAAATAAACAGGACCAAGAGGCAAGAATGCAAATCTTAGCATACTCAACCAGAGGTAAGACCATAACTGTCAAGTTTTGGATTTGGAAATAAGGGAAATTTCCCGGCAAATAAGGGATACTTGACAGCTATGCTTATCCTGTGCTGCCCTCCAATGGTGGCAATAGGACATTGCAGTCTAATTAATAAGGGACGACGGCTGGAAAGAGGGTAAAATAAGGTGTTTTCCCGGCCAATAAGGGATACTTGACAGCTATGGGTAAGACCCAATGAATTCAGCCCCAATGATCAATGGGTGTTAAAAAGAACTTAAAACTTTGCACCATTTATAATAGGCAACTAAGCCAACCCACTTAAGTGAAGAATTAACAGCGACAAGAACTGGAGGCAACCACTTGATGGGAAATGGTTAGAGTATTGGGTTAAAACTCCGAATCCTAATGAGTTCGAATCCCTACTTAGCCATGAGGCTCACTGAATGACTTTCAGCTAGTCACCCTTTCAGCCTAATGATTCTTTGAACCATCTATACTGAGCTTACCAAAGGAAATAGGGGTTATAAATACTAGAAAATATTTATATCCAAAGTTGCCTAGATTTTTGCCACTGAATCTCTTGACAGAGATTAATAGTCGTTTTTGGATATGTACAAACTGTACCTTTGCAGAATCATGAATAACTGAGTTAGAAGGGCCAGTGAGATCATCAAGGAGTGGTCAAACTATGGCCCACGGGCCAGGGCCGGTCCACGGTGCCAAATCATCAAGCCCACATTGCCCGCACTGCAACCAGAAGTAAAACATGCCCGTGCATGCGCAAACACTGCCGTAAATGCACCTTCAGCTGTCATAAATGCATTTATGACAGCAGCGGACTTGTTTTACAGCAGAGTTTACGGTGGGAGGAACCATGTAACCAGTCCATGGCACAAAAAGTTTGGGAACCCCTGAATCAAGCCCAACCCCTTACTTAATGCAGGAATCCAAATCAAAGCAGATCTGACAAATGGTTGACCAATTTCCCCTTGAATGCCTCCAACTAAGGCGCACTTACCACCTCCTGAGGTAACTGGTTCCATTGTCATTCTGCTCTAACAGTTAAGAAGCTGTTTCTGATATACAGCCAATGTCTGGCTTCCTGTAGTTTCAGCCCATTATTACATGCCCTGTACTCTGGGATGATTGACAACAGATCCTGCCCCTTCTCTTTATGACTATCTTTCAACTATTTAAAAAGTGTAGTACTTGTAGTATTACTGAGAAAAGTATACACCATATTGTAATCATGCATTCCCGCCCCCCTTCCTGGTGTAGGACTTTGCATTTTTCTCTATTAAGTTTCATTCTGTTCTTCTCATAGCCACAAGCAGAAACTCAACAGAGAACAGGGACGGGCAAATGACTTCCCTGGAAGCAGATGGGCAGCTGAAGTGCCATACCCAGAATCTCACACCCAGTGATGCACTGCAAAAAAAATTACTACCTACTCTGTGGGCAGGCCAAATCTGTGGGCGTGGCCAAACATCCTGCATTATGGGCTATAGAGGTGGGTGTGGCCAACCAAGTGGGCATGGCCTGGGGAAATTTCCACTACCGGTTCTGCAGAACCTGACAGAACCTGCTGCAGTGCATCACTGCTCACACCCCATCCAGTCCACCTGTGAATCCGTTTCCAAGGTTTGCACTGCAAGCTGACTATCATCCATCCCACCCTCAAGAACATACTAAACCAGGAAGCCTAAAACGGCATCCGTTTCCTCATTCTTTTTAAGGAAGATTTGGGGGGACCCTTTCAATTTTAGATGTGGGACACCCAATTCAGAAACCCTAACGTCTGATTGGTCACCTTATATTGGGGAGGGGGGATAAACTGTAGTACATTGCCCAGAGTGGGTGAATATCCCAGATGGGTGGGATATAAATAAATACTGCATAGTTAAAGCAATTGAGTTAAGATGAATATGTTATTAATAAAAGTAAAAGGGTAAATAATATATGAAGAGTATAGAAAAGAAGCATGGACTGCAGTGGCTCAATGGCTAAGATGCTGACTGGAAGACGGCAGGTCAGCAGTTCGATACCCAAATACTGCAGGATGGAGTGAGCTCCCGTCTCTGCCCCAGCTCCTGCCAACCTAAGCAGTTCGAAAGCAAGAAATTGCAAGTAGATAAATAGGGACCACTTCGGTGGGAAGGTAAACAACGTTCCATGCACTCCGTTGTCTAGTCATGCCTGCCACATGACCACAGAAACGTTTGCAAATGCAGACAGCGCTGGCTCTTTGGCTATGAAGCAGAGATGAGCATTGAACCCTAGAGTCTGATACGACTGGCTTTCAAGCAAGGGTGACCTTTACTAGAGAGAGAAAAAACAATGTTATTAGAAATTACCTAATGAGCATGGGGAAAGGAGGAGGAGGAGAATGTAATAGAAAAGATAAGATACTGTGGGAGGTGTTGGAAAACATCAATATATGTTTATAATTTTTTCATATATATATTTTGTGAGAGGTGGTTAGAGTGGCGTAGATAACACAGGTTTTTCCCTGTTGTTGTTTTGTTGTAGTTAGTGAACGAGAAGGGGAAGGAGTGGAGGTATATGTTAGGGTGGGGTGTGTGTTATATATGTTACAGTTTGGTCAATAGAAAAATAAAACTGTTCACAATGGTAGGCAAGGCAAGGCAAGGCAAGGCAAGGCAAGGCAAGGCAAGGGTAGGGTAGGGTAGGGTAGGGTAGGGTAGGGTGGATGGATGAATGGATGGATGGATGGATGGATGGGTGGGTGGATGGATGGATGGATGGATGGATGGATGGATGGATAGATAGATAGATAGATAGATAGATAGATAGATAGATAGGTAGGTAGGTAGGTAGGTAGGTAGGTAGGTAGGTAGATAGATAGATAGATAGATAGATAGATAGATAGATAGATAGATAGATAGATTCTACTCCTTTCCTCCTGCTCTCCCTTCCTTAAGCTCCTCAGCCCCCCACCCTACCCCCGGCGCCCATGGCTTCTTCGCGGGCTTACTCACTCGGCGTATCCCGTGGTCCAAGGCAGGTGCCTGGTCTCCTTGTTGAGGATGAGGATGGGCCGGGCGATGTGGTCGGCGGAGCACTCGACCTCGTCCGGGGAGAGCCCCAGGAACTCGGGCCGCCCGTAAGGGAAGCGGAGCGGCAAATCCACGCCGCCGTTGCCGTGCTCGGTGGCGCTCGCGTTGCCAGCCATGATGCCGCCCATGAAATTGGCCACGGCGCACTTCACCCGGCTGAGCATAGTCGCCCCGTCGCCCGCGGGAGCAGCAGCAGCAGCCGCGGGGGCAGGAGGAGGAGGAGGAGAACCGGCACCGCCACGGCCGCCGCCGCCGCCGCCACCACCACCACCATCTACTTCTCGGCCGGGCGACGAGGGCGCAAGGCTCGGGCTGGGGACCAGGTGGCCTCCGCCTCCTGCTGCCCCTGGATCGGAAGAGCCGAGACGCTTCCGCAATGGAGGAGCGGCATGGAGCGGCCGCGTAGGAAATCCACCGCCGCCACGGACCAACTCAGCACACTCTCGCCGCCGCGGCTGTCCTTCCTCCTCCTCCTCCTTCTGCAGAGGATCCAAACCTGCTTGGCTCTCCCTCCAACCACCCCCTCCCGCCCCCGCCTCTCTCCTGCTGCTGCTGCTGCTGCTCGCCCAGCTGGACCCCAGCGGAGTCACATGACAAGGAGACGCGGCGGCGGCGGCGGCGGCGGAAACTTCCTGCTCCTCCAGCCGCCGGGATTCTGCCCTGGGCTGGCTTACTTGTCACTTCTCTCTAGTCTTTGAGCAGAGGGAAGGAGGCGGCCCTACACCGTTTGCCTACAGCACAGGTCTCCTGGTGGCCATGGGAGTGCGGGGGCTTAGGGGGGGGTTAAGAGAGGCTGAGCTCGAGGACTGGGAAGGTTGGCAGGTCAGCAGTTTGAGACCCGAGTGCTGCACGACGGATTGAGCGCCCGTTGGCTCCTGCCAATCTTTTTTTTTCTGTAGGTGCTGTGCTGCATCCGTTCCGAATATTGGCTATCATCATGGCGATAGTCTTCGTGTTGTTCTTAATAATAATAATAATAATAATAATAATAATAATAATAATAATAATAATAATAATAATAATAATAATAATAATAATAATAATAATAATAATAATGATGATGATGATGATGATGATGATGATGATGATGATGATGATGATGATGTCCATTCGGAGGCTACAGCTGGTCCAGAATGCAGCTGCTCAGGTGGTGATGGGGTGTGGGCATTATGCCCATGCCTCACCGCTGCTTCAAGAGCTGCACTGGTTGCCAGTATGGCTCCGGGTGCAATTCAAGGTGCTGTTTTTGACCTTTAAAGCCCTTCATGGCAATGGGCCAGGATACCTAGGAGACTGCATCACCCCAAGGTGTCATACCCGTCCTACGACCGGAAGGGGTTGGTTATGGTCCCTGCAGCAAAAGAAGCCCATCTTGCTGGGACCAGGAGGAAGGCCTTCGTGTCAGCCCCGGCGGCCCTTTGGAACCTCTTGCCACTCGAACTACGCCTCCAGACGGAGCTGCTTCCCTTTAGAAAACAACTGAAAACTTGGCTATACCAGCGGGCATGGGGCATGGCCTGCTGGCTTATTTAGCTTACACTGGCTTGTCCTGATATTTGTTTTTTGTTTTTTTTTAATTGTGCGGGGAGGGGAGGGTTAGTTAGGTGGTTTTAAAATTGTTTTTAATGGGCTCTCTTAAATTGTTTTTATTGTTGTTTTTGATTATGCTTGTCAGCCACTTCGGGTCACTCTCTTTTGTGTCTTGCACGGAAGACAAAGAAGGAGTCGCAGGAAGGACTTCATTGATGATCAGGATGAACATGTGGTAATGGCGGAGGTACATCACATTATATACAGTAGTACAATGCATTTGAATCTTGCTGCACGGTAGCTCATTGGTTGCTACCGGCGTGACGTCGTCCAAGTCACACCCATCTTCTGTAGTTGTTTGATAGTGCGGGGAAGTTCCCGCGGCTGCCGGTGATTTGAGGAATGAGAACCATGTGAGTTGAACGCTCGCAGCTGCCCTCTATGGGCAGCTAACTCGCGTTCCTTTAACAGCTGTGCTACATTGTAATTGTGGTCAGGTTACATTCATACATTTCTTAAAGCAACATTGTACATACATAACATCCCTCCCCCCTAGGATGGGACGAAGTCCCTCAACCATTGTGGCTTGCTGCACGTGCGCCTGAGGCGTGTGGTCGCTTGACTTAACACAGGGGAGCCGGAGGCTCCTGGTTCTGCGGAGTCCTGCCCTGCAACGGAAAGGGGGGGCTCATTAGTGGCTCGGTGTGGAGTCTGTGGTAACCTTGCATTGGGGGACGGGAATGGAATGAACAGTTGGGAAGTGAACCCCTGCCTACCGTTCGAGGAGCTTGGGGTTCCCCCCAGTACGAATCTCGGGACCGACGAAGAGGCCCTCGTGGCCTCGCCACCCCCCGTTCCCTGCCCGGGAGTTCTGGAGACTGTGGTGGGCGGACTTCCCCCTGTTGCCTGTCTTGGGGGTGTTTGTCTCCGAGGGGCTGGAGCTATGGTATATTCTAAAACAAAAGGGCTGGGGGGACTGGAAGTACCAGGGGCTGAACTGAAACCCCTCTTCTCGCTAGGACGGGTGGGGGACCACTCCGCGACACCCCCCTGGTACTGCAACTCATAATCAACTTCATCCCTCTCCTCTAAGGTATCCATGCATTTGTATCCGCGGATATGCGTTTGTATCCGCGGGTGCCACCATGTCTCCCCCTTGGGTAACGCGGGTGGGGGAGGACCCTAACGCTGATTCCCCCTCACTGGTGACTCGCCTTCTGAGCTGGTCGCCGTGCCTTCTCCAGAGTAGACCTGAGCTAGTCTCGACCCTGTAGGATACCGGCCCCGTTTGCTCAACAATCGTCCCAGGTTCCCACGCTGGCCCCGAGGCCGTGTAGTTCCTGCAGTGAACCGGGTCCCCTACTGAAAAACTTTTGGAGCTCTCTCCCCCTATGTTTATATTTCTCCCTTCATCCTCCACCCTGGACGGATCCATCCGGTCAAAAAGTGTTACCGGACGCCTCCTCATGAGGAGTTCGGCTGGGGAAAAACCTGAAGCTAGGGGGTTGTCCTGTAGCAGATGAGGAACTGACATAGATGCAGGTTCAACTCACCGGGACCTATGCGCCGCAGTGCGTCTTTCGTAGTGCGCACTTGGCGCTCTACCTGACCGTTTGTGGCGGGGTGAAACGGGGCAGCGGTAATGTGCCTGATGGCGTTTCTCTCAATAAAAGTCTTGAATTCTGCAGACGTGAAGGTACTAGCGTTATCGCTAACGAGGACGTCTGGCAGGCCGAAACAGGCAAAAAGCTTGCGCAACTGTTTAATGGTTGCCGCAGAGGAAGTGCTATTCATGGGGATTACTTCCAACCACTTGGAGTAGGAGTCGACTACCAGCAGAAACATGGACCCACGGAAAGGGCCAGCGAAGTTGACATGAATCTGGGACCATGGCCCGCGGGCCGTGTCCCATTCCCTATGGGGCAACCGGGACTCCTCGGGCCGAGAGCTCTGGCAGCTCTCACACATGCCCACTAAACGTTCTATATCCCCGTCTATCTGGGGCCACCAAAAGAAACTCCTGGCCAGAGCCTTGGAGCGCACGATCCCGGGGTGACTGGTATGCAGTAGCTTCAGTACCTTAGCCCTCAGCTTCTCTGGGATGACTATCCGTTGGCCCCAGAGTAGACAGCCCCTTTCCAGGGAAAGTTCCACTCTGCGCCTGAAAAATGGCTTGAAATGTTCCTCGGGGGGAGTAGTGGGCCACCCTTTCCTAACCCAGGAACTAACTAGGGCCAGTATCTTGTCGGCCGCCGTGGCCTTGGCGAGGTCGGCCGGGACGATGGGGGGTGAGTCGAGAGACTCGATCAGCAGGACTTGGTGGTCCTGCTCTACCTCGCATGTGGGGTCCCCTAAACTAGGGAGAGGGGATCGGGACAGGGCGTCCGCATGGGAGATCTCCTTCCCTGGGCGATAGACCAGCTCATACTGGTAGGCGTTGAGGAAAATGGCCCAACGCAGCATCCTGGGGGATAGAATTTGCGGGGTGGGTTTGCCGGTAGTGAAGATCCCCAGAAGCGGCTTGTGATCCGTCACTACCGTAAACTCGCGGCCGTATAGGAAATCGTGGAACTTCTTCGTTCCCGCGATTATGGCTGGGGCCTCCCTATCTGTTTGCGCGTAATTGCGCTCGGCCTTCGAGAGGGACCTTGAGTAGTACGCCACCGGGGCTTCCCTCCCGCTCTCCAACACGTGGTACAGAACCGCCCCCACCCCCACTGGGGACGCATCACAGACTAAAACCACTGGTTTTTTCGGATCGAAGTGGGTCAGGACAGCATCCGAGGATAGGAGTGACTCCAGCTCCTTGAATGCTTTCTCCTGCCTGTCCCCCCACCGCCAAGCCGCGTACTTTTTAAGTAACGCGTGCAGTGGCTCCGCAACCGATGCCTTCCGAGGCAGGAAGGAATGATAGAAATTTAGGAGCCCTAGAAATGACTGCAGCTCCGGTTTCGCGGTGGGGCGAGGGGCGTCTCTCACGGCCGCAACCTTGGACTCGGAGGGTTTGATTCCGTCCGGGGTTACCTTAAAACCTAGAAACTCAACCTCCCTCGCAAAGAATACACACTTATCCCTCCTCAATCGAAGTCCTGCCCTCTCGAACACTGAGAGGACCCCATCTAGCCTCTTTGCTAGCTCTAGTTCGCTCCCCGCTGTTATCAACACGTCGTCTAAGTATGGGAGGACGCCTGGAAGCCCCTTTAAAAGGCGTTCCACGAGGGACTGGAAAATTCCGGGGGCCGAATTCACGCCAAACTGAAGGCGCGTTACCTTAAATGCCCCCTTGTGCGTCACGATCGTTTGCGCGGCGGCAGCAGCCGGGATTACAGAGAGCTGCTGATATGCCTGGGCCAGATCTAGCTTGGCGAAACACCTCCCCCCATGTAACGTGGCCAGCAAATGGCTGACCACGGGCACCGGGTATGCATTTGGCCGAATGGCCTTATTTATCGTACATTTATAGTCCGCACAAATCCTGACCTCCCCGTTTGACTTGAGGGCTGTAACAATCGGCGTTTCCCACTCCGCCGAGTCAACTGGAACCAAAATCCCCTGCCCCACCAATTTGTCCAGTTCCGCCTCGATCTTGTCCTTGAGGGCGAAAGGCACTCTCCTTGGCTTGAGGCGGATGGGCCGGATTTCTGGGTCCAGCTCAAAGGAAACCGGGGGCCCCTTGTATTTCCCGAGCCCCTTCTTGAAAACGTCCAGGTGTGCATTGCACACGTCCCGCATTGGGTCAGTCTCGATGGCGTTAATGCCGGACAGTTCGATCCCCAGAGGAGCAAACCACTGCGTTCCCAAAAGGCAGCACCTCCCCCCTTTGAGGACCACTAGGGGCAGTTTCTCGGAGTAGTTCTTGAACTTCACCTTGAAGTTCCCCACCCCCAACACCGGGATCCCATTTCCCTGCACGTCCCGTAGGTGAGATCTCATGGCCCGCAGTTTGGGCCGCTTCTCTGGGGGAATACGCATAAACTCTTTTTGGGACAGGATGGAATAAGATGGCCCCGAGTCTATCTCCATCCTCACTGGGACCCCCTGCAACAGTACCTCTATGAAAAACCGCCGGTGCTCCAGGCCCATGCGGTTCACGCCTTCCTCGCTGTAGCTGGCTGAGACCTTCCTGGTGCCGGCCGCCTTTCGTTGGTGCATCTGGGAATGGCTGGAACTGCCCTTGTCCTCGACTCGCCCGCGCCTGCATACTCGGGCGATGTGTCCTTTTCAGCCGCAGTTGTGACACTCGGCCTTTTGGAACGGGCACCTCGTGCGGTCGTGGGGCGCCCCACAATCGTCGCAGTGGCGGTCCTGCCGTTCGCGGGTCTGCCGCTTCTCCCCTCGCTTCTTGATCCTCTGGACATCGTCGTCCTCGCTGGAGTAGGGGTCCGCTGTCGTGGACGACTCCTCGGACAACGTTGGTGTGCCGGCGGGCGGCTTGGGGGCCCGCCAGGCCGCCTTCACTGGTGTCCGCCGGGCCGCCTGTACTGGTGACTTGGCCCTCTCGGACGTGGTCCCTCGGGACTTGAACAGTCTGACCCCGCTCCTGGCCTCCTCGGCTGCTTGGGCCTCCCGCAGTACCTCGTTGAACGTGAGGCGGTGGTCGCGGGTCATCAGCCTCCTCTGAAGCTCCTTGTCCCTCAAACCACACAACATGCGGTCTCGGAGGGCCTGGTCCAGGTCATCCCACTGGCAGTGCACCGCTGCAAGCCTCAGGGCCGCCGCGTAGGCGGACACAGATTCGCCCGGTCGCTGGTCTCGCCTGTGGAATGCGACCCGGGCTGGGAAGATCGAGACGGGCGGCTGGAAATGCTCGCCCAACCTCTCCAGGATGCGGTCGAGGGGCACTTCGTCCACCTTCCGGGGGGCCACCAGGGTCATCAGGATACGCAGCGTGGCCGGCCCCACCTGAGCCAGGAAGTGGGAGCGCATTTTCGCGGCGGCGTCGACGCCCGCGGCTTCCATCGCGTGCCGAAACTGGCACTCGTAGAGCTCCCATTGTTCGGGCTCGCTGACATCGAACTGGTACGGCTTGACCTTGGGATTCGCCATCGATCCCATCCTCGTCGCCAATTTTGTGTCTTGCACGGAAGACAAAGAAGGAGTCGCAGGAAGGACTAACACAGGTTTATTCATTGATGATCAGGATGAACATGTGGTAATGGCGGAGGTACATCACATTATATACAGTAGTACAATGCATTTGAATCTTGCTGCACGGTAGCTCATTGGTTGCTACCGGCGTGACGTCGTCCAAGTCACACCCATCTTCTGTAGTTGTTTGATAGTGCGGGGAAGTTCCCGCGGCTGCCGGTGATTTGAGGAATGAGAACCATGTGAGTTGAACGCTCGCAGCTGCCCTCTATGGGCAGCTAACTCGCGTTCCTCTAACAGCTGTGCTACATTGTAATTGTGGTCAGGTTACATTCATACATTTCTTAAAGCAACATTGTACATACATAACACTCTCGAGTGAGGGAAGCGGGATATAAATGTATTTAAATAAATAAATAAATAAATAATAACAGTACTCATCTCTGTTTCAACGCCGAAGAGCCAGCGCTGTCCACTTCTGCAGACGCTTCCATGGTCATGTGGCAGGCATAACTAGACACCGGAGCATACAGAACACTCTTTACCTTCCCACCGAAGTGGTCCCTATTTATCTACTTGCAATTTCTTGCTTTCGAATTGCTAGGTTGGCAGGAGCTGGGACAGTAATAATAATAATTTCGTGTCAGAAATTATTCTGAGTTGAAAGGATTTTTAGCTGGAGAAACTCCGCTCAGGGGACGCCCGAATGAGGCTCCTTTCATGTCTCCAAGAGGTGGGACAGAGACAGGTGCTCATGCAGTACCCGGCCCGGTCTCGAACTCCTGATTTGCCAGCCTTCTAGCTAACAAGGCGAACTTCTTAAGCACTAAGCCACTGCAGCGCCCTTCCTGTTAACTCCTCCGAACGGTTCTTCTGAGGACGTTCCACACCAGTATCTCAATTTTTTTTTAGCTATGAAGACCGTCTATGTGAGGGATTCTTAACCTGAGGGCCAGATGCGGCCTGCAGCACTAGTTCATGTGGCCCCCACCGATTCCACCACACCAGGAAGTGCCATGTGGTGGAGGAAGGACAAAATGGCCACCCAGCCCCCAAAGCTATCTGAGGGAACGTGGCTTTAAAAGGTTGAGAACTCTTGGTCTATGTCCTCTCTTCCCAGGAATCTACCCTCCTTGCAGTGTGAGTTGGGAGTATTCTGTATTTCATGCCGTTCCTGCCAGCCTAGCAGTTAGAAAGCAAGAAATCGCAAGTAGATAAATAAGTACCACTTCTTCAGCTTCTGGTCATGCCTGCCACATGACTACGGAAACATCTGCAGACGCAGACAGCGCTGGCTCTTTGGCTGTAAATGGAGATGAGCATCACCGAGCAAGGGAGACCTTTGCCCTGGTGGGCTTGATTTCAAGAATAAATGAATTCAAGCCTGTGTTTTATGGAGCAAACCACATTGCATTCAGGGGAACTTACTCCCAGGTAAATGGGGACAGGATTACAGCCTGGAGTTGGCAAATTGTGCAAAAATAGAACTGGTTGGCTTAAAATAAAATAAAAATTGAAAGGGGTTTTCCTCTTGCCTGCTCGGGGAGGTTGGTGTGCTGATGCCAAATAAAAGGCTGTAATCTTTAAGGTGCCACGTGGGTCTCTATTGGTTTTGCTCTTCTTATGACTCTGTGGACATAAGAACATAAGAACAGCCTTGCTGGAACAGGCCACAGCCCATCCAATCCAGCATTCTGTCTCACACAGTGGCTCACCATTTCCTTCAGGGTATTCCCAAGGAGATGCCTTCACCTGCTTAGGATTCCCTGGAAATGGCATTGAGAGATATCCTGCATATCTCTCCAACCCCGAGGTTGTCCTTAAGTATCCATAATTATAGCCATTGATACCCTTGTCTTCCATGAACTTGTCTAATCCTTTCTTAAAGCTGTCAAGACTGACAGCTGTCACCACTTCTTCTGGCAGGGAGTTCCATAAACCAGTAATCCTCTGGGTGAAAAAGTACTTTCTCTTATTTGTTTGAGAACTAGTACCCAAAAGTTTCATCGAGTGTCCCCTAGTTCTAGTGTTGTGAGATAGGGAAAACAGTTTTTCCTTATCTACTTTGTCCACACCGTGCATGATTTTATAAACTTCAATCAGGTCACCTCTTAGACGCCGTCGTTCAAGAGTGAAAAGGCCCAACCGTTGCAGCCTCAGATGGTAAGGAAGGTGTTCCAGTCCCCTAATCATTCTGGTTGCCCTCCTCTGCACTTTCTCCAACTCTATAATATCCTTCTGGAGGTATGGCGACCAGAACTGTACGCAGTATTCCAGATTGGGCCTCACCATAGATTTATAAAGAGGCAAAATGACACTTGCTGACTTATTTTCTATACCCTTCCTAATGATCCCTAGCATTGAGTTTGCTTTTTTCATTGCTGAGGCACACTGGATTGACACCTTCATTGAGTTGTCCACCAGGACACCAAGGTCCCTTTCCTGGTTTGTCGCAGAGAGTTCAGACCCCATCAGTTTATAAATGTAATTGGGTTTTTTTGCCCCAACATGCATCACTCTGCACTTACTAATGTTGAAGCTCATTTGCCACTGTTTTGCCCACTCCCCCAGTGTCAAAAGATCCCTCTGGAGCTCCTCACAATCTCTCACAGTTTTCACTACCCTGTATAATTTAGTGTCGTCAGCAAATTTGGCTACCTTGCTTTTTACTCCTACCTCTAGATCATTTATGAAGAGGTTGAAAAGCAGGGGTCCCAGTACTGAACCTTGGGGGACCCTACTCTTTACTTCCCTCCACTTGGAGAAGTGTCCATTTAGTGCTACCCTCTGTTTCCTGTCCCTTAGCCAGTTGCTGATCCAGGACAAGACCTGTCCCTTTATTCCATGACTGGTAAGTTTATTCAAGAGCCTTTGGTGTGGGACCTTGTCAAGTCCAGATAAACAATGTCAACTGGATCCCCCTTATCCACATGCTTGTTGACACTCTCAAAAAATTCCAACAGATTAGTGAGGCATGATTTGCCCTTGTAAAAGCCATGTTGGCTCTCCTTTAGCAGCGCCTTCTCTTCTATGTGCCTATTCATTCTATCTTTTAGGATGTTTCCATCACTTTACCTGGGACACATGTCAAACTGACAGGTCGGTAATTTCCTGGATCACCCCTGGATACTTTTTTGAAAATTGGTGTTACATTTGCTACCTTCCAGTCATCAGGCACAAAGCCTGATTTGAGGGAAAGATTATATATTTTGGCTAGGAGATCAGCAATTTCATCTTTAAGTTCCCTGAGAACTCGTGGATGGATGCCATCTGGTCCTGGTGATTTGTTAGTGTTTAGCTTAACAAGACATGCAAGGACCTCCTCCCTGGTTATTTCTGTCTCGCTTAATTCTTCGGTTTCCCTCCCTACAAAGATAGGCTCTGTTTTGGGCATGTGGTCTCTGTCTTCTTCAGTGAATACTGAAGCAAAGAATTCATTGAGTCTCTCTGCAATCTCTGTTTCCTCTTTAATAACCCCTTGCCTTCCATTGTCGTCTAATGGTCCAATGGCCTTCCTAGTTGGGTTCTTACTTCTAATGTACTTAAAGAAGTCTTTGTTATTTCTCTGAGTATTTTTAGCTAATGCCTTGCATTTGTTCTGCCAAAATTTATGTTTCTGCCTGCTGTCCTCATTTGGACAAGCCTTCCATCTTCTAAATGAGCTTTTCTTGCTCTTGATCACTTCCCGAACAGCTCCTGTAAGCCACATCGGAGTCCTCTTGGAACTGGCAGTGCCCTTTTTCCTTTTGGGTATGTATTCCAATTGGGCCTCTGTTATTGTTTTTGTGATCCATTTATGGCAGAGTGGTGTGCTCTGGCCCCAAAATGCCCACTGCTACCACTGTAAATGTACTGGCTGATTGAGCAAGGTTTCAGAACAAAACAAGGCTACTTCTGTTTCTTTGACTGTGTGGACTACAATAAAATGTGGCAAGTAATGAAAGAGATGGAAATACCATAACACCTTATATGTCTCATGAGAAATCTACATGAGTCAAGAAGCAACAGTTAGTACAGGATATGGAATGACGGAGTGATTTGGAATAGGAAAAGAAGTAAGACACGCTGCATTTTGCCACCCTGCTTATTTAACTTATACACAGAGCACATAATGTGCAGTGTATAAGTCAAAAGTTGGAATTAAAATCGCTGGGAGAAACATCAACAATTTGAGATATGCAAAAGAAGAAAAGGCGGCAGAGAATGAGATGGCTTGATGGCATTGGTGATGCAATGGGCACAAAGCTGGGCGGGCTGAGGAGGATAGGAGTGCCTGGTGTGCAGTAGTCCATGGGGTTGCGAAGGGTTGGAATCAACTGTGCGACTGAACAACAACAAAAAAATTCAGTTCTAATGTCCAAGTCAACAAATTCAAACACTTTTTGTCAGAAGAGTCTGTATTCCTTTATAATTTTACTCACCATGTTGTACTACACTGTTACAAAAATCAAAAGCACAGAAACCTTGAGTAAATAAGAACTCATCACTTGCCTCCATCACCCTTGATTCCATTTGCAGCAGCATATTTGCAAAATCTAAGCCAGCTTTGCATCAAGGAGATGACCTGCGTTCATGAGTCATCGGCGTACAGCTTGCCCACATGTAGAATCTCAGTTAAACCACACAAGTTGCTAGAAGTTCTAAAATAGGGTTCCGTGTGCTTTTTGAAACAATGCTTCCTAAAAGAATGAAAGGCATCTGCTTTTCATAGAATATGCTTTTACCCAACTACCAAGCTTGCTTTTGGTATACAGGTACATTGATTTGTGTTTGGTCTTTGAAAGATACACAGAACTTACTTTGCATGTCTGATTGCTGATGTATCTCTGATAAACTCTTGTCAGAAGCAGAAATGCACTAATTCCCATTAACGTTTGACGCTCAGTGGTGACAAAGCTTGAAAAAAATATTTTTTTGGGACAGCAGATAAAAGAATTCCCCACCCACCTGAGCTTTGCTTGGCAGGATGATGATGAAAGTAATTGAAAAACGTACATTGTCCAAGCTCTGGTAATGCTATATAAAGGTAAAGGTTTCCCTTGCTCGAAAGCCAGTCGTATCCGACTTTAGGGTTCAGTGCTCATCTCTGTTTCAAAGCCGAAAAGCCAGCGTTGTCTGCTTCTGCAGACGTTTCCATGGTCATGTGGCAGGCATGGATAGACTCCAGAGTGCATGGAACGCTGTTACCTTCTCACCAAAGTGCAATTTCTTGCTTTCGAACTGCTAGGTTGGCAGGAGCTGGGACAAAGACGGGAGCTCATTCCGTCCTTCAGTACTCGGGAATCGAACTGCTGACCTTGCGTCTCCCAGTCAGCGTCTTAGCCACTTGAGCCACTGCAGTTCTATATAATTAATATATAATAAATGCTATATAATTCTGTACAAATAAGGGATCATTAGTGAAGACCATCAGCTGAGGCTCCTACCATAGAAGGAACATCAAAGCCCTGACCAACCTGCAGAATACTGTAACTACAAAAGGCATTGGGTTACACAATAGAGGATATCCACTGGCATAAGGCATTGTACTGGCGCTGTCTGATTTAATGAAAGGAACCTTTTCATTTAAAAGGCAGTGTTCGTTCTCTTAATCACTCCAAGTCAAACTATACAGACATGTTATTAAGAAGGAAAGCTTTAAAAGTGCTAATTGTCCCAGCAAGAGATTTTTCACACCTCTAGTTTTTTGCAGATCAGCTTTCTGTACATTATCTTTCATCTTCAGGATATAAGCATGGGAACACTTAAAGCCCTCTGATGTTCACCCAGACAAAGTTGCCTCTAGAATTACCCTTGTGTTTTCAAAGTACCAGGGGACAGCTTCTAAGAACAGTAGTATGATTTTAGAAATGGTAACTTTCAACACCCCTGTTTTTATGGTGATTCACATTTCTCACAGTATCACATTTCCTTGTAGGAATTGATGAGACAGACTCTGGTTCTTTTTATGTGAGCTGGCATGTGTGCAGTTTGAGAAGGTGCTGTCAGTTCTCATCTATAAATATAAACAATCCTATGAGAAAGTGCCAAGAATAGGATAGAATTGTGCCTCGAATGTGCCTAAATTTTGCAATAGTATATTGGTTATGAGCAGAATTTTACAAGTAGTGTGGACAATATCCGTCAAGCGCCGCTCCGGAAAATACGGGAACTGCTCCGGCCCGGGTGCACATGCGCAGGAAAAACGCCATTGCACATGCGCAGAATTCCTTTGCGCATGCACAGAACATGTTTGCACATGTGCAGATGGGTTCTGCACGTGTGTGTGCAGTAACCCCTTTCCCCGCCGTTCTAAATACGTGATGGTGCCAGGAAAGGGGAGGAACAAATGCCAAAATACGGGATTTCCCGGCCAATTCGGGATACTTGACAGGTATGGTGCAATCACAGCAAAGAGCCCTGGTGGTTCAAACTGGTGTTCTGCAACTAAAAGGTTGTGAGTTCAGTCCTGATCAGGACACAAGGTTGACTCAGTCTTTCATCCTTCCAAGGTTGGTAAAATGAGTATCCAGCATGTTGGGGGCAAAATGCTAATTAACTTGTGAACCGCCCAGAGAGAACACTAAACACTATGGGGTGGTACATAAGTGTGATTGCTTTGCTTTACAACAGGAGTGCCCAAACTTTTCCCATCAAGGGCCTGACCATACCCCCTCAGACAGCTGAGCAGGTTGGTCAAGTGGTTCCTCCCACTGGCGGCAGCACTGGTGCATCAATTCACTATGCGTTTTTTGGCGTTTTTGCCGCCTCCACCACTTCCCAAGGCAGCATAGGTGAGGATGGCACATTTTCACTGTGTTTTTGGATTTTTTTCACTGCATTTTCACAGTGTTTTGGCCTGTTTTTAATGTGCTTTTGTGACTTCCAGTGGTGGGTCACTTCCAGTGTCAATGGCAATCTGGCCCGTGGGCCGTAGTTTGGGCACCCCTGCTTTGCAACATTCTTGCCAGAATTCTACTGGCATTTACATAAGGTTTGTGTAACTTGCTGTGGTTAATTGTGGTCAATTGTCAAAGTGTCAGGTAGTCCATGCCTGTTCATACTCCTGATTGTAAATTGGAACGCACTCTTGCACATCTTCAATTAGCCAAGTCAGCCACAGTAAATAATGTACTATACTTCATATCCCGACAGGATTCCGATCTCTTTACTTCTGTGTTCAAAATGGAGAAGAAATTAGATTGTGCTAGGTGCCACTTTGGCGGGAAAGGTAAAAGTGTTCTGCATGCTCTGTCATCTAGTCCTGCCTGCCACATGACCATGGGAACGTCTGCAGACACAGACAGTGCTGGTTCTTTGTCTGTAAACAGAGATGAGTACCGCGCCCTGGAGTCAGACATGACTGGCTTTTGAGCAGCGAGAGCAATCTTTACTTTTGCCTTTGCTTCCAGGAATACTGCAAATTTAACACAGATCTTCAGTTAAATCCTAAATTAGCCTTGCCTTCATAGCGAATGTGACCAATCAAATATTTAAAGAACAAAGGGCTACTTAATTTCCTTCTAGAGGTAGGCAGACAAATTCTAGCAAAAACATAGGAAAAAATTTTAGATCTTCCTTTGAAATTGTGTTAGTGTACTTGGAATATAATTCTAGCAGAAGAAGTTGCTATGTATGTTAAAGTTCAGTGAACGGAAACTCAAAAATATGCTTGTTATTTGCTATTTGATACAAATTAGTACAATAAATTACCAAAATGGACAGGTTGGAGTATCTCTTTTTTATTATTAAGTTTTAATTTTTATATACACAACAAAAAAGAAAAAAAATATTCAATTAAAATACATACAAAAATATCACTTTATAATCTCTATTGGTATGCAAACTTACATATACAATATTGAAAAAAGTAAAATACAAAAACCCTCCTACTTATTATAATAATAAAATTCCATCTCACCCCCACCCTTCCATTACCATTTTTAATTAATGGAATTTATTATTTCCAAATCAATCCTTAACCCATATTAATTATTACATCCACATTTTATTAGATCCCATTAAATTATACCATGCAACCAATAACTAAATAATATTCAACAGTAATACCGTAATCACCCAGTGTATTTACAATATCATGGAGTCTGCGGGATATCACATTTATTTTTACCGTTTCCAAAAACTTATTTGATCAGTTACATTTCCACCACATATGTTCATATGTTCCCAAAGATTATTTACACCTCCAGCACATCTTGCTTTTAGCGTTATCCATTTGATGTAATCTGACTGGAGTCAAGTACCATTTCCACAGTATTTTGAAATTATGTTCTTTTATTCTAACAGACATAGTTCTCATAATCCTTTTCTTCCATTTACCTTTACAAATCTTTTCTGGTATTTCTATATTCAAGTCCTGTTCCCAATTTAACCTCATCGTTTCTTGCGGATTACCATCCTTATTTAAGGATTCTATATATATTTACTCACTATACCCTTAATTCCAATATCACCTTTTCTTATCTTTAATATCAATTCCTCAAATTCGGTTTTATCTCTATCTAAACTAGGTTCTCTCAAATATCTACCATTCCATTTATTTACCAGAGCTGTCTGAAACTAATTCAAATTCAACTGTGCGTAAATTTCTATTTTCCTTTCACTATCTTTACAGGCACGGATCCAGTCCTTCAACAGGAAAACATCATTTCTTATCAATACTTCTTTCACCCTTTTATCCAATTTTATTTGGAAATTTTTAATATCCTCTATTTCTATTACCGGAGATATGCCGGGGCATAAATCCTTATTAATCCTATTCCATACTGCCAAGATTGTCTTCATCATTTTATTTTTAACCTGCATTTTCCCCAGAGTGTTGCCTAGAAATATCCCTTTACCCTCTTGATTTAATTCTTTCATCTCAATTTCTTCCCATAATACCTTTTCCCTCATTAAAATCTTCATAATATTTTTAACTTGAAATGCCCTATAAAACTTCTCCGATTAGGTAAACCCAATCCTCCCTCTTTTTTAGATAAATACCAAAGGGTCTTTACTATTCTAGGTTCCCCCCGTTACAATAATTATTAAATATAACTTGAAAATTCTTAATTTCCTTATCATTTAATTGAACTGGTAATGTATCAAATAAAAAATTTATTCTAGGCAACAACGTCATTTTACACAGTGCTATCCTGCCAAACCAGGATAGCTTTATTTTTTAAAATTGTTCTATTTTATCCTTAATTTCTTTTTGTTTTGTTTTTCATAATTCAATCTCTTAAAATCATCAAATTTATTTGAAATGTTTATTCCCAAGTACTTTAAACTATTTTAACTTGTAATTTGTATTTATCCTTTATTTCATCTTGCTCCTCCTTATTAATATTGCAAAATATCATTTCAGATTTGTCCCAATTTATTCTCAATCCTGTATCTCTTCAAACTCCTTTAAATGTCTTTGTATCTTTTCTAATACATTCCTAGGATGCTTTACAATTACCAAAGTATCATCGGCATAAAGACTTATCTTATTCCCTAATATTCCTTCAATATCCTTATCCTCTCTTATGATGTTTGCTAATAATTCCATCGCCATAATAAACAAAATTGGAGATAATGGGCACTCCTGTCTTGTTCCTGCTTCTAATACAATTTCATCTGTAAATTCATCATTCACCTTAACATTAGCAATACCATGTTGATACAATTGTTCTATCATTCTGATAAATCTCTTCCCAAATCTGAGAGATTTAATTATCTCGCTAATTGTTACCCATTGCAATGAATCAAATGTTTTAAATATATCTAATGATAATAGTCCGACTTTCTGTTTGGTTTGTCATACCATATCTATCATATCTAAAACTTGCCTTGTCAAATCCGACATATGTCTCCCTTTCAAAAACCCACCTGATCATTATTTATATAATTGCCCATAAAACCATTTAATCTATTAGCCATAATTGCTGTGAATATCTTGGCATCTTGATTTATCAAAGAGATGGGCCGATATGACTCCACTTTTTCTAAGTCCTTTCCAGGTTATGGCAGTAAAACAATTGTTGTTCTATACCATGATGTCGGGAACTTTCCCCCATCCAATATATAATTAAACAACTTCAACAATCTTGGAACCACACTATCTTTAAACTCTTGATAAAACTCTGCTGGAAGTCCATCATCCCCTGGGGATTTGTTCAACTTCAAATTGGCTATTGTATCTTTTATCTCTTTTTCAATTATTCTTCCTTCCATTCTAATTTTATGTTCCTGATTTATCTTATTTCGAGAGTGCTTCTCCAATTGCTCCCTCATCCTTTCTAAATTTATATCTTTTTTGTGTATAGTTCCTGATAAAAATCTTTAACCGCCTCAAGCTTATCTTTAATTTTATTACATCTCATGCCATTTTTATCTATCAAAATTCCTATCTCTCTTTTACTCTTCTTTTCTTTTAGTGCTCTTGCTAATAATTTTGAGCTTCTATTACTATATTCAAAATATTCCCTCTTTAAATATATTATGTCTTTTTTTACTTTTTGTATATCCTTCCCTACCAATTCTGTCTTTAACCTTTGCATCCTATCAAAGACCACCTTATTGTTTGTCTTTGAATGCTCCTCTTGTAATAATTTAATCTCCTTTTCCATTTCTTCATATTTATCTCTAATTTGCTTATTTTTAATACTAGCCAATTTAATACATTTCCCTCTAAACACTGACTTCATGGCATCCCATACCACACTATAATTAACTTCTCCTGTATCATTCCAATCCCAACTTTCATTCCATTTTCCCATTATCTATTCTTTACTCCTGCTGTCTTGAAACAATTTACAGTATCATCATATCTCCAATTTTTCCTAATCTTCCTTTTCCCTTTTATTTTTAATTCCAATTAAAACTTTGCATGATCCGACTCTTTAAAGATTCCAACTTCTGCATCCTCCAAATTTTTGATCATATTTTCTGTAACAAATATGTAATCAATTCTCGAATATGTATTATGAACCTGTGAAAAATAAGTATAAACTCTCTCTGACCTTTTAAGCTCCCTCCAGACATCCTTCAAGCCAAATTGTTTCATCCATTTATCTAAAATTCTCATTTTAGCACCTCTTCCAACTCCTGATATATTTGTACTGTCCTCGGGAGACCTTATTAAATTAAAATCTCCTGCTACAATCATTTTCATTATTCTTTCATTTTCTAAAATACCATGCACTTTATCTAAAAACTCTTGTTGTTGATCATTTGGAGCATATATATTTACTAACATTATTTCCTCATCATCAATCTTTCCTTTAACAATTAAATATCTGCCTTCTGGATCGGATATACTATTTGTCATCTCAAAACCCAATCTCTTAGGAATCAAAATCACCAACCCTCTTGCCTTTGAAGATCCATATGCCTTTTCATAAAATTACATCCATTCCAGAAATATCTTATTAGTATCTTCAGATTTTGGTGAGTTTCCTGGAGAAAGACTACATCCAACCTGTCTTTCCTCAAGACTGATTCTAATCTTCTTCTCTTCACTTGACAGCCGGTACCTTTCACATTCCACATCAATACTTTAATAACCCTCATACCTTAATAATAACCATCTTTTATATATTCCGCAAACTCCTAGAAGTGCAAAACCCCTCACCCAACACATGTTATAAAAAAAGAACAACATCAAAAAACATTTAACATACAATTCTACCCTCCCCACTCCTTTTTCCAAAAAGTGGCCCTTGACAATCAAAGAGGGGAGGGGGGGAGCATGTAAGATGTGCATATCAGCTAATGCTCTAGCGCTCTATCCTCAGCTTATAATTAAAAAAGAAAAAAGTTATAAAAATATTTCCTCTACCATTCGTTCTGCCATAATCCCTGCTAATATCTCATTACCTGACCCATCATCCGCTAGTGACTGTACCTCTGGTGCAACATCTGTTCCTCCTGTAGCCGCCCGCTATTGGTCACTCCCATATTCCCTTTGAATCCCCCCTGTTTCAATCAAGGCCTTCCCTAATGCCCTCCACTCTCAAGATGACATCTTGACAAATCCAATTTGACACAAATAATCTAGTGGATCTATTTCAACATCCGTCATGTGCATTTTTTATCATAAAAAAACCTGAGCTGTTGGGGGAATCTCCAATGATAATCAATCGATCGCTCTCTGAGCAATTTTGTCACAGGATTCATCTTTATAACACCATGCCCTTTCATCAACTGATATATCGTTATAGATTTCAACGTAAGCCTGCTGGCTTACGTAAAGAATTAAGAACTCTCTCTTCCTTTTTTTTAGAGTGGGTGGGATGGATGGGTGGGATAAGGGGTTTTTTAAGTGGGTGGGATATGGGGTTTTTAAAGTGTTTTTATATGTTTTTAGAATTTGTTGTAATGCCGCCCTGAGTCGGGTTCTGCCTGAGTGGGCGGCATATATATAAATACGACTAAATAAATAAAATAAATAATAAATAAACATAACACCCATGAATTTTTAAAGCACCAGACCCAGCCTGTTTTATAAATGCCATCACCTTTAATTTATCCGCCCAATTTGCAAATTTTACCAAAACATTTCTTTTAATTTTTTTACCCTTCCTTGCCCCCAATCTGAAAACACTTGCAATGTCTTCATTTACAAAATCTTTCCCCATCTTCAAATTGTTTAACCAATCAACAATTCTTTCCCATACCTGTCAACTTTTGGATTTGAAAATAAGGGAAATTTTGGCCACACCCCTCTGTGGGTGTGGCCAAATCCATGGGCGTGGCCAAATATAGCCATGTGACTTGCTGGGCTCTAATCATGCCTGCCACATGGCCATGAAAATGTCTGCAAACACAGACAGCACTGGCTCTTTGGCTGTAAATGGAGATGAGCACTGCACCCTAGAGTTGGATACGACTGGCAGATTTTACTTTCTTAGGATCAAAGATCTGATGCTAGGGAAACAAGCTATGAGAAACCTGGGTAACATAGTTAAAAATAGAGGAATCACCTTGCAAACAAAAAATTGCATAGTCAAAGCAATGGTATTCCCGGTGGTAATGTATGGGTGTGAGAGCTGGACCATTAGGAAAGCTGAGCGCAGAAAAATAGATGCCTTTGAAATGTAGTGTTAGAAATAGATCGATCCTAGAAGAAATCAACCCTGACTGATCATTAAAGGTCAAATAGTAAAAATGACGCTAAAGTACTTTGGACATCAAATGAAAAGAGAGGATTCACTTGAGAAAGCCTTGATGTTGGGAAAGGTGGAGGACAAAAGAAGGGGGTGGCCAAAAATACAATGGCTAGATGGTATTGTAGATGCAATGGGCACAAAGCTGTGTAGGCCAAAGAACCCTTTCCCCATTTTCTTGGGGGACTTTTGTTTTGTTATCTTTCTTGTTTGCTCAGTGGCTCAAGTGGCTAAAACGCTGACTGGAAGGTGAAAGGTCAGCAGTTTGATTCCCAAGTACTGCAGGACGGAATGAGCTCCCGTCTTTGTCCCAGCTCCTGCCATCCTAGCAGTTCGAAAGCAAGAAATTGCAAGTAGATAAATAGGGACCACTTTGGTGAGAAGATAACAGCATTCTGTGCGCTCTGGTGTCTAGTCATGCCTGCCACATGACCACGGAAATGTCTGCAAATGCAGACAACGCTGGTTCTTCGGTTTTGAAACAGAGATGAGCACTGAGCCTTAGAGTCGGATACAATTGGCTTTTGAGCAAGGGCGACCCTTTACCTTTACCTAACTCAGATCCCCTTACACAACCGTGCAAGCACACACACCCTCACCCCTCCCATGTTAACTCTAGAACAGAAACAGAACACACACACCCTCTCTCTCTCATATAGTGTAGGAATCTCTGACTGTGATGGTGAACCTTGGCACTCTAGAAACGACTGTCTTTCGAGCAAGGGAAACCTTTACCTTTAGCATATAGTGATCAAGTACTTCCCACCCACCCACCCCCAAGTTAACTCTAGAACAGAAACGGAACACACACACCCTCTCTCTCATATAGTGTAGGAATCTCTGACTGTGATGGCGAACCTTGGCATTCTAGAAACAACTGTCTTTTGAGCAAGGGAAACCTTTATCTTTAGCATATAGTGATCAAGCACTTCCCCCCACCCACCCCCACCTCCCTCCCAAGTTAACTCTAGAACAGAAACGGAACACACACACCCTCTCTCTCTCATATAGTGTAGGAATCTCTGACTGTGATGGCGAACCTTGGCACTCTAGAAACGACTGTCTTTCGAGCAAGGGAAACCTTTAGCTTTAGCATATAGTGCTCTTGTGACACTCTGGACAATCACTGTAGCTTTGCTGTAGTTAAACAGTTACACTCCCGGTGCCAAATTGTATCCAACAGTCATAAACACAGTTATAGATTTCCAGAAACTATATATCCAAAGGAGAATAGGTGAATATCCAAAGACCAGCCCCTCAAACTCATCAAAAACTGCTAATCCCCAAAAAATCTAGTCCATAACAAATTACAGCTCCATACGAGGGCCAGGGAAAGGAAACCCTTTCAGAAAAATGAAAAAACTCAGCGGCCCAATCTGTATCCAGGGTATGACGATCCAAATAGTAAGAGGGAAAAAAAAACACTTTCACTCCAAAGAACCAAACTGCAGCATCAAAAATAAAAAATAAAAATTTCCACTGTTAATCCAATCACAAGTTCCAAGCCGCGGCAGCGGTTTCAGAGCGAGGTCCCCCTCCTTCTTCCAACTCATAAATTCCAACTCAAACTCCGTTCTTCCCGTCCTTTTAACTTTCTTCCCTTCCTCTTCTTCTACCTTCTCTCACCTTTCGTTCAAGCTCTCAAGTCTCAAGCTCTCACTCCACTCAATTCCAACAATCCATTCTTATCCAGCCGTCCACCTCCCCACTCTTCTTTTCCAACTTTTAACTTTCGTTTCTGCTTTCACTGGGCGACATTACTGCTTTCCGTCCTTCCTGTCCCGTCCCTTCCCTTCCCCTTGATTCACCTCCTCTTACTCTCCACACTTACTTTATCCTTCTTTATGCACCAGCCGATTTTAGGTCCTCTCATCCACCACTGCCAATATTTGCTTCTTTTTCATTTTAAATGTCTGGAGCCCAATATCTCCTTCCAGAGTCCCATCTGACCCAAGTGGCTCGTTCAGCACGGCCTGTGCCATGCCTCCCTCACCGCCCATTCTCCGAACTCCAACTCCTATTCAAACCACAGCAATATTACAGGCTCCAACAACACCTTTCAGCAAGTTTAGCTCCAGAATTTTTCAAATTATCTATTTAAATCCACATTAAGTCCTCGTTCAAAGCGCGAGCCAAGCAATGTGTGTGTTACTCTAGCGCCATCTTGGCCACACACCCAGAGTATCTCTGAAGATATATGACAACCAAGGAAAAACACACTCTCAGACACTATAGAATCATAGAATAAGTTATTTGGAAAGGGGCTATAAGGCCATCAAATCCAATTCCCTGCTCAGTGCAGGAAGTCAATTCAGAGCAGATGTGACAGTGTTGTGGCCTGGGATCCCGGGTACGAGGAGGAGGAGAACAGTTGGCCAGCCCCTCAGCCTGCTTCCAGCTCAAATTTAGATTTGGAGTGTGAAGAGGACCTATTGCCGGTCCCTCAGCTTATTACCGACTCAGATCTCGACCCTGGGTGCGAGGAAGCGGTCCTGTCACCAGCCCCACAGCCTGCTGCTAGTGTGGAGCCAACTTCTTGTAGCCAAGTCAGCCAAACTTATCAAGGGGTGACAGGAGAACTGTCAGAGAACCAGGTGCCAGCAATGTGGAGGACCAGCACATTCAAAAGATGCAGGGCTCAGTTAAGGAATGCTCTGAAGGAGAAGGGCTTGCCTCCAGAGACCATCTCCAGCTGTGAGCCCTGAGCCTCCCTAAAGAAAGGCCCATGCTGGTAAGCTCTTGTTGGAGCAATCACTTTGGACCCCCAACATTATGTTACTAGAATCTCTGTCTGTCCCCTGAACCTTTGCCTGGGCTACCAACAACATCTCTGGATTACCTCTGTATTTACAGTTTTGCTTTGATCGGCTCTAGAACCCAGTTCTCCTTGACTTTGGCTTTGTTTACCTTTTTTTAGACTCAAGTAAGACTTTCTCCTACCTCTTGTGCAGTGGCCACAGGCCAACCTGCTTTGCTGTGTGCATCTGGGCCATAACAGACAGATGAATGTCCATTTTTCTTTTGAATGTCTCCAATAATGGAGCACCTACCACCTCCCCAAATAATTGGTTCCATTGTCGTACTGCTCTAACAAGACAGTTTTCCTGAAATACAGCCTATATCTGGGTTTCTGTAACTTGAGCCCATTATTACCTGTCCTTCATTCTGAGATGATAGAAAACAGATCCAGTCACTCCTCTGTCCAATTATCTTTCAGGTATTAGAAAAGTGTTATATCTCCTCTCAGCTTTCTTTTCTCAAGACTAAACATGCCTAATTCCTTCAGTCTTTCCTCGTAGGGCTTAGTTTCTCTTCCCCTGCTATCTTCATTGCCTCCTCTGAACTTGATCCATTTTGTTCACATTCTTTCTAAAGTGTGGTGTCCAGAACTTGACACAGAACTCAAGGTGAGGCCTGACCACTACTGAATAGAGGGGGTTTAATAGCTCATGGGATTTGGCGACACCAATTTGGAGATGGGATTTGGACACAAAGAATCAATTATAAATTCAAAAATCTGTCTACACAACTATTTTGTAATCATCTTCTAAATTATCAAAAATGGAAAATGTGCCATTGACTATTATCTGAATCTTATTGTTTTGCTGTTGTTATGTTTCAAAATATCTAAGAACAGTGTTTTTGAAACACTGTGATGAACTTGCCTGAAGCCAAACATTAACCATCAAGAAGAAGACATTACCAAATTGCACTTATATCTGTAGACAGCAAGAAGCATGCTACAATCAAGCCCATACTGATTATCTCCACGGGGTTATTTGGAAACCTTTACTCACCATTACTCATTATTTTATGTAGGGAGAGTGGGAACTTAATTACAAGATAAAACAAAAATAGGTTTGTTTTGTACTCTCTTTGGCTGTATATATTAGAGACAGAGCAAAACAATTACAAAGCCCTCCATGAAACTAGGCCTTACATCTTCTGAAAACAGGTAGCACAGTGTTGTGACTTGCTATAGTGAAGAGAGACAGGCACAAATCCAAAATGATGGTGGAAAAAGAAGTATTTCTCAGGAGCCTGAGATCTTCCCACCTGATAGGTCCAGTGTGCTGAACTACAATTTCCATCATTCAAAGTGTCCATTCTGTTTTCTTTGAACATGCAGATCCAGCTGTTTCCAATGGATCTTGCTTATAGTTAGGCATTCACAGGACTGAAATTTCAAATTAGATCTAGGGATCTGAACAGCATTTTTTTTAAAAAAAGTACTTGCAGAAAAAAAATGCAGTTCAAAATAAGCAAAAATAAGAAATATCCTAGAAATAGGCATTATATTACCATACTAGGAAAATGAATGAGTGGGAATTTACAAACAATTTGAAGACGTTTAGTTGGCTATGATTGAAAGCCCCAGCAGAAGTCTATTCTAGAGGCAGAAAATAGACAACATGTTCTTGTTTCTCCTCAATGCAGAACCATAAATAGGAGCATGAGAAGATCGGCAGAAACAAGGTCTGCTTCTGATTATGCAGTATCCTATAATGCTTCTGCCATGATAACAAACTTAGTCATAGTCACATAAGATGCAGTTAGTTTTGATTCTTACATAATAATTCTTGACAATTGTATCATTATAGGAATGGGGGGACAACTTACTGGTTATCCCCAAATTGTTTCCCACTTCCGACAACCTGGATAGCTTCAGCAATGGCCCCCCTGAATACCAGGTCAGTGAGAGGAAAAATACCAGCCATCCGGGACTTGACCCTGGTTGAACATGCTGAGAGTTAGCCTCTCTCAGCTTTGCCCACCTGGCTTCTCTGTGCAACAGCAGGCTAGACCTTGGAGGCAGGGATGGAGCTGCTATTGTCTATCAGGTATCTGTCCCCTCATCAGGTATCTGTCCCACAGTTTGTTTGTTTCAAGTGTGTATAGTGTGTATATGGGGTACACAGAAAGAGCCTCCTCAAAGATTGTGGTATTTTCTAACGAGAATCAGGCGTACCCCTAGTAACGGCAACCTGGTGTTGCTGGCTAATCTTTCTCACAGTAGGTCAAGCAAAAGGAACTGCAGAATGAACTCATCAAATGGTGCCTTCATTTTGGCAGTTTCACGTCTGACCTAGACACGGAAGAAGAAGAGTGTGTATATTGGAAAATGAAGTGCCCAGGACAGGATAGGGGTTCTGTTGGTGTACTTTTTGCCTTTCAAAGTTTGAAAATGCTTCCTGATGATTTCGGGGAGTTGTAGTTTGAGGAAGGAAATTTCAGAGCTCTAGGTCATAGTAGTATAATAATCAGAATATGGATTCTAATAAAGGTCTATCAAATATCGCAGATGGGTGGTATATAAATGTAATAAATAAATGGGTCAAGCAATTCATTCAACTAATATGCCATCCTATTGACCAAAGTCACTCTGTGCAATGAGTAAACATAATTGAAAAATTAACATAAGATACAACAAATAACAGTTGAAATAAGTACATAAAACAGAATAAGCTTTCTTTATTTTTTAAAAATTAATTTTTATTAATTTTAAAGAAAAAACAAAATTACAAAAAATATACATAAACATAAAAAACAAATTATATTCATTCAAATACTTAAATTCCATATATAATAATATTGTAAAACAATATTACTCTAGAACCTTATATTTATCAAATATTTTACAGTATATCGCATATTTTATCTAGAATTCCAAAGATTTACAAGGTTCAACTTGTTGTATTAAACAACAACAACAACAACAACAACAACAACAACAACAACAACAACAACAACAACAACAACAACAACAACAACAACAACAACAACACCCAGTGATATATACATGCCATGAAGATCATTATTTTGTTTTAATCACTCCAAAAACTCATATGCTGAGGTACTGGTTTGTCTCCTTTACCACATGTTAAAACATAGAATAAGCTTTCTTTATAAACAAGATGATTTACAGACGGGCCAAATCACAATAAACAGCAATATCAAAACCAAATGTCATATTATGAAGGATGGAGGCAAAATATTGTTAAACACCTCGCTATATAGCTTGGCCTTCAAAGTTTTCAAAATAATTTAAGGGAAGGGGCCTGGTGTATAAAACATAGATGGGCATTCTGGAAAGTTGGAGCCACCACTGAGAAGGCCTCATTCCTTGTAGCAGACTTTCGGACCTCTTTCGGGGTAGGCATATGGACCTGTATGTCACCTGCATACTTGGGGGAAATGCTTTATTGAATAATTGAATCTGGAAAATCAATAACACTGCTCTTAATAAAATATGATCTATTAAATCCCATCATGATTTACTATCTGTTTCTAACCCTTTATCTGCAAATACAGCAGAACATGAAGGAAACAAATATCTGGAAGGAGACTTATGCATGAAATCAGATACAGTAAAGTAGATGCACAATACATTTTTATTGCATTAAAATACAAGCTAATTTTAAAATACAAGCAATATACTGTAGAATTTTGGATGAGTATACTGTATTGTGAATACTCTGAAATAAATATAAACAGCTATGGAAATTTAGAACTCTGCATTGTGTTGCCAGGAAGGCTATTATTTGTACATGATATATTGAACGGTAGCAAACTTTGAGGATTGTCTTACCATGCTTCTAAATGATTTATCTGTCTGCTGCAGGTTGTATATTTATAGAAAAACCTAAGTGAAATCTGCAGCTATAAAGAAGCTTACTGGAAACATCTGTTTTTCAAAACTTGCATTAACATTTCCAAAAACTTATTTAGAATTCCAGAAGAGACTGCATTCAAACAAATCTGAAAGCATTCCAATTTGTGTCTCCTTGTTACAAAATACATGCTTATTTCAACAATGAACAATTACTATGAAACTGATATTTTATACTGCCATTTTTGAAGTAATTTTGCATGATAACAATTAGTAAAATATAACGTAGCAATTCTTCATTTGTTCTCCATTGCGCTGTATATTTGTCATAGGTGAAACTGTATGGAAGGCTTCAAAGTCTAGGACAAAAATAGGCAACTTCTGGTCTCAAATGTTTGTTGGATTCAATTTCTGTAACCACTAGTCATAGGATATGCTGGTTCAGGCTGATGAGAACAGTCTTCTTCTTTGCTTCCTCTTTTACCCTTTTGAGTATACAAGATTTTTGCTCTGACACTTCTAGCAAACCCCAACAGTGTTATTTGGTGCTATTGTAATGCTTCTTTAATGTTATCTCTTCACCTTCCTTAGGTCTTCCTCAATGTCTTTATCCTTCTCCTCTTTCCACATATGCCTTTTATGGTATGGAATTCCAAAACATCCTCTTCATATCATTGTATGGATTCACCTTTCCAGTACCCCTTATGCGTACTGAAATTTTACTACCTAAACCAAGGTGGTAAGGACCTTATTATCCTCTGTGAGAACAGCAACTCCTGTCTCTCCAGCTCTCCTCTGCTCTTTCTAATCAAAATCTTGAATCCACAATCCCTTACTAAGATTCCCTCACCCACTGGGCTGAACTAAATAGTCCACAGGGATTACATAAACACCCCTCATAATAATCCTTTCTAGCATTTTTAGTTTTCACCAGGAGGAGGTCTTTTGTAAAGCCAACCATTCTACCAGTCTGTTTAGAATATTTTGGATTACAAGAGAGATAACCTTTTAGCTGCACCGAGAACAGTTGTTGAGAAGTGACCATATACAATTTAAGAGTAACAAATAAATGGAACCCTTTTCAAATTCTGCTTATGTAGTATTCAGCTGGAATCTTCCACCAGTTACCCCATAAAGCTGTTTCATATAGCTATGATCTGGAAACAGATTTTAAAAATTACAACACTTGCAAATGATAATATGAAAGCAGGGATTCTAAATTAGCTTTAAAATACCAGAGCTTTACATTTATTCCAAGGACAATGAATATCAAGACAATTTTGGAAAAGTACAGGAAATTGTTGGGAGAAGGGAAGGAATGGTTATTGTTTTATTGAAAGTGGTTTAATGAAAGGGGGAAAAGGTAGGGTCTTCTTTACCTTTTAGCATATGCTTTTCAGTGACAGATCACAGTATTTTGCATCCCAGAAACACGGTCTGTTCAAATATCCTAACTGCCTGTGCCCTGTGCTTATCTGCTGCAGCTTCCCACCCCCACCCTCTGTGCAGTAGCCCTACGAAAACAGCACTTTCATCTGTCTAAAAGCTTCTCTCTAAATGTTTTGGATCAATATGCATATTGCATTTTGGATTTTATGATGTAACACTGTCTCTGTACAACAAGCCAACAATGATAAACCATACAACTTCCTAGGATGTATCTGGAAATGTGTAGATTTAGAACATGACAAATGTTCCATTCCTTATTTTTGGCAATGTCTGGATCATTTGACTGAGCATTTAACGAAACAGACATCGATGAATCCGTTCTTGCCATGAGCTGTGGCAAGGCAGATAGAGAATGACACACTATGTAGTTGAATTTAATTGACCTCGTTTTCTCTTCTTGGAAGCTAGTTGAAAAATACCACTCTAAAAATCTTAAAGGACAATGAAAATGCAGTGTAGGCTCTAACCTCAAAATTTCTCAATCATGCGCATTACATATCCATTTTAGCTTCATTTAATATGTATCTTTTTTTAAAAAAATGGAATTTCTCAAGATTTGCCATCAAGACATGCATAATTGGAAACACATGTCAGAAGATACATGCGCACAGAGACATTTTGCTTATTAAAATAATGACTGTGGATAATTATTACAAACAAACACACCTATACATTCACTATTTGCTTATCAGCAATTGTTGTCAAAGGGTAAAGTTGAAAGAAATAGAAACAGAACAAATAACAGCAGACATTTTAGTACTCAAAACAGAAAAATACAATTTCCCTGTGACATAACACTTGAACTAATAGACAAATAGCTATGCTTTACTGTATACCACACAGTGAACTTGAGGTAACCTGCCTCACCCTGTCTAATGTTAAGACCACTCTTGATAGGAGACGAGTTACACTGAAAACAGTTTTGGAGACACAGGGACTATTATAATAATTTTGTGTCAGACATTATTCTGGGTTGAAAAGGTTTTTGTTTTTTTTGCGGAAGAAACTCCACTCGGGGAACACCTAAATGAAGCTCCTTTCATGTCCCTAAGAGTGGGAACAGAGACAGGCACTCAACCCGTCTTGCAGTACCCGGGTCTCAAACTGCACTTGCCAGCCTTCCAGCTAACAAGGCGAGCTTCTTAACTACTAAACCACCACAGCCCCTACAAGGACTATTAAAAATGCCTTAAATCTTGAACATACCTGCCTGAAGAATCTTTCTCTCTTCTTTCTCCTTGAAGTCATTCAAGGAAGCTCTGCTGAGATGCTGCCATTAACAGAAGTCTATCTGGCAGTGGCAAGAATTAGCGGAACCTGATGACTTCAGTTTGCCAGGGTAGTGAATGCATTCTGGGTTTTAGTCAGAACATTACAGGAACTATTCATAATGTCCAATCTTATCACCCAAATAGTTTCAGTGAAGTGGAGAGATCCTTTTAATGTTCAGAGTAGAACTCAAGAGTGTATCCATGACTTGCTCAAAAGCCTACATAGAGCAGCAGTGGGCAAGATAGTCTTTTCTAAATATCGCTAGATTTTAACTCTCAACTTTCTTCACCATACACTGTTGGACACCATAGAGCTGTCCAACAACATATGGAGGGCTATACTTTGCCTGCCTCTGAAGCAGAGCCTTGCCATGGTAGAAAGTACCATGAGATCACAAGTTATTCAATATGGAATTTCTTAGGCTTAGAAACTGCTGTCTGTGTTAAAACTTTGCAGAGATGCAATGGCCTGTTCCCTCGCTGGTGTCCTTATCAGCAGATGCAGCTGGTAAAGCTTGTCAAGGTCTTAAGGTTTATGTGTTTTGTCTTACCCATTAGGAATAGAATGTCTGTCCACGTCAATATCCTGCCCATGGGAACAAAGAAAACATTGTTTTGGGATCAGGGAGATGTTTTCATAAACCACTAGCTTTGATTGGTTGTATGCTAATTAGACGAGCCAGTGGCCATGTTCTATGTTATAGACACATGGGACTGGGAGTTAGTTCGAGTGTGTTTTACCTGAAAGTTGGTGCATGGACTCCAGGGTGCTAAGGAGTCCAAGCTCCTCGAAGTTATCAAGATGATAACTTAGCCGTTAATTAAGTTATTTTGTTTTCTTGGGGGAAACCTGAGTGTGGATTTTTCCAGGCCTGTGGTGGCCATTTGGGACACCGGGCTAAGTTCCAGTGCACCACAGTGACTGGCACCCCTAGAGGTGGGCAGAATTATGTCAGGTGCAAAATTTCCGCCACAGCCTCCCCCCAAGCCGGAACCTTCAGGTGGCAGGGCGCTGTTTCCGTGGGGCGGGTATCACCATGCACCAACCAGCAGGGCTGCCATCAGAAATTTCTGGGCCCCATACTGAGCAATCCCATTGGGCCCCCACAATCCTATTGTGCAAATCCTGACAGGGGCCCTGCCGGCGGCAGCAGGGCCCCTGTCAGCTCCGGACCCTATACAGCAGTACAGGTAGTACTGCCCTGATGGCGGCCCTGCCAAACAGCCCCACCTCCTGCCATGGTCCGGGGAAGGGGAAAGACCCACTGATGGGTCTCAGCACCAGCAGCCAGAGGTGGAGATGGGGACTGCCTTTGGGTGGCAGGGGAGAAACCCCCTTTTTTACCACCACCCCATGGTCCCAGAGAGGGGAAGGTGAGTGGGGTGGCCATGTTTTCATTTTCCCTTGGGAGCAGAAGGGGGGTTTCTCCCCCCCCCCAGGAAAGTGATCCCCCACCTGGGAAGGAGGGGGGTCACCCCGCTTGCCTGCCTTCCTCTCCATGGTTGCCTACCTTCCCCATCCTCATTAGCTCCTGCCTCCTTTGTGAGACTCCTGCATAAGGCCATAGCCAGAGGGCCCAGGGGGCCCAAAAACCCTCCTGAGCTAACAGCCCCCCAACCCACCCTGTGATGCTAATGTTATATATGTGAATGTGATATTGTTGCCCCTCCTGAAAACTGTTTGCCCCTCCTGAAAAAATGTGCACATACACCCCATCCAGAATCCTGGCTACAGCCCTGCTCCTGCATGTGTCCACCTAATTTGGGGCCATTGCAGGAGGGGGCTGTTGCAGGAAGGGAGGCCGGTGGGACATCTTGCCTCCCCTTCTCCAGCTGAGCCAGCCTTCCTCAGCAAGGCCTGTGAGGAGCTCCCAGGAAGGCTCTGGACTGGGGAATGGGGGCTGGGGTGGAGCGAGATCTTGAATGGCCCTGCCCCATCACCTCAGCCCCGAGTAAGAGGACTCTGTTGGCCCCAGGTGCCCGGATTCCACCCAAAATCCTCCCCCCCCCCATGATGTCTGTCTGGTGTCCTCCAATTGTTGCCAGCACAGGCCTGGGATTTTCTTGTAACCAACAGTGATTACATAAAATAGAGTAAGAGTAGATTAAAAATAGAATAATATGATATCAAATTAAATAAGATACAAAAATTATATAAGATAATCATTAAAATTCAAAGGTAATAAGTGAAACTCATCATTCTCTTAAATCCTAGGTGAAAAACAAAGGGTGATTTTATACTGTACTAGCTGAGGGCCCGGCACTGTCCGGGCGGACCTAACCGTGTCTGACAGGACAGCCAGGCCCTTTGCCCCTATCTCAGTCCCCAGCCTTTGGTGCCCATACCTGGTGGTGGAGTGGCGTTTTCTTTCATCGTTTCCAGCAACCACGCTCCCACTGTGGCCTCCAGGTTGTGGGCCAGGCCACGGTCAGTTGGGCCCTCCAGCCGGGTGCTGGGTGGAGATGGTGTGGAGGTGGTGGAGGGGTTTACTCCCGGTGGAGCGCTGGGCCTGTGTCCAGAGGCCCGTGGGCAGAGCGCCGCGTCCAGACCTGGCGCCCCATCTGTCTCCGTCCATGTTCAGCGGGCCATCGGCAGTGTGTTGGGGCAGGACTTGCTGGCTGGGCACCATGTTGCTGGCCTGGGCTGGAGGTCTGCCTGGCTTCTGCAGCGCGTTCGGTCCAGAGCGCGTCCCTGCAGCAGAGCTGCTGTTGGCACCGTGACTTGCTATTAGCTGGGTTGTCAGGGCCTGTCCCTGGCCTTGGGCGGAGGCTTGCCAGGCGTCTCCAGGGCAGCGGGGGCTGGACAGTATTCCAACGGTGGCGGTGGCACCCTGCTAACAGGATGTGTTCGGGACCAGGAGCACTGGAGGAGACTGGCAGGCTTCCACCCAAGTCCGGAGAGGCAGGGACAGCTGGCTAGTCCTGGTTGTGTGCTCTACCAGCGGGGCTCCAGAGATGGACGGAGAAGGAGAGGATACTCAGGTCGGAAGGTCTAGGCATGGCAGTCAGGCGGTGGGCCTCTGGAGATGGCTGAAGGCGGTGGAGTTTCATCCCGCCTAACGGACACAGGCCCCACGCTCCGTCAGGGGATAATCCCTCAGCCGCCGCAACACCGTCGCAGCTCCGTCCTTGGGCGGGGGGGGGGGGGGACTTGCAACAGGCAGGACGGGAGCCTGGAGGGCTCAGTGGGAGCAGGGCTGGTGGAGCGGAGGTGACGGAGGGGGACGGCCGTTCCCCATCCAGGTAGGGTGGCCTAAGGCTGGTATTCGGGTTTGGGGAGAAGGGGCAGACCGTCCCCTCAGTCAGGGTTCGGTCCATGTGGGTAAGGCAGTGACCTCAGTGGTAGCGCATGTGTCAGCCGTTGGTTTGTGCGTTTGCACACTGGCTGTCCTGCCTCCTCCGCGTTCGTCTCGTCCTGCCGGATTGGCTGTGGCATAGTGCAGCGGACGCCAGGACCTGTAGTCTTTGCGTTTGTTCACTTCTATGGGGCGCAGGCCCCACTCTCGGCCTCGTGCTGATTCTGGTTGCACAAGGTATGTGTGCACAGCACATTACAGGATAGGCTGCATGGGTGTGGAAACGCATTCCGCATACGTACGGCCACATCACTTCCTTATAGGTTAAGATTGTTCCCTTGCATAAGTATAATAAAAATGACAGAGTTTGTCTTCTCCACATTCATGTGTTAGTGCTGCCTCTACATCAGGTAGAATGAAGCAATTGTCTTAAGCAGCACCTGGAGAACAACAGTTATAGCCTCCTCATTTTTTAAGACTTACACTGTTCTCTTCTGTAAGAAGATAAAGCTGTGTGGGCTACATAATTCTGTCTCTGTCCCCAAGCTAGCCTGATACTTCACTTCTCATGGTGTGAGAAAACATTCTACAATGCATACAATGTACATTTGTATGAGATTTCAAATGGCAGCAACACTTTACATCAGGGGTGCAGAAAACCTTTTTGGCCGTGATTTGGTGTTGGGAGCTGGATCCGGCCCATGGGCCACAGTTTGGGCACCCCTGCTTTACATGAAGATTCATGTTTAGTGTTGTTCTATTTGTTACATTTTCTTCTGGAAGCACAACAGAAAATGAGGCCAGAACGTAATAAGAGAATCATGCAGTGTACACCCAAAATTTTAAATTGCAAACTGTTGGGGGCGGGGAAAGGGAACCAAACTATTTCACCTGCAAGATACCAATGTGACTATGAACTGATCCCCTAGATGTGTAACTCATTAGCTCATTTCCTAATTAAATCACATTTAGCTTCAAAACAAGCTCATTAAACTAATCAACTTTGCTGATCAGGGGAGAAGGAATGAGGAGCATTGACTGTTAATAGACAATTGCATTATGGAGATTCTTAGGGGAATTGTGCTTTTGAAATACACCTAAAGGACAATACTTAGCATGTCCATGAGCTGCCATTAGAATTGTGGTTTAAGATATAACCTGTGACTTGGAATGGATGTTATGTAAACCTAGCAATACTCATATTACACATGTCATGGCTACAATTTTCAATTTCTTTATAAGAATTCAAGGATTATCCTTTGCAAACTCAGCTTTCTATCAACATTGTGGTAATTCTAAAGCTAAAAGAATCTTGCTTTCTTACATAGTATACTATAGTAAAACATACAGGTACGTACTTTTTTTCCAAATACTGTATGTTGAATTATTATAATGTCAAGGAAGACTATTCTTATGGATCAGATTTTTCTCTTGCTTCTTCACAATTGCCTTTATTGACACAGAACCACACTGATATTTGTTAGTGATATGAGATTAACGCAATTTTTTTAAAAAAAATATTGTAATGCATTACATGCCGAAACATGGCTTGACCATCAAAACAAACTATGTAAGAAAATAAAATTATAACGACCACAAGGTAGTTTACAAGAGAGATTCTTCTTAAGGCACCTCGCTGTTTTGAATTTTGACTTCAGCCCAAACATTAGGTGTGTATAGTAGAAAACTGGAATTGTGGCTTCATGTTACAGACTGGAACAATTTCCTTTTAAAATTACAGTTGCCAGAATTTGGCAGCCAACATAGCTGAGGAAATACTAATGCTGTGAAATATGGGGTAGCCCAAAAAATGTAACTCATCCAAACTCCTGGCCAAAGCACTCAGAAAGGGCTTAAACCAAAGAGATAGCATGCAGCAGTGGGTGTCAACACGGCTATGTGAAACTGTTGATTGGTACTAAATCCTTTGAAAGTGCCACTTCCCCCTTTATGGCGAGAGAAGGCTGCCTTATACTGTTATACTGTTGTTTAAATGTGATAATACAAACTGGACCCTGCATAGATCTCATGAGGGGGTACACAGAAAGAGCCTTCTTGAAGATTGTGGTATTTTTAAACCACAATGCAGGCATACCTTGTGTTGCTGGCTATTCTTTCTCACACTAGGTCAGGCAATGGGAACTGCAGAATGAACTCACCAAAAGGTGCCTTCATTTTGGCAGTTTCACATCTGATCTAGACACGGGAGGAGGAGATGGTGGTGGTCTCATGAGAATTTTTCTTTCTCATGTACTGTTGTCCACTTCAGAACTTCTGGAGTAGATTAATTCTCTGTTTTGCCTCTGCTTTTATTAATTTTTTTCTAGTAGCTTTGTTGTTCAGTCGCACAGTCAATTCCGACCCTTTGCGACCCTATGGACCATTGCCCTCCAGGCATCCCTGTCCTCCACCGTCTTCCTCAGCCCGCCCAGCTTTGTGCCCACTGTGTCTACAATACCACCTAGCCATTTCATATTTGGCCGCCCCCTTCTTCTTTTGCCCTCCACCTTTTGCCCTCCACCTTTCCCAGCACCAAGGCCTTCTCAAGTGAATCCTCCCTTCTCATTTGATGTCCAAAGTACTTCATCTTCATCTTTACTATTTGACCTTCCAATGAGCAGTCAGGGTTGATTTCTTTTAGTATTGACCTATTTGTTCTCCTCACTGTCCAGGGGACTCTCAAAACTCTCCTCCAACACCACATCTCAAAGGCATCTATTCTTCTGCGCTCAGCTTTCCTAAAGGTCCTGCTCTCACACCCATACATTACCACTGGGAATACTATTGCTTTGACCATACGAATTTTTGTTTCCAAGGTGATGTTTCTACTTTTCACTATGTTCCCCAGGTTTCTCATAGCTTGTCTCCCAAAAATCAGTCGCCTTTTTATTTCATGGCTGCAGTCACCATCTCCAGTGATCTTAGATCCTAAGAAAGTAAAATCTGTCACTGCTTCTACTTCTTCCCCATCTATTTTCCAGGGACTGATTGGGCCTGTTGCCATTATCTTGGTTTTCTTGATATTGAGTCTCAAGCCAGCTTTTGCACTCTCCTCCTTCAACCTGAGCAGGAGCTTCTTTAGGTCTTCCTCACTTTCTGCCATTAGGGTAGTGTCATCTGCATATCTCAAATTGTTGATGTTTCTCCCAGCAATTTTGATCCCATATTGTGATTCCTCCATCCCTGCATTGCGCATTATGTGCTCTGTGTATAAGTTGAATAAGCAGGGTGACAAAATGTAGTCTTGTCTTACTCCTTATCCTATTCCAAACCACTCTGTCATTCTGTGTTCTGTCCTAACTGTTGCTTCTTGACTCATGTACAGATTTCTCATGAGGCATATGAGGTGTCCTGGTATTCCCATCTCTTTAATTACTTGCCACATTTTGTTGTGGTCCACACAGTTAAATGGGTTTTTAAAGGAGTGCCAGAAAACTCGAATGGGGAGACTTGAAACGAAGGATCTGAAAGAGCTTTTCCTTTTCTTATCAAACAAAAGGACAAGCATATAGAAAATAAGAAGAAAAAGAGAAGAAAAGAGGTTACTTTGATGTGTAACCAAAGAAGAAAAATAAAACAAAAGAGGTAAATGAAAAAATTAGAAAGTTATTGCTGTGTTTCTGCCTATTTTGAATACAGCTGAATACAGCACCCTAAGCAAACGCCACCCCGAGATTTTTCAGTTTTCAGCTAACTTGGCAAGCCCTTCGTTCTGCCTCTGACAGCCTTTTAAAAGTTTTTATTTTGGCTGATTTATTTTACTTTCTTCTATCCTTTTTGCTGGTTTTTCATGTTGGCTGGAAGACACCTGCTTGATTCTGCAAATGTAAACACTCCTTTGGACATAGATCTCTTTTATACCTGAAATATATTGATATTCTCATTAAGGTCTCAGTACCATACCTGTCAACCCGCGGCACCGGAAAAAAGGGACCTGCACACATCGTTTGTGCGCAGGTCGCATTCCACGCATGCGTGGAAAGGTTTTACCCCTTCCACGCATGCGTGGAAGCACTACGCCGCTTGCGCAGCCCTTACACAAGTGACGTAGCGTTTCTGTGCCTGCGTGGAAGGGGTAAAATCCTTCCACGCAAGCGGAAAGCATTTCCCCCGCTGCCAAATTATGGGGTTTTGGGAGCGGGGGCCGGGTTATGACGTCAATCGACATCAATTTATGGGGTAATCCCGGCCAAATCGGGAAGGTTGACAGGTATGCTCAGTACCCCTCAGTTCACTTGATTCATACTTTTCATCCCATTTTTCATCACTGCTTGATTTATTTAATCATTGAAATCAGCCAACTTCAGGTGCTAAATCTGTTGTCTGGAAAAGTCTCCAGTGAATGATTGCTATTCTGTATTGAAGTTGCCATAATATCATAATGTATGGTGATGCATATTGCAGGAAATAATATTGCATGTATTCCAGATTCTTCCAATAAATTTTCACGGGTATCTAGGCATTGAAATTATATGTGCTGGGATGTGTAAACAGGAGAAATATGATATTTTAATTATGGAAACCTATAAACACCAGAACTGGTTACTTAATTTGCACCGGTTTCTGTTGTCACCTATCTTTCGATCCTGCATGGATTCTGTCCAGGTTGTCTTTATACTATCAATGTTAATTAATTTTACACAGTATTTTTATACCCAATATTTTCAAACTCATCAGTGAAATTTAATTTTTGAAAAAACTGCTATGGTGCCATGCATTGTTACATATATATTTTTTCCTTCCAGAAATGAAATGAATAAGAAATATACCTTTGTAAACATTTAAGGATATTCAACACTGAAGAACCTTACAATGCATGTATCCATGACCTGTTAGAAATGTTTGTAGAGTTGCATCCTTGATATACTTAGATATGTCTTATTGAACCTTGTGGCTGCATCTGAAAATCACAGTGAAAGAAAGGGAAGTTGGTCCTAGGATGGTGTGCACATAATTTATTTTAAAGAGCTTTTTGTGCTAATTTAGGAACAGTTCATGACAGGCAAATTCTGTCCTTATCTTTGAAAGAAAATAAATGTCAATGAAGAAAAGATTAAGAGCCAGTGTGAAAAAAGCAAGATTCCGGGATAATGATTTTTACAATGCAATGAATTGGTATTAAATTTAAGTTTCCTTATTCATTTTTGGTGAAATACAAGAGCATTTGCTTAAACATTTCTTCTTCAAGTGCCAAATCCAAATATTGGCTATCATCATGCTAATCAGTCATGAAGATTGTCCTGGGAAGAGTATAATAAAGTCTTCCATTTGACTTCTGAATTGCAGCATGTCACCAGTAACACTGATCCAGTTCTGCATGTCACTTTCTGGTCCTGAGCCCTTTCAGCATGCAAAATCCTCATCAAGATGGATTCAAGTGGGATTTAATCCAATTGGGGACCCTCATCCTTCCCTGTGTACTTGGCCACCCCATTAATCATTTGATACCTGTAAATAGGAAGATTTCAATGGTACATTAATGGAGTGAATAATGCAAGCACTGGCTGAAGCAGAGATATTTCAGAAAGTGAGGCAATGCATGCCTTTGCCTATTTTAAAACCAGCTAATCATTATCTGTGTCATACACATTTTCTGGTGTTAATATTGGAGATTGTGGGCAAAACTGAGAGGGGAAAATAGAGAGTTGTAGTCTATAAGAGCTTGGAGGCCACTCACGGTAGTTCAGGATCAAAGTAGAAAATTCTCCGAAAATTCAAAGAATCTTTAAAGTAGTAGATCCTTTGAAGATTCTGATTAAAATGCTGAAACATGTAACACTCATGAGCTAAACAAACTCTTACTGATACATCCAGAAAGAGACCAAGCACAGGTGATCCCCCCCCCCCCGAGCACTGTATGTGATTCTGAGAAGTGGACTGAGAAGTGTACGTGCGCATGTACACACACAAACATGAGTGCAGAAATAGAGGCAAATATGGAGATGATCTCAGAATTAGATGAAAAGCTAAATCCTCCCCACTTAGCAACAGTTGCAGAGTTTTTAATTTCTCTTAAAATTCTCATAGCTGAACTATAGAAGTACAGCACAGAGACCCAGAAAGGAGAATAGCTACATGTCTTCCAGAGTCTACCCTTTTCTCATTAACAGGCACTAGGGTACTGTACATAGAAATGGTACATAGAAAGTGTCCTAAAAGAGTGTAGTATTGCAGGCGCACCCCCCAATAACGGACTCAGACACCATTGAAAGTGGATAACAGCATTGGGCCACATTTATTGATTCATGCCCTAGTCCGAATTATAAATTTGTATTGGTAAAACGACCAATCATAATTCTTAAGGCAAGCAGGCCGAAGTAACACTGGTAAGGCACCACCCCAAAATTGCCAACGGCAATTGGTTACAATGTATCAAGTTGTATCAATTTGTTTGTTGACAACAAACAAATTGTTGACCGTAGTCAATATCTAACTCATGACCCCACCCTCTGACTCGTATCCGTGAAATCACGGGGTGATGCATGCTGGCTAGCTATCGCCATCACCCCGTCGCCTGGTTCGTCGTTGACCGGACAACGTTTAACTAATTTATTCCTGTCTAGTGTTGTCCAGTCAATTGCGAACCTGCCGGATACCTGTGGGTCATACTGTTTACCTTACCAGTGCTACCCGCCACACGGAGGGGCTTCAAAGAAGGCCTGATGCCCCCCCCAGACCGTCAGCTCGGTCAACAGGCCTGCTCGCCAATCACCCAACAGGAGGTCCATACCTCCTCGCGACAGATGGACCCCATCCCCTGCATACAAGTCATAATTTTGTAGGCTAATAGCGGGGTGACGACTGACCCGTCCCCAAGCCCTGTCGGCAAGGAACCGCGCCACCGCCCTATTGACCATGCGCCTAGCGCGGTCAAGGGCCAGGAGGTCAACGCCCCCTCTGTAAGAATGGCGCGGGATCATGTCCGACCAAACCAGGGTTGTGGGAGGCCAGACGTAGTGCAAGTAGGCGAGGTCCTCGCAAATCGCATGCTTGAGCGATAAGCCGGTGACCTGACCCAAATCATTGCCCCCCAGGTGTATGATGAGAATGTCAGGCGGGTCAGCACTCATGCCTGAAAAAAGGAAAGGCAGCAGCTCCCGCCATAACATCCCAGGCTTACCATGCCATGTGAGACTGGCGTGTTCACCCAGTCCCAGTCGGGGTCCCCACTCTGTCGCCGCAGCGTAACGCACTGCCCTTTGCACGTAGCTGTGGCCCACCAGCCATACTGTCACCGGTGTAATACGACACCCAGGGTCTGTAAGAAAATTGAGGAAAAAAGGAAGGTAAGGTGACTGGATTGGTACTCACGGCGGAAGTGGGCGCACATAAAACTGAAAACATTGCGAACCCCACCTCCCCATGCTGCGTATGTCAGCCCCGGAGTACCCAAAAGCAGCTGCTGTAGAGGCTGCCCCAATACGGAATGAATGTGTGCCATAACGGGCACCTGGTAGGCCCACCCTGGCGAGGGCTCTGCCTGTCACCTTCCAAAACTGAAATTTAGTAAGGGGAGACCCATCTTGGTGACAGAAAAACGGGCCATGGTGCATGCCACGCAGTGCAAGGAACTCCTGTAGGGCACCAACCGGACAGATGTCTGCCAAAGAACACCGTAGCAGTCTTACACCACTGCCTACGCCATGCTGATCTGTCTTAGAGGAGCGTATCCTCAACTGGGCCCAGTCTTTGGCAACATAGACATCCTCGAGTTCCAGTGCCCTACAACTTGCATCCGCCTTAGACAGCATCACAAGTTCGCTGATGCAGAGCGCTCCAAAAAATGCCACCGTTGTGGCTGCATGAAAAAGGGCTGCCTCATAATGATAAAAACAGAGGCCTGGCCAGCCCCGGGCCAACTGGGTAAGAACCCCTGGGGAAATAGGGTGCCGGTCGTCCGGGCAACGCCCGCGCTCGCGCACCCACCCCTCCAAAACATGTCTCACACGGAAGTCAGAGGTGCTGTCCACATGACCCCCCACTTTGGCCATAAAAGCCAGCGCCGAGAGTTTGGATGCTATGGTGCGAGGTGCGAGGCCCTGGGCATGCAGGTGGACCATGAACCGCAGAACATGGTCGACCGGGATAGGCCAGGTCTCTGGCAGGTGAAATTGGGCAGAAAATGCCCTGTAAGAATTAAATGCTTGTTGGTACGCCTTACGCGTGCGTGGCGCTAGTGACAGGCCAATCGCCCGGTTCACCTCTCCTTGCCAATGGTCCACATCTCGTCCGGGAGTGGCGAGGGAAATTTCTCCGCATCCGGGGCCAAGGCACGGAACCGGGAGATCTGCAGGCGGGACAAAGCGTCAGCAATATCATTATTAACCCCTGGGACATGCCTGGCCCTGAACAAGACGTTGAGGCGTAGGCAGCGCAGCACAAACTGGCGCACTAGGTCCATAACCCTGGGCGATTTGGAAGTCTGTGCATTGACAATGTGGACAACAGCAGCGTTGTCACACCAGAAATGCACGACCGAGTTGGCCCATTCCTCGCCCCATAGCATCAAAGCCCCCAGGATAGGGAAAAATTCCAGGTATGTGAGATCACGCAGGCGACCCGTGCCTGCCCAGGCCGGTGGCCACCCACCATAGGCCCACTTCCCATTGAAGTACATCCCATAACCCAGGGATCCTGAGGCATCAGACTGGATCTGAAAATTGGGGGAAGCCAGGAGGTCAGACCTCCAAAATGAGACCCCATTGAACTCCCTCAGGAACTGTAACCAGACAAACATGTCTGCCCTGATACCCCGGGTAAGCCTAACTCTATGGTGAGGCCTGGATAACCCTGCCATGGCGTCGCATAAGCGCCGAGCAAAAGCCCTGCCCGGTGCGACCACCCTGCAAGCGAAATTGAGGTGACCATGTAGCACCTGTAGTTCCATCAGTGATGCCTTGCGCTTGGCCAGCAAATCCGAGATAAGGGCCACTATCCTGGACACCTTATCCCCCGGTAACCTGGAAGCCTGCGTTACTGTGTCAGTCTCCACCCCCAGGAATACTAGCTTGGTAGATGGGCCCTCGGTCTTTTCGGGCGCTAAAGGGACACCGAGTTCCTCCATTAGCGTCTGAAATGTGTTGAGGAGACGTGTGCACGTGTCCCAGCCCCGTTTACCCCCGAATAAAAAGTCATCCAGGTAATGGGCTACAGACCGGGACCCTGACCTGCGGACGAAAGCCCACTCTAAGAAGGTACTAAAACGCTCAAAGGCCGAGCATGATATGGAACAGCCAAAAGGCATGGCCTTATCAAAATAATATTCGCCCCGAAATTTGAAACCCAGCAACTCAAAGTCGCCCGGATGCACTGGCAAGAGGCGAAAAGCCGACTTAATGTCGCACTTAGCCAGCAGGGCACCCGGGCCACACGAGCGCACCATGCGCAGCGCGTGGTCAAAAGATGTATACCTGACTGAACAAAGGTCGTCAGGGATAGCATCATTAACCGATCGGCCGGCTGGGTAGGACAAATGATGAATAAGGCGATACTCGCCTAGAGACTTTCGGGAACCAAGCCTAGGGGCAATACCTTAAGATTGGGAAACGGGGGTGCAGGGAAAGGGCCAGCGACCCTGCCCGCATCTAACTCCTTCCTAATGCTGGCAGCAGCCACCTCCTCCCTCCCCCTAAGGGATAAAAGGTTGGGGGCATCCTGAGGGGACCTATCACCCATGAAAGGGATACGGAACCCATACTTAAAGCCCTGAAGGAGATACTCCACATCCTCCCCCTTCGGGTACAATGTGAGCCAACGCTCCAACATGTCCACCTTAATTGGGGAGGGGGCCTTTCGGTGAACCAGCTCCATCTGTGGCAGTCTTGCCAGCCCACTGTCCGCCCCTCCCTCTGCCCCGTGTCCCTCCAGGCCTGGGACAGGCAGAGGCTGCGTGGGGGCCCGAACAGGTGGGACACTCATGTCTGTACTTGCAATTCTTCCTATTGCAGGAACCATTGGACGAGAAAGTCCAGCACAGCAGGCGGGCTGGAACCCCCTGCCCCGCCACCTGGCGGGGAACCTGTGCTGGGGCCGCTCGCTGGACCGCATGTCCACAATGGTATCTTTCCCCTGGCGCGGGGCGCGTGGGCGTCATGTACAGAAGCCAAAGCCTCTGGCACGGCTCGTCCCACCTCATCTCAGGGTGCAGGGGAATCCGCATACGGAATTCCTCGTCATAAACCAACCACGAGGGGCCCGGAAAATCAACCATCGCCCTATAGATGTTGTCCAAATATTGGACCATCGGAATAGCCAAATCCGGCCGCGCCCTCAGGTACACTGCCATGTAGATTAAGTAAGCCGGCAGCCAGTTGGCCCAGGTACGTGGCGGCTTGCGACGACGTGCCTGCTCCTTATCTTTCTCATCCTGCCCCTCCCTTTCCTCCTTGGTGGGCTCTCTGTTTAGGAGTGAGAAGATATCTACATACTCCCCCCGCCATATCTTTTCTCTGGTGGCCTGTGCCAAGTGGTCACCCAGTGGCAAGGAATACCCCGCCGTTGGCAAGGCCGAAAGCGGCACCGCAGACACCGCAGGCATCTGAAAAGGGGCCTGAGCTAGCCCAGCCACCCCCAGTACATTCCCCGCAGTGTAAGAAACACCCCCTACCCCGGGGCCCTGGGTGGCAGTTATCGTCGCCGGGTGGGGTGCCGGCGGCTGGGCCACCGCACCCCCCGCGCGAGGCCAAGGCCATTGGAAAGCCCCCCCATAGCGGCAACGTGTGTGGGTGTACTGGCTTGTACCGTATACTCACATGCTGCACCCCCGCGGGCCGCCCCCACCGGGGGTTCCGGCCCACTGGGGGCGTCGGAGCTCACGACCGACGTAGAGCTCATCATCGGGGCCTGACCTGCACTTGTCTGCTGGCTGGGGAGCTGCGAGGCAGTGGCCGAAGTCACGCCACGCGCCTGCAGCAGCTCAACCCTCCCCGTCGCCTGTTGTTGTCCAGCCGACGGCGCCTCAAAACGAACCCCAAAGGGAGCCCCAGCATGACTGGCCCGAGCTAATGACGCCTCAAGGGCTGCAACGTGGGCCAGTAAGGCCTCCACGTTGACATGGGGCCAAGGGCCGGCCGGCCCGCCCGTTCCAGGCGTGGGTACAGGTCCCTGTACCCCAGGACCCGAATAGGGCCATTGCCCGACACCGAAGCCCGGTAGGGTCGGTGCAGGCACCTGCCAAGGCAGGGGGCCACACCACCCCCCATAAGAACATAAGAACATAAGAACATAAGAACAGCCTTGCTGGAACAGGCCACAGCCCATCCAGTCCAGCATTCTGTCTCACACAGTGGCTCACCATTTCCTTCAGGGTATTCCCAAGGAGATGCCTTCACCTGCTTAGGATTCCCTGGAAATGGCATTGAGAGATATCCTGAATGGCATTGAGAGAAGGCCCCGAGGGAAGCTGCGACCCAACTGCAGCAGGCCCAACAGGATGGGCAGAGGCAGGAGCGGTGTCCACCGCTTGCGGGCCGCGGGCCGCAGCCCCTACCGGGCCCGCACTCTGGTCCCCCGCTTCCGGCCAAGGGGTGATAGACCCCATCCCGCCGGTCCCGGCGGGAACCTGCAAAGGCGGCTGCTGGGGAGGCGGCACCGTGGTCCTCCGACCCGGGTTGCGCCTCCTTACAGCGCGAGCCGCACTCGAAGCTGCCTTCTTCCTCGAAGGCATCGCAAGCAGAGCAAAGGGAAGCCGAAAAATTGAAGGTTCGCCGCCAAAAGGCTTCCCAAAAGAAGGTAAGGAGCGACGGAGACACAGGGGAAAAAACTTCTCCGCTCCGTCGCTTAGCTAAAATGGCAGCTCGGCTGCCTCGTGGCCACCCCTTTTATAAGGGAGCTGGCCACGCCCTAAACTACCCGGATCCTTCGTCCTGTGGGGGGGCCCCCGCAAAGAGCGCGGCGGCCATTTTGGCGCCGCGCTTGCATTCTTCAGCTACAATCGGGCATACCCCACTAATGACAACCTTGTGTTGCCAGCTAATCTTTCTCACACTAGGTCATGCAAAGGGAACTGCAGAAAGAACTCACAAAACTGTCATTTTGACAGTTTCACATCTGTCCTAGACACGGAAGAAGAAGAAGATTAACTGGCACTCAAAGTCTCAATAACTCACTCTGTCACATTTGTAGGGAAAATCATAAGAACTGATTCTTGACTTACAGTTACTTGGAATTACAAACATGTGTCTGCTAGTTTCTTTTCTGCATGTATGCTAGCAACCAACTGAACAGATCAACAGCAACAAAGCAACTGTTACCATTCAACAAAAGGGGGGGGGCACAGAGCAGAGAGAGGTGGGACTCTCTTTAAATTCAGAGGTGGTTAGACCTGGCTAGATATACAGTCACCCCAGCCAGGAAAAGTCTGTCCCCATCATTCCAACTACAGGTAGCAAGAAAAGTTGTAAAAAAACCCAAAAACTCCAAGAACAACCTGATAGGGATCATTCTCCTAGTGCTGCTGATAGGTTGAGTCAGGGATTTTTGGCCACAAGCAAGTCTCCCTGGGGTCCTGATAGCTTCATGGGCCTTTACTGTTATCAGGCAGCAATCTCCACCAGTAGAGGGTATGCCTATTTTCTCACTGCACAAATGTATGATGCCAGATGGATTAATCTTATATCTTTCTTGCAATGATGCAAGCGCCTCTGTCAATAGAGGGAGTTCAGCAGCCAAGGCAGAGGAGAAGTAACGGAGCAGTTCTCCAGTTAGATGAGAAGGTGCTAGAGCTGCAAGGAGTGAAGTTAAAAGAAAATGTAAAACATGAGCTCAGTGCATTGGGGGCACTTAAGCCATTTCAGGTCAAAAAAGCAAAACATGTCTACATCCATTATGGTGACTTGCTTCGTATTGAAGCAGGCCATTGGCCCATTTAGCCAGTGTTTGGAAAGTTACTGCTGAAAAGTAATCCAAGAACAAAAAGTAGTCAGCTACAACAGTTTCATTTTAAAAGTACAGTAAAACCCCAATTTACAATGTTGGTCCGTTCCGACAGCCTTCATCGTAAACCAAAAAGAATCGTAGGCCGAAGCACGTTTCCCAATAGGAATGCATTGAAAAATAAAAACTAATCCCGACCAGACCGAAAATATTTTTTTAAAAAAATACAAAAATCCGCCAAAAATCCAAAAAATTCCAGACACGATTGTCCCCCACCACCACAAAAGGGACAAAGCAATCTCCCTATCTTTTCCACACCACTGCCCTGAGGGAGGCACACATTCCTAGCTGTAGCATCGCATAGGGAGCTTGCATGAAGACCGGAACTGAGAGGATATGGTCCCCACACTCTCCCGCTGCCAGTAGAAGTGGTGCACAGTGTGGAAACAGTGCCAAAAATGCCACCAACACCACTGCTGCCATTGCCAACTCTGCAACAGTAAGTGAAGAATCGTGACTTTCGGCGGTGGGGGGCTGGCACCATTTTAGATTATAAAATGGTGCGGGGTCACCATTTTAGAGTCTAAAATGGTGCTGTGGATCTATTTCACAGTCATAAACCAAAAAACATCGTAAACCAGGACATCAATTTAGTAGGAATTGCCGTTGTAAATCACGGCAAACGTTAACCAAGGTGTTCATAAACCGAGGTTTTACTATAACTCTTTACTTGCTCATTTCCCAGATGTAACAAAATAGTCATTTTAATAAGTTGAGCAAAACATGCTGTTGACTTGTATTATAAATCACTTATCACCTCATTGCCAATAACAGAGAACAAGACAAGAATGAAAAAAACTAGACTATATTCTATTCTTCCCCTACCTTTTTTGAGACTGCACCCATGTAACAATATAATAATGTAAAGCTCCAATTTCAATGTAAAAGGAGTGAGTCAGTGGTGGGATTCAATTTTTTTTTACTACCTACTCTGTTGGCATGGTATGGTGGGTGTGGCCAGGGGGAAAGCCCTGTGTTATTTCAAAACTTGGATGGGTGGGACCAGCCAGAATTCCTGCTACCGGTTCTGGCGAACTGGGATGAATCTGCTGAATCCCACCACTGGAGTGAGTCTATCCTTCATTAAGTTATAACCATCATATTTCTTCTTCCATGTCTAGGCCAGACATGAAACTGTCAAAATGGGGTTCTGTTTTGGGGATGTTGGTGGCTGAGGGATTGTGTAATTAATTTTGCTATGTTAGAACTTAAATGTTTTTTGAGACTGATATGTTTTCTTTTCTATTTCATTAGTGTATTGTATTATTATTGTATTGTTGTTCGACTCATGACTTATGTATTCATGCTCTGATTATTGTATTTATGATGTATTTTTGCCTGATTGCTTTATTTTTGTTACTGTGTTTCAGGGTTTGCTGATACTCTGTTTATATGCTGTTTTTTAATAGGAATTGTGTTCATTGCATTTTTGTTTCGATTGTATGATATTTATTTTTATTGACATTTTGTATGTTTATTATATTTTGTTTTGTTGCATCTTTAATTATGTTGGAAGCCGCCCTGAATCGGCCTACTAGCTGAGTAGGACGGGGTACAAATTAAAAATTGAATTGAATGGAATGGAATGGAATGAAGACACCTTATGGTGAGTTCATTCTGTAGTTCCTTTCACCTGACTAGTGTGAAAAAGATTAACTGGCAACACAAGATTGGCATTACCAGGATATGCCCGATTGTGCTTCAAAAATACAGTACTACAATCTTCGAGGAGGCTCTTTGTGTATCTCAAGGTTTCCCTTGCTCGAAAGTCAGTCGTATCTGACTCTAGGCTTCAGTGCTCATCTCTGTTTCAAAGCCGAAGAGCCAGCGCTGTCTGCTTCTGCAGACGTTTCCGTGGTTATGTGGCAGGCATGACTAGACACCAGAGCGCATGGAACGCTGTTACCTTTCCACTGAAGTGGTCCCTATTTATCTACTTGAACTGCTAGGTTGGCAGGAGCTGGGACAAAGACGGGAGCTCATTCTGTCCTGCAGTACTCGGGAATCGAACTGCTGACCTTCCACCTCCCAGTCAGCATCTTAGCCACTTGAGCCACCACAGTCCCTTTGTGTATCTCAACCATCATATAATTTAACATATACCTTAGCTATTGCAAAAAATAATTATAAGTAATATTTTATTTGTAAATAATTATTTTCTAGCTCTGCTTCCGGCCCATTACATGCAGAGGTTAAATAGTCTATGCATGAGATTGGCTCTAATCCATGTAGCACATTCAATGTTAATTTATTGTCACTATCTTAGTTGGCGAATCTGGTTACCCTTGGAATTTCTTAAATTGTCTTGCTTCTGCAGTCTTCCAAAGTCTGCCCCATAAAACAGTCCACAGAAAAACCTTTGCACTAGTAGCAAATGACCAATTACAATGCAAAGGAACAAAATTTACATAAACAACACTTGCCAAATCAAGATGAGCTTTTGTCATCTCCAGTTTCTTATATTACCACAAAATGGAGTACTGTATTCGGCTTCCAAGAACAATCTGAAAACAGACAGAGAACAATATTTATCTCGACATTGAAGTTAAATGTTTGTTTAAGTGTCCTCTACTGCAGAGGCTTCATTTCCTTTTGTACAAGTTATGCAAGAGATTCCAAACAGATGCTCAAGAGATGGTTTTGAATCTTCCATCTGAGATTTTGACAATCTTAAAGTCTATAAGTCTATTATCACCATAGGTGATAATAGAGGCAATACCGAATTGCAATATACCATTTGTGTGAATTTGAAGTGGGAAAGAACATTTAGAAGGTATAATCCATGCTGCTTAGAATGGATTGAAAGAATTCAGAGGTCCCATTTAAAGGCTTGATTTAACTGCTGTGTAGCCAAAGTGCGCCATCCTTGGCCTCAAACATTTGGCCAGACCTGGCATGCACATCTGTTTTGCAGCTAAGACCAAAATGCTATATGTGTCTTGCCTTAATTGTATTGCTCTGAATTATAGAAAGTATTGCTGCCTGGGCTGTGTGCCTTTGAAGAAGACCAGATTCCATTTATGTTCTGCCATCTGGAAGGTCTGTACACTTCCTAGCCTTCCTGCTGTTAATTGCAATAGCTAAGACTATTTCCCTTTTCTGAACAAAATGAGAGTCACTTGCATTTTTGTTTGCCTTTTCCAAATTGTGTTTTTTTTTTTACAAAATTTAATATAGCTTAGAACAAAGCAGAAAAACAAGCTAAGAGTATAATTCTAGCAGGGTGAGAAGGTCAAAGAGAAGTACAGTACCAGGTTCTGTCCAGCAACCTATCCGCTCTGTTGCTTATGCCTCAAGGCACATTTATGGCAGGCACGGGTGCGTTTTACAGCTGATGTAAACATGTACGCTTCCATTTCCAGGTGCAGGGCTGCCATCAGAAATTTCTGGGCCCCATACTGAGCAATCCTATCCCCCCCCACACACACACACACACAGTAATACCACAGTTATGGCTGGCTGTGGCAGGGCCCCTGTCAGCTCCGGGCCCTATACGGCAGTACTGGTAGTACTGCCCTGATGGCGGCCCTGTCCAGGTGTGGTGGCAGCAGGCCACATGAAATGGTGCTGTGGGCTGGTTCTGGCCCATGGGCTGTAGGTTGGGAACCCCTAGCCTAACCCAATACTCAACCATGATCAGCTAAACAGAGGGCCAGAGTCTTGTTCCCTTACATATCTGTTCCACACCATTGCAACCTTCTGCAGAGGATGCACTGTGATGTTTCATTTCAGAGTAGCTTTCTTACATTGCAGACACATGCAGGGAAAATGTATGCCAAAATAATAGAAAAAAGACTGAGACTAGTTATAGAACTGTAACTAGCAGAAGAACAGATGGGCTTCAGAAAAAAACAGAAGCTGTACAATTTTTACATTTAAACAACTAATAGAGAAAAATATAGAATACAACAAGGATCTCTATGTTGCATTTGTAGACAAACACAAAATATTTGATAGAGTTGACAGGAAATTGCTATGGCAAACATTGGCCCAATATGGAGTAAGTGAACATTTTATCAGATTATGTAAAAGCTTATATAGTAACTGCAAATGTGTAGTTAGAATAAGTCAAGGAATATCAGAACCCTTTTCAGTAATATCTGGAGTGAGGCAATTATGTGTACTATTGCCACTATTATTCATCACCTACATAGACAGTATAAGCAAAAAAGCTAAGCCCAATTTTTTCAGATGATCAGATTTTAATAGCAAGTACAGCTTTTGTTGTTCAGTCGCACAGTCGATTCCGACCCTTTGCAACTCCATGTACAATTGCCCTGCAGGCACCTCTGTCCTCCACCATATTCCTCACCTGCCCAGCTCTGTGCACATTGCCCAGCTCTGTACAATACTGTCTAGCCGTCTCATTTTCTGCTGTCCCTTTTTCTTCTTCTTTTGCCCTCAACCTTTCCCAGCATGGAGGCTTTCTCCAGTGAATCCTCTCTTCTCATTTGATGCCCAAAGTACTTTAGCTTCATCTTCACTATTTGACCTTCCAAGGAGCAGTCAGGGTTGATCTATATATATAAAACCAAAGTGTCATGGTGAGAGACGCTTATGCAACTCCACACCACAGCACCGATTGTGCTGGGACTGCACCCATGCCTACCTTGACCAGTCAGCTGTGCTGGTGCGGGGTAATGGCAGCCCGCCATGGGTTTCTTCACCCCAAAAAGGGCCCACAAAGAGGGCGCCCCCACATGACTGCGCATGCATGAGAGTCCAGGACCACCTGGATCATGCATGTGCGAGATTCCACGCCCCCGGAAGGACAGAACAGACTGGGCATGCCTGCCAGGCCAGAGCAGCCTGGGCTGGGCATGCCCGCCCACAAGGCTCCGCCCCAACCCGGATATCCGACGTTACGGCTGAAGCGCACGTGGCACACCAGCCGTTCAGTCGGTGTGCGAGGCAGCGACTCCACCACAGACAGACCCGCTGATGCTGCCTTTTCCTGGCACTCCCCCACCGCACGCTAAGCCTCTGTGAGTGCCAGCCATGGGGAACGCGGCCCCAAAATGTCAGGGGTCCGGGTGCCGAGGCCACACCAGTGACATGGCCTGACTTTGGGGAGTGTTGGCGCCCTCCCCAGCGACTTCAGCTGGCGGGCAGCGATTTCCACCTGGCTCCTCCTCCCTCTGGGGGGTCACCTCAGGTGGAAGGGAGGCTCCATTTGGGGGGACGGGACTGGGTGTGTGTCTTCTGGGTGTGTTGGGTGGGTGTGCTGTGTGTCGGGTGTTTGTGTGTGCTTTGTGCAAGTGTGTTGTGATGTGATGTGATGTGATGTGATGTGATGTGATGTGTGTGTGTGTGTGTGTGTGTGTGTGTGTGTGTGTGTGTGTGTGTGGTGTCGGAGTGTGTTGTGTCGGTGTGCTGTGTCGTGTGTGATGTGTCTGGGTGAAATTTATGTCCCAGGTTAGGTCCCTCACCCGGGCAACGCCGGGTACCCCTGCTAGTTTCTTCTATTTGTTCTCCTCACTGTCCAAGGTACTCTCAAAATTCTCCTCCAACACCACATCTCAAAGGCATCTATTCTTCTGTGCTCAGCTTTCCTAATGGTCCAGTACTCACAACCATACATTAGCACTGGGAATACAATTGCTGTGACTATGCGAATTTTTGTTTGCAAGCTGATGTCTCTACTTTTGGGATTGGAACGTATACTGATTTTTCCCAAACTTGTGGCCATTGTTGTGTTTTCCAAAGTGGCTGGCATACAGAATACAATACTGTACTTTGATTCCATCCTCTTTTAGGGCTTTGAAAAATTCAGCAGGAATACCATCATCTCCACTAGCTGTGGGAAGGCATCTGGTTTCTGTCTCCTGTCTCTGACACATTTTGTAAACTAAAGCCTCTTTGCTTGCATGAGAGACAACGCTCCTTATCTCTCCTTATTTGGGTTCTGACATTCTGATTGATTATGTAGCTTAAGTTTCGTTTCTGGTATACTCTGCTTGAATAAAGAGAAGCCATTGGTATCCTTTGTTCAGCCAAAGACTGCAGTCGTGTTTTCTGTCTCTCTCTGTTCTTTCCTTACTCTGAGCCTAATGAAGCTGGACTTCGTGGACTCTTAAGTTTCTATCTTAAAAGATCTGATGATATAAACTGCTGCTTCATGAGACTGATTGAGAAGAGATCTTTACATGAATCAGATTTCTACAACTGGTGCCCCGTCGCGAGGCCATTGAATGAAATACAAAGGAATGCTTTGAAGAGATCTGCTTCAGCAATTAGCGCCTAATTATCACCTCATCGACCGGGACAAGGTCTCATTCACCCCGACCGGGAAGGTCATAAATCGAGCGCTTGAAATTCATCCAAAGTCAACTTTGGGTCCCACACTAGGTGAGTGACAAAAGAAAAAGAAAAATATTATTTTTTTTCATGGGGTGCGTGCTTACTTCGCAAACGCAGGAGCTTTGTAAAGATATCTCAGATCTTTTGAATAACAATGGGCGAAAGGCTGATGAGAAGGAGATACAAAAGCTAGTCAAAGCTATAGAAAAAATCTGTCCTTGGTTTAAATATGATGAATGTTTGGACTTAAAACAGTGGAAACAGATTGGGAGAGAAATGCAGAAGCATAATGGAATTTCTGTATCAGTGCTATTTACATGGGAGGAAGTCAGAGACTGCCTTCAAAGACTCACTCCAAAGAATATTCTGTTGTCTCAGGGGCTTGCTGGCCCCCTCCCAAAGCTTTTGCCCCCAGCCAAGGGAGGGGCTATGGCAACTGCCCCTCCATCATATGAGCAACAACAGCATAAGCCCCCTGATGTGGGTGGAAATGGAGATGGGACATTATATCCTGCCTTGCAGCAATCAAGCACTTTTAGCCCTACAAAAGACCTGTTCACTGCTGCAATACTGCCTGCTGAGTCTAAAAAACAACTAGTGCCAGCTGATGGGGAACAAATGGTGGGGACCTCATCACAGATTGAAGCTGTTAATGCATGCAGAGTGGCAGGAAGCAAGGAGTGTGTTTCAAAGAGCAGCATAGGAGATCTCAGTCCGCCCTTGAAGCAGCCCTCTTCACAAAAGCAGGAGAAGCTGAGTAGTAAATTTGATACCTCATGTTTGGGCAAGAAGTGGAAGGATGGCCCAGAGGAGGAATGCACAAAACCCAAGACCAGAAAGGGGTGCAAGTACAAACTAACAGATGCAGTTTGTCATAGAATTGAGATTCAGATGCTGCAAATGAAAGAAATCCAGAGGAAGAGGGGGGTGAATCCTGCCTGTATGGACAGCAGGCTGTTGCAAAAATACAAGGAGGGAGAAGACATACAGTTTTTGGCTGATTTTGAACTGCCCAACCCTCAAACAAAGAGATCCAGAGTGAGCTGTTCCAAGTTTCAAGCATCAGGATTGCAGGGAAAGCAACTTGGAATTCCCTGTGATTTTCTTCTGTGTGAAATTGCTTGCAAATTTTGGAGAAGTTCTTTGTGCCTGCCTTAATACAGATGGGTGTGACTGGAGCATGAAGGAATGTGTGTTTGCCTGAAAAGCTGCAAAGGGGGGTTGTGTGGGATTGTCTTGTGAAGTCAGTGAGACTTAATTTATGGCCTAATTTCAACCTTTGTCATGCCAAGAACTGTGCTGGAGAGAAGAGAGTGTTTAAGAAGAAAGCTTCAATCAACGTTTGGACTTTTAATTTGGACATTTTAATTGGACTAAAAAGAAAAATGTTTGTGTGGACTGTAAAGAAGAATTGGCTTTGTTTGCATTTTAAAACCTGAAAACCTTTTTTAAGCAACCTGCTCATGCTATGAGTGTGAAATGCTCTAATGATATTTGTACTGTATTGATTTACCATGCTATGCTGGTTTTAAGTTATTGAATGCAATGGAGACCTACTTCATGTAAGGAAGAAGAGAAATGTTCATGTTTTGTTCATGCTTAAATGTTTGCTTATGTTTTGCCTTATGAAACTGCATATCTCAAGGTACCTCCAGAAGCACATGGAAGAGTTTTCAGTACCCTACACATGTAAATGGGTTTGTGATATTGCATTTGTGTTATACATCAGGCATGTTTCATGTTTAGTTACATGGTACTAGTAATAACAGGGCATGCTCCTGTTTCTTAGGGGAGTGTCTGCCTAAGCCATTGGTCGTTTATTGGCAACAAGGGGATCCTGGGTGTGTGGATTCCTGCTGGAGCGATCCGCCCATGGAGAGAGAAGAAGGTTACTCAGCTCCAGGATGGTGGTTCACCAGTAAACTAAATGTGCTGACATTTGTTCTTTTCTTTCTTACTGTGCTTCCAGCTGTAAGAACAATACCTCATGGGGGCAACCCCAACTTTTGGATTCGTCATGCTAACTATATGTTTGAAGTTCATGGTAAGAATGTAACGTTATACTATGAGCATCCACTGGCAGTGTCTCAAATGGCCTTTCTTCCGGCATTGTTCAACATGCCTGAGTTGGTTATTGGACATTTGCAACATCTTGATAGGTCTACACTCTTCTCTAATCCTCCAGAACAATTTAACAACACCCGCTGGCGAAGCATGACATTCAAGAAATACACTAAAGGGCTTTGTTTCTGCTGTCATAGTTCTGGAGTCTGGAATAGTAAATGGAAGTACTGGACTCAAGCAAAAAGGGTTTTGCAGAATGTAGGCAATTATACGGGTTGTGATGATTATTTTTGGTTATGGGGTAGTTATAACAGTTCTTATAAGCTTAATTATACCTTGTTTAACACTACTATTGAAGATATATATGATGTGTTTCCTATGTTTACTCCTGATTATTCTGCTATAGATAGTGGTTCAATTTGCAATGGATGGCAAATCAAGGATCCTAACATGTGGTTCTTTTTTAATGGAGTTGCCACGAATTTCCATCCAGGACAATATCAATGTGCAGCATTGGGTTATTTTACCTTACAGACTGGCCATAGATTACCTGTTAGCAAAATCCGGAGGATTTTGTAAACTGGTCGGGAACCAGGGATGTCGGGTAAAATTCCAGGATCTGAATAATACTATTGAGAAAGAACTTCAGAATTTACAGGAGAGCATTACTAACAATGTACGCACTGATGTTAATCTCTTTGATTGGGTGACTTCTTGGTTGCCTGATTTATCTGTCCTTAGACAAGTTTTCTTTTATGGGTTTATTATTATTATCTGCCTTATACCTTTGTGTGTTTGCATTTATTGTATTCCTAATCTTATTTCTATGTGTAACACATGTCCACTGCGTAGAAGGGAGACATCGGGTTTTGCACTACGGCAATTGTACTCAATGAGGTATCATCCTCCGGAACAAGGTACCAGGAGTCAGGAGGGGTACGATGTCCAGGAGGACAGTGATGATGTATATGGAGGAGTAGTTATGGAGTATGATGACATGCAGGGGTATGATTAGCCGTCCCTCTCTCAAATTTAAATGAAAAAGGAGGACATGTGGGAAGGCATCTGGTTTCTGTCTCCTGTCTCTGACACATTTTATAAACTAAAGCCTCTTTGCTTGCATGAGAGACAACGTTCCTTATCTCTCCTTATTTGGGTTCTGACATTCTGATTGATTATGTAGCTTAAGTTTCGTTTCTGGTATACTCTGCTTGAATAAAGAGAAGCCATTGGTATCCTTTGTTCAGCCAAAGACTGCAGTCGTGTTTTCTGTCTCTCTCTGTTCTTTCCTTACTCTGAGCCTAATGAAGCTGGACTTCGTGGACTCTTAAGTTTCTATCTTAAAAGATCTGATGATATAAACTGCTGCTTCATGAGACTGATTGAGAAGAGATCTTTACATGAATCAGATTTTTACAACTAGCTTTGTTGTTTGCTGTACTTTTTAGGACCTTCCTGACTTCGCTCTCTAGGATGTCTAGATGATCAGGTACTGAAAGCAAGTACAGCTAAGGAACTATAACAACACCCTACATCCATGAACCAACAATGTAAGATAAATAATATGAGAATTAATAAAGAGAAGACTGAGGTTATGGCAATTAGAAGGAAACGGCATACTCTAGATGTTTAGACAGAGGGAACAAGTATAAAACAAGTGGTAGATTTCAAATACCTAGTAACAACATGGCAAAATGGATGAAGAGATTAATATATGGTGTAGTAAGGTAAGCCAAATAGTGGGACAGCTAGCTCCATTCTTACTGCAAACTAATTTATACTTTGAATTTTATATTACAGAGACATGGGTGAGTAAATAAATTGACCCCATTGCTGGCTGATTAGCTCAGTGATGTACTTATCCAGCTGTAGAGCCAGATGTTCAGAGTTGGATTCCCCACTGTGCCTCCAGAGAGAATCACGAGGCTGCGTAGTCCCAGGATGCCCTCAGAAGAAGGCAATGGAAAACCACTTTTATGTATTCTGTACCTAGAAAACCCTGGATAGAGTTGCCATAAGTCAGAACAGAATTGATGGCACATGTTTATTATAAAGATATGTTATGAAACATTTTAAAACATCTCTTTCAAAACAAAAAGGCTAAAGAGTTTGTTAGGATTCTTTATTATTACCAAACTTCTGCTGGAAAAATGATAGTGAGGGCAATGAAAACTACTAAAGTAGCATGAAAAATAGATCTTGATGAAAGTAGAAGGCGATCTATTCAAAGGTGAAAAACAAAAAACAGGGGCAACAACCAGGCACTAGAAGTCCTAGTAGTAGGGGTGGGCTGATCTGAAGGTAGGGGGACCATATTCTCCCAAACTGCCAAACTCAAGTTGACCCAGCAGATAGGAAAGAGGGAGAAAGTTTTGCAATGGCTCAAGTGGCTAAGACACTGACTGGAAGGTGGCAGGTCAGCAGTTTGATACCCGAATACTGCAGGACGGAATGAGCTCCCATCTCTGTCCCAGCTCCTGCCAACCCAGCAGATCAAAAGCAAGAAATTGCAAGTAAATAAATAGGGACCGCTTTGGTGGGAAGGTAAACAGCATTCCATTCGCTCTGGTGTCTAGTCATGCCTGCCACATGACCACGGAAATGTCTGCAGAAGCAGACAGCACTGGCTCTTCGGCTATGAAACAGAGATGAACACTGAACCCTAGAGTCAGATACGACTGGCTTTCAAGCAAGGGTGACCTTTACCTTTAGCTATTTCCTTCGCACTGAGTCAAAAGATAGGAAATAAAGCATCAAATCCCAATGATGGACGTATCAGGCTGGTATTGAGGAGTAGATCTGAAAACTCTTATTCTATGAGGTAATAGTGGTGGTGAAGTCTTTAGTTTAAAAAAACCCATAACATTCACATGGTAGCAGAAAACTAAGATGTCAGGATCACCTTAAAAATCTAACAGGAATTAGGAAGAAGATTTTATTAGAAGAACATGATACCTACTTAGAGTAGTCATTGGCATGGCACATCTAGCACAGGGTTGCCCAAACTTTTTGGGATGCAGGCTGGCCACGTGGTTCAGCTGGCCAGTCACATGGTTCCTCCCACTCGAAGCAGAAGTAAAACACGCCTTGCAATGTTTTGCAACAGATATGTTTTGCAACAGGATGAGATAGATTTTAGGCTGTCATTTTCTCTGCTTAAACCAGGGGTGCCCAAACTATGGCCCACCTGCCAGATCCAGCCCCTGATGCCAATTCATCCAGCCTGCGCTGCCCTCGTTGCTCCCGGAAGCAGAAGTAAAATGTGCCCGCATGGGTGCATTTTATTTCCACTTCTGGGAGCAATGAGGGCGATGCAAGCCAGATGAATTGGCATCAAGTGCGTTTTACTTCCACTTCCAGGAGTGACAAGGGCGACAATGGTCGGATGATTTGGGCACCCCTACTCTAGCATTATCCTTCTCCTCATAAATGACAGTCAATGAAATGATGCAAAGGCAGGAAAAGATCACAGATAGCAACATTAGGCTATTGTAGTTATGGGCAAACTACAAAAAAATCTCAACCACCCAGGTACCCCGAAAAGTAAGAGGGTCACCTTAGGAATTACCTGTGTTCCTTCAAAATTATGCTATCTTTTATTTGAGATTGCTAGAGAGAAATTTGAGAGAATCATGCACATCTTCAAAAGGCACGACCTTATGTGCTGCTTTTTAAAAAGAATCAGGCCCTTAGATCATTCCATTTGTATCTATCTTTCACCTTATTCTGACAAATCAAGATTTCTTCAATAATAGCTGGAAACAACACTACTGTATTTCAAATAAATCCAAAACTTAGTTTTGCAATAGTGTTAACGTCCACCAGGTGGTCCCATTGTTTAATTTTTTCACAGCATACTCCTAATGTGCAGGCTCAAACTTTTCTAAACAAAGGGCTCTGAAAGTCGAACAAATCATCGTGAAAGCAAACAATATCTGATGCACATTATACTGCATTGGTGCTTCATTACTTTGTATTTTCTTTTTGTTGGCCAGAGTGGGAACACCTCCCAGATGGGTGTTTTTATATGATTAATAACATAATGGGTAGCTGAGTAAGTTCTCAAGGAGATACATCACTGACAAATGAAATTAACACCGCGTGAAACCACTCATCTTCCAACACAGTTTCTAGGGTTTTGAATAGAAAAGGGCAAGTGATGACCAGATGTTTTTAGTCTCATCATCCTTCACTATTAAGTTAATCCTGATGTGGGCTTTAGTCTAGTGTGACGTACTATAGCAAGCAACAGGATTTCAACCATAATGACAAGCAGGTATCCTCAAGTCCTGGGATCCTCAACCTGCAGCCCATGGGCTGGATGTGGCCCATGACACTATTTCATGTGGCTCACCACCACCTCCACCACACCAGGAAGTGCAATGTGGTGGAGGAAGGGCAAAAGGGATGCCCAGCCCCTGAAACCATCTGAGGGAGCATGAAACCGGCACCTGACTTTAAAAGGTTGAGAACTCCTACTCTAGTCTAATGCATCTGTAGAAAACTGTTTTGCCTCATCACTATCAATTTTTCCCTGGATTCAAAAGTCTTTTCCATCACATTTCAAATACAACAATCTAACCCCTGCTGGTCAACTGAAAGACAATTTAAATTAGCTCTTCATCTAGTTCCAGGACATTTGAGTAATTATTATTATTATTATTATTATTATTATTATTATTATTATTATTATTATTATTATTATTATTATTATTATTATTATTATTATTATTATTATTATTATTATTATTAAATAAAGTTCATTATTTATATCTGTATCTCCTTTTACTCTGCTCCCTCCCTATCATGTGCAGTGTGTGTAAAATAAATGAAAACCAACATTAAAATAAATCTAACAATCTGAAAGGGGCCACAATACTTTCAGTTTCATTTGTATCTGGTTTTGTGTTGCCATACATGTAATATTGTTATGGATCATTTGCTGTCTCTTTAAACAGTGGCATTTGGTTTTTGGAAAATTCACATATAACTGTCAAGCTCAGAACTGGCAAAGAAAGAGAAAACAACTCCTGTAGTTTTGCACATCATTTCCTTTGTTTTGTAGTTGGTGTCGTGATCCCATGACAAAGATGACATTATTTTGTGTTATTAATCATATTGTCATGTAGGTTAACATGTTGCAATGCTATATAGTTAATTTTGTTTCATTCTGAGTTAGTACACTTAGCCTAAGTGATGCCACTTTAGGAGAATGTTCCACCATATTCTGGAAGTCTTAATTTGCCTGCCTACAGTCCGGTTAGTCAAGGTCGTCCCTAGGGAACCAACCTTGAACATGTTCTCTCTGACACAGTTAGATGAATAACACTGATAATAAACCATCTGGATCTTTGATGTCCGGACTTGCCTTGTCACTTTGACAAGTCAATTAACACTGCTTATCTATCTTTTCCCATCAAAAAAGATATATAAACAGAAGCTTAACTCACCTATCTAGCTATCTCTCTACTTAGAGAGAAACGAACACTTCCACACATTCGGTATGCTTGCCTAGCCATCGAGGAGGTTATCGAACCCCATCTTGTTTGGGGAACCATTGAGTGCCATAGCTAGCTTAGCTTAGAGCACTGCTATGCTCTATTTCTTTATTTTCTTTTCTTTGATTTTTGTATTATTTGCATTTATCTTACGTTTCTATAATAAACTCGTTAAATTGGCTTTTTAAGTAAATCTGAGTTCTTCTCGCTCTCTCAGCCAAGCCGAAAGTGAGATATAGAGAAGGGGAGGCTTTTGCATTACAAAAGGCCATTATTGCAGGAAGGTTAGCAACTTTCTACTGTGAGGTTTGTGAGGGGGAATTCTTCAGCTGTCCGAGGGAAGACCTGCCATCTCGCCATTTCCCAGCCAAGAAGCTGCGAACCATCTTTGAAGAAGAAAGTAACGGGCAAAACCCTACGCACCCACAGCAATGGGGTAGCTTTCCCCAGAAAAGATAAGGGTGTCATTCCATGAGAATTGGCATTTACAATCCCAGAGGTCTTTGCAGCCTAATTAGACCTGCAACATGAATTTGCCATTTGCCATTTTCTCCAGAACCCATCAGCCAGACTATCTGGACCAGCCTTTCTCTGCCGAACTAAGGCTGAGTGGAGAGAGCACACCCTTAGGCCGCGCAACCCAACCACAGGGGCGGCTCTTGCCTGCGCTGTGGCAGCGGGTCTGGCAATGCCAGAGCATTCCGAGGCCTGACAGTGAGGGCAAGTTGAAAGGTCGGGCCCCCACAGTTGGATCTTCAAGAGCTGTTTGGCTTAGTTTGCAAATCTGATTTCTGAGACAGAAATGTCTGCCTAAATCACATTTCTCAAATGCTAAGGGGATTTCTCATTTAATGACAGGTTACTTGCATCATCTGGTTTGGCCTTCAGTGGACTACCTGTGTGGTATCCGCGAGCATAATTGGCATAACTGTCCCTGACAGAGGTTACACCGGGCGAGGCAGACCCCTGGCCTCTGACCTCTGTGAGTACAGAAATTGGGGAGCGGATTAATAGTCATAAGATTGATTCACCCATATCTGACCTGGCAGGCAGTTCGGCAGGAGGAAGTTGAATATCTAACGCCAGTTAGGAATTAGGTAATTCCACACTTGCAGATTAGCCCAAGCCTTAGCGCAAATAGTGGCCATGTTTACTCTTGAGCAAGCCATGAACAATGGATTTCCCCTGTCAGTATTTGCCTTAGTTAATTAACTTCCCCAAGAGAGGTTCCCAATTAACCCGGGTAAATGGGTGATGTGATTTTCTGTCAGATGACGATTCTATCACACGCTGCCTTGAATTCCTATATATGATGATGATTTTCCCTCAATAAACCACTGGTCTTCGCTCCATCTTGTCTCGTGTCGTTACTTGACCAGTCTCCTCCAGGACCCAAGGGCCGCTTCACGGCCCCAATCCAACATACCTGTCCTGTAAAGCAAATTACACTGTCCAAGTACTATTTGGATCTTTCATAACGGAACGGAAATGAATAACCACATAGGAAGTGTGGGCACGTTTGTCTATTTTATAAATGTGTTTTTAAAAATTAGCAAAAGACACCATTTGTGGCTGCTTTTGAACTGTTCTATGCTTGCTGTAGTTTGTTGAGCTGAGCTATGGTCTTGTTTTATTACTATGGAGGAAATACTGTGCCACAATCATGTATCTTTGCTTTCTTATCCCTTGTTTAGGAATGTAGACAGTTAATACATTCTCACAGTTTTGAAAGTTTATCCATACTGATAAGGGGCTTAATAATATATTTTCCCATTCTTGGAACTATGTTCTTAAGATTCTAGCTTAAAATAACAACTGCCCTTGCATTTTCCTTAAGTCCATAAAACCATTTATTGTTTGCTATTTGAGTTTATCTAGACATATTTTCTTCAGAACTTTGAGTATTTTTTATAAGAAATTCTCATAGTGACAAGCCAGAGCCAACCTTAACTAAATAGTAGAAAGATGATGCTTTCGTACCAGATGATCATCCTACTATTCCTCAACAATGGATGATGTTGGCATGTCATTGTATTGTAACTTTACTACAAGATACAATGTGAGGCAGAAATCATTGTGTTAACACAAACACTCAAGTAGGAAACCTCACAAAATAGTGAGTTGGTCATTTCTAGATAGAATCAAACAAGATGCTGGCTCTGCATGTAGACCAATGGTTCCCAACCTTTTTTGGGCCATGCCCCACTTCAGCATCTCTAAAATCCTGATCCCCCCCAACTGTGACATAATTCTAATTATTCAAAAAGTGAACTCCTATTCATATAGAGGAAGCATAAAAAGCCATTCACTGTTAATAACTCATTCTCGAATTGCCCCCCCTTAAAAATCAAATTGCCCCACTATGGGGTGTGTGCCCCAACATCTTGTTTGATTCTACCTAGAAATGACCAACACCCCTGGAGTAAAAGTTCACAGTTTTATTTTCGAAATGACTCTGTAATCATTTATTAAAGGGAAAAGAGACTGAAATGCCTGAGAGTACGCATATGTTTTCTTTTTTCTGTCTTGGCTTTACAGGTACAGTACCTACATTGAACTTAACTCATAATCAGCATCATTAATAACAACAGTATGTGCCCTGCAGTTTCCAGGTACAGTATAAAGTATTTAGTAGTGATTTACCACTACCTTCTACAGAGTCTGTTTTCAAGAACTAGCAAAGGTGTCTTATATTGAGTCATACCAACAGTACTTATTAACTCTGACTGGCAGCAATGGCTCTTCATTCTGGGTTTATGGGCAGGAATGTTTTCTCATCTCCACCCAAGTAGTAGCTTTGGAAGCCCAATGAGGTGAGCATGTCTAGGCTGACACCATGTCTTGCAGGACAAAACAGGATAAATGCACCACGTCTTTTGCTTGGCCACCTGAAAGTATCTATCATTAAAAGAAGCACGCATAGTAATTGCTGTGAACTTCATGGCTGACAAAGAACAGATGTCCCAGAACAACTTTAGAGTTCTCTTATCCCATAAATATCCATATTAAACCACGGGAGAAAGAAAGGTTTATGGAAATCAAAGACACGGATCATAAACAAATCTGACCATAATGGAAGTGTGCACAGATGTTAAGTTAGTCCAAAATGATTTCCTATAAAAAGAAAAGATGTAATATACATTTCCAAAACACTGCTAAAGAAGAGAGAGTAAAATCCAGTTAACAATACTCATGGGAGATGTCTTGACATGGAAAGTTTTGTCCACTGTAAAAACAGGAATAGAGCTGACAATCTTTTCAAGGCTTTTTAACAATGGCCACTAATCTGAACTAGAGAGTAGACACACTGAATTAATTGATAAAGATAAATTGACATTTATGTAAATCCCAACTGAGATAATGAGTTTGCTCTAGCTGGGACTAGCAAGTGTGTATTGGCCAATATTAATTAGCCATACCCAAGAAACACCATTGCAAAGCTATGTCCTGGCAAAACTAGAGATCCTGATCTTCAGTAATTACTGTATTTTAAGGAAATTACCAGTAGCTTTCAATGCAGGAGTTAAATCCTTAAATCCATCTTCAGTGTTGTAATCATTTCAGGTGATTTGATTTAAGTAAGACTAATGGTCATATTTTGGACATCTTCTGCAATAAGAAGTACAACCTTATAAAACTTATCATTGAAGGAAAGATAGAAGGGGAAACGTGGATCTGGACGGAGAAGGTTTTTACGGGTACAGAACATCTAGCAATGGTTGGATGTCCATGAAATGGCTACTTTGATACAAAAAGCACAGGAAAAATACACTTACTCCATAATGGTCACAAAAAGAAGACTATCCAGGGATACATAAAGTACCACCTTCTACATGTTGTTGGACTGGAAGTCCTAGCAGTAAAACTGATGGGAGTCACAATCCAGGGTTGTGTACAGTACCCATTTCTGTTCAAGAGCAATATAATATGAGTCAATCCACACCTGCACAGATCAAAGAAAGAAGACGTGAACAGCCCCATCCTGGCAGCAGAGTCACATTTACACAACTCTGTACCTCCTTCTCCTTAAGAGTTGGTCTGTGACTTAATTCCTGTAGATATTTTTGATGCCCAGTGCATACCTGTCAAACGTCCCGGATTGGCTGGGATTTCATGGTTTCCGGTGCCGATTTGCACCATTTCCCACCCCGTGCTGCCGAAATCCTGGAATTTGGCAGCGGGGGAAAGGAGGTACTGCGCAGCCCTTCTGTGCAGGTCACCTTCTATGCATGTGTAGAAGGGTTTTATGCTTGCGTAGAACCCTTCTTAGAAGGCTACGCCGCTTGCGTAGAAGGCTACGCATGCGTAGAAGGCGACCTGCACAGAACCGTTCTGGGCAGGTCCTGGATTGGCTGGAGCCGTGGTTGTCAGGTATGGCCCTATGGGTGGTGGTGGGGTGTTGTGCTCCCCCTCTCTACTGGCTCATACCACACTGTGGGTGTAGCCATGTAACTGGGTGGGTGTGGCCTGTTGGCCATGTGACTGCTCTTCACTATAGAGCTATGAAAATAGAACCTCTGAAGCCATTTCCCCCTTGTCCAAGGCTTTTCTTGGGCTCCGTTTCACCCCGAAGTCCCCCCCCAACCACTCCGGAGTGGCTGGGGATGTGCTTTGGAGTGAAACAGAGCCCAGGAAAAGCCTTTGATGAAGGTGGAAATGGAGCCAGCCCCATCCGAAGCCTCTTCTACGAGGAGGAGGAGGGGGTGGGAAGGTGGGCGGGGCCAACCATTTTTTACTACCGGTACGCAAGCGTGCTGATGCCCACCACTGGACTTAACCATCTCTTCACATACACACATCCCTAAATATACACTGTTTGTAACTTTGGGTGTCAAAGCCCAGTTCTTATTAAATATGAAGAAGCATGTAGGCACAGGATATACGCTAAGTTTTAAAATCAAAAACATTCCACATGAGCCAATACACTTCTGTCTGAATTTCTCCAATCCTTTTTCTATTACATTTCATGTAAAGCTCTACTGATTAACTCTTTTAATGACCAAGCAGCATGTAAATCTTGATATTAAAATGGCATAAATGAAAAAGTTAGAGAATATTAATATTCAAATAATGCAATGAAAAAGAAAACATATCCATGACATTTTATTATGTATACGAACACTGAAAGACAAACAGAAAAAAGTAGTATGGAAGTGACATTCTTTGTGGAATGTTTTCTTCAAGTTGCACATCTTAACCTATAAAACCAAGGGTTAACCGTTGGAACTTGCTATAGGTTGCTATGCCTCACCCTACTTGCCTGCACTCACCCTTCGTGCACACGGCCAATCTGGGTCCGCAGGTCAACAAAGGATTGAGAAAACAGGCAGTGGGGCAACAGCCCCACAAATGCGGAAAAAGGGAAACAACTTCATTTCCCAACATTCCTTGCGCCATGCTGCGCCAGAGCCAATCAGGCTGAGAGGCTCTCACACGGCGCGGCACAAGGAACATTCGGAAATGCGCCGCAGCCAATCAAAAGAAAACCGTTTAAAAAAAACACAGCACAAACACAAAGCACAAACCCATAACTACAAGCCCCAGCGTCCTGCGCTCCATGAGCGCGCAGAATGCTGAGGAAGCTGGCACCCAAAAACAACAACAACACCGGGAGAGCAAGTCTGCCAAGCCGCAGGAACCAAAGTCCCCCTCCCCAATGCCGCCTGAAGCTCCTAATCGGAGTTTCCCCTTTAATATCACTGGGTGGGGGGGTGTTGTGCTCCCCCTCTCTACTGGCTCCCCTGGGGTTAAGAGGGTTGGGGGGACCAAAGGAGTCTGTCTCCCCAACCCTCCTGACCCCAGGGGACCTGGCAGAGAGGGGATTCCCCTCCCCCCCACACACACACCCCATATTAAAGAGAAGAAACCAAGCGGTTACTTCTCTTTAAAAACGGAGTTGGGGGGGGGAATCCCCCTCTCCGATGGCTCTCCTTGGTCCAGAAGGGTTGGGGAGACAGACCCCTTTTCTCCACCCAACCCTCCCAAACCCAAGGAAGCCAGCGGAGAGGGGGATCACAACCCCCCCTGATATTAAAGGGGAATCTCCAATTGAGATTTCCCTTTTAATATCAGAAGGTAGCCTGGATTCGATCCCCTCTCCTGGGTCCCATGAGTCTGGAAGGTTTGGGGGGACCAAAGGAGTCTGTCTCCCCAACCCTCCTGACCCCAGGGGAACTGGCAGAGAGGGGTTTCTGCCCATCTTCTTTTTTGCCACATATACCTACAGTTCATTGACCACATCACTCAGTCTGGTTCTTTGGCGTAATTTCTTATTATTTTTCTTAAATAATGTATGCAAAAGTAAAAATAATATAGAATTCTAATAATCAAGCATCATTTAAGCCAGGCTGATTAAATTTAGTAGCTTATCTGTCAGTTGGAGAGATAGGTATTCTGTAGAATTATCACAGACTGCTAGATATTACGGCCAATAAAATTTTTACAGACAAATCAACATTCAAGAGACAAAACTAGTTACTGATTGATATGTATGTGCTTGTATTCATAACACAGCAATCTTAATAACTAAAATCAAGGTCCGGTGCTGTGTATTGGCAACGTACAGCGCCGGACCTGCACCCCCCACCTGGACAACGCCGGCCCTGCCTACCTTGCACTTCAGGTGTGTCCGGCGTGGGGTACTGGCAGTGCGCTCCGGGGGCCTTCACCCAAAAAATGGGCTGCAGGGGTGTGTCACAGAGGCCCGGACTGCGCCTGCCCAGACTGGTGGCATGCATGCACGGTGCGTGCCACCGCACAGGACACCAGGCACAGCGCAAGGCTGGATATCCACCCTTGCGCCTGCCCCCAGAAGCCAGAACCACTGAGGAGCTGGACGACACTGCCATGCCGAGGACCCAGATGCCGGAGGAGGACAGCCCCCAGGAGCCGCCGCTGCCACGAAGCTTCGGCTGAGGAAGACTTGGGGCCCGCCATGCGGATGCCCAGGGAAGGGAGACCTGGAATGGCACCAAGTAGGCCTTTCCAAGCACGGCAGGGGGCAGGGGGAGCCACGCGACATGGACGCTAGGGTCATCGGGGGCAGGAGAGTGAGAGTCCTGCATTAGTCCAACACATGTGTCCCACATGGGGGCAGGGTCTGTCATTGGGGGGCGGGGGCCCACTACTGCACCGGCACCAAGCCGAGGCCACCACAGGTGGGCAAAACTACAGCAGCAAGGTCACCACAGGCAGCCGCTGCACCCGCCATGGCACCACCGGGCGAGGCAAGGCCACCACAGGCGGCCACCGTGCAGAGGGCAGGTAAAACTGCACCACTCAGCAAAGCGGGTACCTCTGCTAGTTACTGTTAAAACTCACATTATCCAAAACTGAGTGAAAATGGGAAAATCCAAAACAGTGGGCTGTAATAGCTGAAGTACTGTACTGCTGCCTGAGAGATTCAGGTTCAAGTGCCAGTAAACCATGACGGTATGGGGCCCATCAGCTGTAATGGCTCAGTCCCGTTGGCTGGTATGATGGCCTGCTGCAACACACCTGTCTGCTTTTATTACACCTATCTGTTTTTTTTAATCTATCTGTTTTAAGGATAAAATGGTAAGGACAGACAAGTATGTCATTATTACTTCATTGAAAGTAAGATAGGATATAGAAACATAACTAAACATTAAGTACATACTAAAATACCTATTTGATTTGACCATACACATATATAAATTGCAAAATGGCACAGCTGGAATATGCATACTCTTTAGTAGCTGATCAGGTGGGGAAAAAATAACGGTGCAACTACCCAGTAAGAAAAATGCAAATTCACTTGCTATGAAATCACCTGGGGAATGTGGGTTTTCCAAAGTCTGTTCACACTAACCACACATGGAAAGAGTAAAGCCTTATTTTCAGCTTGTTTACAGCTCTGTTGTAGCCCTGCAGGAGTAGCTACAAAGAAACTACCTAATAAACTGTAAACATGGATTCCCTCCTCTCATTTTCTAGCACTAAGCCCAGAAAGAGGCTTTTTTCATTGTTCCTATGCTGTTTTTTAAAGAAAGAAACTTCTTGCTACAGAGATTTAGTTTACCATTCTTAAGTTCTTAAAAGAAAAGAAAGTGGCTTCATTTTGGCATTCCAGATTTTGATCGGCAAAGAAAAATGAAATTCTTGCCAACCAAGAGCTTTGCTTGTCATTCCTGAGCTACTTTGAAGAAAGAGAAAGAAAACAATTCTTGCTGACAGAAACTTTGCTCACCATTCCAAAGCTGTTTAAAAGAAAGAACAAAAGTCTTGCTGATGGAGACTTTGCTTGCCAATGCAGCAGGTTTTCTTCATTGGTTCAAGTCATCACATATGGATAAAATCTGATTCATATGAGTCTGGTTTTTTAACAATCAAAAGCCCCAGCAGCAGAGGCAAAAACTATAGCTTGGGGTAGAGAAAGACTTTGAGCTGATTTGCATTTCCTTTTGTGTTATGTGATTAATGGGAAAATGTTACTTAGGTTATTCCAATCCTTAAGCATTTCTTGCTTTTTAAAATAAAACAATCAATATAATCATGCCCTAAGAGTGCCAGTCACATTTTAGTCATGTACTAGCTTAGTGCCTGGCTTCGCCTGGGAATGGTTGGGGTGGTGGTGGCACGGCCCACGGGGTTGCGTCGTTGCATGCTGTGGGTGTGCCGGTGTTGCCCCATGTTTTTGGTGCTCTGGTCCATATGGGGGTTATCAGGGCCCGCACTCGTGCCCTTGCAGCGTGGCATGCACAGTTGCATTCTGGTGTGAGGGGAAAACTTGCTCTGAAAACTTGCTTTATTTACTCTCTGATATGTTTGCACAGAATTAAACATTTTAAATGTTTGCATGTGGTGCTAGCATATCAGACTAAACAAATCAGAATGAAACCCCCTTAGCTTACTCCAGAGCCTGTCTCTACACACACACACACACACACACACAACCATCCCTCCCCAGAGACTATCCCTCTCCACACTTACACAACCATTTCTCTCCACACACTCGATCCATCCCTCTGAACAAACACACACATATACACACTCCCTCTCTACATGCACTATCTATCTCCACACACACGCATTATCCCTCTCCACACACACTCCATTCATCCCTCTGAACACACACACACACACACACACACACACAGGCCAGCCGCATCAGGTAGCTGAGCTCCATAGCACCCCCCTTCCCCTGCAGGCCCAGCCCAAGGGTGTTGGATGTGGGCCGCAAAGCGGGTTGCACAAGCTGGATCAGAACCGCGAAGCGGATGTTGGGTCCCGGAGGAGACTGGTCAAGCAATGAGACATGAGGCAAGATGGAGCGAAGACCAGTGATTTAATGGAGACAAATCATCAGTATTTATCCTGTTCTGGCTGCATGCAAAAGCGTAGCGACCCATTTTACTGGCAGGCTTCACACATTATGTTTACACAAGTTAATTGGGGAAGTCTACAGGGGAAGTTAATTAACTAACTTAATTAACGGCAAGGGAAATACATTGTTCCGTGTTATCCGGGGTAAACAAATGACTAGTATTGGCTCTAGGGCTTAAAGGAATCCGCAGACGCGAGATTACCTATTACGTGCCTAGCGCGTTAGTCATTAGCTCTCTATTGTTCGAGCTGCTTGTCAGATCAGCTATTGATGAATTAAACTCTATCTAATATTCCGCTCCCCCAATTTCTGTCCCCTCAGGAACCCCTGGCAACGATGTGATCACCCATTACTGGGGTTCTGACAGGGACAGTTGACCAATTGTGTGCGCGGATCCCACACAAGGGGACGGGGCTTGAGTCAGTGCATTCCGGAGATCAATGGCCACTCTGGCCACACACTCTTTCCCGATGGCTGCGTCATCATCCCGCCTCTGCCAAGCTCATGCCGTCTCCCGTAATTGGCTGCAGCATGCCGCAGTGGCCTCTGGGAGTTGTGGTTTTTTGTTTTTTACAATTTGTGGGGTGCAGGGCCCCCCTGGCGTCCCCCCCCTGTGACCTTCACCAGTATGCTAGGTAAGTGTGTGCAAAGTGTGGTCGCGGATGGTAAAGGAGTGTAGATTCGTATACAGCACCCACAAGGGGACATCTCTTTTATATATATAGAGAAGATACTAATATGGATTGGAAGGGGAGGCCTGGCAATACTGTGCCATGGGAGCTAGAATTTCTAATTCTTCCATGTAATTTACTTTGAAAAGTTACAAAGTCATTACTGAGATTTTGTTTTTGAACCAGCAAGTAGTTTAGGAAAGAAAAACATATGGTGCTACTATAAATAAGAAAATTGTATGATCAGAAATAAACAGAAAGATAATTACATAGGCTGTGATACTGTGGAGAAAAGCCCGAGGTTTATTTTGTTATCTACAAATTGAATATAACTCAGCAAAGTAATGATGGTAAAAAGGCAAAATACATTTCTTTCTTCCTATTATATAGCACAGACAGATGTGATAGCAAATAATGCAAACAATCCTTTGATTAAAAACATTATGAAGGCAAATTGCATTTATTTTCTGTTGTATCCCATTTTTCTGTATTCCAAGTCTTGATTCAATCATGCAGTCAAGACTGGATGAAATTCCCATTCCCAGCCAAAAAAAACTTATGTTGCATATATAGGGCAATATGTAGAAGAATATTGTATGACAGACAATCTTTTGTCTAACAAGACTGGAAGAGACATTTAAATCAGTACAGTACCATGAAGCTAACACCTACATCTCTGGTCTGACCCTGCAGCACCCACCTTAGAATCTTACTTTTAGGGAGTCTGGCATACGCAGTTGGCCATGATGTTAGGAATATGTTTCTTATGTACCATAGCTGTCTAGTATCCAGTCTGATGAAAGCCCACACAGGATCAAAAGCTAGTTTATGTTTGTGATTCGTATCATCCACTCTTGCCTTTGAATGGAATGTGTGCTTTGCTTTTAGAAAAAACACCATGGCAATAACCCAGAAAAAGATTAGCCAACATTTAACACCTAGCTGCTGCTGGACAAGCCATGCCTTCTTGTCTTGCATCAAGCCCTCTAAACTTCTTGCCACTTATCAGAGGAGGATGAAGGATCAGGTAATATGGGATTGCTGCAGCAGACTGAAAGGCCTCAGCTGCCATATGTCGAGATGTAGAGACCTAACTAGGCACTTAAAGATGTCTGGATTCTTCAGACTGTCTGTTGATTTCAACAGCAAACATGAAATGGGAGCTGAAATCTATCACTCTCTAGCACATGCAACCTTAGAACAAAATGTCATCAACTCTAGACTAATGGAAGAAAATATTGTTATTCCTTTGTCTTCAGGACCATTAAGAAATTAAAATGATCAAATCTCAGGGGTTAGTTTTTCATGAGCAAGGATTTAATTCTTTTCAAATACAAGATAATAGACTTAATCTTATATTACTCCTACTTAGAGCAGACCTACTGAAACCAACAAGATTCAGGTTGTAACTAACATTAGACTTAGCCTGAGTACCACAGTATACAGCGGGGGTTCTCAATGTTTTTGCAATATGGGCCAGACCACGCCCCCTCAGACAGCTGAGCGGGCGGGACACATGGTTCCCCCCACCGTAAAATGCATCTGCAGCTGCTGTAAACACTGTTTCGGCTGTTTTCACCGCTTCCGTCACGTCTGGCGGTGGCAGTGGGAGCGAGGGCAGTGCATTTTCGGCAGCAGTGGTGGTGGGAGCGAGGGTGGCAGACCACATGAAATGGCACCGTGGGCCTGGTCAAGCCCATGGGCCATAGGTTGTGAACCCCTGGTCTACAGGCAGCTTGTGTAAGAAGAACTTGTGATGTAGACAGGAAACACAATGCACACAATACCTTCCTCAGACATTGGGTTTCCATTTTCCACTTAAACATAAAATATCCCCTACCAGTTCAGTGAATGAATAAGCCCATATTGGTGAGGAGTTCTCTATGCACTGCTAGCTCAACATCTCAGTGGATTGGAATAGCAGGAGTTTGGAGTTTGATTCCCCACAGAGCCTCCCAGGAGAAAAAAACAGCTTGCATTGTCTTAGGACCAAAAGAAGATGGGACTGGAATACCACTTCTGACTATATTATGCTCAGAAAAAATATTCTAAGAAATGTTGCCATAAATCTATATCACTAAAATCAAGGTCCAGCGCTGTTGCCTATACACAGCACTGGACCTGCACCCCCTGCCCGGACAACACCAGCCCCACCTACCTCAGATCTCTGGTGTGTCTGGCGTGGGGTACCAGCAGACCGTTTTGGGGTCTTTCACCCCGAAAAACAGATGCAAAGCCCCCCCCCCCGGCAGCATGAAATAGCCGGGGAGGCGGCAATAGGCATGCACCACAAACCGCATAGGCGCCGGCGCCACCTGGAACTCCAGGCAGGCTTTTGTGCCATTTGTGGCACATGCCTATTACCGCCTCCCCGGGTGGGAGGATCCACTGGCTGGCCGACTAGCCGCCATTTCAGCCGCCTCTTGGAGAGGGCCGGGAGAGTCTTCTGCCTGGCCTTCTCCGGGAGGCCTGGGGCACCCGCGGCGCTCTGTAATGCCCATGCCTGCCGGACAAGGCAGGGCCCTGCTCCTGGAGGCATCGGCCGGCCGGGGAACCCGGACACGTCGCCTCCCGGAGAGGGCCGGGAAAGGCTTCTGCCTGGCCTTCTCGGGGAGGCCTGGGGTGCCCACAGCGCTCCATACTGCCCATGCCTGCTGGACAAGGCAGGGCTCTTTTCTGGGAGGCATCGGCCAGCCGGGGCGCCTGGATGACAGCCACCTCCCGGAGAGGACCGGGAGAGCAACTACACCAGGGGAGCAAAGGCACGCTCGAATGCGACACCGGGAGGTATGACAGGGGCACCCCTGCTAGTCCTAATTAAAACTAGTTAGGAAATTATGGACTGACCAATTCCCTTAGATTACATGGTTTTCCAAAGAATAAAGAGCTAGCTGTTTACATGTTTACTCAAGTAGCAATAATTTTGAGGGAACAAATATATGTAGCACTCATTGGCCATCTACAACCTGATTTCTATTCTACCCATCTGCAACCTGATTTCTATTCTACCCAGCTATAAATCGTACACAAGACTGCGTGTTCCTACTGAGAATCTCAGCAAATATCTTTACTATGGTAAAACAGCAACTGCAATTAATGTTGAGATTTACACATTATATTCAAACCACCTTTTGAAAGCTGTCCTTTTAGAATTTTTTTTTACAGTATTACCATTTTCCTCCAAACTTTGCCGAAGTTCATACACATTTTAGAAATTATTTCAAAACCTTCATTTACATCAATACAGATTTGGGAAGAAATCATCACTTATAAAAATTGTAACATATTTTACTTTTATTTTGTCAGTTCATTTGACCATATGGACACTGATAGCTAAAGTGCTAAAGTGCTGTTTTGGTACTCAAGAACTAACCAGTCTTTTTAGAATCATTGGTTCAAACAGAAATGGGTATGGACCTAGCAGACTGTGATGAATTTTGTGATTCTCTCCATGTGTCTAAACTATTTGTTGGACTTCTGTTATTCGTGAAAGAAGTGTGTCTCCTGCTGATGCTCTCACAATCTTCTTTATCCAGTCTTTGTTTTATTTTTTTACAACACATGATACTCTGTATGAAATCTTGAAGGAGGTGACCACTAAAGAACATGTAGATCCATGGATTGCAGCAACTATTTAAGCAGGCCAAAAGTGCAGTAACTGTAATTAGAACATCCTCAGAATCTATAAAGGGAAAAAACAGAGCAAGAAAATGATGTTTAATAAAGATCTAGTCTTGTGTGTCATTGTTTATTAATAAGTATAGCTAATTTCTATGTACAATCTTTTTTAAAAAACCACTAAATAATATTTCTTAAAGGGTGGCAAAGTTGGATAATCAATGTGTTGGGTACCTGCCTATGGAGCCAGAAGTTAAATCATAAATAGAGTAGACCCATTTAATCAAGAAACTCACAGAGGAGCTGACTCACCAAATCCCTTCTAATTCAATAGATCTACTCTAATTGCAAGTTACTATTGGATTTCAGCCAGTGTTCAGTCTGCATTGTATAGGAGTTATGTAAGGCACAGAACCGAATCCCAAATTAGGTTCAGCACCTTGGATAACTCCTTAATGTGCAGACTGAAACTAGTCTAAATGACTTCACAGTACAGTACCTCCAAAATTGAATCACTAGTTCTCCTTCGTATAGTTTGTGAATCCACACTCATGGGTTATGCGCCTGCGCAGAACAGCCGATCGGAGCTATTGGTCAAAAGTTTTGGCGGTAAGACCGCCCACCGTACCGCCCACCCTGAGGCGCCCGCGCGCCATTTTACCTCAGTTCTCTTCTTTCCGCCGTAGCAGCAGGACGATCGTTGAGAGCTTCCTCAATTTTTTCGCCCTTCTGAGGGAAAGTCTTTTTGGCAAAATTAGCAATTTTTCTCGGTGATCTTGTCCTCCGGGCAGGATCACCACCCCGGCTCTGTCTCTGCTCTTGAGTGGATTCAGTAGCCAATTTTTTCGCATCGATCACCGTCTCCCCCCTCAAGGGGGTGGCGGCTGGTCGGCCCTTCGGGGTACTAGTCTCCAGAAACTTCCACTGGAAGAATTTTTTCCGCGGTTGATGGCTGCAGCGTTTAAACAGTGCACGGCTTGCCTTAAGAAGTTTCCGGCTTCTGACGGACACAGCCTGTGCCTTTTTTGTTTGGGTGAGTCGCATCAGAGCCAGTCTTGCCCGCATTGCAAGAAGTTCACGCGCCTCGCGGTGCAGAACCGAAGCAATCGCCTCAAGGCTCACCTGATGGAGCTCGCTCTGGCTCCCGCCGCTTCCGGCTCCACGGCCGCCGCTGCCGCTCAACCACCGTCGACCTCTTCCTCCGTGCCACCGATGAGGAAGAAGAAGAAGAAGGACAAGAACGGTGAGAAGAGGCGCAAGCGTGGGTCGGAGAAGAGACGGTCGCTCCCCCCCACTCCACGCACACCCGCCTCCCCCGGGCCTTCTCCACCGTTCTCGACTGCCCGATGCCCTTCTCCGGGATCCTCCATCTGGGGAGGACGGTCGTCTTCCGGGTCACCTGAGAAAGGACGCAGGGCTGGGGCTCCAGCTCGCCCACTTCAGGTGCTCCCCTCTCCTCCTCGGGGCAGAAATCCCTCGCCGAGGCAGGCCTCCGTCTCTCCACGGCCCAGGACGCCGACGGACGACGCGGTCTCCACCGTTCCGGCGACCGTTTCGCCGACACCGACGCCGGCCACCGTTTCGGCTCCCACCGTTTCGTGGACCATCCCCCCGGCCACCGGAGCTCCACCACCAGCGGACTCGGACGCGTCCCAGATGGCCATCGTCCGAGAGATGTTTCAGGTCATGGCGTCGTTTGCGACCAGGCTCCAGACTTCCACGCCTGCGGCCTCTGCGGCTCCGGTTCCGACCACCGCAAGCCCCGGGCAGCCCGGCTCTGCCGCGGCTCCACCGACCTCCCGTGGGTCGAGTGCCCGCTCCGCCGGCCCACCCAACCCGTCATGGTGTGGTCCGGACGTTGATGCGGTGGACGCCCATCCCGCCGGCCCGCCCAGGCCATACTGGCGCGGTCCGGACGTGGACGACAGACTGCCTCCCTCGTCCTCCGATGAGTCCAGCTCGTCGTCGGAGGAGGACGAGGGAGACGTCGACGCCGAGCGCACGCCGGAACAGGCCATCGGCTCAGTGGACCCACCGCGTGGTGAGGACCAGCGCTCACTGACCGCCATGCTCACGAGGCTTGGCACCGCCCTCAACCTGAAAGTCGACCAACCGCCGTTGGAGGGTGAGGATCAGATGACCGCGAAGCTCGACAGGCGTGCTGTGCGGCCGGTCCACATAACCATGCTCCCCTCCATGATGACCACGGCGAGGGCGACGTGGAAGAAACCCTTGGCGGCGCACTCCGTCTCGTCCAGGCTCGACAGCATGTACCGGGTCCTGGACGAGAACGTCGAGTTTTTGCAGGCACATCCCCTGCCGAATTCCCTGGTGGTCAAGGCCTTCCAGCATAGGACGGCCACCAGCGGATTCCCGGTCCCGTCAACGCCGGAAGGAAAGAAACTGGACGCGGTGGGGCGCAAGTTTTATGCCACCGGCTCCCTGTTCTTTCGGGCCGCCAACTATTCGGCCGCCATGGGCCTGTATCAATCTCACCTCTGGGAGCAGGTGAAGGTTGAGACGGCTAAGCTGCCCGCCGATGCCCAGAAGAGGATTGACGCGCTGGCCACCGAGGGGGATTTCGTCGCCGAGCAACTGATGCGCACTGCCCGGCACATCAATGATTATGCGGCGAAAGATATGGCCTCCGCAATCTACCTCCGTCGCCATGCTTGGCTCAGGGACACCTCCCTCGATGACGCTATGAAAAAGCTCATCGAGGAGTTTCCCTTCGACGGTCAGGGCCTCTTCGGTCAGGACACAGATAAGGTCCTGAATGAGATGCGCCAGACCAGTTCCACGGCAAAGTTCCTAGGGCTCACCACGCCGGCTACCTCCACCAGGCCGAGGTTCCAGCCCTTCACACGCCGGTTCCAGGGCAACCCTCAGCAGCAGGGACCGACGGAGCAGCCCAGATCCAGCTCCTACAGACAGCGGCGACAACACAAACCCCGCTACCGGCCCTACGGACAGGACAAGCGCTCGACCGCGAGGGCCAAGCCCCGCGTTTGAAGCTGCGACGGCCGAGTCTCTCCCGCTCCACATCCCGTACCTCCCCCTCCGGAACTTCCTCCAGGCATGGTCGGGCATCACGGACGACCAGTGGGTCTTAAAGATCTTGTCCTCTGGCTACGCCATCGAGTTCGTGCGGGTGCCTCGAGTAGGAAAACATCGTCTCACCACCTCGTCCCCCCATCTGGAGGAAGAAATATCAACCCTTCTCTCCAAGGGAGCCATCGAGCGGGTAACACCGTCCGACTGGGACAGCGGCTTCTACTCGAGGTACTTCGTGGTCCAGAAGAAGGACGGAGGCCTTCGCCCTATCCTGGACCTACGCCGCCTGAACAAATGCATCCACACCAGGAAGTTCCGGATGGTGACCCTGCAGACCATCCTCCCCCTCATCAACAAAGGGGACTGGTTCACAATCATAGACCTCAAGGATGCCTACTTCCACGTCTCCATCCTCGAGGAACACAGGCGGTTTCTCCGCTTCCGCATCGACAGTTCCGTTTACCAATACCGGTGCCTACCGTTCGGACTGGCCACGGCACCGCGGGTCTTCACCAAATGCATGGCTCCGGTGGCAGCGTTCCTCCGCCAACGGGGCATCAGGGTCTTCCCATACATCGACGATTGGTTGATCGTCTCCTCCACCAAACCGTCGTCCGTTCGGGACACACAATACACGGTTCACCTCATGGAGAGTCTCGGCCTCAGGATCAACTCCACCAAGTCGAAGTTGACTCCCTCCCAGCGCGTCGAGTACATTGGAGCGGTACTCGACTCGCTCACTACGAGAGCCTACGCCCCCCAGAAACGCTTACGGGACATTGCGCAGGGGGTGAACGAACTGCGCACGAAACCGTGCATCCGGGCGAAGAAGGCTCAGAGACTTCTAGGCCTGATGGCCTCAACGACGGCAGTGATCCCCCATGCCAAGTTGAAATTCAGGTCCCTTCAATCGTGGCTCCTTCACGAGTTCGACGCACTTCGGGAGAGCCAATCGAAACGGTTGACACCATCTCCAGAACTGAGGGACCAACTGCTGTGGTGGTCCGCACCACTCAACGTGGCCACGGGGAAGAGTTTCTACCCCCCGCAACCCTCATTGCAGATACTGACCGACGCGAGCAACCTCGGCTGGGGCGCTGCTTGCGGGACTCTCACGGTCAACGACACCTGGACACCGCACGAAACGGTGCACCACATAAATTACTTGGAACTGCTGGCCATTTGGAAGGCTCTACGTTCCTTCGAGACTCTGCTCACCGGCAAGGCGGTTCAGGTGGCCTCGGACAATACCACGGCGGTGGCGTACCTCAACAAGCAGGGAGGAACACGGTCCACCACCCTCCTGTACCTTGCAGTGCAGTTGTGGGAATGGTGCCTGGAGAGGCACATTTACCCAATTGGAGTGCACATTCAGGGCACGCTGAATGTTTTGGCAGACCACCTGAGCCGCCTCACCTCCACGACCCACGAATGGGAACTGGACAACGGAGTGTTCCAGTCCCTGTGCGAGGTCTGGGGGACGCCGAGCATCGACCTCTTTGCATCGGAGTCCAACAGGAAACTCAACAGGTACTGCTCCAGAGCAGGCATCGGACTGGACTCCGAGGGGGATGCCTTCATGAAACGGTGGGATCAGGACTATCTCTATGCCTTTCCTCCGTTTCCTCTGGTCCAGAAGGTACTCACCAGGATGCACCAACACAGAGCCAATGCAATTCTGGTGGCACCGGCGTGGCCGCGCCAACCCTGGTTTCCGCTACTGTTGCGCATGTCGTCGCAGTATCGCACACTGCCGGAATCACCGACACTCCTCCAAATGGAGCAGGGCCAGCTGCACCATTCGGACCTGCCCAGCCTCCACCTCACCGCGTGGAGGATAACCCCAGACTGTCCAGGATTCTTGAACTAGCGCGGCGCCCTTCCACAAGGAAGTCCTACGCGTCCAAATACAGGCGTTTTTGTGCCTTCCTGGCCTCCCGACAGACACCCCCCACGCAGGTGGGGCTGCAGGACATTTTAACCTACCTCCTCCAGCTGGCGGAGGCTGGCCTCAGCATCACCTCCATTCGAGTACATCTCGCAGCAGTGGTGGCGCACTCCCCCTCTGGTTCGCCCGCTTCTGGGGCCTTCCGTGACCAAACGGTGAAGCGTTTTCTCAAGGGACTACGGAACGCTTTCCCTCCGGTCAGGACTCCGACGGCGCAATGGTCACTGTCTACCGTGCTCAACGCGCTCACCAGGACCCCTTTCGAGCCCATGGCCACCAGCGATGTTCGCCTCCTCACATGGAAAACGGCATTTCTTGTGGCTATCACGTCTGCACGACGAGCAGGAGAATTGGTCGCCCTGCGAGCAGATGCACCATTTCTCCAATTCTTCAACGACCGCGTCGTCCTACAAGCGGACATCACCTTCCTGCCCAAGGTGGTCTCCCAGTTTCACATGGCACAGACTATCTCCTTGCCAGTTTTCTTCCAGAACCCCTCTAACACCCAAGAAAGGACTTGGCACACGCTGGATGTGAAACGAGCGTTATTGTTTTACACCAGCAGGACTAGAGAGTTCAGGAAGTCACAACGCCTCTTTGTGGCTTATGGGGGAAAGTCCAAGGGTGAACCCATCTCTGCTCAAAGGTTCTCCAAATGGATCACCTCTACCATCTACCTGGCCTACGAGTCAGCCTCACTGCCACCTCCACCGCATGTCAGGGCGCATTCCACCAGGGCGGTTGCCACATCCACTGCCTTTCTGGAGGGCACACCGCTTGAGGACATATGTAAGGCTGCCACCTGGTCCAGACCTTCCACATTCGTCCAGCATTACAGGGTGGACACCAGAGCCACTGCGGACGCCAGGCTTGGCCGCGTCGTCCTCACCAGAGGGCTCCGGACTCAACGCCCCTGACGGGTCCACCTAGGGGATCTTCAGCTCATCGTGGGATCATCTCATCCGACTGCCCACCGACCAAGTAAGTGTGAGCTTGCTAATCTCCCATGAGTGTGGATTCACAAACTATACGAAGGAGAAAGTTCGGTTTCACTTACCAGTGATAACTTTCGTTCTTCGAGTATATAGTTTGTGAATACACACTACCCACCCTACCTCCCCTCTTGAGCTGCACGGATGAGATCAGTTGGTTTATCCTGTGCTTGGCTTAAGTATGGAACTGAGGTAAAATGGCGCGCGGGCGCCTCAGGGTGGGCGGTACGGTGGGCGGTCTTACCGCCAAAACTTTTGACCAATAGCTTTTCAAGCCTCCGATCGGCTGTTCTGCGCAGGCGCATAACCCATGAGTGTGTATTCACAAACTATATACTCGAAGAACGAAAGTTATCACTGGTAAGTGAAACCGAACTTTTCCTTTACCTTTCTAGCAGTCTGATTTCATGACCACAAGCATTCATATCTGACTCGGTTTTTTATTTATTTGCATTAACCACAGTTTTATATTATCTTTGCCTAATGAAGAGTTAGTAGAACTTGAAGTCTGCTTTATTTGTGACATTTTGGTGATCCAATAAAGTGTGCCCTAACCCAGAACTCTGTTTCTATGAATAACATACAACTACTTCTTTTTGTTTGTTTTCAGTGAAATAAATATGCAAAGGATTCAATCATGTGTTGTAAACTTAATTGTACGATTTTATTAGTGCTTTTCTTTCTCTAATAAATTGATTTTATAATAGCAATTCAACTCATATATTTCCCCACAGCACTTAGAGCACGCTCTGGTTGGTTTACAAGGCAATTGCTGCCGCCACCACCACCACCCGAAAAATGAATGGGTGTTAGCTTCTTCCAGTACAAACAAGACATATGCATATATTATATTTGAGAAAATGAATCTACATTTCAAAATTTATTAGTACACCAGAGTTTCTCTGGAAGCAACATAGCCAAAAACACAAACAACCATTAGGATTTTCCCCTATGTTGACAACACAGAGATATATTCACCATCAGTGGGATGTGGTAATTTGCAACATCTTGCACTTCACAGTAACCTGACATGGCAATGCAGGCTTTCAGAAAAAAACAAAGTATGTTGTTACTTTTGATACAAGTGGTTCTGTAGTGGTCAAAATGCACACTGATTATATGTAAATAAGTCAATTACACTTAAATTGCAGCATGCCTCCAAGACTGTGGTGGCTTAGTGGTTAAGACACTGAACTTGACGAATGAAAGATCAGCAAGTCAGCAGTTCAAGACCTGAGTAATGCACAACGATGTCCCAGCTCCTGCCAAATCTAAAAGTTTAAAAGCAAGAAATTGCAAGTAGGTAAATAGGTACCACTTACCTATGGGTGGGAAGGGAAACAGCATTCTGTGCACTCCGGTGTCGAGGCATGCCTGCCACATGTCCATGGAAATTTCTGCAAACACAGACGGTGCTGGCTCTTTGGCTATAAACAGAGATGAGCACTGAACCCTAGAGTTGGATACAACTGGTTTTTGAGCAAGGGCAACCTTTCTGTTTCCTTTCTACCAACCTGTGATGTAAATGTCATCAGATATTAGTGTTTATTATCCTGAACATTGCAAAGGCACACCAACCTACTGCACCATCCAAACTACCCAACTTATTCTTGTCAGCTTCATGAGTGCCAGCATTTACTAACATGGTCAACTGAATACTTGCTTGCTTTTAAAATGCCTCTTTAAAATCTTGTTTCTTCTCTCTTTTTAATTCTGATCACTATCTATGAACACAACTATGTTTTAGTTATAAACTGGTACAAAATTTTTAATGCTGCCCTATATTCCAACTACCTTGCTTTGTAGTTGATGATGCAAGCATGTCAGTATTTTTTTCAATGGTTTCTTTGTTTAAACTGTGAAAATAAAGCAATTCAACTCTATGATAGTTTTTTTATCTTCTACAAAGAACTAACCAGCCACTAAGTGTAGCAAGAGCCTATCTTCATATGAGCCCATTTGATGTTTTGATTTGTAAAATGGGCTTACTAGTCTTCTAATGCTGCTAGCTGGAAATGAAAAGGACTTCTGCAGAGCAGAAAATCAGATTCACTGAACTTCACTCCATTGCTATTTGTTTTGCTTTGTGATTGTTTTCAAAAATATCCCATTATAAATATATAAAAATTATCATCTAGATAAAATTTCAGTACAGAAAAATTCATAAGCATCTCATTGTGTGCTCATTGACACAAATGGAGCTTCCACTAGCCTAAGTATGTTCTGGACACCTCTTTCAGAAAGCTCCACCATTGTATAACTGCTGATGTACAGAATTGTGGAAGAAGTGATACAAGTCAGCAGAATTTTGCTCAAAATATCTAGTTTTTTCCTTTTCTCCTTTTCCTTTAGATCTTGCTTGGCCCTTACTATTAACAAAACACAAAGTTGTGGTAACAATAAAGTGTACTTTAGCAGAATTTCTCATCTGTCCTTCGCTCAAAGTTACATGGATCCTGTCAGGGTCTGGACAGATTATACAACATTGGACTTAATAAAGAACTGGTATGTTGATATAATAAAACTGTGTGGGTTACTCCAACATGACTCCAGGATATGAGGCCCTGCCCTTGTCTGACCTAGTCTGAAAGGCAACTCACAATCTTCTGAGTGATGACATCGATATTCATGGGAAAGCTATGATTTTTCTCCCATCAGAGAGCACTTTCTGTTGTGCACTGAATGCAGAGGCTTTGCAAATCAGTCAGACTTCTTGCAACATTCCAAATGTTTCAACATTCTGTGCACTGAAGGTATGGGAAGAATAAAAATCATAAGAAAGGCGACCATCTCCTTAACATTGCATAAATCCAGAATAAAGTAGTTCAGAATAATGGTTTGAGGCTCTTTATTTCTTAGCGGGGGAGTGGGGACAGGACATCATGTGACACTGTCAGACCTAACTGCCACATCCAATGTCATATACTGTATATTTAATGCATATAAAGGTAAAGGTTTCCCTTGCACAAAGGCCAGTCGTATCCGACTCTAGGGTGCAGTGCTCATCTCTGTTTCTAAGCCGAAGAGCCAGCGCTGTCTGCTTCTGCAGACGTTTCCATGGTCATGTGGCAGGCATGACTAGACACCAGAGCGCACGGAGTGCTGTTACCTTCCCACCGAAGTTGTTCCTATTTATCTACTTGCAATTTCTTGCTTTCTAACTGCTAGGTTGGCAGGAGCTGGGATGAAGACGGGAGCTCATTTCCGTCCTGCAGTACACGGGAATCGAACTGCTGACCTTCCGCTTCCCAGTAAGAGTCTTAGCGACTTGAGCCACTGCAGTACCCATATACTGTATATTTAATGCCACCTTATTGTTTTAATCATCCACTTACAAACATTTTAAGGAACTGACGCCATACCGATTGAACCTTTTTGACTTTTACAGTGCAAACCTAGGGTACAGGTACTCAGAAAGAAGGCTCATAGAAGTCAAACCAAGACCTACCCCCAAGAGATATCTGAACTGCCGCTGTAATATTAATATTAGAAGGCATTTCAAACATGTCTGTAATGTTATTTGATTTTTAGCTTTATGGTCTTTTAAAATCCGGTTATTTTTCAAAATATCTGCTTTATGAAAGATGCTCTTACTAACACTATTGTTTTTGTAGTTCTGACCTAGACACGGAAGAAGAAACAACCTCATGGAAACATATATGTGGGCAGACTGGACATTGCTTCTAAATCAGGGATTCTCAACACCATTTCATGCGTGCATGCCCCTCCACCACACCAGGAAGTGCCATGTGGTGGAGGAAGGGCAAAATGGCCCTCAGGCCCCTGAAGCTGTCTGAGGGAGCATGACCTGGGCCGGGCTTTAAAAGGTTGAGAGCTCCTGTTCTAAATGATCTAAATTGGGTTTAGAATGATTGCCCAGGAACAGTTTTCAACGGGATTTTTTTAATTGGGATTTTTAATTGTACAGTAGCTGGTTTTTATCTTTTGTAAGCCGCCCAGAGTCCTTGGAGTTGGGCGGCAATATGAACCTTGAAAGTAAATAAATAAATAAAATTGCAGAACCAGCAAAACCATTGACTCCCGTGACATTCCTGCGACCCTCCTATCCTTTACACGAGGCAACTACGGGCAACTGCAGCGAGAAGAGCCCGCACAGCAGTTCCACGTGAGGAGTTTCCGTTTGGAAATCGGAGCCACTTCGGATTCACACCTGGGAATCAAGCCGTGTGTGTGTGTGTGTGTGTGACTGAGAGAGAGAGAGAGAGCCACACTGCGTTCCACGTGAGGAGGCGTTTCCGTTTGGAAATCGGAGCTACTTCGGATTCAGACCAGGGAATCAAGCCGTGTGTGTGAGAGAGAGAAGGGGGGTGGGGTGGGGGAAGAGCCGCACCGCGTTCCACGTGAGAAGTAGTTTCCGTTCGGAAATCGGAGCCACTTCGAATTCACACCTGGAAATCAAGCCTGGTGTGTGTGAGAGAGAGAAGGAGGGAGGGAGAGAGAGCCGCACCTCGTTCCACGTGAGAAATAGTTTCCGTTTGCAAATCGGAGCCACTCCGGATTTACAGCTGGAAATCAAGCCTGGTGTGTGTGTGTGGGGAGCAGCGGTGAGGACGCCACCGGTCCCGGTGTGTTTGTACCTACCGACCCAGACAGCATGCTCGTCCCAAACGGAGCGCATCTGGACGGTGAAGAAAGGAGCCCAGCAGACGATGTAAGCCGAGACGATCACGAAGGTCATCTTGACGGTGCGGATCTTGGCGCGGGAGATGGTCTTGACGCTGCTGACACAGGGCGCCGCCGCCAGGAGCAGCCCCCCCTTCCGCAGGGGGGCGCCCCCTCCTCCTCCTCCTCCCGGCGGCGGGGCCCCCTCCTGCCGCCCCCGCGTCTTGTCGCCGCGGGCCTTGCTCCAGATGCGGCAGCAGATGCGGCCGTAGCACGCGGCCAGGACCAGGACGGGCGCCACGAAGACGCTGCCGGTGACCCAGGTGATGTAGGCGCGGGCCCCCCAGGGGCGCACGAAGTGAGCCCAGCAGTCGTAGACCTGCGAGCCGCGCTCCACCTCGCTGAGCGAGAAGATGAAGTACTGCGGGGTGCTGAGCAAGAGGCTGAGCGCCCAGGCGGCGGCGATCATGGCCCGCGCGCGCTGGGCCGGACGCTGCAGGGTCTTGAGCGGGTGGCAGACGGCGACGTAGCGGTCGGCCGTCATGGCCACCAGGGTATACGCCGAGGCGAACATGCCGAAGACCTGCAGGTGCTTCACCACCCGGCACAGCCCGTCGGGCCCGTGGAAGCGGTGCGTCACCTCCCAGCAGAGCTGCGGCAGCACCTGGAAGAAAGCCACCGCCAGGTCGGCCAAGCTCAGGTGGCGGATGAAGAGGTGCAGGCGGGAGCCCTTCTTGCGCCGAGGCGTGCGGCGCAGGGCCAGTAGCACCAAGGCGTTGCCCAGCACCGCCAGGGTGAACGTCAGCGCCAGCACCGCCACCTCTAGCTTGGCCAGCTCTTCGTCGCGCCCGTAGCGCTGGCGGTGGCTGCTCTCGTTGCTGGCCGCCTTCATGCCGTCGGACCAAGGCGGCGGCGGCGGCGGCTCCTCCGGGGCCAGGGCTGCCGCCCCTCCTCCGACGGGCGTCTGGGTCCGGTTCCACGTGGGCGAAGGAAGGCCCCAGGGGGGAGGGCCACGGTCGTCTCCGAAACGCATAGCGCCGCTCTGTCCCCTCAGACGCCGGCGCTTTCCCGCCCTTTTTCCTCCCAGTCTTTGATGTTTGCAGATTGATACGCACTTGAGTTACATACACAACACGACAGTCCCAAGCCCGGAGCGCTGAAATGCGCCCCGGCGAAACTGTGGAGTTTCGCCCGGAGTCTCTCCTCCTCGCTTCCCCTTGTGACCCAACCCTCACACTTGTGGTGCCCGGCGCGCCTCTCCTCTCCTCTCCCCTCCGTCTCCACCTTTTCCTCTCCTCAGTGGCGCCCTAAGAAGCCCGCCCTTTTCGCTCCCTCCCTCCCACTCCTTTCCTTCCTCGTCCCGAACTTCGCCCTCCTCCTCCCTCCTCCTCACACACATTCCGTCCCCGCGCCGGGGCTTTTTTGGCGCTCAGCCCGTCTCGCGGCTTTCGCGCAGCTCTGATTAATAACCCCCAGGCTGACAACATGTGAGGCGTGAGTGGGGAGCGTTTTGACGCCAGGCAGGCCTCATTCTTTCACTTCTCCTTCTCTCCAGACTTCAGGACTGGTTGTTTGTTTGCGCTTAGGTCTTCCTGCCATGAACCTCCCTGGATGCCTCTTTTGAAGAAGAGTTTCAAAGGCCACTGGCCAACCCACTGTGGATACTTCATGTTTTCAAGCACTATACATACACCTTCCTCAGTGGCCCATCACGACCTAAATGAATTTATATCTGAATTATGCATAGAAATGCATTGATTTCCTACATGTATGTGCTGCTTGCGGTATCCGCAAGCACAATTGGCATAAATGGCCCCTGGCAGAGGCCACACCGGTCGAGAAAGCTCCTGGTCACTGGGCTCTGCGGGCACAGAAATTGGGGGGGGGGGGGGCGGATTAATAGTCATAAGATTGATTCACCCATATCTGACCTGGCAGGCAGTTTGGCAGGAGGAGGTTGAATAGCTAACCCAAGTTAGGAATTAGGTGATTCCGCACTTGCAGATTAGCCCAAGCCTTAGTGCAAATAGTGGCCATGTTTCCTCTTGAGCAAGCCATGAACAATGGATTTCCCCTGTCAGTATTTGCCTTAGTTAATTAACTTCCCCAAGAGAGGTTCCCAATTAACCCGGGTAAATGGGTGATGTGATTTTCTGTCAGATGACGATTCTACCACACACAGCCTTGAACATAATATATACTGATGATTTTCCCTCAATAAACCACTGGTCTTCGCTCCATCTTGTCTCGTGTCGTTACTTGACCAGTCTCCTCCGGGACCTCAAGGGCCGCTTCACGGCCCCAATCCAACAGCTGCTGAACCCAGAGTGAGCCACATTCTACTATTATGCTCAGGAATTCTAAATCTGAAGTGAATCAATAGTTTCCTAAACCACACATTTCTGTGCAAAGTCCCTATTTCTTGTGGATACTTCATGTTTTCAAGTACAGTACATCTTCGATGAAGACAAAGTTAATGCAGTGTATAATGGCTGAATCAGAACCCAGAAATTTCAATACAATAGGTTGAATCCCACATTCCTCTGGCTTTTGTCGATGGTTTTTCCCCCCCTTCTTTCTTATGCAGCCTTCCATAATGAATGAAAATCACATCTGAAGAAGAGTTTCAAAGACCACTGGCCAATTTGGAAGCCATTTGAGGGTTTGTTGCTGTGAGGGAAGTCGCCTATCTGTTGTTTTTTTCTGCTAGAATCCAATTTTCCACACATAGAAGTCAAGTGTTGGACTTGGACCAATTCACATTGTATATCAGCCTCAGCATATCTTTGCTGAATTGAAACTCACCATTCTTCTGCTAATTTATTTGCCTAATCTTAATGTCGTAACCACACTGCAAGAAGCAGCATTGGGTTAGAATTAGAGAAAGATACATTAGATTAAAAAAATAGGTCTGCTTATTCTCTATAGAAAATGTTTCAGCTACATCATTAAACTGTCTCTAGTCTTTGGAGTGAATACAGCCCGTATGATTTACCTGGTATTTTCCTCATTTTTTTCAATGCAAATATCATTGGCATTGTTACAATGCACATCTGAAGAGGAATTTCAAAGACCACTGGCCAATATGGAAGCCATTTGATGGTTTGTTGCTGTGAGGGAAGTCGCCTACCTGTTTTTTTTCTGCTGGAATCCAATGTTCCACACGTAGAAGTGTTGGACTTGGACCACCGATTCAGATTGTATACCAGCCTCAGCATATCTTTTGCTGAATGGAAACTCACCATTCTTCCTCTAATTTATTTGCAGTGGCTCAAGTGGCTAAGATGCCGACTGGGAGGCGGAAGGTCAGCAGTTTGATTCCCAAGTACTGCAGGATGGAATGAGCTCCCATCTTTGTCCCACCTCCTGCCAACCTAGCAGTTTGAAAGCAAGAAATTGCAAGTAGATAAATAGGGACTACTTTGGTGGGAAGGTAAACAGCGTTCCATGTGCTCCAGTGTCTAGTCATTCCTGCCACATGACCACGGAAACATCTGCAGAAGCAGACAATGCTGGCTCTTCGGCTTTGAAACAGAGATGAGCACTGAACCCTAGAGTCAGATACGACTGGCTTTCAAGCAAGGGAAACCTTTACCTTACCTAACATTATAACCACACTGCAAGAAGCAGCATTGAATTAGAATTAGAGAAAGGTAGACAAAAAAAATAGGTCTGTTCATTCTCTATACAATATGTTTCATTTACATCGTTAAACTGTCTCTAGTCTTTGGAGTGAATACAGCCATATGATTTACCTGGTATTTTCCCTCATTTCTTTCAATGCAGATATCATTGGAATTGTTACAATGCACATCTGAAGAAAAGTTTCAAGGACCACTGGCCAATTTGGAAGCCATTTGAGGGTTTCTTGCTGTGAGGGAAGTCCTACCTGTTTTTTTTCTGCTGTAATCCAATGTTCCACACATAGAAGTCACAAGTGTTGGACTTGGACCAATTCACATTGTATATCAGCTTCAGCATATCTTTGCTGAATTGAAACTAACCATTCTTCCTTGCGGATTCCCCATGCCCCGTGGGGCATGGAACGGCCCGCCAGAGGCCACCGCGGTGAGATAAGCTCCCAGCCTGTGGGTTCTGCGGCCGCCAAATTAAGGGGGGTGAATAAAATATAGGGTTTGATTCACCCAATTACCGTGACCTGACCTACGGCTCTGCCAAGTAAGCAGATAGCTGACTCCTGTAAAACATTAAGTGTATAACTCATCTCCCGGGTCGGGGGAAATCCCTGGCGCAAATAAGCCATGTTTACCCCTGCCTAATCCCTGAACAATGGGACTCCTAAGTCCATGTTTGCCCCAGTTAATTAACTTCCCCAAAGAGGTTCCCAATTAACTTGAGTGCACAGGTGATGTCATTCCTGTCAGTTGACAGTCTTGCCAGCGTTGCGCTTTTCCTTCTATATATGTTGCAGCCTTTTCTCAATAAACTACTGGTCTTCACTCCATCTTGCCTCGTGTCGCTCCTTTGACCAGTCTCCTCCGGGATCCTAAGGGCCTCCTCACGGCCCAATTCCTACATCTGGTGACCCCGAGACGTGATTTACTTGTGAGTAAGGGACCCTGGAGAGGTCTACTCGCGAGTAATGATCCACGCGGTCCGGTTCTGCGCTTGAACCGCGACCAAAACCAGCCCGGAGGACAGCGCGGCACTCTGGTCGGCAGCCAGCCGGACAGAGAGACGGCCAGCGGCGAGGCATTCCTGAGAGGCATTCCTACAGCTTGCTCCCAGCTTTCGGGGAGGCTTGCGCAAAGGGAAAAACGCGTTCCGCTCAGGGCAGGCTGTGAGCCCCTGACATCGCAGAGGCCGTTAGAAGGGCCCGTGGCAGAAGGTCCACGCTCCGAGGTCTACCCCAGACACTAGACGCCCGAACCTATTGCCTGCAAAGACGCGTTGACTCGTCCCGAGGAGGAATCTTCCGAGGACCCACTCGCAGGTAATATGGGGACTTGTTCTCACAGACCAAGTCCGTCCGCTAGCCAAAGAACTCGTGAGGAAGAGTTCAGAATCCTGGCCAGGGTATTTAAATTACGCTTTCACAGCAGGGAATTAGCGAGACTTTTGGCGTATCTCGGGGAACACTGCCTACTTTACCCAGAAGTAGGTACGTTAACCCTGAAGCTCTGGGATCAGATAGGAGACTGCATTCAGCAACCCCCGAAAGCTCCAGAGGGCATAACCCGCACATGGAGCAAATGTAGGAAACTCTCAGCAGAGGTAGACCCAGTCCGGATAGAGACCCAGAAAACCCCAGCGCAGTCAGAACCATCAGCCCCAAGAAGTCTCTATTCGTCATTTCAGCTTAAGCAGGGCAGTATAGGGAGCATTCCCTCAGTGGCAGCTGCAGACGTCACTGAAGGAATTCATGGCATGAGAGGCCTTGGCGCTTCTCGGACAGTTAAAAGTTCCCTGCAAAGAAAGAACTCCATTCAGCGCATGGGTGAGGAAGATCCATTCACGGGGAAATTGCCAGTGGCACAATTAGCTAGCGCCCAACTGCTGTGCTCAGCCTATCTGAAGGCAGACACACGTTCAGGCAGGGATGCTCAGCGCCCACTGCTCACGGAAACCTGCACGGCCCCTGGCCACGCAGGGCTCCAGAGCAGACCCATTTCCACACTCAGGCGCAGAGCAGTGCCAAAACCCCAAGGCGCCTGCTTCCAGTGTGATAAAATGAGACACCTTAGAAGAGAATGCCAATCTAGACCAGGCAGATCTTCAAAAGATCGTCTTCATGCCAAATGGCCACCCTGGCATGCATCTGGCCCAGGCTAGAAAGGAGGCGGCCATCGCCCTGGCTATGCCAGAAGAACCATCCCAGCAATAGTACCCCGAGTTCCCCCAAGGCACAGGCAGAATCTACTTGTCTCACCTTGGGAGTAGCCCAGAGAAACTTGCCCCTAAGTAAAAGCACCCAGATGGTTGTAAAATAGCCAGCTGTGTATTAGCCATCTCCTCATGTGTAGTATTGAACACTGCAGATCAGGGGAGGAATGTGCGAATGCGTAAATAGATGTGTGTATGTGTGGTGCACCACTGAATGTATGTCTGCAAGAACTGCGTATGATTGCAAAAGCCTTGTCTCTATGACCACAGTATGACTGAAAAACTGTTCCTTGTGTGTAACTGCGTGGTAATGTCACTGTGAAATATGTGTTAAAACAGTTTGCACTCTGTTCATGGGCAGGAGCTATTTAAAGCTTGAGGAAGCATGATGAGCAAGACCCTTTGCCTTGCCTGCTTGGCAGCTTGGGCAGGAGAGGGGAGGGGGGGAATCCTAACCTACAATAGGCCTCCTTCCCTTGAGACTTTTCTCTTTGTCAAAGGATTAAGCCTCTCTTGGAAACCGGTTTTGCAATCAGGAAAACAGATTTTTCTTTTCAGAAGCGCGATCTGAAAACAAAAAATCACTTCTATGAGTTTTCCTCACTGTATCATAAGCTATGGGGCCCCTCCCTACGTCTGCGTTCCTCAAACCCCATCTCTGTGTTTTAAGGTTTTTTGAATGTCTCTTAGCGTCTTGGAATCTCACTAGGAGTGAGAGAATCGCATTGTCTTCATGTGTGTATTGTGTTATCATCTTGTAACCTCGGTTCTCAACCTTTTTAAGTCAGGGGCCAAATTCCGGGGCCTCAGGCAGCTCTGGGGGTCCGGACAGTCATCCTGCCCTTCCTTCACCACACAGCCCTTCTTGGCTTGGCGGGGGGAGTGGCAGAGCAACATGGGCCACATCTGGCCCACTCGCCCACATCTGGCCGCAGGTTGAGAACCGTTCTAACTCTCCTTCATTCTCTTAAGGAAGATACTGTTCTGGTATTTTGACTGTAATCAGTAACTCACTCATTGTACCCCTTTCACAGGAAAAAGCACGCAAACATTTTTGCGCTCTGTATCTTCAGAAAATGCTTACCATTTTACAGGAACAAAATTCCTCTCCAGGCCTTAATTGTAACCAATTCATTTCTTCCTACAGCCTTAACTTGCTTCCTTTCACAGGCTCCAGGATTAATTAACAGGAGGATCCCAGCCAGTTGCCATGGTTACCTGACCTTATCTGATTTCGTTATGATAAGAGTTGTTGCATTCTCATTGTTCTAACTTCTGACTTGTCTTTCCTCCTTTTCTCCTTTCGCCAGTGGAACTCCCTGCTGGAAATGCTTAACTTGTGTGTCTTTTCTTTTTGTGTATTATTTCCTTACAGCTGGCACGTCATAGTTGGTTTGTCTTTAATAAGTCTTAGGTCATTTTAAGTATGGCACCTGGCCCACAGCACCCTCTCTAGTGTGCAGACACATTTTGCAAACTCCAGAGCACAGAGGAAGGATTAGTCCCTGAGCTCCTGAGAATGTGCAGAGTGCCACTCATTAGTCAGGACAGCCTAGGACCATTTTAAGAGTGCAGTCAGGTCACACCCTCAATCGGATACAGGCATTTTTAGGCCACCCCTTCCCTCTTGGCTGCTAGTCTAAGCACAGGCAAAAGGCTAAGCCAGCATCTGGCACCCTTCTCACAGGAGCACCAAAATCGCTCCAGTGAAAGTGTGCACGCACGCCATGAATGGATGTGCGCAGGGGGGCCTTCTTGAGAAATTTACCCAAGGGAAGCCTGGCGCTTCATGCGCCAAGGTTTGCCATAAAACCCCAGACTCGTCTCACTTCTAGCAGACAGTCACCTTGTGTGGATGAATGTCACTGGTTCCCCTTTGGGGGGGCTAGGACAGTTTTCACTTATGGGGGCCGCACATATTAGGTTCTTACTTGGCAAGAGGACCAAGCTTGGCACACGCTCCTGACTCTTCCGCAAGCGGGCAGAGTTGGCAGCCATGAACCTTGCTTTGCGCACCTTTGCCAAAGAACGCTTCAACATAATTGCTGACAGCCAGTTTCCTAGGAATTTGCCTCACAGTCTACCGGGAGCACACATCACTCCCGTGATAGACACGAATTTGCTAAATTTGTTCCTCGCAACTCCACTTCAGAGTCATGCATTCCTTCTTCAGAATGCCAAGCACTTGCAAGGCAGTTCAACCTGCCACTTTCCCAAGCCCGAGGCATAGTCCGTCCCTGCCTGCATCGTGCAGGGGCACAGGGGGGGGCCCGTGGGGGGTCAACCCACGAGGGACAGAGGCCATTCAGGTGTGGCAAATGGACGTCACACATCCCCACATTTTGGCAAATGGCAGTACATGGACGTTTGCATTAAAATCTTCCCACAGTTTGTTTGGGTAACAGCACAGAAGGGAGTAACGACTCCCCATGTGGAACAGCATCTCCTTTCCCACGGCCAAGGGCGAACGTCGGCGCACGACGTCCGTTGACCCCCCAGCTTATAGCTCCAGGCAGCTGGCCACCTTCAGGGCCACCTGGGATATTAAGCTCACTTTTGGCGTTCCTTACAATCCGCAGGGGCAAGCGATTGTGGAACGGGTCTATCGGACGCTTAAGTCCTACATTGACAAACAAACAACGTCCCATAGTTGCACAGCAATTGCTATCCTATAAGTGCAAAAACTAACTAACTCTTTCAGAATTTTTATCTCCCAAACAAGTCTCTTCCCCATGCAGGTCCCAGAGGTCGGAATCAGACCCGGATGATTGCAAAGAGCAGCACCAGTCACTGTCCTGGAGGTCATCAGCTGTCCGTCTGCCTTTATGACTTACATCTCCAAAGACATTTCTATGAACATTTTTGCATACTCAGTGCTACTTCTGAGGATCATGCTTTTCCCCAAAACAAGACTTCTCCAAACTCAAGTTACACAGGAAACCCCACCTAGAAGGGAAGCTTCACCTCCGGAAAAGCTGCTGAATGTCTTTTCTTGCTATTATTATCTGTAGTTGCTATTATTTATTCATGCCTTGTACAATGCTCCAGTTGGGATTTGCAAGGGACACTTGAATTTCTGTATATTGTTAATAACGGCCAGCTTCCACCAAAGGAAGCCAGACCGGCCCATGTTTTGCATCGGCCCATTGCTTGGAAAGATTGAGTACCCGGTAGCTGGTAATCCCCAGTTAGTTTCACACCTCCCCATAGGTGCTAGGAAGACAATTACACAACGCCAGAAGCTGCAGAGATAGCTTAGAATCTCCCCAGGTCACAGTAAGAGATCAATGACACATCTCGTTATCTTGCCTTGCTACAGAAAGCAGTCTGAATTCAGACCCACAGCTCTGAAAAACCAGGCAGCAGTATATTCAGTGTGCCAGGCTTAGCCATAGGCAACTCTCGGAGAATTGGTTTGCGGATTAGCAAAAGCCATTGACCATACCTCCTCAGCAATAGCGCTGCTCAGCCAGGAGCAGACAGAGCTTCGCCATGCCATACTGGATAATCAAGCAGCTATCGATTATCCCCTGTGGTCACATCATTTGGCCTGCAAGTCTGTCCATGGCATGTGTTGCTTTAACCTCACAGATAATACCCACAAGATACAGAGCCAGCTCACGGACCTCCACACCCCAGTTAGGGACATCAAGGAGGATTCTTCATGGGGGTGGCAGGACTCCCTGTGGTCATGGATTCCCTGGGGGTGGCTGCAAACGGTGCTTAAGGTAGTGGTGGGGATAGCCATACTAGGCATTACGCTCTGTTGTTTTGCTCAGTGTATTCCCTCGCTGATCTCCAAGTGCCGCCCCAGAGAGAAATTCCATGACGTCATACCCGCTCAACAGCTGATGCCGCTCTTGCGCAGGGTCGCCGGTCAGGTCCTTAAATAGAAAACAAAGGGGAGATGCGGATTCCCCATGCCCCGTGGGGCATGGAACGGCCCGCCAGAGGCCACCGCGGTGAGAGAAGCTCCCAGCCTGTGGGTTCTGCGGCCGCCAAATTAAGGGGGGTGAATAAAATATAGGGTTTGATTCACCCAATTACTGTGACCTGACCTACGGCTCTGCCAAGTAAGCAGATAGCTGACTCCTGTAAAACATTAAGTGTATAACTCATCTCCCGGCTCGGGGGAAATCCCTGGCGCAAATAAGCCATGTTTACCCCTGCCTAATCCCTGAACAATGGGACTCCTAAATCCATGTTTGCCCCAGTTAATTAACTTCCCCAAAGAGGTTCCCAATTAACTTGAGTGCACAGGTGATGTCATTCCTGTCAGTTGACAGTCTTGCCAGCGTTGCGCTTTTCCTTCTATATATGTTGCAGCCTTTTCTCAATAAACTACTGGTCTTCACTCCATCTTGCCTCGTGTCGCTCCTTTGACCAGTCTCCTCCGGGATCCTAAGGGCCTCCTCACGGCCCAATTCCTACACTTCATCTAATTTATTTGCATAATCTTAACATTGTAACCACACTGCAAGAAGCAGAATTGGATTAGAATTAGAGAAAGGTACAGTAGATAAAAAATAGGTCTGTTCATTCTCTATAGAAAATGTTTCAGCTACATCATTAAACTGTCTCTAGTCTTTGGAGTGAATACAGACGTATGATTTACCTGGTATTTTCCCTAATTTCTTTTAGCAAATATCATTGGCATTGTTACAATGCTGGTGTAGCACAAAATACCACTGCCATTTTTGGTGATATTAGCAATAGCCTTGTTGAGTAAGCAATAGTGAATTTCTGCCCAGATGAACAAAAATTGTACTCAGAGTCCAGGGCACCAACATCATTGACGTAAAAAGGAACAGAACAGTGATATATTGTGATATATGCTATGGGAAGAAATGTTAGCGGAAGGGAATTTCATTAAAGATACAGAAAACACATTAGAAGTTTCAGCTCTAGAGAAACCTACTGTGTCAATGAATAAGTCCCACTGAACTCTATATGTCCCAAGTGGGTGATATAAAAATATAAATAAATAAATATATGTCATGCTTCTGAGCACATATGCATAGAATTGCATTATAAGTTAAGGATCCGTAGCAGTGTTTGAATATGTAACACCAAGCATTAAAAAAAGCTGCTGTAAGATGTCTAAGGAGTAAGACACCTACTTTAGTAGAAGTCCATAGGATATTCTACAGACTCTTGGATTTCCCCTCTCTAAAAACAGTGAAAGAAAAGGAAGAATTATATTTCTGGAAGCCTACTTCTAACCAAGGTGAACCCAGACCTTGTTTAGAAGTTTAAAAACTAAAAAGATTTCTCCATTCTCAGAGGTTATTTACTCCAACAAAGGTTGAAAAGCAACAAGGGTAATAAACAGAAGAGACAGAACAGTAGTGTTTTTATAACTGTGATTCATGTATTCCTGTATCAGATGTGTTAGACTAAAGGAAATCAGATATTAATGCAAAATCATTATCATCATGAATTGCATTCTTTTATAAAATACTAGCATGGGCTACCCAGCTTTGCGGGTCGGGTCACTTGGGCCATTCTTCGCCCTGCCCCCCGGGGAAGTGGCTCGCTAGGCGGGGTCCAAAGGCAGCCGTGCTTTTGGCCCCTGCCACCCGGAATAGGCGCTCGTTTCCCTCCGAGAGGCGAGGCCGGAATGGAGCACCGTTCTCTGCCCTGGCCTCCCAGGGAAGTGGCTCACTTCCCCCGGTAGGCGGGGGCCAAAGGCAGCCATGCTTCCCCTCCCGGGTAGGCGCTCACTTCCCTCCAGGAGGCGAGGGCAGAACGGAGTGCTGTTCTTCACCCTGCCCCCCGGGGAAGTGGCTGGCTAGGCAGGGGCTGAAGGCAGCTGCGCTTTTGGCCCCTGCTCCCCAGGGTAGGTGCTTGCTTCCCTCCAGGAGACGAGGTCAGAACAGAGCGTCGTTCTCTGCCCTGGCCTCCTGGAGAAGTGGCTCGCTTCCCCCGGTAGGCGGGGGCTGAAGACAGCCATGCTTTCGGCCCCTGGGTAGGTGCTCACTTCCCTCCAGGAGGCGAGGGCGGAATGGAGCACCGTTCTTCACCCTGCCTCCTCGGGGACGTGGCTTGCTTCCCCCAGTAGGCAGGGGCCGAAGGCAGTCATGCTTTCGGCCCCGGCCCCTGGGTAGACGCTTGCTTCCCTCTGGGAGGCAAGGACAGAATGGAGCGCCATTCTTCACCCTGCCCCCTTGGGAAAGTGGTTTGCTTCCCCCAGTAGGCGGGGGCCGAAGGCAACTGTGCTTTTGGCCCCTGCCCCTCTGGGGTAGGCGCTCGCTTCTCCCCGGGAGGTGAGGGTGGTACAGAGTGCCACTTTCAGCCCTGGCCTCCCGGGGGAGGCTGAATGGAATGACAACAGGCCTTCTCTCTGTTCGGTCTGTGCACGCCCCTGGCCCTACCTCTCCTGCCTTTCTCTCTGCGCATCGGCCATTTTTCTTTCTCGCGCGCCGTTTGTCCCATCTCCTCCGCGCTCGTGTCCTCCTGCCTGATTGACTGAGGCGTGCCGCGGCATGGAGGACGCTGAGACTCATAGTTTTTTGTTTGTTTGTTTTTTGCGTTCGTGGGGCATTGGCCCCACTCTCGGCTCCCGGACCCTTGTGGCGATGATGTCCGGGAAGTAAGGTAAGTGTGAATGGCGCATTACAGGATAGGCTGCACATGTGTGGACATGCATTCTGCACACACCCAACCCCTTTCTCATAGGTATAGATTGCTTTTTAAATAAATAGAACCGAATCTCCATGTAAAGTCTTTAATACAGTAGAAGAATCTGACTATTTTTGTTTCATACCACTTATCAAGTCTTCTTTCTGATGTAATAATTACTAATACAGTAAAACCCTGTATAGCAATTTTAATCCATTTCACGGAGCTGATTGCTATGCAGTTTTCGTTGTTTTACGATCTCCCCATGGGAAAATCCGTATAACGATTTTCCCTATGGAAAAAACCGTACAGTACAACGATGTTTGGCGCTAAGCGGTTTTTCCCATTGGAAAATAGTACGGATTTTCCCATAGGAATGATCACTATACAGGATGGATTTTCCCCCTCCAAGCCTCATCGCTATGCGATTTCATCGCTGTATGGGGCAATCGCTATACGGGGTACTACTGTGATAATAATTTCGTGTCAGAGATTACTCTGGATTGAAAGGATTTTTGCTGGAGAAACCACTCAGGGGATGCCCAAAGGATGCTCTTGGGTATTGAAACCTGACCTTCTAGTTTCCAGCTCATCATCTTAACTACTAAGCCACCATGGGAGCTGTGTAATAATCACTGAACCTACATCAAACAGGACTAGCCTCCAGCTATTTCTTGTTTTCCAATGATATTTTTCAGAGTTCTAAATTTAAAAATCAAATAATATGTCTTAAAAGGATCTCCTCTAAATCAAACATTGGATTTCTCCAATAGATAATTAGCCTGCTCTAGATGGGACAAAACAAGAATCTATTATCAATGGCTTTTTGTTGGTTGATCGGAAACCATCATCTAAATCCAATATGTCCCTCATGCAACAGTACTAGGATAACTTCTTTCCCTTTTTCTCTTGTGCTTGGCCTTTGTGGCTGCCTGAAAACCATTTCAGGAGGGGATCCCAGCAGAGGGTCCATATCTGCTTTGTAGATTTATCCAGGGCCATAGCCAGGACTCTAGATGTGGGTGAGCAAATATTTTTTCAGGGTGGGCAACAAAGCCTTTTTTCAATGCATTCCTATGGAAAACCACGCCTTGCCAGGGTGGGCAAACTGCTAACTCTGCCCCCCCTCTGGCTACGGCCCTGGATTTATCCTAGTAAGAGGAAAACAAGGAAATATTGGACTAGGATGGGAGAGATACATTTTTTACTTTCCCAGATTTAAGAATACCCATATGTTAGATTAACTCCAGTGAAAATGAATACTAGCACCAAAGTGAATTGCTGATTTTAATTTCAAAAATGATAGTTCCTAGATATGAAGTCTTGGTTTCTGCCTTTGAATCCTGAAAATCAAATAGGGATGCAAAGATTACTGTAATGTAATTTAAAGATGAATAATATATATCTGAAGAGCTTCTTTATTACTATTTTAAAGCCATCCAACATTGAGCCCTTGATACTTTAACCCTAGTCAACATATCAGATCTTGACATTAATAATAACGTGGTTGAACATTTTGGTAGTAAACCAGCAGGATTTTGTGTGTGGTATAAAACTGTGTATTTAAATGTGCTGGCATGGTTTTTGGATCACCATGTCATCCTATGCCAATTTATCCATTAAGCTTCTTTAACTTTATTCCAGGAATGCACCTTAGCAAACAAATAAGATGGCAGGAGCAATATATTCAAACTTCCTTCAAATGTAAAATAAATAAATGCAATTTCCCCCTTTTCTTGTGTTCACAGAGAGCGAGTCTCCTATTTTAGTGGAGAGAAAAGTACACAGTCTTGGAGAAAGTTCTTATTCATGTACGAGGTATTGACTAGACCTGCCTTCTCCAATCTGGTGCCCTACAGGTATGATGACAGCTACTTCTGCCATTGTTCATGCTGTCTCTAGATCAGTATTGGGCAACACCAGAGACCTTGGAGAGAGCAAATGTTTTCCCCATTTCCCTCCAAGGACTGAATCAAGCCTTGAAATTGATGTTTTGATCATTAAAAAAATAAAAATAAACAGGTGTCCAGATGTATACTTTCACTTTATTTTTCTTATTTTTTTTAAAAAAAGTGGGGATGTTTTAGAGCAGGTGTTCCCAACTCTTTTATGCCATGGGCCTGACCACTCCCCCCCCTCCAGACAGCTGAGCAGATTAGTCATATCGTGCCCGCCATAAACGTCGCCGTAAAATGCATCTGCAGCCATGCAGGCACATCCACTTCCACTTCTGGTGTGGCTCGTGGTCTGTAGGTTGATCACCCCAGCTTTAGAGAACCTGCCCAAGACCCTTGATGTAAGGAGAGAAATATAACTTTTTAAAGCAAAAGAGGAAGAGAGGGCGGGAGAGAAAGGGAGACATAATGGCAGAGACACAGAGAGCTTTCAAAAACGGATAATGTGAGAAGGCCTTGAGGGCTTGTAGACCATATGTTCCATTCCTTAGAGTAAATATTATTTCCATTATGCCATTCTTGAGACATTTCCAAAGTTGCATATTTTGAAGATTTTACTTTAAGTGAGACAACAAATAGTTTTGAGGTAAGGTAGAATATAATAAAAACTGGTTATAGTTTTACTCCACATTTAAGATGCTACTTCACACTGAATATTACATTAGAGCAGTGGTTCCCAATGTTGGGCCCCTGCCCCAGAGGGGGACATCCATCCCCAGAAACCTAAGTCATTACATTGGCTGATCAGGGCTTTGGGGAATAATTGATTTTGGTTTCTGGGGATTGAAGTCCAAAAACCAAAGGTTGGTTTAAATGCTCATGTTGTCACTTTAAATGCTATCTTTTTGTGTGTGTGCCCATTTTTATTTCTATGCTTGTTGAAGCACATTTTAAACACAGTTGAACCTCAGTTAATGTAATTAATGTGTTTTCTGTGATGTTTTTTTACAGCAAAAATTACTTTAACTGAATTTCCCATAGGAATGCATTGAATGCAATTCCCCATAGGAATGCATTGAAAACCAACATACAGTTGATCCTCACTTAACAAGTGACTCGTTTAACACAAAATTCGCATAACAAAAGGAATTCCATAGAAAATAGTGGCTCGGTTAACTCAACCCCACCCCACGGAACAGATTAATTGGTTTTCAATGCATTCCTATGGGAAACTTTTGGCTAATAGATTTTGGTTTTCAGTGTATTCCTGTGGGAAATTTCATTCAATGCATTCCTATGGGAAATTTGCTTTACAAATTTTTCATAGTACAAAAGGTCCTGGAGAACGCATTAAATTTGTTAAGCGAGGGTCCACTGTACTTTAACCGAAATGCAGTTTCCCATAGGAATGCATTGGAAACTAATTAATCCATTCTGAAAACAATTCTGTAAACTGAGCCACTATTTTCCATGGGTTTCCTTTTGTTATACGATTTTTATGTTAACTGAGCCATTTGTTAATCAAAGTTCCACTGTACTTTGGAATAAGTAATGCTGTTTTGTTTCATTTTCCATTAATAATCTAAAATATTAATGTAAGTATGATAAAGAGACCGCATCGCCCTAAAGACGTCTATCTGTCCAACCAGAACGGACCGGAGGGGCTCTCTAATTGTGCCATCAGCCAGGGGGGGCTCGCCTCTCTAGCACAAGGAGGAGGGCCTTCTCCGTGTCCGCACCGGCCCTTTGGAACCTCCTGCCTGTGGAACTGCATCTCCAGACGGAGTTGTTGCCCTTTAGAAAGGAACTAAAGACCTGGCTGGTGGGCCAAGTTTGGCGTGCGGGTGGGGATGGGGGTACCGTTGGGTGGTTGGTATAGAGAAGTATGCCTTCCCCCAAGGTCCCTTCAGTTCGTGCGCACCTTTTAGGAGTGGTTTTTTTTTACTTTTAACTTTGTTTTATCATGTGTCTTTTATGTATTTACTGTCTGCTATGTAAACCGCCCTGAGTTGGCGGTATATAAGCATGAAAAATAAATAAATAAATAAATAAATAAAGATATTGAATCATGCTTTAATAAATATGGATATTAAAAATGTGATTATAAAGCTAAAAGATGGAGAAAATATTCATTTATTTTTCATTATAAGAATACATTATAGTACAGAAAGCAGAAGAAGAAATGTTGGAGATATGGGAGATTAATGGTGGAGAAGTTTGTGTTGTGGACTGGAACTATTCCCTGGTCCTTAGACTTGTCAGATACTTTTTTTACTCAATTAAATCAGACAAGGAGAGAGCAGAATAAAATAATAACTTTAATCAGCTGATGAAAGAACTGGCATGTAATGGCATGTAAAATTGAATAGGTATAGAAATAGACTTATTCCAACAATCTCTTTTCTTCAACCAGTGGTAGATTGGGAGCCAGAAGGGTCGGGTTTTCCAAGCAAGTGTAATTTGGTGTTTTTGTTTTTGTTAAGAATGAAGCAAGTTAATAGGATAAAACATTGGCTAGGAAAAAAAATGGGAATAAAGAACTAATAAAAACTGTTGGGAATGGAAAATATATTATGGTTTAACTGTATTCAGTTAGAATAGTGTTCTAAACATCGGGTTAGAAGAAATTAGAAATGCAAGGAACTCATTAGATTTAAGGAAATAATATTACAAAAGGAAAAGGTAGTTGAAATAAGGTAATGAAACCGAAGACCAAAATAATTTCTTACATCACTGTGGGAAGATGACTTGAGAGAGAAACTTAGAATAGAGGTGTGGGGAATATAGGATATAAGAATATTAAAGCTGATGATTGTAAGGATAAAAGAAAAAGTATAAATTAGTTTGGAGATAGTATTTAAATTAAATATATTCTAATTCTAAGATTTGTTGGAGATGATATCAGAAGACTGGTACTGTACTTATTTTCATATGTGGTGGGAGTATGATAATACATTGAAGTTTTGGCAGCTAGTCTTTAAGGAAATAAAAGAAATATTCAACTTAAATATAGAACCATGCCGTGAAATTGCACTTTTATCAATATTTGATAATGGACAATAAAGTTCCGTGGCAGCACTGTAATGGCTTAGTGGCTAAGACATTGAGCTTGAAGACTGGAAGGTCAGGGTTCGATACCCAAGGTATTCCCAACTGGCTCCTGACAGCAACCCTTATGACTCTGATAACATTTCCTGGTTGATTTGACAGGTGGCGACACACCAGGTGAAGAAAAGGACAAACAAAAGATGGGAAACAAAAGAAATTCAAAATTTTGTATAGTAAAGCTAAAGGTTTCCCTTGCTCGAAAGCCAGTGCAGTGTTCATCTCTGTTTCAAAGCTGAAGAGTCAGTGCTGTCTGCTTCTGCAGACGTTTCTGTGGTCATGTGGCAGGCATGACTAGACACCGGAGCACACAGAGCATTGTTACCTTCCCACTGAAGTGGTCCCTATTTATCTACTTGCAATTTCTTGCTTTCGAACTGCTAGGTTGGCAGGAGCTCATTCCATCCTGCAGTACTCGGGAATCGAACTGCTAACCTTCCACCTCCCAGTTAGCATCTTAGTCACTTGAGCCACTGCAGTATGCCTCTCTTTAATTTCAATGAAATAGTCATTGTTGAGAGACTTTTCAGCAATCAATGAAAAACCATGAAAGAGAAAGAAAGAGCCTGTTCTCCTTCGTATAGTTTGTGAATCCCCACTATTAGGTTATGCGCCTGCGCAGACCCTGGACCGGAGGCTTTAAAGCTTATTGGCTAAAAGTTTTGGCAGTAAGACCACCAACCATACCGCCCACCCTTAGGCACCATTCCGCCATTTTACCTCAGTTCTCTTCTTTCCGCCTCAGCTGCAGGACGACTGTTGAGAGCTCTCTCAATTTTTTCCGTCTATTCTCTGAAACAGACTATTGTTCTTCGTAAATTTTTTCTCGCCGATCTTGTCCTCCGGGCAGGATCGCCTTCGAGCACTGTTTCTTCTTACGAGGTCTCAGTCTCCAATTTTTCGCTGAGGTTGCCGTTTTCCCCCTCAAGGGGGTGGCGGTAGGCCTGCCCTTCGGGGTAGGTTTCGCTCGCGGAACAATTTTTCTTGGTGGTTTCCGTGCTACAGACTCCTTCGCTCCTCTTTGGTAGGAACATTTTCGTTTTGGAACTTCGACTTCCCTTTCATGGCCTCAGCGGTGTTCAAACAGTGTGTCTCGTGTCACAAGTAGTTTCCTGCTTCTGACGGGCACAGCGAGTGCCTTTTCTGTTTGAGTGAAGCACACCAGAGCCGGTCTTGTGTGCATTGCAAGAACTTCACGCGCCTTGCAGTACAAAATAGAACAGGTTCAAGGCGCACTTAATGGAGCTCGCCTTAGCTCCCGCTTCGGCCTCCAACTGCGGGGTCCTTCTAAGGAAAAGATGCCCGCTGCCTCTTCTTCTCAGCTAGTCCCTCACAACAACAAGAAGAAAGATAAGAACAGGGTCAAGAAAAAGAAACATCGTGGTGTGGCTCACCGCTCATTGCCTCCCACCCCTCGCCCCCCCGTCTCGCCTCGGCCCTCTCCGCCTTTTTCGGTGGCTAGGTGTCCGTCTCCGGGCTCCTGTGTTTGGGGCGGTCGTTCTTCCTCAGAGTCACCTGTTTTGTGGCATACTGGTCAGGACTGGAATGAATTGCAACTCAAAAATTAGACAACAATGTGTTTCCCACCAATGCTTTAGCAGTCAAAGAGGTTTATTATGCAATCAGAAAGAAAATAAAGGTATTCCTGCTAGAAAACAAACTATAACAAGCAAATAAATTGTTCCAGGCTGGTAAAGAAGTTGCTCACTGCTGCCCTAGTGCCTTACAGTAGAACCCCGTATAACAAAAAAGCACAGTTCCACAGAGTGCTCCGTTATACAAATTTGTTCGTTATGTGAATCACTATTGGCGATACCCCGCATTACAGGGAAAAATTTGTTATGCAGGGTATACCCCGTATAACAAAAAAAATGTGCATTATGCAGGATATACCCCGTATAGCGGGGGGGGGGGGGGGGGAATCATTAAGCAGGGTATCACCAATAGCTCAAAAACACTTAATTCTACAAATTTTTCATTATATGAAGCATTTGTTATATGGGGTACCACTGTATTTGCAAAATATTTTGACAAGTAAAGCTGTTTCAGTACTATGTCAATCAATTTTAGCTTCTGCTTATCCTCTTCTCAATTTCCTCATATAATATTCATTGAAAATGCAAATGTTCCTATTATGCTTCAGCTGTTTTCTGAAATCTAGACTTTAATGTCTATGTACAATCTAGATTCAACAAAATTTAGATTATCAATATTAATAAGGGATTGCACATGAGGTACAGTATTTTGGTTAACTATGCTATGTATTTGGTGTTTATGTGGTTGTTTTAATATGTATTGAAATGTATTAAAATATTTTAAAAATTTAGATTAGCAGAACTCTTGTTTAGCTGGGGTTTTCCCAACCTCATCACTATATGTCTGTGATATTGTATACAATGGCTATATTTTTATTACAAATGACTGCAGTGGTTCAAGTGGCTAAGATGCTGACTGGGAGGCAGAAGGTCAGCAGTTCAATTCCCGAGTACTGCAGGACAGAATGAGCTCCTGTCTTTTTCCCAGCTCCTGCCAACTTAGCATTTCAAAAGCAAGAAATTGCAAGTAGATAAATAGAGACCACTTCAGTGGGAAGGTAAACAGCATTCTGTGCGCTCTGGTGTCTAGTTATGCCTGCCACATGACCATGGAAACATCTGCAGAAGCAGACAGGGTTGGCTCTTCGGCTATGAAACAGAGATGAGCACTGAACCCTAGAGTCAGATATGACTGGCTTTTGAGCAAGGCTGACCTTATTCCTATCATTGCCTTTGCTCCTCAAAGATGTCAGTTTTCATTAACTCTATATTTTACATCCCTTATAGTGCCTTTAATTTAATAACACACAGAGATAAATGGAAATGAAAAAGATATATATTTTTTTAAAATCCACAACATTGTAACAAACCATGAAGAAAATGAATTTCAGATGCCTTATGCTCAATTGAAACTGCTAGGAATATAATTGAGCCAGTGTTAAAAGAACTGGATTTTTTTAACATAAGAAACTTTCTTGAAAATGGAAGGGTAGAAATAAAATATCTTACTATTTGGTGCAGCTTTTAGCTGATGCTTATATTAAGTTTAATCTTGGCAGCATGTTTTCTAAACATGGTTGTTCAGAGAAACATTTTGGTCCAGAGATTGTTGGCCTGCGTTGACATTAGAGTCTTTAGTAATTATGAAGATTTTAAATTTTTTATATTGGTTAAGTTGTTCTAATTTCTTTTAGGTAACTTTCTAACCATCAACAAATTAAGGAGCTTGAGTTGTTCTTGGACAGAGCGGAACAGACTATGCTAGACAAAGAAGAGACAGGGCACAGTTCTGAGGGAGAAGGCCCTTCACTAACTCAGGAGGTAGATGTTTGGAGGAATGTGACTCAAAGGAGGAGAAGAGTAGGGGATCTTTCCCTCATCACACCTGATGAGGAACACACAGAGGAACAACTGGTTCCACCTGATGATCTCTCTTTCATCACACTTGATGAGATCCAGGAAGATAAACAACAGGAACAAACTGAGGTTCTCTCCCTTAATATGGTTGATGAGGTGCATGTAGATGAACAGATTGCAGGAGAGAGGCTCCTTGTACTAGGCGATTCAATAATTAGAAATACAGAGAAATGGATTTGTGATGCACATGATAACCGTATGGTGACTTGCCTGCCAGGTGCAAAAGTTGCAGACATCACAAGAAATCTAGATAGATTGTTAGAGAGAACTGGGAATGAGCCAGTTGTCATGGTACACGTTGGTACCAATGATGTTAGGAAGGCCAAGCGGTCTGTCCTGGAAGCCAAATTCAGGTTGTTAGGAAGCCAAATTCAGGTTGTTAGGAAGAAGATTGAAGTCCCGGACTTCCAAGGTAGCATTTTCAGAAGTGCTGCCTGTCCCTCGCGCAGGACCTACCAGGCAGGCAGAGCTCAGAAGCCTCAATGCGTGGATGAGGCGGTGGTGTCGAGAGGAGGGTTTCAGATTTGTCAGGAACTGGAGAACATTTTGGGACAAGCCAAATCTGTTCAGGAGGGATGGGTTGCATTTGAACCATGATGGGACCAGATTGCTGGCACTCAACATCAAAAAGGCTGCAGAGCAGCTTTTAAACTGATAACTGGGGGAAAGCCGACAGGAGCTGGGCAGCATCCGGTTCGGGAAAGTGTGTACTTGAGTAGTGAGGAGGATGCAAAAATTACTGAGCAGAGCGAGGAGCTAGTCACCAGCACTCTAGCAGAAGGATGCAAGAGGCAGTCTAACAATGCAACTGGACACAAAAGACTGTGTCAGAAAAGCATATATAAATGCTTGTATACAAATGCCAGAAGCCTCCGGAACAAAATAGGGGAGCTGGAATACTTAGCAATAGATAAGAATATTGATATTATTGGTATCACTGAAACATGGTGGACGGATGATAACCAATGGGATACAGTTATCCCAGGCTACAAACTGTACAGGAAGGATAGGAAGGGGCAAATGGGAGGTGGTGTGGCCTTGTATGTCAAAGAAGTGATAAAATCGTATGAATTGGAATATCTAGGTGATTTGGAGTCACCATTAGAAGCTCTGTGGGTAAGAGTACCAGGCCACAAGGATGGTCTAACAGTAGGCATATACTATCGGCCTCCGACCCAAACTCTTGAGGGAGACTGGCAGTTGGAGAATGTTGTAAAGGAGGCATCCAAGAAGGGAAGCCTGGTTATAATGGGGGACTTCAATTACCCTCACATAGACTGGGTGAACTGTTGTTCAGCACATGATAAAGAGATAAAGTTCCTAGATATGCTAAATGATTGTTCCCTGGGACAGATGGTTGAAGACCCAACTAGAAGTACAAGAATCCTTGACTTGATCCTGAGTAATACTCAGGATCTGGTGCAAGATGTTAATGTGACTGATCCAATAGGGAACAGTGACCACAACTCAATTATGTTTAACTTGATCATAGACTGCAAGTCACTGATAAAATCTAACACAGAGACCTTAAATTTTCAAAAAGGAAATTTCCCAAAGTTGAGGAAACTAGTAAAAAAGAAGCTGAAAGGGAAAATTGAGAGAGTCCAAACACTCCAAGAGGCATGGAGGCTGTTTACAAAAAAAATAACAGAGGCTCAATTGGAATGCATACCCAAAAGGAAAAAGGGCACTGCCAGGTCCAAGAGGACTCCGATGTGGCTTACAGGAGCTGTTCGGGAAGTGATCAAGAGCAAGAAAAGCTCATTTAGAAGATGGAAGGCTTGTCCGAATGAGGACAGCAGGCAGAAACATAAATTCTGGCAGAACAAATGCAAGGCAACAATCAGGAAAGCAAAGCAAGACTTTGAGGAGCGTATGGCTAAAAATGCTCAGAGAAATAACAAAGACTTCTTTAAGTACATTAGAAGTAAGAACCCAACTAGGAAGGCCATTGGACCATTAGATGACAATGGAAGGCAAGGGGTTATTAAAGAGGAAACAGAGATTGCAGAGAGACTCAATGAATTCTTTGCTTCAGTATTCACTGAAGAAGACAGAGGCCACATGCCCAAAACAGAGCCTATCTTCGTAGGGAGGGAAACCGAAGAATTAAGCCAGATAGAAATAACCAGGGAGGAGGTCCTTGAATGTCTTGTTAAACTAAACACTAACAAATCACCAGGACCAGATGGCATCCATCCACGAGTTCTCAGGGAACTTAAAGATGAAATTGCTGATCTCCTAGCCAAAATATATAATCTTTCCCTCAAATCAGGCTTTGTGCCTGATGACTGGAAGGTAGCGAATATAACACCAATTTTCAAAAAAGGATCCAGGGGTGATCCAGGAAATTACCGACCTGTCAGTTTGACATGTGTCCCAGGTAAAGTGATGGAAACCATCCTAAAAGATAGAATTAATAGGCACATAGAAGAGAAGGCGCTGCTAAAGGAGAGCCAACATGGCTTTTGCAAAGGCAAATCATGCCTCACTAATCTGTTGGAATTTTTTGAGAGTGTCAACAAGCATGTGGATAAGGGGGATCCAGTTGACATTGTTTATCTGGACTTTCAGAAGGCTTTTGACAAGGTCCCACACCAAAGGCTCTTGAATAAACTTACCAGTCATGGAATAAAGGGACAGGTCTTGTCCTGGATCAGCAACTGGCTAAGGGACAGGAAACAGAGGGTAGCACTAAATGGACACTTCTCCAAGTGGAGGGAAGTCAAGAGTGGGGTCCCCCAAGGTTCAGTACTGGGACCCCTGCTTTTCAACCTCTTCATAAATGATCTAGAGGTAGGAGTAAAAAGCAAGGTAGCCAAATTTGCTGACGACACTAAATTATACAGGGTAGTGAAAACTGTGAGAGATTGTGAGGAGCTCCAGAGGGATCTCTCGACACTGGGGGAGTGGGCAAAACAGTGGCAAATGAGTTTCAACATTAGTAAGTGCAGAGTGATGCATGTTGGGGCAAAGAACCCCAATTACATTTATAAACTGATGGGGTCTGAACTCTCTGCGACAAACCAGGAAAGGGACCTTGGTGTCCTGGTGGACAACTCAATGAAGGTGTCAACCCAGTGTGCCTCAGCAGTGAAAAAAGCAAACTCAATGCTAGGGATCATTAGGAAGGGTATAGAAAATAAGTCAGCAAGTGTCATTTTGCCTCTTTATAAATCTATGGTGAGGCCCCATCTGGAATACTGTGTACAGTTCTGGTCGCCATACCTCCAGAAGGATATTATGGAGCTGGAAAAAGTGCAGAGGAGGGCAACCAGAATGATTAGGGGACTGGAACACCTTCCTTACCATCTGAGGCTGCAACGGTTGGGCCTCTTCACTCTTGAACGACGACGTCTAAGAGGTGACCTGATTGAAGTTTATAAAATCATGCACGGTGTGGACAAAGTAGATAGGGAAAAACTGTTTTCCCTATCGCATAACACTCGAACTAGGGGACACTCCATGAAACTTTTGGGTACTAGTTCTCAAACAAATAAGAGAAAGTACTTTTTCACCCAGAGGATTACTGGTCTATGGAACTCCCTGCCAGAAGAAGTGGTGACAGCTGTCAGTCTTGACAGCTTTAAGAAAGGATTAGACAAGTTCATGGAGGACAAGAGTATCAATGGCTATAATTATGGATACTTAAGGACAACCTCCGGGTTGGAGAGATAGGCAGGATATCTCTCAATATCATTTCCAGAGAATCCTAAGCAGGTGAAGGCATCTGCTTGGGAATACCCTGAAGGAAATGGTGAGCCACTGTGTGAGACAGAATGCTGGACTGGATGGGCTGTGGCCTGTTCCAGCAAGGCTGTTCTTATGTTCTTATGTTCTTATTGCATTCTTACAGGGTAGCATATCATTATTATAACTGAATAAATATCTGAATGGACACATTGCCTTTGTAACCTCTATCATCAAGTAACTGGATTGAGACACTCAGTGATGCTGATGATGATGAGGAGAGATCAGTTAAATGCATTCTGTGCATGCTTAAGAAATTCAAGTAGTGCAGGGAAAAGAATGAATTGCAGAAATGTAACAATTAATCAATGTCAAAAGGCTATAAAATGTAAATACACCGGTAAGCCTGTAAAGACCAAAGAAATGCAGAATAGTATTAAACTAAGATGTGACTACACTGATAAATAATGCAAGAAACGTTTCTAGATTTTAGACAGACAGGTCCTCATTCTTTTCTGTTGACTAACCAACAGCTGTGGATGTAATCAATGCACACCACCCCCAGACTCTATACCTCAGCCTTTGGGGCTTCTGCTTTTCCCCCAAATACAGTAAAACCCTACTTGGGTAAAAAGTCTGTTCTGTAGGCTTTTATGTAAATCAATTTTTTACTTAACTCGAAGCAAACACATAGGAAAAATGAATTTTTATATAACTCAAAGCAAACCCATAGGAAAAATGAATTTTTTACTTAACTTGAAGCAAACCCATAGGAAAATGATATTTATGTAAATTGAAGCAACCTCATACGAAAAACGATTTTTTACGTAACTTGAAGCAAACTCATAGGAAAAATGGTTTTTTTATGTGACTCGAAGCAAACCCATAGGAAATTGTATTATGTAAATCAGGACATTTATGTAAATCAGGACATGGTTTTAGTGCAAAAATCATTATGTAAGTTGAATTTTATGTAAGTCGAGGCATATATAAGTCGGGGTATTACTGTAGAATGGATTCATGTTGATTTAGGCAGTGTGATTGCTCAAGCCAGTGAATAGGTGACTGGCAGCTGGCTTTCCCAGATTCCTTGCTCGAGTTGGAGGAAGAAGAAGCAATCTTCATGGGTCTACCAGTTTCCCTCAACCAAACATTTCTTGTATCCAAATTATTAATCTTTTTGAAAAGCTTGGTGCCAGTGCTGATGTGTTGCAGCAGCTAAGAGGCACAGAGAGAAAAAGAGGAAGAGGAAATTGGTAGGCAGCTTTTCCTTCAGTAGACAGCTGTAGTAGAGCCGCCTTAACAAGGTGCTAAAAAGTGCAGATTGGTAATTTCCTCCTCTCTCTCTCTCTCTCTCTCCTGACCCCTTTGTGATCCACTAAAGCAGAATGCACAAGAGGTTTTTTTTCTGCTGTGTAATTACATCCTGACATGTTTGCAAAAGCAGTACAAGTTCACTTTCTGGAAAGCATAGATCAACATTCCTTCACAGGATAAAGGAAGATATGTAACTACATATTTCTAACTAGTATTGCATTTGTTCCAGTTCTATAAACATGGGTTTACACCTAAAGACTCTGCATCAGACATTATTAACAATGGAGTGGAGAAACATGACTGAACAAGCCAGAGTTGTACCCAGGAATTGTTTAGTGATAGGAGAGAAAGTGCCACAGTGATACAGTAGCACTTATCACAATGTCGACCTGACATTGCCCCAGTACACTGACACAACTAATTCTTAAGAACATAAGAACAGCCTTGCTGGAACAGGCCACAGCCCATCCAGTCCAGCATTCTGTCTCACACAGTGGCTCACCATTTGCTTCAGGGTATTCCCAAGCAGATGCCTTCCCCTGCTTAGGAGTCCCTGGAGGTTGTTCTTAGGTATCCATAATTATAGCCATTAATACCCTTGTCCTCCATGAACCTGTCTAATCCTTTCTTGAAGCTGTCAAGACTGATAGATGTCACCACAATTCTTGATAATCAAACCTCCCTCACACACTTCAGCAATCTTGAGTGTCAGGTCTATCCTTGCTATCTCTCCTTACACCAACCCATAATATTTATAACCAGCAGAAACAAAATTTTCGACAAAGACACAGGCTTGGGAAGACATCATCTACATGCCATCTATAGACCTCTGGTGGGACTATATGTCCTAATAACTTCAGGGTTTCCTTTAATTTATTTAACCACTAGTGTAATACGATACTCTTCATTTTTATACGGTTTCTAAAGAGGAAGAATAGATCACTGTCACTGTCTATTCAAATGGTGAACATTCAAGAATCAATGGAGAAATGTTTCAGTATCCCATGATTACTTGCCAAAGTGAGAAAGGATGGCTCTCTCCAAAATTGATGCAGCAATTATAGATTTCCTGCACTGGCAAAGTCCATTCCAACTCCACTCATCTATGATTAGTCACATGGGTTTCTGGGCTCTACCCACTATTACAAGAATATATTTTGCCATAAGATATTTGTCTTCCAAATATAGCACAGTTGGGAACAAAGCCAGTGACAAAAGATGTAAGCAAGACCTGCTGTAATATTCCTGAATCCCATCTATCTTCACATTGTCAATTCCTATTTATTGCATCATGTATGTCTCTAGCTTAGATAGTGTCTTTCCATTCACCCTATAAATCTTCCTATAAATTCCTTAGGGCTACACAGAAACCAATCAGTAAAAACATTCCTTCAATCTTTACTATTTATGAGGGTTAGCTCTGAACCACCACTGTTTTATGCAGATAACTATAGAATTTATGGGCAACTCATAAAACTGGGGAACATATTTGCTCTGAAACATAATGGGGAGGGGGGGGGAACAAGCTTCGAATTCATGCTGTGTTCAGGACTCCTTGTGTGGTCCCAGACAAACAACTTTGCTTTTGAGGATCACACTTTGCATATTTTTAGAAAAGGTGATTCTCAAATGCTGAAAGACATACAGTATATTTGTCACAGCGTGTGAATTCTTCCCCTCTATCTATACATCTTCTATTTAGCACATCTTTTTTATTGTTGGTTACCAAAAGGTAAACAGGTGCTTAACTTGGAACTCTAATTGATGTGACATGTTATCCTGTTGTGAAAAGGAAAACTGGTTATTAGGTTAAGGAATAAGGTTCACTCTCCACCTGTCTCAGGAAAATAAATATAGGACTGCAACTTTAATTAACTTTGAAGGGTGATTTTGTTGGGGATTCCTGAGAGTAAAATGTTTTGGAAAGTTCTTGAAACCTTTGGTGTCTTGCACGGAAGACAAAGAAGGAGTCGCAGGAAGGACTAACACAGGTTTATTCATTGATGGTCAGCATGAACATGTGGTAATGGCGGAGGTACATCTCATTATATACAGTAACACAATACATTTGAATCTTGCTGCACGGTAGCTCATTGGCTGCTACCGGCGTGACCTCGCCCAGGTCACGCCTCTCTTCTGTAGTTCTTCTTCTGTAGTTCTTGATCATGCGGGGAAGTTCCCGCGGCTGTTCGTGATTTGGGGAATGTGAACCATGTGAGACTGAACGCTCGCAGCTGCCCTCTATGGGCGGCTTGCTCGCGTTCCTTAACAGCTGAGATACATTGTGATTGTGGACTGGTTGCATTCAATATTTAAAGTAACATTGTACATGCATACAAAACATCCCTCCCCCCTAGGATGGGACGAAGTCCCTCAACCATTGTGGTTTGCCGCACGTGCGCCTTCGGCGTGCGGTCGCTTGACTTAGCACAGGGGAGCCGACGGCTCCTGGCTCCGCGGAGTCCTGCCCTGCAATGGAAAGGGGGGACTCATTAGTGGCTCGGTGTGGCGTCTGTGGTAACCTTGCATTGGGGGACGGGAATGGAATGAATAGTTGGGAAGTGAATCCCTGCCTGCCGTTTGAGGAGTTTGGGGACCCCCCAGTACGAATCTCGGGACCGATGAAGAGGCCCTCGTGGCCTCGCCACCCCCCGCTGCCTGTCCGGGCGTTCTAGAGACTGTGGTGGGCGGACTCGCCCCTGTTGCCTGTCTTGGGGGTGTTGGTCTCCGGGGAGCAGGAGCTATGGTATACTCTAAAACAAAAGGGCTAGGGGGACTGGAAGTACCAGGGGCTGAACTGAAACCCCTCTTCTCGCTAGGACGGGTGGGGGACCACTCCGCTACACCCCCCCTGGTACTGCAACTCATAATCATCGTCAAACTGATCCCTCTCTTTGAAAGTATCCTCCTCTGTGTCTCCCCCTTGGGTAATGCGGGTGGGGGAGGACCCTAACGCTGATTCCACCTCACCAGTGACTCGCCTTCTGAGTTGGTCGGCGTGCCTTCTCCAGAGTAGACCTGAACTAGTCTCGACCCTGTAGGATACCGGCCCCGTTTGCTCAACAATCGTCCCTGGTACCCACGCTGGCCCCGAGGCCGCGTAGTTCCTGTAGTGAACCGGGTCCCCTACCGAAAAACTTTTAGAGCTCTCTCCCCCTATGCTTATATTTCTCCCCTCATCCTCCACCCTGGACGGATCCATCCGGTCAAAAAGTGTTACCAGACGCCTCCTCATGAGGAGTTCGGCTGGGGAAAAGCCTGACGCTAAGGGGGTTGTCCTGTAGCAGATGAGGAACTGGCACAGATGCAGGTTCAACTCACCGGGACCCATGCGCCGCAGTGCGTCTTTCGTAGTGCGCACTTGGCGCTCTACTTGACCGTTTGTGGCGGGGTGAAACGGGGCAGCGGTTATGTGCCTGACGGCGTTCCTCTCCATAAACGTCTTGAACTCTGCCAACATGAAGGTACTAGCGTTATCGCTCACAAGGACGTCTGGCAGGCCGAAGCAGGCAAACAGCTTTCGCAACTGTTTAATGGTTGCGGCAGAGGAAGTGCTGTTCATGGGAATTACCTCCAACCACTTGGAGTAGGAGTCGACTACCAGTAGAAACATGGACCCGCGGAAAGGTCCAACGAAGTCGACATGTATCCGGGACCATGGCCCGCGGGCCGTATCCCATTCCCTATGGGGTAACCGGGACTCCTCGGGCCGAGAGCTCTGGCAGCTCTCACACGTGCCCACTAAGCGTTCTATGTCCCCATCTATCTGGGGCCACCAAAAGAAACTCCTGGCCAGAGCCTTGGAGCGCACGATCCCGGGGTGGCTGGTATGCAGTAGCCTCAGCACCTTGGCCCTCAGCTTCTCTGGGATAACTACCCACTGGCCCCAGAGTAAGCAGCCCCTTTCCAGGGAAAGCTCTACTCTGCGCCTGAAAAATGGCTTGAACTGTTCTTCGGGGGTAGAAGTGGGCCACCCTTTCCTAACCCAGGAACTAACTTGGGCCAGAATCTTGTCGGCCACCGTGGCCTTGGCGAGGTCGGCCGGGACAATTGGGGGTGAGTCGAGAGACTCAATCAGCAGGACTTGGTGTTCCTGCTCCACCTCGCATGCAGGGTCCCCTAAACTAGGGAGGGGGGATCGGGACAGGGCGTCCACATGGGAGATCTCCTTCCCTGGGCGATAGACCAGCTCATACTGGTAGGCATTGAGGAAAATGGCCCAACGCAGCATCCTGGGGGATAATATTTGTGGGGTGGGCTTGCCGGTAGTGAAGATCCCCAAAAGCGGCTTGTGATCCGTCACCACCGTAAACTCGCGGCCATATAGGAAATCGTGGAACTTCTTTGTTCCAGCGATTATGGCTAGGGCCTCCCTATCTGTTTGCGCGTAATTGCGCTCTGCCTTCGAGAGGGACCTTGAGTAGTATGCTACCGGGGCTTCCCTCCCGCTCTCCAACACGTGGCACAGGACCGGCCCCACCCCCACCGGGGATGCATCACAGACTAATACCACTGGCTTTTTCGGATCGAAGTGGGTCAGGACAGCATCCGAAGATAGGAGTGACTTGAGCTCCTTGAATGCCCTCTCCTGCTTGTCCCCCCACCGCCAAACCGCATCCTTCTTAAGTAACACGTGCAGTGGCTCCGCGACTGATGCCTTTCAAGGCAGGAAGGAGTGATAGAAATTTAGGAGCCCTAGAAATGACTGCAGCTCCGGTTTCGCGGTGGGGCGAGGGGCGTCCCTCACGGCCGCAACCTTGGACTCGGAGGGTTTGATTCCATCCGGGGTTACCTTAAACCCTAGAAACTCTACCTCCCTCGCGAAGAATACGCACTTGTCCCTCCTCAATCGAAGTCCTGCCCTCTCGAACACTGAGAGAACCCCATCTAGCCTCTTGGCTAACTCTAATTCACTCCCCGCTGTTATCAACACGTCGTAGAAGTATGGGAGGACGCCTGGAAGCCCCCTTAAAAGGCGTTCCACGAGGGACTGGAAAATTCCGGGGGCCGAATTCACGCCAAACTGAAGGCGCGTTACCTTAAACGCCCCCTTGTGCGTTATGATCGTTTGTGCGGTGGCAGCAGCCGGGGTTACAGAGAGCTGCTGGTACGCCTGGGCCAGATCTAGCTTGGCGAAACACCTCCCCCCATGTAGCGTGGCCAGCAAATGGCTGACCACGGGCACCGGGTATGCATTTGGCCGAATGGCCTTATTTATCGTACATTTATAGTCCGCACAAATCCTGACCTCCCCATTTGACTTGAGGGCTGTAACAATCGGCGTTTCCCACTCCGCCGAGTCAACTGGAACCAAAATCCCCTGCCCCACCAATTTGTCCAGTTCCGCCTCAATCTTGTCCTTGAGGGCGAAGGGCACTCTCCTTGGCTTGAGGCGGATGGGCCGGATTTCTGGGTCCAGCTCAAAGGAAACCGGGGGGCCCTTGTATTTCCCGAGCCCCTTCTTGAAAACGTCCGGGTGTGCGTCACACATGTCCCGCATTGGGTCAGTCTCGATGGCGTTAATGCCGGACAGTTCGATCCCCAGGGGAGCAAACCACTGCGTTCCCAAAAGGCAGCACCTCCCTCCCTTGAGGACTACTAGAGGCAGTTTCTCGGAGTAGTTCTTGAACTTCACCTTGAAGTTCCCCACCCCCAACACCAGGATCCCATTTCCCTGCACGTCCCGTAGATTGGATCTCATGGCCCGCAGTTTGGGCTGCTTCTCTGGGGGAATGCGCATAAACTCTTTTTGGGACAGGATGGAATAAGATGACCCCGAGTCTATCTCCATCCTCACTGGGACCCCCTGCAACAGTACCTCTATGAAGAACCGCCGGTACTCCAGGCCCACGCGGTTCACGTCTTCCTCGCTGTGGCCGGCTGAGACCTTCCTGGTGCCGGCTGCCTTTCGTTGGTGCATCTGGGAATGGCTGGAACTGCCCTTGTCCTCGACTCGCCCACGCCTGCATACTCGGGCGATGTGTCCCTTTCGGCCGCAGTTGTGGCACTCGGCCTTCCGGAACAGGCACCTCGTGCGGTCGTGGGCCGCCCCACAACCGTCGCAGCGGCGGTCCTGCCGCTCACGGGTCTGCCGCTTCTCACCTCGCTTCTTGATCCTCTGGACGTCGTCATCCTCGCTGGAGTAGGGGTCTGCTGTCGTGGACGACTCCTCGGACGACGTTGGTGCGGCGGTGGGCGGCTTGGGGGCCCGCCAGGCCACCTTCGCTGGTGTCCGCCGGGCTGTCTGCACTGGTGACTTGGCCCTCTCGGATGTGGCCCCTCGGGACTTGAACAGCCGAACTCCGCTCCTGGCCTCCTCGGCTGCTTGGGCCTCCCGCAGTACCTCGTTGAACGTGAGGCGATGGTCGCGGGTCATGAGCCTCCTCTGAAGCTCCTCGTCCCTCAAACCACACAGCATGCGGTCACGGAGGGCCTGGTCGAGGTCGTCCCATTGGCAATGCACCGCTGCAAGCCTGAGGGCCGCCGCATAGGCGGACACGGATTCGCCCGGTCGCTGGTCTCGCCTGTGGAACGCGACCCGGGCTGGGAAAATCGAGACGGGCGGCTGGAAATGCTCACGCAGTCTCTCCAGGATACGGTCGATGGGCACCTCGTCCACCTTCCGGGGGGCCACCAGGGTCATCAGGATCCGCAGCGTGGCCGGCCCCACCTGAGCCAGGAAGTGGGAGCGCATCTTTGCGGCGGCGGCAACGCCTGCAGCTTCCATGGCATGCCGAAACTGGCACTCGTAGAGCTCCCATTGTTCGGGCTCGCTGACATCGAATTGGTACGGCTTGACCTTGGGATTCACCATCGATCCCACCTTCGTCGCCAATTTGGTGTCTTGCACGGAAGACAAAGAAGGAGTCGCAGGAAGGACTAACACAGGTTTATTCATTGATGGTCAGCATGAACATGTGGTAATGGCGGAGGTACATCTCATTATATACAGTAACACAATACATTTGAATCTTGCTGCACGGTAGCTCATTGGCTGCTACCGGCGTGACCTCGCCCAGGTCACGCCTCTCTTCTGTAGTTCTTCTTTTGTAGTTCTTGATCATGTGGGGAAGTCCCCGCGGCTGTTCGTGATTTGGGGAATGTGAACCATGTGAGACTGAACGCTCGCAGCTGCCCTCTATGGGCGGCTTGCTCGCGTTCCTTAACAGCTGAGATACATTGTGATTGTGGACTGGTTGCATTCAATATTTAAAGTAACATTGTACATGCATACATAACAAAACCGCAGAACATACAACTTACTGCCATACTAAGAGTTGTATAGAACTAATTTAGTTTCCAGCTAATTGTGAGGAAGCACCCTGCAGCATTAATAAACTCCAGTTTAGAATCAATGAGAAAGAGATTTTTTATTTAAATAATACAATTGGTGTCCTTCCTCTCCAGTATTTCCTAACCTTTGGTTTTTTGACTTCAATTCTCAGAAGCCTGAGTCAATTCCCCAAAGCATTGATCAGCCAATATACTGACTTAAGCTTCTGGGAATGGAAGTCACCCTGTGGGGCATGTGGCCTACATTGGAAAACACTGTGACTAGACATTAGGGTAGATTTTATCCTCTGCAGGCATCAGTGCAAAATTATTATCAGTCCTGCCAGAAATGTCTAATTTTATTTGGAGAGGTTTGTCCATCTGGTCCATGAAAATCCCTTACCTTTCTTAATTGCAAGACGCTTTATAAAAAGGAAAAGGGAAAAGCATATTGATGTAAGATTTCATATGGAATACAAAGCTTTCATGCACTTAAAGAAATAAGTAGTAAGGGAAAATGCCCCCTTAGGCATATGGCATTTTTGTCCTAAAGAAGAATGATAGAAACATTTTTCTTTCTTTCACAGAAGTTCATATTAGGAAGCAAAACATTGTCATTATTTTACAACAGAGTGAAAGGGCAATGATAATTTTATGTGCAGCATTTCCTATATAGCTGTTGCTCTTCCATACAAATCATAACTGTAAGGAGCATTCATTGTCCAAGGATATAAATTAAGTAGGTTTATAGCTCTTAACTGGCTGTTTAAGTGAATGGCATATCTAGACTCCTGCCAAAGTGGTTCTGTCTCACTATCATGGTTTTCAGGGAACAGAGACAACTTGTACAGTTGTTAGAAACAGTGACCAGAGGCAACAACATACTATATTTGGAATGCAAGTAGACAACTCCATTAAGAAAGAGTGATGTACACCACATGAATTGACTTGAATCTGCTTTTGAATCATGGCTGGCAACACAATGTAGTAAAAAGGAATAGACAGCTACTGATTAATAACCTCCAACTGGCTTCATTGCTCTTGGCTTTTCTGGTTCTGAAAACATTGTTTAATGTGCCTAAAAGGGAGCAACCACATCCTTTCTGTTTAGTCTGAACTATAATTAAAATGTCAAGATTATATTTGATTACAAACTGTATACACGCAATTGCATGAACTTCCCATCAGTTAATTTAATGTGGTCAGTATCCCTCTATGCTCCCCACAGACAGATTTTGTAGGGTGATTATTATTCTTGGCAATAACATTGTTACAGATTCCTCATTGGCACTGAGAGTATTGTAGGTGGAGACCCACTATGCCAGTTATGGCCAACCTTGGACCTCCAGATGTTCTTGGACTTCATTTCCCAAAAGCCCAAGTCAGCACTCCTGTTGCTCAGGGCTTCTGGGAATTGAAGTTCAAGAACATATGGAGTGCACTATCACTGCACTATGCCCTTCTATCTCTTCCCTTGGCTCCTAGGCATTGGATTTATTCACTAGCCTCCCACCCCACCTGGAACAACCTCCCTCCACCTTTAGGTGAACTGCTTCCATGAATCCCAATGAATGCTTTTAGCAGTCAGGAAGAAGCATTGAAGTCTCTTTTCCCTATCGGGTGTCTGTCATATCTGACCCCACTTTCACTGGGACAGAGAGGGAAACAAGAACGACACAATGCCACATTGTCAGCAATCCCCCATGATGTTACTTTTGTTAAGAGCTGATCTTGTAGTCCTATACTCCTGCACACATACTCCTTCCTCCAGTTCCCGCTCAGCTTTTACAAAGGATTTATTAATTTATTTTAAGAAAAGTAAAGTATTTCTGAAATTGCTGGATGTTATGAATGGACACAATGTACAAAGACAGCTGTGTAATCCATACAAATGCAGGAGGATACCTTTGTTGGATTACTAAAAATCTAACATTATGTGAACTTTCATGACATAATGTAGTAGCACAAAGAATCACTTCCTTAGACACAATCTTCGACTTACAGGTGGAAAATAGAAGACAAATAAGAAGTCAACTGTTAGTTGAAAGAAAAGACCAAAACGCTGAACCAAAGAAAAGTACTCGAATTCCACCTAATTTAACATTCCAGCTACTCATACTTCTGCAGAGCTCAGCAATCAGATCTTATAAAGCTCTGTTTTTACCAGTTCACAAAAGATTTAGAGGCCTGACAAACTTCAAACAAAGTGTTTTCTATGAAGTCATTAAATGTAGCCATCCACACAATATATTATCATACTGTCTAAGTTCACAGCTGAAGAGGCACTAAGCCATAACTGTGAGAGGAAAGGCCATTTTTTCTGAGAACAGCAATTTCTCTTATTTATTAATATTTTTCCAAGATGACACAGGTTTTTTTAAGTACAGTGCTGCGTTTGGCAAGTACAATAATTAAAAAAAGAAAGAAAATTGCATGACAAAGAGACATCAGGTACTTAGTTAAGAGAAACTAATGCAATAGCACAGCCACTAATTCATCTGCCTTCTGCATCACAGCATGACACCTGTACCCAAGTCACTTTCTGATGCTAAGCCCTTTTGGTACACAAAGTCCTCCTCAGCCCCAGGCCAGTATTGATGAAGCTGCATTCTTTTTAAAGTCATTTGGATATCACATCAACCGCTAGCTAGGCAGACCATGATGTGTGCCCTCCACTTTAACCTTGCCCAAGGGATCCAATGGAGGACGCTTTGGTGAGCTTCAGTCCCATACTAACATCATTGATAAGAGATGGGCAACACTGCCTAGTTAGACTGCTCAAGCCCTCGTGCCCAAATAAGGCTGTCATCTAGCAGGTGCTTGAGCGTATTTTAATCTCTTCATCCATTTTGCCATTTTCAGTAAATGTTGTCTAATGGCTTATAAGTTAAAATTTGACAAGCAGTCTGTGGCTAGGCACAATTGGATTGTGGTTGTTATTCTGATGCTGGAGTTTGCTTGAAGGTGATATACGTAGGACCAGCAACACAAGAAGCTCTGTGATCCTCGAGGATAGAATGAAGACAAATTTACTTAATTTAGCCAGCTTAAAGTTGGTTTCACCTTCAATTGATGTGTTCTACTGAATATGAAGTAGAGAGCACAGTGTTTTCAGAACTTCATCTGATAAGAAATTAGATTCAGATTTAGAAAGCAAGAATATTGTCTGTCATTTGAGATACTGCTATTTTAAATCATCTGAAAATATAGCATTTCAATAGAACTGATGCTCTCTTATTGACACTACTACAATTATTTCCAGGTCTCTGTGGGTGAATCATATTAGAAAGTTGCAAAATGAGAAACTAACTGACAGTATAATAGCAGAACAAAACCATGACACACCAATTTCAAAATGCAATTTTAAAGTACTAGAACAGTGATGGCGAACCTATAGTACACGTGCCAGAGGGGGCACTCAGAGCCCTCTCTGTTGGCATGCACACTGTCACCCTAGCACAGAGTTCACCCCATCCCTTTGTCCAGCAGCCCAATGGAAGCACTTCATCCCTTCCCAACACAGAGTTTGCCCCACCCCTCTGCCCAGCAGGTGTTATTTAGACAGAGACATGATTTGAAGATCGTCAGGAAGGTGGAAGCGGCCCCGGGACATCTTCTCATGGTGGATTTTGATTTAGAAGCATTTAGCCCCAAAGAGGTAAGACAGGCATCGAGTTACCGCCTGTGCATATTGTATGCTCCGATGAATGCCAAGTTAAGGAGAGAACTGTGGCAGACATTAAAGGACTATACAAGGATGGGGCAGAGAATGATAGTGATGGGTGATTTTAATAACAAGCCGGGTGGCTGACAGATTTGCGGTGGTCTGGACAGGGACAAAGCAAAGGTTGATGGGTGGAGAATGCCCTTTAACGGCAGAAGAGAATGAAAGCGCGGCGCCAAAATGGCCGCCGCGCTCTTTGCTGGCCCCCACCCCACCCGGACTCAGACATCCGGGTGAGTTAGGGGGCGTGGCCACCCCTCTATAAAAGGGGTGGCCATGAGGCAGCCGAGCTGCCATTTTAGAAATAGCGACGGAGAGGAGAAGTTTTCTCCGTCGCTGTTTGTTTCCTTCCTCGTCGCTGTTCGCTTCTGATCTTCGGCTCTTCAGCATCGAGCCGAGGGAAGGATTTGCAGAGCCTGGCTGCCGCTGGCTCTGGGCGCTTGGCGCGGTTGTGATCCCCGTGTAGGGATACTGCTTTTCCCCTGGATGCCTCCCAGGAGGAGGGCTGCGGTGACTGAGCTGCGGCCAAGGGGGAGGAATTTGCCTGCGATGGGCAGGGGACAGCCGTCGGGTCGGAGGACTGTGGCTGCGCCCCTGCAACGGAGCAAGACAACACCTTTACCACCGTTACCGGTGGGATGGGGCAGATTGGGATATTGCCATCGGCTCTCCAGCCTCAGGCCGGCCCTTCAGGGGTTTCGGCCCTTGGCCCGCAGTTGCCGGCCATGGGCCAGAACGATTGGGGGAGGGCCTGGTGCTGGCACACAGCACGTTTTACCCCCTCAGGGGCTGGAGTTCTGGGCTTGGCCCTATTCTGGCCCAGGATCTCAAATTGGGGGCCCTGGCCCAATAACTAGCAGGCCATCCGGCCCACCTGGCCCACCTTATACTGGGGGTTTCTGTGGCAGGGGATGCCTGGTTAGCACGTTTAGCTGTGCTGGAGGCATCCTTGGCAATTCAGTGGGGGGGGGGCTTCCCTATCTACCGGGGCCCTTCATGTCTGCTGGCTACTTCGACTGCTGCCACACTGCAACAGACGGCCAGCCGGGTCGAGCTGCTTGAGACACTCCGGCCTGTGCCTGCCGCCGTCTCGCAGCTCCCTGTTTGTCCAGGACTGCAACTAGGGAGTGGTCGGGTGTGGCCCCAGAGCTCGATTTCGGTCGCGGGCTCCGACGCCCGCTGTGGGCCGGAACCCCCAGTGGGGGCGGCTCACGGGGGTGCAACTGGTGAGTATTAGGTTCAAGTTGAACGCACCCACATCACAGTCCACTTCCAGCGGTGGGGTTCAGTGGTCATGGCCTCGCCAATTTGAGGCTAGTGGGCATCAGTTGCCAGCCTATCCCAGTGCCCCTTGGTTGCATTCTGGCACGACTTTGGGGGTGGGGGTTTCCGCCACCGGGGCAGTACGTGGCATCGCAGGGGCTGTCCAGGTACCGCTGCGTATGCCCCGTGTACATCATGTGCCGGTGACGGCATTGCCGACGACTGGTTATTCATTGCCCCCTGGTGATCATGTGTCCCAGGTCACGAGGGAAAAGATTTGGTGGGGGGAGTATGTGGATATATTCTCCCTATGAACCGAGAGCCCAATAAGGATAGGAGGTACGGACAGGAGGACAGAGACATTGTGCGGTCCCGCCGTAGTAAGCCACCACGCACTGGGGTGTCCGCCCCCGGGACAGTGCTGAGCATCGCAGGGGCTGTCCGGGTCCTGCTGCGCATGCCCTTTATACAAAATGTGCCGTCGAGGGCTTTGCCGGCGGCCAGCTATTGCTTGCCCCTGGGTGATTATTGGCCGTAGGCCATGAGGGGTAAGGGCTGGAGGGGGACATGTGGATATTCTCCCTATTGAACTGCGAGCCCACTAGGAGGAGAGAGGGGGACAGGGCGACTGAGACGAAGAGATGTCCCATCGTCGTGAGCCACCGCGCACCTTGGGCCAACTGGTTGTTGGCATACCTTGTACGTATGGTGGTGTGCCGCAGGGCTTACCTGCTTGGGCCATCCTGATGCTTCCATCCATCGCTAATATTTGCAGGGCGATGGTTGATTAGATGGGCCCGTGGCAGTTGGCTTAAGGTGAGGAATGTGGATGAGGGTGGCTCTATACCCTGAGGGGAGGTGGGATGAGCCCTGTCAGCAAGTGTGCTCATGTACATCACTCCCACGTGACTGGTGCCTGGTGATCGGTACCATGGTGGTCATCCTGAGCAGCGGGCTGCTCAGACTCAGGCTCCACGCTAACTGGTCGGGCAGGGGGTTCCTGCCCGCCTGCTGTGTTCGGCCTGCTCAGCTGACAATGCGTGTACTAAGTGCCATGGTCGTTATCGACTTCGTGTCCCCTTTTGTGCTGGCCCTCACGCCGCCTCCACGTGCCCGCGGGTTGGTGGGTTTCGGGGCAGAGGTAGGGGTGCACAGGGGCGATCAGAGCTCCATCGGAAGCAATTAACCTTGTCATAAGCTCCCCCTGCCCCAATTAGTATAGTCAGCCTGGAGAGATGGCACTCAGTTCATCCAAGAAGGGATGGGGCGGGATACCTGCTGGAGGGTTTTCAATGGGGGCTTTTGTATCCATTCGGGGGTGTTTGGGGGTCCCAGGATGCTACTAATCTGGTTCCCTTGCAGGGTAACGAAGAGGGGGCTCCACTGTGCATAGCTAAGGGAGTTGGGGCTATGAGAGTAGCGGGGGGCCTTCTTTGAACCACCTTTCCTAAGTCGAATGTCTCCCCCATGAAGCTCATCCTGAGCTAGAGCTAGGGTGAATGTCATTTAATACTCCATTCAGCTTACCCTGTGGGTTCCCCATTCAAGGAATACCATTCCTGATGACCTTGTTCGGTCAGGTACTCGTAGTTGGTTCGCCTACTATGGGTGGCATGCTCATGCAATCCTGGTGCTGTTCTGGCACAGTGTGATATGCACTCGGCTTTCAGATTATTGCCAGTGCACCCAATGATTTAGACCTAGTGGGTTTTTTAGGTTCCAAGGGGAATTTTACTTAGATAAGGCCAACCCTCTTCTGACTGAGTTAATTCATGTTCAGCACTCGACCGATTGGGGACTTTCATTCAGTGGCCATTTGCTCACAGGTCGGGGTCTCGGTCTCTAGCCCATTACCTCGACAACTTTTGGTTCGGGGGTGAACGGGGCTTGGACACGTGCATGCGTCTCCTCATTACAATTCAGACACTCAGGTGGGAACTGGGTGTCCCCTTGGCGCCTGAATAGACCGAGGTCCCATCTACTAAGCTTACATTTTTGAATCGACTCTGTCGCGCGGGCATCCGGGTTAACCATGAATACGGTGGCTTGGATCTCCGCGGCGATTTTGGCATTGATTGCCAAACATAAAGTGTGCCCTCGTGAGCTGCAGTTAATTCATGGCCACCTTAATTTTGTCTGGTCTGGCTCAAATTACTCCTGGGTTTAACGGGGTCTCTTCCTGGAGATCAGACCTGATGGTCTGCCTTAGATTTCAAGTACGGTCAGATACCTCCGGCTCCCGGACTTATGGGGGTTTACTCTGAGGGTGGGTGCACGGATCGCCTCCGCGATCTTACCTTCCTTGCTTTTTTTCCCAGTTTGGAGAGCACTGATGCTATGGTGCAATGAGTGGGCCTACTCAGTGGTCCAATTTCGGTGTGACAATGCGGCAGTGGTGCACATTGTCAACACCCAGACACGCAAATCCCCCAGGGTCATGACATTAGTTTGTCTATTCTTTTGAGAAGCCTACGCCTAAATGTGCTGTTCTAGGCCAGACATGTTCTAGGTATTAATAATGACATTACTGCTCCTTTCCCCCACCTGCAGATCCCCCAGTTCCGTGCCTTACTCCGGAAGCAGAGGAATTCCACTCGCCACTTTTGGCCTATAGCTGGGCGTTTGGCGAGGAGAGGTGAACCGGGCATGTCATTGGCACCTCGCACGCGTAAGGCGTATCACCTTGCGTTCATGCGTCGTGTTCGGGAGGGGTGGACACGGGAACGTGTCCGCCGCCCGTACACGCGTCACCCCTGTTCTCAGAGTTTCTGACCCACCTTCCACGAGGCTGGCATTACTTATGTACAGATAGGTGTGAGGTGGCTCTTGGCCACGCAGCTACCACGGTAGCCTTTTTGGAGCGCTCCGCATCAGTGAGTGGGTGCCAGAGTTGCTGCCACCTGTGTAAGACGGATGTGTCTCGTAGGGCACTGGAACTCGAAGATGTCTCTGTCACACATGAGTGGGCTCGAGTGGGGATACGGTCCTCACGGGTTATTCAGCACGGTGTAGGCAGTGGTGTATACTGCTACGAAGTTTTTGAGACATCTGTCCGGTTGGTGCCCTACATGATTTTTCGACAGTGCCTGCTGCGCGCCCCAGCCTGTTTTCTGCCACCGGGATGGGTCTACCCTTACCATAGTAAAGTCCCTGAGGGTGACCGGTGCCGCGTTTCACGGTGTGGGGCCCGTTTTGGCACCCATTTACTTAAGATAGGCGTCGCGTTGATCACGGCTACGTTTAGGGTACTCAGAGGTGGATATGCGTGTACGCGCAATTTCAGATATGTATGTCCCCTCACTGTACGAGTACCTAGTTATGTCCTTAACCTTTTTTCTCCTCTTTTACAGATCCTAGGGGTCTCAACACACCGGTGGCAAGGGGCTAGTGGGCCGCAGCTATGTACACTGGGCAGCAGTATATGCTGCAGCGACAGAGAGTGGACCCCGACTGGGCTGTGTGCATCCGCACGTATGCGATGGTATGGTATGCGCGGCACATGGGGGCGGGAACTGTGGCCATTCCTGCTGTCTGTCGGGGATGCTGGACCGCCCAATGTTTTACAGGCACCTCAGCGGCATTGATCTTATACGGATCACTGCTGTTACTAAGCCGTCGAGGGGCTGTGACCTGGCATTTTATGTCACACATGGCTTACATACGGTCGCTATGGTCTAACATCGTGCCGAGACACCAATTTAGGGGAGATGCGGATCTCCCTAGTTCGGACTGTTCCGGCAGTCAGTGGACGGGGCTGTGGCTCCGTCCCGTCCTGAGCATGGCTGTGAGACGGCCATTGGATACCGGATGATAGGCTTACACAAAAATTTTGCTGGTAGGCAGGAAAAGGGGTCCACCTGTCGGCTGGAGGTATGTACCTCGTTCTGGGTGTGATGCAAGCAGGCCTGGCGACCGAGCTGACAGTCTTGGGGGGGGGGGGCGGTGAGTCATCATGGATGCCTCGTAGGGCACTGGAACTCGAAGATGTCTCTGTCACACATGAGTGGGCTCGAGTGGGGATACGGTCCTCACGGGTTATTCAGCACGGTGTAGGCAGTGGTGTATACTGCTACGAAGTTTTTGAGACATCTGTCCGGTTGGTGCCCTACATGATTTTTCGACAGTGCCTGCTGCGCGCCCCAGCCTGTTTTCTGCCACCGGGATGGGTCTACCCTTACCATAGTAAAGTCCCTGAGGGTGACCGGTGCCGCGTTTCACGGTGTGGGGCCCGTTTTGGCACCCATTTACTTAAGATAGGCGTCGCGTTGATCACGGCTACGTTTAGGGTACTCAGAGGTGGATATGCGTGTACGCGCAATTTCAGATATGTATGTCCCCTCACTGTACGAGTACCTAGTTATGTCCTTAACCTTTTTTCTCCTCTTTTACAGATCCTAGGGGTCTCAACACACCGGTGGCAAGGGGCTAGTGGGCCGCAGCTATGTACACTGGGCAGCAGTATATGCTGCAGCGACAGAGAGTGGACCCCGACTGGGCTGTGTGCATCCGCACGTATGCGATGGTATGGTATGCGCGGCACATGGGGGCGGGAACTGTGGCCATTCCTGCTGTCTGTCGGGGATGCTGGACCGCCCAATGTTTTACAGGCACCTCAGCGGCATTGATCTTATACGGATCACTGCTGTTACTAAACCGTCGAGGGGCTGTGACCTGGCATTTTATGTCACACATGGCTTACATACGGTCGCTATGGTCTAACATCGTGCCGAGACACCAATTTAGGGGAGATGCGGATCTCCCTAGTTCGGACTGTTCCGGCAGTCAGTGGACGGGGCTGTGGCTCCGTCCCGTCCTGAGCATGGCTGTGAGACGGCCATTGGATACCGGATGATAGGCTTACACAAAAATTTTGCTGGTAGGCAGGAAAAGGGGTCCACCTGTCGGCTGGAGGTATGTACCTCGTTCTGGGTGTGATGCAAGCAGGCCTGGCGACCGAGCTGACAGTCTTGGGGGGGGGGGGGCGGTGAGTCATCATGGATGCCTCCCCGTGTGGCGGGTAGCACTGGTAAGGTAAATATTTATGACCCACAGGTATCCAGCAGGTTCGCAATTGACTGGCCAACACTTAGACAGGTACAGGTGTAATAACGTTGCCTTAAGAATTACAATTGGATGAATAGACCAATTGAAAGTTATAATTCGGACTAGGGCATTATTCAATAAAAGTGGCCCAATGCCTTTATCCATATACCGGTGTCTGAATCTTTCTTTGGGGGTGCGCCTGCAATGAAAGCGCGTTGCCAAAATGGCCGCCGCACTCTTTGCGGGGGCCCCCCCACCCAGACTCAGACATCCGGATGAGTTAGGGGGCGTGGCCACCCCTCTATAAAAGGGGTGGCCACGAGGCAGACGAGCTGCCATTTTAGAAATAGTGACGGAGAGGAGAAGTTTTTCCCTCCACCCCCTCCCTAGTGAACAGTGTGATGTTTTGGTCGCTTCGGGGCCGGGTGGGAATTTTTGGCCTGAACCCACAATTGGCCCTTGGTTTCTGGCTTTTTTGCCCATCCCACACTGTTGCTAGTGTTTGAGCAAAGGGGTTTTCTTTGACTTTGGTCACTTTAGGCGGGTAGCACTGGTAAGGTAAAGATTGATGACCCATAGGTATCCGGCAGGTTCGCAATTGACTGGCCAACACTTAGACAGGTACAGGTGTAATAGCTTTGACCGGTCAACGACGAACCAGGCAAGGGGGTGATGGCAGGAGCTCTTCAGCATGCATCACCCCGTGATTTGACGGATACACGTCAGAGGGTGGGGTCAGTAGATAGTTTATTGACTCCGGTCAACCATTTGTTTGTCTCAACAAACAAATTGATACAAATGGATACATTGTAGCCAATTGCCATTGGCAATTTTGGGAGGAACCTTACCAGTGTTACTGCGGCCTGCTTGCCTTAAGAATTATAATCGGCTGAGTACCAATTGAAAGTTATAATTCGGACTAGGGCATTATTCAATAAATGTGGCCCAATGCCTTTATCCATATACCGGTGTCTGAGTCTTTCTTTGGGGGGTGCGCCTGCAATGAAAGCGCGGCGCCAAAATGGCCACCGCGCTCTTTGCTGCCCCCCCCCCGGACTCAGACATCCGGGTGAGTTAGGGGGCATGGCCACCCCTCTATAAAAGGGGTGGCCATGAGGCAGCCGAGCTGCCATTTTAGAAATAGCGACAGAGAGGAGAAGTTTTTCCCTCCACCCCCTCCCTAGGGAACAGTGTGATATTTTGGTCGCTTCGGGGCCGGGTGGGAATTTTTGTCCTGAACCTACAATTGGCCTCCGGGTTCTGGCTTTTTTGGCCCATCCCATACTGTTGCTACGGTTTGATATAGGGGTTTTGCTCTTGACTTTGGTCACATGGGCGGGTAGCACTGGTAAGGTAAATATTTATGACCCACAGGTATCCGGCAGGTTCGCAATTGACTGGCCAACACTTAGACAGGTACAGGTATAATAACGTTGACCGGTCAACGACGAACCAGGCAAGGGGGTGATGGCAGGAGCTCTTCAGCATGCATCACCCCGTGATTTGACGGATACACGTCAGAGGGTGGGGTCAGTAGATAGTTTATTGACTACGGTCAACAATTTGTTTGTCTCAACAAACAAATTGATACAAATGGATACATTGTAGCCAATTGCCATTGGCAATTTTGGGAGGAACCTTACCAGTGTTACTGCGGCGTGCTTGCCTTAAGAATTATAATCGGCTGAGTACCAATTGAAAGTTATAATTCGGACTAGGGCATTATTCAATAAATGTGGCCCAATGCCTTTATCCATATACCGGTGTCTGAGTCTTTCTTTGGGGGGTGCGCCTGCAAAGAGTTACAACAGATATTGGCACAAGGTCTTGGTATGAGGGATGTTTGCTTGGAGAGAGAGGATGAAATGGAATATTTTCCGATATGGGGAAAGAGGGCATTTCACAAGAATTTCCCAAAGGTGGATGGGATCTCCTATATGTTTTTTCATTCTCTGTTTGCCAGTCGCTTAGGGTGTGGGCCATAGAGGAACTTTGCCCTAAGTGGGTGAAAATGGTACTCACCCCTTGGTCAGATCACGGACTTTGGGTGGTGCATTTGAGAAAGGGAGAAGCTGTCCCTCAAGGCAAGCCAGGCTGGAGAATGCATGTGATGCTATTAAAAGACTTTTTCTGTTAGGAGGAGTTAAAAAAAGATTTGGAAACAATGTTGGCGATCAGAAAAGGGGAAACATTGGAGATAGGTTGGTGGGAAGGGGTGAAAAAAGAACCCAGGAGATGAGCAACGGGGCTCCAAAAGGGAGCAAACAGGAGGCACCTGAGAAGGTACCATGAGGTCTTGTATAGATATCTGAAGGCCCATTCTTTGATGTCTCAAGGCTTTCCCGTGGAGGCTCGGAGAGAGAGGGATTCGAAGCAGGAAGCGAGGGAGTTTCAGCAAATGCAAAGGAAGAAGAGAATAGAGGCAGAGCGAGCCAGGACCAGGGGCCCCGTGATCAAAAAAGGGGAATGGGAAAAAGACAGAATGCCCAGGAGGAAACGGGAATGCATGGCTGCATTACGTGACCCACAAACGGGCAAGCTGAGTTCAGATGCACAAGCAATCTTGGAGGTGGTGGGACATGCTTATGAGGAGTTGTATCGAGGGAAAGTATTAAATGCGGAGGAGATGGAAGGATTCTTGAAGAAAGTAGACAGGCATAGGTACGGTGAGATTTAAGAGGAAGTTCTAAACATGACTGCTCCCATCTCTCATGAGGAAGTGGCAGTCTCTGTGATGGAAGGCAGGTCTAGCTCTACTCCAGGACCCAAAAGAGTGCCTTACGCATATTACAAAGAATTTAAGGAACCCTTGTCGAGAATCTTGGTGGCTTGTTTCAATCACACTCTACAGAGGGGAGAACTTGGAGATACCTTTTACAAGGGAACTCTGGTTTTGATGCCTAAAGAAGGGGATCTGACAAATCTGGCTAACTGGTGACCTATGGGCCAGCTCCTCACCCCCACAGCCATTGTGGTCCTGTTGCTGAGCTGTTCGGCAGCATGTGGCATCCTCCTCCTCCAGTCCCCACGTGGCCGGAGCAGCATCAGCCACGTGGAATGGCTGAGAATGAAGGAGACGAGGTGATGGGCCCTGCTCCTTCCCTCCAGGTAACTGGTGCCCCGCAGAGCCACAGCATGTGGCAGCCTCCACCTCTGGTCCCCACGTGACTGGAGCAGCTGCAGCCGTGTGGAATGGCGGAGAATGAAGGAGACGGGGCGCTGTGTCCCGCTCCTTCCATCCAGGTACCGGGCGGCCCATGGAGCTGCTGGCAGCTGAGGCACATGACAGCTTCATGCCCTGGGCTCCATGAGGCCACGGTCGAACTACCACGCATGGATGGGGGGGGAGGGGACGGGTCAACAAATAAGTTAATATGAATAAAATTAACACACCAAAATTGTATCTCTGAATAAGTAAAGCATCTTCCCGTGCTGCAGTGCAGAACATGACGTTGTCACAATTAAAAGCTTGAAATAAAGTGGTCAATTTATGATCAAAATGATTGTGCCATCTCCTTATTGGAGTAGGCGTGTAAGGGACGCGCGTCTGGGGTGAATGCCCAAGGCATGCGCTTTGCATGCCTCCAGCCAAGGAGCCGCAAAGGAGTGACGTCACATGGGAGCGGGGCCGACCTTAGAAAAATGGGCCGGCTCCTCACCCCTGCAGCCATTGTAGTCCTGCTGCTGAGCTGTTCATCCACTTTCCCTCCCAATTCACTAGTGTGACTAGTTTGGTCACTTCAATGGGCTGGGCTGGAATTTTTGGCAGCGACCTTCGCATTGGCCCTGTTTTTTTCACCCCTCCCACACTGGGGTTGTAGGTTTGACTAATGGAAGCAATTTCACTTCGCCTTTTCAGTCACTTTCAGCTGGTAGCATGAGAATGTTAAGAATTTGTCTAATTAGCATAGTTAATTGGCAAGGTAATTTAACGACAGCCTATCTATAAGGGATTAGGAGTCAAGGTAGTCTGTCTCAATTGAGTGGAGGACGGAGCCATATGGAAGCTCGGCGGCTTTGTAATGGAACAGAAATTAAGTAAGTGAAATAACAAATAAGTTGATATGAATAAAACTAACACACAATTTCTATCTCTAAATAAGTAAAGCACCTTCCCGTGCTACCACCGCAGTGCAGAACATGATGTTGCCACAATTAAAAGCTTGAAATAAAGTGGCCAATTTATGATCCAAACGAATGTGTCGTCTCCTTATTGGGGTAGGCATGCAAAGAACTCTCCTACAGATGGACTGCTCCAAGGCCTTTGATAAGGTGGACCAAACATATCTGTGGAGGGTGCTGGAGTTGAAGGGAGTTCCAATGCAATTTGTGGCATGGCTGGAAAATCTGTACAGTCAGGTCACGGTGCAGCCACAGGTGAATGGGTGGAAAGGTGCAGAGATTCCCATTCGTTCTGGGTTGTGTCAGGGCTGTCCGCTGAGCGCAGCACTGTACGTGCTGGCATTGGATCCACTTTTGACACTGATAGAACAAGACAGCCAGATTGAGGGATTCCTAACCTTTAGGAGGAACCTCGATGGTAGGGAAGCAGAGAGGAAAATCAAGTTTGTTGTCCACGCTGATGACATTTACGTTTTTACATCAGAAGAGCAGGAGTTGGTGAAGGAGTTGTTAGAGCGCTATGGGAAGGCTTCCGGAGCACTCATCAATGCCACAAAAAGCAAAGTGTACATTTTGGATGGAAAAACTGGAGAAATTAGGGGAAAGACACTAAGAGAAGCTTTGGATGGGGAAGAAGATAATAAAGGTAGTAGGCAAAGTTTGGTCAAGATCTTGGGCATCCTGTTCACTATTGACCCCAATGGGTGGGAAGAGAATTGGAGGAGGTGGGAAGAGGGAGTGGAGAACTGACTGGAGAGGTGGAAACCCTGGAGGATGGGTCTCTACAAGAAAGTACAGTTCTTCAAAACTCATTGTGTACCAGTGGTGAAGCATTGTGGCGGCTGTTTATCCCCCTCCCCAGAAACTTATGGACAGGGTGATGGGAAGAGTTTTTGTTTTCTTGTGGGTAATGAAGGTTTTTGCTCTCTCTAGGACAGTGGCGTATCACTTAGTAAAAGAGGGTGGGTTGGGAATGCCAGCTCTTGAGTACCTTTTTGGCCAATAACTTGAAACAGAGGACTAATGAGGGAGAAGTCCGACTGATTGGTGTGCAAGGCGACCAATGGCAAAGCAGAGGATGAGGGAAACAGTGATGGGAGGAACTCCATTCTTCCAGATTGACCGGTGCTTTGACAGTGGAAATGAGGCCGCACGTCAGAGTTATGGCAGAGGGAGCCAATCATTGTGTAGTGAGGGTGAACACGCTTAAGATTGCTGATACAGTGAGGGAGTCAAAGCGGGTTATTTATGCTGAGGCTGTAGAGGAAAAACTCACTAAGCCGTTCAGAGAGAAATGGGCTTCTAAAACTAATCTGCTGGAATATCTGCAGCCAGGGGAGGAGGACTTGACTGTGTTTAAAGATGGGCATATACCCCTCTGTCTGTGGGAAACGAGGTGGAGGGCATACCATCAGGTACTCAATGTAGGGGAAACCAACCCATGGGAAAAAAGAAGAACAGCAGTGCAAAAGGATAAGATGTCAGAATGTTAGAGGTTGGATGGCAGGCCAGAGACCCCCGAGAGAAACCTGTTCTCATTTTACAAAATAATGTCCTTCATCACAAGAAATATGGGATGCTCTGGCAAGCAAATGGAATTGGCCTTATTTAAAGGAACAGAGAGCAGAGATGATTCTATCAGGGACAGAGCCAGGAAAGGGGTGGAAGGGGCCGATGAAGAAAGAAAAGCTGGAGAACTGGAAAGTGCCCTGGTCCTTGGTTAGGTAATTAATCTGTTTGCCTTAAGCACTCTGGTGTTCCAAAGGGGACAGGAAGGAAAGACGGGAAAGCTGGAAGATCCAAAAAAAGGGGTTGGCAGTATGATGACAAGGCTCAGAGTATATGCTAAAAGAATGATGGTGAGACAAAAGGAACCCGACAGGTACAAATGGTGGCAGTGGTTGACAGAAAGAAATTTGGAGATAACTTAGAATATTAAAAGTTAAGTTTCATGTAAATGACAATATAATTGTAAATAATAGACTTCTTTTGGTATTGTATATACAGTATATTTCCCCCACAAGCACTATATATGTAAAAATGTTTACTGAGATATGTAACTATATTTTTTCAAGTTTTTGAAAGTGATAACAAGTTTATGTAGTTGACCTCAACAGATGGTACTGTGGTAAGAATTTTATCAATAAAAAGGTTTCCTTCGAAAAGTTTCCTTCTCCTTCTCCTTCTGGTGCCTTACCCATTCTGGATATTGGCTATCACCATGGCGATAGTCTTCCTGTTCTTAACTCCTCAGAACAGTTCTTCTGAGGACATTCCACATCATTCTCTCAGATTCTTCAGCCAAGAAGTCCATCTACATCCAGGGCTTCTCTTCCCAGGATATTGCAGGATGCTATATTTCATGTTGTTCCTCATGATATGGCCAAGGTATTTGAGCTCTCTTTGCTTAATGGTCTGTTGTGTTCTCAATACTTTGCCTTTAAACAATGTAACACTCGAAGGAGTGAATATAACAACCATCAGCTGTAACACTGTATCCCGCTGTAATAGGACGCGAGCTAGTTACCACCGGGTGGCAATAGCGAGCGTCCAGCTCACATGGTTCCAATTCCCCCAAAGAACTACAGCGCGGGAAGATTCCCGCCATCACCTCACCTGGACAAGAAGGGCGTGACCAGGAATGACGTCACGCAGACAGTAGCCAATGGGCTATCGAGGAGCCATATTCAAATGTATAGCCACTGTATATATTGAGCTGTTCGTCCACCATTACCACATGTTCCCCCGGACCATCATGCAATAAAGATGTGTTAAGCCAACCTTTCGGCTGTTCAATTGTCTTGGTTCTCATACACTAAATGGTCTTAAACAGTTCTTGTTCTTTATCCATCTGGCACATTAGTCACAGTCAACCCATTATATCCTTAGCAGCCATCTGTAGATCCACATTTCAAAAGCTTCAATATTCTTTTCAGATGTTTTAGTCAATATCCAAGCTTTGACTCCATATAGAAACACTGGAAATACGTAACATCTCACTATTCAGATCCTTGTAGTGAGAGTTAGATCTCTACTTTTTCTATTTGCATTTTAATCTCTACCTCAGGATCCCAATTTTCATTTAACATACTTCCCAAATAGATAATTTTATCAACGTTCTTCTTATTTCTAGAAATACCATGAAAGACAGAAGGAGACAGACTTGTAACATGAAAACTCATCACTTTTCTGTAACAACATTATTTGATGTCATACTTTTGCAATTGGATAGCCTCATTAGATACTTTTCATATTTATTTTATTTATTTATTTATTTATATTCATATTTATATAACCGCCCAACTCACAAAGACTCTGGGTGGCATACAATCTTAAAACCCTTAAAACAAGAACCCCATTAGAACAAATTACCCCGCTAAAAACCCCACACATTTAAAAAGTGCAAGATTACTTTGATATTAAACCAACCAGCAGGTGGGGGTCACGACATCTTCAGGACCCCTCCTTCTTGTTCTAGAGAGATGGGCCCCTCTAGCAGATGGTTCAAGCAGAGACCCCTTCCGGTCCGCTCTGGTTGGACGGACAGACCTTCTTGGGGCGATGCGGTCTCTTAGGTATCCTGGCCTACTACCATATAGGGCTTTTGCTTTATTTTCATCTATAAAACCAATTTTATACTAAGAAGTCCATCTTGGGCAAAGGTCTGTTGAGCAATCTACCCCATCAAGAAAGACTAAAGTATGATATAAGTTATGACACAATGGAAATGTGAATGCTAGAAGCATAAAAAATAATTTAGTAACAGATGTGAAGTTCACAACTATTGCAGTCTAATGAGGTTATAATCAGCATAATTTCCTTTGGTTCAAAGTCCATCATCATTATTTTGAAGTAATGCATGATTATTATGCCTGACAACCATTCTTTTTGAAAGTGAACCAGCACGCGTATTAGATTCATCACCTGAATGGTAAATTTCTTGTGCAAATTATTCCAATGAAGCAAAAGCATTAATCTTATAGATTTGAAATAATATTGTGCTACAATATTGCTTTACATGGAGCACACAAGGATAATTACACCTGTCGTGCCTTTTGAAAACATTATCAATAAGCATGTGGTTAAAATAGAAAGGTCGCATCAACCAATTTAGAAGTACTGTATTGCATTTTACATCTCTGAAACATTACCTCTGAGTGAACCAAGATGCAATTCCATTTAAAAAAGAAAAGCAGCACAGAATATCAGCAATAAATAGAGTGCTGACTTTTTCCTAAAGGCAAATTCACATGTGACTAAAATCATTACTCTGGCTATGAGTGATTAAGAAGTGGCTGAGGGGGATGAGAATAACATCTCCCAGAATTAGTTAGAGTGTGTGAGTTCACATGTAAATGCATATACTGTACTGTAATTTACCAATATTTCTTAATGACTGGGAGCTACTGTTTTGAATTGGCTACTGCTTCATAATCAACTATTCTTTCCTTCTTTCTTTGAGACACAATTTATGGAATGTAGTGTTCTTCTCATTTTCTCAGAAAGAGATGCATGAAATACTTCTGCTTTGCTGTGGAAGAATAGGCAGTATCCAATGCTGCATTGTCCCAAGAGTATACCACAGGTGCTACAAAGTTCATGAGGCATTGCATAACTCATTCAAACACCATGGAAATCAACTGGCAACCATTTCCAATCATTTCTCTTTTGGTTCTAGAAAAACTCTCTCCCCATACATACATATACTGATAAAGACAAAAATTATCATAATGTCCCTAAATGCCTTGGAAAGACTAATGAGAAATGAAACAGGGGTATGGGTAAGGGTTGCAAGATTTGGGGCAAATCTCTAAGGCAGTGATGGCGAACCTTGGTACTCCAGCTGTTCTTGAACTTGAATTCCCAGGAGCCCAAGTACAAGCAGTAAACCCATTCATGTGGATTCACAGGGACTTGGGCTTCTGGGAATTGAAGTTCAAGAACAGCTGGAGTACCAAGGTTCACCATCATGGCTCTGAGCTATGCTAGGAAGTTTGTGCATACTCTGGACCTTTAGAAGTTTACTGTTACTGTTTCTGCTATAGGCATGGTGTGTCCAGCATGGTGCAGTAATTTAATTAATCTCAAATTTTCCCTGAAGTAAAGAAGATGCAATTGCCATTTCCCCCAACGCTGGCTTTCCAAAAGTTGGAGAGACATTTTTGCTGCCACAAGGGAATAATCTCTTATTAATAGCTCCAACTGAATAAATATAACCATGCCTATGAATAGCCAGAAGTCGTAATACCATAAAAATACAACAGTTCATTATATAAAAGGCATGTAAATTATTTGTTGTTTCATGAAGATTATTTTAAGCCCTTTGTATTTAAAGTTAGATACGTTTTAGCTTACTTTATTCAATTAATTCCACAGTGTGGGCTATAACATGTTACCATTGTTCCCTTGTTGACAAACACATCTACGTCTGCCACGCACTCTGTCCTAAGACCTGAAATTAGCCTGCTGCTTCAAGGAGGCAGAAGAGTACAACAAAGCAATCACACTTATATACCGCACCATAGGGTATAGTGCATGCACTCTCTGGGCAGTAGCATTATCTCACTGTCAAAACAGGATTCCAATGCCAATCCAGCCAGCTCCCATAAATGGTACAAAGAACAGACACAATTTTGTCCTTCATTTTGGGCAGTAAAATGTTATAGGCTTGTCTTGCTGGCTATAAAATGAAGGGAAGAAAACAGATGGCCAAGCGGTTTGAATACCAGACAAAAAGCAATACTGCTAGGAAGAAGTCCAAAATGCCAATTTATTATAAATGATAATATTTCTCAGTAGTAATACACAAGTCAAAATTCAAAATTCAAAAAACAAAGTAATGTAAATCTTGATTCCAGAAAATCCACATGTGAGTTGTATTGACTTCATACAGAGCTCAAAAATAATGCCTAAAAGGGTTAAGTCACCAAAAATCACTCTAATAATAATAGTTAATTTCAGGAGTTTATAATCAGAAGATATTCTTCAAAAGTAAAGTTGTATCAACAGGAAGATAAGGGGTAAAGCTCAAAAATAGAGTCAGCAAATATCATTTGAGACTGTTCCGGTATAATCCAGTCTTTCACTTGCGGCTTCGTCAGGAAATATTATCTAAACATAATAAAACAATAATAACAATTTAAGTAAAAAAAATACAGTATAATAGAATATAATAGAGTTCTTTAGCAGCCATAAATGGACTTCACTGAGATGATATAGTTTTATTGCCAGTTAAAGTACTGAATGATGAAGAGGCTCCGTGACGCAAATTACAGGTATTTTTTACGTGGTTTTTTTTGCTCTTTCCATATCTTGTTGTCACATTGTTGTTATAGTATATAAATTGTATATATGTATTATACTGTATTTTTTACTTAAATTGTTATTATTGTTTTATTATATTTAGATAACATTTCCTGACAAAGCTGCAAGTGAAAGACTGGTGTGGGGCCCTGAGGACAATGTGGCCCCTGCTCACTGGCTTTTACCATAAATTGCACCCTTTCTCTCCTTCATGGGGTGGATGGGGTTTTTAAACTATTTTTATTGTCTGGGTTTTAGATTATGTAAACCGCCCTGAGTTGGGCTTGCCTGATTGGGCAGTGAACAAGTTGAAATAATAAATAAATAATAAATAAATAATAAATAAATAATCTGGCAAACCTTTACAGTTGTTTGCTTTGCCCATTAGCCTCATGTTAAAAAAAAAGACTTAGCTGATAAAATCCAATGGATCCTCTTTCAGAAAAGAAACGTTCCAGAAATGTTTAACTTTTCTGCTGTTTTCAATAACAAGTCTTTGGGTTTAGTGTTCTGAAGGAAAAGCTGCCTGCAGTCCTACTCTTCAGCTGTTCTATGTAGTATCTGATGGACCAGACAATGCTTTCCATTCACCACACATTGTTCTACTGGAAGGGTATGTTCACCGTTGTCTTTCCACAGAATAAGACCAGAGATGGAAATTAGCATTCCAATATAAGTTTCTTCTTTCAGAAGAAGTCAAGTTCAACACTATGAAGTATTGTTAGTAATAAGGGTGTGATCATAAGTGATACCATTTTGAAGTGTTTCCATGCAACAATGGTGGATTATGGACAGAGCAAAGGGTCTTATCTTCAAATAATGGAGAGCTGTTCCTCTTTGGATTATGGGAGGGTGATGGTGGCCAACCTAAGGGCAGCCCAGATTCTGAATCATCCAGTTTATTTAAAATCAATGGAGATTACAGAGGAATTGTCCCCGCAAATCCCCACTGATTCAACAGGCTTACTCTAGTACAGTGACGACGAACCTTTTAGAGACTGAGCACACAAACAGAGAGGTGGGGTGAGCTCTGTGCTGGGGGAGGGAGGAAGCACTCCCATTGGGCTGCTGGGCAAAAGGGTGGGGTGAACTCTGTGCTGAGGCAACGGTGTGCATGCTAACAGAGAGGGCTCTGAGTGAAGTCCCCTCTGGCATGCATGCCATAGGTTTACCATCACTGCTCTAGTGCAACTTACTACATTAAACACCAGGATTTCAACAATAATTCTAATAGCAAAAAATAAACCAAAGCATCTAGTATCCAGTATTTAAAACAAACTTTAAAAAGACTAATTAATTAATTATAAATGGTATTTTATGAATGATAGCCCACTGGTAGAGAATTTCCACGAAGAGAAGTTACATAAATTTTCACAGTCATTCTCATGATGCAGAAATGTATTGCTGTGCAGATTACAGTCACTTTTAAATTAACAATTCATATGGAGATTACAGTCACTTTTAAATTAACATTTCATATGGATTAACACAAGCAATAAGCATGTGCTTGTTAAGCATTTCAGATGAATAGTTTTAAAACTTTTTTCAAATTTGTAGATACAATTTTGATCTTAGAAGAAATAAACCCTGATTGCTCCTTGGAAGATCAAATAGTGAAGATGAAGCTAAAGTACTTTGGACATCAAATGAGAAGAGAGGACTCACTTGAGAAATCCTTGATGCTGGGAAAGATAGAGGGCAAAAGAAGAAGGGGGCAGCAGAGAATGAGATGGCTGGATGGTATTGTTGACGCAGTGGGCACAAAGTTGGGTGGGTTGAGGAGGATGGTGGAGGAGGATAGGGGTGCCTGGCATGTAATGGTCCATGGGGTCACAAGGGGGTCAGAATCGACTATGCGACTGAACAACAACAAAGATACTATTTTGATGGTGTCTTACTCAGTATTTAGAAGTTTTGTGAATATTGGGGTTTTGGATCCAGACTTCACAAAGGTAAAACCTTAGGACTTTGAGTTTAACCATTATTCCCAAAGCAGCTGGGACAGAAATGGATTTTCCCCAAGACAATAAGCAAAGGATGCTACAATTGCTGTAATGCAAAGTATTTGGTCTTAAATGGACTATTAAGAGTCATTAACTTCATTTATTTGATGATATGGACTGATACAGCTACTAGCATTTATAGGACTTTCTTTTATAGATAGGACTAGCTATATACTGACAGTCATGATTGCCTGCATTTCTAAATTTACCACTGCACCAGTTTATTTTATAATGTCATAGAAAGTAATTAACCTATTTTAATTCTACAGCACCAGAAGGTAGATATGGCAAATCAGTATTATCATATTATCTACTTATCTACGCAGATATGAAAGTGGAGGTAAGACTTTCTTCTCAGGCAAGCTAGCGAGAACTCTTTCAATGTGACCAGAAAGGTTATCTAATATTCATTAAACTTTGCAAAACAAGCTTGGGATATTCCACTGTTATTCAGGAAGTGGAATACTCAGATATGAATCATTTTAAGTTTGTTAACCTTCCACCTTTGATAGAATTTAATGAAGTCCCTCTGAAGGATTAGAATGGCTTCAGCCTCTGCTGTGGGCATTGGGGTCAGAAGGAATTTTACATTTTCTTCAGGATGTCATGAACTTCCATTTCTCTTGTGTGATATACACCAAAATGAGGTTCACATTCTTGCTTAACTTGTCCTGCAGTTCTTTGAGTGGAACAATTCAGATACAGTAAAAGTGGGGAGAGGGAGAAGCATTAAATGACTTTCTAAAATCATGGCAGGCCGGGGCACATCCAGTCTTGGACCGGGGCACATCCAGTCTTGTGTCCTTAGCCTGCTGATTTGAGTCTGTGGTTGATGGCATTGTGTTTGTAAAATCCTGCTTTAATATTCTCCAGAAGTTAGCATCAAAAAATAATTACGACTGTATATAAAGTACAATAAAACCCCTACTTATGGAAAAAGTCAGTTCCGTAGACTTTTGTTTTAATCGAATTTTTTTTGTAACTCAAAACAAACCCATAGAAAACATAATTTGAAGCAAACCCATAAGAAAAATGACATTTTTATGTAAATCAAAGCAAACCCATAGGGAAATGAATTTTTACATAACTCGAAGCAAACCCATAGGAAAAAGAATCTTTATGTAACTTGAAGCAAACCCATAGGAAATCGTGTAAATCGGGACATGGTTTTAGCACAAAATCATTATGTAAGTTGAATTTCATGTAACTCGAGGCACTTGTAAGTCGGGGTTTACTGTACTTCCAGCTACATTGATTCTTGCATGATTAGAAGTCATTGTTCAGCTTAATGAATTTTCTGGGGAGGAAACTGAAGCAGTAAAGGAAAAACAGCAGAGCTTTGCAAATAGAAGAGGAGGATATGCAGAGTTCCTGTAAAACTCCCTGAATGGCTTCCAATAGCCCAGCACCACTCCTTCCTGTGTCCCACAAGACCACTGAAGTAAGAAGCTGCAAGATTGGCTGCTGTCTTGTTTGCACCACATGAGATTTCTCTCCCCATCAAAGCCAACCATGTTGACACACAGAAAAAGGAGGAGGTGGGACTAGCAGCAGGGGAAGAATGGTGGACTCAGTAATGACTGGGTCTCAGTGGAGAGCAGAGCAAGTGTGTAAAGAGAATTGGGACGGTGGAATGAGGCCTGTACCCATCACTGACCTGGGTCAATTTATTTATTAAGAGTGTGGTGTAAATAGTCATGGGGCAGCACTGCATACCATGTACCAAAAAACTGCCAACCTAGCAGATCAAAAGCAAGAAATTGCAAGTAGATAAATAGGAACCAGTTTGATGGGCTGGGGCGGAGAGGCTGCCATGGCAACTGGCACCAAGACCACACCACCACCGGCACCATGGGCCCCAACCCTGGCCTGGGCTCAAAAAGCTACTACGGCGGCAGGCAGTAGGACTTTGCCACAGCCACCCCCGGACTCACCTGCAGCTGGGGCAGAGAGGCTGAGGTGTCAACGGGCGCCAGGACTATCCCACCACCGGTGCCCTGGGCCCCACCACTGGCCGGGGCTAAAAGGCCGCTATGATGGCGGGCAGTAGGACTTTGCTGTCGCCACCCCCGGACATACTTGTGGCTGGAGCAGAGAGGCCGCTGCAGTATTGTAACGAGTTATATTGTTTGTATTGAATACTGCATATTGTTTGTATTGAATACTATATAATTATTGTGTATTGAGTATTGTGTATTGAGTATATTGCCTATTTGTATTGTTATATATATATTGTATGATTATTGTGTGAGCCACCCTGAGTCGGGTTTCCTGACTGGGCAGCATACAAATGGGAACATTAAATTAAATTAAATTAAATTAAATTAAATCAAATCAAATCAAATTAAATTAAATTAAATTAAATTAAATTAAATTAATCTTGGGGACATGAGAGGGTGTCCCCTAAGCAGAGTTTCTCCAGCAAAAATCCTTTCAACCCAGAATAATTTCTGACATGAAATTATTATTATAAAAAAAAATCAAATGCCACACTTGGCATTCATGTCATGGGTTCAGCACTCTTGCCCTAGTTCTTAAATTAGGAAATAAGCTATTCCTCTAAAGCAGTGTTTCTCAACCTTTGCTTTTGGACTTCAATTCTTTGATGTTGGCAGATTGATATGCAGCAGTCAGCAGTTACAAGGCTAAACACATCTTTATTTGGTGGTATGCAATCTGAACATGTGGTAATGGCAGAGGTACAGCTCCTTTTATACAGCAACAACACATTTGAATATGGATACACAGTAGCCCATTGGCCACTGCCTGCGTGACATCATTCTGAGTCACGCCCTTCTTCACCAGGTGTGGTATGACGGGAATGTTCCCGCAGCTGACAGTAATTGGGGAATTTATACCATGTGAGCTGAACACTCGCAGCTGCCCTCTATGGGTAGCTAGCTCGCATTCCATTACAGCTGAGAAACATTGTCTTCATTACAAGGTTACATTTTTACATTGAAGTGGTTACATTCATTCTTAAAGATATAGTGTTTCCATACACAACACCCCTCCCCACTAGGATGGGACGAAATCCCTCAACCATTGTGGTTTTCTGCATGTGCGCTTGGGGCGTACGGCAGCTTGGCCGATCTCGGGGGAACTAAGGGTTCCGTGTTCCATGGATTCTCGCCCTACAAGGGGAGAATGAGACTCGTTAGCGATCTGCTGCGGACTCACTGTCCTCGATGATTCCTGTCGAGATGTAGGGGTAAATTCTAACCCTGAGAAACCGGGGGCACCTGGGACTAAACAAAAAAACCACTTTTCGCTCGGACGGGTGGGGGACCACTCCGCAACACCCCCCCGGTTTTAAAAATCTAAATCAAACCCCTCAACCACTTCGTCATCCCCTTCCCCCCGTGATGCCTGCAAATGATATGGATTTGTATCATCCCCCTCCCCTCTTGGTGGGAGGCGAGGATATGCATTTGTATTTGGGGAGTCCAAAGGATATAGGTTTGTATTCGAAGGGTACTCTTTGTCTCCCCCTTTGGATAAGCGGGTGGGGGAGGACCCTAACGTTGACTCTCCTTGTTGGCTCTCTTCGCCCTGGTTGCTGGTGACTCGACGCCTGAATTGGTCAGCGTGTCTTCTCCACAGTAGACCCGTACTGGTTTTTACCCTGTATGACACCGGCCCCGTTTGCTCAACTACCACTCCTGGGACCCATGTTGGTCCCGAGGCTGCGTAATTTCTACAATGCACTGGTTCCCCTACTGCAAAATTTTTGGTGCTCCCGATTTCTATATTCCTCCCCTCATCCTCCACCCTGGTTGGATCTAACCAATCAAAAAGTGTTACAGGTTTCCTATGCATTAGGAGCTTTGCAGGTGAGAGCCCAGACGCCAGGTGAGTTGCCCTATAGCAGATCAGGAACTGGCACAGCTGGAGGTTCAAATCCCTGGGGCCCATTCGCTGCAGTGTGTCCTTTGTAGTCCGCACCTGGCGTTCTACCTGACCATTTATGGTGGGGTGGAATGGAGTGGAGGTGATGTGCCGAATGGCATTCCTCTCGATGAATGCCTGGAATTCGGCAGACATGAAAGTACTGGCATTATCGGAGACCAGTACATCGGGTAAACCGAAGCAACTAAACACCCTGCACAACTGCTTTATTGTTGTGGCTGATGAGGTGTTGGACATTGGAATGACCTCCAACCACTTAGAGTACGAATCTACTATCAACAGGAAAAGGGAACCCCGGAATGGGCCAGCGAAGTCGATGTGCACTCGGGACCATGGGCCGCGGGTCATGTCCCATGCTCTGTGGGGCAGCCGGGACTCCTCGGGACGAGAGCTCTGGCAACTCTCACAAGAGCCCACCATGTGCTCTATATCAGCATCTATTTGGGGCCACCAGAAATAGCTTCTGGCCAGAGCTTTAGAGCGTACGATCCCTGGGTGACTGGTATGCAGCAGCTTGAGCACTTTCGGTCATAGCCTTTCGGGAATGACCACCTGTTGGACCCAGAGGAGGCAGCCCCTCTCTATGGAGAGCTCAACCCTCTGTTTGAAAAATGCCTTGAGCTCCTCCGCGGGGGGGAGTCGTGGGCCACCCTTTCTTAACCCAGGAACTGACTAGGGACAGGGCTTTGTCCGCTGCTGTGGCAGTGGCGAGGTCTGCAGGTACTATGGGGGGTGAGTCGAGAGACTCAATCAGCAGGACCTGGTGCTCCTGTTCTACCTTGCACTCTGGGTCTCCCAGATGTGGGAGGGGGGACCGGGAAAGCACATCCACATGGAAGATCTCCGTCCCCGGGTGGTGGACCAGTGCAAATTGGTAGGCATTGAGGAAGATGGCCCATCGTAGCATTCTGGGCGACAGAATCTGTGGTGTGGGCTTTCCCATGGTGAAAATCCCCAAAAGAGGCTTGTGGTTGGTTACGATAGTGAACTGTTGACCATACAGGAAATCGTGGAACTTCTTCGTCCCCACTATTATGGCTAGGGCTTCTCTATCTGTTTGCGCATAATTGTGCTCTGCCTTTGAAAGTGACCTGGAATAAAAGGCAACCGGGGCTTCCCGATTTCTATATTCCTCCCCTCATCCTCCACCCTGGTTGGATCTAACCAATCAAAAAGTGTTACAGGTTTCCTATGCATTAGGAGCTTTGCAGGTGAGAGCCCAGACGCCAGGTGAGTTGCCCTATAGCAGATCAGCCCCTTCTCTAACATGTGGCACAGCATGGCCCACACCCCCAAGTTTTCCGTGGGTTGAAATGGGTCAGAACAGCATCTGAGGATAGGAGCCTCTTGAGCTCTTTGAAAGCTTTTTCCTAGGAATCTCCCCATCGCCAAACTGCGTCTTTCTTTAGTAATCCATGAAGTGGCTCTGCAATGGATGCTTTCCTTGGCAGGAAGGAATGGTAAAAATTTAGGAGCCCTAGAAATGACTGCAGCTCCGGTTTCGCGGTGGGGCGAGGAGCATTTCAAACATTTGTCCCTTCTCAACCTCAGTCCCGCTTTCTCGAATACTGTTAGGACCTTGTCTGGCCTTTTCGCTAGTTCTGATTCACTCCCCCCAGTAATCAAAACATCGTTGAAGTAGGGGAGAACACCTGGGAGCCCCTTTAAAAGGCATTCAATGAGGGACTGGAAAATCCCGGGGGCCGAATTCACGCCAAACTGTAGGCACGTTACCTTAAATGCCCCTTTGTGTGTGACGATGGTATGCGCAGTGGCGGCAGCTGGAGTTACAGTGAGCTGCTGGTACACCTGCGCCAAATCTAGCTTAGCGAAAAATTTACCCCCGTGTAAAGTGGCTAGTAAATGGCTAACCACCGGCACCAGATATGCATTGGGCCGAATGGCCTTGTTAATTGTACACTTATAATCAGCACAAATCCTAACCTCCCCGTTAGACTTCAATGCTGTAACAATTGGAGTTTCTCACTCCACAGAATCCACTAGAACCAAAATCCCCTGACCCACCAATTTGTCCAATTCCACCTCAATCTTGACCTTGAGGGCGAAGGGAACTCTTCTTGGCTTGAGCCATATGGGTCGAATTTCTGGTTCCAAGTCAAACGAAACTGGGGGGGGCTGTACTTCCTGAGCCCCTTTTTGAAAACCACTGGGTGTGCATTACACACATCTCATGTTGGGTCAGTCTCGATGGCGTTTATGCCAGACAGTTCGATTCCCAGGGGGGCAAACCACTGCGTCCCCAGGAGGCAACAGGACCCTTGTTTAAGAACTACTAGGGGCAGTTTCTCCGTGAACCTTTTAAACTTCACCGTGAAATTTCCCACCCCCAACACCGGGATCCTATAACCCTGTACATCCCATAAATTTGACTTCAAGGCCCTCAACTTGGGCCGCGCATTAGGGGGAATGCACAGGAACTCCTTCTGTGAAAGGATGGAGTATGATGACCCCAAGTCTATTTCCATCCTAACCGGGACCCCTTGTAACAGTACCTCAACAAAAAAACGCTGGTGCTCCAGGGACACGCGGTTCACCGCTGGCATGTCGTCATCATCGGAGACCTTGCCAATCCCGGCCGCCTTCCGTCGAGGTCGTTCTGCTGAGCCCTTGTCCTCTGTTCACCATCGCCTGCACACCTTGGCGATGTGGCCTCACCACCCACAGTTGTGGCACTCCGCTTTCCGAAAAGGGCACCTTCTCCACTCGTGAGATGCTCCACAGCCATCACATCGGTGGCTTCCTTTCGAGCAAGTGTGGCTCTCCGCTGACTTTTTTCACATGTTTTGGACATCGTCGTCTTCGCTGGAGCCCGAACCCGCGGTTGCAGAGGCCTCTGATGAAGATATCGGACTCTTCGGGGCCCGCGGTGTTCACCAGGCTGCCTTCACCACGACCGCTGGCCCTTCAAGAGCCAGGGGTCGAGCTTTAAACATCTTGACCCCGCTCCTTGCTGCCTCAGCCGGCTCAGCCTCCTTCATCACGTCTTGGAGCATCAGGTCGCGGCCCGAGGTCATTAGTTTTCTCTGGGTCTCCTCATCCCGTAGACTGCATAGTAGCCAATCCCTGAGGGTTACCTCCAAAGTTTCCCAGTCGCATGGGCCTGCCGCCAGTCGCAGGGCCACCACATATTCAGCCACGTCAGCCACGGACTCACCCGGTTGCTGGTCTCTCCTCGGGAACTCTGCCCGGGCTGGAAAAATGGACACCATCAGCTGGAAATATTCCCACAGCGTCGTTAGGATCTGTTTGAGTGGAACCGCCTCCACCCTCCTCGGTGCCAGCAGGTTTACCAGGAGCTCTAGTGTGGGGAACCCCAAGCTTGTGAGGAGGTGCAACCGCTTTTTCCCCTCACCGGTGATGTCGGCAACATCCATTGCATGCTGAAAATGCATCTTGAACAACCCCCATTTTTCGGGGTGCTTGATGTCGAATAGAGGTACATGTACCTTCTGGGATGCCATATCCCACCTTCGTCGCCAATTTGATGTTGGCAGATTGATACGCAGCAGTCAGCAGTTACAAGGCTAAACACATCTTTATTTGGTGGTATGCAATCTGAACATGTGGTAATGGCGGAGGTACAGCTTTTTTTATACAGCAATAACACATTTGAATATGGATACATGGTAGCCCATTGGCCACTGCCTGCGTGATGTCATTCTGAGTCACACCCTTCTTCACCAGGTGTGGAATGTTCCTGCGGCTGACAGTAATTGGGGAATTTGTACCATGTCAGCTGAACTCTCGCAGCTGCCCTCTATGGGTAGCTAGCTCGCGTTCCATTACAGCTGAGAAACATTGTATTCATTACAAGGTTACATTCTTACATTGAAGTGGTTACATTCATTCTTAAAGATATAGTGTTTCCATACACAACAAATTCCCAGAAGCCTAAGTCAGTCCATCGGTTGATCAGTGCTTTGGGAAATTGACTTAGGCTTCTGGGAATTGAAGTTCAAAAACCAAAGGTTGAGAAACATTGCTCTAAAACACCATTTTAATACAGAAACATGTCCTGCTCTAAAATGGCATTGCGAATGAATTCCTTATTTCCAAATTCAAAGCTCACAGCACATCTGAAATGTTTAGATTTTAATGTTTTTTACTCCACTTATCCATATTGTTATTTTTATAATGTAATAGCATTAACATGGGTTTTCTCCACCATCTCCCTGAAGGCTGAGATTATTAGAGTTTCTCAGATTTGCTCTCTGCTCTAAATTTATCTTCTAGCCAACATTTAAAGGTTAGCTTTAATGAAAAGAAAGGATTTCATCTTTTAAACCTCTGAATTTCCAGAAAGAGCTTTCATCTCTTTCCGAACCAGAAATAAAATATGCTGCATGAAAATTATGTTTTACTCTGTATGTTTTAGTAGATTACATCAGATACCATACATCAACAAATTATCAGACACTATGTTGGGAGGTAAGGATATTTAGGGCTTTTTCTTGCCAACTTGCTTGACAGAGATAAAATCTCAAAGTATTTCATTTGAAAGGACAAAAAGTACTACAGTATCTTCCTGGAAGAAGGCTGTTAAAGAGACTAAACACAGTTCTTTAAATGCCAGGTTGGTCATTTTATTCAACTTTTAAACATTTCTGTTGTTTTGGTTTTTTTTAAAGAAATGACCATGTCTTATCTTCGCACCTTGTTAATAAAGGTAAGCCAGTTGTATCTGACTCTAGGCTTCAGTGCTCATCTCTGTTTCAAAGCCGAAGACCCAGTGGTGAAAACTGAGCTATAATTCTCCAGAAATTACTTCTGCATTTTCATTATAAATTATAAATTGAAAGCAGACTTAGAGGGCAATATATACTATGCTGTTGGGCCAAGAAGGGGGATGTCCCACAACTGCTGTGGCAAGTCAATCTAAATATAAAATGCATCAAGACCAATGGTTCCCAACATGGGGCCCACGCCCCACAGTGGGACTTCAATTCCCAGAAGCCTAAATCAGTACATTGGCTGATCAGTGCTTTGGGGGATTGACTTAGGCTTCTGGGAATTGTAGTTTAAAAACCAAAGATTGAGAAACAGTGATCAAGACCTACTGTCTTCACGTTATTTTAATAGTTATATACAGGTTATAAATCTGAAATGGATCTGATGCAGAGAGCCTGCTTCACTCTACTGAAACAACAGGCAGGTTCCAAATCAACTTTGCAAGGATGGTATAAATAAGAACTTGGGATGGATTGCATTTATATGCTGCTACAAAATGATTTAAATACTGTAGTAGCAAACAATAGCTGAAATCCAGTAGTAAGACACAATTGAATCACTTGGGGATCTGGTGAATCAAATTTCCATTAGATTTCCGCCAATATTAGATATGTCCTAACAAATATGTCCTAACACCACTGGTGCAGATGAAGCCACAATGGACCAGTTCTATGAGGACCTAGAACACCTCATAGAACAGACACCAAGAAATGATGTCCAAATCATATTAGGAGACTGGAATGCCAAAGTAGGAAATCAAAAAGTGGAGGGAATAACAGGCAAATTTGGTCTTGGAACACAGAATGAAGCAGGGCAAAGATTGATAGAGTTCTGCCAAGAGAACGCACTGGTCATAGCAAACACTCTCTTCCAGCAACACAAGAGGCGACTTTACACATGGACATCACCAGATGGCCAACACCGAAACCAGATTGACTACATACTCTGCAGCCAAAGATGGAGAACCTCCATACAGTCAGCAAAAACAAGACCCGGAGCAGACTGTGGCTCAGATCACAACCTACTGATCGCAAAATTCAGGTTAAGACTAAAGAAAATAGGGAAAACAAGGAGACCAGACAGATATCACCTAGAAAGTATCCCTAAAGAATACATGGTGGAGGTGATGAACAGATATAATGGCCTAGACTCAATAGACAGAGTGCCGGAAGAATTATGGACAGAGATAAGGGACATCATGCAGGAAGCAGCAAAGAAAACCATACCAAAAGAAAAGAAGCATAAGAAAGCAAAATGGTTGTCTGATGAGGCTCTTAAAATAGCAGAGGAAAGAAGGAATGCAAAAGTCAAAAGAGAAAAGAAAAAGTACAATTATTTGAACACAGAATTTCAAAGAAAAGCAAGGAGAGATAAGGAAAACTATCTAAAAGAACAGTGCAAAGAAATGGAGGAAAACAACAAAAGAGGCAGGACTAGAGATCTCTTCAGAAAAATTGGGGAAATAAAGGGAACATTTAAAGCAAAAATGACCATGATAAGGGACAAAGACGGAAAAGAGCTAGCTGATGCAGAAGAGATTAAGAAAAGATGGAAAGAGTACACAGAGGAACTCTACAAAAAGGACCTCAACACCCCTGATAACCACAATGATGAAAAAATTGAACTTGAGCCAGACATTCTGGAGAGCGAAGTTATAAAGGCCCTAAAGAGCACTGCAAACAACAAAGCTAGTGGAGATGATGGTATCCCAGTGGAATTTTTCAAAGCTCTAAAAGATGATGGTGTCAAATTACTACATTCAATATGCCAGCAAATTTGGAAAACAAAACAGTGGCCACAGGATTGGAAAAGATCAGTATACGTCCCAATCCCAAAAAAGGGCAATGCCAAAGAATGCTCAAATTATCGAACAATTGCACTCATCCCACACGCCAGCAAGGTGATGCTCAAGATAATACAGGATAGACTTCAGCAACATGTGGAGAGAGAACTACCAGAGGTGCAGGCCGGTTTCAGAAGAGGTAGGGGGACTAGAGACCATATTGCCAACATACGCTGGATCATGGAGAAAACAAAGGAATACCAGAAACAAGTTTACTTTTGTTTTATCGACTACACTAAGGCATTTGACTGTGTGGACCACAACAAGATGTGGCAAGTAATTAAAGAGATGGGAATACCAGAGCACCTCACATGTCTCCTGAGAAATCTGTACATGAACCAAGAAGCAACAGTTAGGACAGAACACGGAATGACAGAGTGGTTTGGAATAGGAAAAGGAGTAAGACAAGGCTGCATTTTATCACCATGTTTATTCAATCTATACACAGAGCACATAATGCGCAATGCAGGGATGGAGGAATCACAATATGGGATTAAAATTGCTGGGAGAAACATCAACAATCTGAGATATGCAGACGATACCACCCTAATGGCAGAAAGTGAGGAAGATCTAAGGAGCCTCTTGATTGGATTGAAGGAGGAGAGTGAAAAAGCTGGCCTGAGACTCAATATCAAGAAAACCAAGATAATGGCAACAGGCCCCATCAGTTCCTGGAAAATAGATGGGGAAGAAGTAGAAGCAGTGACAGATTTTACATTCCTTGGATCAAAGATCACTGCAGATGGGGATTGCAGCCATGAAATAAAAAGGCGACTGATTCTTGGGAGACAAGCCATGAGAAACCTGGGGAACATAGTGAAAAGCAGAGATATCACATTGCAAACAAAAATTAGAATAGTCAAAGCAATGGTATTCCCAGTGGTAATGTATGGGTGTGAGAGCTGGACCATTAGGAAGGCTGAGCGCAGAAGAATAGATGCCTTTGAAATGTGGTGTTGGAGGAGAGTTTTGAGGGTACCCTGGACAGCGAGGAGAACAAATAGGTCAATCTTAGAAGAAATCAACCCTGACTGCTCATTGGAAGGTCTAATAGTAAAGACGAAGCTGAAGTACTTTGGACATCAAATGAGAAGGGAGGATTCGCTTGAGAAGGCCTTGATGTTGGGAAAGGTGGAGGGCAAAAGAAGAAGGGGGAGGCCAAAGATGAGATGGCTAGATGGGATTGTAGACACAATGGGTACAGAACTGGGAGTGCTGAGGGGGATGGTGGAGGACAGAGGCGCCTGGAGAAAAATGGTCTATAGGGTCGCAAAGGGTCGGAATCGACTGTGCGACTGAACAACAACAACAAATTTTCTATTTAGGTAGGTATTGACAAGGGGCCATTCAACAATTTCGTGATCCTCGGGGGGGAGGGGGTCTGCCATCTGAATTACGTGGGGGTGGGGTGGGGTCAAGTCAAAGATTACATAATCCATTTGGAGCTGTTGTGGATTTGAAACATGGCGCTTTTTAAAGGGGCGGGGGTTCGAAGTGAAAATTAGGGTCAGATTACATGGGAGTGTGTGTCAATTTCCCCCAAAAAATGGATCACGTAATTGTTGAATTGATACCTATTTTGCAAACTATCCTAGTATAGTTCACTCTATTTTGTATTTTGCTCTTATGGATAATATATTGTCTGTGAGCAAAACAAAACAAAATTATAGCACTTTAAATACTAACAATATGATTTCAATGTGACCTTTTGGTTAGCACTCTAAATACCAACCATTGATTTCGGTGTGATCTTTCTTGGCTCAAAGCCCACTTCCTCAGACTCTAAACCATGAACACTTACAATAAAATAAAATGGTTCATCTTTATAGCGCTATAATATTTTGTTTTTTGTTTTTATGATGCCGAGACAGCCCACACAACTTTTGTTTTGAAATGGATATTGTCTGTTGTTTTAAAAATATCTTTTTCTCAAGAAACATAATTATAAACAGATTTATAATTTAGATTTCCCATGTGATTTCTATGATTTATTTTAAAGCATTTCTTTCACCATTCCTCCCATCTTCCCTTTTTAGAAACAAATAAATTATCTTCTCCATCTTAAACTAATTTCTTTTTCACTTCCTTGTAACTTCAGGAATAGTCCAGAAGTTTATGAAAGCATATAAAAATACTACAGAAAGATAAAAACTTGGTATTGTAAGATTTAAAGGATTTCTAAGAACTTTTGTCACAGGTGTCACATTTTGAAATTTCATTGGCAACATAATAAATTATGGTAACTAACAATATTGCAACAAATGATAGGATGAATTACTTTGCCTCTAAGTAATCTGAAACAATAAATGATAACATGTCTAATAGTAAATACAGTTGAAACTATACTATGAGCACTTTCACAATGGAAGCAACCTAGGATTGCAGGTGCTGATATTAGAGCTGTACCATACACAGGTGTTCTGCTAAAAACATACTGAATATTTCTATAGAAATTCAATGAGTCTTCAAAAGTATTTTGTGTTCAAATATATATCTGATCCTAACTGATGGAACAAAAACTGAGTAAACATCAAAGCTGAATGCATTCCTAGGCATACTTTACACATAACTCAGACCCACTGTGTCCAAAAGAACTCAGTTCTACTTATTGGGTAAGTACATGCATAAAAAGACTATTTTAAAGCACTGTGCCAGTTAATTAAGAATATAAATCCTGGCACCAAATTGATTATAATGAAGGCAGAACCAAGGAGGACAATTCTTTCTCTCCTCTGCATTGGAAAGTTGTGAATGAGACTATATCAAGTTAACTTCATGAAGTTCTAAATTTTAAATTGATATGCAAAAAAATGCCACTATATAAAGTTCCTCTACAGGGAATGCTACCATCACATTCAGAATATTTGCAACCTCATCTTTTGGTCTACCCTAGTAATACTTTACGAGAATAATGGAGGAAAGCCATGTCATCCAGTGGTGGGCATCAGCAGGTTCACACCAGTTCGCCAGAACCAGTAGCAGAAATTCTGGCTGGCCGTGCCCATCCAAGTTTTGAAATAAAGTAGTCCTAATTTGGGTGCAATGTAGGGCTTTCCCCCTGACCACACCCACCATACCTCACCCACAGAGTAGGTAGTAAAAAAAATTAATCCCACCACTGATGTCATCGTATGAAATCCAAAAAGAAGTGTGGATATTAAATGCATCTAGTAAAGTTATTACCCACCCTTGATATTTCAGCAGAATCATTCAATTTGACTGCAAGAACTTATGTTCGGGTGGTGTCCCCCAATATGTGGAATGTGTGCTCTCAGACCTATGTATCAAGCAATGATGCAACAGGATACAACTATCGAAGAAACAGGTTTGGCATTGACATGATTGGAAAGGGTCAGACTCGACTGTGCAACTGAACAACAACAGTCCCTATGTTGGTGATGGTGAACCTTGGCACTCCAGGTGTTCTTGGACTTCAGTTCCCAGAAGCCTGAGTCTCTGTGAATCCACACAAATGGGTTTACTGCGTGTACGTGCAGTAAATCCATTTGTGTGGATTCACAGAGATTCACAACACAAGCGTTGTTATTTGTTATCTGTTTGTACACAACCCAGAGTGGGATACCACCCAATTGGCCGGTATAGAAATGCAATAAATAAATAAATCTGTACCTTTTTTTTTTTTTGGTAATGGGGAGTGTTTAGCGCAGAGTCTTAACCATAGCTTTCATATTTCAGGAGAAAAGTAAAATCTAGTCAGTGGTGAGCATCAGCAGGTTCGCACCAGTTCACCAGTACCGGTAGCAGAAATTCTGGCTGGCCCCGCCCATCCAAGTTTTGAAATAAAGTACAGTACTGTAAAGGGTAAAGGTAAAGGTTGTCCTTGCTCGAAAGCCAGTCATATCCAACTCTAGAGTGCAGTGCTCATCTCAGTTTCAAAGCCGAAGAGCCAGCGCTGTCTGCTTCTGCAGACGTTTCCATGGTCATGTGGCAGGCATGACTAGACAGCGGAGCGCACGGAACGCTGTTACCTTTCCACCAAAGTGGTCCTTATTTATCTACTTGCAATTTCTTGTTTCTGAACTGCTAGTTTGGCAGGAGCTGGGACAAAGATGCACTAATTCGGGTGCAACAACCATGGGTACAACACAGAGCTTCCCCCTGGCAACGCCCACCACACCACGCCCACAGTGTGGTGGTAAAATTTTTTGGAGCCCACCTGAATCTAGTCACTAGATTCTAATCTAGATTGACACTAGATTCTAGTGTCTCTAACGGAAGCCCTATGACTATAGGCAAGGTTAGCCTGCCGCTGTGGTCTGGTCATCTCAGTATGGGGCTGCGGTGGCTCAATGGTTAAGAAAGCTCCCCTTCTTAGCTGGAAGGCCAGGAAGTCGGCAGTTCGAGACCTGGGTACTGCATGACGGATTGAGCGCCCGTCTCTCTGTCCCAGCTCTTGGGGTCATGAAAGGAGCCTCATTCGGGCGTCCCCTGAACGTAGTTCCTCCAGCAAAAATCCTTTCAACCCAGAATAATTTCTGACACGACATTATTATTATTATTATTATTATTATTATTATTATTATTATTATTATTATTATTATTATTATTATTATTATTATTATTATTATTATTATTATTATTATTATTATTATTATTATTATTATTATCTCAGTGGTTTTTCCTCTTTCAACACAAGTGAATGGCCAACGGATTAGCTCTTGGGAAAGGGGCTCATGTTGAACCTTTTCCCCTCCACCAGCCCAAAGGTACTAGCAGAGGTTGACCTCTGTCTGCTTGCTTCCAACCCAGAAGCTTCTCTCCGGCCACAGGTTGTGTGCCTCGCCCTTTGTGGTGGTGGGCACCGGACGGCATGTCCACCACCCACCCTCGCCGCCCAGGGTCTCCTCCGTCTTCTGGGGATTCCCCTCTTGCCACCCCTTTTCCAGTCTCAGCGCGCGTCACTCGCGGAGGGGGGCGGGGCCTTTCTCTGCCCGAGCAAGATGGCGGCTCCCTTCGAGCCCTGAAAAGGATGAGGCTAACTCAGAAGCGGTTCTGTTCCGCCCTACTGGTCGCCTACTTGCTCTTTTCCCTCTACGCAGCCTACAACGTCTTCCTGAAGCCTCGCCGCCCTACCGCCTCTCGGACGCAGCCCCGGAGGGAGAAACAAGGGCGAGGAGGTAATAGACGCGCGGGGGAGCTGCCTCCTTTACTCTCCTGCAACTCATGGTTGTGCTGCTCTGATTTGCCGGGTCTTTCCTCCTACCCCTATAGCAATAACATTTATACACTGCCCCATAATCAGTGCACTCTCTGGGCGGTTCACAAGTTAATTGGCCTTTTTTTTTATTTTGCCCCCAACATGCTGGGTACTCATTTTACCAACCTCAGAAGGATGGAAGGCTGAGTCAACTATGTACTCCGTCGGGATCGAACTCGCAACGTTTTGGCTGCAGTGCAGCAGTTTAACCACTATGCAACCCTACATTGCTATTTCGGAGCTAGTGTTTTTGTGCTTCGTTGCCCTTCTTGCCTAACGGGCACCGAAGGTGTCCAACTTTGGGTGCTGCAGTCCTTCAGAGTAGGCATGCATAGGTGCTATCATATATAAGGATGCTTATAATACAGTACCTTGTCTGAAATCCTGGTGCTTAGCATAGTAAGATTAGGCTGATTTGAATGGGTTCAGTGGGCCTTCTGTAGAATGACTTACACTGAGCAACAAGATTTAATATTAATAAAATATTAGAACAACGGAGAGGATTTTTGCAACATTATTCAAAGGGTAAATTACAAACAATAACCCAAATCCTGTTTGGCATATAAAATGTAATTAATTCCTACTCGCCCCTCTCATTTCAGAACCTGAAGCATAAGGATATGAAGCTTTTAATTAAATTAGCTGTAATTTAAATTAAATGTTACCAGTAATAATGATAAATAATAATAATTTTGTGTCAGAAATTATTCTGGGTTGAAAGGATTTTTCGCTGGAGAAACTCCACTCAATGGATGCCTGGGTGAGACTCCTTCCATGTCCCCAAGATCTTTTCCCACCAAAGTGGTCCCTATTTATCTACTTGCAATTTTTTGTTTTCGATCTGCTAGGTTGGCAGGAGCTGGGACAGAGATAGGCGCTCAATCTGTCATGCAGTCCCCAGGTCTCAAACTGCCGACTTGCCGGCCTTTCAGCTAACAAGGCGAGCTTCTTAACCACTGAGCCACTGTAACCCCAGTGCCAGCTAATAATATCATCAACTTCTGCCAGCCTATATTTACATCAACAGGATTTTGCTCAGTATCAAAACTCACATGCAGATTATCTGCATTGTGTTAAACAACAAATAAAATCCAAACAATGTGCAGTTAATCAACATTGATAGGACATTTATATGATTGTATTCTGTCATCATTTTCGTGTCAGAGATTACTCTGGGTTGAAAGGGTTTTTTTGCAGGCGACGCCCGAATGAGACTCCTTTCATGTCCCCCATTGTACAGCTCTCGGGAATCGAACCCGTCTTTCCAGTCTCCAAGCCTAATGCCTGTAATCCTGTTGTAAAAAAATAATTCAGTTCAGAAACACTTGGGAGATTGAAATTTATACATACCATAGCAATTCCAGGGTGTTCTGAAACAATTGTCTATATCATACCTCAGTTCACATAGTCTCTCTTTGCTGCTTAGGTCACACTGTTTTGGGAGCTGAAGAATGGAATCCTTGGGAAGATGATGAAAAAGTTTATTTGCAGCAGAGGAGTGAAAATAGCTTTCAACTATTGAAAAAGATGAAACTGCAAGAGGAACAAACAGACCTCAGAATACAGATCTGGGGGAAAGCTGCAGTTGGTAAGCATTTGTCATTAACAATTTGAGATTTTACAAATCTTATTACTTTCTCTAGACATTTCACCTGTTTTGAAAGAATTTACTTTGTTGTTGTTCAGTCGCACAGTCGACTCCGACCCTTTGCGACCCCATGGACCATTTTCCTCCAGGCGCCTCTGTCCTCTACCATCCCCCTCAGCCCTCCCAGCTCTGTGCCCATTGTGTCTACAATACCATCTAGCCATCTCATCCTTGGCCTCCCCCTTCTTCTTTTGCCCTCCACCTTTCCCAACATCAATGCCTTCTCAAGTGAATCCTCCCTTCTCATTTGATGTCCAAAGTACTTTAGCTTCATCTTTACTATTTGACCTTCCAATGAGCAGTCAGGTTAATTTCTTCTAAGATTGACCTATTTGTTCTCCTCGCTGTCCAGGGGACTCTCAAAACCCTCCTCCAACACCACATCTCAAAGGCATCTATTCTTCTACGTTCAGCCCTCCTAATTGTCCAGCTCTCACATCCATACATCACCACTGGGAAAACCATTGCTTTGACTATTCTAATTTTTGTTTGCAATGTGATGTCTCTGCTTTTCACTATGTTCCCCAGGTTTCTCGTCGCTTGTCTCCCAAGAATCAGTCGCCTTTTTATTTCATGGCTACAATCCCCATCTGCAGTGATCTTTGATCCTAAGAAAGTAAAATCTGTCACTGCTTCTACTTCTTCCCCGTCTATTTTCCAGGAACTGATGGGGCCTGTTGCCATTATCTTGGTTTTCTTGATATTGAGTCTCAAGCCAGCTTTTGCACTCTCCTCCTTCACTCCAATCAAGAGGTTCTTTAGGTCTTCCTCACTTTCTGCCATTAGGGTGGTATCGTCTGCATATCTCAGATTGTTGATGTTTCTCCCAGCGATTTTAATCCCATATTGTGATTCCTCCATCCCTGCACTGCGCATTATGTGCTCTGTGTATAGGTTGAATAAGCATGGTGACAAAATGCAGCCTTGTCTTACTCCTTTTCCTATTCCAAACCACTCTGTCATTCCGTGTTCTGTCCTAACTGTTGCTTCTTGGTTCATGTACAGATTTCTCAGGAGGCATATGAGGTGCTCTGGAATTCCCATCTCTTTAATTACTTGCCACATCTTGTTGTGGTCCACACAGTCAAATGCCTTAGTGTAATCAATAAAACAAAAGTAAACTTGTTTCTGATATTCCTTTGTTTTCTCCATGATCCAGCGTATGTTGGCAATGTGGTCTCTAGTCCCCCTGCCTCTTCTGAAACCAGCCTGCACCTCTGGTAATTCTCTCTCCACATGTTGCTGAAGTCTATCCTGTATTATCTTGAGCATCACCTTGCTGGCATGTGGGATGAGCGCGATTGTTCGATAATTTGAACATTCTTTGGCATTGCCCTTTTTTTGGGATTGGGACGTATACTGATCTTTTCCAATCCTGTGGCCACTGTTTTGTTTTCCAAATCTGCTGGCATATTGAATGCAGTAATCTGACGCCGTCATCTTTTAGCGCTTTGAAGAATTCAACTGGGATACCATCATCTCCACTAGCTTTGTTGTTTGCAGTGCTCTTTAGGGCCTTTATAACTTCGCTCTCCAGGATGTCTGGCTCAAGTTCAATTTCTTCATCATTGTGACTATCAGGAGTGTTGATGTCCTTTTTGTAAAGTTCCTCTGTGTACTCTTTCCATCTTTTCTTAATCTCTTCTGCATCAGCTAGCTCCTTTCCGTCTTTGTCCCTTATCATGGTCATTTTTGCTTTAAATGTTCCCTTGATTTCGCCGATTTTTTTGAAAAGATCTCTGGTTCTGCCTCTTTTGTTATTTTCCTCCATTTCTCTGCACTGTTCTTTTAGGTAGTTTTCCTTATCTCTCCTTGCTTTTCTTTGAAATTCTGTGTTCAACTGATTGTAGTTTTTCCTTTCTCCTTTGGCTTTTGCGTTCCTTCTTTCCTCTGCTATTTTAAGAGCCTCATCAGACAACCACTTTGCTTTCTTACTCTTCTTTTCTTTTGGTATGGTTTTCTTTGCTGCTTCCTGCATGATGTCCCTCATCTCCGTCCATAATTCTTCTGGTACTCTGTCTACTGAGTCTAAGCCATTAAATCTGTTCAGCACCTCCACCGCGTATTCTTTAGGGATGCTGTCTAGGTGATATCTTTCTGGTCTCCGTGTTTTCCCTATTTTCTTTAGTCTAAGCCTGAATTTTGCGATCAGTAGGTTGTGATCTGAGCCACAGTCTGCTCCAGGTCTTGTTTTTGCTGACTGTATGGAGGTTCTCCATCTTTGGCTGCAGAGTATGTAGTCAATCTGGTTTCGGTGTTGGCCATCTGGTGATGTCCATGTGTAAAGTCGCCTCTTGTGTTGCTGGAAGAGAGTGTTTGCTATGACCAGTGCGTTCTCTTGGCAGAACTCTATCAATCTTTGCCCTGCTTCATTCTGTGTTCCAAGACCAAATTTGCCTGTTATTCCCTCCACTTTTTGATTTCCTACTTTGGCATTCCAGTCTCCTAAAATAATTTGGACATCATTTCTTGGTGTCTGTTCTATGAGGTGTTGTACGTCCTCGTAGAACTGGTCCATTGTGGCTTTATCTGCACCAGTGGTTGGTGCGTATATTTGGATCACAGTGACATTGAAAGGTTTGCCTTGAATTCTGACTGACATCATTCTGTCATTTTTAAGGTTGTATCCCATTACTGCTTTTCTCACTCTTTTATTGACAATTATGGCTACTCCATGTCTTCTAAGGTTTTCTTGTCCACAGTAGTAGATGTGATGGTTTCCAGAGCTGAATTCGCCCATCCCTGTCCATTTGAGCTCACTGATTCCCAAGATGTCAATGCTTATTCTTTCCATCTCATTTTTTACCACTTCCAGTTTACCTTGGTTCATTGATCTCACATTCCATGTCCCTATACAGTATTGCTCCTTACAACATTGCATTTCCCCTCCCCCCTTCCTGTCCCTCCCCTTTCTCCCCTCTGTGGTGTTAAGCATCCTGTATCACCTAGCCTGCTCCTTTGTTTTGCCTTTTGTTTTGGTCAATAGGGTTCTCTTGGCAAGATTTTTGGCGTGGTTGCCGGTGTCTACGCCATTTTTCCCTCCTCATACATTTTATCACAGTTTTTAAAAGTTTAAAACATTTTAGACAACATATTGTCATGCATATTATCACACTTTATACACAGTCTCTATGTCTCTATGTCTTGGAAAGGTATTTTCAGGATCAGAATCTTACTGTACCTAGAAATACAGTAAGCTGGGAATACAGTTCATTAACATACATTGAATTCACTTCTAAGTAAACATGATCAGAAGTATCATGTTAATATATTCTTCTCCTACTTATATGGCTAGTTTTATTTTCTTAGTTATTACTTTCATACCTGTCAACTGTGGCTCTGGCCAATCCGGGACCTGCGCAGAACGGTTCTGTGCAGGTTGCCTTCTACGCATGCGTAGAAGGGTTTTACGCTTGCGTAGCCCCCTTCTACGCATGCGTAGTCTTCTACACATGCGTAGAAGGGTTCTACACATGCATAGAAGGCGACCTGCAGAGAAGGGCTGCGCAGTACCTCCTTTCCCTCGCTGCCAAATTCCGGGGTTTTGGCAGCGCGGGGCGGGAAATGGCGCAAATCGGCGCTGAAAATGGGGAAATCCCGGCGAATCTGGGAAGGTTGACAGATATGTACTTTTTGTTACATGGCTTCAGGAATTGCTGCTTATATAGTACTCATCTTGCTTCCATTGTCTCTTCTTTCTATGCATGCCTTTCTCTTAATTTTGTTTAAATTATAGTCTATAGAACTTTAAATATGCCCCTAATAATGACCAATGTTTTTGTAGGCCTTTACCTGTGGCAGCATATATTTGAAGGTCTGCTTGAGCCTGTAGATGTATCTGCTCAGTGGAGAGAAGGAAGCATAAAAACAGGAAACATTTTCTTCAGGTAGTCATTTCATGATATCTTTTTTTCAGTTTAGTTATATGATTTCATAACCCAAGCACAGGCTTGGGTTGGAGATAATTCATGGTTATCCCAAAATGGAAAGTAAAAGTTTCAGATCTTCTTATAGGCACGTCAGAAAGTGAGGTGTGTGAGCCTGAAGTCATAGTTTGGTGTTACATCTGAAACAAATCAGAAAGTAATAGAAAGCAGGGGAAGAAAGGGAGAGTTGGAAGGAGGTTGGACTGAATTACTCATGGGATCCTTTCTAGCTCTACGGTTTTAGAATTCTTAGAGTTGGGCTATGAAGAACAGTTGCTTCATGTTGATCTTCTATATCAACAACAATGCTTTTCTGTCTTCCTTACCTTGTATCAGTGATGGCTAACCTTGGCACTCCAGGTGTTCCTGGACTTCAGTTACCAGAAGCCCAAATCAGCACTCCTGCTGATCAGGACTTCTGGGAATTGAATGTTCAAGAGCACCTAGAGTGCCAAGGGCCACTATCGCTGCCTTATATTCTACAAAATCAGAAGGAAAAGGGAGGAAATACAGTAAAAACCTGACTTACAAATGCCTCGAGTTACATAAAATTCGACTTACATAATGATTTTGTGCTAAAACCATTTCCTGATTTATATGGTTTCCTATGGGTTTGCTTCAAGTTACACAAAGATTCTTTTTTCCTATGTGTTTATTTTGAGTTATGTAAAAATTCATTTCCCTATGGGTTTGCTTTGAGTTATGTGAAAAAATAATTTTTCTTACGGGTTTGCTTCGAGTTACATAAAAACCGATTTAAGCAAAAGCCTACGGAATTGACTTTTTCATAAGTAGGGGTTTTACTGTACTGTAGTCCACTTTGTCAGAAAAAAGTATTTGTTTACAGGCATTTTGTTATTACAGGGCAGTATACTTGTATGTACACCACCCAAATGGGTGGAACAATATATAACACTATATATAAGTGTGGAGGGACTGTGGTGGCCTAGTGGTTAAGACACTGAACTTGACGACTGGAAGTTTGGCAGGCCAGCAGTTTGAGATCTGAGTACTGCACGACAGAGTGAGCAGCTGTTGTCTGTCCCAGTTCCTGCCAGCCTAGCAGTTTGAAAGTGAGAAATTGCAAGTAGATAAATAGGTACTGCTTCGTTAGGAAAGGTAACAAGATTCATTGTGCTCCGGCATCTAGTCATACCTACCACATGTCCACGGAAACGTCTGCAGATGCAGACAGCTTTGGCTCTTTGGCTGTTAAGTAAATGGAGATTAGCACCACATCCTAGAGTTGGACATGACTGGCTTTCAAGCAAGGGAGACCTTTACCTTTACTATATGTGTAATTGCTATTCTTTTACAGAGGGGGATTAAGATTGCAAAATAGCTCTGCTTTGAACATATAATTTCCAACCAACTGAATAAATAGTTTTAAAATTAAGTGAGCAGTTCTGTCATAGGACTCTGTGGGTGGGAGGAGGAAGTATTCTCAGAGCTGAAAGCCTCACCTCTCTTCTGCTCACAGTGCTTCAGTAGCAGCAGCATTTCCTTAATATGTTAGAGGCAGCCATGGATCTGCAAGATGTTAATTCCTCACATTTATCCAGTTTAAAGGTCCTAAACTATATCATCCCTCTAGAGGCCAAGGAGGTAGATTTTTTTAAAAATAGAGAGAAGGAAATAAAGATATAAGCATCCCAACTTTCTTCCCTTTATGAACAGTAAATCATCAGAGTTTCAGATTTATTGTTATATCTGACTAAGAGCCCTATATCTCATTAGAACTGCTCTGTTTGGCTATAAAGTATTCCATTACTTGTACCATACTTACATTTGACTTAGCATATATAGGATTGTACTATAAGGAATTTAATGCATGAGAAACATACTTGTTGAATGTTACCAATGCTAGTAACATTGCTAGTACTGTATTAGTAACACAATCAATGTTACCAATACTAGCAAAGCAGGTGCTTAGATAATAGTAAAGAATGCAAGAAACTATATTTTAATATGTGTTAAGTATATAAATGTTAGCTGTGTTACAGAGATTTACTGATTGTCTTTACTAGGTGTCACAATTTTATTTAGTAAAATATTTGTTCCTTACTATTTGATCTACAGCATGTTTATCAGGAGGTGCTACAGCTATAACGTGTCATGAAAGCAAATTCACTAAACACCAGCAACACAGTAAAAGGACTGATCCAATAGTAAAATCAGTAAAACATTAGCATTAGTCAAATCAACATTCAGTGAATCCTTTGCCTCATGGCAGATGGCCAGTAATAATGAAGCAAAAGGAGACTCCCTGCTCTAGTCCCTAAAGGAATTTAACAACATTATGTTACTCTTGAAAAGGATTGCCCTGTTTGGTTCAATAGACCACCAACCATATATCAGATGGTAGAAGCAAAGAGAGCAGGAACTTCAAGGGAAGATTTAATCTAAAGTTTATATGGTTGCTTCTGCCCTGGATCCATACTATTGAAAGCATAAAAATTTAAGACTAGTACCTCCGTATCTGTGGTGATGTGTTCTGAAACCTACTATGAATACCCAAAACCATGGATAACAGCAGACCCTATCTTTTATTTTGCTGACAGTGACCTCTAGTGGCCAGCTTTGATTATGCGCCTTAGAAAAAATATACAGAAAAATATACGACGATTTTAATCTGTTCCACGGGGCTCATTGTTGTATGAAAAAATTGCTATATGATGCGTGCATTGTATATCAATTTTTCTGATGGGATGCATCGTACAACGATTTTTTATATATTTTTTTGCTAAGTGGTTTTTCCCATTGAAAAATTGTTGTACGATTTTTGAACCTGCAGATATAGGGGTGACCTGTATTTTGAAGTGGACCCAGAAATAAAATAAAAGCCAATGCAGAATATTGTGAACCTGCATAATATACAGTAGAACCCCATATAACAAAAATAATTGGTTCCACTAGGCACTTCGTTCTACGATTTATTCATTATACGATACATGCATTGTACAATGAAAATCTCTATGGGATGCATCATATAATGAAAAGTTTTTCTTTGTACAATTCCCATAGGGATGCATTGATCTTAGGATCAAAGATCACTGCAGATGGTGATTGCAGCCATGAAATAAAAAAGCAACTGATGCTTGGGAGACAAGCTACGAGAAACCTGAGGAACATAGTTAAAAGTAGAGACATCACCTTGCAAACAAAAATTTGCATAGTCAAAGCAATGATATTCCCAGTGGTAATGTATGGTTGTGAGAGCTGGACCATTAGGAATGCTGAGTGCGAAATAATCGATGCCTTTGAAATGTGGTGTTGGAGGAGAGTTTTGAGAGTCCACTGGACAGCGAGGAGAACAAATAGGTTGATCTTAGAAGAAATCAGGCCTGGCTGCTCCTTAAAAGGTCAAATAATAAAGATGAAGCTAAAGTACTTTGGACATCAAATGAGAAGAGAGGATTCACTTGAGAAAGCCTTGATGCTGGGAAAGGTGGAGGGCAAAAGAAGAAGGGGGCGGCCCAAAATGAGATGGCTAGATGGTATTGTAGATGCAATGGGCACAAAGCTGGGCGAGCTGAGGAGGATGGTGAAAGACAGAGGTGCCTGGCGGGCAGTGGTCCATAGGGTCGCGAAGGGTCGCGAAGGGTCAGAATCGACTGTGCGACTGAACAACAAAATCCCATTACTGCTTTCCTCGCTCTTTTATTGATTATAAGGGCCATTCCATTTCTTCTAATGAATTCTTGCCCACAGTAGTAGATATAATGTCACCTGAGTTAAATTTGCCCATTCCCGTCCACTTTATTTCACTGATTGTCAATGTTCAATCTTGACCCACATCCAGCTTACCTTGATTCATAGATCTTACATTACAGGCTTCTAAGCAATACTGTTCTTTATATAGCTTCTGCCTTTCCTTTCATCATCAGACATATTCACAGTTGAACTTCCTTTCAGCTTCAGCCCAGCTGCTTCACACTTTCTGGGGCTAATTGTACTTGCATATGTTCTTTTCCAATAGCATGTTGGACACCTTCTGGCTTGGGTGGGCTCATCTTCCAGAGTCATGTTTTTAAGCCTTTTGATGCTATCCATGGGGTTTTCTTGGTAAAGATACTAGAGTGGGTTTCCATTTCCTTCTCCAGTAGATTGCATTTAGTCTGCGTTCTCCATTGAGTTCTCTTGAGTGGTCATACACAACATAGCCCATACTTCATTGACTCACACAAACCCCCTCAACACAGCAAGGCAACAATCCTTGAGGAGGATTCTGGGAGTTGCAATTCAAAAGCCAAAAGATTCAGGTCTAGTGAGAAGTTGTGGGATCTCAAGTCTAGAATCTCTGAAAGTACCTGGAAGACCATTCTGTAGAATATTTTCTATATCTAAGCAACCTGAATTGTATCATTAGAACTTACTCTAAAACCAAGGTCAATTTTATTTATTTATTCACATTTGTATCGCCGTTCCCTTGCCAAAGCATCTCCGGGCAGCTCACAAAGAAAAACATTAAAAACATACAAAAAAACAGAATAAAATCATTTTAAACCATCCCACCCACCCCATCTGTAAAAGAGGGAGGATCTTGATTATGTTTTATACAAGCCAGCAGGCGGGGGTCACACCTCCATCAGTACCCCACACCTGCCCCGCCAGCCAGGTTTTAAGTTCTTTCCTAAAGGGCAGCAATTCCGTCTGTAGCTGTAACTATGGTAGGAGGTTCCATAGGGCTGGTACGGACACAGAGAAGGCCCTCCTTCTTGTGCTAGAGAGAATTTGTTTATATATTTATATAAAAACTTAAATTAAATTTCAGTTTATCTTGTAGACATCCTAAATTTAGTTCAAGTTAAATTTGAACAAGCAACTCTAATACTGTATATTACAAGTTAAACAGCAGTTCTTAAAATGCATTCTGAGAGCATTTTGAAATGCCATGTCACTCATTCTCCATTATTTCTGTCCTCTGTACTTAGCAAGCACTTTTACTGAATTTGGATATAATATAGGAGTCATTCTAACCATACAAATCGTGTTTCAGCACGTAGTGGTCTACAAGTGCTGTTGTGGTTCGTACAATCACAGCAACAGATAGATTTTACTCTGTGTATGTAATGTTGATGCGGAAAGCTTTGAGGTCAGGTCAGCACTGAAAGTTTATGTAGGACAAGCCCTTATGTTCCTCTTAATTCCTGTTGCAGAAGTTGCACAGTGCCTCTGTGCTTCACAAAAACCAGAGGGCAGTGTCGCTTTGAGCATCAGTGAGAAAGCCATAGCAACTGTTATCTGAAATAATAATAAACTCTGTTATATTATAAATACCTGTAAAGCTTTTTTATTCTTGTGTTTCATTGTTTACAGCTTTATCACAGGTCCAGCTGTAGTCCCTGGCTATTTCTCTGTAGAAGCTGAAAATGTAGTTTTAGTGCTGAATGGCAGAGAAGAAGGAAAGATCTCCTACGCCATCCAGTGGCTCCATTATGCACAAACATTAGTGCAAACACACAAGCTGCATCATGTTGCTGTTGTGTTGCTTGGAAATGAACAGTGCAGAAATGAATGGATTTTCCCTTACTTGAAAAACTATGGAGGGTTTGTGAATCTCCTCTTTGTAATATATGATAGCCCCTTGGTGAATGAAGAAGACATTTTCCAATGGCCTTTGGGAGTAGCTACGTAAGTGCTGTATTAAATTAAGAGAATTTTTTAGAATTTGTTCGTAAATTGTGTCCTTGTACATGTATAATAGTGGACTGCGGTGACTTAGTGGTTAAGATGCTGAACTTGATGACTGGAAGGTTAGCAGGTCAGCAGTTTGAGATTACAGGGCTGCATGACGGAGTGGGCTTCCGTCTCTGTCCCAGCTCCTGCCAACCTAGCAGTTCGAAAGCAAGAAATTGCAAGTAGATAAATAGGTACCACTTCAATGGGAAGGTAAACACCATTCTGTGCACTCTGGTGTCTAGGCTTGTCTGCCACATGTCCTCGGAAATGTCTGCAAATGCAGACAGCACTGTCTCTTTGGCTATAAACAGAAATGAGCATTGAACCCTAGAGCCAGATACGACTGGCTTTCAGGCAAGGGTGACCATTACCTTTACCTTACATGTATAATAAAGCTGGCTGGATACCTTGATGAGCTAAAGCACCTGGATTCTCCACTATGCATTGTAGGAGTGAGAGCCAGCCTTATCTTGGGCAAGCTACATGTGATTCCAGAATTAGATATAAAGTAGAGTGAATGTGTTGTTTTTTGTAGTGCTTTTGTTGTATAAATTACTATGCTATGCATAAAGTAGCACTCATTAAAGTAATAGTCGAATAATGGATTTGTATGAAATAATAGGCAGGATGAAATATTGCTTGTTCTGCATACTTATAAAGTTTTTTTAAATCACAGCTACAGAAACTTTCCTGTAATTGAACCAAGCTGGTCGATGCTTTATACACCAAGATTGTATCAGTGTAATTTCTTAGGAACTGTTTACAAAAATTCAACACGAGAGACCCTAATGGAAGTTCTTAAGCAAAGTGGACTTAATAAGCACTGTTGGATTTCAGCCAGAGAAGAGTAAGCCTTTTCGATTGTTTCTAACTGAAAACTGTAAAAGTTGAAGAACCAGATGTTTTTCTTGATAGTACTGTATTGTTGAAGATGCACTGGTTTTATTGTTATGTGTTCCAACACTATCACTTTCTAACAATTCTGTATGAATTGTGATTCAGTAGTGAACTTACAGCATGTGGACGAAAGATCTGGTACTCCTTTAATTTTCAGTGACACATGTATTGGAAGTGCCCAAAAGTGAAGCCTGTAGTAAATACCATTTACTTAAAATATTTCACTACCAACATCTGACATTAACCCCAAAGTGATTTGCAAAATCAAAATATTAACATGAAAATGCTTCTCCATATAACACAGATTCTTAAGTATCACTATGTCACAATATAGTGTGGGGGACAGGGCCATCATCAGAAATTTCTGGGCCCCATACTGAGCAATCCTATTGGGCCTCCCACAGTAATGTCTTACAGTAATGTCACAGTTAGGGCCGGCAGCGGCAGGAACCCTGTCAGCTCTGGGCCCTATACGGCAGTACTGGTAGTACTGCCCTGATGGCGGCCATGGTGGGGGATATTTATGTCATAGAAATGTATATACTGATTTGTCTCATTCATGGCTGGTTTTAAATTCCTATGCATTCCATGGCCATTACTTCTGTAATTTGTGGAAACATAGTCTGATAGCTGAGCATCATAGTATAATTATTTTTCTGAGTCAGTTGGGCTAGAGTTTCTTCTCAGATTTTCTAAACCTTTTACTGAGATGAGATGGTGACCTAGTTAGTAGAAAGGATTTTTGGTTACAGGTACTTGTGATTTTATTTTAGAAAACTCTGCAGAATGTCTTGTCTGCTTTCTCCTTCCAGGAAATAACTTGGCCTCTTTCCTTGATTACATGTACTCTTGGATCTAAAAAGAATCACTTTCAGTCAAACAAGAAGTACAGTACTGAATTAATGATCAGATAGCGTGAGATAATTGATTAAATAATATGAGATAGAAAGAACTTGATGTTTCCATTTAATATAAATATTACAGTTCTCCAAAATAAGTGTGAACAGTATAAAACTCACAATGTAAATATAATGATGTAATAGTAAGATCCTATAACTTAAAGATCTGTATATTTTATCCCAGTTTTGAAAAATACATTGCTCTTTTGGCACACAGATGGAAGAAAATAGTCACTAAGCCTTAATTCAATTGCTGATCTTGAAATAAAGTAGACTCATTGAATCAAGTGGATTTTACAGGAGTTATCCTTTACAGTTTAGCATCTGATTCAGTGAGGGCACACTAACTGGGGCTGGAATTTAGATATAGGTCAGTCTTTTCAGTTGTACCATGTAAATTGTACACCTGAATTTTTAGGTCATAGATTGTAGTAATATAAGATGCAAAATACTTGTGAAATACTTCTGTTGCTATCATTATAACAATGGTTACACTGCAAATATAGCACAGAATTGTTTTGGTTTCATTGTGTGCTTTGTTTGTTTGGTGAGGAAATGCGCATTTACAGCTTCCTTTGTCTTTTTCTAGATGGTGGCCTCAGGAAACTAACGAGAGCCTTCAGAACTACCAAGATGCATTAATACAGAGTGATCTCACATTATGCCCATTGGGAGTAAACACAGAATGCTACAGAATTTATGAGGCTTGTTCATTTGGCTCTGTTCCTGTTATTGAAGATGTAATGACACCAGGCAATTGTGGAAATTCATCAGTGCACCACCGTGCTCCATTGCAGTTGCTAAAGACCATGAGAGCTCCCTTTATCTTTATTAAAAACTGGAAAGAACTTCCTGCTGTTTTAGAGAAGGAAGCACATATGACTGTTCAAGAAAAGATTGATAGGAGGAAAAAGCTTATGGAATGGTATCGGCAGTTCAAAATACAAATGAAGCAAAAATTTATCAGCACATTGGAAAAATCATTTTCACATAAAGATAGAAGATACTAAATTACTGCTTTATATACCATATTTGCTGGGGTATAAGACCTACTTCCCCCTTAAAATACACTGGAAAATGGAGTGCGTCTTGTACATATAGTGGACTATTTTGGTAATAACGGGGTGTCTCTTATACTCCGATGTGTCTTAAAAACCAGCAAATACGGTATACAGAAAAATTGCAGTGTAATTTATTGTGAACTTTCAGTTACATTTCATGTAAATTAAAAAATACAGTTCCATAAAAAGTCAGACCTGTTTCTTTTGTTATTGTTATAAATGCAAATATGAATATCTAGGAAACTCTCTGTCACAGGAATATTCAATGATTTCCAGATACCTTCTTATCCTCTTCTGGAATATTTTTTTAGGCTGCCATCCTATACAAAGTTGTCTGATAGCTCCCTAGAGGACTCACAACTCCTAATTTGATATATATATAGGATCCAATTGCCTAAAAATCAATTTCAGTATATATAGTCTTTTAATGGCCAAACTCTTGTTCTTTGGAGGGGTCTGGCTCCATTTCTCCCTTCCTCCAAGGCTTTTCTTGGGCTCCGTTTCACCCCAAAGCACATCCCCAGCCACTCCGGAAAGGCTGGGGAGGCACAGGGGTGAAACGGAGCCCTGGAAAAGTCTTGAACAAGGGGGAAATGGGTTCAGAGGTTCACTATAGAGTGATGGAAATAAAAGAGGCTTCTATTTTCATAGCTCTATAGCGAAGAGCAGTCACATGGCCATGCCCATAGTGTGTTAGGAATTTTTATGCCCACTGTGTGGAAGTCTTTGTGCTCTGTTGCGCTACCAAGTACAGTGGAACCTCGCTTAACAAATTTTATGCATTCTCTGGGACCTTTTGTACTATGAAAAAAATTATAAAATAAATTTCCCATAGGAATGCATTGAAAACCAAAATTTGTAATGCAAAATGCAGTTTCCCATAGGAATAAATTGAAAACCAATTAATCCATTCCAAAAAAAATTTGTTAACCAAGCCACTATTTATCACACACAGCGACCAGGCCCCGGCTTGCTCCGACACTGGCTTGCCCAAGACCCGACCTAGTAGTGGCCGCTTCTTTACCTGCTCCCCCTGATTGGCTTGGCTGGTCACCTCGTTCCCGCACTAATGGAACGGTTTGCCCATTCATAGAAAGAAAGCAAAGCAGACTTTTGATAGCGTTGCAAAAGGGTGCCTTTACTAAGTTAACTCCGACAAGGAAAACCAGTAAGGAAATGGGTAATAGCGATGACGTAAAAAGTGTTGCAGATTGAAAAACTCTGCAATGCTCCCTTGGTCTGGTAGTGGCTTCATCCATTAGATCCTGTACACCATTATCACGGTTTTCTGGTGGGAATTTGACCTTTGATGTTGCAGCTAGGTGAGGGGGAGGAAGGCACAGTCCTGGGAAGCCAAGACTCCCAAAATCTCTCCCTCTCTAGCCCTTTGATTGTCGGCTTCAGCTGCACTGGCCGGAAATACAAAGAGTCTGTGTTTTAAAGTAACAAGGCCTTATCTGAAAAATTCCCCTTCTGCTCCTTCTCGGCTAGAAGAAGGCAGAATAACCACTCTTGACAAAGGAATCATTAAAAAGGTTTATTGGAATAAAAATAGAGAATATTCCAACATATAAAAATCCTCACTAAACTACGCTAAGAAAAATACTTGTTTCTAAGAAAGAAAATAACATTTCAGAAAAGCAATGCTTATCTAAAAAGAGTGCGGCTTGGCCGCCTATACGGGATTAAGGGTCGGATCCGGTCTGAAAGATGAACAGCAGCATCTCAAGATGGTCTGAGATAACTGCCCAGTTCTTCATAATCGCGCTTGATCGCCACAATATTTATACAATTTTTGGTGAGATTGCGTGCGCAGGTGTTTTGAGCATAGCTGTCAAGTATCCCTTATTGGTCGGGAAAACCCCTTATTTTACCCTCTTTCCCACCGTCGTCCCTTATTAATTAGACTGCAATGCCCTATTGCTACCATTGGAGGGCAGCACAGGATAAGCATAGCTGTCAATTATCCCGTATTTGCCGGGAAATTTCCTTTATTTCCAAATCCAAAATTTGACAGGTATGGTTTTGAGTGACAGACACCCTCTTTTGAAGTCCATTTAATCAGCGTTCCCATCAGAAAGACGTGCGTCTCACGTCTACCAAGAGGTGGTGAGTCTGAGAACCGTGCTTCTCCCAGGTGCATATTCTGAGAACAGACACTTTCTCAGATTCACTGTCTGAGAACAGAGGGCAGGCTGACCTGCCATTTTTAATTGGCCAGAAGTTGGCTTCTGTGTATAGCAGCCTTCCAAAATGTATCTGTTTAAGCTAAACATAGTTAAACAATTTAACAGAATCAAACAGATTAATGATATAAGGACACTAAGCATTAAGTAAACAGAATAAAGAAAACTAATTCTTCCCTGGCTATGAAATCTCAACACTATTTACTATGGATTTCCTTTTGTTATGCAAGTTTTTGTGTTAAGTGAGCTGTTTGTTAAGCGGGTCCACTGTACAGCCGTCCTATTGTGATGAAGTGTGTACAAATTTAAGTTTCTGTGTTAAAGTTCCCAGAATTCCCTGAGACCCTACAATTTGGGGAATTGAAATTCAAAAACAAACAAATTACCTAGTATATTACACATAACACATTGCCACTCTTAATGTCACTTAAGAATAATCCCTATCCTCTTGTGGGTTCCTCCAGTTATGAAAAGACAAGCCTCGCCTCTGGCAGTGAGAGTGGCAGAGATGTTCGGAAGACACTTAGAAAAAGACATTAAGATCTAGTTCGGTTAATGTGGGAATGAATCAATGGATTGATCATTTGATTGCATTTTTAGTAAAATGCTATTAGATTTTCCAGTTTGAAAATTGGAATTTAGCTCCTGTCCTAGTGACTGAATTTCAAAGGCCAAAAAAAGGGAATTGGCAAATGAAATTCTAATTGAGTAAATGTATTGACCAGTGAAATAAAACAGCCAAAGTAACCCTTTGTGTATTTGATTCTGTCCACTTCTGTAGGAAAAGCTTTTCCCTTACACCCTTTTGCAGGCAATTATAGCCTCTCATTTTATTATGTGACCTTTTAAAACTGTCATAAATTACAGGGTGGGTGGAAATCAATTTGTTAGGAATTATTTCCAGTTCAATGTGTTTTTTAAAATTCAAATGAAATATTGACAAAAGTTCATAGACAATAACATTAATCCGAATACATTGCAAGAATATTTTGTTTACAGCAACTTTAGTCAACATTGCTAGAACAATGAGCCTCACTTTGCAAATAACCAGTAAACAATGTTTAAAGATAACTTCTGAAATCCATTCACTATGTGTAATAAGGTGCATTAAAGTAGGCTCATTAAATCAGCAGCAATCAGGTGAGCCAGCTCCTCTGTAACCTCCATTAATTCAGATGGGGCCACTCTGGTTACAACTTGCTATGCTAAGCAATAGGATTTCAACCAATGTGATAACAACACTCTCTTCTTTATTTCTGATGTGTTAATTCTGTCATAACAGTATTTCCAATCTAATTTCTCTAAATTCCTAGATTATTTTGCAGCCATATGTGAGATGTCTCCCTCACTATCAAGAACAAACCTACCTTCTCTGCGATGTGCTTTATGTATTAACATATAAAGAATAACATGAAGGAAGTGATTAAATATCTATCACAGGATGTTCAGCAAATCTTTTTGATATATGGTTTAGGAGAAAGCATTTCTGATGTGTGTGTTTTTTTAAATAAAAAACAAGCTGTTAAAATTTTAGCTGTCTCGAAGCATTTTGGGTTTTTGCGGTTTTTAGAATTGCCTCGTGCTCTTGAACAAGTTATCATCAGGAAGCATTATAGTACCCCTTAATTTTGAGAAGATTACAGAGTGTAGGAGACTAAGTACTACATGCAATGTCGTATAACCGCTTTGTCAGTAAGACTAGAGGCAAGGCTGTTACCCTGTAATTTTTAAAAATTAAAATACCTTTCCCTTTTTAGAACATGTATCATGGGATGTAGGTTCAACTCATGTTTGATTACAGTCATTCAACTATATAAAAATCACACACAGAGAGACACTTGTAAGATGTGTTTTAAATTCTCACACATTTTTAAAATTATCCCAACACAGTGTCACAATTTGCAGCATTTTTCAGTACACAAAGGACAGTTAAACTGTGGCTTGCTGAGATAGAACTAAGTTACAATAGAAACAAGATATCCTGGGGTTCTGTGGTTTCTAGATTCCCTCCTGCTCTTGAGAAAAAAAGTTAAAATTCAATTAAAAACAAAATCTCTTGCTTCCCAAGATAACATGTGCCATGCTGGAAGAAAAATATATATTGACGCACTCCAGACTGGGATGATCTCTCTTCAGATCATTAGGCCTAAGAAAGGCTCCATTTTCTAAACCTTTATTCTAGCTATCTTCTATAATTGCAAAAGTTAGATGTATGAGATTTTCAGGAACTTGTAGTCCATTCCTCAATCATGTCTGTTCAATGTAAGAAACAACTTGTTGGACATGTAGTATTGAAAAACAAGTTAAAGAAGGAGCACGTTTGTGCTTTTACAGTGCCTAGATATAACCTAATTACATGAACATTGTGCCAATAGCAAGAAACACCAGTAACATTAAGGTCCCTTTGAAATGGTAAAGGTCACCCTTTGAAATGTACTGCTTAATAAATTCTTTCGCATTTTTAAACACATGTGTGATCAAAATGGATTTAAATTATCTCTCCACACTCTTGAGTGTGGTGCCATGGCTCACAGTCATATAATTTTTGGTGCCATGGCTTGATATCAGCATTGACATTTGCTCAACTGTGGGCCAAATGCTACTTTAACAGACAACTGAAATGAGCTTTCATACTGACTTTCTATCATTGTGTTCTTGCAAGATTTGCCAAATTGTCTCAACATTCATTTGTGACCCCTTTGTGTATACAGAATGGCATCTCAGATTTGGAAACTGTCAAGATACATTTCTTGCTTGGATTTGACTTGGGTATAAATGACAGTTTGGGGGCTAAAGACCTTCCTATAAGCTTCATGAGAGCTCCTGGAAACTTCGCTATAACAACAACCAATAGGATTGGGATACACTTTTCAAGATGATTTCCAAAAAGACTAAAAATAAAGTTATCTTCTCTTCCTCAACCTGCTATTATACTACTGTACTTAGCAGCTAGCTGCAACTGGAAAATCTTGACTGATAGGAAGATGGTAGTCCTTCTTGTTATATATACAATAAAGTATTTTAAAATTCCATATTTGAAATGCTTCTGCGGGAGCTGACTTTGAATTATAGAACTGTCTGTTCCACTTGGCAGACTAAGCTCCATCAACTGATAAAGTAACTGCCATTATCATTCACTTAAAGTCAATCTGTTCACTAAAATGAGAAAGGATTCAATTTGCTGTGAAAGGCACTATAAAAGTGAGCGTGTGATAGAAAAGCACTGAATAATCGGCACCAAATAATCAGGTAGTTTAGTTTAAAGTTGCATATCTACATGACTTAATGCTGGAGCGCTGCACATGAACAGTAAGGTAAAGGTGCTCATCTCTGTTTACAGTCAGAGAGCCAGCACTGTGTGTGTGTGTGCAGACGTTTCTGTGGTCACTTGACAGGCATGATTAGACATTGGAGAGCATAGAACACTGTTACCTTTCCCATCAAAGCAGCACCTATTTGTCTGCTTGCAATTTCTTGTTTGCGAACAGCTCGGTTTGCAGGAGCTGGGATAGATGACAGGAGGTCACTCCGTCATGCAGCACTCAGGTCTCGAACTACTAAACTGCCAAACTTCCAGTCATCAAGTTCAGCGTCTTAACCACTAAGCTATTGCAGTCCCATTGCGTATGATCAGTACTTTTGCCCAAATAGAGATAATCTGTTGTTGTTCAGATTGCTCTCCAGGCACCTCTGTCCTCCACCATCCTCCTCAACCTGCCCAGCTCTGTGCCCACTGTGTCTACAATACCATCTAGCCATCTCATCTTTGGCCATCCCCTTCTTCTTTTGCCCTCCACCTTCCCCAGCATCAAGGCCTTGTCAAGTGAATCCTCCCTTCTCATTTGATATCCAAAATACTTCATCTTCATCTTTGTTATTTGTCCTTCTAAGCAGCAGTCAGGGCTAATCTCTTCTAATATTCACCTATTTGTTCTCCTCGCTGTCCAGGGGACTCTCAAAACTCTCCTCCAGCACCACATCTCAAAGGCATCTATTTTTCTGCGCGCAGCCTTTCTAATGGTCCAGCTCTCATAACCATACATTACCCCGGGAATACCATTGCAGTGAGATGTCTCTACTTTTCACTATGTTCCCCAGATTTCTCGTAGCTTGTATCCCAAGAATCAGTTGCCTTTTTATTTCATGGCTGCAATCTCCATCTGCTGTGATCTTTGATCCTAAGAAAGTAAAATCTGTCACCGCTTCTACTTCTTCCCCATCTATTTTCCAGGGACTGATAGGGCCTGTTGCCATTATCTTGGTTTTCTTATTATTGAGTCTCAGGCCAGCTTTTGCACTCTCTTCTTTCAACCTAATCAGGAGTTTCTTTAGGTCTTCCTCACTTTCTGCCATTAGGGTGGCATCGTCTGCATATAGATAATCTGCTGGGACCTAAAATAGCACCTAGGAATTTTTTAAGAATAGCGGGGACATTTCCACCTTTGGCCTTGTATGGGTTGCAGAATAATTCTGTAACATGACAGACAGCACATTTATTTCTGCTTAGATTTAAATAAAGTAAATTTTGTAATTTACAAAATGTGGCAAGGCATTTATGAATTGTGAGATGAGGCAACAATAGCCTGTAAAGGCAGGCAAAATAAGGACACAGCAGGAAACATAAATAGTAAGTCCAGAAAATATGATATGGCAGAATATAATTAGAAGCAACAACCCTTTTCATTTGATTTGAAACCTTGGTGTCATTCAAGTCTGTCCAGAGGATATGGGAAAATCAAGACAACTTGGCCCAGACCTTTTATTGCAAGGGTCAGATTTTCTTACTCTTGAAATTAGAGACTTTTCCAGAGGGGTAGATATGTTTGTTTGTAGTCTATTGAATCAAAGCATCTAAGAATTTTGCAGCCTGTTAAGAGACACAAAAAAAAGTTTTATTTGGCACAAATCTTCATGAATTACAACACACTTGTTCAGATGTCTTAAAATAAACCCTTGAAATTAAAAGTTCAGGAATGGCCTGTGGACTCAATGGTTTGGTTCAGTTCCAGGGTCAGGGTTAAAAACAAAAGACACAAACAAAGACTAAGGATGGGGAAAGCCGATCTGCATCTAACTTCTTTCTTCTCTGATAAAACAAAAAGGCAGTCTATTTTATTCTTCTCAGTGGGCAACACTATGGGGCAGGGGCCTCAAAGGTTTCAAACAGTGATGCACCGCAGCAGGTTCTGTCAAGTTCTACAGAACCGGTAGCGAAAATTCCCCAAGCCAGGCCCACTTGGTTGGCCATGCCCACCTCCATAGCCCATAATGCAGGATGTTTGGCCACACCTATAGATTTGGCCCCACTCACAGAATTGGCCAGGCTACAGAGTAAGTAGTACAAAAAATTGCAGTGCATCACTGGTTTCAAAGCATGACCCAGAAGTACAACTGCATTTAGTAGTCTACTAGATTCACCAATTTTGAAGGATGTTTATTACAGATAGATTGCTCTCTCTCTCTCCTTCCCACCTTCTGTGGGAATAGAGGAGAATATTGTATTCTCAATATGTGACATGATGTATGATGTTCTGCCCAAGGCCAGAAATAATAAATAAACAGGACACCTTCATAATGTAATTTAATGTATAACAAACCAGATGTTCAAAATGGTCTTCACAACTGGGGCACTTGGATTCACCCGAATAAGCTAAGAGCATGTCCATGCAGGCAGAATAGCCAACTATTCGGGTTGGGTTTGATGCTTCCACTACTTTTGTCTTCTCTATCTTTTTCAATATTTCTCCAATTGACACATTGTGATTCTAGACACAAAATAATATGTATACCATATTAGGTAAATGAATTTTGGAAGTGCTATGTCAGTTTTTCACAAGTAAGGCTTAACAGTTTACTTGGGAATAAGGAGGCCAACCTAGCAGATTGAAAGCAAGAAATTGCAAGTAGATAAATATGTACCACTTCGGTGGGAAGGTAAAAAGTGTTCCGTGCACTCTGGTGTCTAGTCATGCTTGCCACATGTCCACAGAAACGTCTGCAGATGCAAACAGCGCTGGCTCTTTGGCTATAAACAGAGATGAGCACTGAACTCTAGAGGCAGATACGGCTGGTTTTCAAGCAAGGGCAACCTTTACCTTTACCTAAGGAAGCAGCAGCAACATCAGTTGAGGCATGCCAAGCATGCAGTAATACCAATGGTGGCTACAGCATCAGAAGCACCTGGAAGAGGTGTTCAGGAAATCAGAGGATGTTGGCGGTGTGGTCGGAAAAGTGGCAGAGTTATGAGTATCTGGGCTGCCTAGGATCGCTAGGGCAGTGTGATGAGAGGAGTCGAGCCTGGGAGAAGGGCTATTCAGGGGCCCAATTAACAAAAAGAAAAAGAAGTTACTGCAGCCTGGAAAAAAATGTTCTTGCAGGCAGACACCCTCTCTCTAACATACATGCACATATACATACAGTAAAACCTCGCATAAAGAGCACCTCTCTTAGAGACTAACTCGGTTAAAGAGCAGAATTTTGTCTGAATGGTCGCCCTTGCTTAACAACTAAAAACAACCAAAAACTTGCTTAACAACTTAATCAGGGTTTGCAAACCTCCCCCCCCCACCTGCCAGAAGTCACAATCAGTCACTTACAATGGCAGTGGAAGCACTTTCCCCAAGTGTTTTGCTTAAAGAGCAACTCGCTTAAAGAGCAATCCTGTGGAACGCATTATGCTCTTTAAGTGAGGTACCACTGTATACTGCAGCTAGAGAAATTTCCAAAAGGATGAGGGCACAAAAATAATACACAAAGCTTTATCTTAAGCTCTCTACTCTTACCCTCAGAAAAATACACAAATCTTACTTCAAGCACATGAAAAGGTTTCTTGGGGATAATTCCACCAGAGAAATTGAGGAGAGGAGAAAGGGGAATGCAATACATCCTCTACAGAAGAGGAGTGTCATTAATCAGATGGCGGAGAGAGAGAAAGATGGTTTAAGAGCCAGTGTGGACATTTCTTATGGAAGAAAAATTTGGATCAGTGTGAATGGAAGGGTTGCTCAAGTGAGAAATAAAGTAGATCACAATGAAGATAAGAAGCTTTTCAGCATGAACAAGACCGCTTCAAAATCCCTCATGTAGTAATTGTTGTGGTTGTTCAGTCACATAGTTGAGTCCGACCCTTTGCAACCCCATGGGGCACTGCATGCCAGGCACCTCTATCCTCCACCATCCTCTGCAGCCTGCTCAGCTCTACGCCCATTGCGTCAACAGTGCCACCTAGCCACCTCATCCTGTGCCACTCCCGTTTCCTTTTACCTTCAATCTTTCCCAGCATCAAGGCCTTCTCATTTGGTGTCCAAAATACTTTTAGCTTCAACTTCAATAATTGTCCTTCCAAGGAACAGTAAGGGTTGATTTCCTTCAGGATCAACTTATTTGATCTCTTTGCTGTCCAGGGTACTCTCAAAATTCTCCTCTACCACCACATTTCAATTGCGTCTATTCTTCTGCGCTCAGCCTTCCTTATGGTCCAGCTCTCACAGCCATATATTACTACTGGGAATACCATTGCTTTGACTATGTGGATTTTTGTTGGCAGGGTGATGTCTCTACTCTTTATTATGTTCCCTAGGTTTCTCATAGCTTGCCTCCCAAGAATTAGTCATCTTTTTATTTCATGGCTGCAGCCACCATCTGCAGTGATCTTGGATCCTAAGAAGGTAAAGTCTGTCAAACAGAATGGTTCTTCCATTTCTTCCCCTTCTATTTGCCAGGGAGTGAAGAGGCCGGTTGCCATTATCTTGGGTTTTTTTTTTTTTTACGTTGAGTCTCAGGCCAGCTTTTGCACTCTCTTCTTTCACCTTGATCAAGAGGTTCTTTAGGTCTTCTCGACTTTCACTTCTTCACTTCCCTAATGTATACAGAACATAATTTCTCACTTGTTCTAGCTGAATCTTCTATGTAAACCACAGCCACTTACAAAAGCAGAGAATTACTATTGCAATCTAAGCCTGCCCCTTAAAGAGATGAGTCCAACATACAATGGGTGAACTTTGCCAGGACACTTGTTATTTTAAATAATGCAAATATATTCTTTCTACCTCTGCCGCAACCAAGAGTAATTAAAATCTTATTTCTTGTAATATATTCTTTTAGAGTAGGGGTTCTCAACCTTTTCAAGCCATGGGCAGGACCATGCCCCCTCAGACAGCTGAGCGGGCCAGACTGGTGGTTCCCCCCACCGTAAACACTGCCGTAAAATGCACCCACAGCTGTCATAAATGCATTTATGACAGCCGTGGGAACATTTAAATCTGTTGTAAATGCATCTGCTTCTGGTGGTAGCGGTGGTGGCAGCAGCACCTGCCACATGAAATGGTGCTGCGGGCCAGGTTCAGCCCACAGGCTGTAGGTTGAGAACCCCTGTTTTAGAGGTAACATGCATAAGTTACCAGTGGGTTTTCTAACATTTTGGTTGAAATCTTATTGAGTAGAGATGACATCAGCAGCAAATTGCCATTTATTAATATATTTTTAAAAACTGTCTCCAGGCATCCCTCCAGTTTTCCACTGCTGTGGTGGAAAAGGAGAGATAAAGTGGTGTATCATCAGCATACAGATGAAATCAGACACCCAATCGCCTGGTGACCTTGTATAGATGTTAAACAGCATTGGGGAAATCACTGAGCCCTGAGGTACTCCATATTGTAGCCCAGGGCTTGGACAGATTCTTCCTGAGCTATATCTCTGGACAAGCTCCTCCAAGAAGAACCAGGGCCAAGCTAAACCATGGCCCCTTATTCCTATCCCAGCAAGCCTATCCAGGAGCATACAGAATTGACATCCTCTGAAATTGGTATAGCCGCTAAAATACATGCACATATATATGTAACTCATGAGGCATTGTTTTGACAGAACCACTCTTGGTCCAGTTATATATAATAAATGTAATTAAATATAAAACATACGGTATGCTTAAACCAAGTTGTAGAATTGGTATCAACTTTTTTAAAAAAAACACAAGGATATTTATGATTTAGACTCTTATTTTAAATAAAGAACAGGGAATTCAATTTTTAACAATTTACACAAAATCATAGCAGGAAAACTGTAAACGTTCATCCATAAGCCTAATCTTATAGTACATTCAAAGTTCGGAGCATGAAGAAGTAAAGCTTTTCTGTACCTTTGTAATGTTGAGTTCTTCCATTACCACAAGAGGGAACTGTGGCACTGAAACAGAGGAAGACTTAAAATAACTGTGCAATGCTGGTAGTATCTTTTACAAGTACTGTATCTTAAAATGGGATATTTAGAGAAGAAGTATTCTCAAAGAATACTCAGGCATCTCTTGAGCAACAGCAGCATCCTGTCAACTGATCCTTCCACTCCAGAAGCACCATGAGATTGCTAGTGACACAAATGGAGAAGTACATTAAACGTTACAAAAAAAGGCTTCAAATTCTTCATCAGACAAGTCTAGGCGAATGCATTTGTTATGGTTTGTCACTTGGAAGTTGCAGGATAACTAGTGTAGGCAGGATGATTTGGCACTCCGGGCCATAGTTTGGTCACCCCTGGCCTAGAGAAACATGGGAGTCTCTTTAGTCAGATTAATTGGAGATTAAAATTTTATGGCAGACCAGGTTAACTAAAAGCCTGTTCAGATAGGCATATAGCCCCCTATTTGGATCGCCCCAGGTGAGGCTTGGATCAAACCAGTGGTGGGCTCCAAAAAAAATTACTACCACACTGTGGGTGTGGTATGGTGGCCATGGCCAGGGGAAAGCCCTGCATTGCACCCGAATTAGGACTACTTTATTTCAAAACTTGGGTGGGTGGGGCCAGCCAGAATTTCTGCTACCAATTCTGGCGAACTGGTGTGAACCTGCTGATGCCCACCACTGGATCAAACCAAATGACAGTGTCCAAACATGTTTTGACTTGGAATGCTTATTTAAAGCTGGCCCACTCTTTTCTGGCACACCACTAGGGCTACCATTTTTGGTGTTTGATTCTAAGTGCTCCTAATTATCCTGTTATGTAGCCCTTGAGGATGGTTAAAGTTTACTGTTTATTTTTATTTATTTTTTGAAATATATCTTCCTACTGTGCAGCACTTTTCTATGTGTGTGTGTGTGGGGAGGTATGTTATTGCAGGGGGCTGCAGGGGCTTATTAGTTAAGACGCCGAACTTGACAACTGGAAGGTTGGCAGGTCAGCAGTTCAAGATCCAAGTACTGCATGGCAGAGTGAGCTTCTGTCTCTGTTCCAGCTCCTACCAACTAGCAGTTCGAAAGCAAGAAATTGCAACTAGAGAAATAGGTACCACTTTGGTGGGAAGATAAACAGAGCTCCATACACTCCAGTATCTAGGCATGCCTGCCATATGTCTATGGAAACGTCTGCAGATGCAGACAGCACTGGCTCTTTGGCTATAAACAGAGATGAGTACTCAACCCTAGGGTTGGATAGGACTGGCTTTGAAGCAAGGACAGCCTTTACCTATGTTGCTGCAGCCACCTGAATGAGAGCCATGGGGAAAGTGAGGAAGGAGTGGGAAGGGGAGTGTCAATAATTGAACAGGGAACAAATTGGAGTGATCCAGAATCCAGTGTAGACCCTTTTCATGGGAGAAAAACCTTAGATCAGTGTGGACAGCAGGATCACTCAGGTGAGAAATTAAAATAGATGGCAGTAAAGACTATTTTAAGCAGGAACCAGACCACTCCAAATTTCCCCATGTGGACATGCCCTACATCAACTGAAGCCAAATTATGGGTGTTCCTGTGCTAAGTATCACTGACAGGTAGCCATCAAACCTATATTTCAAAGCTTACACAGTGACAAGGTGTACAAATGGGAGCAGAATGAACAGTAATATCCATATTAAAATTATTACACAAAACCAACAACATATATAGCTATTGTATAAAAAGTATGCTAAATCATTTCTTGGAACAAGAAATTTTATGTGTCTCTCTCCCCGCCCATCCTTAAAATAGTGTTTGGTACTATCACCCTATTCTGTGACCTTATGGGATAGATGTAGGATTCTTAGATCATGTTTTTTCTTCTTCTCGTGATGGCATAACAGAAGCAGCATGAGTGTGCAATCAAATGGTGTAAAAATGGTCAACCTACAGCTGGAGCAAAAGGGTCCAGCTTAGACATGAATTAGGTTCAGGCTGCCGCTCAATTTTCTGTATCTTGTGTGATTCCTAAGAAACAGATGGCACTGGACCACTTCCCTAGCAATCCAAAATGTGATTTATTTCCCTGTATAATCCCTACTAACTCAGGCAGCAGATTTTGGATGTCAAACAAGGCCATGTCCAATGTCTCAGATCAGGAGTTCTCAATCTTTTTAAACCGGGGGCCAGGTCATGCACCCTTAGACAGCTTCGGGGGTCGGATGGCCATTTTGCCCTTCCTCCACCACATAGCACTTCCTGGTGTAGTGGAGGCAGTGGAGGGTCACATGAAACGGCACCATGGGCCACATTCGGCCTGCGGGCCACAGGTTGAGAATCCCTGTCTTAGATACTTATTTTGCTCTTGTAGTGATACTTGTGCTGGAAATAGAGGGGTCCGTTTGAAATTTTCTAACTAAATAATGTGAGCCAAGTAATCACCCCAGTCTCTTTCAGGTATTTTAAAAGTATATTGAAATCAGAGTAAGGTGCAGAATAAAGTTCATCAGAAGCTTAGAAAGCATTTCAAAATAAAGAAATAAAGAAAGCTTGTATCTGGGGGAAAGCCAGTGTGACCCTCCCTCTGTCTAAATTAGCTACATGATTGCAGTTAAGATCCAAGAGAATGTCTTGTCTCCTCTTCTGGCCCCACCTTTGGGTTTTATCTCCTCCCTCAGTTTCTGCCTCCCAGCATTTCCCCTAAAGGATTCCAACCAATGATCTTACAGCATAACATGTCCATCCCACATTAGGCACCATCTCTTCCAGCCCACCAGGCCAACATTGTTTACATTCCAATCTCTCTCTGGTATGTGAGAATGGGGTCTCCCCTGGATGGAAAGCTCCATCTTGGATGGGCTAAAGAACAAGGTAATTTGGCGGGCAAAATCTCAGGAAAAAGTTCAGCTCAGAAATGGACTTTTTCATGACAGACCTGGTAATAGAAGTGTAACCCCATTTTCAGAAAATGCACCCCCCAGTCTTTTATTTCTATCTTTCTATCCCCTTTTATTAAAGTTATTCCATTTTATTCCTCTCAAATAAACTTATTTCACTTACTATTCTGCCACACATGTTTAGAATTGATTAGGCTTATGTGTACACAAGCACCACTCTGACCATGCACCCATTCACACACACTTGAAGGTATATACTGCAAGGGTTGACACAACAGACTTGGCCCCTTTCACTCCTATTATTTCATTGGCAGTTATACCTGGGATGTGAGATAACTTAATAAAAATGTTTTCGAATACCTGGAACTGTTCTATTCAAGATAGCATATTTCCTTTGCTCTGTATAGATTATGTCCCCCCAAAAGACTCTAAAATATTTTAGATTTGATTTTAACATGCTCTGTTTGTATCTCAAATCAGGATCTTTTCTTGCACCTCAGCCTATCTCCTGCAAGCATCCAGGAAGGCTCAATGCCACAGGAAGCCATCACTTCACATTTTGCCTCAAGCCACCTTGATTCCTCTGTTTACTTGTTGTATTGTTTTGTTTACTCTTGCACCTGGCATGCTCATTGTTTTTGGGACCCCTCCTGTATTCAATTGTAGATAGTGCTTGGGCTGACTCAGGATAGATTAATTGTTGGGTGGGAATGGAATTTTGCCAAGAGCCTCAAAGCAATGCTCCTCCTCAGGGGAGTCTGAAGGATGCCCATCTTCGTTATTGGTCAATTCTCAACCTGGATTCAAAATCTGGATTTCTGATTTGTGCCAAATTACAATCCTGGCGCCCATTGGATGTCACCTGAATGATGTCACAACCTGCATTTGCTAAACTATGAACTCTGTCATTTCCAGGGCAATTGCTCTACCCATCACCTTTTGTTCTATGTAATTGACCTGTTTTGTCTCTGTATGATTGACCTTTTAATGTAACAAAAGAGTCTGGTGCCGGGTTTTTGTTCACCATTGTAAATCTCTTGTTTTGTAAACTTGTTAGCTAGCAGTAGAACTAGTTGAGCCCCTTGGGTGGAGGGTATAAAAATCTCCTGATAGAAAATGTCAGGAGCGCTCTCAGCACATTTGCACGCAAGACATCGGAACCAAAAAGAGCTGCTCACTTAAGGGACTTTAATAGGCAAAAAGGTTGAGACTAGGGCTTTTCCCGGCACCAGGCCAGTGACGCTTAAACCCCTTTTCAATAAACCAATTTTAATTTTTGCCTATATTAAACGCTTCCTCGTTCTTGGGAGAAGGGCTCCACCAGTGACTCGAACCGAAGTTGTAACTGTATCCAGTAGCCATTTTTCTGGTAACAGTTTTGGTGCCGTGACTCGGATTCGACTGGCATTTCGTGCCTGCCAAGTGACCGTTTTTTTCACAAGAAGGACGAAATCACAAAGGGAGCCACCCAGAACTCTTCAATTTGATCACGCCAAGAAATTAAAAGCTGCAGGATCAGGTAATGTATATTGCGCAACGCACCGGGTACATGAACTTGTTAACTCTGTCTAGATTAGGTTAAGGACTTTTGTGGAACTTATCACCCAAAACCTTGCTTAGCCATTCCAGAACTCATCAGCTGGGACGGCTAACCATTGAACAGCTAAGCACGGATTCATCACCCGTATTAGCCAAATTGCGTTAGGGACTTGAATTGGAAAACTGCAATTAGTAGCACGGCCTCATCACCCGGAGCTACGAAAACCCCCCATTGATCTGCCTACCAAGAAAGGTTGATTCCCTTGAGGAGGCACAAATTCTGGGTGTCGTGGCCAGTAGCGCACTGGAAGTCACTCGCAGGGCAATTGGGTAGCCATCCAAGAAGAGACGATTACTTTGAGGTTGGAAAAATTGTGTTAGGGCAAGAAGAGACGATTACTTTGAGCCAAATGTTGTTGTAATTAACGGTGAACGCTCCCTGTAGGTGAAAGGGGTAACTCGTGATCCGAAAGCCTTTGATCAAAGCAACTAAAATCTCAGTACGTCATGGGTGAACAGCTGAGTGTTCCTACAAAGTCAAAATATGTGACCCTTAAGGGGACGCCCTTATGGAACATACTAAGAAATTGGAAAGACTTAACAGGTCCAAAATCCCGGTTATCGAAGCGTAGACTAAAATACCTGTGTTCAAAGGATTGGCCTACCCAAAAGTCTTTGGCACCTAGCTGGCCCGCAGAGGGCAGCTTAAATGTAGGGAACATAAGGGGACTAATTAGATGGTGTGAGAGTACCCTAGGGAGATCTGATGATCTCGCCTATGCAGTCCTCTTCATGAGGATGCATGATGATCCAGAGAGATTCCCTTGTGTTGGGAACTTGTGCTTTGTAAAGGAAAGCAAGGCCCCTTTAGAGACGGAAGAGGTAAAATGCCTTCCGCCCCCTTTAGACAAGGGATCAGTCAAAATAGAGATGGAAGAGGTAAAATGCCTTCCACCCCCCTTAAACGAAGGTTTAGTTGAAGTAGAGATGGAAGAAGAAATGTGCCTTCCGCCCCCCTTAACTCCCCAGAGTAACCCCGATCTCCAAGGCAATCCAGCCAAAGCCCAACATTCCTTGATGGCATCTGCCCCTGTTGGCATTGAGGCAGAGGTCATTGGGGCAATAGTAAGCAGAGCCATAAATGGCTTAAAGGAGATGATGAGGGAAGAAGTTGGGAGGTTAATTAATAGTATCCCTTTAACGGAAAGGAGAACTATTAAAGCTGACCAAAAGGAGTTCTCCTCAGAGTCAAGTAAAGCTGACAGGTCTGGGGAAGAGTCAATAGATGGAAAAACCCTTAAAGGGAGGCAGGAAAAACCCAAATGCCCATCCCCAGTGTTTAGTAAGTCCAAAGGGGAACAGGCCAGGAAAGAAAAGACCCCCCAGTCTATAAATAGAGGGAAGGGAAGAAAGTTGCCCCTTCAAAACAAGTCACCCTTTCAATCACCTGTTCAAAGATCAGGTGATCAAAAATGTTTGGTTGCAGCTCTTCAAGAGTACAACCAGCCGCAGGGTGGCCCTCCAAACAGTGGCTGGAAGCCTATGCCACAGCTCCAGCCATCCCACAGAGGTAATTGGCAACCTAATTCAAGGGCAGGCCCCCAAGGGAACCCCCAGCCCATCATGCATTCAAAATCTCCATGGGGTAGATGCAAAAATTATAAGAAACAGGGCCACTGGGTTGGAAAAGGCCCTGTGAAAAGACACACCTGTAGACCTCTTGGGCATGTGTCTCCAGGCAATAGAACTTTGAGACGGGTCAGATTCAGGGCCCAGTGGCAACAGGAATGGTACTGGGACACAGGCCAGCCAGTCAAGCAAGAGGAAGGGGAAGGACAAATAGCCCCAAGTAAACAAGATATCCCCAAGTAAACAAGATATCCCCAAGTAAACAAGATAGCCCCAAGTAAACAAGATAGCCCCAAGTAAACAAGGTATCCCCAAGTAAAGTAGCCCCAAGTAAAAAGGTACCCCCTTATAGAAAGTGACCACATGTGAAGCCAAATAAAACCCTTTAAAAAAATTAATAGCATAGAAGGCAATTTGCCATAACAATTGGCAAGGTCCGGGATTTGGCATTAAATTTCCACCCAGCGACCCATATAAAGTTTAATTCTTTTAATAAGATATCCCATATATTTGATTAAAATGCATCTCAAATAAAGATGCCCCCTTATAGAGTTAACCCATGTTGAAAGGCCTAGAGGGAAAGTAACTTCTCATCCCTCTAAGAGATGTACAAGTAAAAAGAAATGTAAACTGAATTGGATGGATGTAGTGTATCAATTTATTAGAATATAATTAGGGTAACTAAGCTAAAATGCATTTTTTTTTTAAAAAAAAAAATAAAATATCCAGGAGATTGCCAGTAAGAGAAGGCAGCCTGGGACAATTGAGTGTTAGTGATAAATTTAAACCAACATAAAGAGCATTTGTGCCCAGGTTGGCCACTAACTGAAGCCACCTGAGATTTTTCCAAGTGTGTAACTGAATGACCTACAAAAATCTGAAAAGGAAATTTGGGAGACCAAAGCATATTCCTTCTACGTGGAGTAAAGGAAGATGCAGATTGACAAATAGGAATGAATGCAGGAGAGGTTTTGAATGGTTATGGAATGACTAAAGGTGCACCTAGAATGCTTGTGAAAATGAAAGAATTGTGTGTTTGTATGGTTGTGTTTAGTGTTGAAACTTGAAGAAACCTTGCCTCAAAAAGAACAAAGAACAGTGGGCTGGCAATTTAACCCATAGCATGGCGAGTAGCCATTAGTGGCATAAAATTGAGTATAATGCATTAAAATGCCCTGCTACCCCTTAAATTTGGGTTTACAAATGCAGTGGCTAAACTATTTATAGACAATTTCTCTTAAATGGGAATTGTAGAAATTAAACAGCCATAGCATCAGCTCAAGTAATTGGGATAGAATTGGGAACTAGGAACATACAGCAGCAATTTGGTATGATGTATTGCAGATCTCTTTAAAATTAAGATTTGCAGAAGTTAGGACAACTGGGATAGATTAATTGAATATCCCTTTTCCATAGAAAATTGGTATGCAACCAAAATTATATTGAAAGTGTATATGCATTCACAAAATTGGCTTTCAAAATGTAAAATCACTAATGGTGTGTAAATTGGAAAAATAAATGTTCTCCCTTAATTCATACAAATAAATTGCTAGGTTCCAAGAGTAAATAAAGGTTTTTGGATTCTTTGGGTCCAGAACATTAAAATCGTTCACAAAATACTGCTAGACCTTACCTAAATCCTTAATGAAAGGGGGGAGAGACTCCATAGTAGGAATTTGCCTGCTAGAAAAAGTAACAGGGAAAGTGACTGCAGTTTGGGTCACCTAGATGCCTTTTGTGTAAGAGTTAACATCAATTTGGTCTCAGCTTAAACAGCGAGGCAGGGAGTTCCCCTGGACACCTCAAAAGGCATTCACATGTTCTGTAATTTCGGACCTCTGGTGTAGCCAAATAAAATCCTAGACATAGCGCAAAAGTCCAATGGCAAGTGCCATCAAATCTGTCTGTGGGAAAATGGCAAAGGAAGATGGCACATGTGTTGCAATTCCTTTCAGGGTTCAGAGATTGGGACATGTTAGAGTGTGGAGGTGTCCAGGAAAGGAATCTCTGCTCAAAAGACAATCTGCGATTTCAAACAGCCCCTTTCATTAGGGCAGAACAACATTGGGCTCTGGGGGTTCCAAATAGACAGTCATGATCCTTTAAATTTGGAAAACAGGAGCTCACCCTCACCATTCTGAGGAGGAAAGCTGGTGTGCTAGCAGTATTGCAGTAAAAATAGTAAAGTGTCTAAAGGCCAGGTTCATGGCACGCAATAGATTGGAAAGCAGTACTAGCTAAGAGTTTGTTTGAATGAAGGGAGAAATGTTACTTATTGTATAATTGGAAATAGGTCGCTAACACTGAGATGCTTAGGCACAGATAATTGTTGTCTATAAAAGCCAATACTTGCCTATGTTTGGAAATATTTTCATGTACACGGTACTTTTCACCTGGAAAGTTTGGTTGCTTAAAGGAAAATGAGAATTGCTGTTATAGTGAAAGGTTAAACCTAGATGCATACACACCATGGTTGCATGTTATAAGTGTTAGAACACATATGATCTACTTTTGGCTGTTGTAAAAGGTTGACTCTGTGCAACATTGCCAGGGGCATAAGGAGAACCCCAGTAATTAACCTAAATTGGAACTTGAAATATCAGATTTGTGATTGCAGCTAAGATTTTGAACCCAGGTCCCTTGACCATGGAAGCTACAACACAGTATGGCAATGGAATTTTTAATGGTCTCACATTGCCCTTGGCAGCTGATGAGACAAAATCAGTCTATGAATAATGGACTGCATATATATATATATTATTTTTTTTTTGCCTCATTGAGGCATTAATTAAATGGCCCTGATTTTCTCTATAACAGGAAAATTCAGGGAGTGCTTCAGAAGGTGTGTATGTTGAATGTGTATTCTCCCTAAATTAGCTTCCTGTTGGTTTATAATTGGCCTTAGTGAAATATATAAAGGGAGTTGTTTGCATTATTTAATTGCTTAGTTTAGAAATTTAGTTCTCTCTCATTTTCTTCATTTTCCTTTTGCCAGTGTCCTTTAAAGGAAGGCATTAGGGTGATCTATGTATTCTATTTTAACATTGCAAGCCAGCAAAGGTCATGTTTGTATGGATTTCATGAAACTTTGGTATGAGTGGCTTCCATGGAAAGTGTATCCTTCGCACCTTAGAATTCTTTCTCTCATCCTACGGATAGCAGAAATTCAAAGAAACTTCAATATCCCCATGTTTTGCAGCTTGCTAGGACATCTAGTGGAGTGAGGGATGTCATTAGCCCCACTAGCTAATGAAGTATCTTTAGATTCCAACATTTGGGAAAAGAATGGGGGTGGGGGTGCTACGTGTGTGTTCTCTCTCTCCCCCCACAGGTAATGAAGACCTGGATACAGAACACACTGCAATGAAAAGCCCTCTCTCTGGCTCTAAGGGAGAAAGGATTTGGTATCAGTATTGTTTTTCTCTCATTGGGTTTTACTTGGGAAGCTGAACTTATCAGGATTAATGTGCAAAAGTAGGATCTCCACTGAAACACATGTGGACAGACCAATATAGGTGGCAACCAGCCTCATTGTCTCTTTCTCTTCTGCACGCGCTGGGAGCTTTTGTGTGCAGCCCTGCACATGCAGGAGAAAGGGCAGCCCACATTAACAGGCCAGACCAGTCATCATGTGCCAGACTGTGTCTGGACATGAGAGGAATGGGGGAAGGACTGTAACCCCATTTTCAGAAAATGCACCCCCCAGTCTTTTATTTCTATCTTTCTATCCCCTTTTATTAAAGTTATTCCATTTTATTCCTCTCAAATAAACTTATTTCACTTACTATTCTGCCACACATGTTTAGAATTGATTAGGCTTATGTGTACACAAGCACCACTCTGACCATGCACCCATTCACACACACTTGAAGGTATATACTGCAAGGGTTGACACAACAGACTTGGCCCCTTTCACTCCTATTATTTCATTGGCAGTTATACCTGGGATGTGAGATAACTTAATAAAAATGTTTTCGAATACCTGGAACTGTTCTATTCAAGATAGCATATTTCCTTTGCTCTGTATAGATTATGTCCCCCCAAAAGACTCTAAAATATTTTAGATTTGATTTTAACATGCTCTGTTTGTATCTCAAATCAGGATCTTTTCTTGCACCTCAGCCTATCTCCTGCAAGCATCCAGGAAGGCTCAATGCCACAGGAAGCCATCACTTCACATTTTGCCTCAAGCCACCTTGATTCCTCTGTTTACTTGTTGTATTGTTTTGTTTACTCTTGCACCTGGCATGCTCATTGTTTTTGGGACCCCTCCTGTATTCAATTGTAGATAGTGCTTGGGCTGACTCAGGATAGATTAATTGTTGGGTGGGAATGGAATTTTGCCAAGAGCCTCAAAGCAATGCTCCTCCTCAGGGGAGTCTGAAGGATGCCCATCTTCGTTATTGGTCAATTCTCAACCTGGATTCAAAATCTGGATTTCTGATTTGTGCCAAATTACAATCCTGGCGCCCATTGGATGTCACCTGAATGATGTCACAACCTGCATTTGCTAAACTATGAACTCTGTCATTTCCAGGGCAATTGCTCTACCCATCACCTTTTGTTCTATGTAATTGACCTGTTTTGTCTCTGTATGATTGACCTTTTAATGTAACAAAAGAGTCTGGTGCCAGGTTTTTGTTCACCATTGTAAATCTCTTGTTTTGTAAACTTGTTAGCTAGCAGTAGAACTAGTTGAGCCCCTTGGGTGGAGGGTATAAAAATCTCCTGATAGAAAATGTCAGGAGCGCTCTCAGCACATTTGCACGCAAGACATCGGAACCAAAAAGAGCTGCTCACTTAAGGGACTTTAATAGGCAAAAAGGTTGAGACTAGGGCTTTTCCCGGCACCAGGCCAGTGACGCTTAAACCCCTTTTCAATAAACCAATTTTAATTTTTGCCTATATTAAACGCTTCCTCGTTCTTGGGAGAAGGGCTCCACCAGTGACTCGAACCGAAGTTGTAACTGTATCCAGTAGCCATTTTTCTGGTAACAGAAGCTCCCTCTCCCAAGGATTATGTGTCAACTCTTTGCATGCTGATTTACAATATCCCAAACCTTTGATAGGGGAAGGATACCATTTGTTGCTGTGCCTTGGGCATCAAAATATCTTCAGCCATTATTTGTGAACAGCCACTGCAGAAATCCTCCCTTAAATTGAAATACTTTATAATAATTAAATTGATACATTTTGTTTTATGTTTTGTTTTGTTTTTGTGGTCTGATATGCTTTCATGAACTAACATAGCTACATAATTCTTTTCTACCTTGCTTGAAACAAACATCTCTAAATTACCTTTTTACAGTGCCTACATGCCAAAGATACACAGTCACGTGTAAAATAAACCTTTGTTTAGAAAGGCTGAGAAGCAATAATCGTTCTGTAAAATAAAATAACAGCTGCTGACCATCCAAGAAAGCCAGGGGATATCACCTTGTGCTAACCCCTGTGTTCAAATCCCTGCCACTTTTCCTTGAACTTGCTAGGTAGCCTCAGGAAACAATTGATTCTCCATCAAAATTCTCTGCCAGTAAAATGATCTACTGTACTTTCACAGCTCACTGTAAAAAAAGGAAAGAAATAAAGGCAGCTCTGCAGAAATGATGAATAATAATTACTGCTATGAGGCAAGGCTGATTCCTTTTTAGCACTGTAATATATATTATTAATAATGAAGGCATAACAGAATGCATTATTAAAAAACTATGGATTTTAAAAAACTGATATTTAGAATTTCATTAATTTTCATGTTCTAGGAGCCTATTAAGGAAAAGAAGTTAAGAAACAATATTTGTCATTTCTCTTGAATATTAGAAACAGAAATAATGCAGAGTCAATTACTGATGTTGAGAGAGCTCTGGATATTTCTTTACATTCAGTTGACAGAACTAATGCAACAATGATATGGAGGTTAGGCTTAAAGTTGTCAATATCTCTACAAGTATGGTAAATACTTTAGGTAATGCAGTTTTGCTATTTAAATTAGCATGTTTCAATTTCAATTTTCATTTATATACCGCTCTATCTCAGCCCATCGGGCGACTCAGAGCGGTTTCCAACATGTAACATGTAATGTTCTTTTATTTATAGGCAGAAGATAATTTATTGAACATTTGTATAAAGCATTACGCATTTATTTCTGCCACCTACTTGTTCCTTGAAAAATTTGTATACATCTTTCTCATTCAAGTGTTGATGGAATTCATTATATTGTAAATGAAGTCTTTCTCAGTGATATTTCAAGAAAAACACACTTGGAGGGACTCTTTTTATTAGTAGCACAATCTATCAACTATTCCAACAGCTAACAAGAACATATAATGAAATCTTGTGATGAAAATATTTTCAATGGTATTATATTATTATTTGCATTTACATGACATTACTGTATATGTTTAAGTACAAGCCATTGCTTTATTATGGTGACAGGTAAGTTTATCCTTGTAATTTAAAGCTCCCATGTCTAAAAGCATATATCCAGTGGTGGGCTCCAAATTTTTTTACTACCTACTCTGTGGGCATGGTATGGTGGGCATGGCCAGAGGGAAAGCCCTGTGTTGCATCCAAATTAGGACTACAATACTGTACTTTATTTCAAAACTTGGATGGGCTGGACCAGCCAGAATTTCTGCTACCGGTTCTGGTGAACTGGAGCAAACCTGCTGATGCCCACCACTGCATATATCTGATGCAGCCAGATGGGCAGGAGATAAAGTTACTTTAGGTATATATCATAAACTGCTCTATATGTGTGGGTGCATCATAACAGTACAAAGGACTGTGTGCATATGTTAAAATTCAGTGCTGATATTACACATCCTGCAGGCAACAGATCTGAGGTGTCAGAAAAGGGCAGTTTATAGTTTGTCATTATTGCTCCCAACTTGACTGGTAACCAGTGCAGCTCTCGGAGCAGCACTGTCCATTTATTATTTTTATTAATTTATTTATCCATCCAGCCAGAGTGGACCGGAGGGGCTCTCTAATTATTCCATCAGCTAGAGGGGCTCATCTCTCTAGCACAAGAATGAGGGCCTTCTCTGTGTCCACCCCAACACTGTGGAACCTCCTGCCAACAGAGTTATGGCTCCAGATGGAATTGCTGCCCTTCAGGAAATAACTCAAAACCTGTCTGGCAGCGCAGGTGTGGGTCACCGATGGAAGGATGACCCCCGCCTGCTGGCTGGTATAGATAAGCAGTTCCCTCCCTTTTAGCTTTCTGTTTTAGGGATGGGTGGCGGGGGTGGGTGGGTTGTAAATGTTTTAATGTCCTACGGTGTTTTAAATGTTTTTATAACAGTTTTTGTATGTCTTTTTATGATGCATACAAATCAAATAAATAAATAAACAGGGATGCTGACAGACTTTTTAAACCATGAAGTCTCACTCTTATATCTGACAAAGTGGACTTGATCCACGAAAGCTAGTCTTTAAGGTGTCACAAGGGGGGGAGGGTGTCTTTTTTGTATTTTTTCATTTATTCTGATATGCTTGAACAGACTAACATGGCTTCCACTTTAAAAAAAATACACCAGTGTTACACAGAGGCCTCCACCACCATCAGCTTGCCATCTATAATATCAACTCCATCTTTAATTGCCTTTAGAAGTAATTAAAAACATTGTTTTTCCATCAAGCATTTCCACCTGAAACTCTCATTTAGAAAATAACAAAGATAATGTTGATTTTGAGTTACTAGGCCCATTTTTTCATGGAAATGTTTTAAAAAGCTTTAAAAGTGATTATGGTAATTTGAATCTACACTTGCCATCTGGATGGATATGTTTAATTACTTATTTGTATTGCTTATGTTTTTATTTGTGTGAATAATTTGATTATTATGATTCTGTATATTACTGGTTGGTTTATGTAATGTTGTGAGGTGCACTAACTGAGGCAGGATATAAATCCAATAAACATACAATCTCAGGCTTTGTCCCTGAAATCTTCAGAGAAAAGTTGCTGAACTAGCAACATTAACTGTATCTTTTTTGCCTGTGGTAACAAAATGTCTTGGATTAGCTCTGACTTCAAGAAAACCTTTGTTAAAATGTGTCTTAATGATTAACTATCCTGTCACCTCAATTTACTCTGCATTTCCCAAATGACAAATCTATGTTTGAAATATAGATGCATTTTCTACACTGGACCAAATGTACTTGTTTCAACTTATTCATTACTTCAACAGATAGAAATATATATCGTGAAACATGGCCCTACTTTTTTGTGTATAATGGTTATGACTATTAATGTTTGACCTTGGTATTGGTATCTGGGTAAAAACAATTTGTCTCATGCAATTCTACTTTATATGAAAATTATACACACAATAAAGGTATCGAGCCTGCATGTTATTACTGCAGTTCCATGTTGAATTTTATTTGTCTTATAGCTCAAAATATGTCCTACTGACCTCAACAAACTAGGCAACCCGAATATCATTGACTTTTGTTGTTGTTGTACAGTAAAACCCCGACTTACATATGCCTCGAGTTACATACAATTTGACTTAGTGATTTTGTGCTAAAACCATGTCCTGATTTACACGATTTCCTATGGGTTTGCTTTGAGTTACATAAAGATTATTTTTCCTATGGGTTTGCTTCGAGTTATGTAAAAATTCATTTCCCTATGGGTTTGCTTCGATTTACATAAAATGTATTTTTTCCTATGGGTTTGCTTTGAGTTATGTAAAAAAATTTTTTTCTTAAGGGTTTGCTTCTAGTTACATAAAAAACCAATTTAAGTAAAAGCCTACGGAATGGACTTTTTTTTCGTAAGTAGGGGTTTTACTGTACTGTAAATAGCCAACTTAAACAGCCAATCTTGCAATCCAATCACCCTTTCCTGGAAGCAAGTCCTATTCAACATGAGGGAGCTAACTTATGAGTAAAGACACATATGTTCATGCAATTTTTTACTCCAACTTACTCTTTTGCTGTAACATCTGTTGTATATGTTGTTGTTCAGTCGCACAGTCGACTCCGACCCTTTGCGACCCCATGGACCATTTTCCTCCAGGCACCTCTGTCCTCTACCATCCCCCTCAGCCCTCCCAGCTCTGTGCCCATTGTGTCTATAATACCATCTAGCCATCTCATCCTTGGCCTCCCCCTTCTTCTTTTGCCCTCCACCTTTCCCAACATCAATGCCTTCTCAAGTGAATCCTCCCTTCTCATTTGATGTCCAAAGTATTTTAGCTTCATCTTTACTATTTGTCCTTCCAATGAGCAGTCAGGGTTAATTTCTTCTAAGATTGACCTATTTGTTCTCCTCGCTGTCCAGGGGACTCTCAAAACCCTCCTCCAGCACCACATCTCAAAGGCGTCTATTCTTCTGCGTTCAGCCTTCCTAATTGTCCAGCTCTCACATCCATACATTACTACTGGGAAAACCATTGCTTTGACTATTCTAATTTTTGTTTGCAATGTAATGTCTCTGCTTTTCACTATGTTCCCCAGGTTTCTCATCGCTTGTCTCCAAAGAATCAGTCGCCTTTTTATTTCATGGCTGCAATCCCCATCTGCAGTGATCTTTGATCCTAAGAAAGTAAAATCTGTCACTGCTTCTACTTCTTCCCCATCTATTTTCCAGGAACTGATGGGGCCTGTTGCCATTATCTTGGTTTTCTTGATATTGAGTCTCAAGCCAGCTTTTGCACTCTCCTCCTTCAGCCCAATCAAGAGATTCTTTAGGTCTTCCTCACTTTCTGCCATTAGGGTGGTATCGTCTGCATATCTCAGATTATTGATGTTTCTCCCAGCGATTTTAATCCCATATTGTGATTCCTCCATCCCTGCACTGCGCATTATGTGCTCTGTGTATAGGTTGAATAAGCATGGTGACAAAATGCAGCCTTGTCTTACTCCTTTTCCTATTCCAAACCACTCTGTTATTCCATGTTCTGTCCTAACTGTTGCTTCTTGGTTCGTGTACAGATTTCTCAGGAGGCATATGAGGTGCTCTGGTATTCCCATCTCTTTAATTACTTGCCACATCTTGTTGTGGTCCACACAGTCAAATGCCTTAGTGTAGTCAATAAAACAAAAGTAAACTTGTTTCTGGTATTCCTTTGTTTTCTCCATGATCCAGCGTATGTTGGCGATGTGGTCTCTAGTCCCCCTGCCTCTTCTGAAACCAGCCTGCACCTCTGGTAATTCTCTCTCCACATGCTGCTGAAGTCTGTCCTGTATTATCTTGAGCATCACCTTGCTGGCATGTGGGATGAGCGCGATTGTTCGATAATTTGAACATTCTTTGGCATTGCCCTTTTTTGGGATTGGGACGTATACTGATCTTTTCCAATCCTGTGGCCACTGTTTTGTTTTCCAAATCTGCTGGCATATTGAATGCAGTAATTTGATGCCATAATCTTTTAGCGCTTTGAAAAATTCAACTGGGATACCATCATCTCCACTAGCTTTGTTGTTTGCAGTGCTCTTTAGGGCCTTTATGACTTCACTCTCCAGGATGTCTGGCTCAAGTTCAATTTCTTCATCATTGTGATTATCAGGAGTGTTGAGGTCCTTTTTGTAAAGTTCCTCTGTGTACTCTTTCCATCTTTTCTTAATTTCTTCTGCAGCAACTAGCTCCTTTCCGTCTTTGTCCCTTATCATGGTCATTTTTGCTTTAAATGTTCCCTTGATTTCCCCAATTTTTTTGAAAAGATCTCTGGTTCTGCCTCTTTTGTTGTTTTCCTCCATTTCTCTGCACTGTTCTTTTAGGTAGTTTTCCTTATCTCTCCTTGCTTTTCTTTGAAATTCTGTGTTCAAATGGTTGTATATAGAGACTCGTTTATTGTAAGCTTGAAGAAAAAGCAGTAGAAGTTGGTGATCTCTTTCTGCAGTGGCATTCAATACTCTGAATTTTATTGTGAGCCTATCTGAGAGATAGGAATCAGTACCTTTACCTCAGTAAAGTTCACACTAAAACCCAGAAAGGATTCACTACTTTTGTGAAAACAGAATTGCCAGCCACCACTGGGCAGTGACAGTCTCTCTCCCCACCTTTGGTATGTAAACTGCTCTCAGAGACTTCTTTGCTTTACATATTGTAACAGAAGTTCTTTATATGATATATACTGTATTCAGTTTATCTTCTCATGCATTAGAGAAAAGGAGGAAATTAATAGTACAGTACTAGATAAATGTTGACTTGCCATTCAACAATAGATTCAATGGGTCTATCAATGGGTCTTATTTTTGGCCTGACAAACAGATTTTGTCCCATGCCTGTTGTTCATTGACCATGGCCCAACTTATCCCTATTATTCTAGAGCAGTGGTGGCAACTATGGCACGCATGCCAGAGGGGGCACTGAGAGCCCTTTCTGTGGGTATGCCTGCCCCTCTGCCCAGCAACTCAATGGGAGCACTTCCTCTCCCCCCAGCACAGTTCACCCTGCCACTCTGTGGTGTGGATGGCATCTTGTAGAGTTTGGGCACTCCGTCTCTAAAAGGTCTGCTATCACTGTTCTAGTATATATATGTAATTTGCATCAAAGCAATATGATTATTTTTTTGCTATAAGAATAAAATTTATCAAGCTATGTTTAATAAATTTTCAAAAATAAATAAAATCAGCTTTCTGTAATAATCTTGCAATGTCTTCAGAAGTTGTTTTTCATCTTCGTCTCTGGTATTAAAAAGCCTCAATTCTCCTGTGACTTAACATTCTGTGATCCAAGCTACCGCAGTGCGATTGCATGTCGTGTATGTCAGAGATGACTTTACTCTGAAGGCCTGAGCTTAGTGCCTCTTTCAAGCATCTTGGAAGAAGATTACACCCATGTAATAGCATACAATCCTGCTGCAATCCTTGAGGGGGTGGGGAATAGTTATTTTCAGTTGATTCAGACAAGCCACCCTTGAGTCCTCATATAATTCAGAAACTAAATGTTATCTCTGGGGCTGAAAGAAAGCTTCAACTGCTGGCATGTTCCCAAGCTGCCTGTCAAGGATGAATATCTACGTCATCTCAAGACCATATATGGGAAGTAGCTCATACTGCTGAGCCGGATTGCAATAGTATTCAAGAGGGTCATCTCTGAGACAGAGTTCTGCCTTTTGCAGACAACTGCCCTCTAAATTGAGTGCATCTTCTTCAGATTTAAATGGTGGCATGGAGATGCCACCCAAAGCTACATTTCTTTCAAATTATCTTTCACTCTACAGAGAAAACCTCACAGCCACAGTTTGATTCCTAACACTTCTTTTTCTGGCTTTAAGCCTTCTTAAATTAGTAAGCCAACCAGTGTAGTTTAAGTGGCTGGAGTGACAGATTAGGCCTGGCTGGATCTGCCTTCAAATCCATGCTTATTTAACTTGAAGTTTACACTGGGAGATCTTGGGATACCCACTATCTTATTTCAACCTAAACTAGGTTTGCCATAATTCTCTCCTGCCAAACTGGGACAGCCATTGCATTCTTCAAACTGCACATGCATTGGATGTGGCTGTCAGGGAGACTGCGGCTCTAAGATCCCACAGAATCCCTGTCCAGGGCAGACAGGGAATACCGACCCTATGCAATTAACCCTTTGCGGTCACATGAAGAAGGAATCCTCCATCCACATGAAGAAGGAATCCTCCATCCCAGTGTATGGTAGAGAGGTGGCTTCTTAGATATGGGTATTTCTTGCCTCCTCCTGGCTTTCAAGGAAAAGGTCTGAGGATGACTCCTTGTCCCCCAAACTTCAAGGTGAGCCAAAAGATTTTTGCAAAGAGTTATTTCACTGCCTCCGTGCCTTTCTTTCAATTATCTCGCTTGCAAGTGTCTCCTCTACCCGGCGGGCTTCTCAGGGTGCTGTTTTGCCTTCACTGCTTTCAAGGATAATTGAAAGAAAGGCAGGGAAGCAGTGAATTAACTATTGGCAAAAATCCCTTGGTGAGGGGTGATCTTGCTTCCTTTGTTCAAATTTAAAAATCTGGAACTTTTACATGCTTTTTCTTGAACCAGCCAGGACAGCTTGAATCCGGGAAAATCCTGGAAAACTGGGACATATGGCAACCCTAACCTAACCTACCTCACAAGACTGTTGGGAGGATAATTTTGTAGTGCAGTTAAAGATGGCAGATGGCATCCTAGGGTCCTTAGAGAAAGGACCAGGGCTGAGTTAGCAGTTTGCCCACCCTGGCAAAGTGTGGTTTCTCATAGGAATGCATTGAAAAGAGGCTTTGTTGCCCATCCTGAAAAAATATTTGCCCACCCACTTCTAAAAATCCTGGCTATGGCCCTGGACGCTGTGGTAGGCAAAAAAAACCCCAAACAATCTTGTTAATATTGCAGTAAGACAAAAAAATTACCTGTTCCCTTTTCAAAAATTCTACTTGTGGATCATCATTTGCCACCCGAACCCATTAACCAGACACACACTAAATTAAAATATTGTGAATTAAGAGCCCTGGTGGTGCAGTGGTTAAACTGGTGTACTGCAGCCAAAAAGTTGTGAGTTCAATCCTGACCAGGACACATCCTTCCAACCTTCCAAGTTTGGTAAAATGAGTACCCAGCATGTTGGGAGCAAAGTGCTAATTAACTTGTAAACTGGCCAGAGTACACTATGCACTATAGGGTGGTATATACCGGTATGGTTGTTAGTGTGCCTCCGGATGCAATTCAAGGTGCTGGTGATTACCTTTAAAGCCCTACATGGTAGTGGGCCAGGATACTTAAGAGACCGCGCCACCCCAAGAACATCTGTCCACCCCACCAGAGCAGACCGGAGAGGCTCTCTCATTGTTCCATCTGCTAGAGGGGCATGTCTCTCTAGCACCAGAAAGAGGGCCTTCTCAGTATCTGCTCCGGCCCTATGGAACCTCCTGCCAATTGAGCTGCGCCTCCAGACAGAGTTGCTGCCCTTCTGAAAAGGGTTAAAAACCTGGCTGGCAGGGCAGGTGTGGGGCACCAGTGGCATGGTAACCCCGGCCTGCTGGCTCTCTCTCTCTCTTAAGCTTTTAATCTTTTTAAAATTGTTGTCAGTAGTTTTTTTATTGGGTTTTTATTGATTTTTTTTTTAAAAAACTGCCATTGGTTTTATTTTCTGTGAGCCGCCCAGAGTCCTCGGAGTTGGGTGGCAATACAAATTAGAATAAATAAACAAATAAATAAATAACTATTGTATTACTATGGTCTTTGTTGTGTAAATGTTGTGTTCTAAAGCATGTGCCTTTAAACAATGTATCTATCCATGTGTATCCAATGTAACCTTTTCCATGTGTAACATGGTAACCTCAGCTGCATCACTGTAACCCTAATAGGACGCGAGCTAGTGACCACTAGATGGCAATAGCGATCGTCCAAGCTCATTGATCCAAGACTCACCTAAGAGCAACAGTGCGGGAAGATTCCCGCCTCCACCTTCACCTGGACAAGAAGGGCGTGACCTGAAATGAGGTCACGCGGACAGTAGCCAATAGACTGTCAAGGAGCCACATCCAAATGTATAGCCACTGCATATATTGAGCTGTTCGTCCGCCATTACCACATGTTCCCTCTGACCGGCATGTAATAAAGTTGTGTTAAGCCAGCTCTTCGGCTGTCCTGGTGTCTTTGGTCCAATACACTAAAGTAAACACCCAAACTCCATGTGATTTTTTTTTGTCTCCCGTTCTTTCAAGGGGAAAGACTTCACAGCTGCTCAGAATATATGAGTGCCACTTCACTTTCCCCATTCCCCAAGCGAGGGCCTTGGACCCAGGCCCAGCTTAAGCCCCCACCCGCAGACGCCATTCCTCCAGCCATTGACCGCCAGCGTGTGTTGCAGCCACAGCGACGGGCGTGGTCGCTGCCGGTTCGCATCCGGACAGCTGTCTTCTCCTCCTAGAAAAAGAGCCACCTGGGTTCCCGGTTACACAGGAACAGACTTCATAGGGCAGTGTGTGTATTACATGTGTAATACGTACCTGCATATATATGTGTGTGTAGGTACGTATTACATGTTTATAACGTGTTACATGTGACAGAGCCATAGCCAGAGGGGGGCCCTGGCCCACACTGAGATAGCAGTTTGACCACCCTGGCAAAGCACGGTTTCCCATAAGAATGCACTGAAAAAAGGCTTTCTTGCCCTTCCTGAAAAAAATATTCACCCACCACATCTAGAATCCTGGTTATGGCACTGCGTGTGTATAATGTATATTACACATGTATAATTGCATGTGTCATATAACATGAGTGGTGTGTGTGAGAGATACACTTATAGTAAAGGTAAAGGTTTCCCTTGCTCGAAAGCCAGTCGTATCCGACTTTGGGGTTCAGTGCTCATCTCTGTTTATAGCCAAAGAACCAATGCTGTCTGCTTCTGCAGACGTTTCCTGTGGTCATGTGGTAGGCATGACTAGACACCAGAGCACACAGAACGTTGTTACCTTCCCACCAGAGTGGTACCTGATTATCTACTTGCAATTTCTTGGTTTCGAACTACTACATTGGCAGGAGCTGGGACAAAGACGGGAGCTCATTCCGTCCTGCAGTACTTGGGGGAATCGAACTGCTGACCTTCTGCCTCCCAGTCAGTGTCTTAGCCACTTGAGCCGCAGCAGAATAATTACACGTGTCATATAATGGCACAAGGTGTGTGTGATACACATGTATATATACAGGTACTATTACACGTGTATCACATACACACACACACACACACACACACATATCTCATGTTATTATATAATTTCGCCTCTCGGACACCTCCCTGCCCAGAAACAAACACTGTCTTCGTGAGTCTCACCACCCGCCACCAAGACACGACCCCGGTTCTCCTCAGAAGGAATATTTATTTATTTATATTTATTATTTAGATATCTATACCGCCCACTTGGCCAAGGCCAACTCAGGGCGGTTCAGAATCATAATAAAACCATGATTAAAACAGCTTAAAAACTACCTTCCCCCTAAAAAATACAATGTGGCACGTCGGGCGACAGGGTGGCCAAAACGTGACACTCCCCCCAAAAAACAAAAACGAAACAGCCACTCTCCCTCCCTCCCTCAAGGCCATAAGCTTTCCATATGGATTTTAACTTTCCACGTCGAGACCACGGGCTTTCCTTAGGACCGGAGGACCCCTTCACCCCCACCCCACTTCCCTTGCAAAGCCCCGCTCCGCCCTAGGCTGGGAAGGGGGCGCTGCGCTCTTTCTCGTTGCCTCCCGCGGCTTTAACCCGGCTTCTCTGGCGGGAACCCGAGCAGCTGGAACCGCCCTATTCTCTCTCTCTCTCTCTCTCTCTCTCTCTCTCTCTCCCCCCCCCCCCCCCGCATCCCCGGGCGGGAGGGCCTGGGCCAGCCTCACTTGCTAAGTCCCACCCGCCGCTCCCCTGCCATTGGCCAGTGGGTGGGAAGGAGGCGGCTCGCCATTGGGTGCCGCAGGCTTCGTTGCGCAGAGAGCGAGCGGGAGCGCCACAGGGAGAGATTGATTGAGAAGGAGGGAGGGCGAGAAAGAGAGGGAGGAGGAGAGAACTCGGGGCGGGTGTGGGACGTGCCTGGGCTGGTCCCTCCTGGGTCCGGGCGGCAGCTTTGGGGGTGGTGGGACTCCTCTCCTGGCAGCGCCCTTTGTCCAGGCTAGCCGCTGGAGGGGGCGGGAAGGGAAGGCGCAGCCGGGGCGGGGGGAGAACTTTTATTCCTATTCTTTCGGTGGGGCGAGGCTGCACGGGGTCCACGCGGAGCTGCTTCCATAGCGCGGACACAAGAAGGGTGTGTGGGGGTGTGTGGGGCGCTGTGGAGGTTTGGGGCTCGTTGCTGGAGGAGTCCCCCCTACTTCGTGTATTCCACCTCCCAGGCGGTGGCAGTGGCTGGGAGAACCACCGGGAGAACCACGGACTTTTTTCTTTTGGCAAGGCGCGACCCTTGGAGGCGGGCGCTGCAGACAATGCTCAGGGCGAACGAGTGGACTGTGGCACGGACTTAGCCCGGGACAACAGCAACTCCTCCCGGACTGGGAAAGAGTTCGCCCCGGGCTTTGCTGGCTGGCTGCGTTTCCCGGTTCTTCGTCGCAGCTGCTCCCGCTGCGCTTAGGGATGGTGCCGGCTCCAGGATTAGCCTAAAGTCCTCTCTCGCGCGCTCTCCTCCGCTTCTTCCCTTCGCCGATCCTGCTTAGTTAGCGCTTGCGGGTCCGGCGGCGTGGGACAGCCACGATCAGGAGTGGAGTGGCTCTCGCCTACCCCCTGCCCTCGCTTCAAGACGATCGCCCTTCCCGACGACAATCGGGCACAACTAGACACCCTTTGGCAAGGCTAAATTTTTTTTTTTAACAACTCTTGTTTCCCCGTCGGAGTGCCGTGTGGAGGATGTCAACCCCGGGCAGATTCAAAAAGGACAAAGAGATCATAGCCGAATATGAAAGTCAAGTGAAAGGTAAGAAAAGAAAAAGGGTGGGGTTGTGGGAGTGTGTGTTTGTATCAGGATACACACACACACACACACACACACACACACACACACACACACAAGATCATTTGCTCCGTATTAATGCAGAAGAACTGGCATACACACACGAAAGATCATTTGCTTCATATTAATTAATGCAGAAGAACTGGCACACACACACACACACACACACACACACACACACACACACACACACACACACACACACACACACACACACACGCGATCATTTGCCCCATATTAATGAAAGCAGAAGAACTGCCATCCTCTGGTTCTGTATATGCAGCCTCTAACATGGGTTATGATCCTCCCCTAGATCTCCCCCCACCCCTCCAAACAATAAAAAATGGCAATGGTTTATTGGTTTGAATGCTTGGAGGAAAGCCCACTTTATGCATCACTCCGCTGATTGTGATACATTGCTCTCGGTGTGTCAGCTTGTGTCATGGGGCGAAACACAACCATTTTAGGTGATAAGTGTTGCAACTTCCAGCTGGAGACTTGTGACAGTCATCCAGTTAATAAAAATCAAAGTGCAGAAGAAAATATGTGAGTAGGTGGGATGTTGGAAGGCCAGTCATTTGGATAGCCCACCCCTAAAACCCCACCCCCACCCCACATCTACTCTAGTTAGAGTTAACCTTGAACCACAATTAATCTAGAAGTGAGGACTTGGCACCTCTGCCGCCTGATTCTACAATTCTGACAACACAGATAATAATTTCAGTGCTTAATTTCACTTTGCGCTGCTCTTTGAGAGAGGTGTGTATAATATTTCTGTATCTGTACTTGACAGATTCTGCTTGGCATCAGTCTAGCAGAGGGAACAGTGGTGGCTAGATCACAACTACCATGGATTGTATGTGGAACAACTGCTGAGTGTCTGAATTTTCCATATAAGCATTTAGGAATGTGCAGTAGACTTTTAAAACCCATCTTTTGACAGTAGAATTGAGAAAGAGAAGTATCAGCCTTTGACTTTTTTATATGTACACCAGTTTCGTTTATCTTCATTGATTATTATTTTTTCGACACACACTGGTGATGTGTTGCAAAATTTTAGATCACATTGCATGAGTACTGCTTTCATATCATTATATCTTGAATTCCTGGTAAATCACCCTTATTCTGTAGATCTTGGCAGCCTTTGAATAAAAAAATGTATTTTTACAAGCAAAACTGACCTTCTGCTGATGTGTGAGCTCATAGATTGTGTTGATGCATGTTCTTTACTCTGGTGGCTGAAAACTAACATGGGCTATATTGGAGCTTGCTTGCTTGATTTTTCTGCATATGCAATAAAACTTTTATGTTTCAGTTTTATGTTTGCTTTCAAGAAAAAAAATGAAATGTACACAGATACAATTTGTGATATATGCTGATACCAGGAACTTATTTTTCACATAGCACTCATTTGGCATCTGTCTCTCCCCCACCCCACCCCCAAGTTAATCATTATATTGGGAAGTAAAGTGGCAGCCACCCACTTGCTTGCTTTCTCTCTTTCCCATCATCCAAGGATGTGATCACTCTCTCCCCATCATTCTTTTGCCTCTGTTTGTTTCCCCAGCAGATAGTTCACTTGCATCTTCATTTCCCTGTCCTCATCTTTAGCCTACCCCTACTTTTCAATTCCAATGGAATGAGCGCCCGTCTCTGTCCCAGCTCCTGCCAACCTAGCAGTTCAAAAGCAAGAAATTGCAAGGGATAAATAGAGTGCTTTGGAATAGGAAAAGGAGTAAGACAAGGCTGCATTTTGTCACCATGCTTATTCAACTTATACACAGAGCACATAATGCACAATGCAGGGATGGAGAAATCACAATATGGGATCAAAATTGCTGGGAGAAACATCAACAATTTGAGATATGCAGATGATACCACCCTAATGGCAGAAAGTGAGGAAGACCTAAAGAAGCTCCGGCTTAGGTTGAAGGAAGAGAGTGCAAAAGCTGGCCTGAGACTCAACATCAAGAAAACCAAGATAATGGCAACAGGCCCAATCAGCCCCTGGAAAATAGATGGGGAAGAAGTAGAAGCAGTGACAGATTTTATTTTCTTAGAATTAAAGATCACTGCAGATGGGGACTGCAGCCATGAAATAAAAAGGAGACTGATTTTTGGGAGACAAACTATGAGAAACTTGGGGAATATAGTGAAAAGTAGAGACACCATGCTGCAAACAAAAATTTGTATAGTCAAAGCAGTGGTATTCCCGGTGGTAATGTATGGTTGCGAGAGCTGGACCATTAGGAAGGCTGAGCGAAGAAGAATAGATGCTTTTGAAATGTGATGTTGGAGGAGAGTTTTGAGAGTCCCCTGGACAGCAAGGAGAACAAATAGGTCAATCTTAGGAGAAATCAACTGTGACTGCTTCTTAGAAGGTCAAATAGTAAAGATGAAGCTAAAGTACTTTGGACATCAAATGAGAAGAGAGGATTCACTTGAGAAAGCCTTGATGCTGGGAAAGGTGGAGGGCAAAAGAAGGGGCCGGCCAAGGATGAGATGGCTAGATGGTACTGTAGACACAATGGGCACAAAGCTGGGTGGGCTGAGGAGGATGGTGGAGGACAGAGGTGCCTAAAGGTCAATGGTCCATAGGGTCGCAAAGGGTCGGAATTGACTGCGCGACTGAACAACAAAAATAGGGACCACTTGGGTGGGAAGGTAAATAGCATTCCACACGCTCTGGTGTCTAGTCATGCCTTGCCACATGTCCATGGAAATGTCTGCAGACAGAGACAACACTGGCTCTTTGGCTGTAAACAGAGATGAGCACTTAACCCTAGAGTCAGATATGACTGGCTTTTGAGCAAGGGTGACCTTTACCTTTGCCTTACTTTTAAATTCATGTTGTTTCAGGAAAGGCATTGGAATTGGTTGTCATTTTAGCTTTTTCTAGTGAGATCTTTCTTTACTCTGAGATACATGGACTAACTCAGTTTGTTTCCCCCTTCAGCAAGGGGCAGTTGTTAAAGATGTCCACAGATTGGCATAGTAAGGGAAATTTGGTGCTGCACTTCCTCCACTTGGGTGAAAGAGACCCAGCTGTGACCAAGGGGTTGGGAAACAATTCTTGGAGGAAAGAAACAGGAGATAGTTTGCTTTTAAAAGCTTTCTTGTTTCTTTAGTTCTTGTGTTGCCCATCTGTCTGTCTGATTTCTATCCTGCCACATAGATTTTTTTATTTGGTTGCTTTCTTTTATTTCTGCTCCATTTACGCCGTCCTTTCTTCTTGTTTATATATTTCCCCCTTTTTTGTTTGGTTTTGCCTTCATTCTCACCTTTTAAAATTTTCAAGCACTGAACCCTAGTATCAGATGCAACTGGCTTTCTAACAGGGGTGACCGTTATCTAATCTTCTCTTTTCCCCCATTTCTCCCTCTTTGGCTTGTTTTGCTCCTTCTTCATTTACTCAGAGCCTCAAATATATCAGCAGCTCTGAGCCAGAGGAAGTTGAGATAAGTTGTCCCTCCCCTGGTCACACCCAATGCAATCACCATTCAAAATGTGTTCTACTCCATCCCAACAGCATGTAACACTATGTGTTATGCAATATGCCTAGGAATACTAGGAGGTCTGTATGGAAGTAAATCCCACTGAGTTTCATGTGGATACATAGAGTACAAAGGAGGTTGTGACTGCCGAGCCAGTTGTCTGCTTGGAAGAAAAAGGTAGATACATTTCAGTAGCAGAAAGGTTTTCCGTGCCTGGATGTCTTAAATCTTTCTTTATTGCAGGGGTGTGGTGAGCAGTGGACACATGTATTGGCCCTAACCCTAACTTATGGCCTTATGAAGGAGAGAGGCAGGAGAACATCTGTAAGAGAAATGATATTTAGGGTGTAAGAATCAGGAACCCAGCAGTGTCAATTGTGATTGGCAATATCTCTCCAGGTTTCAGGCAGGTTTTTTTTCTGTGGTGGCTTAGTGGTTAGGATGCTGAACTTGATGACTGGAAGGTCGACAGCTGCATGACAGAATGATCTTCCATCTCTGTCCCAGCTCCTGCCAACCTAGTAGTTCGAAAGCAAGAAATTGCAAGTAGATAACTAGATACCACTTCAGTGGGAAGGTAAGCAACATTCTATGCACTCCAGTGTCTAGTCATGCCTGCCACATGTTCACAGAAACATCTGCAGGTGCAGACAGCACTGGCTCTTTGGCTATAAATGGAGATAAGCACCACACCCTAGATCCAGATATGACTGGCTTTCGAGGAAGGGCAACCTTTACTTTTTTCTTATCTGTACCCAGAAGTTCTTGGTGTTCTCTGCTGGCCTTCATCTAAGACAAGGATTCACAACCTACATCCCATGGGCCCAATCTGCCCACGGCGCCAATTAATCAGGCCCACAGTGAGGATCCTGGAGCCTCTGCTGCCACCGGAAGCACCAGAAGCAGCAAAAATGCCATGAAAACAAAATGCCACGAATAAAGCTGGGAATGCAGTGAAAATGCACTGCCCTTGCTCCTGCCAACATGGGAAGCAGCTGAAGTGGTGAAAACAGCCGAGATCACCCCAGTAATGCTGTCACTGCCACTGGAAGCACCAGAAGCAATGGGAGGAACCACGCCTCCGGCCCGCTCACCTTTATGAGGGGGCATGGTCTGGCCTGCGGCACGGAAAGGTTGCAAACCCCTGAGAAGAAGTCCCAACTAAGTCTAGCCCTGTTTAGATTCTGAAATCAGATGGAACGTTGTTTAGCATAGTATGTGTTGAGACTTGGGTTTAATGGCTACATTTTGGTCTCCCAAATACTTTGCCTTTTTATAAAGTGAATTTCTGTTACAGCAGAAGGAGGCGTGGGTTCAGTGGAGCTGTTCTCTATGCGAGCTCCACCTTCTCTATCTCTGTTTACTGTAAGCTGCTTTTCTCTCTGCCCTGACAGTCACAGTACAACCAACCAACACTTAAATACACTGACGTATCTCAAACCTGTCATCTTCACTCAGTGAAAAAGCTGGGTCTTTATAGGCAAGGATGTTCTTGTGGTGATGAATTTGCCCTAACTATCTTTTTTAAAGCAGAGATACACTAAAACGTTAGCATACATACAATTGTGGCCTGTGCCTAAGTTTTCAGCAAAGCTGCCTCTCATACATGGGTGTGTAAAAATTAGTAGATAGTAGGCTGCATAACTGTTCCATGGTATGTGTCCCAGAGCATTTTGCTGTTGCCAGAATGTTGGTAGGATAACAGGGCGCTGCATTCCTACCACATCTTCTTTTATATCCATCAAGAGCTCTTTGTGCTAGGCCTGAGCTTTTGTAACTGAAAGGGGGGAGGGTATTTTAGCAATTTTGAGAGATGGGGAACTTGCAGTTTTAGGGGGAGGACTGAAAGTCGGCTAGTGCTTCTATACTTCCCATTGGTTAACAGTTGCTGCTGCTGTTCTGAGGAAACCCATTAGTCCTGGTGACTAAGAATTTAACGAGATAATACTCTCCAATGTTATCTATGTGTCTTATAGATATCATCTGTAGGGCAAACAGGGAACTGAATAGAAAACCCTAGAAAGGATTGCCATAAGTCAGAACTGATTTGACTGCATGCAACGATTAATTCTTAATTCCTTTCTTGCTGTTAAGATGATGCCTGATTTAATTGTATTTGGGGTGGGGGAGAGGGTGTGTCCTTTAGATGGCGGTTTGGCCTGTCTGTCATTTTTAAAAGCCAGAAATGTCTTATTTATATGGGTTTTTAGAAAAGCATTGTTAGAACTGGTAGTCCAAACCTGCTTTGTCTTTTGTCCTGTGAATGGGGATAAATCGAAATAAACAAATAAAAATGATGGCACTTTGCATAATTTGTGCAAAAGCATTATAAGAAAGCAAAAATGGTGGCATCTTTTTTTTATTAATAAACAGTATAAGCCTCTGTTAATTATTTAATTAATTTTATTTATTTATTACATTTATATCACATCCATCTGGGATATTATCCCACTCTGAGCAGAAAACAACAGATTAAAAGATTTTCACAAATATTGTAACAACATAAAATTAAACATAAAATGAATACAGTTGGAGCAAAATGCTAATTTACTTGTGAACTGCTCAGAGAGTGTGCTAAACACTATGGGGCAGTATATAAGTGTAATTGCTATTGCTATAAGATGTCATCATCATCATCATCATCATCATCATCATCAGAATAGTGTGGCATCAAGTAAATTCTGAATTATAAGGAGCCTTTCCATGATTGTACAGGTAGATAATATTCCAAAGTGCTTTCCTATTTTCTTCTGGGGCTTACCTGTGACTGTGCATCTTGCCTAAGGTCATACAGGCTGGGTCTTCTCCCAGGAGGCTCAGTGGAGAGTCGAACTCCCAACTTCTGGCTCCCCAATCAGATACCTAAACCACTGAGCTATCTAGTATCAAAAAGCAGTGTTGCCAGAGGAGTTAAAGCGGAAAGAAGAACCTAAAGTGCAGGTAAAGGCTTGATAAAATGCCATGATTAACATCATTTTCCTTTTTGAAATGGTAGCCATGTTAGTCTGTGTTTCAAGCATATCAGAGAATAAAAAATAAAACAAAAAGACAAAAAAAATGTGGTGGCACATTAAAGACTAACTGCTGTATTTTAATGTTATTTCGTGGATCAGGTCCACTTCATCCATTCTCTGATATCCTTTTCTTTGATGGTAGTAGTTTATGGGATCTCATTTTCCAATTTCAGATAAAACTGAAGACCCCAATTTTAAATATGGGAAATGACAGTAAACATAGAACTTGAAAAATTATTTTAACGTTTGGTACAGGTAACTAACATGTAACTAAAATCTTCATCTGTGATTTACGGAATGATTTTATGTTTGTGTAACCCGTTGCCTGGGGGTGGGGTGGGGACACACTGAGCACGAATGATGTTGGAATAGAAGATGTTAAATAAAGTATTCATATACTGTATTGTGCTTTAACGATAAGAACAGCCAAACTCTGCCTTCTATACACATTATTCAAAATAAGTAAATTTGCATATAGTTTATGGGATATTTTTATTTGAATGTGATGTGGGAAAGAATGAAAACCATGCGGGTCCTGAAGTAATATTGCCAGACAGCTGATAGTGATGTAATGCCACCATGAGCATTTATCCATACCCAGCCAGGTCCAGCTTTTTTCTTGTAAAAACTGTGATTTTAAAAAGCTTACATTCATTAAGTCTACATCCGGTATCAGTTTTTGTTCTTCTACATTCTGAGAGCACACTTTGTAGAATAAACCATGAGGAACTGTCACCTTTTTTATATGTACATATGTAAGAGAGGAGATTTGGGCTGTCATGTTTTACAGAACTGTCTGTGTGGTTGACTTCATGAAAGTATGTATTGTGTTGATTGATCAGATCAGTTACATTTTAAAGTTATGATAATCATTTTCTTGGTGTGCTTTGCCAAACAGTAACAGTCTAATATGTGTGTCTTATTCAGAGAAAAACCAATGAGGAAGTTTATAATTTTTACCATTTACCATTTTAAAAAAATGTACATACACATAAGCGTGCATCTAGACCAAGAAAAAAATACTCTTCAGTTCAGTATTTCTGTCTTTACAGAGCTGATATACCTGTATAAGTGTCTGCAAAAAATCCGCAGGCATGACATTGGTTCCAACGAGCCCTCGGGCTTATGTCCTCCAGCAGCTTAAGCGGTTGGGGAATATCAAGATACCAGTCCAGTTAAGCTTGTTTTTACAGCCAAACCTACCACAAGATAGCTGAACTGTTTGTGTTTTCACAAGATGAGATGTTTAATTTGCAAAGATAAATACAATAAAAACATCACAATAAATACCTGATCTGGCAACATAGGTGGTGTAGACAGAAGCTCCCATGTTTTCAACTAAAGCAGATACAGAAGTCTCTAAAGATCTGTATTCGGACAAATAAGTTTTCATGGTGGTTTTTCAAACTGTTGGAATGGCTGGATAACTGTGTGTGCTTTATTGGGATTTGCTTGTCCATTCTAGGATATAATAGTTTTATTTGGCTATGGGCATGACAGTGTCTTATCTAATGTCAGATTGCAGTCTTGTATAGAGCAGAACACCAGATGACACATTCTGTCCAGGAGTGAGCTTGTAAGACTCTTGTTATATTCAGCGTCATTTATTTATTTATTTTAAAAATTTCTACCCCACCTTCCTCATCCATGCAAATCATCCCTGCTATTGCTGTGCCTTGTTGAACTTGGAGGCTTCCCCTCTCCTGTAATCAATTTTCATGTTAATGTTATGCTTATTTTATATTTGTTTTTAGATAGCAAAATGGCACAACCCTGGGCAATATTGACAAATGTTCTTAAGGGTTTTAAATTGTTTTTATATTGGTTTTAACTTGTTTCATTGTATGGTCAGTGAGGTGCTCGCTGGCCTATGTACACCGCCCAGAGTCCACTGGATTAGGGTGGTATATAAATCTATTAAATAAATAAATAAAAACATTTTGGGCAGAATAATGTGGATCTACTGTTAATTTGTAACAAAGAAACACTATTTAACCCGCATAATGCATAGTCAATCATTGTCTATGCAGACTGCTTGCTTCAAAACTTGTATCCTGAGGTTTTGTAACTGATTAGAGATAGTTGTACAGTATTACTCTTAAACACTGGAATTCTGTGAGTGGTGTTAGAATCTTTTCCCCCAAGCCTTTTATTTTTTATTTATTTGCTAGACACAAACTGTTCAAGATAAGTTGAGAAATGTGCCTTGCATTCATTTTAAGTGGCCACATATTAAGATTCCTTCAAAGTAAGGTAAAGGTAAAGGTCGCCCTTGCTCAAAAGCCAGTTGTATCCAACTCTAGGGTTCAGTGCTCATCACTGTGTATAGCCATAGAGTCAGCACTGTCTGCATCTGCAGATGCTTCCGTGGACATGTGGCAGGCATGCCTCAACACCGGAGTGCACAGAACACTGTTTACCTTCTCAGCGAAGTGACTTGCAAAGCCTTGCTTTAGAACTGCTAGTTTGGCAGGCGTAGGAATGGCTAAAAGGAAATACTTTATCTCACTGGAGCTGTTAGTCGAAGGAAGGAAGGAAGATAAGTTTTCATCCTAAGGTTTAATTGATGAACTACAGTTGGCAACTTTTCGTCTGCTGGTCTTTATATAAACCCAGCAATTATACATCTAAAGGCCAATTTACATTTTACAGCTGTCATGTCAAAACTCCTTTGAGTTGCTCCATATGGCAGCTGTTACTATGAACAAGCTGGGTTTGTTCAGCAGCTCAAGATGCTTATTTGGCAGTTTTAGTCCAGGCTCTGTAAATGTAAGAAAAAAAGAGGGGATGCAGATTGTATAGCATAGTCTTTCTCCTTTGTTCATATCACAGACATCATAGTACAGTTAATAAATATGTCATATAGTTACTCATCAAATGGTCCTTCTAGAGTGGGCAGATTTGCCTACAGGCTGTTATTGACTTAGTAATAATGGCACTGATATTTCGCATTTGCTTTCTATTATACAGTAGTTAAGGTTTTTATTTCTCAAAAAAGAATACACATTATAGGAATGGCATTTTATAACACTTATAGATGTGTGAATGAACTGCGTGAGAGACAGCGTGGGTTCCTTAGAGTCTTACAGACTGGGAATCTCTTTGACTGTTTAGGGGCAATACAATTATATTTGTATTTTATTTTTACAAATATTGAAAGTTTTCTGTGAGTGACCTATGTGACAGACTATGCTGTGGTGCCAAACTCAACTTTATGAACAGCTTGAGAGCAAGCTGGGCAGTTTCCAGTTCCCTGCAAACGATTCCCTTCTTCCTGGTGACCTTGAAACCACATACATCCTCCAACACTCCTACAAAAGTATTTGGGATGGGGAGAAATGCATTTTACCCTATACCAGGGGTTCCCAACCTATGGCACATGAGCCGTATCCAGCCCATGCAGTGCCGGATTAGCCATATAGCAAGAGTAGCAAATGCTATGGACCCCACATTCCTGCCTGCACCACGCAGTCAACCCACCCGTGTTTTTCTTCCGCTTCTGGGAGTGACGAGGGTGGTGCGGACCGGATGAATTGCAGTAAACCCTTTCGTGTGGATTCACGGGGGCTTGGGCTTCTGAAAATTGAAGTCCAAGAACATCTGGAGTGCCAGGGTTCACCATCAAAGGCTTAGCCCATGCCTAGAGAACATGTATAGGACTCTCTCATCTCCAGATCCATTGCTTTTTTGCACAAGCAAAGCAATGACACAAGGGGCAGAACTAGAGTACAACTCTCTTTGTTTGTTGAATAAACATGCTTAAGAACCTCCAAATGGGGGCTAGAGATAACAGAACATTGCACTCCAGAGGAAATGGACAGTTAATTGTACTATTGCAACATTTGGATTTTTCAAAGTGTAGTTATCAAGCATTCTATTGAACATACGAAAACAGACTTTTGTTGTCACATTCATTTTCTATTACTTTTTCAGCTTGAGGTTTGACACATTTAATGATTAATGTGGCACACTTATTATTTGGCAGATTTGTGGATATGTAGATGAGAGTATTAAATATGACACATAACCTCAGCTTTATCCTAAGCTGCAAGATGGTTTGAAATATATGTATTCTTGCGCAGAAGTAGTTTGAAAATGCTGTCTAGCAGAATGTTGCTGAGCTAGTGTATGCTGATATTTGAAAATGAATAATTATTCTTAAGTCCTGTGAATTGGCAAGGTTGTGTTCTCTTGTTTCCTTATAAGTATTTTTTATTATATGCTAAGCTCCTGCTCCTCCAGAAAATCATTTGGGCTGATCACTTTTGTGTTGTTGAAAGTACATTGCTCAGAAGAAACTATAATTCAAATATCATACAGCTGTCTTGCTAATTCGGTACTGTCTATGAGTAGCTAAGCATTTCTGACTTAAGCTTAGTTTACAGCAATTTCTGCCCTGTGTGACAAGGTGGAAAGGATAAACTTTCTTTTTCAGACCTTCTATTCTTGTAATTGATTTTAACAATGTTAATGTATCCGCAGTAGGTCAGAAGGTTAAAGTCACTGAAACATTTGATGAATGTGAATTCTCTAAATATTCAGTTCCCTTATGGACTGTGAAGCAGAATGCTAATAAGATAGTTGCCCAAAGATTTGGTTGGGAGAATTAGTGGAGGAACATTGAATATACACCTTAAAGTCTGCCACCAATACTCTTGTACAGGTCAGTCAAGGGTCAGAGGAAAACCTTAGTATAGAGTTTCACAGTTGTATTTTGTACAATAGAAAACTATCTAAAAGAACAGTGCAAAGAAATGGAGGAAAACAACAAAAGAGGCAGGACTAGAGATCTCTTCAGAAAAATTGGGGAAATAAAGGGAACATTTAAAGCAAAAATGACCATGATAAGGGACAAAGACGGAAAAGAGCTAGCTGATGCAGAAGAGATTAAGAAAAGATGGAAAGAGTACACAGAGGAACTCTACAAAAAGGACCTCAACACCCCTGATAACCACAATGATGAAAAAATTGAACTTGAGCCAGACATTCTGGAGAGCGAAGTTATAAAGGCCCTAAAGAGCACTGCAAACAACAAAGCTAGTGGAGATGATGGTATCCCAGTGGAATTTTTCAAAGCTCTAAAAGATGATGGCGTCAAATTACTACATTCAATATGCCAGCAAATTTGGAAAACAAAACAGTGGCCACAGGATTGGAAAAGATCAGTATACGTCCCAATCCCAAAAAAGGGCAATGCCAAAGAATGCTCAAATTATCGAACAATTGCACTCATCCCACACGCCAGCAAGGTGATGCTCAAGATAATACAGGATAGACTTCAGCAACATGTGGAGAGAGAACTACCAGAGGTGCAGGCCGGTTTCAGAAGAGGTAGGGGGACTAGAGACCATATTGCCAACATACGTTGGATCATGGAGAAAAGAAAGGAATACCAGAAACAAGTTTACTTTTGTTTTATTGACTACACTAAGGCATTTGACTGTGTGGACCACAACAAGATGTGGCAAGTAATTAAAGAGATGGGAATACCAGAGCACCTCATATGTCTCCTGATAAATCTGTACATGAACCAAGAAGCAACAGTTAGGACAGAACACGGAATGACAGAGTGGTTTGGAATAGGAAAAGGAGTAAGACAAGGCTGCATTTTATCACCCTGTTTATTCAATCTATACACAGAGCACATAATGCGCAATGCAGGGATGGAGGAATCACAATATGGGATTAAAATTGCTGGGAGAAACATCAACAATCTGAGATATGCAGACGATACCACCCTAATGGCAGAAAGTGAGGAAGATCTAAAGAACCTCTTGATTGGATTGAAGGAGGAGAGTGCAAAAGCTGGCCTGAGACTCAATATCAAGAAAACCAAGATAATGGCAACAGGCCCAATCAGCCCCTGGAAAATAGATGGGGAAGAAGTAGAAGCAGTGACAGATTTTACATTCCTAGGATCAAAGATCACTGCAGATGGGGATTGCAGCCATGAAATAAAAAGGCGACTGATTCTTGGGAGACAAGCCATGAGAAACCTGGGGAACATAGTGAAAAGCAGAGATATCACATTGCAAACAAAAATTAGAATAGTCAAAGCAATGGTATTCCCAGTGGTAATGTACGGATGCGAGAGCTGGACAATAAGGAAAGCTGAACGCAGAAGAATAGATGCCTTTGAAATGTGGTGTTGGAGGAGAGTTTTGAGGGTACCCTGGACAGCGAGGAGAACAAATAGGTCAATCTTAGAAGAAATCAACCCTGACTGCTCATTGGAAGGTCTAATAGTAAAGACGAAGCTAAAGTACTTTGGACATCAAATGAGAAGGGAGGATTCGCTTGAGAAGGCCTTGATGTTGGGAAAGGTGGAGGGCAAAAGAAGAAGGGGGAGGCCAAAGATGAGATGGCTAGATGGGATTGTAGACACAATGGGTACAGAACTGGGAGTGCTGAGGGGGATGGTGGAGGACAGAGGCGCCTGGAGAACAATGGTCTATAGGGTCGCAAAGGGTCGGAATCGACTGTGCGACTGAACAACAAAATTGGTTTCATACATTTTCTGTCCCTTCTCCAGCTTCTCATGAAAGTCTTTTTTTTAAAAAAAAAATAATGCCTGTATTTAAATTGTAATGGTAGAAGAGCAATATTAAATCTATTGTTGTTGTTCAGTCGCACAGTCGGTTCCAACCCCCTGTGACCCCATGGACCATTGCACGCCAGGCACCCCATCCTCCACCATCCTCCTCAACCCACCCAGCTCTGTGCCCATTGTTTACAATAGCATCTAGCCATCCATCTCATCTTTGGCTGCCCCCTTCTTCTTTTGCCCTCTACCTTTCCCAGCATCAAGGCCTTCTCAAGTGAATCCTCTCTCCTCATTTGATGTCCAAAGTACTTTAGCTTCATCTTTACTATTTGACCTTCCAAGGAGCAGTTAGGGTTGATTTCTTCTAAGATTGACCTATTTGTTCTGTTTGTAAAGCAAATTGGTGACAATGCATGGTAGTTCATTGAGTGAAGATAAATGTAAGCCAAACAGATAGTGTGCTTGTATTTATACACTTAACAATTTTTATAGTGAGGACAAAGGTAAATGGCAAGGACAGGATTAAGCCAGTCTGTTTCTAGTTCATGTCAGTTTACATATTTTCAGTCATAAGCCTGTTCATCCAGTTTCCACTTTAATCTGCATTTTGAAAAATACTCACAGACAAATTTGCAATTAAATATATATTCTTAAACATCTCTCCCTTCCCCATGTGTGTGCATGCACATGTGTGTAAACATTTCCTATACTTGGGTGTGTTTTCGTGTCAGAGATTACTCTGGGTTGAAAGGATTTTTGCAGGGGATGCCCGAATAAGGCTCCTTTAATGTCCCCCATTGTGCAGCTCTCAGGGAATCAAACACTGTTCTTTTGGTTTCCAAGCACTGTGCTTTTACCAACTGAGCCACTGGGAAGCTGTGTTTGTTGAATCAAGAATTGCATTGGAATGTTTGTGGGCAACCCATTCACATGTGTCTGAGGGGAGATCAGGTCAGGTTGTTTCAGCATCCACAAAGATTTAATTCTTCCAGCGTGCTTAGTTGCAGCTACCTTTACTTAAACAGTGGTAAAGAGCAGAAGTATGGACTGCAGTGACTTAGTGGTTAAGACACTGAACTTCACAACTGGAAGGTCGGCAGTTCAAGACCCGAGTGCTTCACAACAGAGCAAACATCCTGGCAGTTTGAAAGCAAGAAATTGCAAGTAGACAAATAGGTACCATTCGGTGGGAAGGTAAACAGTGTTCTGAGCACTACGGTATCTAGTCATGCCTGCCACATGTCTATGGAAACGTCTGTAGACACAGATAGCGCTGGCTCTTTGGCTATAAACAGAGATGAGCACTGAGCCCTAGAGTCGGATATGACTGGCTTTCAAGTAAGAATGACCTTTACCTAAAAAGCAGAATGCTGGTTCTTTGCATGTAGTAAGCATCATATTTATTTCTCTATAATTAAAATAGTCATTTCCTATGTTTTGTATGTTCAGCATTGATTTCTAGAAGACTGGTCATCTTATTTTACTTTCAGTTTACTGCAGAAATGCTTAACGATTTGGGTAAACAAGCTCTACATGTTGCTGGTTGCCTAGTTATTGGTGTGTAAAATTATTAGTATTCCCTAGAGAATTGTGCTTGTCTTGTTTGTGATTCAAGTGAAAGCATTCAGAAAGGATTGTAATAGATTCTGAGGGCACTGGTGGCTTTTTGGATTTTCTGTAATCTTTCCAGTAAATGCTTATTGCACTAAATGAAAAAGTACATAGTTGTGGCTTGTTTATATAGCTGTAGGCAGCTAGTCTTCTACAGAAAAAGATGTAGTTAAGACTGATGTGTGCTTTTTAAAATCCCTACCTTAAACTAAAATATTAGTGAATGTAGAGTAAGGGCAGGGAGTGATTTCCAAAGAGTGCTCTAGAGAGGATACAGGCTTCAAACAGGTAATTGGTCACACCACTGTCCATGTTGCAATAAACCTGGGGTGGGGTAAGAACAAGACAGTTGTGCTTTCTTCCTCCGCATTAATGTTTGAATTGTGTAGAGGTAAGGTTGGGAGGGTTGGTAGTGTGAAATTATCTCTCCCCCAAAGACAAGCATTTGCAACCCCCAGCCCATGGGCCTAATCTGGCCCATGCATATCATTAATCCGGCCCATGGTGGCCACTCGGGCACCTCTAGACGCACCCCCCCATCATGTGTCACCACTGCGGCTGTAGCGACAATTGTACTGTTTTCGCAGCTTTTCCCACAGCCTCTGCCGCTTCCCAGGGTGACAGGAAGCTTTTTGGAGCAATTTTGTTCCATTTGGATACTTTTCTGATGCTTCCCCACTTGGTTTCGGCTGCTCGAATGCACCACTGGGCAACTTCTGGTGCTGGGAGGAGCTTGCGTCAGTGCCTTGGTTCTTAGGGCAGAACCAGGAAGTTGCCCAGCGGCGCATTCAAGCAGCCAAAACGAAGCGGGGAAGAGTCAGAAAATTATCTAAATGGAGTGAAATTGCTCCGAAAAGCTTCCTGCTTCCCTGGGAAGCGGCAGAGGCTGTGGGAAAAGCCAGAAAAAAAGTGCAATCACTGCTGCTGCTGTCGAAAATGTAAGTCCAGGGAGCAACTACCCTTCTGGCCCCTGGCAGGGAGTGTCGCGGGTGGGTCTGGCCCCTGGTGGGAAAATGTTGCAAATGCCTGCCGTAACCATAGTCTCCATATGAACATGGGGGAGTGATGACATTACATCATTACTTTTATGTCAAATACAGTCATTCAACAGAATAAATTTTCATCTAAATCTTTATGGTGCAAATGGATAAGAATAATTTTTAAATGCCATTGGTTAAAGAAGTTCAATTGTTTAATCTTTTGGAATCAGTGGGGGCATTCTACGCTCTTATGCCTTTAGCACAGGCTTCGTGAATCAACACTTTCCCATAGACCTCTCTCACATCCAGACCACTTACCAAAAGAGTAAACATTCTTGAGAGTACGCAAGAGCAAAATCAAATTAGAAGATGGAGAAAGGAGCTCACTGGACAAAGAACAACATTAAAGGAAGATATGAGTGAGGAAGAAAACCTTCCCTGCATCACTTGGAGGACTCTGAACAGGCTGAGGGTTGGAATGCCTAAATGTAAGACCGATGCTTAAGAGGTGGCTGCTGGCAAACAACAGCACTGTGAATGTGGACAGATACAGAATCAGGCTCATTAAATTAATGCCAGTTAATGCCAGAAACATGCACCGATGAGGACTTAGGTGTGGCCAATGACAAAGCCAAGAAAGTGGCTTCATTTTGGCAGTTCAGGGTTTGATCTGGATGCCCCCCCCCCAGAGTTCCAGAGGCCACATATTCACAGCTTCTAGCTCAGTGGTAGTGAACCTATGGCATGTGTGCCAGACATGGCACTCCCAGGCCTTTTTGTTGGCACGTGCGCCATCCCTCAGCACAGTGTTCACCCCGCCCCTTTGCTAGCAGCCAAATAGGAGCACTTCCTCCCTCCCCCAGCACAGAGTTTGTCATGCCTCTCTGCCCAGCAGCCCAATGGACACGAAAAAACAGAGTTCACCCCACCACTCTGTTTGGTGGCAAACCTATGGCATGTGTGCCAGACATGGCACTCCGAGGCCTTTCTGTTGGCACATGCACCATCCCCCAGCACAGAGTTCACCCTGCCTCTCTGCCCAGCAACCCAATGGGAGTGCTCCCCGCCCCTCAGAAACAGAGTTCACCCCACCCTCTGTTTGGGCACTAGGTCTCTAAAAGGTTTGCCACCACTGATCTAGCTAATGGGCTGTTAGCCCAGTGCTTTTGCTGCAGATAGAATATGTATGTAGCTGGGTACCTCAATAATTATGTAAAAATGTAGAGAGCCTAGTTTTACAAGTTTTTAATGAACTTTAAGAAGGTTGATAAGAATTGGGAAGCTGCTTTGTTGTCTGCAGATATATGCAAAACGTAAACTTAATGACAAAAATGTTGTCTTTGACATTTTACTATTTTAAAATATCTGCACATCTAGAGACCTACTTTAAATCCACTGTATAAAATTGTAACACTAAAAGATTTAGTTATGCAGAGCATTGCGGGCTGTTACATAAATCTGTGCTTCACAAGGCCTTTCCAGCAGTTGGCAGTGAATGTTGACAATTTTTTGTTAGCTGCATTACTTGGCTTCATTGTATATACAGTATAAATGAAACAAAGCCTATGGACACCTTTTAAGACAAACAAGTTTATTTCTTTGAGCTTTCTTGGATTGCTATTCACATGGCAGATGAAATTCAATCCTTAGACCACAGATATACACAAACACAGTGTATTGGTTGCTGCTGAAAACAATGAAATAAGATGCAGAAGATGGTAGTTGCATTAAGATGATGCTAGAGAGGTATTGCTGTATAGAAATCACCCAAGGTTAAACATCTGTGGCCAATGCTCAAGTGCTAGGCTTTTGTCTTTGAAGTGCTGAAGCAGTGAGAGCTGCCCCTCAGAAAGAGTTAGTGCTGAAATCAGACACTTTGTGAAAAGGAGTTTTATGAAAGGCACTTTATTCCTATGCATAAAATGCTAAGAAGTAGTGATTAAACCTCTAGAAACAAATACTCTATGTGAATACAGCCCAGTTCAGCTGCCTCCCTCTCAAATCTCTCTCTTTAGTTACTATTTTTACCTTGGCTGTTTTAAGGTCAATGGCAAAGTATCCTGAAAGTTGAAATGATTTGATACTGGCTTTTGTGTGCTGTCATATCTAATTTTTATTTATTTATTTATTTATATTCAAATTTATATGCCGCCCAATCAGGTAAACCCGACTCTGGGCGGCTCACAACAAGTTAAAACACATCGTCCCAAGAGTGTCCGCCCGTCCAACCAGAGTGGATCGGAGGGGCTCAATGAAGGTGTCAACCCAGTGTGCCTCAGCAGTGAAAAAAGCAAACTCAATGTTAGGGATCATTAGGAAGGGTATAGAAAATAAGTCAGCAAGTGTCATTTTGCCTCTTTATAAATCTATGGTGAGGCCCCATCTGGAATATTGTGTACAGTTCTGGTCGCCATACCTCCAGAAGGATATTATGGAGCTGGAAAAAGTACAGAGGAGGGCAACCAGAATGATTTGGGGACTGGAACACCTTCCTTACCAGCTGAGGCTGCAACAGTTGGGCCTTTTCACTCTTGAACGACGGCGTCTAAGAGGTGACCTGATTGAAGTTTATAAAATCATGCACGGTGTGGACAAAGTAGATAAGGAAAAACTGTTTTCCCTATCGCACAACACTAGAACTAGGGGACACTCCATGAAACTTTTGGGTACTAGTTCTCAAACAAATAAGAGAAAGTACTTTTTCACCCAGAGGATTACTGGTCTATGGAACTCCCTGCCAGAAGAAGTGGTGACAGCTGTCAGTCTTCACAGCTTTAAGAAAGGATTAGACAAGTTCATGGAGGACAAGTGTATCAATGGCTATAATTATGGCTACCTAAGGACAACCTCCGGGTTGGAGAGATAGGCAGGATATCTCTCAATGCCATTTCCAGGGAATCCTAAGCAGGTGAAGGCATCTCCTTGGGAATACCCTGAAGGAAATGGTGAGCCACTGTGTGAGACAGAATGCTGGACTGGATGGGCTGTGGCCTGTTCCAGCAAGGCTGTTCTTATGTTCTTACATAAAACAGTACAACCAATTACAACCAATTAAAACTCAACATACCCACCCACCTACCCCATTCCTCTTAAAACCCACATTAAAAAAAGACAATTAAAAGAAATGGGGGCTTAATTTATAAGCCAACAGGCAGGGGCCACTCTTCCATCTGGGCCCCACACCTGCCCTGCCAACCAGGTTTTTAGGTCTTTTCTGAAAGGTAGCAGCTCCATCTGCTCCCGCAACTCTACAGGCAGGAAGGCCGGTGTGGACACGGAAAAGGCCCTCCTTCATGTGCCAGAGAGACGAGCCCCTCTGGCAGATGGAACAATCAGGGAGCCCCTCCGATCCACTGTGGTTGGACGGGCGGACACTCTTGGGACGATGCGGTCTCTGGCCCACTACCATGAAGGGCTTTAAAGGTCAAAACCAGCACCTTGAACTGCACCCGGAGGCAAACTGGTAGCCAGTGCTGCTCCCGAAGTAATGGTGAGGCACGAGCATAACGCCCGTGCCCCATCACCACCCGGGCTGCCGCATTCTGGACCAACTGCAGCCTCCGAATGGTTGACAAGGGCAGCCCCATGTAGAGCGCATTGCAATAATCTAGCCTGGAGGTGACCAGAGCATGTGTGACCATGAGCAGGGAGTCCCGGTCCAGGAGCGAACGCAACTGACGGATGACGCGAAGCTGTGAGAAAGCCCTCCTGGCCACAGCCGCCACCTGATCTGCTAGTAGCAGCCCCGAGTCCAGGAGGACCCCTAAGTTGCGTACCAGGTCTGTCTGGGGCAAAGCAGCCCCATCCAAGACCAAAGTTGGCAGCTCCCTGGATAACGCGGGACTCCCTATCCAAAGCCACTCAGTCTTGGAGGGATTCAATTGTAGCCCGTTGTCCCCCATCCAGACCCCAACCGCTTCCAGACATCTGGATATGACATTGACTGCATCACTGGGGTCCCCATGGGTATCAGCATACTGATGATACCTTACCCCATGGGAACGGATAACCTCGCCCAATGGCTTCATGTATATGTTAAATAGGAGAGGAGAGAGCACCGAGTCCTGAGGCACCCCATACTGTAGGGGCCTAGCGCTGGACCTCTCACTCTCCAACCACACCGACTGGGTACGACCCTCCAGAAATGAGGAAAACCAGGACAACACAGTGCCCTGAATCCCCAAACCTTTGAGCCGTTCCAGAAGGATACCGTGGTCAACGGTGTCAAAGGCCGCTGAGAGATCCAGAAGAGCCAGGACGGATGGATGACCCCCGTCCCGCTTTCGCAAGAGGTCATCAACCAGTGCGACCAATGCAGTCTCAGTACCATATCCAGGCCTGAAACCCGATTGATAGGGGTCCAGATAATCCGCTTCATCCAGGACCCCCTGCAACTGCCGCATCACCACCTTCTCCAGTACCTTCCCTAAGAAAGGGAGGTTGGAGATCGGCCTATAATTAGCTGGAACTGCTGGGTCGAGAGATTGTTTCTTCAGGAGGGGGCGCACCAGAGCATGTTTTAAAGGTGCAAGAAACACCCCCTCCTGCAATGAAGCATTTATTATAGCCCCGACCCAGCCTCCCATCACCCCTTTGGAGGCTTTCACCAACCAAGTGGGACAGGGATCCAAAGGGCAGGAGGTGGTGCGAACAGCTGCAAGAAGCCTGTCCACTTCCTCAGGGACAACTGGATCGAACCGATCCCAGATAACACTGCTAGACTGAGCTCTGATCCCCTCCGGACCCTCCCCATCCACGCCGGGATTAAACCCCGAGTGAATCCGAGCAATTTTCTCCACCAGAAAAAAACCTCAGCCTAACCCTGCCAACTGGGCACCGGCCCCTCCCGGCCAAGGAAAGACCTGGTAACCCAGAACAGAGCGGCTGGGCGATTATCCGCAGAGGCAATGAGGGCGGTGAAGTATTGTTGCTTCACCACCCCCATTGCCACCAGGTAGGTCTTAATAGCAGCCCTAGACAGTGTCCAGTCGGAATCACTCCGGGTCTTCACCCAGCGGTGCTCTCGGCGTCTCTTTGCCCGTTTAAGCTCCCGCAGTTCTTCTGTGAACCACGGGGAAGATCGAACCCCACGGGCTCGGAGAGGCCGTAGTGGTGCGATTTCATCCAAGGCAGCCGTAGTCATCCTGTACCACAGGTCAACGAGTGCCTCGGATGAATCGTGTAGCCGATCCAGAGGAAAATCCCCCAGTTCCCTCTGGAATTCGTCACAATCCATCAGTCGCCAGGGGCGGGCCAATTTAATAGGCCATGCCTCCCTGCGGTGAAGTCCAGAGTCACCAGATAGTGATCTGACCATGGCACAGGTATAGTTCTAATTTCTCTAGTCTCAGATCACTCTGCCACTGCTCCGACAAAAAAACTAGGTCCGGTGTGTGACCACTGCCCCTGGTCGGGCCATGAATTACCTGAGTCAGGTCCATGGCTGCCATGGAGGCCATGAACTCCTGAGCAACCTCTGAACCAGTCCCCAGCGAAGGCAAATTGAAGTCCCCCAGAACCATCAGCCTAGGGAACTCCAATGCCAACGCTGAGATGGCCTCGAGGAGCTCAGGCAGGGAGTCTCTTACCCTGCAAGGAGGCAGGTACAGGAGTAAGACTCCCAACTGACCCTTAGGGCCCAACCGCAGGAGCAGGGCCTCACAACCCGGGACTTGTGGAGCCGTGGCCCTGGCGACTCCCAAGGACTCCCTGGCTACAATGGCGACACCACCGCCCTTTCCCTCATCCCTTGGCTGGTGCCAGATACCAAAGCCGGCTGGACACATTTCTGACAGAGGTACACCATCCTCTGGTCTCAGCCAGGTTTTGGTGATGCATGCCAGGTCGCGCCCCCCCCCCCCCCGAATAATGTTAGATTTGTGTCCATTTATTCTCTTGGGAGAGAAATTGACCAGTCTGCCTTGTTCAGAACATAAAGGAGCATGCTGGTAGAGGATGGCATGTATGACGTTAGAAAAGAAAGTAAACAACTTTTTGAGAGCAGTAACGGTGCAGCCAGAGGAGATGTGGGAACTGAGTTGATAATCTAGGTTTGTAGCAGGCTTGTTGCTGTTTCTGCACCTGTTGTTATTCTAAGTGGGTTGCAACTTATTGATATGCCTTGGTAGGTGACGGCAAATGATGAGTGGTGTTCTGTCCCTTTTTGTTTTGGCACTATCTTGTGGTAGTTTGTTCCTGGTTATCATTCTTGGCTTGTGAATTTACTTTTTCTGTCTCATAGACAACCTCCCAACCTTAAACACCTGCTATATAGCTTGAATGCTGAGACAAGACCTTTCTATGAACTTAAGTGCCAGTTGTATTATGGCTGCACTGTTATTGGACAAAATGTTGGATATGCATTTTCCCACCACTTGAAAGAATTTGGCAGGTAAATGGATAGTGAGTTGTAGCTCTTATTTTATTTTTGTCAGTGCTATCTCAGACTGGTGGTTTAATCCAGGTTGTTAGTCTTAAAACAATATGATTATGTTTTCTGCTACTCTTAGATTTGTATAAAAAACTAAATAGCTTTTGCTGTAAGAGATGGGGTACTTGTACATTTCCTGGTGCATCAAGAAGTATGAAAGTAGTAAGTATTCTTAAGTTTACTTTCTGTATCATGTAAACAAAAATGTAGTTTCCCAATTGTGGGTTTTTTTCTGATTAGATGGAGATTGTGTTTGTTTGATGGTTTTGTATCTCAGATGCCATGGATTTATGCTTTGTTAAATAGATCAAAAGGTCCCCCCTCACGCTTTTAGATTTTTTGATAATTTACCAATGTATTGGAAAAGCTTTATTTCCTGGTTTTATTTGTTATTATAGTGATGTTTTATACATTTGTAAGCAGCCCTGAGTAAAGGTTTCACTTGCTCTGAAGCCATTCGTATCTGACTCTAGGTTTCAGTGCTCATCTCTGTTTCAGAGCCGAAGAGCCAGCGCTGTCTGCTTCTGCAGACATTTCCATGCTCATGTGGCAGGCATGACTGGACAACAGAGAGCGTGGAATGCTGTTAACTTCCCACCGAAGTGGTCCCTATTTATCTACTTGAAATTTTTTGCTTTCAAATGGCTAGGTTGGCAGGAACTGGAACAAAGATGGGAGCTCATTCCGTCCTGCAGTACTCGGGAATCAAACTGCTGACCTTTCACTTCCCAGTCAGCGTTTTAGCCACTTGAGTCACTGCAGTCCACTGAGTGGTACCTGCATCAAAAAGGATGGGGTATAAATGCAATAAATAAAATAACAGACAATAAATACATTCTTCAGTCTTTCATTGTGCTCGCAGATTAACCACCATGTGTCCACATTTAGCCTTGGTATTTTGTCCTGAATGGCTAAGGAAATTCAGTTTTGAGATTGATGTTCAAGATGATATATTGGCACTGCTTTTCTTTATATGTTTTTGTTCATTACAAGGGAAACAAAGTATAATAGTAGTGGCAGGCTAGTAGGGGCAAAGTTGATGTTTGGAGTATATAGTGAGCCACAATATGAGGCAGATGAGCATAGGGAACAATTGTATCATTGTGACAGGTCAGTTATTAATAAGTGATTAAATGTGCAATAGAGTTATTAAAGCCAACAGGTTTACAACAGGTTCTCTCTGTTCAAATAGTTTCAAAATTATAGTCACAATTGGAGATAGCTCATACATGCACATAGAGACAGTACATCTGATAGCAAGCAGCCTTAGGTTCTCTACTAGGCAATTCTTAAATATTTAATACATTCAAGTGGGTGGACACCAGTCTATTTAATGTGTAGTTCACATTGTGAAAGGTTTGATGTGTAAGAGGAATGGCTTTTGAAAAAAGTAGATGCTTAAAATGTTGCTCTTATTTCTAAATGTGGAGTTTAAGGAAAATAAATATCAGACTAACAGTGAGTAGCAATGTGTCAGCAATGTGCCAGTGCATGTTTTCCTTTATAGCTTACAACAAAATTATGTGTGTGGTTTCTTACAAATACATTAAAATTTTTGAGTAAGTGTTTAATTTCTTGTCATTGTTAGTCATTGTTGACTACTTTGTCTTTAGCATGCAGTTTATACTAAATGGATGCTTTTCAGATAGTTACACGGGATCATTATGCACTTCTTTATTACCATCTGCAATAGTGTGAGCATGTCTGGATGTGCTGATCTAACCTCACTGGTTTGAACGAAATATTCCAATCATACTTTTCCATATATTTTCTGAACAATGGTACAAGTCTGACCACTAAACCACATTTATAAAGTTTTACTTTTACATTCAGGCTTTGCACTGCTTTGTCTCACATTTGATGCTTTCCTTTTCTGCCTATATAAGAAATGTAGGGAAAGTGTGAATGAATGTGTTTAAAATACTCCCATATGAGATCTTTCTTGTACATTATTTCTTATCTAGTTTGTTTTCTCTCAACAAACCATGGAGAGAAATCTAAACCAAGCCCTTTGGGGTGTTGAAGTCAGGTAGCAGTGATTGTTTGTTGCAGCAGAAATAGAGTCTTTGAGATTATAGCTTTTTTGGGGGGGAGGGTGATTTGTAATATTAAAGATTACTGTTTTGTTTGGCACAAGCTTTTGTGGATTGTAATGGCTTCTTTATACATGACAATGAAGTTGTGCATCATCTCTGACTCAGTTTGCAGTCTGGACCAGTTTTCTTCAAACTTGGCTCTCCAGATGTTCTTGGACTTCAATTCCCAGACGCCTTGATCAACAGGTGTGCTGACTTGGATTTCTGGTAATTGAAGTCCAAGAACACCCGGAGAGCAATGTTTGAGGAAGCCTGGTCGGGACACATGAATAACGAAGTCATTTTATAATAGCTAACCATCATTCTAACCAAAGAGAAGTGGTTCCTTCAGGGCTATTAAAGGTGTGCAACATGCAAAGTGAGACTCGTTTATGTGTTTTTGGTAATATTTTGATCCATATTTCTTTAATATAGAATCATTTGCTTTTGGTAGATAAAAATCATGTTGGCAAAAAATTATACCAAAGGAACCTGGTGTTGGTAAAATTTAAATTAATTAAAAGCTTCCTCCCCACCCTAATTTTAGATTTCATGGCGCCTTTGAGCTGATAAGGATCAGGACTGATGGTGGTGATTCAGTAGCTATTTTTAGTAAATAAAGCCCCATACCCCATCAAACCCATTTGGGTTTTCATTTTCTTAGAGAAGAGATGTGTGAACATTAGAATTTCCTATTATTCGTAAGTTTGTCTTGTTTTTCAGTTCAGTTTAAAGAACATCTTGGTATTGCATTCTAATGCCATAAAGTTTTCCCGTGCTCGAAAGCCAGTCATATCCGACTCTAGGGTGCAGTGCTCATCTCTGTTTCAAAGCTTTTAGGTTTAGTTTTTTCTTTTGTTTATCATTAATCACAGAATTTTATGTAGAGATATTCTGGATAGAACTGAAGGTTGGGGTAGAGATTTCAGACATCTCAAGAACACCTCAAAGTAGAGTTCCACATGCTTCAGCTTGGTGAAAGCAATATTCAGCTATATGAAGCTTTATTGTGTTTTGCATCCTCTACACAGCTGCTTTGCAATGATAAGAAGTAATGGTGTATTCACGCTGACCTTGTATCCAAAGAAGCTCTGTCCTAGAATTACGGGGTGTGGGATGGGGAGGTAATTTCCTGTGACATGCTGCTAACATTGGCATTTAAAGGGGAGTAGATTGAAATCCCAGTGCATGCTATGTCTACCCGCACAGGATTTCCTGTATCAGAAAGGAAGGAAAGCTTTGTAGAAGCCACATTTTTCTTTTCCTCCTCTTAATTCATTCAGAAAAGCAGAGGTCAGCAATGTGAATGGATGTGGCTACTGTTGTTGTTAAAAGCTTAATTCAGCAGTTGCTAATGGATGCAATGTGATACCAGGAAAATGGCAAGAGTGTATAACATAATGGAGCTACTTCAGTCTATATCACTCCTGTCTTTTCTTTTCTAAAGGAATATTAGTTTGAGGATTACACTATCTGAAGATCCTTTATTTGTTTTGATCATGTTGAATTCCTTTAAATGGTTTAAATTATTTTGTTATTATTCTTGAGCTCTTCTATTGAAGTATCTCACCTTGAAGTCTTCAAATATAGGGAGTGAGAGAAGTACAGTACTGTAATTTGATAAATAAATGGATACATTTTTAAATGGCTCTTACCATGGGATTTTCACATTTTAACCTGGTTTAGTGGTTAAGGCGCTGAGCTGGAGACTGGAAGGTCAGATTTCAATACCCAAGAGCTGCACTTGGGGACATGAAATTATTATTACCTTACAATAGCCTGTGAATCATGTTGTGCTGATTGCTAATAACGTTTCCAAAGCTACACTGTAATAGAATAGGATTTGAACCCAAATCTCCTTGGCCTAAGCCCTCGTGCTGTGCTTTTGCAGGCTGATTGCAGGAACAACTGTTTATTCAACAACTCTCTCCCCACTGCTATTCCATGATCTCCTTTTCAGATGTTTTTACTTTTACACTGTAAATGGATTTCACTCCTGCAGAACACCAACAGAAGTCAGTTCAACGAGTTAGCACCACTATGGATTTGATTTAAATTGATTTTATTTTAGTTAAATCAGTTCAAATCACAATTTAATTCACCAACCAGTAAGACAAGATGTAAATCATGTTTTTAAAATATGAAGTTGCTTTGCAACTCCCCTGATCTTAAAACTGCTTCAATTTATGCTAATGCTTGCCTCAATCATCCAGGACTTACTTTTATAACTACTCATCAACAAGTGTGATAAGAGAGCAGAAAGTAATAGGAGAGGAGACAGTAGAAGTCAGAAGAGAGTGCTCAGCAAGTGAACTACAGAAAGGAAGTCGATTAAAAAAATAAGAACACAGTGGAAGATGGAGGTGAGCACCCACTAAACAACATAGAAAGAAAAGGTTTGAGGGAGAAGAAATGAGATAACACAAGTTTTACATGTAAGGCACAGAAATGCTATAGGAACCCCATTTTAATAATGAAACTTATAAATCAGAATAGAAGGATCAGTATAAGGATCAACTTATAATATAACTCACTGCAATGTCATCAAAGGATGAGATGGTTAGACAGCAATTTTGATGCAATTGGCATTGATCTGGACAAACTCTGGAAGATGGCGGATTACAGAAGAGCCTGTTGTGCTGTGGTCCATGGGGTCGCAAAGGGTCGGACTCTACTTTGTGACTGAACAACAATAATTTAATAAGGAAACAATAATACAGTGGAACCTCGTATAACGAATGCCCCTTATACCAAACAAATCGCATAATGAAAAGGTTTTGAGGGAAATGGTGCCTGCATAACGAAAATATCTATGGAAAAATTGTACAACGAAAATTCAATAGGAAAAACCACTTAGCAAAAATTTTCGTTGTACAATTTTTCCCATAGAGATTTTCATTGTACAATTTTTCCATAGGAAAAAATCGTATAACAAAAAAAACGCATAGCAAAGAGCCTCATAGAATTAATTATTTTCATTATACGAGGTTTTACTGTATTGTCAGGGCTGAGTCATGTGTATTTTGATTGATCATTGCAAAATCCTTGCTTTCTTTACATTTCATTTTTTCACTCCATGAATCGACACATCAACTACTAAACAGTACTACTGAATTGAAAAGCAGAATATTTTCCAAAATATTTAGGATGGAATCCAAAACATTTATACTAGGGATAAACCTACTGAATTTATTGCCAAATTACTATTATAAGATTTGTAGTGCCCAGAAGAAACAACCCAGTGTCATTATGAGATAAATGAAAGACAAACCAGAAATTAGCACTTTCTTAAAAACAAACAAAAATTCCCAATCTTATCCATATTTATTTAGATGCAAGTCTCAGTAATTTTAATTGGTTATATATGCAAATAGATATATAGAAAACGGCAGCTGAAGAATCAAAATGACACTTCAGAGAAAAATGCAGGTGACTAGAAATGAAGAACTCTGTTTTTCTATGCTGGCTAGCTTTACTTTTCTGTGATATATAAGACATAGATGCCCATGCAGAAGAGAGAAAGTCCATTTGATTTTTCCACAGTTTTGTGTTCATATAATTTGAGTCAGACTGTCGTTTGCATGCCAAGCTGTTGATGCTCATATGTTTGTATCTGGATTAAGGAATTTCCCTTGATTGAATCAGATTGAAAGCTGGAGAAAGATGAATTACTCTGTGGATATTTGAATGGGATCAGCAAGTCAAGACTTGCAAAGGGCATAGGAGGTGAAGACAGACTGAGCATTATCCTTCTAAATTCTAAATTAAACATGATTTAGAAAAGGCACACATGGCAAAAAAGAAAAGAAAGAAGCATCCATAAGAGAAATGCAGATGTTGGACATACAGCTGTGTTGGGCTTTGATGTTGTTCCTATTTTTTCCCTTTTTCTTGTTAAACAGACACATGAAAGGCTATAAGACTTTCTTCAATTGTTTTTAATTTGATCTTTTTAATATTGTGAGATACCTTGAGAGAAAGGTAGCCTATAAATATAACAAACAAGTTTGAGAGATAGTAAATGAATCTGGTCAGGGGTTGTATCACAGTTCAAGGCATCATTTGGGAACAGAAAATACTCTTGTGGAGCTGGTCAAGATGAAAGCACAAAGCTTCTTACACGGCATTAGTATAATGCTCAAAAATAAGTACACTGTAGTAGGTTTTTTTCCTTACCTAGTGTAAAAGCAGCAAATAAGTCTAAAAGCAGCAAATAAAACTGCAGCAGTAGCAGATATAGTTGTTGTATTTTGTGATATGACTGTTGACAGAACCACATTCTCAACATTATAACTAAGGATGTGCCATTTGATTATTATTTTTGTTCGCAACTCCCAAAATTCTCTATGAATTTTCCAGGCCTCAGGTGTGGACCTAGAGACACCTAAAATGCTTACATCCTGTGCAGCTGAAGCAAGGCTTTGTCTTGGGAGCTGGATGGCCTTTTCTGGTGCCTAGTTCCAATTGTTGATCTTCTTCTTCTTCCTTGTCTTGGCTAGACTTTAAACTGCCAAAACAAAGCCACCCCCTGGTGAATTCATTTCCCCAGTCCCTTTCTCCTGACCTAGTGTGAGAAAGATTAGTAGGTACAACAAGGTAGCTATTGCCTGAGGTACACCCGATTGTGGTTCATAAATACCACAATCTTCAGGAAGGCTCTTTCTGTGTACCCCATTCCTATTGTTAATGTTCCAAAAAGGAAGCTGACACAGTGTTCCCTGGGCATTGCAGGTTTTTTTTTTTTTTTTTGAAAAGCCCCTTCTTTTCAGGCTGTGGACAGCAAACTGACAAATTTCAGGAAGCGCTGGGGCACTTGGAGAGGTAGTTGTGTGGCATCATGCAAAATAACAATAAAAAGAGGACAAATAGCCACAGGCAGCCACTCATTCTGACAGCAAGCACATGAGAGACCACTATCACGTGTGACAATGAAAGCGCGGCGCCAAAATGGCCGCCGCGCTCTTTGCGCCCCCAGACTCAGACATCCGGGTAGTTAGGGGGCGTGGCCACCCCTCTATAAAAGGGGTGGCCACGAGGCAGCCGAGCTGCCATTTTATAAAAGCGACGGAGAGGAGAAGTTTTTCTCCGTCGCTCCTCGTCTCTTTAGAGAGCCGTCTTGGCTCTTGATCTTCGGCTTTGCAGCCATCGGGTTTCTGATCCCTGGGAAGGGATCGTCCTTCATGATGCCTCCTAAGGAGAAGGCTATGGCGACTCCGGCTCGCCCTAACAGGAGGCAGCAGTCGGGTCGGAGGACCGCGACTGCGCCCCCCAACAGGACTCCTTACCGGAGGCACCCACCGGGACCGGTGGGATGGGGCAGCTCAGGCCATGGCCCGCGGCCCTCCAGCATCAGACTGGCCCTACAGGGGCTTCGGCCCCTGGCCCGCAATTGCCGGCCATGGGTTTAGAGCAGGGGGGAGGGCCTGGTGCGGTTGCACAGCAGGGCTTACCCCCGGCCCCTCATGGGCCGGAGTTTTTGGCATGGCCCTATTTGGGGCCTGGCCCTCAAGTAGGGGCCCCTGGACCATTGCCCGGTGGGCCGTCCGGCCCACCTGGCCCCCTTTATGCAGGGGGATCTGCGACGGTGGATGTATGACTGGCCCGCGTAGCGGCACTAGAGGCATCCCTAGGGATCGGCCTTTCAGAGGATCCGGCCCTCGGCCCACGGCCGGAACGGGCCGGAACGATTGGGGGAGGGCCTGGTGCTGGCTCACAGCACGTTTTACCCCATTAGGGGCCGGAGTTTTGGGCATGGCCCTATTCTGGCCCAGGCTCTCAAATTAGGGCCTCTGGCCCAATCCCTAGCGGGCCGTCCGGCCCACCTGGCCCACCTACTAGGGGTTTTCGTGGCAGGGTATGCCTGGTTAGCACGTTTGGCTGTGCTGGGGGCATCCTTAGCTATCCAGTTGGTGGGGGGCCCCTTCCCTATCTACCGGGCCCCTTTGTGTCTGCCGGCTACTTCGAATGCTGCCACTATGCAACAGGCGGCCAGCTGGGTCTAGCTTCTCGTGACACTCCGGCCTGTGCCCGCCGCTGTCTCGCAGCTCCCCGTTTGTCCAGAACTGCGGCTGGAGTGCGTTGGAGGTCGCCCCAGAGCTCGATTTCGGTCGCGAGCTCCGACGCCCACCGTGGGCCGGAACCCCCAGTGGGGGCGGCTCACGGGGGTGCAACTAGTGAGTATTAGGTTCAAGTTGAATGCACACACTCACAGTCCATTTCTAGCGGTGGGGTTCAGTGCTCTTTGCCTCGCCAATGTGAGGCTGGTGGGCATCACTTGCCATCCTATCCCAGTGCCCCTTGGTTGCATTCGGGCACGACGTTGGGGGTGGGGGTTTCCGCCCCCGGGGCAGTATGTGGCGTCACGGGCTGTCCAGGTCCCGCTGTGTATGCCCTGTGTACATCATGTACCGGCAATGGCATTGCCGACGACTGGTTATTCATGGCCCCCCAGTGATCATCTGACCCAGATCATGGGGGAACAGATTTGGGGGGGGGGGGAGTACGTGGATATATTCTCCCTGGGAACTGAGATCACCATAAGGATAGGAGGTACAGACAGGAGGACAGAGACATTGTGTGGTACCACCGTAGTAAGCCGCCACGCACTGGGGTGTCCGCCCCCGGGACAGTGCTGAGCATCGCAGGGGCTGTCTAGATCCTGCTGCGTAGGCCCCCTTTATACAGAACGTGCCATCAAGGGCTTTGCCGATGGACGGCTATTACTTGCCCCGGTTGATGATTGGCCGCAGGCCATGAGGGGTAAGGGCTGGAGGGGGACGTGTGGATATTCTCCCTATTGAACTGCGAGCCCACTGGGAGGAGAGAGAAGGACAGGATGGCTGAGACAAAGAGATGTCCCATCGTCATTAGCCACCGCGCACCTTGGGGCCAACTGGTTGTCGGCATACCTTGTACGTATTGTGGTATGCCGCAGGGCTTGACCTGTTTGGGCCATCCTGATGTCGATCGGATGGGCCCATGACAGTTGGCTCATGGTGAGGAATGTGGACGAGGGTGGCTCTCTATCCCGAGGGGAGGTGGGATGAGTCCTGTCAGCAAGGGTGCTCATGTACATCATTCCCACGGGACTGGTGCCTGGTGATGGGTACCATGGTGGTCATGCTGAGCAGCGGGCTGTTCAGACACTGGCTCCACGCAAACTGGTCGGGCGGGGGGTTCTGGCCCGCCTACTGTGTTCGGCCTGCTCAGCTGACGATGTGTGTACTAAGCACCACGGTCATTACCGACTTAGTGCCCCCTTTTTGCGCTGGCCCTCACGCCGCCTCTGCGTGCCCGCGGGTTGGTGGGTTACGGGGCAGAGGTGGGGGTGCACAGGGGCGATCAGAGCTCCGTCTGAAGCAACTAACTTTGTCATAAGGCCCCCCCCCCGCCCCAATTATAGTCAGCCTGGAGGGATGTCACTCAGTTCATCCTAGAAGGGATGGGGCGGGAGACCTGCTGGGGGGTTTTCAATGGGGCTTTTGTATCCATTCGGGGGGGCCATGTTGGGGGCCCCAGGATGCTACTAATCTGGTTCCCTTCCAGGGTAACGGAGAGGTGGCTCCACTGTTCACAGTTAAGGAAGTTGGGGGCTATGAGAGTAGCGGGGGCCCTTCTTGGAACCACCTTTCCTTAGTCGAATGTATCCCCCATGAAGCTCATACTGAGCTAGAAAAAGGGTGAAATTAATATAATCCTCCATTCAGCTTACCCTGTGGGTGCTCCGTTCAGGGATGCCCTTCCTGATGACCTTGTTCGGTCAGGTACTCGTAGTTGCCTCGGCTACTATGGGTGGCGTGCTCACGCAATTCTGGTGCTGTTTTGGCACAGTGTGATATGCACTCGGCTTCCAGCTTTTTGCCAGTGCACCCCATGATTTAGACCTATCGGGTTTTTAGGTTTTGAGGGGAATTTTAATTAGATAAGGCCAATCCCTTTCTGACTGCGTTAATTCAGGTTCAGCACCCGACCGATGTGGGACTTTCATTCAGTGGGCATTTGCTCACAGGTTGGGGTCTCGGTCTCCAGCCCATTACCTCGACGACTTTTGGGTCCGGGGTTAAACAGGGCTTGGACACGTGCACGCGTCTCCTCATCACGATTCAGACACTCAGGTGGGAACTGGGTGTCCCCTTGGCGCCTGAATAGACCGAGGTCCCATCTTCTAACATCACATTTCTGACTCGATGCTGTCGCGCGGGCATCCAGGTTAACCATTGATACGGTGGCTTGGATGTCCATGGCGATTTTGGCATTGATTGCCAAACATCGAGTGTGCCCTTGGGAATTGTAGTTAATTCATTGCCCCCTTAATTTGTTTGCTCTGGCTCAAATTACTCCTGGGTTTAGAGGGGTCTCTTATGGGAGATCAGACGTAGTGGTCTGCCCTAGATATCTAGTACAGTCAGATACCTCCGGCTCTCTGACTTATGGGGTTTACTCTGAGGGTGTGTGCACGGATCGTCCCCGCGATCACCTTAATCGCGTTTTCTCCCGTTTTAGAGAGCACTGATGCTATGGCGCAATGAGTGGGCCTACTCAGTGGTCCAATTTCGGCATGACAATGCGGCAGTGGTGCACATTGTTAACACCCAGACATGCACATCCCACGGGTCGTGACATTAGTTTGTCTATCCTTTTGAGAAGCCTACGCCTAAATGTGCTGTTCCAGGCCAGACATGTTCTAGGTATGAATAATGGCTTTACTGCTGCTTTTCCCCACCTGCAGATCACCCGTTTCCGTGCTTTACTCCGGAAGCAGAGGAATTCCACTCGCCACGTTTGGCCGATAGCTGGCCGTTAGGCGAGCTGAAGGGAACCGGACATGTCATTGGCACCTCGCACGCGTAAGGCGTATCACTATGAGTTTATGTGTCAGGGAGGGGTGGACACGGGAACGTGCCCGCTGCCCCTACATGCGTCACTCCTTTTCCCAGAGTTTTTGACCCACCTTGCACGAGGTGGCATTACTTATGTACAGATAGGTGGGAGGTGGCTCTTAGCCACGCAGATACCACGGTAGCCTTTTTGGAGCGCTCCGCATCAGTGAGAGGGTGCCAGAGTTGGTACCACCTGTGTAAGGCGGAGGTGTCTCGGAGAGCACTGGAACTCGAAGATGTCTCTGTCACACATGAGTGGGCTCGAGTGGGGATATGGTCCTCAAGGGTGGTTCAGCACGGTAGGCAGTGGTGTATACTGCTACTAAGTTTTCGAGACATCTGTCCGGTTGGTGCCCTGCATGATTTTTCGACAGTGCCTGCTGCGCGCCCCAGCCTGTTTTCTGCCACCGGGATGGGTCTACCCTTCCCATAGTACAGTCCCTGAGGGTCACTGGTGCCGCATTTCACGGTGTGGGGCCCGTTTTGGCTCCATTTACTTAAGGTAGGTGTCGCGCTGATCGCGGCTACGTTTGGGGTACTACGAGGTGGATATGCGTCTACGCGCAATTTCAGATATGTACGTCCCCTCAGTGTATGAGTACCTGTTTATGCCCTTCACCTTTTTTCTCCTCTTCTACAGATCGTAGGTGTCTCAGCACACCGGTGGCAGGGGGCTGGTGGGCCGCAGCTATGTACACTGGGCAGCGGTATAGGCTGCAGCGACAGAGAGTGGACTCCGGCCAGGCTGTGTGCATCCGCATGAAGGCTATGGTATGCGCGACACATGGGGGCGGGAACTGAGGCCATTCCTGCTGTCTGACAGGGATGCTGGACCGCCCTATGTTTAACAGGCACCCCGGTGGCAGCGATATTATACGGATCACTGCTGTTACTAAACCGTCGGGGGGCTGTGACCTGGCTTTTGTATATCACGTATGGCTTACATACGGTCGCTATGGTCTAACATCGTGCCGAGACACCAATTTAGGGGAGATGCAGATCTCCCTAGTTCGGACTGTTCCGGCAGTCAGCGGACGGGGCTGTGGCTCCATCCCGTTCTGAGCATGGCTGTAAGACGGCCATTGGATACCGGATAATAGGATTAGCCAAATTTTGCTGGTAAGCGGGAGAAGGGGTCCACCTGTCGGCTAGAGGTATGTACCTTGTTCTTGGTGTGATGCAAGCAGGCCTGGCGACCGAGATGACTCATCATGGATGCCTCCCCGTGTGACGGGTAGCACTGGTAAGGTAAATATTTATGACCCACAGGTATCCAGCAGGTTCGCAATTGACTGGCCAACACTTAGATAGGTACAGGTGTAATAACGTTGACCGGTCAACGACGAACCAGGCAAGGGGGTGATGGCAGGAGCTCTTCAGCATGCATCACCCCGTGATTTTATGGATACACATCAGAGGGTGGGGTCAGTAGATAGTTGATTGACTACGGTCAACAATTTGTTTGTTGTAAACAAACAAATTGATACAAATGGATACATTGTAGCCAATTGCCGTTGGCAATTTTGGGAGGAACCTTACCAGTGTTACTGCGGCCTGCTTACCTTAAGAATTATAATTGGCTGAGTACCAATTGAAATTTATAATTCGGACTAGGGCATGAATCAATAAATGTGGCCCAATGCCGTTATCCACTTATACCGGTGTCTGAGTCCTTTTTTTGGGGGGTGCGCCTGCAATGAAAGCGCGGTACCAAAATGGCCACCGCGCTCTTTGCGGCCCCCCCCCCACCCAGACTCAGACATCCGGGTAGTTAGGGGGCGTGGCCACCCCTCTATAAAAGGGGTGGCCACGAGGCAGCCGAGCTGCCATTTTGTAAAAGCGACGGAGAGGAGAAGTTTTTCCCTCCACCCCCTCCCTAGTGAACAGTGTGATATTTTGGTCGCTTCGGGGCCGGGTGGGAATTTTTGGCTGGAACCTACAATTGGCTTCCTGGTTCTGGCTTTTTTGCCCATCCCACACTGTTGCTATGGTTTGATATAGGGGCTTTGCTATTGACTTTGGTCACATGGGCGGGTAGCATTGGTAAGGTAAATATTTATGACCCACAGGTATCCGGCAGGTTCGCAATTGACTGGCCAACACTTAGACAGGTACAGGTGTAATAACGTTGACCGGTCAACGACGAACCAGGCAAGGGGGTGATGGCAGGAGCTCTTCAGCATGCATCACCCCGTGATTTTACGGATACACGTCAGAGGGTGGGGTCAGTAGATAGTTGATTGACTACGGTCAACAATTTGTTTGTTGTAAACAAACAAATTGATACAAATGGATACATTGTAGCCAATTGCCGTTGGCAATTTTGGGAGGAACCTTACCAGTGTTACTGCGGCCTGCTTGCCTTAAGAATTATAATTGGCTGAGTACCAATTGAAATTTATAATTCGGACTAGGGCATGAATCAATAAATGTGGCCCAATGCCGTTATCCACTTATACCGGTGTATGAGTCCTTTTTTGGGGGGTGCGCCTGAAAAGAGGAAACAAGTAACAGTATATCAAAAGAAAACAGATTAGATTCCCTTACTGTTGTTGCCATGCGTGTCACTCTCTTTCCTGTCCACATGACCATGCACACACACACACACACATTAAACTACCCAGTCACATGCATTAGTTTGGATCAGGGACCTGCACATGAAAAAATAAATAAAGGCCAACTTCACACCATATATGATTTGATCCTCAGTCACTAATAAACTGCTATTTTTGCCTTTGGACTTGATACATCTTTTGCTGTTAGTGTAATCAATAGCACAAGTATCATTAGCATCTACTGGGAGGAACTACGTGATTGACCCATTCAGCTGTTTATGTATGTATGCACCCGCTCATACATAAACGTGCCTGAGCCTGCAATAAATGCACCCGTGGCTATCATAAATGTGTTTTACGGCAGTGTTTATAGTGGGAGGAACTACGTGACTGGCCCACTCAGCTGTCCGGGAGCATGGTCCGGCCCACAGCATGAAAAGGTCAGGAACCCCTGGTTTAAGCATTACCATCATGTGTCAACCTCTATGATTGCAAAATGTATTACTTCTACAGTTTGACCTCACATTTCTATGCCAATGACACTTTCCACTCAGTGGAAATTTGACATGATACTGGTCAGGATTTCTTCTTTCATCTATCATTTCTACCTAACCCTGACTGAATAAAGAAGTGAACAACACAGTTCACAAGAAACAGAGAGCTCCAATTGTGTATAATTCCTACATGCTGCCATCTCTTTCAAGAGACTACAGTTCTTATTTAGGATTAACCAGAGTGGATAAAAATTAACTTTTTTAAAAAATTAAATTGGATTTTAATTGATCTGCATAAGAAGCTGTGTGAGGAGGGAGGGGCAATTAGCAAAACTGAAAACTTTTTTTTAGTCTTTATGCATCTTTATATAGAAAACCATGATTTAAATATAGTCTTACTTAGTGTTTTAAATTGTGATTTAAATCATGTTTTAAACAGATTTGACTGAAACCAGGTCCCCTTTGTCTGCTGCTATTGCAGAGGTTTATGTGTGTGAAATATCTGTTTCAGATAACTATTTTGGTGCAAACGTTATTATTACAAGTAAATGTGATAATCATCATTGGTGATGATAAACCAGTATCATTTGAGGTTCTATTGTTTGAAAAAAGTTGTGAGCCCTAAAAAGCTCAAGATTTCAAGAGGGTACTAATAGATGAAGGTGACACATTATTGACTTAGTTGCCCTTACTTTGTATCAAACCCATAGAAAGTAAGTAAACATAATTGGGTTATATAGGATCAAAGATTTCAGTGTGTGGATCTGATCCTGACGTTGTGTAAATATCTTTAATTTTAATATTCCATCAGTATAGAGGTGCTTCTGTTTAATAAATAACTCCTGTAAGCATGATTTAATAATCTATATAGGTTTCCCTTGCTCGAAAGCCAGTCGTATCCGACTCTAGGGTTCAATGCTCATCTCTGTTTCAAAGCCGAAGAGCCAGCGCTGTCTGCTTCTGCAGACATTTCCGTGGTCATGTGGCAGGCATGACTAGACACCGGAGCACACAGAACGCTGTTGCCTTCCCACCTAAGTCGTCTCTATTTATCTACTTGCAATGTCTTGCTTTCGAACTGCTATGTTGGCAGTTTGTACCTTTGGCAGGTGTATGTTTGTGGGTCTGGGAAAGGAATCCACACCCGTGGACCAAACCTCCTGCAATTCATCAAACGCCTACTATGTCCGTGTGTGCCCCACACTGTTGGGTCCTGCCCCACACTGTTGGGTCCTGACCGGAATGGGGGGCCCTGTGCCCCACAAATTAGAAAAAATGAAGGGATTTTATGTCCCAGTGGCCCATGTGGCACCCAGCAGCCAATCAGGGAAGCTGGGCACAAGCATGGGAGAGGCAGGGCTATGTCCATGCATCCGCTACACCAATGGCCGGTGCACGCCCAACAAGCAACCATGGGGTGCTTCTGCGCCCCTGGCCAGAAAACACAAGTCCATGGTGAGCAGGACACCACCATTGCCATCGGACCGCTGTGCCCAAGGTGGAGTGCCCAATGCGCCCAAGGCCGACAGGAACACTCCAGCATCCAGAGCCCGGTAAGATGTCCCCAGACGAAGACGCATCGGACAGAAATGCCACGGGTGAGCCAGCGCGCCCACCCAAGCAGGCGGCAGGCCCTCAACAGGCCACAGGGTGGACGGGCACATCCACAAACAATGACACACACCCTGGCCCACACATGGAAAACTCCCTGGGCACAGCCGGGTACCAAGCTAGTTTATAATATTTTTGCAGAACATTCTGGGGACAGAGTTTGAAATAGCTATAACAAAGTTAAGTGGCATAAATTCATTGTAAACATTAATGAAGCAAACAAAAACTACATTGTGGGTGTAGTTGATAATCCAGATTGGAAACTCTAATAGGACTGGAAGTGAACACAATAACTATAACCAAGGAAGCAAAGAAAACTTTTTAAGAATGCAATGGACAGGCAATGAGACAGTTTTCATTCCATTATTCAAGACCTGTCAGATTTTTCGTGACAGAACTGCTGAATTTGACAATAGCTTTTCCTAAAGTATTCTGTTGGAGAGCTGATGTGTGTCCTGAAATTTTAATTGTGTGCTGTCAAGTCAATTCTGACTTATGGTGACCCTTTCCAGGGGGTTTTAAGGTAAAGAATACACAGATGGGGATCCACTATGCCTTTCTTTTGGGAATATCCTGGGATTGTGCAGCTTGTTCAAAACTGCACAGGCTGGCTCATTTCCCAAAGAGACACAGTGGGGAATCAAAAATTCCAAATTCAGGCTCTGCAACCAAATACTTAAAATACCCAGCTATCTAGCCAGCATGTATTTAAAGCAGAAACATAACTTACAATGTATTAAGTGCCTTTGATACACAATTCTGTTTGTTATTTTACAAAGATTTATTATAATGTGTATTTTCCCTGAAAGTTTATGTTTATTGTAATAAGTGGTCTCTCTGCTCATTAGACTCTATACATGGCAGCTCTCAAAAAAACTACCTATCCCACAACAACTTGTAGTTTCCAGAAAGCATAACAAATTCCATCCACTCTCACTCAATTCACAGTGGATGCAGAGAGAAGCTCACAGGGCCTCAATGTGTGTGGTGAAATTGCTCTGAGAAGGTGATTTTTTTTTTTTTTTTTGGCTGCAGATACCTGAATTTTGGCTGGAGGAATTCCTGCTGAATTATGGCAGTTGGAGTAGGGCGGGAAAGGGGACTGCAGTGGCTTAGTAGTTAAAACACTGAACTTGACGACTGGAAGGTTGTCACGTCAGCAGTTCGAGACCCAAGTGCTGCATGAAGGAGTGAGCTTCCATTTCTGAACCAGCTCCTGACAACCTAGCAGTTCGAAAGCAAGAAATTGCAAGCAGATAAATAAGTACCACTTCGGTGGGAATGTAACAGCTTTCCATGCACTCCGGTGTCTAGTTATGCCTGCCACATGTCCACAGAAACGTCTGCAGATGCAGACGGTTCTGGCTCTTTGGCTATAAACAGAGATGAGCACTGAACCCTAGAGTTGGATATGACTGGCTTTCAAGCAAGGGAAACCTTCCCCTTACCTAGTAGGAAGGGGAGAGCCCAAACATTCCATGCTTACTGAGAACTATATTAGCTAGTACCCCAATCCACAGTTGCATCCAAATTTGGTAGGTTAGCTGAGAGCTACCATTCAACCCAAGGTCATCCAGTAAGTTTCATAGGGGGTTTGTATTCCCAGTTGCAGTCTACCATTGTAATCACAGTATCAGTATCAGTGTCAGCCATCCTTCATTTCATGTGCTCTCACAAACGTAACAAGTTTAAACAGGGCTAGGGTTTCTTTTAGAAATCTATGTCTATTGTACATGTTGCAGCTGCACTGTTTTGTGACCAGAAATATCATCCATGTTTTGAATGACATGATTGCATTATAGATCATTCATTGCAGTAAGAGAAGTTCTCCAGTCTTTTGTGTTTTTTTTAAAAAAAATTAAAGATAGGGCATTGAGCTGTTTCTTTGTAGGAAATATTGGAGGTTAGTTTCTAAAAGCTTTTGTTCTGCCTAAATATTCCTACATTAATGACCTGTAGTTTCCTAACACAGTGACTCACTAAATCATTGTTCTATTTCTCCCTTAAACCTACAGGATGTATCTCATTGTCATCTTTCAGTTTTATTTAGCAGGATATTTTAAAGCAAAATACTTCTTTTGTTCTCTTTCCACCATTCTATTTTTAGAGCTTTACATTCTGTTGAACATCTATCTTACTCAGCTTCCACATATCTTTCCGTAGTACAGTATGTCAATTTTAATTCACTTATTATTTATTCCATCTAGCCATTGAAGGAATTATCCAATGTTGTTATAAATTTGTGGCTAATTTGTATCATGAATCACATCCACAATGTGGTTTAATCTGTGGTTGTACATTGAATAATGTATGTGAAAACTAATTCTTCTTGCCTATCCATTCTGCTTACATTTTATATATACTGTATACAGACGTCTGTACGCTTGGTTTTGTAAAATAAGATATCACAATTGTATTCCAGTGATGCTAAATTACATTGTCACAACATCAGCTGAGTTCCATTAGCAGCTGGCGATAATTAACATGTAAATGTGAAAAAAATAAGTCCTCTTAGATGAGGAATGGTGGATGGCCAGTCAAACCTGTAAGAAACATCTGGATCACAGCAGTTCTTTATGGTTTTTATCTTCCCAGTTTAGGAACATAGATTATACAGTATGTGTTTCATATAGATACTTCTGATATATTCTTCTTAAGATCAGATGCAATATCGCTCTGGGACTCATAACACATTATGAGCTGTGGTAGTATGAAAACACTTTTGTATTTTATGACTTAAGGATCACAAGAGTATTACCAGTTTATGTGTAAAGGCAAGAAGCAACCTCTTTTTAGAATCTATGGTATAATGACATTCCTTTTAGAACAAGGAATGTCTGTTATTTTTTTAAAAAAAGCAAAAGTAATAATTAAAATAAGCCATTTAAGGTAAAGAAAACCTTTACACACATTGAGTTAGAATGTAACACACCAAAATCCCCTGAAACGTGTAGAATTTTAATGGACATGAGTTTAATGAGGCAATTACAAAACATGAATTGAATTGCTAGTGAGCCACTGAAACATCAAGTAATGAGTTGATAATAGCATTGAAATGACATTGGTCTAGCAGTTTGAGGACTGAGGGGGAAATTAAAGCAGGAAAGCAGGCCATGAACTGCAGGTTATTCATTGAAATGAAGGAGTAACAGAATTATTTTTCAGCATTTGGGAGTACACTTTGCTTTAAGCAATGGTAGGAAATGAGCTTGCTGGTTTAGGTCTCTGACTGCAAATCTAGAAGTTGAGAGTATGATTCCCCACTGTGAATCCTGCAAGAAGAACCAGGCAGCGTAAATCATGGGCAAGTTGCACAGACTCAGGTCACCCCCAGAAGAAGGGGATGGTAAATCACTGCTGTGTTTTCTCTACCTAGAAAATGCAGAAAAGTCTTGCTGTAAGTCAGAATCGCCTTGATAGCATGCAGTACATACGGTAGTTAATGGGAGTTAACTATGCCTCATAGTTGCTTTGCCATTAATTTTGTTGGTGGTTATGCTTTAATGCAGGGATTCTCAACCTGTGACCCGTGGGCCAGATGTGGTTCACAGCACCATTTCATGTGGCTCCATACCACCTCCACCACACCAGGAAGTGCCATGTGGTAGAGGAATGGCAAAATGGCCTTCCAGCCCCTGAAGCTGTCTGAGGGAGCGTGACCCGGCCCACGGCTTTAAAAGGTTGAGAACTCCTGCTTTAATGCTTTCACACAAGAGACTGGGAGTAGTTTTGCCATTGCTGTTTTCTTCCATCTACTGCTGAGACAAGTGTGTTGGCGAAAGAAAGACACAAAGGAATCACTGCATCCCATTTTTTGTGTCAGGTTGGCTACATTGAGGAAGATAGGGAACTCCTCTTTCGATCTTAAGGCTAAAGTTAACAGCAAGGTGTAGCTGAGTTGTTTAAAATTAAATATTATTGAGTGTTTTTGTGCTAAATTGGTAGATTAATAATTTTGTTACATTTTGAGTACTGGGCACTCAAATGCAGTCCCTATATCTCAGAAAGTTGGGGACTACTGCTTTAGATAAACAGGGTAAGCCGAAGAACAAGAGCTACTATTTATGATTAGCAACAAGGAAGTGGATGAAAATTAAAAGTTAGAAATCCTAGAAAGTTTGCAGGATCATGTATACCATTACAGGGTTCTTCTGTGTCAAGGCCAGACGTGAAACTTCCAATATGAAGCCATGTTTGGCGAATTTATTCCTTCGTTCCTTTCACCTACCCTAGTGTGAGAAAGATTAGCTGGCACAACAAGGTGATCTGGGGTACACCCGATTATGGTTCAAAAACACCACAGTCTTCAAGGAGGCTTTTTCTGTGCAGCTCATTACAGTATTTAAAATATACCACTTATGGTGACATCTCTCATTCATCACAACAAATTGTCAATTCCAAAAAGATAGGAGGGCTCACAGATTGTTAGATCTCAACTAGATTCTGCAAAAGTCTTGTTTTCTTTCCATGCTTATGGCAGTCAGTGATTGTGTTCAGAAATTCCACCTGCCTTGATGGGTGGAGCCTCTAGAAAAGTTCAGTATGCAAAACACTTTGTATCCTTCTTGCAAAAATACCAGGACTTTTACTTTCCTTATCCTGCCATTTTTGGAAAAGCAGGCCAGACATCTCCTGTACCCATCTGCACAGCTGCTTTATCTTCTTTGTACATATAGATAGCCTTCAGCATGGTAATGCATTGAAAGGGAGAGTGAAAAAGCTGAGTGATGTGGATATCTAAACTGTGCTGGCTAGCAAAGCACCCAAAATGGCCCAAATTCTAAAATGGAGGATAAGACCAAGAAGGGGCTAGCAGAAGGAACTATGAAGACCAGAAAAAGCAATGTTGCTATTATGTGTAGGGATGTAAGAAAATTACAGAAAAAACAGCAGTAGATGGTGTTGCTTGAGGCAGGAAGAACAGTGTGGGTCTGAAGGAAATCTCTTGAGGGTGATAGCAATGATCAAACAAGTTGGGGGGGTCATACAAAAAGAGTTTGGGCCGCAGGTTTGGAATCCTAGATCTAATGTATATCCCTATTTCCTTTTTTTGCAGAACCTAAGTCATTTTTATGACATGCACTTTAGAATGAAATCTAGCTAAAAAACATGAAAAATTGCATATTAAAAGCACATGAATATCACTCGTCGGCATGTGTCTCTTTGCTATTTTTCCCTTGGTGGGTGTTACTTCTAGAGATTGAAAGTCATGTGTTAAAAGAACAACCTTTCGTTTAGGTTACTTTGTACTAGCAACATTTGTTCTGTATATGTAAGTTATTGATCATGTCGTTACTCCCCATTACCGTACATATTTGAGTATAAGCTGAGTTTTTTAGCCCCAAAAAGGGGACATGGCTTATACTCAGGTCAATGACCACGAGGTTCCCAAGACTGTGCCGGATTGAGACGTGCCAACAATTTAATTAATTTTGCCTTATTTTCATGTATTTTGATTATTGAAACTCACTAGGAGCTGCTGCATTTTCCACCCTCGGCTTATACTCAGGTCAATCTATTTTCCTAGGTTTCCAGGTCAAAATTAGGTACCTCAGCTTATATTTGGGTCAACTTATACTCGAGTATATACGGTACCTATTGGTATCAATGCAACACTTTTCACATTATTTGTGCGTGGGGTGTAATTGTTTCTTAAGGCATTTTGAGGAGAATTTTTCAAATTTTAAAGTCATTTACATTTCTGCATACGCACACATGCCGCACGCACACACACACACACGCACACACACACAAAGGGCTAAATAGTAGCTGTTGTATACTGAGGGGGGGAGTATAATGATGAGTTATTAATATTTTAAAAATAATGGTAATAAGTTATTTTTCCATTGTGATGCAGTAGATAGATTTAAGACTCGGGGAAACCTGGATTCAAATCCCCATTCAGACATGGAGACTAACAGGAAGGGTAGAGCTAGTAAAACCACTCTTCAAATATCTGATCTTGACGGACCTATTAGAGTCACTGTAAGTCAGATCTTGGTGGCATGTAAAATATGACAATAAATATTTTGAAAATAATGGTAATAAATTATTCTTGTCACACCTCATTTTTATAACAAGTTACATAGCTGATTAAGAAGTAATTTTTCATGTTTTGATCACCCCACTCTTAGGTAAGCAAGCCCCTCGAGCATTCTTGTCTCCTATCCAGTTTCACAGCTCCTGTACACTTTTAATTGCAGTGAATCCTCTCAGACCTCCTCCATTTTCATGGCAAAATTAGAGTCCTAATTTTATGAATAGGCTTCCTGACGAACTTGATTTGCATTTATGTAGACAACTTCTGGGTCGTGTGGTGCATTGTATTTACAAATGAGGGTGTTACTATTTAATTCAAGGACCTGCACCTCTCTAGACAAAGCACTGCATAATTGTATTTCTGTAACACCACTTTGAATTTTGAAACAGTGCAAAAGATTAAGTGCCTTTTAGTACCACAATGAATGTTTAAAAGGATGTCTCCTTAAAACGTCATCTGGTGCAAGTTATGAATTATGCACAGGCAGCATATGGAGAATGCTGAATATCTGAAGAAATGATTACACCTCTTACCATAGTAGTAGTTGCATATTGCTTTTACATGTCTGGATAAAAAAAGTTTCATCATAGATGAAGACCTGTAGCTAATATTTCATGTGAATATTTAATGCCTAAAAGATGTCATAGGTTTTGTGGTGGTGATGGTTTGTTTGTTTGTTTGTTTTAATCAGGAAAGTTTGGTGTGTATTTTCAATCTTAAAAATTGTAGTTTTTGAGTTACACTATTATAAGTCGTTCTGGTTCCATTGTTTTGCAGGATTTCTTAGGGAGGGAGTATTTCGTAATCTATTTTAAAGCCTACAGTGGTAATCTAACTAAATCTGCACTCCAGATGGGGAGTTTTTAATCATGCAAGTTTTCATTTGCTGATTACTGCTATGAACATTTTTTTAATGAAGAATTAAGTGCTATTAAAGCAGTAAAAAGTTATTTTTCCCCTTCTTGCAATGCTGCAAAGCAAAACAAATATTGCAACCCTGAATTGTTTTGCATATGCATCTAAGTTAAAATATAATTCATGCGACTGTACATTAATTTGAGATGTTGGTCTTAATTGATACATTATGGCACTAGGGCAGAAAATGACACAGCATGATTTTCATGGTGAATTAATGTGAAAATTCCAAATGATTGAATACATTCATTGTAATTTAAAATAGTGTTTAAAACGAATACAAGTGGAGGAAGAAAATTGAAAGAGTAGGAAACACCAGTTATCACAGAAAGTGAGGATATGGAGTATCTTTGTGGTATCTCATATGAGTGCAGCCACCAAACTAACTGTTCTGTTATCAGACAATACATAATTGATTTGTAGTTCCGCTTGTCCAAGAAGGGTCATCAAGGACCTATTTCAGAGCGTTGTTCCCTTATCGATAGTAGCCAGTTAGGTTCAGTCCTGATGCCATCAGACACCAATTATTCTATTTTAGTTTAGTTTGTGAGGTATTTGTTGGTAGTGGGTTTTAATTTGTTGTGGATATTTTTGTTATTGGTTTCTCTGCTTGATCACCACCCAGAGTGGGATAGCACGCATAGAAATCCAGTAAATAAATAAATAAATTTGGCATTCAGTGTAATTAATATGTGGATGACACCCAACTCTATCTCTTCTTTACAATCTCTGCAGTTGATGACTGTCTGTCCTCAATAATGGAATGGACCAAAACAAACAAGTTGAAACAAAACTGACAAGATGGAGGTCCTGTTGTTGGAAGACCCATGGCCCAACTAGGTGGTCTGGTCCTGATTTTATATGGAGTGGCTCTCACTGCCAGGGATCAGGTTCACTGCTTGGGGGTAATCTTAGATCTAACCATAAAGCTCAATTTACAAATTGAGGCAATCTGCTAGGCTGCCTTTTTCCAACTGTATCAAATTGCATAACTGGGACCCTACGTGGGAGGATGCTGTCTAAAAACTCTGGTCCATTCAGTGGTAGTTTCGCAGATTGATTACTGTAATCCTCTCTACGTGGGGCTGCCTTTGTCCCTGATATAGAAATTATAATTTGTGTTTTGCATGCCAGTTGGAAATAAAGAACAATCAGAAAATAAAGAGTTTTCCCAGAATTTCACAATTTTGCATGAAGAACAAGCTTACACCAGAACCATACTGCATCTGTTATCAGCACAGATTACATTTTTGTCAAGGCTTCAGATAGCACAAGTTAATATGATTTTGGAATGATGGTACTTGCATGTTAAGCCTTTTTTCTGTTGAACATATACTAGAGAAAGATGGAAATATCATATGCCAGCTCTTTCATGCCTCTTTCACTTTTTCTACATTTTTGAACAAGATGTACATAGCAGTGAGGTCATGCTGAGTGGCTCTGCCTCCAGGCACTGTGTTTTGTTAGACCCAAAGTTCAGGTGAAGATGAGCATTTTACACAAATGATAGTGTGTCACACATAGCCTGTTAGCATATGTAATAGCATGGCACAGACACACATATAGATCCTTTCCCATCATCATCATATTGGATCAAGATCAAGGGCAGCCCATAGTATTTTGAGTACCTATCAATGTTAGAATGTTCCAGGTGTGTTGACTGAATCAGGATTAAAATCCTATTGCTTACCATAGTAACCTGCACTTGATTTGGTGGATCAACTGCTTCAGTAGTTTGATTGATTCAAATAGGCTTGCTCTAGCTCGGTGTTTCCCAACCTTTGGTTTTTGGACTTCAATTTGCAGAAGCCTAAGTCAATTCCCCAAAACACTGATCAGACTTGGGCTTCTGGGAATTGAAGTGGGGTCTGTGCCCAACATTGGGAACCACTGTTCTAGTTGCAACTTACTATGTTAAAGTAAGTTGAAAGTAGAGTAGGCACAGTTAAACTTATGAAGAAGTTGACTTACCAAATCTCAACTGATTTGATGGACCTCCTCAAGTGCAAGTTTCTGTGGTTATTTACTAAGCTAAACAACAGGATTTTAGCCAATATGAAGAAAAATGGTGACAAGCAGGGCGTATGCATATATCCAGTGGTGGGCATCAGCAGGTTTGCACCAGTTTGCAAGAACCGGTAGCAGAAATTCTGGCTGGCCCCTCCCATCCAAGTTTTGAAATAAAGTAGTCCTAATTCAGGTGCAACACAGGGCTTTCCCCCTGGCCATGCCCACCATACAACGGCAACAGTGTGGTAGTAAAAAAAAATGAGGCCACCACTGCATATATCTGCATTATTGTATCACTTATAAATGGGTATTATATATTAGGATTTCTAATTTTTATATGACAGTATCAATGGATCATAACTTAGACCTCTGAGTGTTTATTTTCATAATGGATTTTGTTTATGGGTAGGAAATAGTCTTAGATACTTTAGTTCCAAAGTTAGCAACAAAGGTTTTTTAGACTGTAAATGTACTCAGAAAGTCTCTTTTGATATTGAAATCAGCATGTTTCTGTTTGTAATCCTTTAATTGCTGGACATATATTTACAGCAATTATAGGATTACAAGCAGAACATGCTGAGGTGTTAATAATATGGAAGCAGGAGCACTTAACTGCAGGACTTTGCTAGGTTTCCTGGTGTTTTTTTTAAAATAAATGAGTATTCTCTTTGTCCAGAACAGTGTCTCTGTCCTGTTTAATAATAACTTCAGTTGCACTGCATTATCTCAGATGCTGAGTGTGCAGGTAGACATCTGCCAGACACTCCTGCATGTTTAGAGATTAGACAATGCCTCTCCCAAGAGGCAGCAGATGTTTGTTGTTTGTTCAACTTAAAGGAAGTGTTGTGGACATTTTTTCCCCTCAAATTTTGGCAATACATTACTGTAGTTTGTATACCTAAACTAAAATACCGCATGTTGTCTTTTGCAAAGAGAGGGAAATATCTGTACTAGGTCTTAGGAATGTATTTAAATATTGCAGAACCATTTAAAAGATATGCTGCATGTGTTATAGTATAGCTTTGTTTTTATAAGTTCATCAGATACCTGTATTGGCAGTGTCATATTTTATAGGTAAAGGTAAAGGTTTCCCTTGCTCGAAAGCCAGTCGTATCCGACTCTAGGGTGCAGTGCTCATCTCTGTTTCTAAGCCGAAGAGCCAGCGCTGTCTGCTTCTGCAGACATTTCCGTGGTCATGTGGCAGGCATGACTAGACACCGGAGCGCACGGAACGCTGTTACCTTCCCACCAAAGTGGTCCCTATTTATCTACTTGCAATTTCTTGCTTTCGAACTGCTAGGTTGGCATATTTTGGAATAGGTTGGCATAGGTTGGCATAGCTGTGGCATATTTTGGAATGTTTGTTTTTAGAAGTAAAATATGTAACGAGGTATATGGCTTTAAGGGTCTATTGAGAGATCAGCATTTTCTCTTTGCTCAACTCATGGTAGTAATTAAAACATTTAGATGGAAAACCCTATAAATTGTAGACATAGCATGCCAGTGAAGTTATCAAGATTTAGATGTGGCTATATTTAAGCATACAGGTATGTGTCTCGTACATTTCAATTGCAGGCTCTCATTTCATGTGTTATATCGATACATGAACAAACAAAGGGAAGCATGTGATCCTTAAAAAATGCAGTAGCAAGGTGATACCCTTTTTGGATCACTAAAACAATCAACAATTACATGATGTTTTGTGTCTCAAGGTCAGTTCGTCGCATGCATCGGTTTCTTGTGTATCCAGTTTCTTGTGCAGGAAAATTATAAATGAGATTTCCAAGCATTCATGGCAGATATTGATGCCAGGCCTTGGTTCTTGTGCCTGAGGTGAGTTAGAAAAAACAGGCTGCATCGTATAGCTTTAGTTGGACACTATCCCTTACTCCTCAAAGATATCAGGTGGGAAAACCCCATTCCCTGCAGCTGAAACTTAAGAACCTGAAACTTAAGCTAGAACTGTCTAGGTCTTTATCCTGCCCTTCTCCCTGGCCAAACAGAGACTTGCATTAAATTAGAGATATTTATTTTTTTAAAAAGAAAAAACTTAATTGTAAAATCCTACGCCTGAATATTGCATGTATAAGGACAATTGGACAAGCCGTGCTTGCATTTTCCTGTCTGTCATGCAACTGAACATTAAAGGAAGTGTGTAACTGATTGTGCAACCAGGGCATGTTTGAGGATGCAGTGGACATTCAGCAAGGACACTCCTACTGCTTCTGCAGTTTCTAGTTTATACTAAACAATACCAACAAGATTCTGCCCAGTGCATCAGAGCTTAGTGGGTGCCCACTCTATCTTCCTGCCCCTGGTATAAAGAAAGACAAATCAAAACTACCCGTGTCTCTTTCTTCCTTCTTGTATTTATGGCTCTCTTTTTTTTATTGTGCTTTTCCCCACTGCTTAATCCTGGCAACAGCTGCTGAGCTACTGCAAGCTTTCTCCCCTTTAGCAGCACTTTCTTTTCACCTTAGAAATCAATAGGAAGGATGTACACATTGACTTACTTATTGAGATATAAAGCTGGAATTAAAATGATTGATATGAAATTGGAAATAAATAAAGTGATCTTCACAGTGTGGGTTGGAATTCCATTGTGGTTTCAGACAACAGGTAAATTTAGTGTACTGTGTAGCTTTCAGTTTATTCTACAATTATAGTGGAATTAAAAGTTGGAACACTGTCATCAACTGTAAAAACTGTTTAGTGGGTCTGTCATCTTTGTAATCTAATCTTTCTGTTATTTCCCCTCTGAACCGGTCTGTTCGTCTTGGGCAGAGCCTGAGGGCTGTTTAAAACCATGTTGTTCTGGTCTTTGCCTATATTTTGATTATGTTTGGAGACACTTTATATTATAAGAAAATGTATCAGAGAATGTTTATCAGTTTGTAACAAAAAGCACAGTCTATGCCGCTTAAAAACTAGTGCACAAACTTTCCTAATATAGAGTCCACTTCACCACATGATGTTAAGTGCTGCTTTCACTACATACAAGAGTGGAATTGGAAGTAATGAGGTCAGAGGGAAAGGAAATCCAAAAGGTAAAGACAGTGGCAAAACCAGCTCAGCATATGTTGCCTTTTACAACCTATAAGAAGATAATGATTGGTGTATTCCAGGGCCATTAATTTGTGGCCAAGTTTGCTGCTAAAGCTTCTTCAGGTGCTGTATCCGTTCCAGATATTGGCTATCATCATGGCGATAGTCTTCCTGTTCTTAACTCCTCGGAACAGTTCTTCCGAGGACATGCCACACCAGTCTCTCGGATTCTTCAGCCATGAAGTCCATCTATGTCCAGGGCCTCTTAACCTAAGCAAAGTTAAACTACCAGTGACATTCAAACCTTTATTATGCATTCTTTTTCACTTGTCAGACACCTTAAAGCTTGCCATCAAATAGAAAGCAGGATATAAACATTTCGTCCTCATGTTTAGTATTAGCTATCTGCTTAACTGACTTACAGCTTGTTTTCAGTTCCAGGTCAAAGGATTCTTAATATGTCTTAGGCTGCAGCTACATGGTTAAATACAGTGAGATTTGTTTAGCTTATAAAACAGGTGAATTTGATGTATTTTTAACTGACCATATGATGCAAAGGCTGATTTGAATGAGTTTAGCCTTTTGTGCTCCCAAAGTAGCATCGTCCCCTTGCCCCCGTGTGTGTGTGTGTGTGTGTTGTGGGGGTTCTACTTTTACAAGCATGAATTTTTCAAATTGGCTTTTTCATGTGTCATAATATATTATTACAAGGCAAGAATGTGTTGTTGGTGTTTCAATGATGTAGGGAATTGCATTGTGCTGTTCAAGAAAAGGGAAACGTCCTCTTGCATTTTTTTCTCTCCCCTGAGCTGCCTCAATTTTTTATTTAAAAAAAATCTTACATATATGAGATTAATGCTAGAACACACTATCACCTTATCACTGGGTCATCGTTATTATTTCCCATTTGCTGTCAAGCCATTTCAGATTAAAGGAAACCCTTTTCATCATTTTCTAGCTATAGAGTAGTCAGAACTGGTTTACCATTACCTTTTTCTGGTTATGGCTCCATAACCAGATAACTAAATCACTGAGCTATAAAATCCCATGTTTATGCCCCCATAAGAGTATTGACAGAGGTGAGATATAAGGAAGGAGAGAAAGAGTGGCTAGGTAATTGCATCAGGTATGAATGTTGAACTGCCAAATGAATCTCTAGCCTCTGTGTGTGAGCACTGACTCAGGTTTCAAATGTAATACAGGCTGCGATTCAAATCCAGTGTATTTGTAGCCTTAGGGTGCTTTATGAGAGAGGAATATTGAAAAAAGTGAGCTATGCATGTTTTCAACAATAAATCTATCATCTAGACCAGGGGTTCTTAACCTTTTCAAGCTGAGGGCTGGTTCATGCTCCCTCAGACAGCTTCAGGGGCTGGATGGACATTTTGCCCTGTCTACCACACATGGCACTTCCTGGTGAGGCGGAGGCAGTGGGGGGCCACATAAAATGGTTTTGCAGACCGCATCCAGCCACTGGGCCATAGGTTGAGAACCCCTGCCCTAGGCCACTGAGTATTATTTATTTATTTATTATTTGACTTGTATGCCACCCAGTTTCCCAAACTTTTCTGTGGAACACTGGTGGACTTCAATTCCCAGAACCCTAAGTCAGCTGATCAGTGCTTTGGGGAATTTGCTTACGCTTCTGAGAATTGAAGGCCAGAAACCAAAGATTGGGGAACATTGCTCTAGACCAGTGGTGGTGAACCTTGGCGCTCCAGGTGTTCTTGGACTTCAATTACCAGAAGCCCAAGTCAGCACTCCAGATTAGGGCTTCTGGGAATTGAAGTCCAAGAACACCTGGAGTGCCAAGGTTTGCTATCACTGCTCTAGACTCCCCAGTCCATAACATTCCCTTCCTGCTAAAATGTGTAAGGAATTGGTGGATGAAGGATCCTGCTTTCTTACCAGAGATGCGGCTTTGCAGATCAAAAAATTTGTTGAATAGCATCAGTGATACAGTGAGTTTTATAGGTAATCATGGCCTGAAAATTACTTTTCATATCACTACTTTCCAATCTCTTTGTAGATGGATGCAGTTTTCCATCATTCATTCCTTGCTCTTTTGCATTCTTTGCAACATGTGACACCCGAAGCATACATGGGAGAATGAAGACAGGTTTTGCTGGGTGTCAAACAGCCCATTAAAGCACCATTCTTTAGTCTCATATTGTTATGTGTCAGATGAATAAGTACAGTATTGAAGCAAGTAGCCCTTAAGGTAATCCATTGAAAATTGACTACGGATGAATTACAAGTAGCACGGGAGGAAAAAATGGGTGTTTCAACTGAGCAGCTGCAAGATTGTCTCTCTCTTGCACACTTAAAAGGAAGAACAAGTGCAGATACTCATGCTGAGTGCCTGAGATATGGCAAAGCACTTTGGAATGATTAAGCATAGGATGAAGGACAGCTTGAAAAACAAGGACATGGTTTCCTTCATTCTGTGAACAAATCACTTTATTAAAAACAACAGATGGAAAAGATCAAGAAATGCATAGAAGTGATGACAGGTTTATAAGCATTTGCAAGTAGGAAGCACTAAAATGACTGCTTCTTTGAAGGGGTCTCTTCACTTGACATTAGTGTTTGGATGTTTTTGGGTTGCTCTTTTATAGCATTAAATCTTCGAAATGAAAATTCTGCAAGAGCTATATACAATAAACAGCCGCTTGAGTTTTTTTAATTCACTTGCTTAACTCGTATCTGATTTAGTCAATTAAAACAGTCATTAAAGTATTTAAAAATAGCGGATGTTTTTTCACTGCTTTTCTCTGCTAGATAATTAGAGCATATATGTTGTCTGAAAATACCTTTTAACAATTTGCTTTTATCCCAGAGGCAGCCCCAAGACAGCGTAGGGACCATAGAAAGTTGAAAAGATGCCAAAATAGGGATGGAAGTAAAATCATGAACTAAATGATTGTCAACCCTTTAAATCCTGCTTTGACTCTTCTCCATATCTTGGGCTACTACAAATTTTCTAATAGTAGTACAGTAGTCTGATCCAGAGCTTGGAACTTTATTCTTTGTGTTGCAGCTTGCTGAAATCCCAAGCCATGAAAGCTGACTGGAAGATCTGAAAGTAGTGATATAAAAAGTAATTTTCCAGCCATGGTGACCTATAGAACTTATATGTGTTGTGGTACATGATTATACAATGGAGAATGAGGCAATTATTAAGGTTTGAATTGTTTGTATGTTTTCCCTGAAACTCCCCTCACATTCGGTATATTTCCCATTCAAATGATTGCTCAGACCAGTGATGGGCTCCAAAAAATTTACTACCACACTGTGGGTGTGGTATGGGGGGCGTGGCCAGGAGGAAAGCCCTGCGTTGCACCCAAATTAGGACTACTTTATTTCAAAACTTGGATGGGCGGGGCCAGCCAGAATTTCTGCTACCATTTCTGGCAAACTGCTGCGAACCTGCGGATGCCCACCATTGACTCAAACCAATTATTTGAGGAAGAAAAAGTAAAATATTTACTTACAATATGCTCAGAAATTCATAATAGGATTTGGCACCAGGTTTATTAGAATAAGATGTTTATTCAGTTAAGTTACAGATAAAATATCTAAATATTTTCCCCTTCATTACAGCTGTGTGGCTAGAAGGACAGAGAACACTCAAAATAGTTGTATCTCTCTTTAAAAAAACAATCAATATACAGGTGAAACTCGGAAAATTAGAATATTGTGCAAATGTTCATTCAGTTGACTTAAAAGGTGAAACAAATATATGAGATAGACTCACTACATGCAAAGCGAGATACGTCAAGCCTTAATTCGTTATAATTGTGATGATCATGGTGTACAGTGCACATGAGATTATGTGATGATTATGGGGTACATGATATTGGGGGAGGGGTTGTTATGCGTCAGATGAATAAGTACAGTATCGAAGCACATAGCCCTTAAGGTAATCCAGTTGAAAGTTGACTGTGGATGAATTACAACTAGCAAGGGAGGGGAGAAAATGGGTGTTTCAACTGAGCAGCTGCAAGACTACCTCTCTCTTGCACACTTAAAAGGAAGAACAAGTGCAGAACAAGCGTCAATATTATAAGCATCAATATTATAACAAAGTAAGGCTTGAACTATCTCTCTTTGCATGTAATGAGTCTATCTCATTTTTAATTTTTAATTTAATTTAATATAATAGTCATATTTATATATGCCGCCCACTCAGGCAGAACCCGACTCAGGGCGGCATTACAACAAGTTTTAAAAGCATGTACAAACACTTTAAAAGACCCATATCCCACCCACTTTAAAAGACCCATATCCCACCCACCCATCCCACCCACTATAAAAAGAAGAAGAGAGAGTTCTTAATTCTTTACATAAGCCAGCAGGCAGGGACCGTGTTCCCATTCGGGCCCCACACCTGCCCTGCCAGCCAGGTCTTCAATCCTTTCCTGAAGGGCAGCAATTCTCTTTGGAGTCTTAGATCTGTTGGCAGGAGGTTCCAGAGAGTTGGTGCGGACACGGAGAAGGCCCTCCTTCGGGTGCTGGACAGATGTGCACCCCTGATGGCACCATTAGAGAGCCCCTCCGGTCCGCTCTGGTTGGACGGGCAGACACTCTTGGGACGATGCGGTCTCTAAGGTATCCTGGCCCACTGCCATATAGGGCTTTAAAGGTCAAAACCAGCACCTTGAATTGCACTCGAAGACAAACTGGTAACCAGTGCAGCTCCCGAAGTAGCGGTGAGGCATGGGCATATCGCCCACATCCCATCACCACCCGGGCTGCCGCATTCTGGACCAGCTGCAGCCTCTGAATGGTCGTCAAGGGCAGCCCCATGTAGAGCGCATTTCAATAATCTAGTCAGGAAGTGACCAGAGCATGGGTGACCATAAGCAAGGAGCCCTGGTCCAGGAGCGTGCGCAACTGGCGAATCACCCGAAGTTGGGCAAAAGCCCTCCTGGCCACAGCCGCTACCTGTTCTTCTAGCAGCAGCCGCGAGTCCAGAAGGACCCCCAAGTTGCGCACTGGGTCTGTCTGGGGCAAAACAGCCCCATCCAGTACCAAAGATGGTAACTCCCTGGATAACACGGGGCCCCTTATCCACAGCCACTCTGTCTTGCTGGAATTCAGCCGAAGCCCATTGGCCCCCATCCAGACCCCAATAGCCTCCAGGCATCCGGATAGGATTTCAACAGCATCACTGGGGTCCCCACAGGCCGAGATGTACGACTGAGTGTCATCCGCATACTGATGGTACCGCAACCCGTAGGAACGAATGATCTCACCCAGTGGCTTCATGTAGATGTTAAATAGGAGAGGAAAGAGCACCGAACCCTGAGGCACCCCATACTTGAGGAGCCTAGGGCTGGACCTCTCACTCTCTAACCACACCGACTGGGTACGGCCCTCCAGAAAAGAGGAAAACCAGGACAACACGGTGCCCTGAATCCCCAGTCCTTTGAGCCGTTCCAGTAGGATATGTTTGTTTCACTTTTTAAGTTGCATTATTGAACTGAATGAACATTTGCACCATATTCTAATTTTCTGAGTTTCACCTGTATACAGTAAATAGAGAAGCAAGTGTTTGGGTCAGGCAGTTAAATTTCAGGCAGGAAGAAAAGGCTTTTCTGATTGGTTAGGAAAACAAGCATGCAGGTAAAATAGTCCCATAACAGTCTTGAGGGTTATTTGTTAACTCATGCAGAATTGCCATACTGTATTCCTAGCAGTTTGTTCTCTTGATGTTAGGCAAAGTTGTATCTGCTTAACAGAGAAGCAAAACAAAACAAAAACATTGTAGCACTTTAAAGACTAACTGCTATTTTTTTTAATGATAGCTTTCCTGGATCAAGTCCATTTTGTCACGCTTGAAACAGACTAACATGGCTACTTTTCCCAAAAAAATTGTATCTGCTTGCAAGCTTTACCCCTCCAAAATGTTCAGGTTTTTTAACAGTATGAAGAAACCTACCATGTGTGAAGCTATCAATGTGTTGGCCCTTTCACATTAATGCTAAACACAATGGATGTCAGGGATCATCTCTAGGATGTATGGTTTCATCCTTCTTCCATGCGTTTCATAACCCCTCCTTACTTCATCCCTTTGTCTAATAATAAGATTCAAAGTTGAAAATATACACTTCTAACTGTTTTAAAAGCAATGTTATTATCATGTGAAAAATGATATATTCAGTTTAAAAAAGAATATAACCAGTATTGATATCCAAATTTTAATTAGCATTTAATTTTACAGTGTTGATTTTGAAAATCTGGCTTGTCTGTGTGGTTATGTGTATCACGACTTAATTGATTTTTATATCTGTGCCATGTTGCTTATATCTAACAGTATTTCCTAGTTAAATTTTGGTTTTGCATAGGAAGGGCAACCTTAAAGTTATTATACATCATGCAGAGCTTGATGCCCCAACATTCATTCATTCATTCAAATAATTCTCTTTAACATTGTAGTATACTGTGCTGCCCTTTTTCTAAAATGGGTGGGCAGCAGGACAAGACCAGGAAACATTTTTCTTACCCTCTAAGGGTGGCCAGTTTGTAAAAAATAAACAAAATTAAAAGCCCCCAAACCAGAAGTGTCTTCAAGAGGAATTTTTGTATACTAGACAGTGTGGGAGGGGGATCTTATGACCTATTTAAAGGGTGAGTAACCAGTGAAGTGGCTAAGACACTGACTGGGAGGCGGAAGGTCAGCAGTTCGATTCCCGAGTACTGCAGGACGGAATGAGCTCCTGTCTTTGTCCCAGCTCCTGCCCACCTAGCAGTTCGAAAGCAAGAAATTGCAAGTAGATAAATAGGGACCACTTTGGTGGGAAAGATAAACAGCGTTCCGTGCACTCCGGTGTCTAGTCATGCCTGCCACATGACCACAGAAATGTCTGCAGAAGCAGACAGCGCTGGCTCTTTGGCTTTGAAACAGAGATGAGCACTGAACCCTAGAGTCGGATACGACTGGCTTTCGAGCAAGGGAAACATTTACATTTAACCATCTCAGAATCCTTCCAGCAGGTGCAGTGCCAAATTATTTTTTGCCATAAAAAGAGAAAGCCAGCAGAGTCTCCGAATTGCAAAAACAGATTTATGGGTTGTGGCCCAAGGACAGTATTTTGTTCACATCTGCTCCAAAACAATAGTTGTCTCTCTTTTTACAGGATTAGCAAGCTAGGAGAGGATGAGAAAGGAAAGGTGCACAGGTGATAAGGCAGAACTGTCAGGATTGGAATACTCAAAGGTTCACTAGAAATATGTTTTATTGACACTATTGTGCTTTAAATCTGTTACTGAAAGGTTGAAATACGGAGCAGCTTGTACCTTCCCAGATTAATAAAATGCTTTGCTTAACTGAGGACTCTGAAAAGAGCTCTTGTCTTGATAGTCCTTGTCATAATTCAGGAATAAGCAGCAGCAGCAACAGCCTCCACCGCCCTCCAGATGATTTCAGACTGTCCTCCCCATATTCCCTCGTCATTGGGGGCTTTTCTGATTGTTTAGGACTGAGGTTATCAACCTTTTCAAGTCGAGGGCTGGGTCACACTACTTCAAACAGTTGAGAGGGCTGGACTGGTTGTCCGTCCTCCTCCGCCATTTACGGCTGTTGTAAATGTGTTTATGATGGCCATAAATGATTCCGTGGCTGATTTCAGCAGCGGCGGTGGCGGCTGGAGCGAGGGTGGGGGCTAGATTATTTGGCACTGCAGGCTGTATCTGGCCCATGGACCCATAGGTTGAGAACCCTGGTTTAGGGGGAAAGCATGCAGGCAAGTTAGTCCCAATGACGGAAACTACCTCTTATCAAGGGTTATTTGTTAGCTCATTGTATGCAGTATTGTTATTTCCTTCACAGTATGCTCACTTGATGCTTGGCTAGTGGAACTGCAAGTCAGAAAACTGTCTGGAGGTTGGCCACTCGTGTTGCAGCTGGAGAAGCTGACCAATTTTATTGTTATGCAATTGGAGTTTATACCTGTTGCTATCTTATTCCCTGGCTTAAGCATTAGTGTATGACTTTCATGTTCAGTCATATTACATTAAGATAATATAAATCTTCAGAGACACATGTTATTTTTAACATTCAGTAAGATTGTTTTAGCTGGGTGGGCATGCAATAATTTATGAGGATTTGAGTTGCAAGTAACCTGAAGCAGGACCTACATCACAAAATGTATTAAAGCTGTACAAGGTTGGGTATGAGGGAGATTTTAACAGTGGGGATTTGTTTGTTTTGTTTTGTTTATATTCTGATCATGCAACTGAAAGAGTGGCTCACTGAGAATGCCTGTAGTAAAGATACAGTTTTGGGCTCCCATATATCAGATGCTCTTTAGGACTAATGGGATGTAAGAGATACATTGGACCCCTGCTTTAACCATTCCATAGGGTTTTCCTTAAAGCAATTTTGTCCTTAAAATAGTTTCCCATAGGAAAGCATTGAAAACCATAGGGGAAACCTGGTCCATATAACGATTTTATTGCAATTTTTGTCCTTGAAGTAGATTGTCATTTCCTATGGATTTCTTTCCTTGAAGTGAATTTTCCGGTAGGCGGACCATCTGTAAAGCAGGGTTCCACTGTACATAAATCCCGCATGGCACAGTGGTAGGCTTCAGTATTAGAGCCAAAACTCTATTCACAAGCTGAGTTCAATCCCATAGAGTTCAAGGTTGACTCAGCCTTCCATGCTTCTGAGGTCAGTAAAATGAGTATCCATTTCTGTCTTACATTCTTCTTGGATGGACAAGAAGTATGTAAGACAGAAATGACATGGTCTCCAGAGGGGAAAAGTTTCCAGCGGGATTGATCCTAGACCAGTGTGTCCCAACTTTTGGGTTTTGACTTCAATTCCCAGAAGCCTAAGTCAGCACATTGGCTGATCAGTGCTTTGAGGAATTGACTTAGGCTTCTGGGAATTGAAGTCCAAAAACCAAAGGTTGGGAAACACTTCCCTAGAGTGATGATATTACCAGGGGAGGAGTGCTCAGCACATTGGGAACATAAGGGGGAGCATGTCCCTTTAGTATTTCACAGAGTAGGGTGACTCAGTCATTAGTTGAGAGTCATAGGTCTGGGAAGTAACATTGTTCACAGTAATAATGTGAACTAAAGAGATGAAAGACTAGATTCAGAACTTTTGGGTGACATAAGCTTTCCTTATGTAATCAGCACTAAATTCAGAGTTAAGTTTTGAGCAAAAACTATAGTGTCTGTGAGATATGGTGAAAAGCTCTATAGTGTTAATAACTAATAAGTTTATATGCAGGAATGTTAACAATAGGCAAGTTAACCAAAGTGAGCATGTTAACAAGTTCATCTGACCTGTGTTGTGGCAGTGGTCTAGTTAGTATAGATGGCCTTCCACAGCTAGGTCAACCTCAAGATGCACTATACTACAGGTATTTCCATCCTTTTTGACTATTGGCCATGCTGGCTTGAGATGTTGAGAGATGTAATTCAGTAAATTGGGAATGGCTGCTATAGGTGTATTAATGTTGGAAGGAGTTGGTGCATGGAATTGCTCCCAAAAAAAATTTTTTTTGCAAGATTCCTGATTTGATTGTTCCAACTATGGCTTCTGCATGTTACAATACCTTTGGAAATTATGTATGTTTATATTGAGGGGGAAGACAATTGCAAGTTTAGGAAGAAAAGTAGTTAGCAGCTAAATTATAAGTAAAGGTCGCCCTTTCTTGAAAGTCAGTTGCATCTGACTCTAGGTTACAGTGCTCATCTCTGTTTACAGTCAAAGAGCCAGCGATGTCTGTAGATGTTTTTGAGCACACGTGGCAGGCACAACTAGACACCGGAGTGCGCAGAACGCTGTTTACCTCCCCACCAAAGTGGTACCTATTTATCTACTTGTAGTGTCTTGCTTTCGAACTGCTCGGTTGGCAGAAGCTGGGACAGAGGCAGGAGCTCCACTCTGTCATGCAACACTTGAGTCTTGACCTTCCAGTCATCAAGTTCAGTGTCTTAACCACTAAGCCACCTCAGTCACCAGCTAAACTATGCAGATACAGAAGTAGGTGATCACTGTTCTATGCTTCTTTTAATAAAAAAACCAATGATTTGGTTTTGCAAGAAGTAAGGTTAAATGCACTTCTGTATTCAAGGAGTTCATTTCTAAACCCAACCTTTTCATTTTTTTAATGCTTGCAGATGAAATATGAATGTTAGCAAAGGTAACAGTTTCCCGTGCTCAAAAGCCAGTCATTTCTGACTCTAGGGTGCAGTGCTCATCTCTGTTTCAAAGCCGAAGAGCCAGCGCTGTCTGCTTCTGCAGACGTTTCCATGATCATGTGGTAGGCATGACTAGACACCGGAGCGCACGGAACGCTGTTACCTTCCCACCGAAGTGGTCCCTATTTGTCTACTTGCAGTGTCTTGCTTTCGAACTGCTAGGTTGGCAGGAGCTGGGACAAAGACGGGAGCTCATTCCGTCCTGCAGTACTCGGGAACCAAACTGCTGACCTCCCGACTTCCAGTCAGCGTCTTAGTCACTTGAGTCACTGCAGTTAACATGTTTGTTAACATGTATGTATGTTATTTGGATCATTGATAGATAAAAGAATGGAAAAGCTAGTTAACATTGCTTTGTGCAAACAATGACATAAAATCCCCAGCTTTCCTTTTCAGTGAATGCTATTAAAAGCAGCCTCAAGGGGGTCATCCTCTACTTCCTTTATAACAGTGAAAGCTAGATTTAATTAAGCTAACACCTCAATCCAATTTAAAATTTGCAGCAATGGAAAGGCTAGAATCAAGAATCTTCCTAACAATAATCAAAGTTCTTCATCCTCTTGCTAGCTTCTTTATCCCTCAACATCACTTTCTGCACTGTTCAAACCTATGCTATTGATTTCACTCGGAACTAACTAGAACTGACATTCTAGCTTAAGAACTACTACGTTTCATAAAATGTTATTCCATTAATAAAATGAGTAGTATTTTGTCATTTTGAAAGCAAATGCTGATTTGTCAATCCCAAGTTTTCCAAAACTAAAGAATGTCCTAATTGGTGTCCATGTGCAGGATATAGTTGGCTTAAAACAAAATAGTCTGTATAAAAAGTTAGCTTTTTTACTATGAAATGCTTGTTGCACTTCTGTGCTTTCAATACTTTTCTTGCAAGCATGAAGGTTAGCGTGTCAAAATGTTTATTCCCAAAATGTTTATTTTCGCAATAATTAAAAATACTGAAAGGACCCGAGTGCTGTGCAACTGAGTGAGTGCCTGGCATCTGTCGCAGCAACTGCTAACCTATCCATTCGAAAGCAAGAAACTGTAGAAAAATAGGTACATTTTCGTCATGAAAAGTAACAGCATTCTGTGCTCTTTGCATGCCACATGACCACAGAAATATCTAGACACTGTCTGCAGACAGCTCAAACAGATGAGCACCACCCCCTAGAGTAGAACACGACTGGCTTTCAAGCAAGGAAGACTTTTACCTTCACTTTATCTTTACCATTGAAAAGAATGAGGGAGTAACCCCTTTGTCTATTTTCATCATCTCTTTTTTAAAAAAAAAAAATCCCTAAGGGACACAGTGCAATTCTAGAAGCAAGGATGTGTCCTTTCTTACTTGCATTGCATCTGGTGCACCGTTGACTCTTTGGAAAGACTGAAAAAAATAGAGAACTCAGCAACCATATGAGTCCCCACAAAAGGTGAGTAAAGGTAAAAGGGCACCCTTACTTGGAAGCCAGTGTATCTGACTCTAGGGTTCAGTGCTCATCTCTGTTTATAGCCAAAGAGCCAGCACTGTCTGTATTTGCAGACATTTCCGTGGACATGTGGCAGGAATGCTTAGACACTGAAGTGCACGGAACACAGTTTACCTTCTCACCAAAGTGGTACCTGTTTATCTACTTGCAATTTCTTGCTTTCAAACTGCTAGCTTGGTAGGAACTGGGACAGAGACAGGCACTCATTCAGTCATTCAGTACTCAGGTTTTAAACTGCTGACCTTCCACCTTCCATTCAGTTCTGTCACTGACGTTGAGCCTGGATGCCATCTCTTAGGTTACCTCAGATGTTCAGCCACAATGTTTAATTGTATTTCAAGTTTTATGTAATTTACCATCATTGTTTGTCTGTAAACCGCTTTGGGTCACCAATAGGTGAGGAAAGCGGTATAAAAATATACTAAATAAATAAATAAATCTTAATCACTTGAGCCACTGCAGTCTCCAAAGGTGGGGAAGGGAGCCTCAATTTCATCAACCGTTTTAACTTTAATATATAATGTTCAATTGATACAACACAATTCTAGGCAAACAAGATAGATAAATGCATTGCTATTGTAATATGCACTTATTTTATTTGTGGCGGAGAGGGAGGAAAGTTACTACACACTGTTGATGTAACAGGGTAACATGGCTACCTCTTTGAAAACTACCATTATAGAAAAGAAGCTACATGTATGAATGTTGCCACATCTCTTAGTCTTGGAAAAAATGAAGAGTCATCATTTGAATTAGAGGGAGGAAATAGCTACACTTGTCTTGGGGAGGTGAAGTAAGGTGTTATTCAAGCACACTAGATGGAAACCCTATGCTTTAGCAATAAAAGGTTGAATACAGTACATTGGGTGACTCCCCTGTGATGCACTAATTATTCTGCATTGATGTTTGCTTCTATTCTTTTTTCATTCTCTGGCATACAAGTGGTCTTCTACCATTTGTTGTTGTTCAGTTGCACAGTCGATTCCGACCCCATGGACCATTGCATGCTAGGCACCCCTATCCTCTACCATCCTCCTCAACCTGCCCAACTCTGTGCCTTCTGCGTCTACAATACCATGTAACCATCTTAATTTTTGCCGCCCCTTCATCTTTTGCCTTCGACACTTTTCCAGCATCAAAGCTTTCTCAAGTGAATCCTCTCTTCTCATTTGATGTCCAAAGTACTTTAGCTTCATCTTTCACTATTTGACCTTCCAAAGAGCAATTAGAGTTGATTTCCTCTAAGATCAACCTATTTGTTCTCCTCACTGTCCAGGGTACTCTCAAGACTCTCCTTCAACACTACATTCAATGGCATCTATTCTTCTGCGCTCCACTTTCCTTATGGTCTAGCTCTCACAACCATACGTTACCACCAGAAATACCATTGTTTTGACTATGTAAATTTTAGTTTGCAAGGTGATGTCGCTACTTTTCACTATGTTCCCCAGGTTTCTCATAGCTTGTCTCCCAAGCATTAGTCACCTTTTTATTTCATGGCTGCAATCACCATCTGCAGTGATCTTGGATCCTAAGAAAGTAAAATCTGTCACTGCTTCTACTTCTTCCCCATATATTTTCCAGGTAGTGTTAGGCCTTGGTGTAGTCAATGAAACAGAAGTAGACTTATTTCTGATATTCCTTTGTTTTCTCCATGAATCTAACGTATGTTGGCAATGTGGTCTCTAGTCCCCCTGCCTCTTCGGAACCCAGCCTGCACTTCTGGTAATTATCTCTCCACATGCTGCTTAAGTCTATCCTGTATTATGTTGAGCATAACCTTGCTAGCATGTGGGATGAGCGCAATCGTTCTATAATTTGAACATTCTTTGGCATTACCCTTTTTTGGGATTGGAACGTATCCTGATATTTTCCAATCATGCGGCCATTGTTGTGTTTTCCAAATCTGTTGGCATGTAGAATGCAATAATTTGATTCCATCATCTTTTAGGACTTTGAAAAATTCAAGTTTGATACCGTCATCTCCACTAGCTTTGTTGTTTGCAGTGCTTTTTAGGGCCTTCCTGACTTCACTCTCAATGTTCTCATTACTGTGATTATCAGGGGTGTTGAGGTCCGTCTTGTAGAGTTCCTCTATGTACTCTCGCCATCTTTTCTTAATCTCTTCTATTCATATGACCATAAAATGCCAGAGATTTGGGATATATAGTATTCTTATTCCTATGTATTTAGTTTGTATCTCTTTTCAGAGAGGATGGACTCCCCATAGGAGAACACATTGATTTTCAGAAAGCTTCTCTTCTATGTTTTCTGTATTCACACAGCGCCATGAGGATGCTTTTAAAGATATCCCTTTGCACTGTGCTCTGAGCCACAAGGTCAGTGCTTTAAATCTCCTTGTAGAGTTTAGAAATAAGAGTTATAATATCAGTATGTGTCAAAATGGCGATTTAAATAGGCAAAAACTTACAGTATTAAATTGCCAATATGCCGCATGCTATCTTCTGCTTTACAGGAGAGGTAATGAGAACTGATGGTGCTAGCAGGGAGATTCTGAGAATCACAGCATCCCAGGGGAGGGGAGGAAAAGAACCATACCCAAAATCATCAAGTTGCTCTTTCTCTGTATTCTACGGCTTGTGCTTTATGTCATACCATCTCTCTAGTAAATTATATGCATTATCCTTCATTGGTATGTTTATTGTTACCAAACTTAGGTGATCTCTAAAAAGTCTTGACAAGACAGGAGTCTAACCTGAAACACAATTACTTGGAGACTGATTCATAAATTGTATTTTAGACTTGCTACCTGATAACCTAGACTAGGGATTCTCAACCTGCGGCCCATGGGCTGGATGCAGACCACGGCACCATTTCATGTGACACCCCCCCCCCCCCCCACTGCCTCCACCACACCAGGAGTGCCATGTGGTGGAGGAAGGGCAAAATGGCCATCCTGCCCCCGAAGCTGTCTGAGGGAACCTGACCCAGCCCCCAGCTTGAAAAGGTTGAGAACTCCTGACTTAGACCCATGCATTCTCGTGTTCAGTGAGTCTTACTCCCAGTTAGGTATGCATTGAATTATAGACTTTATCACTGATTTGAATATTAAAATGCTTTGGAAACTTTTGCAAACTGAAGATTAATAGTAAATCTAAAGTTTTCCTGGATTCCCTAGCTGTTTATTGTCTGTCTAGTGTCATTGCTATGTCATTGAAACTGTTTTATACACAGTGGTTGTCTCTACTCTTCCATTATTTACCCCTTTTATTTTAATTACCTTTGACAGCATGCCTCAAATGTAGAGGATTTGGCATGTAGCCTTTAGGGAAAATAGAATCACTTACAAAATATGCTAAATATTTTAATAAAGGTAAATAAATCTTACAGCACACAGTCACAGGGATAGTGGAAGATTGCCCTCCAAAATGATCTTGTCAAAATATTTTTAAACACTTGGTATTTCCAACAGTGCTACAAAGGAAAAAGTCATTTGAAGGAGAGTTACTGAAGTCATTTTCTTTCACACTTTCAGAACTGTCAGAGTACGAGAAGAATGAAAGATAGAGTGTAGGTATTAATTCTAAAGTACTACATGATTGAAAACAAGGTGCGAAGTGCATCCTGGCAGATTGTATGTGTTTCTTAGTCATCTATTGCAGTTCTTCTTCTTCCATGTATAGGCCAGGTGCAAAACTGCCAAAATGAAGGCACCTCTTGGTGAGTTCATTCTGCTGTTCCTTTCACCCAACCTAGTGTGAGAAAGATTAGCCGGCATCACAAGGTTGCTGTCACCAGAGTGCGTGCCATTGTGGTTCAAAAAATATCACAGTCTTCTAGGGTGCTCTTTCTGTGTATCCTGTGTATCTATTGCAGTTCATCTGAGCTAACTGTAGGTACAGGTTTTCACAGAGTCCTTGCTTGTATTCATTCTTCTGCTTTTCTGGATTTTCCTGAAGTGGTTCTGTGGTTGTGATAGTTCTGAACTTTTGTGATGGTAGAGAACAAACATAGCATTAGAGAATTGCAGTCTTGCGTGTGTGTTTTTCCTGTGTGATATCATATATTTACTGTACAGAACTTGGGAGTTGAATCTATTTCTCTGAACATTGTTGAAAACACAGGGATTTGGTATTGGTTGCAAAGCAAAAACCAGGACAGGTTTATAGGAGTACAGTAAAGCATTTGCAAACCAGCACTGGAGCAGCAGCTAACACAACAAGTAGTCATGTCATCAATTGATAGAAAAAGACTTTTGGGCCAGACAATACCATTATGGGTCTAATAAAATGTTACAGATAAGGTGAGCCTTTAAGTTCTCCAGAACTGTTCCTCAGACAGATATAATATAATAGCTAGAGTTCAAGCAGAAAGGGAAAATGGGATTAGTTGTGATACCTATTGCTCATAAAATCATGGCTGCATTGGGTCCCCCCTGTTGCTTTTATCCTCCTCAAAGAAGCATTTAAGCCTAATTCCATTTCCAGTGCAAAAGAATTAAAATGTTGCTGATACCGATATTTCCTAAATTCCTAGTTTAGCCTAAGAATTTGCAATTAAATATGTATCTCCAATCATGGATATGGATGATGTTAAGACATTTCTGTTAAAAATAGATAGATGGAATAGGGATCTACTTTCTGGAAATGATGTGTTTCTGTTGAAGAATTGGATAAAGAGATGTGATAATAAAGAACAAAGAGCTTAACTGTTTAAACAGATGAGATTAAATTGGTTACAAATAATTTCGGTGAATAAATGGAATGAAAAGTATAGGGAAGAATTAAGTTTAGAAAGAAGTAAAACAGAATTTGAAGAGTTAATTTGTAAAATTAGAGGAGAAATACAGATAAAAGGATTAGTAAGTAAAATATATAAAATGTTAAATAGAGATGAAAACTCACAAAATACTTTGAGAATGAAATGGGAACAGGATTTAAATATAAGGATTTCTGAAATTAATTGGAAAAATAAGTGGAAGAGAAGAATTATGAGAAGTTTGTCTGTCAGAGTAAAATAACACAATTATAAAATGTTATGGAGGTGGTACTTGACTCCTGTTAAACTTCACCAGATAGATAATAGTAAAGAAAAAACTTGTTGGAGATGTAAAAAAGATATTTGGTCGTATGAACATATGTGGTGGCATTGTAAAGTGATAAATGAATTTCGGAAACAAATAGAAAAAGAAATAGGAGGAATTTTAAAAACGGATTTGCAACAGGAGTCAGGTACCGCCTTATTGACAGAAATAGATAATATGAATATGTCCATAAGTAGTAAAGAATTGTTTTCTATAATGTTAATGGCAACAAGACAATGTATAGCTAGAAATTGAAAAAATGAAGTAGTTATAAAATTGGAAGATTGGTATATGTACCTTGCTCTGAATGATAAACTGACATGGGAGTTGAATTTTAAGAAAGGTATAATGAAAGAAAACAAGTTTTGGGAAATATGGAGACCATTTGTGGAATTTGTATTACCGGATGATAAAAGATGCAAACCAGCACCACAACGTATGAGTTTTTGGAGATATTAGAACTGTTAGACTGTGATCCTCAAGACTTGTATATATCACTGGGTGCTTTTGTATTTTTTTTGTATTTTTTTATTGGAGGGTTAGTGCTCTTAGATATAACGTCAATTCTGTAGTTATTTATAAGGAAGTAGTTGTGTGTGTGTGTGTGTGTGTGTGTGTGTGTGTGTGTGTGTGTGTACACATATGTTTATGAAAAGGTTTGGAATATAATACAATAAGGAACACTATTAATGATGATTATATAATGTTTGAATTTTTTCTTCTTCTTTTATGAATAATTATTTTGTTATGCTTTTTTATGTATTGATATTTTTCTATTTTGTAAAAATTGAGAAAAAATAATAATAAAAGAACTGTTCATCAGACAGAGATAATATAATATTTGATTTTGATTTGATTTTTAATTTGTACCCCGCCCTACTCAGCTTGTCGGCCGACTCAGGGCGGCTTCCAACATAATTAAAGATACAATATAACAAAACCAAAATAAAGTAAACAATACAAAATATCAATAAAAAGTCAATAACACAGAAAATTACAATACATATACAGTCACTATAAAAAATGCAATTAACATAGTTCCTATGAAAAACAGTATAAACAGAATATCAGCAGAGTTAAGGCAGAAAGGGAAAATGGGATTAGTTGTGATACCTATTGCTCATAAAATCATGGCTGCATTGGGTCCCCCCTGTTGCTTTTATCCTCCTCAAAGAAGCATTTAAGTCTAATTCCATTTCCAGTGCAAAAGAATTAAAATGTTGCTGATACTGATATTTCCTAAATTCCTAGCTTAGCCTAAGAATTTGCAATTAAATATGGCAGGACATGAGCCTTCAAAACCGGGCCCCAAGAATTAATTTAAGAGACAACTCTGATCTGATCCCTTGATTTGACCTCAAGTTCCTAGACCCCATCAGCCAGGAAGCAGCATACAGCCTTTCCTGTGTGATCAACATGAAGGACAGATGTAGTGCCAGCATTTAATTGCTGGCACAGATGGCTGGTTCCTGCAGGAGAGATGGTTCTCAGAATGCTGCTGGCCTACCAAAGTGTGGGCAGGCAAAATACCATTCATTCAGATGTCTAAGGGGGTAGGCAGCCAAATGACTATCAGCTGTGATTATGTATAGCTAAGAACATAACAACAACAACCCACAAAAGCTCCTGCAGCTACCCAGAGTATTTTGGCACTCTTAACATCACTTTAGTGAACAGCATCTTAATACAGTCTAGGCACAATTTTGGGATTCTGTGTGCCTGGATGCAGTTTGTTGTTGGGATATGAGGTCTGTATTCATTTAAAAGAGGGGCTGTATTCATCTGGAGCAATGAAAGGACAAGGAGTACCATGAATCTTGAAACATAAACTGGATTATTTTGGCAGCATCTTTAACAGTCTTCATCAGTAGGCTCCATCAGATACACAAAACAGCTTAAGAAGATGCATCTTGGAGAAAAAGAGGATACATATAGAGTAAAAAACAGGTGTAGACAAGAAATATCTTACAATGAGACTACAACAAATAATTACAGTATTGCTGTTCTTTTAAGCTCTTGAAGTTTCCTGGGCCAGTTTGAAAGCTTGAACCATAGTTTCCAGATCCAAATTTAGAAATAAATATTTGACACCAGGTGAAATTAGGGAATATTACTACTAGTCACAGCCTGATGGTTTATGTAAGGGGTGCCCAAACTTTTTGGGCTGGGGGCCTAACCATGTCCCCGGAACAGCTGAGTGGGCCAGACCATGCCCCCGAAACAAGGCATGTTTGCGCATGTGCATCCATATTCACTTCTTGGTTTGGTGCAGATGCTTCTGCACATGCGCGAAAGCATTCATATTCACTTCCTGTTTCAGCACGGACACTTCTGCGCACGTGCGAAAGCATCCATATTCACTTCCTAGTTCGGCACGGACACTTCTGTGCATGCACGAGCATGTCTGCGCCAAACCAATAAATGAATATGGATGCTTCTGCGCATGCACAAGCGCATCCATGTCGAACCAGGAAGTAAATATTGACATGTCTGCTGAAATGTCTGTATCAACTTCCTTGTTTGGCAAGGGCGTTGCTGGCCTGATGGAATGGCTTCATGGGCCGTATCTGGCCCCCAGGCCATCGTTTGGGCATGCCTGGTTTATGTCATGATAGTCTATCTAGAAATAAGCAAAGTCTTCACCCACAAGAGACCGTACTTGGTCCACAGCTCATGCTCTCCCTGATTTAGGGTTATTAGACATGCCAGATATCATTTATCTCAGACTTACTCTAAATCATTTTACAGGCCTCAGAAAGATGAAAGGCTGAGTCAACCTTGAGCTCCATCAGGATTGAACTCTTGAGCAGTTATCACTGCTCAACCTGCCCAGCTCTGTGTGCATTTACAATACCATCTAGCCATCTCATTTTTGGCCGCTTCCTTCTTCTTTTGCCTTCCACCCTTCCCAGCATCAAGACTTTCTCAAGTGAATCCTCTCTTCTCATTTGATGTCCAAAGTACTTTAGCTTCATCTATATTATTTGACCTTCTAAGGAGCAGTCAGGGTTGATTTATTCTAAAATTATTGACCTATTTGTTCTCCTTGCTGTCCAGGAAACTCTCAAAACTCTCCTCCAACACCACATTTCAAAGGCATCTATTCTTCTGAGCTCAGCTTTCCTAATAGTCCAGATCCCACAACCATACATTACCACCGGGAATACCATTGCTTTGACTATGCGAATTTTTGTTTGCAACGCGATTTCTCTACTTTTCACTATATTCCCCAGGTTTTTCATTGTTGTCTCCCAGGCATTAGTCACCTTTTTATTTCATGGCTGTAATCTCCATCTGCTGTAATTTTGGATCCTAAGAAAGTAAAATCTGTCACTGCTTCTACTTCTTCCCCATCTATTGTCCAGGGAGTGATAGGGCCTGTTGCCATCATCTTGGTTATCTTGATGTTGAGTCTCAAGCCAGCTTTTGGACGCTCTTCTTTCAACCTAAGCAGGAGCTTCTATAGGTCTTCCTCGCTTTCTGCCATTAGGGTATCATCTGCGTATCTCAAATTGTTGATGTTTCTCCCAGCAATTTTGATCCCAAATTGTGATTCCTCCATCCCTGCTTTGTGCATTATGTGCTCTGTGTATCAGTTAAATAGGCATGGTGACAAAATGCAGCCTTGTCTTACTCCTTTTCCTATTACAAACCATTCCTTCATTCCACATTCTGGCCTAACAGTTGATTCATGTACAGATTTCTCATGAGGCATATAAGGTGTTCTGGTATTCTCATCTCTTGAATTACTTGCCACATTTTGTTGTGGTCCACACAGTCAAAGGCCTTGGTGTAGTCAATGAAACAGAAGAAGACTTGTTTCTGATATTCCTTTGTTTTCTCCATGAATCCAACGTATGTTGGCAATGTGGTCTCTAGTCCCCCTGCCTCTTCGAAACCCAGCCTTCACTTCTGGTAATTCTCTCTCCACGTGCTGCTGAAGTCTATCCTGTATTATGTTGAGCATAACCTTGCTAGCATGTGGGATGAGCGCAATCGTTCTATAATTTGAACATTCTTTGGCATTACCCTTTTTTGGGATTGGAACGTATACTGATCTTTTCCAATCCTGTGGCCATTGTTGTGTTCTCCAAATCTGCTGGCATATTGAATGCAGTAGTTTGATTCCATCATCTTTTAGGGCTTTGAAAAATTCAACTGGGATACTATCATCTCCACTAGCTTTGTTGTTTGCAGTGCTTTTTAGGGCTTTTCTGAGTTCACTCTCTAGGATGTCTGGCTCAAGTTCAGTGCTCTCCTCATTACTATACTGAATAAACCAAGAGCTCTAATTATGATAGCAGATGGTATCATGACATAAAGACCTTTGATATTCCTAGTATTAGCCAGCATTAGTTCCAGATATCTCCTTTCTATGATCTAGGTTTGGCATGTCCAACTATACAACATGGTTTCAGTGCAATCAGAAACACAATCTCAACAATTTTCTACTGCACTTACCACATTCTCAATAACAAAAGATTAAAAAATTTATCTTCAGTATTGTTTCTAGGCTCTGCTATAAGGAAAGGTTGACCAAAATGTGTGCAACTTCTCTGGTGGCTGTAATCACTATGCCAAAACATTTCCCTTAAACAGACCGGAATTATAACTTGCTCTGTATCTTCTGTTCTGTTGATGCCAACCTAAAGGGTATCAATACTTAAGAAAATAATTCTGTACCTCTAGCCAGCATTTCTGTTTTCTCTACTAAATGAAGCAATGCAATACATTTAGCTGAATGTGGCAAAATATAATCTGTACTTTTAAAAATTACATGACTAAATGAAATATCAAAGTTCTAGATATGCCAACCTAGACTGACCTGTACGTGTGAGGAATTAGTAGTTAGAAGTTGCACTCTGTGGAGTTGACATTTCTGTTCTCCATCAGAAGCTCCTGAAAGATTATTAGGATATTTACAGGTACTCTAAATTGGGAGCATGTATTGCACATCATTTTGTACAACTCTTTCTTGGTCAGGCAAAACTTTTTTTTGTTCTTCAATTGATCATGCAGATTGGTTTTTAGTTTCAGTGCATTGTAATTATTGTGCAAACAGCCATCTAACACAGTTATTGTGTTTATGTTTTTGAAGGGTGACAATAAACAAAAGATTTGCCTTTACAGTAAGCAGACTGTTTAACAGGAATATAGTTGTCTTGTTGGAGTTTAACATATTTCTCATCACTAAAAGCTTCACAGTAATTAGCAGTAATTTTGTGTTTACTGATTGTAATAAGTGAGCAATGTAGTTCAGTTTTGTTGTTTCAGCCATTAAAAAATGCAGTTCATTAGGCCAAAACATAAGGCAAAAGAAATATTTAACCAACACATTATGCTGCTTAAATGTGCTCTTGTATCCAGATTAAAATTGTGTCTCTGTTTTATTTTAAGAAAGAGAATGCAGCTGAGAGTAAGGAAGAACAAAAAGCTGGTCCAACAAAAATTGTAACAAGTGTCTCTCTCAAAATAGATTGTGTTAACTCTCAAAGGAATGCTTCCTTTTAACTCTTCTGCAGTTTGTAAAGAATTTCTGTAGCACCTGCTGAGCCATTGTGTTACTCAAATAACAGACTAGAGAGTTTGTGTTAAAGGAGCTCCCTGACCGAAATCCTGATGAGACCAAGTATGCAGAACTGATTCGGTTAACAAGGATATAGATCAAAACATTTGTACAAGAACCGATAAGAACTGTTGCAAGGCAAGCATACAGAGCCTTATTAAATATTGATATATGATGATAGATTGAAGGGTCTAGAGGGCCATAGTAGAGGGAAACTGGTTTTGTTTCCAGACTAAGTTATAATTCATATACTGTACTGTACATATGCATGCCAACTGGTGATTCATCTTTTGCCGATGACTATGTAACTACTAGTGTATCCTCTGAAAAGTTTGTTCTTGAGGCGTGCCCTTGATTTTGTGAACTCATTCTTGCTAATGATGCTGGAGAGCTTTCCTTTGATTTCTCCAGCAACTGTGCCTGCCTTGAAATTAAAAAAATGAATCTTTTGTTTTGAAGTAGAATGGAGAACTTTTATGTTAGTAAGGAGTTAAGGGTTCTCTGATCATCAATTGATGATGGATAGTATCATATGCTGCTGTAAGGTTGACAAATCCTACTCCAGTTATTCTTACGTGTTTCATATCTGCTGTCTGTTGGGTTAGATTTAGAATTTGAGCTATGCAGCTCTTGCCAGGTCTAAAGTCTGCATGTTCTTATATTCAAAGTTCAGTTTTGTGGGGATCAGTGTTTCCTAACCTCTGGATTTGTACTTCAATTCCCAGTAGCCTAAGTCATTTCCCCAAAGCACTGATCTGCCAATGGGCCCCACGTTGGGAACCATTGGACTAGATGATTTAATATTCATTCAAACACTTTGTATAAATGGCATGCAGTAGAGAGGATGGGATCTGATGGTTTTTGTTTGTTTATTTGTTTTGCTTAGAGTACTTTCAATGTCTGCCATATTTTGGGGATTTGTTTGATTATCCAAAAGTTGAAGGAGCCGTTCCTTTCTGTTTTACACAAAATGTTTAATTTGTGCAATTTGGATACCATTGAGTTACCCCACTTTCCCATTCTTACATCCTATGTCTTTCTATAGTTCTGCCAATATGAAAGCGGTAGAAAGTTCATTGCATTCTCTCTGCATATCCCTTTGATGTTTTATTTTTTTTATTATGGATTGATTTTTTCCTGCCTGAACCAGTTGGTGTACTATTTATTTTGGCATTATATTTGCATACAGTGACCTTTTGTTTGAATTGTCATTCAGTCTTTCCCGCTGCTTCTTGCCATGTCAAGTTCTGTTATAGTGTCTATCCAATTTGTTATTTCTGTTTCAGCAAGAATTAATGCTGTAATGATTCACAATGAGTGATGTATTATTATAGGAACTACCCTAAGAATTGTTTTATAGATACTGTACCTCAAGAACTGTACAAGGAATACATGTCTCAGGAATCTTTTTGCTCTCCATTTCCTGTTTGCTTATGGCCATGAGGCTTCTCTTTAGTACTTGCCCTGATGAATTTCAGTAGTTTAAGTCTGGCACTGTGTTACACTATTCATACATTTGAAGGCATGGGCATATGTTCACTTTCACTTTTGTACGTCATGCTATCTGAACTGAGAAAATGTATAAATAGAATCTTGAGTTAGCATGTAGGCTTTATATAGAAGTGTGCACATTTCCCCACATGTATGTATTTTCAAAAGTGTTAATCTTTCATGAGGGTCGCCCGCTTGACTCTGGCCCCGGAGGAGGAGGACGGGCCAGCTGCGGCCACTTGGGCAGTCCGAGGACACTCCCGCCTGCCTTGCTCCAGGCCCTTCCCACCCAGAGAAGGATAAAGGCTGTCAGCTCCGGACCAGAGGATGCTCTCGCTCGCCCGCTTGACTCTGGCCCCATCATCGCCGGAGGAGGAGGACGGGCCAGCTATGGCCACTTGGGCGTTCTGAGGATGCTCCCGCCCACCTTGCTCCAGGCCCCACCCATCCGGAGGAGGATCTTGCCGCTTTGTTTGTTGTTGTTTTGGTAACCTGAATTTTTGTATATTGTATCATTCTATCATTGTGTACTTTGTATATTGAATTGTATACTGTGTTTTTGCGTATTTATTGTGGATATTGCGTATATGGTGTATTGCATATTTTATATAGTGTCTGTTTGCTATGTGAGCCGCCCTGAGTTGGGTCCCCCTGAGTGGGCGGCATAGAAGCATGAAAATTAAATTTAAATTAAATTAAAATGAGGCATCCCTTGTAATTCTCAAACTTTCCCTTAAAATCCTTTCATTTCAAAGGCAGCTGGGAGGTTTCATGTCAAGTAGTATGTTTTCTAAAAGCTGTTATACAAAATCTTCAGGCTTTTTCCTCCTCGAGAACTAAGGGATATTAGAATGTGAAGCATTATACTGAGCTTCTGAAAATATTGTCTGAAAGGCTAACTCTGGAAAATATTTGCATGTGTACATGGGTCAACTGAGAGGGATATTTGCACAGACTAATCCTAGATCTATGAAAATTTCTGGTACTAGCAGCTATAGGAGTATACACCTGCTAAGTACATTGTACTTTTATGTTTTTATTTAAATCAGCAGCATTAAAAGGAGAATAACAAAACTTCTTAAACTGAAAGACTAGCTGGATAGCATTAGTCATTATCCTTTGCATAGATTTAGAATTTGGAGTCAGTTAACACAAATTCTGATTTGCGTGCAACAGATATTTTTGTTCTCTGCTTTTGAGAAACAAAAACTATTCTGTAGCTAAAACTCTACTTACAATCAGAGTTCAGTCCTGACAGGCTTGAGACTGACTCAGACTTCCATCCTTCCAAGGCTGGTCAACTAAGTACTGTACCCAGGTTGTTGAGGCGAATGACAACTATTTTGTGAAACACTCAGAGATTGCTCTAAGCCCGTAGTGGCGAACCTTGGCACTCCAGGTGTTCTTGGACTTCAATTCCCAGAAACCCAAGTCTCTGTGCATCCATGCAAATGGGTTTACTTCTGCATACGTGCAGTAAACCCATTCGTGTGGATTCACTGATACTTGGGCTTCTGGAAATTGAAGTCCAGGAACACCTGGAGTGCCAAGGTTCACCATCACTACTCTAAACACTGTAGACATCTAGTTGCTATTGCTAATCTTTAACCTGCTTGATCCAGACAATCTGGCTGAATCTGATAGCTGTTTCCTGTTCTCACTTACTTAACCATTTAGTTCAGGGGATTTATTTTTGAGGATGTATGCATTGCATATTTGCTTTCAGAGTTATTGTAACCGCATCCAACACAGATTGATTCCCTGTTCCTTAGTTTTGTACATCCGACAAGTGAGCCTGGATTACTGTATTTGCTGGTGTATAACACCCACTTCCCCTCCTTAAAATACACTGGGGGAAATGGAGTGCATCTTGTACTGTATATAGTGGCCCATAGCGGGCTATTTTGGTAATAACTGGGTGCGTCTTATACTGTGATGCATCTTATACACCGGCAAATATGGTAAGTTTCAGTTTATTCACTCATCCAACCTATTACTGACACGATATACTAATCTAGAACTCAAACATCTTCCTCAGAGTTAAATGTAAAGGAGAGATAGTGTTGGTTATCATTGCATACTGATGACACTGAACCCCTATTTTCTGGGCAGCTTCCACCAGTGGTTTCATGTAAATATTAAATAGCATAAGAGACAGGACAGAATCTTAAGAGACCCCATAGGCCAACAGCTAGGCCGGTGTCAAACAGGAGCCCCCTCATCACCACCATCTGAGTTCTCTTCTCCAGGAAACACCAGAGCCAATGTAAAACAGTGCCTCCAAATCCCATCTGAGAGAAACAGCCCAGAGGGACATCATAACAGATAATGTCATAACTGAAACCACCAAGAGCTCCAACAAGCACATATTTCCCCTTTCCAGTTCCCACCATACATCATCCGTTAAGCAGTATGGCCTGAAGCATTGCAGCAGGTTCTGTCAGGTTCTGCAGAACCGGTAGTGGAAATTCTCCCAGACCACGCCCACTTGGTTGGCCACGCCCACCTCCATAGCCCGTAATGCAGAACGTTTGGCAATGTCCACAGATTTGGCCACACCCACAGATTTGGCCAGCCCATAGAGTAGGTAGTAAAACTTTTTGCAGTGCATCACTGGCCTGAAGCCAGATTGAAATGGCGCTAAATAATCCATCTCATCTAGGAACTGCTGGAGATGAGAAGCCATGACCCACTCCAGCACTTTGCCCAAGAATGGAACATTAAAGACTGGATGACAATATTGTGGACTCTAACGAGGGCTTTTTCAATTATGGGTTTACATTACCTCTGTTAAGAATGCCAAGATCATATGCTGCTGCAAAGAGGCAGTTACCACTCCTCAACCCACCAGGGCAGTCCAGAAGAGATCACTTGGAATGTGTGTGGATAATGGGAGTATGTGCATTGCCACACTGTGTAGTGTTGATGAGATGTGTGATCCCAGAGGTCTCCAAAAAATTAAGGATTGGTAAATCAATTAAGAAAATCTGGACCACCATATATCAGGAAGGGACTTGACAATAATTATTATTATTGTGGGTGGGTTTTCTTTATTTTTTATTTTTTATATGCCACATCAGAACATCGGGTGTTAACACCAGCTTCAGTTAACAATCTGGCTGCAGCATTCTGGACCCACTGGAGTTTCCATGCACTTTCCAAAGGCAGTTCCACAGTATTCGCAGTAATAATAATAACAGCAATGTGTTACAGTAATCCAGCCAGGTTGTAACTAAGGTGTGTATCACCATGCCCAAATCAGACCTCTCCATGAACAAATGTAGCTGGAGCACTGGTTTTAGTTTTAACTAGCAAAGGCACTCCTGGGGGGGTGCAATTCAACAATTACTCGAGGGGGTGGTGGTGTCTGCTGTATGAATTATGGAAAAATATTTGGGGGGGGTGTCAGGTCAAAGATTACGTAATCCATTTTGAGCTGTTGTGGTTCCGAAACATGGCACTTTTTTAAGTTTAAAAATGATCTCTGGGAATTTTGAGCCGATTTGAGATTATTGAATTGCTTGTGCAGTCTATTTCTAACCGACAGAAATTCAGCTCTGGATTACATAATGTAAGGGAGGTGGGGTTCGAAGCAAAAATTACGGCCGGATTACAGGGGGGAAGGGGTCAATTTCCTCCAAAAATGGATCACTTAATTGTTGAATGGCCCCTGGCCACTGCTGAAACCTAGCCTAACCTGAGAGACATAACCAAGCTATGTACTGTATCTGTGTTTTCAGGTATATTTACCAACCACTGCCAACTCTCTTTTATGTACTGAAGAAGAAATAACTAAGTTGAGTCTTTGTCTTCTTTTGGAGGGATGTATTTTTATGGGAGGAAAAGTAACAGGAAGTGTCAGAGATCAGCCATTAGCAGGGGAAGATGTGCTGGAGAACAGCAGTTATGGCATTATGTAAGAGGGAAGGGAAAGAGTGTACTTGTTTTCCCTAAGCTCCCCCAAATTTAAATAGCTTGGATAGCAGAGGCATCAGGCCCCTGGAGTTGAAAGTGCTGCTGCTGAATGCGAGGTCAGTAAATAGGAAAACCATAGTCATTCGGGACTTGATCATGGGTGAACATGGTGACCTGGCTTGTATTATCAAAGACTTGTTTGGATTAAGTGAGGGTGTTACTTTCATCCTCCAGTGGGCAAGACCTATGGGGCTGGGAAGTAGATTTGTAGGGGTATGTTGTGATTCCATTCCCCTCACCAGTTATTTTAGGTTTCTATGGCATGTATTTGAAAGTACTGTATTGTAAAAGAATGACATAAAACCTGAGATCTCTTTCAGAATACAAGTAAAATGCCTGTGTCTTTAAAAATAATTTTGGAGCTGTGATGGTGAACCTTTTAGAGACCTAGTGCCCAAACAGAGGGGTGGTGCAAACTCTGTGCTGTGGGGAGGAAGGGTTCCCATTGGGCAGAGGGCCAGGGTGAACTCTGCTGAGGGGGAGGAAGTTCTCCCATTGGGCTGCTGGGTAGAGGGGTGTGGCAAACTCTGTGCTGGGGGGGAGGAAGTGCTCCCATTGGGCAGAGGGCTAGGGTGAACTCTGCTGGGGGGAGGAAGTGCTCCCATTGGGCTGCTGGGCAGAGGGGCAGGGCGAACTCTGGGCTGGGGCGACAGCACTCATGCCGACAGAGAGAGCTCTGAGTGCCTCCTCTGGCACACGACATGCCATAGGTTCACCACCACTGAACTAGACAGTATGGCTCCTTGCACTGAAAAGTAACTTTGTGGCTCCTGATTATGTTGCCTTTGAAATATAACTTAATTATGCTCACATTATTCAAAAAATAACTAGCTACCAGTAGCTGCAAGTAATAGAGGTTCTGTTTGTGTCTATGTTGTGATAAACAGCAGCGATTAAAAAAATCATGAATACTAGATGCAAACATTTCCTTTAAAAACTAGTAAGGAATAAAAATAGTGAGCAACCATAAAACTTGTCCACCAGATATGCTGAAATCATACATTTGAATTGCTCCTAGGAACCATAATTATAGAATCCAACAGTCTTCCTAGTAATAAAAATAAGAATAAAGAGGAGAAATGAAGCTCTTTTAGTACAAGTGTGATGTTTCTTTTGACAAAATAACAGCTAGCCATCATAAACTCGTATGTGATTTTTGCTAAATTGTAAAACTAATGCAAGTCTTTCACATATTTATAAAATATCATCCAAGGACAGTCTTTTGCTGCATTTTAAAGAATTTTGTTAGTCACCCTGATTATACTGCTTTTTCTTTCCTTCTAGAGATCCGAGCTCAGCTAATAGAGCAGCAGAAATGTCTGGAGCAGCAGACTGAGATGAGGGTGCAGCTTCTACAAGACCTCCAGGATTTCTTCCGCAAAAAGGCAGAAATAGAGACGGATTACTCTCGCAATCTAGAAAAATTAGCAGAAAGGTTCATGGCAAAAACACGAAGCACTAAAGACCATCAACAGTACAAGTAAGTCAGAATTCCTTATACATTCAGTATAATTAACCTTACTGTGTACATGTAACCTCCTACCCTGACTGCCCCCCCTTAGTTCAAGTATCCATAGATATAAAAGTTTCTAATGGTATTTGAACGTGCACATTCTGTTTAGCTGTTCTGTCCAGACTACATCACATTTTGGTTTTGGAGTTTTTGTGAGGATTTTCACTTGTACTGGATAGCTCAGTGGTTTAGTAATCTGGCTGCAGCACCAAAGGTTGGGAGTTCTGTTCTCCACTTCGCCTCCAAGGAGAAGAGCTACCCTGTGTGCCTTGGGCAGGCTGCAGGGACCCAGGACACCCTCAAAAGAAGGAAGTGGCAAACACTTCTGTGTGTTCTCTACTTAGAAAACCTTGGAAAGGGTCATCATATGCCAGAATTGAAGGTATTATTGTTATTATTATCACTTGTAGAAACTATTACGACAACATAAATTAATATGTTTATTAATCTGTATTCTGACTATTAACAAGCAGTTGCCAGAATCCTAGTAAGTGGCTTCATTTTGGCAGTTCAGGGTCTGATCAGGACACGAAAAAGAAAGAAACCGAGAATTCTAGTGATGCCTTGCAGTTACATAAAGGAAATTGCAAAACCTTGGCAGCAAATTGTCACTCATTAATGTGGTGGCATTGCTCGTGCACATTTGGTTGGGCATCCAGAAACTCAGTCTTCATCTCATTAATGAGTGGCAATTTGCAGCTCAGGCTTATATGATTCTCTTATGCAAGCATAAATTGCTGATAGGATTCTGGCCATCATATAGAATCCATCAGTCTTCCTAGTAAAACAGGGAAAAATAAATTTATTAGTTTAGAAATGGAGAAGTGGATCCAAGAGATATTGTCTGATCTTACTGTTCTGAGTTTAAAGTTGAAGAATCAAGGATTATTAGGGTTCCTTTGTTAGGATTCTCATCACCATGCTAACTAGACGGAATGATAGAGCAGAAGGTTAAGCAGAATTAGTTGCATTATGGAAGCATTATTTTTGTCTACAATACTATAACCTACAAAGGTTATAAGATGCTAGCTTGGCTCCATATTTTTGACTTAGGAGTGTAGAAAGCAAAAGAAGCATGAGATGGTCGTGCACCTATTTTGGACCACCAAAAACTACTCTTCCCAGCCCAAGTTGCATTCTTCCCAGGAAGCCCTATGAGGACATCCTGTCCCTGAGTTACTTCCTTTGTTTCTAGTTGCATGGTACAGCTTTGAATGAGAAAGAGCTTGACATCTGGACAAGCCCATATATTCTATTGTTTGTTGTTGTTGTTTTTTACTTTCTACTTTATTTCCTGGTTATACATTACTTTAAAAATTATACATATGGTACATATTATCAGTAGGCCAAAACCCCACACATCTATTTGGCTTAGTATTGACATAGTATGCTCTCTTTCTGCTAATGACTCTGTTAATTAAAGGGAAGATATTTTCCATATTCACTAAAGAGGATGACAACCATTGCCATCCTTCAGTATTCTTAGAAAGAATCATATCACCAGTGCTGGTTTTAAGCATCAAGCAGGTGCATAAAATGTAGTAACAATAATGTGATCTGCAGTATTTGATCTTTTATTGCATAATGGACTTACTTACTTACACTTAGATCTGCCCATGCTATGTAACATATCAAGCAGGAAGGAATCTCCAATGGTTTCATTCTTGTGCAAGTGCTTTGCCATCCTCCCATGAGATGAAGACTGAGTTTCTAGATGCCCACCCAAATGTACACCAGCAGTGTCACCTCATTAATGAGTGACAATTTGCTGTCAAGGCTTATGCAATTTCCTTTATGTAACTGCAAGGCATCACTAGGATTCTGGCAACTGCTTGTCAATAGTCAGTTCTTTGCCATGTCTTTCAAGGGCATCCTTGTTGTCGTTTGGCATTATGAGGGACTTAATGGATTTACAAACTGAAATTATTGTGGCCATGTTTTGGTTAAAACTGGTAATATTAATAACTGGTAATATTACAAATCATACAACTTTGCCTTATTAGGAAAGACCAGAATCTGCTATCTCCTGTGAATTGTTGGTACTTACTCCTGAACCAAGTGAGACGAGAAAGCAAAGATCATGCCACTCTGAGTGATATATATCTGAATAATGTCATCATGCGCTTTATGCAGATAAGTGAAGATTCTACCAGAATGTTCAAAAAGGTACAATATATGAATTTTTCAGCTTTCATACTGAAATCGCTTGAAAGATGTAACTTTTAAATGAATACTCTGCAGGAGACTTGGCAATGTACTGCTTCAACATATTGCTAATTCCCTTCCCTACATTTTTATTGCATATGTAGAGAAAGAAGTGCTTATTATAATGAGGATTTCATGAGCTTCCTCTTTTGAATATTGGAAGAATAAGAGCAGCACTGTTCTTTATTAAGAGTTAAATTGTGTTATCTTCAAGATGGGAAAACACAAAAAAATAGATTTTACTCAGCTTAATTAGAGGAGGTCTGTTCCTTTTAAGCTATAAGAAATATATACTGCTCAAAAAATAATAAAGGGAACACAAAAAGGCATACCACGATCTGAATGACTGAAGTACTGTATTCCTATTGTTGTTCACATACTGTAGTCGAATGTGCTGACAACAAAATCACACAAAACTTAAAAATGGGAATCAAATTCATCAACCCATGGAGGTCTGGATTTGGAGTTACACTCAGAGTGACAGTGGAAGAAAACACTACAGGCTGATCCAACTGTGATGTAATGCCCTTAAATCAAGTCAAAATGGGGCTCAGTAGTGAGTGTGGCTTCCACATGCCTGTATGACCTCCCTACAATGCCTGGGCATGCTCCTGATGAGGTGGCGGATGGTCTCCTGAGGGATCTCCTCCCACACCTGGACTAAAGCAACCCCCAACTCCTGCACAGTCTGTGGTGCAACGTGGTGTCGGTGGATGGAGCAAGACATGATGTCCCAGATGTGCTCAATCGGATTCAGGTCTGGGGAACGGGCAGGCCAGTCCATAGCATCAATGCCTTCATCTTGCAGGGACCGCTGACACACTCCAGCCACATGAGGTCTAGCATTGTCATGCATTAGGAGGAACCCAGGGCCAACCGCACCAGCATATGGTCTCACAAGGGGTCTGAGGATCTCATCTCGGTACCTAATGGCAGTCAGGCTACCTCCTGCGAGCACATGGAGGGCTGTCCGGCCCTCCAGGGAAATGCCACCCCACACCATTACTGACCCACCGCCAAACCGGTCATGCTGGAGGATGTTGCAGGCAGCATAACGTTCTCCACGGCGTCTCCAGACCCTGACACATCTGTCACATGTGCTCAGTGTGAACCTGCTTTCATCTGTGAACAGCACACGGCGCCAGAGGCGAACCTGGCAATCTTGGTGTTCTCTGGCAAATGCCAAACATCTTGCACGGTGTTGGGCTGTGAGCACAACCCCCACCTATGGTTGTCGGGCCCTCATACCACCCTCATGGAGCCTGTTCCTAGCCGTTTGAGCAGACACATGCACATTGGTGGCCCGCTGGAGGTCATTTTGCAGGTCTCTGGCAGTGCTCCACCTGTTCCTCCTTGCACAAAGGCAAAGGTAGCGGTCCTGCTGCTGGATTGTTGCCCTCCTACGGCCTCCTCCACATCTCCTGATGTACTGGCCTCCATGCTCTGGACACAACGCTGGCAGACACAGAACACCTTCGTGCCACAGCTCACATTGATGTGCATTCTTATTTTCCAAATTATTATAAGCTGTTTTAAGCCTTGTAAAATCTGTGTAAGTATGAGAAGTCAGTTCTGAGGGCCAAGCTGAACATTCACATTTGCTAAACCTGCGATTGTCAACTTGAGAATAAACTGTTACTATTATCCAGCATTGTTACTGAGTGGAGAACCCAAGGACATGTACCTCTCATCCTCTAAGAACTCTGTTTACTGATTAGATGCCACCACCATTGTTTGGTAGCCAAATATATGTGTCATAAACATATATACAGTACATTTGATTCAGCTGAAACAAAAAAAGTATGTGTATGTCTTTACAGGTGAAACTTGGAAAATTAGAATATTGTGCAAATGTTCATTAATTTCACTTCAAAGGTGAAACAAATATATGAGATAGACTCACTGCATGCAAAGCGAGAGATGTCATGCTTTAATTCAATATAATTGTGATGATCATGGTGTACAGCGTACATGAGATTATGTGATGATTATGGGGTACATGAGATTGGGGGGTTGGGGTTTTCATAAACTGTAAGACATAAGCATCAATATTATAAAGTAAGGCTTGAACTATCTCGCTTTGCATGTAATGAGTCTATCTCATATATTTGTTTCACCTTTTAAGTTGCATTACTGAATTGAATGAACATTTGTACAATATTCTATTTTTCCGAGTTTCACCTGTATGTCTATGCACATAATCCATGGATGTTCCCTTACTTGTCATCACTGCTGTATGCAGGTAAATCAGTTTAGTGTTTGTTCTATTAGATGTATGCTTTAGTAAGCCTAAGCCAATGCTGTATCTCATCTTGGCATCTTATCCTGTGTCCTATTTATCATTTAAAAACCCTCACCGTTTCCTGGCTTGGGATGGGGACTGTGTCACAGCTAGAGAAATGAAAGAACCTGGCAACAGATGCCAGATTATGGCTGGAATCCTATTAATGTTTGCCTAAGATTTGCATAACTGCTGCCTCTTATTGAAGAGGTGTGATGCCTCTAAGTTGTGTGATCGGGTACGTGACAAGGCACACAACCAAGACACATCTCAGCAGTTCCTTACCTCTCCACAATTAGCTGTGACAAGTTATGCAAATACTTGTCTTTACTACTCTATTGCAGCTACACAGAAGATCAGAATGCAAGGTCACATGTCTTAACATCTTCCCATAGCAAGGCATAAAAGCACAAAAATAACTACTCCTAAGGGATGCATTCCTCTTTATGTCCTTATGATTAGGAGAGATAGTACTTCCTATTATTTTTCTTTATTGCAAAACCTATTGCAAAGTCAGAGGAATTTTCATTCTGCACATCACTAGCTTTCTGTGATGAATCATGCTGTGGTCTCCTATATTAACTGTTTTCTCTTTACACTGAAGAAGTAGTTTAGATGATTGGTATGTCCAGCAGTTATTTAACCATAACCTACTTTTCAAGGATATTTTTGGCTTTCCATAAGATGGCAAAATGAGAACCAACTGAGCATATCCACTGGGACTTTTTTGACTCTGCCCAGATGTCAAAAACCAGCCTTTAAAAAATCTACATATAAAGTGCTCCATAGTGGAAGTCAAATTTATACTGCCTTGCCATCTGTCTATAGCATAAATTCTGTGTACTTAGGATTACACACAATGTTAACAGTGCTTTGATTATCTATCAGTGCAAAATAATAATAAAAATACTGGCTTAAGGGATCAATCCTATGTACTCTTAATTTGGGAGAAAATTCCATTGAACTCAATGAAATTTACTTCTAACAAATAAGCTGTACATAAAAATACTTCGCAGAATTGCTTTTGGTGCATGCTTAATAATGCTTATTTTCCTTTGGAAGAATCTAATAGACTTAGTAAGGGATATAAAACAGCTACATACTATTATTGCTTCACATTTAATTTAATTAAAATAAATTATTTTGGTTATAATGTTTACTACCGTGGTACTTTTAATTCTTTATCAATGATAAATATTTCCCTCTCTTATTTAAAGCAGGATTAATTAGACAAAATATATCTCTGCTTTCTGAGAAGAATGTTGGGGAGAGAAACTTCTTTTGTTAGCTAGAGAGAAATGCTGTGAGGGGCTTGTTGGATTTAGGAACCAATTAGCTGAAAATACTGGCATTTGCTATTTAACACAAATATCAAATAGATATTTATAAAAACTTCTAGTCAACCAAATATAATGCTTCTGTATAAATACAATATACATCATGTCATTTTTTTAAGTCTACAGCTCAGTGTACATAATGTAAAGTTATTGAGCCTAGGAAACTGATTTCATTGGGAGAAGAATATCTCACATTGATATACAGTATATCTATCAGAGAGGAAGGAGGAGATAGTGTTGTTCAGAGCTTTGAAAAAGTATATAATACTATAGATCCAATAACCAGGTTATAGATTCCAGATATTGTGGGACAGTAAGTTTCATGTTCTCAGGAACTGTGAGGATTAGAGACCCACGGGATTGAACAGCCAGGGGTTATTTACCCCTGCATTAGTTTCTGTGAAACAGAGTATCAGATACAGAGTAACTTCACACCTTTATTAAGCTCAGAAATGACATACTGCTATTCAGAGGACTTGCAGAGCGCCCCAGAAGTCCTTGTAAAAACATCTCAAAGAAATAGGTCTACCTTGGGAACGTAATGTCCTGAGCATCCATTGTTTAATGTTTTAGCTTCGTATGACTACAGCAGTTCCTTTCATCATGATGAACAAGCGTTAAGTCTTCTAATATTAGACTCCTGTTTTGTATGCTCAGCGTCTCTAGATTGCACTGGGTTTTCTTTAGTGTTTCAGGGATTCACTTAGCAGCTCCTAGTAAAGTGGGGCACAGTGTGGTAACTAGTATTTGTCTTAGTTAGCAGCATAGCTACACAAAGGCTTGAGGGCAAAGGAGGTGAAGGATAAAGTGGGCCAGCAGGTATGTGCTAATCGCTGGACAGTCCCCTAAAATGGGCAAAATGTCAAAATGGCATTCATAGCATTATTTTCTATTATTTCATTTTGGGGGGAGGGGGGACAATTATTTCCAATCCTTTGATATTGTGACTATTTCAGTTTCTGTAGCATTTCCCCCAAAATCTGTGGCATTTCCCCCAACATTTGAAGCAATTATGTTGTGCCAGATATTTTTTTCTGCAAATCTAATGCCGAAAGGACATCTATTGGCTGTTGTGCAAAAGAAGTGAGAGTAAAGTTCAGTGCTGTATAACACTTACAACTGGGAAACAGAGCATGAGAAATATGAGTCCAAGTAATTGGAAATCATAAAGCAAGACATGGAAACATATAAACACTGCATTGTTTAACATCAGTGGACTAGAATGGGACATTTTTCACTCATTCAACTACAAAGTGTTCTACTGTGGAAATGTCAAACCCAGAAGAAATGGAGTGGCTCTAATGCTGCGCCAAACTGTAGCATAAGCAGTTAGGGGTTGTGTAATATAATATCTGATCAAATAATATGAGTCAGACTCAATGGAAAGCCTACCAACATGACCATCATTCCAGTCTATGCTCCAACTACCAGTGTTGAAGAAGATAAAACAGAACTTTTATGAAAGCATGCAAGAGGAAATTGATCCCACATCAAAACAAGACTCACATATAATCTTAGGTAGCTCACATATAATCCTATGTAATTTACATATAATCCTAGGTAACTGGAACACAGAAGTAGGGAATAAAGTAGAACCAAAAAGGTTGTTGAAAAAATTAGCCTAGTGGACAGAAATAAAACAGGAGTGTGACTCATGGAGTACTACAAAGCCAACAATCCCTTTATTGCAAATGCATGCTTCAAACAACCAGACAGCTGTACAAATGAACATCACCAGATGGTCAGTATAGAAGTCAATAAAATGTGTAATTGGAAGCAGGTGATGGAGAAACCGTATTCTCTCTGCCAAAACAAGACCAGGATTGGATTGTAGTATTGCTCATGAACTGTTAATATTCAACATTAAAGTAAATAAGGGGCTGCAGTGGCTCAGTGGTTAAGACATTCACCTTGTTAGCTGGAAGGATGGAAAGTCAGCAGTTAGAGACCTGGGTATTGCATGATGAATTGAGCACCCATCTGTCCCAGCTCTTGGGGACATGAAAGGAGCCTCATTTGGGCATTCCCTGAGCAGAGCTTCTCCCACAAAAATCCTTTCAACCCAGAATAATTTCTGACACAAAATTATTATTATTATTAAAGTAAATTTGAAAAAGAACACTCAAAGAATTGTGGTGTCAAGATATAGATTAAATATAATTTAAACAACATTCATGGTGGATTAAAAGTCTACATAAGGAATGGCATTACTGTATTACTAAACTCAACTGACCATGAACCAGAAGAAATATGAATGGAAACTCAAATCATTTACTGACCTCACAAGGATGGAAGGCTGAGTCAACCTTGAGCCCTGGTCAGGATCAAACTCACAACCTTTTGGTTGCAGGTCAGCAGCTTAACCACTGCATGACCAGGGTTCTTTGTATCCTCTTATCTGTTCAGCCAGGGTACATAGAAGGAGATCACAGAGTCCATTGAGCTTTCTACTGCTTCATATTGGCAGAACTAGAGAGAGATGTAAGATATGAGAATCAAAAAGTGATAGAACTCAAATGATATCCAGAGCTAATAAATTAAACAGTTTGGCAAAGCAGAAAAGAATGGCTCCTTCAACTAATAACTTTTGGATAATCAAACGAATCCCCCAAAATATGGCAGAAGATGAAAGTAATCTAAGCAAAACCCCATCAGATCCCAATCTCTCTACTATCTGCTATTTATACAAAATGTTTGAACAAATGATATTAAATCATCTAGCCTCACAAAACTGAACTTCAAATTGCAGAACACAGAGATATTAATCCAACAGACAGAAGATGGGTATGAAATACATAAGAATAACTGGAGCAGGATTTGTCCACCTTACAGCAGCATATGATACTATCCATCATCAACTAATGCTAAGAGAACAACTCCTTACTAACATAATAGATTTCAATTTTACTTCAAAACCAAATATTCTTTCTTGAATTTCAAGACAGGCACAGTTGCTGGACAAATCAAAGGAACACACTCCCACAGATTAGTGTCCTGGCACCATTATTTCATAACAAATACACAAATGGTTAATCAATATTAACATACTGTACTCCAGGAGTTTCACCTGTGCTGATGATTTTGCTTTGGCAGTCCAAGGGGATTTTTTTTTGAGTCAGTCGAGTACCAGCTAACCTCTGTATTAGGAGATTTTTTAAAATACAAACATCCAGCTGAACTTAAACGCTTTAAAAACATAGGTTTGTGTCTTCACCTTATAAAGAACATAGAAGCAGAGAGGACATTCTGAGTGAGCTAGGAATGCATGATGGAACATTGCCCTATACCAATGTATTAGAGTGCCATGATGGATTGAACTCTAACCTACAATTTTCCCACTAAACAGGAGTTTGTTGGCAGATAGAACATACTGTACTTCGGAACCTGCCAGGTTCAGACTGGGGTGCACATCTGCAAACATGGTGCTAGTAAATAACAAAATAATTACAAATGCAGCACAAATCTTCCAGATGACAGCTAATATCAAAAGAAAGTTTTCTGCATATAGTACTTCTCAAGCTATAAATATTAAACTAGAAGAGATTAGGCTAATCCTATGGAGACCAAAAACAACACACCTTGCTGAATGAGTGGATGATGAAGCGTGTCTTTTACCAGGGCAAGATCATGGCTGGACCATCTGGAAGTCATTTAATAGACTCCAAAGTGAAGTAGGAAGATGAAAGAATAATCAAGTAAAATGGGGATACTTAGATATAGGACAACTTCTCCATGAATGTGGAGAAATTCAGTCAGTACAGCATTTATGTGCATGCAATTTATGCCCTGCTACATGTACAAAAGAAGATACAGTAAATGGCCAACATTATGCTAATGGTGCAGTGGGCGTAGATCTGGGCAGATTCTAGAAGATGGTGGATGACAGAGGAGCCTGGCATGCGGTGATCTATGAGGTCTCAAAGGGTCAGACTCAACTGTATGACTGAACAACAATGCTAACGATGTAGCCTGCTTCAATATTTAACATTTTAATTTGTTTTGAATTTGATCTATATTTCATATACATTCATAATTTTAATTGTGCTATACTCAGATATGAATAAAGACCTGTTGAAGTTTTATACAGAAAACCAGACTAGACTCAGAGAAAAGAGGAATGAAAATTGGTGGAAAAAATCCCTAATCTACAGTATGCACAAGACACCATCTTACTGACAAGAAAGAAGCAATTATGTGAAACTACTCTCAGTGAATATCAAAGAAGAAAGTCCCAAAGTAGGGCAGCTGTTGAACATTATGAAGACAAAAATCATGACTACAGAGGTTTCCCTTGCTCGAAAGCCAGTCGTATCTGACTCTAGGGTGCAGTACTCATCTCTGTTTCCAAGCCGAAGAGCCCAGCGCTGTCTGCTTCTGCAGACGTTTCCGTGGTCATGTGGCAGGCATGACTAGACACCAGAGCGCACGGATTGCTGTTTACCTTCCCACCGAAATGGTCCCTATTTATCTACTTGCAATTTCTTGCTTTCCAACTGCTAGGTTGGCAGGAGCTGGGACAAAGACGGGAGCTTATTCCGTCCTGCAGTACTCGGGTCTCGAACTGTTGACCTGCCAACCTTCCAATCATCAAGTTCAGCATCTTAACCACTTTAGACACCATAATGAAAAATTGTATATCAATCCAAATAGAGACTGCAGTCCAGAAGTGAGAAGTACAGCTCAGAAAGGCAGCAATGAAAGAAGTAGAAAGGATCCTCTAGTGTAAGGTTGTGTCACTGGAGACCAAGATCAAGGTCATTCACACGCTTGTATTTCTGATCATCATGTACTGGTGTGAATGCTGGATAGTAAAGAAAGCTGGGGTAAGGGGGGACTGAATCATTTGAAATACAGAGTTAGATGAGAGCTTTGCAGATACCCAGGACTGCCAAAAAGACAAACAAGTAGATACTGTCATAAATAAATCCTAAACTATCTCTGGAGGCAAAAAGGATGAAGTAGAATAGATGCAATTAATCAGTATGTATTTAAGTAAATACACTTTTCTATAAGTTCCATTGATTCAAACAGGTCGACTTTAGTTAGTAATTAACTGCGCTAAAATAAGCTCATTGGGAGTGTCTCTACTGCTGCCGTAGATTGCTGCCACCAATCTGCTGGAACCAGTTTCCAAATGATCAGCAAAGCCACAGCTGTTTGACAGAAACAGGTTCTTGGAGTTTCAGAGGTTTCTGCTGTCAAGCTGCTTCACAACAAAAATGTCAGTAAATGCCAACACAGAGATGTACATTAAAGATCAGTGCATTTTGAACAATTCAAGAATCAGTGCAAAATAAAATTAAAATAACCCTAAGATGCTGACTGGTAGGCGGTAGGTCAACAGTTTGATACCTGAATACTGAAGGACTGAGTGAGCTCCCGTCTCTGCCCCAGCTCCTGCCAACCTAGCAGTTCAAAAGCAAGAAATTGCAAGTAGATAAATAGAGACCACTTCAGTGGGAAGGTAAACAGCATTCCTTGCACTCCAGTGTCTAGTCATGCCTGCCATGGAGACGCCTGCAAACTTAGACAGCACTGGCACTTCTGCTTGAAACAGAGATGAGCACTGAACCCTAGAGCCGGATACAACTGGCTTTCAAACAAGGGTGACCTTTACCTTTAACCTACATTCCAGCCAAATAATGCACATGGGAATTTTTGATCTTTATATCAATTTCACCTGTGTCAACTGAAAGACAAATGTATGACTTTTAAAACATGTAATCATGTCCCCAATGGAAAGACGGATGTGCAGAGTAACCATCAAGGATAAGGACAGCAATAAGGAATATGTCAAAGAACCGGACTGCATGATGTGGTCAATGAACTGTATGTGGCAAAAAGAAGATGGGCAGACCACATGACCCACCTAAAGAATAACAGATGGATCTGTCAGCTGACAGCCTGGATACCAAGGGACCACAAAAGACCACTAAGTAGACCCTGAAAATGATGGGATGAGCTGATGGTAAAGTTTTTCAGCCAGAGATGGAAACAGAAGACAAAGGATAGAACATTTTGGGGTTCAGTTGATTTGCGCTAAAAGCGATGACAAATCAATATTGGATATTGGAATCATGTCCTCAGTCACAGCTTCTAGAAAGAAAAGGAAAGGGGGGAAAGCGGGGGAGGGAATTGTTGTTCAGTTGCACAGTTGAGTCCAGCCCTTTGCTACCCATGGACCACCACATGCCAGGCTCCTCTGTCATCTGCCATCCTCTGTAGCATAGCTGTCAAGTATCCCTTATTGGCCAGGAAAACCCCTTATTTTACCCTCTTTCCCGCAGTCATCCCTTATTAATTAGACCGCAAAGCCTTATTGCCGCCATTGGAGGGCAGCACAGGATAAGCATAGCTGTCAAGTATCCCTTATTTGCCAGGAAATTTCCCTTATTTCCAAATCCAAAACTTGACAGGTATGCTCTGTAGTCTACCCAGATCTACACCGACCACGTCAGTGATGCCATCTAGCTATCTCATCCTCTGCCATCCCCTTATCCTTTTGCCTTCAATCTTTCCCAGCATCAGGATTGTCTCCAGCGAGTCCTCTCTTCTAATTTGGTGACCAAAGTACTTGAGCCTCAGCTTCAGTATTTGTCCTTTCAATGAGCAGTCAGGGTTTATTTCCTTTAGGATCGACTGATTTGATCTCCTTGCAGTCTTGGGGACTCTCAAGAGCCTCCTCCAACACCACAGTTCAAAGGCGTCTATTCTTCTGCACTCAGCCTTCCTTATGGCCCAGCTCTCATAGCCATGCTTCACTACTGGGAATACTATTGCTTTATCTATGCAGACTTTTGTTGGCAGGGTGATGTCTCTATTTTTTATTCTGCTGCCTAGGTTTGCCCATAGCTTGCCGCCCAAGAAGCCAGCATCTTTTTATTTCATGGTTGCAGTCACCATCTGCAGTGATCTTGGATCCCAAGAAGGTGAAGTTTCTTACTACTTCCATTTCCTTCCCTTCTATTTGCCAGGGAGTGATGGGGCCAGATGCCATGATCTTGAATTTTTTTATGCTGAGTTTCAGGCCAACGTTTGCACTTTCCTCTTTCAACCTTATCAAAAGGCTCTTTAGGTCTTCTTCACTTTCTGCCATTAGGGTAGTGTCATCTGCATATCTCAGGTTCTCCCAGCAATTTTAATCCCAGCCTGTGCTTCTTCCAGCCATGCAATACGCATGATGTACTTTGCATATAAGTTAAATAAGCAGGATGACAATATACAGCCTTGTTGTACTCCTTTTCCTATTCTAAACCAATCAGTTGTTCCGTATCCTGTCCTAACTGTCGCTTCTTGACCCACATACAGATTTCTCAGAAGACAGGTGAGGTGGTCTGGTACTCCCATCTCTTTAAGGACTTGCCATAGTTTATTGTGGCCCACACAATCAAAGGCTTTGGTATAGTCAATGAAACAGAAGTAGACAATTTTCTGATACTCCCTTGCTTTCTCCATGATCCAGCGAATGTTGGCAATTTGGTCTCTAGTTCTCCTGCCTCTTCAGAATCCAGCTTGTACTTCTGTAACTTCTTGATCCACGTGCTGCTGAAACCTAGCTTGTAAGATCTTGAGCATGACTTTGCTAGTATGTGAGATGAGTGCAAGTGTACAATAATTTTAATATTTTTTGGTATTGCCCTTCTTTGGAATTGGGACGTAGACTACCTTTTCCAATCCTGTGGCCACTGTTGCATTTTCTAATTCTGCTGGCATACTGAGTGCAACACTTTAGCGGCATCGTCTTTTATGGCTTTAAATAGCTCAGCTGAAACACCATCATCTCCACTAGCTTTGTTGTTAGTAATACTTTCTAGAGCCCACTTGATTTCACTTTCCAGAATGTCTGGCTCAAGGTCAATGATCACACCATTGTGATTGTCAAGGACATTAAGGTCTTTTTCATATAGTTCTGTGTATTCTTGCCATCTTTCCCTAATCTCTTCTGCATCTGTTTTGTTGTTGTTGTTGTTCAGTCGCACAGTCGATTCCGACCCTTTGCGACCCTATGGACCATCGTTCTCCAGGCGCCTCTGTCCTCCACCATCCTCCTCAGTCCTCCCAGTTCTGTGCCCATTGTGTCTACAATACCATCTATCCATCTCATCCTTGGCCTCCCCCTTCTTCTTTTGCCCTCCACCTTTCCCAACATCACGGCCTTCTCAAGTGAATCCTCCCTTCTCATTTGATGCCCAAAGTACTTTAGCCTCATCTTTACTATTTGACCTTCCAATGAGCAGTCAGTGTTGATTTCTTCTAAGATTGACCTATTTGTTCTCCTCGCTGTCCAGGGTACCCTCAAAACTCTCCTCCAACACCACATTTCAAAGGCATCTATTCTTCTGCGTTCAGCTTTCCTAATTGTCCAGCTCTCACATCCGTACATTACCACTGGGAATACCATTGCTTTGACTATTCTAATTTTTGTTTTCAAGGTGATGTCTCTGCTTTTCACTATGTTCCCCAGGTTTCTCATGGCTTGTCTCCCTAGAATCAGCCGCCTCTTTATTTCATGGCTGCAATCTCCATCTGCAGTGATCTTAGATCCCAGGAAAGTAAAATCTGTCACTGCTTCTACTTCTTTCCCGTCTATTTTCCAGGAACTGATTGGGCCTGTTGCCATTATCTTGGTTTTCTTGATATTGAGTCTCAAGTCAGCTTTTGCACTCTCTTCCTTCAAGCCGATCAAGAGATTCTTTAGGTCTTCCTCACTTTCTGCCATTAGGGTGGTATCGTCTGCATATCTCAGATTGTTGATGTTTCTCCCAGCAATTTTGATCCCATATTGTGATTCCTCCATCCCTGCATTGCGCATTATGTGCTCTGTGTATAAGTTGAATAAGCAGGGTGACAAAATGCAGCCTTGTCTTACTCCTTTTCCTATTCCAAACCACTCTGTCATTCCGTGTTCTGTCCTAACTGTTGCTTCTTGGTTCATGTACAGATTTCTCAGGAGGCATATGAGGTGCTCTGGTATTCCCATCTCTTTAATCACTTGCCACATCTTGTTGTGATCCACACAATCAAATGCCTTAGTGTAGTCAATAAAGCAAAAGTAAACTTGTTTCTGGTATTCCTTTGTTTTCTCCATGATCCAACGTATGTTGGCAATGTGGTCTCTAGTCCCCCTGCCTCTTCTGAAACCAGCCTGCACCTCTGGTAATTCTCTTTCCACATGCTGCTGAAGTCTATCCTGTATTATCTTGAGCATCACCTTGCTGGCGTGTGGGATGAGCGCAATTGTTTGATAATTTGAGCATTCTTTGGCATTGCCCTTTTTTGGGATTGGAACATATACTGATCTTTTCCAGTCCTGTGGCCACTGTTTTGTTTTCCAAATCTGCTGGCATATTGAATGCAGTAATTTGATGCCATCATCTTTTAGAGCTTTGAAAAATTCAACTGGGATACCATCATCTCCACTAGCTTTGTTGTTTGCAGTGCTCTTTAGGGCCTTTCTGACTTCACTCTCCAGGATGTCTGGCTCAGGTTCAATTTCTTCATCATTGTGACTATCAGGAGTGTTGAGTTCCTTTTTGTAGAGTTCCTCTGTGTACTCTTTCCATCTTTTCTTAATCTCTTCTGCATCAGCTAGCTCCTTTCCGTCTTTGTCCCTTATCATGTTCATTTTTGCTTTAAATGTTCCCTTGATTTCCCGGATTTTTTTGAAAAGATCTCTGGTTCTGCCTCTTTTGTTGTTTTCCTCCATTTCTTTGCACTGTTCTTTTAGATAGTTTTCCTTATCTCTCCTTGCTTTTCTTTGAAATTCTGTGTTCAAATGATTGTATTTTTTCCTTTCTCCTTTGACTTTTGCGTTCCTTCTTTCCTCTGCTATTTTAAGAGCCTCATCAGACAACCACTTTGCTTTCCTACTCTTCTTTTCTTTTGGTATGGTTTTCTTTGCTGCTTCCTGCATGATGTCCCTCATCTCTGTCCATAATTCTTCTGGCACTCTATCTATTGAGTCTAAGCCATTGAATCTGTTCATCACCTCCACTGTGTATTCTTTAGGGATGCTGTCTAGGTGATATCTGTCTGGTCTCTTTGTTTTCCCTATTTTCTTTAGTCTAAGCCTGAATTTTGCAATCAGTAGGTTGTGATCTGAGCCACAATCTGCTCCAGGTCTTGTTTTTGCTGACTGTATGGAGGTTCTCCATCTTTGGCTGCAGAGTATGTAGTCAATCTGGTTTCGGTGTTGGCCATCTGGTGATGTCCATGTGTAAAGTCGCCTCTTGTGTTGCTGGAAGAGGGTGTTTGCTATGACCAGTGCGTTCTCTTGGCAGAACTCTATCAATCTTTGCCCTGCTTCATTCTGTGTTCCAAGACCTGAAACACCATAATCTCCACTAGCTTTGTTGTTAGTAATACTTTCTAGAGCCCACTTGATTTCACTTTCCAGAATGTCTGGCTCAAGGTCAATGATCACACCATTGTGATTGTCAAGGACATTAAGGTCTTTTTCATAGAGTTCTGTGTATTCTTGCCATCTTTCCCTAATCTCTTCTGCATCTGTTTTGTCCCTACCATTTTTGTCCTTCATCGTGGCCATTTTTGCTTGATAGAAATCGAATTGATGATGATGATGATGATGATTAATGTTCCATTAATTTCCCCAATGTTCTTGAAGAGATCTCTAGTCGTTCCCCTTCTGTTGTTAAAAGTTCAGAAAAGGAATTGATTATGCAGGACTTTTAGGTTATGTTTATAGTAGTTTTATTATGAAGGAATCCCTTCAAAAGTAATGAATCGGAGTTGGAATAAATTAGATATATTGCATCTGAAATATGAAATACATGATTCTTTCTGAATAGATGGTACCAAGCAAAAGGATTTTGCACACACTGTGTCAGTGCTGATCTCTATCTTAGAAGTAGACTGCTGAGAACATATAATCTGATTAACTAGATAAGTCAGCTTTGAAGAACTTTCTAATAAAAACAGATCTATTATTCTCCCATAGCAGTGGTGGAGCCTTAAATAACAGTGGCTGAAACTTTGATGTGTAGTTACGAAAATAGCATAACTTTGAGACATGAATTAAGAAATCTCTATAGACATCCATTGCCTGCTGAGTTGTGCAATTTAGTATGTAACAGGTAATATCTACAGAGATTTTGAACTTATGGCAATTCGTCTCAAAAAGTTATGCCTTTTACATAAATGTGCAACAGAATTTCAGCCATTGGGTAGCAGTGCAGAAGGGCAAAAATGCCCCTTGAATTAAGGTCACCTGAGAAGTTTTTCTTGTGTACAATTTATGTGTTAGCCAGGGAGAGAGCAGAGTCGCTTGTACTGCTACAGACATGGAATATTTCCTGTGAGATTTCATAAATAAAAATAAAATAAAATATGACATGAAAATAGTTATCCTTTAAAGGCAATATATAAGGTTTTGTTTGTAGTTTGTATGGCTACATTTGTAATCTAAGGGTAGAAAAATGCTGTTTAACAAGGCAGGGGGAAAAAAGAAATTAATTGGTGGCGCAGCCCATACAGACAACCAGCTAGGCCACCAGAGCCTTTGATGGGCCTAGGTGGGCTAGCCACTGTTAAGTGATAAAAAGTGGTGATTTATGTCATCCCCACAGTATAAATACAGGATTTCTCATGGATTTAAACCAGCATTGGCTTCCTAATAGACTTGCTTGAAGAAAACATCAAGAACCTGTGCCATAAAGGGTAATTATGTTTATGCTTGCTAGCAATTTTTTTTATTAATTATGTTCCTAAGAAAAGAGGTAAGCATGTTTCCCTGAGAACAAAAATAGCTAGTTAGAAATAATTTTCTTGATTATTCTATAGCTTACTAGCAGAGGTTGTGTTAATGTTTGTTTTTTAAATTGCTTAGTTTGTAATTTTAATTTTTAAAATGTTTATTGAAGTAAAAAAAAATTGGCTTGGCTATTATTAACTGTGATCTGCTTTTTTTGGGGTTTTTTGAGGATTAATAAAAGAACAAAGTATGATATAATTTTTTTGAATGTAAGCGAATAATGTTTTAGTTTTTTGAATTTTTTTAATTAGTTGTACCGTAGGTAATAATTTTAATAATGTAAAAGTAAATGTTTTTTTACATTCAATGTTTTTAAAATGTGTTTAGATGTTTTGGGTTTTAATTTGAGTTAAAACTCAGCACAGGATTTTTAAAAGTTTCTATTGTATTTTATTGTCATATGTTTTTGATTTGTGTTAAAGCGTGTTTTAGTGTAATTTTTGACTTGTTTTTATTGGTGTGACCTTTTGTGTAAAATTGTGAATTTGTGTTATGTTTTTGATTTGTTTTTACTCTTGTGGTCTTTTGTTTGGGGCTGTTGTATGTTTTTGAATTGTTTTTACTATTGTGGCCAGCAGGTGGTGCTGGTAGGGGTTATTGTATTTTGACTGTTTTTTCTCTCCTGGCCTCTGAGTGGAGCTTCTTCTGGTAAGTAGTCTCTTTCTTTATTCATTTCTTTTCCGGTCCTCGTGGAGGTAGGACATCTTTTGGTAAGTTTGCTTGTTTTCTTTCTTTTGTGTGTGTGTGTGGGGTGGGGGTGGGGGTGGGGGTTGGAATTTGCATTTTTTGTCTGTTTGTTTTGTTTTTGATTGGGTTCTTGTTTACTTCATATTGGTTTTTGGTGTTGTTTTTGTATATTTTTGGATGTTTTTGACTGTGCTTTTAGTAAAAAAAAATAAAAAAATTATTTGGTGGTGGGGAGAGGAGCGTGGTTGTTGGGGGTTAGGAAGGGTGGGCTAGGTGGTGGGGAGGGGGGTGTGGTTGTTGGGGGTTAGGAAGGGTGGGCTAGGTGGTGGGGAGGGGGTGTGGTTGGTGGGGGTTAGGAAGGAAGGGCTAGGTGGTGGGGAGGGGGACGTGGTCAGTGGGGGTTAGGAAGGGTAGGCTAGGTGGTGGGGAGGGGGTGTGGTCGGTGGGGGTTAGGAAGGATGGTCTAGGTGGTGGGGAGGGGGGCGTGGTCAGTGGGGGTTAGGAAGGGTGGGCTCGGTGGTGGGGAGGGGGGCGTGGTCAGTGGGGGTTAGGAAGGGTGGGCTCGGTGGTGGGGAGGGGGGCGTGGTCAGTGGCGGTTAGGAAGGGTGGGCTAGGTGGTGGGGAGGGGGTTGTGGTCGGTGGGGGTTAGGAAGGGTGGGCTAGGTGGTGGGGAGGGGGGCTTTATTGTGTTATGGTGCTTTGATTGTGTGGAGTCGTGAAAGTAGATCGGGGTTTTCTCTTTAATCTCAGTGGGTGGGGGGTTGCAACCCCCCTCTCCGCTGGCTCTCCTGGGGTTGGGAGGTTTGGGGGGACAAAAGGGGTATGTTCCCCCAACCCTTCTGGACCCAGGAGACCAGGGAGAGTGGATCGATTTCCCCCCCCCCCTCCTTAAAACAACTCTGTTTTTAAAGAGAAGAAACTGTTTGGTTTCTTCTCTTTAAAGACGGAGGTTTTTTTTTGGGGGGGGGGTGGAATCGATCCACTCTCCCTGGTCTCCTGGGTCCAGAAGGGTTGGGGGGACATACCCCTTTTGTCCCCCCAAACCTCCCAACCCCAGGGCAGCCAGCGGAGAGGGGGATCGCCACCCCCACCTACTGAGATTAAAGGGGAAACTCCAGTTGGGACCTTCAGGCGCCGTTGGTGAGGGAAAGAAGGGTGGTTGGTGTTTGTGTGGCTGTGAGGCAGTGAGTTTTTTGTTAAAAAAAATTTGGGTGCTGGCTTCCTCAGCGTCCTGTGTGCTCATGTCGCGCAGGACTCTGGGGATTGTAGTTATGGGTTTGTGATTTGTGGTTGTGGTGCAAGTTTTTTTTTCCTGTGGCTCGATTTTGATTGGTCACGGCGCGTTTCTCAATGTTCTTTGTGGTCGTGCCTCTCAGCCTGATTGGCTGTGGCATAGCGCGGTGCAAAGAACGTTGGGAAATGAAGTTGTTTCCCTTTTTTCGAGTTTGTGGGGCTCTTGCCCCACTGGCGCATTTCTCAATCTTGCGTTTACCTGCGTACCCAGTTTGGCCGTGTGCACGAATGGTGAGTGCGGGCTAGTAGGGCCTGGCTAAGGAGCCTATGCAAAGTTCCAGCAGTTAACCCTTGATTTTATAGGTTAAGATTTCTCTCTTGTATCTTATAATATTAATGTACTGTATTTTGCTCTGGTCAAAATGTGCTAATTATTTATGTTTAGAGCTTATATAATTTGCCAAAGATTTATTAAGTCTCTTATTCTGTCTATGCTATTCAGTTAGCAGGTCACCAGGTGTAATCCATGTTTTGATTTCACTTTAGACTTCAAAAGCTTGTTTTATCTCATTGAGTTTACTGAGCTCTGAAGCCTGTATTAGCCCTTTCTTAGTTAACTTTGTAACTGGAGAGCTTTTTGCCTTGATGCAATACATTGAAGAAATTACAGTGTTAAAATAAGACAGATTTACTACTGTTATTTCACTGCTTTATCTTTTGCAAATGTCTTGAGTTTATAAGTATGTTCAGAAGTTCTGATTCACCTATATAAGAAATTTTGTTTTACATAAATGAACCTAGAACTCACACCATATATTCATGCTATGTTAGATAAATGTTATTAAGGAGTTTCCATTGAAATGTCTTTTTATATGTCATATTTACAGTCTTCATTGTGTTTGTTCTCGTTTTGTCACCAATATATGCAATAAGTTCTTTCAAATAATTTTAGTTGGCATTTTTATAAAGCCTCGCTTTTTAAACAGTTAGTGGTAGGGGAACCTGCGGCCTTGAGGGGAGCTGGGCTTTTGGGAGCTGAAGTCCAAGTACACCTGGAGGCCCAAGGTTGAGAAAACCTGGCCTAGAGGAAACAGGCTAGTCCTCAAGGTGTTTTGGAATGTCAATTCCCAGATAAACCAAAAGTGATACAGCCTATGGGCTACGCTACTGGGATCCACAGTAACCCATCACAAATTTAAAAAATAATGAGAAAAGATAAGAGTCCAACCCATAAAGTTGACCTGGTCTCATTGTCCTATGCCAGTGGTGGTGAACCTATGGCACGCATGATGTAATACCAGGGCAGAGCCCACCTGCCCCTCTGCCCAGCAGCCCAATGGGAGTACTTTCTCCCTTCCTCCAGCACAGAGTTCACCCCTCCCCTTTGTTTGGGCACTTGGTCTCTAAAAGGTTTATCATTATTGTCCTACGCCCGTGATGGCGAACCTTGGCACTCCACATGTTCTTGGACTTCAATTGCCAAAAGCCCAAGTCAGTAGGAGTGCTGATCAGGGCTTCTGGGAATTAAAGTTCAAGAACACCTGCAGTGCCAAGGTTCACCATCACTGTCCTATGACATTTCTTAGGCATCCAGACAAATCCACATGAAAAAAATCGCTGAATTGTCATGTTTCTTCTGTAATGTAATGGCCAGGTTTTGGAATACAAATACATATTTTAATTAAAGTAAAACTTTATAAAGTTTTCAGATGGAATGCTACTAATTCACAGTATTGTACAATTCTAATAATGGATTGAAGAGACACAGTGGAAGATTTAGTCTGCCTCAGCAGTGGAAAATGTTGGAATAGAATAAATTGGGTACCTGATTTTGTACAGAAGAACTAAAAAAGGAAAATACCAAGTATATTCTTTCTTCACCCAAATGCCACTGATCTTTTGAATAAGAATTACTTTTATGGAGAAACTGTGCATAAAGGGTACTTTATTTTGTTGGCCTCACTTGCTGAATGTGATTTCCTGTCTTGAGTCTTTGTTCCCATAGTGAAGCTCACCGCATCGCTGTCTTCTGGCACCAATATGGTGGACTTCCTAGCTCTTGCTGACTAATTTCTTTGCTCTACTTTTTGCATTTTTTTCCTTGGATGAGATCCAGTCTCCAGATGGCAGGGGGTCAGCAAATGTGGTTAAATTTAACTTCATGTAGAGCAGTATATCGGATTGATTTCAGAGAGCTAGTGATAACTGTGCAAAGGAAACAGGAAGTGTTTAGAGATCAGGGCTGCTGAAATCATAAACACATTTAACTAGAAATAAGCCCTCTTAAGTTCTTTAGGATGGAGGTTTCCAACCTGTTGGTCTTGAAATGTTGTTGAGCTGCGACTTCAGAATGCCTTGTCATTGACTGTGCAGGCTAGGGCTTCTGTGAGTTAAAATCCAACATCTGAGGACCTAAGTTTGGTTACCATCACATTAGAACTTAAAACCCAGTTTGCACCAGAGTGCATTTACATTAAGAGATAACAAATTTATTGAAACCGTGATAATGCATTGACAAGTGTATACTGTCAGGGTAAAGGGTCACAAATCATAAGATGGAGTCTGTTAAAGCTTTTATTTATCTAGTAAATTTTTTTTTAAAAAAACTCCAAAGATGCTATGTGCTATCAAGTCACTTCTGATTTGTGGTGATTATGTGATTTAATGACTTTCAAAATGCCCTAGATCTTACAAACCAACAGCATCTTATTCTATCTTATTCTTTTTCCCCACCTTCCCCCTCACTTACAATATTTTCTTTTCCAGTATGTTTTACTCAGATCTTGCAAACTAACAGCTGTGGCTTTCTATATTGAACTAATCCATCTCATGCTAGGTCTTCCTCTTTTCCTACTCTCCAATTTCCCCCAGAGAATTATTTTTTCTAGTCAGTTCTTCATCTTTATTATATATGCATGGCAGGATAGCCATAATTTACTGATTAGTGCTCAAGTGAGAATTCCAGCTTGACTTGATTGAGCACCTGTTTTTCTGCCTTTTTGACTGTCTATATTATCTGTAAAGTTCTCTTCTAACACCACATATTAAATGAGTTGTTGTTTTCAATCTTTCTTCTCTGTCTTTCTTTTACATAGTATGGATGATTTTGACTTGTGTCTTTAGTGACAATATTTGCTAGCTCAGAGACTTCTATTTATCTATTTCATCTTTTGGAAAATGGCAGCAGGCAAGATGGTCTACATTCTCATAGAGAAAAATAGCATTCACAAAGAGAATACGTAGTAGCATTCACATAGTACCATTTACATATAGACAACAAGCAAGGGGAAATCCCAAAAGCTGATTCCTTAACTACTTCTCAGCCAAACACAAAGCAATTGTCATGGTTGTGTTTTGACAGGTGTGAGTGGTAGTGCGCATAGGAGGATATCCTGTAGATGAGGAGTGCCCAAACTTTTTGGGCCACAAGCCTGACCAAGTCCCCTGGACATCTGATCGGCCAGTCGCATGGTTTCTCCCACCGGAAGCAGAAGTCAAATGTACATGCGTGGGATGCATTATGCAGCCGCACCTACATGTTTTACTTCTGCTTCCGAGAGCAACAAGGGCATTGGTGGCTGGATGAAATGGCTTTGGGGGTTGGATCCAGCTCACAAGCTATAGTTTGGGCACCCCTGCTGTAGACCATCTTGGCTGCTGCCATTGGTTTTATCAACATTCAGATTGGCCTTTGCTATGTAAAGTCTGGCATCCTTTTTCCTGCTGGTAACACAGGCACAATATTATGCATCAATATTGGGCCATTTCCTACATTTGAAATTATGTATACAGAAGCACAATATGCCATAGAGGTCTCCCCCAGTTGGAGGTTGCATAGTAATGCAATAGTATCACAGTGCCATAAAGCCATTTAGATTTGGTTTACAAGGTGACAAAACCTCAGTGCCCCAGCTCTGGATAGATATCAGGAACAAGCAACAAAGCTCCATTGTTGAAGCAGTTTTTCTTATTTCCTGTCTTGCAATGATAGATTTAATTGTTGAAGAGAAGCAAATTGAGGAGCATTGGTTCAGTTGCCATGGCAACAGCTGTGACTTCCTTTCCCTTTTACAACCCCCCCCCCCCAAACATTTTCACACCTTTCTATAAGGACGTATGAAATATATTAAATGAAATGTACCTTTTTTGGCCCTCTATTTTAAACCTCTGTTCTAGTTTTAAATGACACTTCCTAATAACATCTTATTAATTACAGAGCAAAGAAGTTGCATTCCAGCTTCATGAGGATTTAATGAGAGTTCTCAATGAGCTTTATACGGTAAGCATATTGATTTGGTTTTAACTGAAAGAACTGTTCACTGAAAATCTATTTGTGCATATTTAAAATGGTGTTTAATTGAGTATATATTATAGAATAACACTTTGTTTAGTTTGGTAACATTAAGACAAATAAAACTGTTGCTTTAGCTTTAAAGTCATCATCAACACTTAAATGCTCTTTTAAACTCATCAGACATCAATCACAAAGCCAGAAATTGGATGGTTCCTGACTTGTCCCATTATTAATACATGTTATTATTCACTTTTCATTTGTACCTTTATGTGCTCAGATATTTTTTACAGGCTCTCTCTTTTTTTAAAGATAGCATAAAGCAGTGGTGGCTAACCTTTCAGAGTCTGAGTACCCAAATTGCAACCCAAAACTACTTATTTATCGCAAAGTGCCAATGCAGCATCAGGGGAAGAAGGAAACACTCCCATTGGGCTGCTAGGCAGAGAGATGGGGTGAACTCTGTGCTGGGGGGAGCAGGAAGTGCTCCCATTGGACTGCTGGGCAGAGGGGCGGGGTGAACACTGTGCTGGGGTGACTGCACGGGTGCTCGCAGAGAGGTTTCCAAGTGCCACCTCTGGCACGCATACCAGAGGTTCACCATGATTGGCATAAAGTATAACTTTTAGTTCATATCTAAATTCAGTTTTGGTGGTGGATTTTTCCAATGGAAGAAATGCCATAATGCCTTTTCTTACAGTGTAACATATTTTATCCTTCTGCAGTAACAGTACATTGGTATAAAAGTTGAGATCTTCTATAATGGGGGTTCTCAACATTTTTCAACCGTGGGCCAGACCACACCCCCTCAGACAGCTGAACAGGCTGGAGTAGTGCCATAAAACGTGTTTGCGGTTGTCGTAAACACATTTACGACAGGCGCAGATCCATTTACAGCCGATTCTGGTGGCAGTGGCTGTGAGGTCAGTGGCTGATGGGACAGCTGGCGTGAGGTCAGAGGCCAGATTATTTGGTGCCATGGGCTGGCACCGGTCCATGGGCCGTACATTGTGAACCCCTGTTCTATACCTTAATTTTGTTGGCGATCTAAAGCCAAGGTGGTATGATGTGCTCCAACCATCTTGTTCCAAGAAGGATGTGAGTGACTGCATTCTGCATTAGCTGATATTTCTGAGCCCTACATCAAGTGCACATCCCACGAGAGCGGACCAGAGGGCTTCTCTAAAGGTACCATCCGTCGGAGAGGCTCATCTCCCGAGTATAAGAAAGAGGGCCTTTTCAGTATCTGCTCCAGCCCTTTGGAACCTCCTGCCAATGGATCTTCATCTTCAGCCAGAACTGTCAGTTTTTAGGAAAGGGCTGAAGACATGGCTAGTTCCTTCCCTAACCTGACATCCTCTACATATGTTGACTGCAGCTCATATGGTTCTTTGTTCAATGGTTAAAGTTAAGTTACAGCTGGAAGTTCAGTTCAAAAACATCTGGAGTGTCTCAGATTAGGAAGGGCTGAATTGTTACATGGTTTCTAAGTGGCCACAGAGCTATCATGAACCATTGCATTGATAATTAAGGGAAAATCCCTTGAAAATATGTTTCTGTCTTTTGACATACCGTATATACTCGAGTATAGGTTGAGTTTTTTAGCCCCCAAAAGGGGACTCGACTTATACTCAGGTCAGTGACTACGAGGGTCCCAGGACCGTGTCAGATTGAGATGTGCTAACAATTTAATTAATTTTACCATGTTTCCATGTATTTTTATTATTGAAACTCACTAACAGCTGCTGCATTTCCCATGCTTGGCTTATACTCAGGTCAATCTATTTTCCTGAGTTTTCAGGTCAAAATTAGGTACCTCTGCCTATATTTGGGATGACTTATACTCGAGTATATACGGTAGTATCATATTAAAAACAGTCCTTTGCTTTAAGTCAGGAGTTATCAACCTTTTTAAGCATGGGGCTGGGTCACATTCCCTCAGACAGCTTCAGGGGCTGGACAGCCATTTTGCCCTTCCACCACCACATGGCACTTCCTGGTGGTGGTGGTGCCTCATGAAATGGCTGCAGGTTGAAAATCCCTGCTTTATGTAGATGAAAGGTGGATGGCTGTTGCAGGTATTTCCACTATTTTTTAAAATAAAGTGAAATTTTTAAAATGAGTAACACCAGTTTTAACATTAAAAATACTGAATTTTCATTAGCATTCAGGTATGTTGTCGATCTGTGGAGTCACTGTGTTAAAATAAGGTTTAACACATATATTCTACTTCACAAGAGTGATGGAAAGGTTTTTTTGTCATATTATACTGCTATTATATTATACATTATTTTGCACTAAACTGTCTTTAATATTAAACAACATTATGATATGAAAAGTTGATAAAAGAATGTACCAATTCAACAATATACTATCTGAGAAATGCTAATTTGAAAAGAAGGCCAGTATTTAGGTAAAATCCCTTTCAGAATCTTGGTAAGATTATTTCATGTGGCGTCAAGCTAGAATTTCTCATTTTCCCTATGTGTGATAACTTTTGGTACTCTGTGTGTGTGTGTGTGTGTGAGAGAGAGAGAGAGAGAGAAATTATATTATATGTACTGTACACTTAAATATATATTTATAAATATATATATATATATAAAACTTTACATTTGTGCAAAGCCTGAATCAGTAGACAGGTCTCAACAGATGGCAGAGTGGTCACATCATTTATTAATCATTTTGCCTATCATATTCACTGTCACTTTTATATTTATAGTGTGGCTTTTCTCCTGTGTGTTTATGACGGTGTATGTTACTCCCATCCTCCCTCTTTTATCCTTACAAAAAGCCTCTGATGCTGAAAGAATGTGACTTGCTCAACTTCATGCCACAAGTTGCACAGCCAAGTGGGGATTTGAACCTATGCTGATTTCTTAACTTACAGCAAGTCATTGCTAAATGTTACAACACTGGCATTATACTTGTGGGCGTAACTAATATGATTTTGTTAATAATTGTATCATTCTCTAGATGAAACATGCTTGACCATGGCCAAGTGTGACCTTCCTAGGAATTGACATAATTAACACAACAGCCAGAACTGAACAAAAGTGCCCCTGTTCACACAGCATCATAGTTTTGGAATGGTTTCTAAATACATAAGATGTAAACAACCTAATGGCTTTTAGACAATGGATGTCTAAAATGTTGGGGTCCAATTTTAGAGGAAGCATGAAAGGGGATGAATTGGTAGTGTTTAAAGAATTGACCACATTGTGCTGTTTCAACATCCCTAGAATATGAATTAGAACAGTAATCACTTCTTTTAATAGCTTGCTTACATTTTCTAAAGTCAAAATATATAAATTATGCACATGCCCACACATATACAAAACTGACTGCTAAACATCAGTAGCAGGAGCTTATTTCCACACTACTTTACTGTTTGATAATGGATGTCTTACTGTCTATTGCAGAATATTTTGGTCAGTCACCTGAAATCATGTGTTTATGACAGAGAAATAGGTCCAAGGAGAAGAGGTAGCAGTAGTTTGATGCTCTTCCCATTCCTGTTGAAAACATCTTGGGGCATGAAAAGCCTTTTTGATTTTGTGGGGAAGGGAGGGGACATGATTCATTTTGCTCAAGGGTGCTTTAAACAACTAACAGTCTGGGATCCTCTGAAGCTCACCTTTCCATTCTTTGAGATAGGCTACAAAGAGTTTTGCAGAATGTTCAGTAAAGTGCAATATTATGTGAAACATACAAATAGAAATCTAAAATCTCTCTAAAACTCTCGTCTTTATTACAAGATTAAAAACCAGGAAAAGCTTGTGTAGCATAGTTGATTTGAAGGACACTTTGCATGGCTGTATTCAAGCATATACTGTGTTTACTTCAAGTCTTTTCTTTCTTTGTCCTGTTAGTATTTGGAAAGAGTATGACCAGTGGATCCTATTTCCAGCCAGGATATTACATATGGAGTTTAGATTATTATTTTTCTCTCCAGCTTTTTTCGTCTATGAATCAATCTTCACTTACATTTTTCACTGCATCTGGAGAGGCTCTTTTTGAGCAATTCATAGTCACTATTAGTTTTCACACCTTGCTTTATTTTTTTTTCATTTTTGTAACACCCATATGACTTAAAGGTGGCTTCCTTGCTGCTTATTTCAACTTCAGATAAATAATAGACACATCTAGCAACACCAGTACATATATAGATGCTTAGATTCCTATATTCCCATAGCAAAAATTGTCCATTTTTAAAAACTGTCATTTCCTGTTCTTTAACTTGCTATTGATCCAGATGAGAACTTGCGTTCTTATTGATCTATGACTGCAAAGCTTGCTCAACAGACTTTAGAGAGGAACTTCATCAAAATGTTTTTGGAAGTCTAAGTACATGCAGTCTACCAAATCGCCCTTTGCATCTTGGACTGCTCGCTTGTTTACTTCTTTGTTTATAAATGTTGCAGCAAGTAACATACAGATAGAATGGGGAATAAATCTAACATACCACTGTGTGGTGGGATTGTCCACCCTTTACTTTTTTCTGATTTTGCCTTTAATATTTTCTATCATAGGTCATGAAAACATATCATATGTATCATACAGAGAGTATCAGTGCAGAAAGTAAACTGAAAGAAGCTGAAAAGCAAGAAGAAAAACAAATTGGCAGATCAGGAGATCCTGTTTTTCACATTCGGCTTGAGGAAAGGCATCAGAGACGGAGTTCGGTGAAGAAAATTGAAAAAATGAAGGAAAAGGTAAGGAACAGTTTGTTATACATAGACACCCCCTAATTGTTTGACATGCCGAGTAGTTCCCTAATTCCTTCCTCTTTTACCCCATCGGGTGTCAAAGGACCAAATTTCTTCAAGGACAAGAAATAGTTTTATACCAGGGGTTTGCAACCTATGGCCCATGGGCCGGTCCTGGCCCATGGTGCCATTTAATGTGGCCTGTCTCCCTTGCTTCTGCCACCACTGGAAGTGGCAAAAACAGCCAAAATCACGCCCTAAATGCACCTGTGTCTGTTGTAAATGCTTTTACGACAGCCCATTTTACGGCAGCATTTATGACAAGGGGAACCACGTGTCCAGCCCACTCAGCTGTCTGAGGGGGCATGGTATGGCCCTTGTCTATAAAAGGTTGAGAACCCTTGGTTTATACTGAGGATGACTGAGGTAGCTGTAACTAAAAAAGAATCCTGTCCCTGAAAACTCAAATGCCTTTTAAGGAAGGGAGCAAAGTTCAGCTTCTTCAGTGGCCAGGGTTTTTTCATTGCGGCACCCATGATACCACAGGAGGTACTGCTAGATTCCCCCCTCTTGGTTTTAAAAAGACTGGAGACAGATTTGTTCAAGGAACCATTTACTGATATCTTTCTCCTCAGGGAGTAATCTTGCTTTTTATGTTTGTCTTGCTACCTTAATGTTTAATTTACATTGTTTTAATGTGTATGATGCTTTATTCTTAATCTGGTTGCGCTGTTTCTATGTTTGTACATGCCACCTAGAGAGTGAATTTTACAATAATATTTGTGATTTCTTGTCCTCATGGATCTAAGGATCCTGAGATCTTTCCATAAGAAGAAAATCAAAGGGCAGGAGGTGGACCTTCCAGCCCCATTGATTGTCTGCAGCAGTCTTGGGGTTTTAGTCTCTTTTATTTTTTTTCCTTCATGTTATTTTCCCCTGCCAGTAGGTATAATGACCTTTAGTCTCCACGATTTGATGTTCACATTTGTGTGAGTCATTGGGGTAGCGTGAACCCTTTTTGCTGGCCTATAAAGCTGAAAGGAGTAATGTGCAAACAGACTGGAGGCAGTCTGTTTGTAGCTATTCTTCTTTTCCTAGATCTGCTAAACACTATTCATTTTCTTGCTCTGTCTCAGGTTTGTGCGTATAAATCAGGTTCTCAGAATTTTCCTGCAGGAAACATGGCCCCTCATACAGCTGAGCATGCCGGACACATGGTTCCCCATACCATAAACACTGCCGTAAAATGCAGCCATGGCTGTTATAAATGCATTTATGGCACATTTTTTTGCTGTTTTCACCGCTTACAGTAGCGGCAGTTGCAAGGGTGGTGGACTACATGAAATGGACCCAGCCCGCATGCTGAATGTTGCGAACCCCTGCAAAAAGGAAATAATTAAGAAAACAACTAAATGAACAAATTCTACAGCTAATTACAGTTTTTAAATTTTATATTAAGTTTGAGCTTCTGATTCTTGAATTGATTTTTAGACATGGAGAATGGAGACTTAAAAATAACAATATATAGATGTGTTTTACAAAGTACCAGCAAGATGTCTAGAGACATCTAGAGCGCTGCTGGGTGAAGACCAAGAGCGACTCCGACCGAACACTGGCTGGAGTGGCTGTTAGGACCTACCTTGTGGCGATAGAGGTGGTGAAACGTCAATATTTCACTGCTCTTATTTCCTGCACGGATAACCACTCAGCAACCCTGTTCCAGGTGACTAGGTCCCTTCTTTGGGGTGGGGGGGTGGTCCTGGGTTGCAGTGGTCAGCTGATGATTTTGCTGATTATCTGACAGAGAAAATTGCTCGTATCCGCTCAAAGTTTAATCCTAGCATGCATACATTAGGTCTGGAGCTGACTGTACCACAGTCTTGCCATTTTATCTGGGATCGGTTCATTCCAGTTGTCCCTAAGGAAGTGGACAGGCTCCTTGGATCTGTCTGCACTACTGCCTGCTTATTTGATCCATGCCCCACCTGGTTACTTAAAACGGCCAAGGTGGTGACAGGCGGTTGGGTTGGGGCGATAATTAATGCTTCTTTGCGGGAAGGGGTGTTTCCTGCACCATTGAAACATGCGTTGGTGCACCCCCTCCTGAAGAAGCCATCACTCAACCCGTCCTTGCTTTTCTTGACCTCTCAGTGGCTTTCGATACCGTTGACCATGGTATCCTTCTGGAACGGGTCCGAGAATTGGGGATCCAGGGCACTGTGTGGTCCTGGTTTTCCTCATTTCTGACAGGCCGGACCCAGTCGGTGTTGTTGGAGGATGAGGGATCCAACCCTAGGCTCTTCCAATATGGGGTGCCACAGGGCTCGGTGCTTTTGCCTCTCCTGTTTAATATTTACATGAAACCACTGGGGGTGAGATCATCCATTCCCACAAGGTGAAGTATCATCAATATGCAGATGATACTCAGTTGTACATCTCAGCCTATGGTGACCCAGGTGATGCAGTGGAAGTCCTATCCAGGTGTCTGAAGGCTGTAGGGTTCTGGATAGGGGACAACGGGCTACAACTGAATCATGGCAAGACCAAGTGACTGAGGATTAGGGGCCCTGCGTTATCACAGGAGCTACCATCTTTGGCTTTGGATGGGGCTTTTCTGCCTCAGTCAGACCCGGTGTGTAAACTGGAGGTCCTCCTGGACTCATGACTCCTGCTCAATGAGCAGGTGGTAGTCGTGGCCAGGAGGGCTTTAACACAACTTCGCATCATTTGCCAGTTACGCCTGCTCCTGGTCCAGGGCTCCTTACTTATGGTCACTCACGCACTGGTCACCTCCAGACTGGATTAGTGTAATGCGCTCTACATGGGGCTGCCCTTGATGACCATTCGGAGGCTCCAACTGGTTCAAAATGTGGCTGCCGGCATAGTGGTGGGGTGTGGGCATTATGCCCATGCCGCACCCCTGCTGTAGGAGCTGCATTGGCTACCGGTGTGCCTCCTGGTGCAATTCAAGGTGCTAGTGATTACCTTTAAAGCCCTACATGGTAGTGGACCAGGGTACTTAAGAGACCGCGTCACCCCAAGGACAGCTGCCCGTCCCACTAGAGCAGACCGGAGGAGCTCCCTGATAGTTCCATCTGCTAGAGAGGCCTTATCTATGTATGCTCCGGCCCTGTGGAACCTCCTGCCAACTGAGCTTTGTCTCCAGGCAGAGCTTTTATCCTTTCACAAAAACCTTAAAACCTGGCTGGCGCAACCGGTGTGAGGGGCAGCTGGGGAGATAGCCACTCTGGGCTGGCTCATATAAGTATCATCCAGGCTGTCAGTTTTAGTGTTTAGTGTTAGTTTTAGAAATCTGAAGATGCGGCATTGGGGAGGGCTTTTTAAACATTTTAAACTTTAACAATTTAATATTTTAATGTTTTTATTTGAATGTTTTTGTAGAGTTTTTATTTGTCATGTTTTATGTGTAAGCCGCCCAGAGTCGCCTCAGTGAGGGGGCGGCAGTAGAAATGTGAGTAAATAAATAAATGAACAAATTTTTATGTTCTGTATGATGTGCAGTAGTTTTGCTCTTGTTTTCTGAAACTCTGTATTTATAATTAAGGGATTATTAAACTGGTATTATTGAAGCATTTTGCCATCTTATCACTTTTTTTTTCTTCTCAGCGTCAAGCAAAATATTCTGAAAACAAGTTGAAATCCATTAAAGCAAGAAATGAGTATCTGCTCACCCTTGAAGCAACAAATGCTACAGTTTTCAAGTATTACATTCATGACCTTTCAGACCTGATTGATGTAAGTATTGGGTGCTCATACAGTCCTTTGGCTGTGGAATTGTGTTTGGCATTTCTTTTGGTTGTGTTATTTTTATTGTTCCTGATCTTTACAAAAGATATAATTATTGTTTTGCTGGTCCAAATATTAAAGTACTGTATTTCTAAAACTTACTGTCCATTTTGAAGCTCTTTTATACTGGCAATGGCATATATATCAAATCATTAAATCATTGTACGTACAGTGGAACCTCATACAACAATCGCCCCATATAGCAACGAAATCACATAACAATCAGGTTTCGGGGGAAATGCCGTCCCACATAACAAGTTTCCCTATGGAAAAAAATGTACAACAATTTTTCAATGGGGAAAACCACTTAGCAAAAAAAATTGCTGTACGATGCATTCCATAGGGAAAATCGCTATACAATTCATGCATCGTATAGCAATTGTTTTGTACAACAATGAGCCCCGTGGAACGGATTAAAATCATTGTATGAGGTACCACTGTATTTGCATTGCAAACTCCAGGTCTCAATCTAACATTTATACTCACTAACTGCAGTAACATAACATTTTATTAAGGAAATGATTTATCCTAAAATAAGATTGATTCTGTTTACTAAATTAAAAAGCTGATAATGGACATTTGTTTAGAAGAATTAAATAAAAAATTAGAGATGCTAATTATTTTTTTAATGTAGCCCAACCTCAAAAGAACCTGCATTGGAAGTTTTGAGAGAAGCGGCATCCCCGGATTTAATAAAAATAGCTCCTATAAATCAAAAATATCAGTCCTATTTAACTTTAAAGAGAATGGTTGTCCTCCAATGACCGTTTTTATGTGGAAAGAATCCAGAATGCAGGGGCTGAAATATTGGTCCTCCAAAACATTTCGAAATGGAGATTAACACATACCTGTCAACCCATGGCTCCGGAAAAACAGGACCTGCGCAGATCGTTTGTGCGCAGGTTGCTTTCCATGCATGTGTGGAAGCACTACGCCGCTTGCGCAGCCCCTACGCAAGCGGCATAGCGCTTCCGCGCATGCGTGCAAGGGTTTTACCCCTTCCATGCATGCGTGGAAGGGTTATGCCGCTTGTTTAGGGGCTGCACAAGTGGCGTAGTGCTTCCACGCATACCTGGAAAGTGTTTCCCCCGCTGCCAAATTATGGGGTTTTGGCAGCGCGGGGCGGGTTATGACGTCAATCGACGTCAAATTACGGGGTAATCCCGGCCAAATCGGGATGGTTGACAGGTATGGATTAACATGCCCTGGTAGGGACTTGCTTGCAGGAGCCTTTGTACAATGAAACATACATTTGAAGTCAAGGGAGATCTGTAGGCAGTGGTGGGCTCAATTATTTTTTTTCCACTACCCCACTGTGGGCATGGTATGGTGGGTGTGGCCAGGGAGAAAGCCCTGCGCTGCACCAGAATTAGGGCTATTTTATTTCAAAACTTGGATGGGCGGGGCCAGCCAGAATTTCTGCTGCCGGTTCTGGCAAACTAGTGCAAACCTGCTGATGCCCACCACTGTCTGTAGGCCAATAAAAGGTCACAGAAATAGAGTCAAAAGGCAGATTTTATTTAAAGAGTGGGGGGAACCCAGGCTTGCATTAAATAAGGTTCTGTTCTGTTGGAAAGAAGCACAAGAGGAATGAAGATTAAAGGAAATGCAGATTCATTCACACTCACACACACACACACTCACACACACACACACACACACACACACACACACACACACACACACACACACACACACACACACACACACACACACACACACAATGTTTGTTTAAATGATGGACTTTGCAATCAAAGACTGTGGTAGAGCATGGACAATACATAAATGACCATGAAACAGTGATGGCTCATGGGCCAAGGGGAGAACTTATCAAAAATGGGGGGGAGTATATCCCTGCTTGGTTTCCAAGCTGTCTTTGCTGCAGAATTCAATAGCATGTTGGTTCTAGGAAGTGAGTGCTAACTGTGACTGAACAAAACTGTTGCAGTCCATTTAAAAGACTAATAGCTATGATAATGTGTTCACAAAAGACTGTCTCAGTGCTTTTAAGCATTCTGGAGTTGACTGCTTTTCATCGCTTACACTTTAACCCTGCTATCCCATGCTTATTTACTTCTACCTAGCTTTCACTCTATTCATTGAGGGGTTTCCCGAGAAAAGCATTCATAGGTTTACAGCTTGCATATTTAACTAACAAAAAAATTGTATGCTCCCTTTATGCTGCATGTGGATACACTGCAGATAAACTGGCAGACCAACTGCCTTATTCAGTGCATGTCTAGTCAGGAAGGGCAGACACGAAGTACACATAAGAAGAGAAATTGTGTCAAAATCAAAACAAAAGGATTTTCTCGAACCACATGGCAGAAACTTTGGAATAGTGTCCTAATTGCAAAGCTGTCACAGCAGAGAGAGCAAAAACAGCATATTAGAGGCCATTTATCAATGAAAACTACCCCATCCCCTAGCCCTTTACTTTCTGACACAACAATAGATCCCAGTAGCATATGAGTTGTGGAAGAAACTACAACCAGACTTTTGTTTTCCATGCTGCAGTTCTTGTAGTTCCAGTTGAATATGCTCTTGTGTGGGTTCCTAACTAGCATAATAGGGAGAGTGATCTACTGACTTAGGCATAGCTGTACAACCAGACTTTAAATTCATGAAAAGTGTTGATTAAACTATATTCTGGCTCTATGATTCCTTTACTGTTCTTTTTTTGGCTTAAATGTTGGAGATTAACAGTTTATGATCAGTACCACAATCTGTTCGTAGTCTTATCTTGTCAGCGAAAATAGAATTTCTCTATCTTCTGCTTCCAATTACATAGTTTATTTGGTTTCTACATCAACCATCTGTTGACGTCCACATGCACACCCACCTGTTTGGCTGTTTCAAGCATGTATTTGCAACAAACAGACTGTTGGCTTCACATAACTCAATCAGATACATTCTTCTGCTACATTTTTGTCCCCTGGGCCAAATTTTCCAATTTGGTTCCATTTGGTTCTGCTTTATTCCCTATTTTTGTGTTCTAGTCTCTTAATATTATATGAATGTCTTGTTTTGGTGTGTGATCCATTTCCTCTCTTAGATGCTCATATAAAGGCTTTCATTTTATCTTCTTCTGCCTTGGTAGTTGGAGCCACTCCATTTCCCCTGGGTTTGTTATTTTCCAGAGTAAAATACTTTATGGTTGCCTGACTGCACGTATCCTGTTCCAGTCCATGTACTTCATTGATACCAAACACTGAATATTTGTATGTTCTATTTCTTGCTCTGCAGTTTCCAGTTTACGTTGAGTCATGCTCCCCATGTTCCATATTTCAGTTGTTCGTGTTGTGCAGGTTCAGAATTTCCTTTTATCTCTGTACATGTCAGCCACTAGACATCCTTTCTGCTTTAACTCAGTTCCATCATTAGCTGCAGAATTGTTCATACTTATCCTTTGCTCTTCCCCAGTAGCTGATTGAGTACAGTACAGTACTTTCCAACTATATCTTGTTTCATTTTGGATTGTCTCATCATAGGGTTTTAATGCTACAGAAAGTTTAGCGGGGGTTTGCCATTGTTACCTTCTGAGCAATACTAATGAAAGTTAGTTTTGGTGTCACTGTTGTTGCCTCCTCTGTCACTGTTACCTTCAGCTGCCGCTGCCTAATAGCTGCCTAAAGACCCTGTGTTCCCATAGTTCTCCAATATTGCAGAGAGCCCTTTGGTCCAGATCTAGGAGATCCCACTCCCCATCGGATAAATTCACAGCCACCTCCTCAAAGAAGTATGGAAGCTCATCAAGCAGTGTAGCATCTATTTACTCAAATGCCCAAGTGTAGAGGAGACCAGTCTCTAAGCCAGGAGTTCTCAATCTTTTAAAGCCAGGGGTTAGGTCATGCTCTCTCAGACAGCTTTGGGGTCCAGATGGCCATTTTGCCCTTCCTCCACCACATGGCACTTCCTGGAGTGGTGGAGGCAGTAGGGGGCCACGTGAAATGGTGCCTTGGACCGCATCGAGCCTACAGGCCGCAGGTTGAGAATCCTTGCTTTAAGTGTATTCACCAGAAGTCATTTAGCTGATACACCAGAATATTGTTAGAAAAGATGGAGTGTGCCTCTTCTGATAAGAATAATCTTATGTTATGATGTCAAAAATTGTGTTAATGTTGGCATTATATACACACAATGGCAAACTACATGTATAACTTCATGGTTTGTGACATTATTCTCAGGCACTAGTGCTATAGCAAGACCTATTCATTCCGGTAGGATGCCCATTTCTTTTAAAATTATTGTTATGAGACTAGGCAAACATATTCTCTGTTAACCCAGTTTTCTTAAGATTTCCACTAGAGACTTGAAAAATGGATAAATTTTGCAAAATATAAAACTTCTACTTTAGATTGTTTCCAGCAATGTGGGGTTGATTTGAAATAATTTAAAGATGTTCTTGTTATATTACCAGTCTCTTCAAGTCAACTTTTTGATCTGCAAATCTGTGGAATGATCTGTATTTTAAAATTGCACACTATTGTGAAGATTAATAATCATTTAAAAACCCATTTAAGATTAAAGAATCTATGAGCCACACTATATATATGCTTATTATATAATATATATGCTTTTTATAAAAATACTATATAAGCATACTATATACTGTATGCTTTTTCTCATCAAATATTCTGTGGGTTACAATGGTATTGAAATCTGCTTTCTCTTTGAAACAGCAATGTGTTTTCTTCATTTTCTGTTAGTGTTGTGATCTTGGATATCATGCAAGCCTGAACAGAGCATTAAGAACATATCTCTCTGCGGAATATAACCTTGAAACCTCTCGTCATGAGGGCTTGGACATAATTGAAAATGCTGTTGACAATTTAGAACCACGGAGTGACAAACAGAGATTCATGGAAATGTATCCTACAGCCTTTTGTCCTCCAATGAAATTTGAGTTCCAAGCCCATATGGGAGATGAGGTCAGTAGATGTTAACTCCTTAAAGAAAGGTTTTTTTAAAAAAAATCCAAAGAAGTTTTTCTTCTTTCCTAAATTAGCATTTCCTTCTGTCACAAACTGTGATTTCCTTTTTGTTAATGTCTGGTTTTTACCCACTCAAACAAAGAGTCTATTTAGAGTAAAATGAGAGCCAGCAAACAAACTACACCAAGAAAGCGTTTCAGAAAACATTTTTGTTTGAACTTAATTTGCCAGATGCTCCAAACAAATCCTGTGCCAAATGAACCCTTCATTATTGCCTATTGAAGTTTACCACAGCATGGGTAAACTTACTTGCAGCTTGGCCAAATAATGTCCAGCATATAAGCAGAGGAAGAAAAGTTGTCATTCTTACATTATTCATGTTCTTCTAAAGAAACCATTTGCACATTCTAAAGTACAGTCAGACACTAGCTGCAGTCAGGCGAGAACAACCGAGAGACTCAGGAGTGGGTACTACATGACCATCTTGACCTGCCATGCGCACACACATTGTTTGTGTGTGTGTGTGTGTGTGTGTGTGTGTGTGTGTGTGTGTGTGTGTGTGTGTGTGTGTGTGTGTGTGTGTGTGTGTGTGCTTGTCTCCCCCTAACAAGGCTTCTTTTTCATGTGTTCATAGTGCTTACACTTGCTATAGACTTGCTGTGCACCCATTGGCACAAATCCTGTGGTCTCTTTGTTCACCTCTCACAGGCTTGTGCCTAAAATAGGGTTTCCCTTTTTCACATTGAAGGAAATTGATGTGTATGTATCCACAGGACTCTTCATCTATTTTGACTCTTTCTTGTCCTGTTCAGCCAATACACCCAAATCAATGTTGTTTGTTTTGCCTCTTTTCTTAACAGTTGTATACTTGATTCTTTGTGTTTGAGCAGAATCATAAAGGCCTAGGTCTGTGTGAGCTTTCCTCCTGCTTGCATCAAATATTCCTGTTTTTATCTCATTTGTTAGGTTTCTCGGGTCAATGCCCAGCAGCCAGTCCAAGGGGAACTCGTGCTTAGGTATCAGCAGCTTCAGTCACGACTGACCACATTGAAAATTGAGAATGAGGAGGTAAGCTTTACCTCTCTGTGTGGTGTGTGATAGAGGCATGCCTCCATGATGTCAAAATCTATGACCTTCACATAAAATTATGAAAATTGAATTATGCTGAACAGATATTAATGGACCAACCTTTCTGGTAATATTCATTTTCCTCATCTTTCATGTTTGGGTTTCCTACTGTTGTTTCATTTCAAGGACCCAGAGTTTTAATACTTCCATTGACAAAACATTAAACCTTGAGTTGCTTTTTAAAAGATGGCTCATAAGAACTTCACACGAGTTTGAATAGTAATTTTTAAAATTGTTGTTCTTTTTGTTGTTATTACAGTGCCTATGGTCATGGTGCTTTACAAAACTGAGAAGACAAGTTCCTACCCTACGAGCCTTGCCATCTAAGTACGATAGAACCCCGTATAGCAATCACCCCTTACAGGGCTGCCACCAGAAATTTCTGAGCCCCGTACTGAGCAATCCAATGGACTCCCTCCCACATACACACACACATAGTAATGTCATAGTTATGGCCGGCGGCAGCAGGGCCCCTGTCAGCTCCAGGCCCTATATGGCAGTACTGGTAGTACTGCCTTGATGGCAGCCCTGGCCCTGTACAGCAAAGGAATCATATAGCGATGAGGCTTGGAGGGTGGGAAACTGTTCTGCATAGCGGTCATTCCTATGGGAAAATCCATACACTGATTTTCCAGTGGGAAAAACCATTTAGTGCCAAACATCGTTGTACGGTTTTTCCCATAGGGAAAATCATTGTACAGTATGGATTTTCCCATAGGGAAGATCATACAATGACGAAAACCATGTAGTGATCAGCTCCGTGGAATGGATTAAAATCACTATACGGGGTTCTACTGTATAGACAAAAGACATGGAAGCATAGGTTTTATGCTTTTTAATTGATTATTAGAAAGGAGGTTATATTTCTAGATTTAAGTTAAATGTTGTATGTTTGCAGTATTAGCATCTTAATATGTTCATATCAGGATGCTGATACTAAAATATGTTTATATTCTGCAATTCCAATTCCATTTCCTATTCAAATGTTTGAAAGCCTAGATAGATACACAGGGAGGGAAAATGCATTACCCTGATCATCCTCCACTGTCACTTCTGTTACCCTTCACTTGTAGAAGAAGTAAAGCAACAGGAAGTAAAGCATTGCACAGCTTTCCACCACTAAACCATGCTAGGAACAGTTGTACTTCCAGCATCATGCCCCACTGGATAAAAAAGAAAAGGCAGCTATTTTCTTCGGTACTCCTTGTTCTCCTTCCATTGCAGGTTTCAATGGGAGAGCCATTCAATGGGAGAGCCTAAGAAGCAAGACATGATGGGCAGGGCAATTTTTACCCTGCTTACATTTTGAAGGACTGAGGTGGCTCAAGTAGTTAAGGCACTGACTGGAAGATTGGCGGGTCAGCACGGCAGAGTGAGCTCCGGTCTCTGTCCCAGCTCCTGCCAACCTAGCAGTTCGAAAGCAAGTAATTGCAAGTAGATAAATAAGGACCACTTTAGTAGGAAGGTAAACAGCATTCCGTGCACCCCGGTGTCAAGTCATGCCTGCTACATGTCCACAGAAACATCTGCAGATGCAGACAGCTATGGCTCTTTAGCTATAAACAGAGATGAGCACTGAACACTAGAGTTGGATACGACTGGCTTTCGAGCAAGGGCAACCTTTACCTACCTATATTTTGAAACAGACAAACTCAGAAACTATTCTTTCTATGATGTTCAGGACCTTTCCATGAAATCAACCGACAAAGAACTAGGACGTAGAGCGTCTGCCTTTTCTTCTTTTTCCCATTAGTGTGGGATGGAGAGGTTTTTTGGTCCATGTAGGGAGGGGCATCTAGGAGATTGTAGTGGGAACAGCTGAACAAGACTTAGTGGTAATGTGACGTGTGTCACATGGTATTTCTCATAACAAATGAGCTTGGCTTTAGCTCTTTTCATTGGAAAAGGATGAGCAGAAGAAAGGGCTACCGCTATGCTGTCCCCTTGGCTCTCCTGCTTCAGCTATAATCCTGAGGCCTGTGTATCATGGAATTCAATTTACTCAAATAATCCCCTTTTCATACTTGTTTTTTTCATACTTTTTTTAGAATATATTTTTATTTGCTTTTCTTTCTGGGGGGAAAAACACAACTTGTACCTGTTTAACCTCAGGTTAAGAAGACAACGGAAGCTACTTTACAGACCATACAAGACATGGTCACCATTGAGGACTACGATGTTTCTGAATGTTTCCAACATAATCGCTCAACCGAGTCTGTGAAGTCAACTGTTTCTGAGACCTATTTGAGCAAGCCTAGTATTGCTAAGAGAAGAGCTAACCAACAGGAGACTGAGCAGTTCTATTTCATGGTAAGGCGAATGGTTTCTCAGACATGAGATGTTTCCTCAGTCTCTCTCTCCATCCCTCCCCCCCCCCCCACATCCCAAAGTCATTAGAATGTAGGTAACCAATATTTAACCATGAAACATGATGATCTCTATGCTTGCAGAAATTCAGAGAGCACCTGGAAGGGAGCAACCTCATCACAAAACTTCAGGCAAAACATGATTTACTGCAGCGAACACTTGCAGAAGGTAAATGGTTTGGGATAAATTGCATATTTGAACTTGAAAAATATTTTAATGCACATGTTAGACTCATGATGGTGAACCTTGGCACTCCAGATGTTCTTGGACTTCAATTCCCAGAAGCCCAAGCCCCCGTGAATCCACACAAATGGGTTTGCTGCGATTCATCCAGCCCGTGCTGCGCAGCCCTCGTCGCTCCTGGAAGCGGAAGTAAAACACGCCTGTATGGGGCGTGTTTTACTTCCGCTTCCAGGAGCGATGAGAGCGGTGCAGCGTGGACCGGATGAATCGCAGCAAACCCATTCGTGTGGATTCACGGGGGCTTGGGCTTCTGGGAATTGAAGTCCAAGAACATCTGGGGTGCCAAGGTTCGCCATCACGGTGTTAGACATTTGAACTCTGCTCAGATGTGACAAGAAGCCATGGTTTCCATTGGCATAAATGAGTCTTCATTAGCCACCTATCTTCTTGATATATATATTTTTTGGGGGGCGGACCCCAAGAGATAACTGGATATGTGCAGTCTCAGTAAAATAACTCCAATTCCTTCTTTGTGACCAGACCTGGCAAATTTGTTTTAACTGAGAATGGGGAAACTTTACATTCCTGCACCCGATGTTTTTGGTTTAAACTATCAAGAGTAATTTGCTAAGCCATTTTCACTGCTATTTCTGGAAGATGAGCCGAACCTTCTTGTGGACCCAATATTCTTCATTCTTGGATTAAATTACAATTAGTGAGAATAAGAGAGGCTGAGACTATAATTTCAAATTCTGTCCAGTTCTTAAGGCATCATAGATTCATCGCAAAATCCACATTCCGGTTAGGCAATCTTTCCATCCATTTTTCGGTAAAATAAAACAAAACATAAAGCCGCATGCATAATAGAAAGCAAAACTCGATTTTCTCTGTTTTATGTTTTTCCCCATCCATTGTAATTCATCTGTTATTTTGAAGGGAAGAACCTAATTATGAATAATTATTTCTAAAAAGTCTACAAGGACTAATAGGTAGGAGGAAATAAAAAAGAAATGGAGAAATCTTGCTTTGCCACAATTAGCTACCCCACTGTGTAAGGCCATGTGTGACCAATTTGTGTGTGAAATGCTCTGTATTATAACTCCTAGGAGTCATAATATCTTTCTCTCTTAATAGCATTACCTTGCATCTTCTGCTGTACAATTTATTAACTACTTCCCTCTAGGCTGAAATAGTGCCTCATAATGAGCAGAACACATTATAAACTTTCTATGCATCAACATGGTGTCACCCGTTTGTTCATTATATTATGGAGAAAATGTGTCCTATATTTCAAAGTATACTCCTAGGGGAGCAATTCGTGTTAACAGTGGGCTTTCTTTGTATTATCATAAATCACAAAAAAAAAAAATCTCTCTTTTTTCCCCAGTAGGATTAATAATCACATTGCTGCAGCCTTGTAAAGAAAAAAAGTTTAAAAATATGTTAGCCATGTAATTTAATACCTGCCTGGCCTGCCCAAAGCTTGGAAAGTTCCTTGTGAAGCAATTATCAGTTACTTTGAGGGAGGAATCAGAATGCTACAAGCAACTGGCTCGGAGGCAGAGCAAGCTGCACCTTTTGCAGTGATTGTCATCTCAGCATCTGCAACAATTTTTAAAGTAGCAGCTCAAGGCATAGCATGAGCCAGCCATTGAGTCACTTGATATACAGTAAAACCTCGCATAAAGAGTGCCTCGCTTGGAGACTAACTTGCTTAAAGAACAGAATTTTCCCTGAATGGTCGCCTCGCTTAACAACTAAAACCAACCAAAAACTTGCTTAACAACTAAATCAGGGTTCACAATCGCCCCCCCCCCCCCCACACACACACACACACACCCCAGAAGTCACAATTGGTCATTTACAATGGTGTTTCGCTTAAAGAACAATTTTGCTTAAAGAGCAATCCTGTTTAACGCATTATGCTCTTTAAGCCAGGTACCACTGTATTTCTGCCACCATTTAATGATGCTACGTCACTACATAAATGTGAAATTAACTTAGAAGTTTCAGTTATGCCCACTGAAGAATGAAGGTGTTCCTCATTAAGTCACCAACATAATGTAATTCAGTTACACCTTTCTGTAACTTTTCTGGGAAAGAAATGAATTACTAATAGTCAAGTGTTTGTAGTTACTTACTTCCAAGCTTTGTACCTGCTTATATCTACTACACCTTACACAGGTAGATTCTTCAGGCTTGCTTCATTGCAGCACTTAAGAATAGGCTACACTGGCAGCAGTAACAGACTAGTCAAGAGTTAAAATGGTACACAGAATGTTAAGCTACACATTTGTTGTAATTGTGTTCATTTGGGCTGATATTGGACTGCTTGTTTGCTAAACTAGGACATGTGGATTTTCTGCACATGTGACTGAATTTCTGTAATAGGGTGTGAGCACTCTGCTCACTGCATTGAAGCTCTTGCAAAAGCTTCTTCCTCCTCCTCCTCCTCTATGTCTAGGCCAAACGTGAAACTGCTAAAATGAATCCACCTTTTGGTGAGTTCATTCTGTAGTTCCTTTTGCCCAAACTAGGTTGCCGTCACCAGGATATGCTTGATTGTGGTTTTAAAAATACCACAATCTTTGAGGAGGCTCTTTATGTGTACCCTGCAAGAGCTGCTGAACCATGTCATTTGAATTGAATGAATGGTGCAGAACAGCAGTACAATACTGTAGTAGATTAATGTGCACCAGGTGTTTATATTACTCAAAATGAAGTTTCACGTTCTTATGTAACATGCATTAAATATTTACTTCCCTAACTACAGCTAAATCTAAGAACTATGCTTTTTTTACTCTGTGACTTCTGGCAATATGCCTTCCAACCTTAGCAAGCTTTTCTTGTTACAGTATTTAAAATTTGAATAGTTTGTTAAAATATTCAAGCACAGACTGGGAAAACTGATTGAAGTTTGTTTTGCTTAATGTACAATATAAAAGCTCTTTACTCATATAAGAGAGAGGGTTTATAACACCAACTTTGTCCTGGTGTGGCCTTCTGAATATTTTAAAGCATACTGTGGAAATGGCAAACAATTCCCACAGTAGCCAAGCATAAATCTTGTAAAATAAGGATGAAAAGCTGTAGTTAGAGATGAGTGAGGACTGAAGATGAGCTGTTTTGTTATTCATGTAGTATATACGAGGAAAGTCACTTCTTTTCCCTCCTGTTTTTACATTATTGATCCTTTATCCCATAGGTCACAGAGCAGAATATATGACTACAAGGTAAGACACTAAAACAATTTACAGTAGTTTACACTGCAGAAACCTATTAATGTAGTAAAGTCAATAGGCTGGAAAAATATAGTCTGTGATGAATGCAATAGGTAAATCATTCATTCCAACATAAAACTTACATGTGGACTCCAGTGGCATCTGAATTCTGGCCTCAGGATTTAATGTATATACAGTACTGTGCAAAAATCTTAGACCACCACCTGCTGGTTTGGGTTGAATGATTTCAGAGGAACTTGGACATCCTACCTCCTGACATCGCTAAACATGGAGAAGGTTGAGAAGAAAACCAGCAGAAGACACACAATTTGGGTGTGTCTAGCTCAGGGGCTGAGTTGTGCCCCCCCCTATCACTCATTGAATTGTCCCCAAACCAGCTGGTGGTAGCCTAAGACTTTTGCACAGTAGTGTAGGTCACCCCCATATCCACAGGGGATATATTCCAAGGAATGTCTGGCCGGACATCCCACTAAAGTAATGGAGTAGACCATACAGCCAGCGACTCAACACTGAGTGTTGGGGAGCAGTAAATAACCTGACTCACTAAAGGGGCCATTGGCTATGGACAGATGAGCCCCTTTATGTGGGGTGCTAATCCCCCTCAGTGGAGGAAATGCCACTGGAAACCATCATATTGAGCCCAATGGCAAAATGAGCAGAGGAGTTACCACTTCACTATTTTGATTCTCAGCATTCATGGAGGTGGAAGAGGCCATGCCAGATGGACTGGCTGTGAAGGCGCACCTTGTCAATATCCTCAAGGCTGCAGCAGTCCATTGCAGTTCCGGTGTCAAATCCTGCATGTCTCATTTCATATGTGCTGCAGGAAGTGGCTCCATGATCATAGTGTGTGGGTCACTTCATGGCAAGCTGGGATCCACCTTAAACAAATTCACACCAATGACATTTTTTCTGTTTGAAAATGATCTTCAGGAAAAAATGTATACTCAGACACAACAATGACATTTCAAAATCTTCCACAGATATCTGAAACCGTGGAAAGCAGCTAATTTTAGTACACATGCGGGAGTCATACAAGTGCTTCCACCGATCTTCACATGCTCTCATGGAATGGCCTCTGTGGAAACAATAATCATTAGAAAAGCATTTTCCGATTCAACATATATTGCATATAGTGGCCTCTAGTGGCCATTCTGGTAATGTGCTGTGGAAATACATATTTATTAAATATTTTAAAAAAAATTTTCCATAGAATGCTTTTGTTTTAGAGATAAGTGAAACTGTGGGTATCCAACCCGTGGATAGTGGAGGTGACCTGCATATTTGATGTCCTCAGCCAGCCCTATACTGTGGAAAATATATTGTAAGGAAGACAGACAGCCTGCCTAGGCAGGGCTATTAAGCATGGCCTGTATCTCCTTGAAATACTACTAGTTTCAGGTGAAAATGTGCCTGTGAAGTGATTAAGATCTTACCTAATAGACAGAACAATAAGAAGATGGGCACATAACAAGGTGGTGATGGGCTGCATCTGCTATTTAAGGTTTCCTGGTCCTGCAGCCTCACACTTAACATGAGCAGGTCTTCCTAGGCAAGAATTGCATAGGTTGGTATTTTTGGGGAAGCACTCAAAGCTCTGAAGCTGCATTTCACTGCCTTCATATAGGTGGGGATCAGTAGTGTGCTATGTTTTGTTTTACTAAAATATTATGTTCTGTGTTCAAGCCTCTGCTAGGTGAGAGCCTTGTCAGGGTGCAGGGGCTAGAGCAATCTAACTAGGCTGGGACTAAAACTTACCAAACCATCTTCTGTCAGATCTCTTGGACAGGGTGAAAGCAGAGACCAAATGTCATGGTCTCTTTAGTCAGCGGGCAATGTGATATCCAAATAGCTAAAAACCCACATGCAGATGGACTTGATTTCTCAAGTCCATTTGTGTGTGTGGAATGTCGTCGAGACATCTAACAATGCACAGACTCCTTGCTGAATAAGGTATCCAAGGTTATGTGGTCATCAAAATTTAAAGATATCATTCTGTCACATCTACACAATTCCCCTGTCTTTGGGAGCAGACTGTTTATAAAAGGTGACTTGGAAAAAGCAGTGTGGATTTCTACAGATGGAAATATCTGAGAAACATCAGCATGAATTGAATCCCAGTGAAGAGACTTGACATATACTTGAAATTCCATATTTTTTTGCAACCAGCAAAGGTGTTCAGGAAACAAAACTGAGATTCTGAAAGAGGTGCTGGAGTATTGTTATGTTCTGCATTTTATGACTTCTCTGTTAATGTTCATCCTGTTTTCTCTTTACTTCCTTTCTAATAACACAGCCGAGGACGAAGAAACTCTCACACAAGACATCAGGTATAATGTACTGAGTTAAAGGTGCTTTATCTGTTTAGTCTAGCTTTTGTGATGTCTCATATACGTTGGTGAGTGTGCATGCAGAAATGATAGAAGCATTTCACCATTTTCTCACTTTTTCTAGCTGAAGTTCTAGATTTGGAGGGAGTCTGCATATAGTACTCTGAAAGAATCTACTACATCCAGTAAAAGATATATGAGCAACATCTCTCCTCACAGTACCTTTTTACAGGGAACTGTGGTCGAGTATTTGCCACAAGACAGGACTTTATTCATCCTTTTTGGAATGGCACCTTTTTCTTCACAATAAGGCAGTGCACATGCAAGGCAAAATCTGCTGCTTACATTATTTTGCAGTGGGCGACTTGGTCTCTATTTATGGGTGGGTGGGTCCAGAGAAATGTAATAGCAAGATTTCTTCTCATACAGAGATCCATTGTCTTTCCTTTTTGGGACCCTGTATCTCTCCATTATGGAGAAAGGGATTTGATTAGTTTGCATTACATAGGAACTACTGTATACTTATTCTAGCTAACTGGGTATCTCAATGAATTGAAATATCAGGGACTGGTAGTTTATTTCCCAACTATGCCTTCTGGGAGAAGAGCCAGCCTATGTAGTCTTGAAGAAGCTACATAGTCCTAGAGCACAATCAGAAGAAGGAATGTTGAACGACATCTAAATACTATATAGTTAGGAAGTCGAGGCAAGGGTTGCCATAAGTCAGAATCGACTTGATAGCCCTTAATTTGTTAATTAATTGTCCTGTCCTTATTGCAATTAAGTTAGAATCTCAGAATTTTAACAAATTACAGGAGAACATTGTGTATGAAGTACGTCCCTTTTAGCCTGTCATGTTGTTAATAAAAACAGTGTTTCTAGCTGCTTTACACGTACTGCAAATTTAGCTAATCATCATTATAAGGTTTATATGTTTCAATTATGGTTTATTTGACCAAGTTGGTTGCAGAGGAAAGAGACTGTAATAATTAGGACATTAGTAGCACTTTATTAGCAATAACAGAAGTCATTACTTTCAGTGTGGTTTCACTGTCATTACAACAAGCAAACTGCAATTTTTCTTTAAGATGGTTGGTCCAGCTAGATTCCCATGGTAAAAATATATTACATAGGCTCTGCATTACTGTTTCGTGACAAAACTAAAGCCTTTTTTAGGTAGACGGTTTAACACTTGAAATGCATTACAGTAAAACCCTGACTTACAAATGCCTCCAGTTACATAAAATTCGACTTACATAATGATTTTGTGCTAAAACTATGTCCCGATTTACACTATTTCCTATGGATTTGCTTCGAGTTACATAAAGATTCTTTTTCCTATGGGTTTGCTTTGAGTTACGTAAAAATTCATTTCCCTATGGGTTTGCTTCGATTTACATTTTAAAAAATCATTTTTCCTATTGGTTTGCTTCGAGTTACGTAAAAAATAATTTTCCATATGGGTTTGCTTCGAGTTACATAAAAAACTGATTTAAGCAAAAACCTACGGAACGGACTTTTTTTCGTAAGTAGGGGTTTTACTGTACTGGTATACATTTGATTGTAGTGTTGCTTAAATATCATGGGGTTGAGGCTGCAGGATTACTAATCCCTAATAATAATTAATTCCTGTTTCCAGAGAAAATCTCTCTTATAATACGTGTGGCATTTTTTGAGTGGTTTTTTTCCCCTTTCAGGACTCAGGGAAGGCGATCCCCCTCATAGTAGAAAGCTGCATCCGGTTTATCAACTTGCATGGTGAGTTTCTAAATGTCATTTAATTTAATATTTATTATTGGGTGTCCCCCCCCCCCCCCATTATTGTGTTCAATAATTATTATACCTGTTCTCAATGTTTAAATCGCTTCCTAATAAATAGTCCTTGATACCCGAATAATGCATGACAGAGTGAGCTCCCATCTTTGTCCCAGCTCCTGCCAACCTAGCAGTTCAAAAGCAAGAAATTGCAAGTAGATAAATAGGGACCACTTCGGTGGGAAGGTAAACAGCATTCCGTGCACTCCAGTATCTAGTCATGCCTGCCACTTGCCCATGGAAATGTTTGCAGATACAGACACTGCTGGCTCTTTGGCTATAAACAGATGAGCATGGAACCCTAGAGTCGGATATGACTGGCTTTCGAGCAAGAGTGATCTTTACCTTTGCTAATTACCATACTTGCTGGCATATAAGACCCATTTCCCCCCTTAAAATACATTGGAAAATGGAGTGTGTCTTGTACTGTATATAGTGGCCTATTTTGGTAACAATGGGGTGCGTCTTATACTCCACTGTGTCTTATGCACCAGCAGATATGGTATTTGTCATCTGCAAAAGGCTGAACTTTAGTAACTGATTTCACATTGTTTTTTATTACTCTTGTGTTTCAGGTCTTCAGCATCAGGGCATTTTTAGAGTTTCTGGCTCCCAGGTAGAAGTCAATGATATTAAAAATTCATTTGAGCGAGGTAAGAAAATATTTCCCCATGTAATGCATAATAATTATTGCATACCATAGTGTCCACATAAAAAAATACCTTGCAAGAATACCAGGCTGACAGGTTCTTAACAGAATGAAAAGTACAGGAAAAGCACATTATCTTGTTACATAGAATTCTGTGCATTTGGTCTTTTGGGGAATGTGTCAGCTGCACCAAAGATGCAGGTTGTTACAAAGACATTAGCAATAGCAATTACACTTAAAAAATTGGCTTATTGTGCTTAGTGCACTCTCTGAGTGTTTCACAAGTTAATTAGCATTTTGCCACCAACATTCTGGGTACTCATTTTACCAACCTTGGAAGGATGGAAGGCTGAGTCAACCTTGATCCCCATCAGGAGTGAACTCACAGTGTTTTGACTGCAATACAGCAGTTTAACCACTGCACCATGAGGGCTCTTTCAGGGATTCAGTGCCTCTCTAGCATTAGATCAGCACCTCAGGAGCCGTCTGAAGCCATTGTCTAGATTCTTCTTTAGTGTTTCTTTACATCATATTCTTCCCAGCATGATGCTTAAGCACCAAGGTATGGACTTTAGACATAAAATAACAGAAGATTATTCCAGTGACAAGAAACAATGATTTTTCTCCACATAAATAAGGTTGTGTAACACACACACATTCCTCCCTTGTAGACCCAAAGAGGAAATTGCTTGTGTGCACTCTCAGTTTTAAAATAAGTCATTGTCATTGTCTGCAACTCATCCAAGAATGCATTTTTTTCCTGCAGCAGGAAAAATGCCTTTGGCATGAATTTGTTTAAGGTTGATCCCAGCTTGCCATGAAGTGACCCGCACACTATGATCACGGAGTCATCTCCTGAGACACATATGAGATGAATGAGACATGCAGGATTTAACACCGGGACTGCAATGGACTGCTGCTGCCTTGAGGATATGGACAAGATGCGCCTTCACAGCCAGTCCATCTGGCATGGCCTCTTCCACCTCCATGACCGCTGGGAATCAGAGTTCCTCCTCTGTTAATTTTGCCTTATGGCCCAATATGATGGTTTCCAGTGGCATTTCCTCCATTGAGGGGACCATCACCCCACCTAAAGGGACTCATTCGTCCATAGCCAATGGCCCCTTTAGGGAGTCAGGTTATTTACCGCTGCCCAACAGTTGACGTTGAGTCGCTGGCTGTATGGTCTACTCCATTACCATAGCAGGATGTCTAGCCAGAATACCATAGACATGCTCACTGGTACTTGTAGGTCACAAATGTCTGGTGAGCCAGATATTCTCCATCTTTGTTATATGGATCTTATGGCTTCTAACCTAGTTGCATGCTGGTACTGTCATGACAACAGATAAGAGTATAGCTCTATTCATGCATTGAGGAACCAAATGCATGCATGGAAAGAAAATAAACTAGTTTTGGTCATTTGCCCATTTCCATCTAGTGACTTTCTGAAGACAAAAACCTCCTGGATTCATAGAGGCATTCTATGCAATTGAGAATTTTGAGTTGCATGGAAAAGCTCTGTATTTGCAGGAGACTCAACCAAGCAAGGACAGCAACAGAAATTCATTGGGAGTGGACTTTGGGCAAGCACTGTTCATCTCCTCCTGTATTTACTTGATTCTTGAACTCTCAGTAGGGATTCTGACACTGTTGAATTCTGTGAGCTTTGACTGATAAAGCAGTACTTGTATATTGTGATTTCTGAAGAAACACCTGCTGTTTAAAAATTGCTTGTGAAAGAACATGAGTGCTGTAGTGTTAGTGTGTAACCACATCAGGATTTGATATTCAGCCAAAAATTACCTCAGTCAGATAAAATTGTGTTCATTTCTGAAAAGAATAACGGCCACAGAAACACATCCCTGCCTTCCTTTGGGATCCTGCCAGCTATTTTTTAATTTGCAGCCAGACATTTACAGATTCTTTTGTCCTTAAATAGATACACAGGAGAAAAAAAACCAGCCCTTTAAATAAAATGGAAAGCAGGGAAAATGTTTTAGTTAAGCTCTTCAACACAAGAGCACAAACATTAAACAGACTGAAGAGGTAGCCGTGTTAGTATGTGCAAGCTCATCTGATAAAGTGGATTTTGTCCACAAAAGCTCATGTTTAAATATAGGAGTTAGTCTTTAAGGTTCGAGACCCAAGTACTGCATAATGGAATGAGCTTCTGTTTCTATCCCAGCTCCTGCCAATCTAGCAGTTCAAAATCAAGAAATTGCAAGTAGATAAATAGGTACCACTTTGGTGGGAAGGTATACAGTGTTCCATGCACTCCAGTGTCTAATCATTCCTTTCACATATCCACAGAAACGTCTGCAGACGCAGACAATGCTGGCTCTTTGGCTATAAACAGATGACCACTGAACCCTAGAGTCAGATACAACTGTGTGTGTGTTTTTTTAAGCAAGGGCTACCTTGTTTACTCTCTGATATGCTTGCACAGACTAACATGGCTTCCACTTCAAGCAATTAAACAGACTGGAACACATGTATTTAAGTAATATTTTTGCAAAACAGATTTTTCTTTGCAGTTTGTAGAAAACATGTCTACTTAATTATACAGTGATACCTCATACAACAGTTCGAGACCCATTCCATGGGTCTCGTTGTACGAAACAATTGCTATATGATGCATGCATTGTATAGCAATTTTCCCTATGGGATGCATCGTACAACGATTTTCCCTAAGGGATGCATCGTACAATGATTTTTTTCACTAAGTGGTTTTTCCCATTGAAAAATTGTTATACAAATTGTTATCCCATTTCCCCCAAAAACCTAATTGGTATACGATTTCGTTGCTATACAGGGCAATTGTTGTATGAGGTTCCACTGTATTTTAAATGTTACACTAGCAGTGCAAGATTTCATCATTGGCTAGAATTATGATGCATAGTTCCACCAGTGCAACAGGAGTAATGCCACAGGCAGCAAAGATTGCCACTAATTAAAGAGTTTCTTCTTCGATTTGCATGACACAAGTAAAATGCAACCTGAAATCAAAGCACGAGTAATGTTGCTACCATGTTACCAGTGGCAATGAGCAACAGGATGCTAATGCAGTAACTATTTAAAAGCAAATCAATTTTTACTTATGGCGAACATTTCCAGGGTTTTATAGGTAGAGATTACTATTCCCTTCTTCAAGAGCAGTTTTTCCCAACCTTTGGTTTTTGGACTTCAATTCCCAGAAGCCTAAGTCAATTCTGCAAACCAATGATCAGCCAATATACTTACCTAGGCTTCTGTGAATTGAAGTTTACCTGTGTGGCGTGGGTAAAGGACCAAATCCAGACACTACCCTTTCTTTATTGCTTGTTTTCAGGAGTTAAAATGTTCTTCTTTCATGTCCCGATCAAAACCCTGGACTCCCAAAATGAACCACTGTTGTAGAGGCATTCTGGGACTGCAGTTTGCCCATGACCGGAAGCAGAGTGGAGAATCAAACTCTCAACCTCTGGCTCCACAGCCAGATATCTAAACAATTGAGCTATCTAGCCAGCACAAGGAACAAACAAGATACAGTACTGACCAATTAATATTTGCATCATTTTACAGATAGTGTTGTTTCATAAAATCTGCATTTTCAAACTCCTGTAAAATTGTTGATTAAAATTAAAAGAGGAAAAACAAAGAAAGAACAAAGGCAAAGAACAAAACGTTGCAGACTAGTAGGTTTGTTTCTGTGTGGGACACAAGTGTTTGGATTTCAGTTCACAACAACTTGTAGGAACAAATCTGTTATTCTTTAAGGTGATGCAGCATTTTGAACTTAATCTCAAACAACAAATATATTGAAACTGAGGCAGTCCTAGTTTAGACACATCATGAGAAGGCAAGAGAAGACAACAAGAGTGGGAAAAGTTGAAGGCAGCAGGAAACGAGAATGCCAAATATGATATAGATTTTCTCCCTAAACTCACAGGCTTCAGTTTACATAAGCTGAGCAGAGTTGTTGAGGACAGAGCATTTTGGATACGGATTCATAGAGTCACTGTAAGTTAGAAGCAACTTGAGGACATTTAGGAACCAACTTGAGGGCATTTAGGAACAACAACAAAATACTTGATTGAGAAAAAAGTTTATGGCATTATTTTAATTGCAAATTGTGTTTACTGGCTAACATTGTTATTTTTTAACTTTCAGGATCCTATATAGTAAAAAAAACTGTTCTTTTTTTAAAAGTAAATATTTAACTTGCTTTATCTTTGCAGGTGAAAATCCTTTGGCAGATGACCAAAGTAACCATGACATTAATTCAGTCGCTGGAGTACTGAAGCTCTATTTCCGAGGGCTGGAAAACCCTGTCTTTCCTAAGGAAAGATTTAATGATTTTATTTCTTGTGTCAGTAAGTTGATATTTTGATATAGTCCATGAACTATTATTTTTAAAAGCATAGAAGCTGTCCAGAAAACTAGATAAGTGCATATATTTCTTTAAGACGGTTGACTAGGGTAGATAGTTATGTGCATACATTCCATGTTATTCAAGCATATTTCTTTGTCCTATTTCTTCATTCAGAAACAGCAGTGTGCTGTTTAAGTATAGCAGGGGTGCCCAAACTACGGCCCAGGGGCCGGATCCAGCCCCTGCCGCCAATTCATCCAGCCCATGCCACCCTCGTTGCTTCACTAAGTTGGAAGCAACTTCACAGCACAAAACCCCTACTAAAACCTGTAGTGAGGCCCTATGCTGGTCTTGGACCATAATAAAGATTAATTTGATTCTGTAGTGAGGCCCTCAGAAGAGAATCTTCTCAGACTACTGTTGATGGAGTATGTTACATAGGTACTACTTATTCTGTTCATAGATATTATATATGTTATATTCATATATTTATTTCATTTATTAGATTTATATCCCGCCCTACTCAATAAAAATGTGATTCAGGGCGGCTTACAATAGAAAATATATAATACAATTATAAGTTACAAAGTTAATATCAATCACAGTGACAACACAGAGATTCAAAATATACAGAAATACAAAAAAATCCAGTTACAATTAATTACAAAGTTCCATATTACCACAATGCAAAAATATCAATATTACAGCAACAAGCACCACAAAAGCCAAAAACCTCATCCACAAAGTCCCACAGCCCTCACATGAGAAAGTCCGGCAGCCACAAAGCAAGAGTCAAAAGTCACCTCTCTTGTCCTCCTCCTACCCGAAAGGAAAGGGCCAGAAGGGCACGGGAATATGCTATGTTCAAAAATCTTAATGTTTCTTTTTTTTTTCTTTTGCTACTCTCAGACATTTGGAAGATGAGACGTATAATATAAATGTCATATATCTTGATTTCAGCAAGGCTTTTGTCAAAATCTTTTATATTATTCCTGTGGCCAAACTGGTAAAATGTGAGCTAGATATTGCTACCCTTAGGTGGATTTGTAACTGGTTTATGGGTCATATTGAAAGAGTGCTAACCAACAGCTTCTTATCATCCAGGAGGGAAGCGAGAAGTGAGATACTGCAGCATTCTGCCCTTTCTCAGTGTTTCTCTAGTCTAGTTGACTTAGACGAGAGTCTGGAAGGGATGCTAATGAAATTTACAAAAAAAAAACAAAAACCACCCTTCTCCCCAAGAATGGGAGACTTACCTATATTCAGAAGTAGAAATAGGATTCAATATGACTAACAGATTGGAAAACTGGGTCAAAACCCGACAAACTGAGTTTCTGTGTAGAAAATGTAAATGTCATTTGCACAAATATAGGCAGGTTGACAGCTGGCTTGTTCAGAACTATAGCATGCAGTTATATATATATATATATATATATATATATAGATATATAGATATAGATAGATAGATAGATAAAGATATAGATATAGATATAGATAGATAGATAGATAGATAGATAGATAGATCTATAGATATAGATATATAGATATAGATATATATAGATATAAAATTAAAAATCTGATACTGCATGCTATAGTTCTGACCAAGCTTCCCACCAAAGTGGCACCTATTTATCTACTTGCAATTTCTTGCTTTCAAACGGTTAGGTTGGTAAGAGCTTGGACAGAAATGGGTCTCGAACTGCTGAGATGCCAACCTTCCAGTCATCAAGTTCAGTGTCTTAACCACAGTCACTTCTTCACTGCACATTGCAAATATATATATATATATATTTGCAATGTGCATCTCAGCAGTTCGAGACCCATTTCTGTCAAAGCTCTTGCCAACCTAACCGTTTGAAAGCAAGAAATTGCAAATAGATAAATAGGTATCACTTTGGTGGGAAGGTAAACAGCATTCCGTGCATTCTAGGCATGCCTGCCACATGTCCACAGAAATATCTTCAGATACAGACAGCACTGGCTCTTTGTCTATAAGTGGAGATGAGCACTGAACCGTAGAGTCACATATGACTGGCTTTCAAGCAAGGGCAACCTTTACCTTACAGCGAAGAGAGCCTTGATCAGAACTTGGAAGAACAGCAGGATGCAGAAGCTTAAAACCTATTTCGGAAGTGAACACAAAGTGTGAAAGCCATTCACTTATCAGTTGGAGTTTAATCAAGTACATAATATTGACTGGAAACATAAGAAAGAATATCTTCTTCTTTTACATAGCTTTTGACCAGGAGGCCACATGTGGCAGTTCGGTCTCATCTTATTTGAATATGCAAACTACTTAAGCTGTGACTAAGTCACATTGCCCAGGATGCACCACATGGAGGCTGCTCTACTATTCCCAGTGATGCACTGCAATTTTTTTACTACCTACTCTGTGGGTGGGGCCAAATCTGTGGGCGTGGCCAGACATCCTGCATTATGGGCTATGGAGGTGGGCGTGGCCAACCAAGTGGGCATGGCCTGGGAGAATTTCCACTGCCGGTTCTGCAGAACCTGACAGAACCTGCTGCAGTGCATCACTGACTATTCCCCATCATCACATAATCAAGAATCCCTAAGAATGCCCATCTGGATTTTCCCTTCCAAGATGGCAATGGAGGATGCTGAACAGAATGAGGACTGGCTGTGGTAGATGCAGAGCCACTCTGTTCTCCCCAATGTGACTGTGAAGAAGAAGACCAAACCATGGGCCACATTATATTTAGGTGTCCTTTATGCACATTTGGAGACAGGTTGGAGGTTTTGCATAGCGCCTGGCTTTCAAACCTAGATATGGAACTCTAGCTAGGAACTTGAGATGGACAATTTGTGCATCATTAATGTAAACAACTGAAGTTCATCATACAATAAATAAGAAAGAATTTGGCCACCTATTTCATGCTACACTATAGTCTTTACCCTCACATGCTTCCTATATTCTCTTTTTCTATATTACAGGAATAGAAAATCTCTGTGAGAGAGCTCTTCACATACGCAAACTCCTCCTGACATTGCCCAGATCAGTCCTTATAGTGCTCAGATATCTCTTCGCCTTCCTCAATCAGTAAGTAGCGTAACTTTCTATCAGAATGGTCTTGATAATTTAAACAACATGTATATATTTTCACTTTTCCTTTAAGATAAGGGTGAATATTTTAATGGTTAACATAGCTGTGATTTTCAATCAAGTTAGAACCAGCTGGGGGATATCTCTGAACTGGCAAAAAAAGGTGTCTGAAAATCAGAGCTGTGGAAATATAAAATGAGACACCCATAGATTTATATAATTGCGAAGTACAACAATTTTAAATTTCTATAATAAAGGTTTTCTGCCACTGTTTTTCTGCCCTTGATAACCATTCGGAGGCTGCAACTGGTCCAGAATGTGGCTGCCCGGGTGGTGACGGGGTGCGGGTGCTATGCTCGCACCTCGCCACTGCTCCGGGAGCTGCACTGGTTACCAGTATGCCTCCAGGTGCAATTCAAGGTGCTGGTAATGACCTTTAAAGGCCTATATGGTAGTGGGCCAGGATATCTAAGAGACCATGTCACCCCAAGAACATCTGTCTATCCACCCAGAGCGGACCGGAGGGGCTCTCTAACTGTACCATCTGCTACAGGGGCTCTTCTCTCTAGCACAAGAAGGAGGGCCTTCTCTGTGTCCGCACCGGCCCTATGGAACCTCCTGCCAACAGAGTTACTGCTGCAGACGGAATTGCTGCCCTTTCAGAAAGAACTAAAAACCTGTCTGGCAGGGCAGGTGTGGAGCACCGATGGAGGGGTGACCCCTGCCTGCTGGTTCATATAATCAAGATTCTCTAATTATGACCGCCGTAGAACGTGCCTGCGCATGTGTAAACATGCCCACACCTGCCATAAATGCTGCTGTAAATGCACCCGTGGCTATCGTCAATGTGTTTACAACAGCCGCGTACATGTTTTACTGCAGCGTTTATGGTGGGAGGAAGCACATGACCAGCCCTCTCAATCACATGACTGGCCCATGGCACAAAAAGTTTGAGAACCCCTGGTTTAGGCATTTACTCCAGAGAAGAAGTGGGTGTCTCAGAGTCAAGTTCTGACAGAGGCTAGAAAGGCTAATTCCAGTTCCCAGAGAGCAGAAGTTGGAACAGAGATGCCATGCTGGCTGGAGGATTCTGGAAATTGTAGTCTAAAAAACTGAGCTGAGTTAGGTTAAGTTTGCAGGGAAATAAATTACTGTACTGGAACACTAGTATGAAGTTTGAATTGGCAACCCACCAATTCACATTTGCTCTTAATGCCTTTCTCAAAAAAGCTAATGCAGGATGATTAGATCATAAAATGTACACTAGCCAAATGCATTTCAATTGTTGGGCTTTGTCAGCAGCTGGTATGTCACAATTCTTATCCAATTATAGAACACTGGTGGAAGAACTACTATCTGCAACGTACAACCATCAACCTGTTTCAAAAAGCTCCAGCTACATAGAGAGCTCTATACTCAAAATAAAACCAATCTGCTAATTTTTTAAGAATGAGCGTGAAAGTCTTAAGAAAGAAACAGAAAAATGGTTGAATAAAAAGCACCTGCCATGGTGCAGAAGGAAAAGTAAACTGAATGCATAGAGGGGGGGAAAGCACAATGGGGGGACAGTAATTGTGGGTAAGAAAGAGGGAGATGAGGATACAGAAAAAGTGCAGAAAATGCTAATGCTACAAATTAGGGCAGTGATGGCCAACCTTGGCACTCCAGGTGTTCTTGAACTTTAATTCCCAGAAGCCATGATCAGCAGGAGTGCTGACTTGAGCTTCTAGTAATTGAAGTCCAAAAACACCTGGAGTGCCAAAGTTGGTCATTGTTGATATAGGGGTTAATAATGGGAAATAGAAATTACACTAAGGGGTAGAGTGAATGAAAGTAATGAGAATGCAGTAGGTTAAAATGTGGTAGAGTTAGGGGGGTCATCAAACTACAGTATTAAATAATCTGGCCCACGCCCTTGCTGTGGCTGTTGGTGGTGCCACTGGCACCGCCTTAATCCTTGTCTGCTCCCTCCCTTGTCCCTGGGCGAGTGAGATAGGCATGTGTGGTGGTGATGCCAGAACTGGTGACAGAAACAGCGGTAGAAGCGGCGGCAACCCCTCAACAATCTGAGGGACCATGAACTGCCCTTCTATGGAGCACCGGCAGGTACGCACCAAGCCAAGTGGAGGAGGGAGGCAGCAGCAGTGGCCTCTCAAAAGTCTGAGGGACCATGAACCTGCCCCCTCCACCGCTGCCTCAATCATCTGAAGCCCCCGGCTTTAAAAGTTTGAGGACTCCTGTGGTAGAGCTACTTCACTCACAATCTTTTCCCATCTATGCTGAATATTCTCAAGGTTGATCTCCTGCTCTAGATATGTTGCCTAAGCATAGCATTGCTGTGGATGGACTTCCCACTGATTTGTCACAGTCACTCTTCAAAACAAGTAACCCATATATCTTCACATCATTTTCAGTGAGGAAATAAGTCTTAAGTAAATTGCTTTTTTATGGTATTTAGCACATGATTCAGTAACACAATGAGGTCACCTGTTTCATATCTTGGAAAGATGTGTTTTCAGCTCCTATTGTGTAGAAAGTTTTAAGTATAATCATTTATTTCAGGAAGCCACAGAAGGACACTTCTGAAAAAACTCTCTTTTCCCCCCTTTTAAATATTTTACAAAAACAGCCTTTCACAGTACAGTGATGAAAATATGATGGATCCTTTTAACCTGGCCATTTGTTTTGGCCCAACGTTGATGCCAGTTCCAGACATACAAGAACAAGTGTTATGCCAGGCTCACGTGAATGAAATAATCAAAACCATTATTATTCACAATGAGATCATTTTCCCAGACACGAAGGAGCTTGATGGACCAGTATATGAAAAATGTATGGCTAGCGATGAGTATTGGTAAGTTTTTCAGTCTTGAAGCCAAATGAGTTTGTTTTTATAGGAGTGAGGAGTCTTCCAGGTAAAGCATATGTTCTCAACAAAGTCATTGGTCCATCACTCCTTATACTAGTAGCTTCCGCATCTTTTAAATGATGTAAGGCTTGTGTCTGACAAAATTCATGACTTTGTGTGGGTCTTTTCTGTCTCTTGCTGAATCATATTTTTATTTTGGTTATTGTAGGGGGGAGGATTTAGTGCTATATTTCCCATTTAGAGTTTCCCATTCACTTCCACAGTTACAGTTTCCCAGTTAGAAGCTTTCAGTTTTCATGGAATACACATATCAAAGAAAGAAAGGATTGCTTTTCTTTCTTTCTTTTTCTTTTTTAAGGATGTCAGGCCTTCCTGAAAGGTTGCTAAATTCCTTGGGCAAAATATTATAAACCCTTTCTTTTCAAATTGAAAGTCCCGGCCAGTTAGCCAGTTACGTTCCCAGGGAACGTAATAAATTCGTAACTCAAGGTACCACTGTAACAGCAGAATCTTGTGCAAGTCTGTTCAGAAGCAAACTCCACAGAGTTATATGGGCCTTATCCTCAGTCAAGTTACATTCTTAGGGAAATTATTGGATTAGTGAGCCATCCCATCCCAATATTGTACCTCTTTCAGGTACAATTGGCCTAATAAATTTAAATACACAATCAGTCCATCTCTTGTGATTAAATTGGGAAAGTGGGGCCTTCCAGATGTTTCTGAACTGCACTTTCCATCATGCCTGACCATGCTGTCCATGCTGTCGTGAATGGAAATGAGAAGTATTGCAGTCCAACAAGTTCCTGAAGCACACTAGACATGATCAACTTCTTGAACTTAACAGGGGTCAAGGTTGCAGTTTAGTGAGATGGGGCACCTCTGTTGGATGCCATGCAGGACACTTTCTTACCAGGTGCTTCCTGTGCCATGAGAAGGTCCCGGGAGGCACTGCTGGTGATTCAGTCAGGAGTGTCCAGTAGCACTTCTACAAGGAAACCCCTTCCCAAGCTTGATGGGGGATTTAAGGCAACCTTATGATCCTTTCTGACAGGCATCCCTTCACCTTTTATGTTGGAGTTAGAATAGAAAGTGAGGAGCTGGTGGGGGCATGCCTGATTCTGGAGGGCTGCCAAATTTCCCCCAGTTTAAACCAAGGGGTCTCTCACCACTAAGTGGATTCGGGTGATTATACTCATTGTTGGTTGCCAGTTATAGTTCCGTGATGGCAAACCTGGCACTTCAGATGTTTTTGGACTTCAATTCCCAGATGCCCAAGCACTCTGTGAATCCACACGAATGGGTTTACTGCGATTCATCTGGCCCGTGCTGCCCTCATTGCTCCCGAGAGCAGAAGTAAAACGCGCCGGTACAGAGGAAGGGTTAACCCGGAAGAGTCTTAACCGTATGGGCGCATTTTACTTCCGCTTCCAGGAGCAACAAGGGCAGCATGGACCGGATGAATCGCAGTAAACCCATTCGTGTGGATTCACAGGGTGCTTGGGCTTCTGGGAATTAAAGTCCAAGAACATCTGGAGTGCCAAGGTTCGCCATCACGGTCATAGGTGCTCAGTAACGCGCTGGGATGGTGAACACTGGATGATAGGTGAGGCATCTAATCTATAGATCTGCGCCTCATGCTGTGCCATTAGTGTGCTGCTGTAGCCAACCTGAGTAGTGACCTTTTTTATATCCATTATCAATCTTTCTCTAATAAAACTTTAAATGTTAATGTATGTGGGTTAAATTATGGAATGGTGGCCGGAGGGCTTTCCAGGTTATCTTGCATCACCCAACAAGTTGCCTACCATTAATTTTTCATCTCTGCATTATGCTGAGATCTAAACTGTTGCAAGTACAGAGTTCCCAGCAGAAAAGGAGGCAGTTGTAGCCTAATGTGTAGATTATCTCATAATTATATTTTTGACATTATTTTTAAAAACATAGTGTAAGTATTTTAACATATCAACAGAACTTTGTCTTACCTGGAAATGTTAAGCAATATTTGTAAAAGTGACAGAGTAATATGACAACTTGTTGGATTTTAAAATGAAAGCTCCATCCATCCATAAAATACTAATTCATGCTATATCAACTCTGCAGCGATAGCCCTTATAGCGAACATGGTACTTTAGAAGAAGTAGACCTGGATACTGGTACAGAACCACACACCAGTGAAGATGGTACGTCCATTTTTGGTTGTTGGTAATAATCTTCTTCCTCTGTTAGATTAAATGCATATGTAATTCACAGAGGAAATGCTGTTTTCCTTGTTTCCTCCCACTTTAAATGAAGGCTTTTTGATACAATGGGCTCTAATTCAGGTTTGTGTGTGTTTTTATGTATGTGTTTGTGAGAATATTTTTTAACAGTGATATGTCGTTGCCCAGCTGTTTCCTTGCTTCTTTCCTGATTGTCACACTTACAGGAAAGTCAGATAAAAAAAATCCTGCATTTTCAGCACAAAGTACTTTCTGTTGAAGTGTTACATTCCTAGTGTCATTTTAATACTGCAGTGCGCAATACTGCGGCCCATTCTACTGTCTTTTTGTACGCCTCTGTAGTTCCACCAAAATCGCCTCCCCTGGTCCTGTTAACCGAGGGGGAGAAAGCTTCCCTCCCAGGAATAATAGCAACTTTAGCATACGAGGAAGGATTTTTGGCAGACCTCAATGATGACAGAAGGATTTAGCTGCATTTCCTGCTGCTTCAACAGACTGCTATTGTTTAAAGCAAAATCAGACCCATTCAATACATCTAATGTCACTATTGTTTTTAGCCTTCTATGTGATGGACTAGGTTGCAACAGATAGCTCAACGTGAATAGCCTTATGATATGGTGGGGGCTAGGCTAGGCAGTATAGTAAAATATTGTAATGGTCAAAATTATGTTGCACTGGTTATGCCAGTGGACGTTAAATGGTGTAACTCACAGTGACAAATTACCCCATTTGGATTCCAAACCATGCAGCTGGTGCATTCAGGGGTGGGGGTGATGTTAATTAATCACAATTTGCCTCAATGAGTTACATTATTTTCCTTCCACCAGTATAATTGCACAACAGAATTTTGGTCCATTTTATTACAGATTCAGAGGTTGTTGTTGTTCAGCCACACAGTCGAGTCTGACCCTTTGAGACCCCATGGACCACCGCGTGCCAGGCTCCTCTGTCATCTGCCATCAGATGACAGAGGATTCAAGGGTACCTGATTTTAAAACATTTTCCAATATTTTCAAGTAAATTTCCTCTTCAAATAAAATTTGCCGTTCATCATGTTGTACATGTTGGGATACTAGATGTTTTATGAAAGAACAGAGAACCATGGTAGTATTCAGTTGCATCATGTGCAGCTTGATTGTACTGTACTCTGAAGGCACAAGGCAAATCATTTTTCTAGGAATTATCCTTAAAATGCTTTCACAGGGAACAGCTTTCAGAAGGTTGGTCCAAGAGCTGTATGATAACACATTTCACCAGCAGTACGTACAATATTATATTGTATATTTTGCTCCAGCTGGTTACAAACAAAATAGCTTATGCTAATCTGTTTCCAAAGGAAATCAGAAGACATTTCCGGAGGAAGCCTCAAACAGATGGATAAATGCTAATGTTGAACTTACACAAAGTGGTTTGATACTGCTATGAAGTCTTCTATTTTCTATATACTTATAGATGAAGGGAACAGAAAACTTAAGGGAGTTATCATTAAATGCTGGTAAAAAGAAGTTGTTTTGTTCTCCGGTAGCATTATAAGGCTGCAGATCAGAGAACCTGTCTTATCAAATCTCTGTAGGAGGCTGTCGTAACTTGATGCCAGGATTATCTGTAACTAAGAATGGTATGCATAACATGGCTAGTTGCAGAACAGAAGTTTGGAAATGTTATTTTTTTTAAAAAAAAATACAGTCCAAGAATCCTCAAGACTACCCCCAACTTTTCTGACTTTGGGCCAGAGTCTGATTTCTGTGAGCCAAATAAGAAAGCCCCATGGCAGAGAGTATGGTTCTTTCAGTGCAAATAGCTGGCAGCAAAATAATACACCTCTCAAATGCTGTACTGATTTCATCTATCAACCTTTGTTAGAGATCCTAAGGCTCAATTTGGCTCTGCACTTGAGATTCTGAGCATTGTAAAAGGATGAAAGAAAGGGCTACATCTCTTAGATCAGGGGTGACCAAACTTTTTGGGCCATAGGCCGGTCATATGGTTCAGGGGGCCGGTCACTACAACCTGTGGGCTGGATCCAGCCCCCGACACCAATTCATCCGGCCCCAGACACCCTCGTCACTCCTGTATGAGCATGTTTTACTTCTGCTTCTGGGAGTAACGAGGGTATCACTGGCCAGATAAATTAACGTCGGGGGTTAGATCCAGCCCATTGGCCATAGTTTGGGCAACCCTGTCTTAGATGAAAATTGGTTTCTGGCTTTGTAGAAGGCCCATCCTAAAGTTCAGGATAAGAGAGGGAGATATACCCAGAGATTGCTCATATTATGCATCTTATGCATCACCTTTGCTTATTTGCAGTCTAACCTTATGCTTATATCTCTTTGCTAATGGAAACTACTTTCCAGGTCTAGAACCTGACTGTTTTTCCTTATTTCACAGAATGTGAACCTATAGAAGCGATTGCCAAGTTTGATTATATTGGAAGATCTGCACGGGAACTGTCGTTTAAAAAAGGAGCCTCCTTGCTTTTGTATCATCGTGCTTCTGATGACTGGTGGGAAGGAAGACACAATGGAATTGATGGCCTTGTACCGCACCAGTACATTGTGGTTCAAGACATGTAAGCATTAAGCTAACCAATATATATGAAACGCCAAGCTGTCATCCTAATCTAAATCAGAGGAGTCAAGACACAGACTGCCTACCAACTGGCAGAAAGCTTGCAGGCCCTGAGTTTGGTGTCAGCCAGGAGTGTGCTGGGCAGCATGGGAGGGTGCTGGACAGGGACGAAGGGTGATGATGAAGGAACGGGGAGAAGGCTGACCCCAGGAACTGCTTGGTCACTACCCCACGCTTGCTCTGCCCGGTGCGCGGCACTTAAGAATCACCTTGATTTTGTTTTGTGACTGGGCATCAAGATCTAAGCAGAAGTTCTGTTTGCAAATGTGATTATTCCCCCCCCCCCAAAAAAAAAAGCCAGAAAACATACAGTGTCTATCTGGAGGGGAAATGTTCCATCATTTGTTAATCATAGAAGATCACATTTTCTTTGCTTCTGTCCTCAGGCAGCAAGCGCTGAAGGGAGGTGACTCCTGAGTTTCTTGGCCATTCCTGTCTGTTGGAAGACAAGCTGTGTGCACACCACACAACTTGCCTTACACCTCCTAAAGTAGCCTCTTGCCATTAGGTACTGTGGAGAACACAGTCCAGTTTCTGTTGTTGGAATTCGATTTCAGCCATCAGTCCTGCTTGCTTTGGAACTGTTCTTTTGAAAACAAAATGCCTGGCCCTGCCAGAGGCACCATTTCTAGAACCACAGCTTAAGAAGCCAGAAGTACAAGGTAAAGGTAAAAGTCACCCTCACTCGAAAGCCAGCCGTATCCGACTCTAGTATTTAATGCTCATTTCTATTTATAGCCAAAGAGCCTGCATCTGCAGACGTTTCCATGGACATGTGGCAGGCATGACTAGACACTGGAGTGCACGGAACGCTGTTTACCTTCCCACTGGGCTCAGTGGGGGTTTAAGGATTTAAGATGCAGTCAAAGATAAAAGTCTCAAATATAACTGGTTGTCTGTATTTTTACATGACATGTCCTCATGTGGCTAAGATGCTGACTGGGAGGCGGAAGGTCAGCGGTTCGATTCCCGAGTACTGCAGGACGGAATGAGCTCCCGTCTTTGTCCCAGCTCCTGCCAACCTAGCAGTTCGAAAGCATGTAATTGCAAGTAGATAAAATAGGGACCACTTCGGTGGGAAGGCAACAGCATTCCATGCGCTCCGGTGTCTAGTCATGCCTGCCACATGACTACAGAAACGTCTGCAGAAGCAGACAGCGCTGGCTCTTCAGCTTTGAAACAGAGATGAGCACTTAACCCTAGAGTCAGATACGACTGGTTTTTGAGCAAGGGAAAACTTTACCTAGGAACATGCAGTTTCTTTTTAAAGGTAAAGGTCACCCATGCTCGAAAGCCAGTCATATCCAACTCTAGAGTTCGGTGCTCATTTCTGTTTACAGCCAACGAGCCAGTGCTGTCAGTGTCTGCAGATATTTCTGTGGTCATGTGACAGATATGGCTATATACTGGAGCAAAAGGAACACTGTTACCTTCTCACCAAAGCGGTACCTATTTATCTACCTGTACTTGCAATTTCTTGCTTTCAAACTGCTAGGTTGGCAGGAGCTGAGACTCACTCCATCATTCAGCACTCAGTCTTGAACTACTGACCTACTCTCTCCCCCTCTTATTCTGAGATTTCAGGCTGGGTGGGGTGAAGGGGTGCATAATCCAATATTATAGTGGTGTTCCAGTTATAGCAGGGGTGCCAAAACATTTTGGGCCGTGGGCCAGTCACTTGGTTCAGGGCGCATTTTACTTCCGCTTCTGGGAGTGACGAGAGCTTCGTGGGTCAGATGGATTGGCATCAGGGGCCGGATCCTGCCCACAGGCCATAGTTTGGGCACCCCTGAGTTATAGCAATGAGTAGTTTGCAATCTCAGTCTTAAATTCAAACCATATTCTCTTCTCAATGTAACATTCTCTGTCACTTGTAACCCAGCACTTTTCCTGTTCTGTTTGCATAAAATAGAGCTTTCTCTTTGAAAAGCATGTTTTCTCTCTTCTTAAGGAATTAAAATGAGGTGATAAGATAGTTTGAAGCTGTGGTGCTTGTTTTGTTAGCATAAGCCTCTGTCAGTTGTCTTCTAGAATGCAAAATATCCTTTGGGGGCATCTGGAAAGCTGAAAAATAAAAGCCAGATTCTAAACCCGGCGGGGTGGGGGTAGGGTGGGGTCCTTTAGCTACAAGAAAGCATTTCATAGCAGTTATACTGCCTAACATTGATGTGTTTACCAAAATGTCTTTGAAAATATAGTGGTAATAAAAGAAGACATTTGGAAATGAGATGCAGAGAGGAGTAGGTTACAAAATGCAGCCGTTCTTTGCGAGTACATTGATTTAATATTCTATTTTTTTGTCCAGGGATGATAATTTCTCAGATACTTTGAGCCAAAAAGCAGACAGCGAAGCCAGCAGTGGACCAGTAACAGAGGACAAAGCTTCATCTAAAGATATGAATTCACCCACAGATCAACATTCTGATTCATATTTAGGAAGGTAAATTTAACTGAAAACTTGATATGCAATATTTATATTGGAGTTGATAGTAGAAGGGGCAATCATACAATTTCCCCCAACCATTAGGTTTCCCTTTTCCTTCTGAATGTAGCTGAAATCCTTGCAATGCCAGGTGGGCAAATATATTTTTAGTGGCTTCCTTCTGTGTTTACGTAAAAATATTTTGTGGTGGATTTATTTTGAACAGATAATTAAAATGTTTTAGCTTTACAAAATACTTATGGTATAGCTTTAAAAAACCACTGAAACTGGATGTTTGATATGGATTCATGCAACTGCCTGCATGGTTGGATTCTCACTAGAGCTGGAGCTATGCAGCTGTCATTATAAGCAGGTGCTCTTTAAAATGTATCACTGCACTACTAGTAAAATATGGATTAGGACCTGGTTACTTGGCAGAGTGCCTCATTCCAATACATACGTCTCATGGTTACCCACCCCAAGAGAGGCCAGGAAAGCTTTAACTAAAAACAGGGCCCTCTTAGTGGTGATACCACATTTGTGGAAGTCTCTTTTGCTGCATGTCTGCCATGCCCCTTCCCTTGCTATTTTTCATAAATTGGCAAAGGTGGAATTGTTTTTTCAATTAAATTTTTATTGGTTTTTAATAATATACAAAATCAAAGAAAAACATAGGACTTACATTAACTAGCAAAAAAAATTATACAGCTTCTTATAGAATGAAAAAATAAAAGAGGAAAGAATATTTTAAATTAAAAAGTAATTCCTTACATTCTCAAACATATATCAACATTTAATAATAATAAACTTAATTGCATTAATACTGATTTTTATCCTCTCCTCTAAAATTCACTTTCTCAACAAATTCTAGTAAAACTAAATAAATCACCCTGTGTTATATTACAATGCCAAAGGGGAGCTGCATCCTGTCTCATATCATTATGTCCAAAAATTCAGTTGATCCGGTACTGGCATAAAACCACCTCTTTTCTTTAATGTGTATTCAAGGAATGGTTTCCAAAATTTCCTGAAATTATTTTCTCTTATCATTCCTTTCTTTTCATTTAATTCCCATGTCAACTTATCGTTCAGGGCCAGTTGCCATGTTTCTCTATACCATTCATCCAGCTTTATTTTCCTTGAGTCCTTCCAATTTTTTGCTATACAGTGTCTTCCTGTAGACATAAGTATCACAATTAATTCTTGTTCCTCCTTATCTAATTTTAGACTATCTAAATGCACCATGCCATCCCAACATATTTTCCCCAATATACATTGCCAGCAATTCTTTATCCATTCTTTATCTAATCTTTAGTTACTTTCCCTTTGTCTCCATTCAGGCAACGCAAGAGATCTGAACTTCTGCTTCCTGCCAGACGCCCTGGAAGGACCAGTGATGGACATTGTCCTGTTCATGCCCCCCACGCCCTTGCCAATTCCTCCCTGGAGCTTGGCTCTCCCAATCTAGCAAGCCACAAGACTTCTCGAGCTGTTCTGCAAAACCGCAGTCTCAACGCAGACAGCCCAGAGAGAAGGCGTAGGCCTGGTCATGGCAGCCTTACCAACATTAGTAGGCATGAGTCACTGAAGAAGAGCGACAGCCCTCCAATCAGAAGGTCAACGTCATCTGGCCAGTACCCAGTTTTCACTGAGCACAAGCCTCTTGATCCAGAGTCAATTGCTCAGGTGAGGTTTGGCAGGTATCTTTGCTTTATATATTTGTTTATCTGAATGTGCAGCACATGCTCACTCAACCCACAACTGTAACATTAAGGATCAAAACATGTGAGGTTTTAAATATCTCTTTCTGAAAAATCCCTTGAATGTTGACTAATGCAATGCCATTGTGCTCCAAACAAGCAGGAAACATCTGGCATTGTGCTCCTTTGGATTGTTTGCACCTGATTGTGAATGAATAGCCAACATATGGTATTCATTATGACCTAACAAAGACAGCTCTGAAGTTAAACCAAGGCCAGGAACACTTGCTGAGGCTGTGACTATTAGAGGAGAATCCTTAACTAATAAAAGTTTCTGAGGCTGTGACTACAGGGTTAAATATGATCCACTTCAGATTGCAGCAAAGCTAAATAGCTCCATGTCATCTTTCCAGTGTGCCAGAAATTTGTGAATTGGCCTGCTTTTTTTTTAGTGCTTTGTCTTTAGGACTTGTGTAGGATTCTACTGAAGTCTAATTTCACAGATCAGAAAATACATCCTCAGGCCTCTCTCTCAAAGGATTAATGTGCTTTCAGTTCTAATTAGTGCAGTCTCTAATGTCTGTTTCTAGCCTAAACAAGCAAATTATTGTATCTCCTCTTCATGAAAATTAGTTCTCCAAATTATATTTTTCTGTGGTCTTTGGCAATAATGCCTCCCCAATCCTTCCATAATGTCACGCTTCCTCTTCTTTGTTTTATGTATTTGTTTATTTGTGCTTATAGCCTGTCTTCCCTCCAGTGTGATCATGATGATGTAATTGGTTTCCCTTTTTCCTCTGCCTCACTTTATCCTGACAATAATCTTGTGAGGTAAATTCTCACACAGACAAATAATGAGTTTCATGGCTGAGTGGAAAATAGAACTGGGAACTCCCCAGTCTCCAACCATGACTTTAACTACTGCTCTTCACTGATTATTTCAAAACTGTTGCCAGAGTTTCTTCTCAATAAGCATATTATTTTCCTTTCTCCTCCTGACTATTTGCTGCTAATTTACCTTGACTTTTTATATTAAAACCCTAACCTTGTTTTTTTTATTCAAATTTATATGCTGCCCAAACAGGTAAACCCGACTCTGGGCGGCACACATAAAACAGTACAACCAATTAAAACCCAACATACCCACCAACCTACCCCATTCCTCTTAAAACCCACATAAACCCACATTAAAAAAAGACAATTAAAAGAAATGGGGGCTCACATATTAAAATTTGGGGTGGTGAACTGAGATTGCTTTTTCTAACTAAGCCTAGATATGAATATTTTTTGGCCATGGCCATGGATATACAGACCAATCACTCCTCCATTTATGATTTGAACAAACAACTAAGAAGCCTCCTATTAATGATAATCTTCCATTTAGCCCAAAGTAAGCAGCTGGCATTAGAAGTTTCATCTCAAGCAAAACTATGAAACCATCTTTGAATTATGGTTTATACCATGCCTTGTCGTAAAGCTGTTCATCATAATTTCCTGATTCAAAGAAAACAGAGTATTAGAGTGGAATGCCTCCATTTAGAGTTCCATTCTATGTCTGCTATTCTTCCCACCTTAGAATAGCCTTCTTGGTGTGAACTAGGAAATTATTTACCACCTTAAAAATGTCTGTGCATCTTCTTCCTTTGTTTCCAGTCACTCAATTCTGTGACTTTTTCTAGTTGGTTTTTCATTTTTGCCCCACCTTAGGTTTTTCAACTTTCCATGCCATTAATTTCTCATGGACTGATCCAAAGGTCCCCTCTCCCCCTTGAGATATTTTTCCTGCTAAGGATGTTTAGTCTCAAAGTTCATCTCTGTCTTCAGATGTCATTTTGCACAGGAATAATATAAATCTGAAAAGATATGTTCAGTATTAAGAGAAATAATAGGAGACATCTTGGCTTGTTTACTTGTTTGTGTGAAGGAGCTACATGCACAACCATAAGGTTTGCTCATATCTTAGTTGAATGGGTTGAGATATACCAGTAATTGTCCAAATTCAGCAATTAGCTATCACATTGTTAAATTGTCATGTTTTCTAAAAAATAAAAATACTGTCAGATACTTGTCTTTGTCATAAATTATTAGGACTGAAGAATTGAAGGGTTTAACTTCTAATTATGAGGCTATATGATGAGCACAGTCTTTAAGTCTTTGAGGTAACATTTAAGTTCTGGCAAATTATTTTAAAGGATCCTAAAGAGAAAATCTTTTCCATCTGACCATATGCACAAGAGAATCTGTTTTATACTTCCTTAAGAACTAAAAAAGACACCTGTCTTGGGTTTTTGACAATATGTGAATGTGTTTATATCACTTAGTTGCAAGGAATCCTGTGGTATGCCTGCAGAAGGCAAACAGCATTAACTTAGAATGGCTTTTCACTGACATTTCCTTGCTTGAATTTTTGAATGCTCACCAGCCCACAGACTGGAACATGCTGAAATTCAAGAAAGGCTGCTGCGAGTTATACCATTTACTTTCTACATGTTAACTAAGCAACAAGATTTTGGTCATTATCAGAAACATTGAGAATAATGAGTTGTTATTTACTCACAACTAACATTGCCATTGGTTTCAGTGGGGTGTTCATAACTAACTAGAGAAAAAGCCAGTATTCTTCTGTTCCGTAAGCATATCTATACAGTGGAACCTTTCTTAACAAATTTAATGCGTTCTCCAGGACCTTTTGTACTACGAAAAATTTGTAAAGCGAATTTCCCATAGGAATGCATTGAAAACCAAACAATCCATTCAAAAAATATTGTAAACCGATACACTATTTTCTATGGATTTCCTTTTGTTATGCGAGTTTTGTGTTAACCAAGCCGTTTGTTAAGCGAGTTTCCATTGTACGGTATGTATTAATACGCCTATGTTTTAAGGATACTTGATTACTGAAACAGATGTGCTTGTGTTTGTGACACAATGTCACAATGTTTGAATGCCCCCAGGGCTATCTTTCATATTCACTATTAATCTACAGCAGACCTGCTTCTTCCTTGGTGCAGGATATTGAAGAGACAATGAACACAGCTCTGAATGAACTCCGGGAACTAGAACGTCAAAGCTCTGCAAAACATGCTCCAGATGTAGTGCTGGATACTTTAGAACAAATGAAACATTCTTCTTCTGGCACCACCTCGACAGAATCCTTAAGCCCTCTTCACAATGTCATCTTAAGAAGCACTGAGCCTCAGATCCGGCGTAGCACTAGCTCTTCCAGTGATACTATGAGTACCTTCAAGCCCATGGTGGCACCTAGAATGGGAGTCCAGCTGAAACCCCCGGCACTTAGGCCTAAACCCACAGTTCTTCCAAAAACCAACCCCAGTATGGGCTCCTCCTCTCCTGCCCAAGGTCCAACAGACAAGTCTTGTACAATGTGAAAGCCAGGCGGCTTATGTGGCAATAGTGGAGTGAACTACCAAAAGAAGAATGAATGCATCACCAATAGGTGTCCATTTACATTGCATCATTAGTTTGCATTTACAATGGAAGAAGTTTTATTTTTACCTATTTATAGTATATCTCAAGCCAACTACTACCTTAATGTGGGCATTTGACGTGGATTCAATTTTTAAACTGGATAATTCAGTATGTAATTATAAAATTAAAGGAAAACACTTACTTGAAGCTTCCTCACGACATCTTTTCTAGTAAAAGCGTTGCAAGTCACTGCCAGCACATCACCTAATTTAGTGAATTACATTGGCTGTAGTTTTTAGGCTTCATGAGGGATTATAATGATGGTTGTCTGAAATGGATTTATGAATGGACATGTATTCTTCGATATCACTAGCTACCGTATGAGTCGGATTTTTATAAGGGCTCAGTGTTTCCATCCTGAGAATGAATAAGCAGACTAGAGAAAACGAATAAAGATCACCCTGACACCTCTTTCAATATACTTGTTGACATTTTTAGTGAATATGGAACATGAGTTTACTTCTCTTGCTGATGCAGATGGATCTTTTAAAGTCAAAGTTATAGTCTGTAATTAGAATTACTGTGAAGTAGTTTCTAATAGTTGTAACTCAGGCTCACCATTTTGCAATAAGGCTAGGATTTTTCTTCTTTTTAGTCACAGATACTTCCAGATAACTGTTCAGAAACAATTCACTACAAAAAAAAGTTTACATTCCTATGAGCCAAGCATTTGGATGTGTCTGTGGATACAAGGTTTTAGCTAGTTAACAATTTATAACAACATTCCTGAAAAGTTTTTAAGAGAATGAATAACTTGTGAAATTTAGCAGCAGTTTGAATCTGCAACTAGATCCTTGTGGTTATGAAATACAGAAGTGTGTGCAGAAGGAAGAATGCTGTCTCTTGAATTTACTGAAGCTTGGTATCTGTTTTGAAACTGGAATCGCTCCATCTATTGACAAAAAAGGTTTTGCACAGGCAAAGATGTCGTTTTCTTTTCCTAAAATACAAATAAAATATGTCAGAATCACTTTTTGTCCCAATAACAATATCAGTATCTTTTATCCTGTGTGCGTGCGAGTGAAAGCCATGAACTGGCAGAGTGCTGCACTATTAGGATCAGTGTTGTTGTTTAGGATGAACTAACTGTAAAACTGTACTGCACAGACTAACTTGAAGCTGTATCATCTCTAGATTTGTTTTACAAGGTTGCCTTTTCCCACTCTAGAGGAGACTTTGTTATATATTATTGGTCAAGCGACCACTTAAGTCCAATCATAAATTGTAGTTTTGGACTGCAACAACTTGAAAAGGTGAATAAGATAGATTCATCAGGTATCCACAAGTTCTTGCAAAAGAAAGGATTCTTCTCTCACAACCGCACCCCTTGTCTTTTGAGGAGGTTTATTTTTCCATCTGAATGCTTTTCTTCAAATTAGATGAAATCACAAAAAGGGAAAGACTGGTTGTCATGAGACAAGAATTATTAGCCACCAACAACATAAAGGCGTCATAGTTTTGTTAGCATGATCCATTTCTTGCCATTTATTATCACTACTTAGGCGAATAAGGATACTAAAACCTACGAAATCTGAGTGTGGCAAAGACATGTAGGTAGCCTTCCAAAGAAGTTCGCAATTGAGTCTGCCCACACACATCTGCACTAGGGATATTAATTTGGAAGTCTAGGAGGATAACAAGGGATCCACTTGACAACCCTAAGATATAGTATACTGAATTATTTTGTTTATAACAATAACATATACTATTCGCCAAAGGTGCTACTATGAAGAAAGCAACTCTCTTATGTCCCCAGAAATTTAAGGTCCAAAGGACTTACATACTATAGTGTGTTGTTAGCTATTGTTATTCATTGTGAAACATTGCAGTGACCCAGGTAAAGCTAGGAGTTATTTTGTTAAACTAGCCCAAATTAAGAACTTATGGGGCAAACTGACATGTCATTTTTCTTTAAGTGCATTCAGGCTACTGTTTGTTTGTTTTAAATAATAGATTATGTGGCACAATTAAGGTGGGTGCCTGTATCTTGAAATTACGTAGGGAAGTTCCATGCCAGATAACTCTATTGGCCTCCATATGCTTATATTATAAATTGTTTAAAGAAGAAAAATATTAGAAACAGTGTGTTTAATGAATGCTTCCAGTTAGAGCATTCACATGAATTAAATGTGTGTAGTTTGATGGTTTATTATAGCGACTTCAAGTTTAGTGAGTGGATATATAACAGGAAGGACTGATTCAACAACAGGCATAGTAATGGGTAAACACCTTGTATACCAAATCAAATTGGTATTGTCCTTGACTGTCAGGTTGATAGATTGCAGTGCCGGTAGCTTCCTGCTTGTTGACTGTTAACCTAATTGTGTCAATGTACATCTGTAAGTATGTACATGTGAAAGTGCCTTTGCATTTTTAGAGAAGCTTTAGCCTTGCTCTTGTACGGTTGCATTTCCATTTCATTTCCTGCTGCTCTTGTACTGCTTCATTTTCATTGCATTCCAGAAGAGTTACAATTGCACAGTTCTAAAAGAAGGTGACAAAAAAGTACTGTTAAGCTGTTGTGACGATGCACTTTTATGTATAGTACTGTACATTTGGCCATGTACCATTAGAGGCTTCAGTATACATTCAGATTTGTTTCTCCTAGTGTAACTTTATAATAAATAAGGATTGTTCATTGTCTACTTGGCTTCAATAATTTGTAACTGTCAGAACATTGTAGTATTCATATCCTTTTCTCTTCTCAGTAAACACACTTGAAAATTGACATTTCATGGTAGATTTACAGCTTCAGTTTCCCTTGCAGGCCACAGTACAAAGGTCTGAGGTCATTCAGGAGTAGATGATTAATTGTTTACAATTACCATTGCAGCCCTTTATTCAGGATCCTGTTGATCACCACTGTGTGCTGCATAATAAAATCCTATACAGAAAGAGTTATTACAAGAACAGACATAGTGATCCCTATATCATGAAAACAATCATTCCGAATTCATGCACATATGATTACAATGTCACATCACATGTATATAGTGATGAACTACTACTCCAGTCATTCCTTACAATTATTCGGGCTGATGAGAGCCAAAGTCCAAGAACATCTGGTTCACCACCCCAACCAACAGATTCCACATAAAGATAACATTGAGAAATGCTTTGTCTTAAAAAGAGAAGCATGGCACTTAACACATTCAAATGTATGAAGTGTAAACTAGAGTTCTAAAGCTGGGAGGTTTAACAGTACCCCAAAAAATGTTAAATGATGACTGCAGAGTACTTGGCTTCAGGTTATATGTTCAGACATGGACAGAAATTATGCTGCCAAATTATTTCACACAATCATACCTGGCTCATTCATAATTATGTGTGAATAACAGATACAATCCCATGAACTTCCTTTATATATTTACGTAAAAGCAAAAATCAGAATGTTGGTCCGATATGATGATACCCAGTTAAAAAGCTACCACAGGGAACAAGCCTTGTTTCCCCATGTTGGAGATGCAGTATATTCACAAACTAGCTACACCAATACTCAATATGGTGGCCATTCTGTTACTTTTTTCTGCCAGTGAGCTGCAGGACATGAAATTCCATGAGAAGTTGTTATTTGGGTTTGAGTGCCTTTGTAGGTTAGTTTCTAGAAACTTCAGCTTTGTCATGATAGTAGAGTAAATCCACCATAGGGATCGGGGAAAAGTAAGAGTTCTCTGTTACAATCTCTATAAATAAATGAATTTGTCTGGATTTTTCAGCAACTATTTCAAAAGTGTGGAGAACATTTTCAGGTATGTTCAGTAGAAGCAGCAGAGTCAACAGGCAAATCAGTATTAACTATCAGCAAAAGCTAATGTCAGGTTTAGTTCAAAAACTGCTGATAGACTAGTTCAGATTTTCATAGGTCTTGTCAAACTTCATTACTCAGGGAAGTTATTGAATGCAAAAAAATGGGCATTGTGCAGTACCAAAAAAGACAAATAACCTACATGAGTGGCAAATTAAGAATTCCAGATTTATGAATTGTTTATGGTTATTTTGAGTAAAGAGGTACCAAATGGCTGAAATGTGCCTAAGACACCTGTTGCTTACTCATTCCCTCACCACAAGTCGCCACCAGCAATCCTATAAAAAACACTCTTTACTTATAACTGGCAAAAGATAAAAATCTATAACATTTAGAAAGGTGGAATGTGTTGCTGGCAGTTCTACAATATGGTGTAGAAACATGAAGTATGGCTGCATTCCTATGTGCAATCACCTGAAAGAAAGCTTTACTAAACTTAGTGTTATGTTCTTGTGTTATGTTATAATCTGACATGGTTGGTAGCGTGAAAGACCAGCATTGGCCTAGATTATCACCCAATAAATTATATGGTTGATTGACTTCCTGCTCCCTTGCCTGGAGCATGCCCATCATTACATTATACTCTTTTTGTCTCTCTATGTAGTTGTAAAATTATATCCTGTTTACTACTCTCTTGCAATACAACCTGTATGTCTTGCTGGGATGATTGCCATGAATGGCAGGACCACTACGCTGGAAGAGAAAGCTGGTGGTCCTTGTTTCCGGGTGGTGAATGCACTGGGAACAGCTTCACTGTTGAGCTCCTTTAGCATTTTGATGTTGATTATAGTACAGCCATTCGCCATCAAGGCTTCCTGGCACCTTATAGTAAAGGTAAAGGTTTCCCTTTCTTGAAAGCCAGTTGTATCCAACTCTAGGGTTCAGTGTTCATCTCTGTTTCAAAACCGAAGAGTCAGCACTGTTTGCTTCTGCAGACGTCTCCATGGTCATGTGGCAGGCATGACTAGACACTGGAGCGCACGGAACACTGTTACCTTCCCTATTTATCTACTTGCAATTTCTTGCTTTCGAACTGCTAGGTTGGCAGGAGCTGAGACAAAGACGGGAGCTCATTCCGTCTTGCAATACTCGGGAATCGAACTGCTGACCTTCCGCCTCCCAGTCAGTGTCTTAGCCACTTGATAGGCCCCACTAAACTTTCAGCTGCATCAAGATAACCTAGCTAAATGACCAAGTTTATCTAGATCAGTAGCAACTGTCCAAGATGACAAAGCACCAATTTGGGAGAGGGGGTTTGAGGCATGAGTGAGACTGTACCACTATAAAGAGTGGGGATAGCTACATGTTTTTATTTGTAATGTACCTGAGGAGTTGCTGAGTCCATGTTTCACAGTTGGGTAGTTGGAATTCCAACTGGCTGTTGCTTCAATGACTGCGTGGTAAGGGCAGAAAACTCCAGAGCCGAAAGTATTCCTTAAGCATCTGCATTCTGCTTTGCTGCTGACAGCAGCCCTCACAACTCTATTTGATTGAATTTCCCAGGTGATTCGATAGACATCAGATGAAAGGATAAATGAACGAGATAACATAAAGGAGATGAAATTTTCATTTATTCCACTTTCATTTAAATGAAACATTCACTGCTAAGAGACTATATTTCAGAATTAAATGAAAAACAAAATAATAAGAGAGGGAAATCCTCTTTTGTGTTTCCACCCCAGTTATTTCAAATCAAAAGTCCTATCCGTAGCCATAAATCAGGAGAGTCATAGCAGCATAGTATAGCAACAAAGCAACAGTCATAACAACTTTATTGGTCGTTGTATTGTTTGGTATCATGTCATTTACTTCCTGCTGTTGATTTTATCTTCTGCGATTTTACTGCAATTTTATATTTTATGCTTTTCAATGCATTTGCAAAGTGCACAGAGAATTTTGGCTATGGGCATTATGAAAAATATAATAAGCAAACGATTTAGCTGAATTGCTGACAGCAAAGTATTTCTTTATTACCTTGCTGGTACAAGTTAGTAAGTAGCTTTCCGTAGCTTGATGTTATTAAATGATGAAGCTTTTCCTTCATACAATTCTACCTTTAATCTTAATGATTTTTGATACCTTTCTTTTTTAATCTTGGCTGTGTGTCATTTTGCACTTTAATGGGATGATCAGTTCAATAGTTAACAAATGCAAATGTTCTTCATTACCTATGGCACACGAAAGTGATAGCTGGAATACTACTATTAAAGCATATTTTAATTTAATTGTTAAATTTATATACTGCCCACTCGGCCGAGGCCGACTCAGGGTAGTTAACAATCCCAGATAAAAACAGATTAAAATTAGTTAAAACTACCCACCCCCTAAAAAATGGTGCAGGGACCGAAGGGACCATGGGGCAAGAAATTCTCTTCTATATCAGACACCCAATGGAGGTTACCCTTCCACCTGCACCCCACATGGCCCGCCAGCCAGGTTTTATGTTCTTTTCAGAAAGGCAGCAACTCCATCCGGAGACGTAATTCTGTTGGAAGGAGGTTCCAGAGGGCTGGAGCAGACACATAGAAGGCCCTCCTCCTTGTGCCAGAGAGGTGAGCCCCTCTGGCTGATGGAACAATTAAAGAGCCCCTCCGGTCTGCTCTGGTTGGACGGACAGATGTTCTCAGGGCGATGCAGTCTCTCAGGTATCCTGGCCCACCACCATATAGGGCTTTAAAGGTCAAAACCAGCACCTTGAATTGTACCCAGAGACAAATTGGCAACCAGTGCAGCTCCCAAAGCAGTGGTGAGGCATGGGCATAACATCCACACCCCATCACCACCTGAGCTGCCACATTCTGGACCAGCTGTAGTCTCCGAATGGTCGTCAAGGGCAGCCTCATGCAGAACTCATTACAATAATCTAGTCTGGAGGTCACCAGAGCGTGAGTGACCATGAGCAAGGAGTCCCGGTCCAGGAACGAGCACAACTGGCGAATCACCCAAAGTTGGGCAAAAGCCCTCCTAGCCACGGCCGCCACCTGTTCTTCTAGCAGCAGCCGTGAATCCAGGAGGACCCCCAAGTTGCACATCAGGTCTGTCTGGGGCAGAATAGCCTCATCCAGAACCAAAAATGGTAGTTCCCGGAATAACGCAGGACCCCCTATCCATAGCCACTCAGTCTTGCTGGAATTCAATTGTAGCCTGTTGGCCCCCATTCAGACCCCAACAGCTTCCAGGCACCTGGAAAGGACTTTGACAGCATCACTGGGGTCCCCATGGGCTGAGATGTACAACTGAATGTCATCCACGTACTGATGGTACCGCACCCGTGGTATCTAAAAGGTTGAATAAAGGAAGACATTGATGCTCAACTGCTTTCCATCTTCTTAATGATAAAAAACATTAAGGAAAACCAGGTGATGTTAGGATGATGATCGCAGAAAATTATTGTCTTTGATATCACTTGAGCAGTGCATTGCACCTGCAGGAAGAAGAAAAAGCATTGTCCTCCCACTGGTTGGGCTGGCTAAAATGATCTGGAGTTGTCAATCCCAAATAAGCAATTTTTCCAGGATCTACCAAAGTTGCCATCCTTGGGTTCCTATTCCTCCTATTACTCCTCCTCTCTTGCTGCCATTGCTGTTCAACTGTGCAAGAAGTGACAAAAATGGAGAGACAGAAAAGCAGCATCTATCCACATCAGGGCAGCTGTGCAGATTTCTCCTGGTGAGTGAGTTGCTGTGTCAGTAACTAGGAGGTTCTAGACCCAGTAAAAGGGGGAGCCTATTGAGGATATCTTACCTGAGACACTCCACTCATCTGGAACAAAACTGGGATCTTACACTGTCTTGTATTAGATTATTTTCCAAAATAAAAGACACTGCTGTGTCGTCCCCTTTTCTCCTAAGTCATCCATGTCTGTGTTTTGATGGAGTGCAGCTTGTAATTGTTAATTAAGCATATTCCTGACACATGAGATGAGAAGCGATGAGGATATTTTGGAGCATCTGTTATTGTATTATGTTTTATTGTTTATATGTTCTCAATGTATTAAATACTTGTCTTTAATTGCTTGTAGGCTGCCCCAAGTGGTCTTGTTACCAGATGGATGTATAGCTAGTAATTTTTGCAGAAAAAGTAAACATAAAGTCATACAGACTAACAGCTTGTTTTGTAGTGACTCAGATCACAAGCCAATCTAGCCTCATGTTTCCAATTTTGACTGGCAACAGCTCTCCTGGGTTTCAGGAAGGATTCTTTCCTAGCTTTAGTTGGAGCTATTTGGTATTCCCTGGCAGTCTCCATTCCAAGTATTAATCTGCCCCATCCCTGCTTAGGTTTCAAAATCAGAGATCAAATGTGTTAGGGCGGTATGGTGGTGAAGCAGGTAAGGGAATGTACAAAGTTTCCACTGCAGTAGACAGGGAATGAGGAGGGAGGCTTGGATTTCCACAACATACTGTGCATGGAGCAGCAACATGCATGGCACCAAAGTTGGTCTGAAGAGGCAAGAAGCAGGAGGGATTGCCTTTATCTTTGAGTTTTTATTTTCCTTTGTTTCATTCCATTGATACCTTTGCTGTATGCCGATGTTTTATACATATCTAGACTATCTATGGCATTTCAATGAGTGCATTGAAAAATTGCCTGCATTTTGCTGTCTGCAGAGAAATTGATGGGGGAAACTTGGGCACCATGGAAACTAGTACATCATTACCATAGTAACCATCTGAACAACATTTTAGTAGTAGTGGTTCAATGAGACTATGGGAGGATGGATCATATCCATTGTAAACGGATTAGCCTTCTAAAAGTGAACAGTCACAATTCCCTATGTAGGCCTGGGTTCCGTTATGACTAATTACCAACAATAAAAGAGCTGGCGCACTGCCTCGTAACATAGGAAGAGGGTCAATTTTAGCTAATGCTGCTATTACAACCTAACTACGCCATGTGTAACAAAAGCTGAGGCAGCAGTGGATCACCAATTAAAACAATTACTTTATAGCTTCAAATAAAATCATTAAATCCTTTAATTAGTGGCAAATTGGAGTACTGCAATAATAATAAAGAAGAGCTAGTCTGTTGCCTCTGCACCAACAACAGTCTGATTGTTATATGCAGAAAATGCCTATTTAATCTAAAAGCACAACTGAAACAAATCAAGATAGAATTAATGGCACTAAATGTGCATTAGATGTGCATCTTCTTTTTATAGACATGCTTTCCATAACTTGTTTTCAAAAATCTCTTTACACAATATGTTAAGCAAACAGTAGCTCTCCCCTCCTTATGTTGTTTTGGGGAGATAGTGATCAAAATTATAAATTCACATATTCCATAATTTAATTCCTAATTTCAGCAGAAACACCAAACAGTATAAGTACTTTTAGGTGCATCACAAGCTTTAATAAGCTAGTCAATTATTTTCATTCTTTCATAAACTAAAAATACATCAATTAAAAACATTTAATACTGCAAATATAAACACAGAACTATGTGTAATCCAATAAACTGTAGGTAGTTACAATGAATAATTAGAACTTGAATGCAAAACAGAACAATTATTATTTATTTAAAATAAAGTACAAAATCCCACTGAAATAACAAAAAGTCCATACTCAAAGATTAAGAATGACTATTAGTAGTTATAATCCAGCCAGTTTCTAGAGGATAACCTTCTACTACCACTGCTGTTATGACTCCAAATCTTGCTTCTATCATAAGCGATTCACAGATGGCCTCCAGTCCAGTCCAGTCATTGACCACGCTCCAACAAGCCTAGCTTCAGCCAACTGATTGCCCTGTTTCAATTCATAGTTCAAACTAAGCCCCTTGTCTATTATCTACATGAAGAGGCTTCATACAGTTAAAAGTTAATGCAATGACATTATCACTACCTTTTCATTACATCGAAGGTCCTTTATGTAGGGTGATGGATGAAGAAGTCTACCATATAAATAAATAAATTTCATGTCAGGAATTACTCAGGGTTGAAAGATTTTTTGCTGGAGAAACTCCACTCAGGGGACCCCCAAATTATATTTGGATTGTTTTATCCTCAAGTACTGTATATACAGCGTATGGTGTCTCTATTTAGATCCAATGCAATATCAGTAGGTAAAATCATGAGCTGACCTGCCAGCTAATCTTTCTCACACTGAGTCAGGTGAAAGGAACTGCAGAATGAATTCACCAAAAGGTGCCTTCATTTTGGCAATTTCACAACTGGCCTAGACACAGAAGAAGAAGAAGAAGAAATTGATCTCTTTCTGATGCTGTAGTAGTATGCTGGCTCTTATAAATAAAATGATCGTTCAGAAACATTAACAATTCACAAGGAACATCACAACTTTTGATGGTTGAGCAGCATGAGATCACAAAGGTTTATGTTCACACTGGGGCAAGACTCAGTGCCAAAACAAAGATGCCATGGGAGATTTGTGATTAGCATTGTTTACTTTTGAGAGATTGAGAGAGAGACTTAAAGGAATCCTGGGTGGGGGAGGGAGAGGATATCGGGGATCTAACTGGAGGAATGGCTCTGGCCTGTGCACTTTTCCTTTCAATTCACCAAAGTTCCTATTACTCTTGATTTCTACTAAGTCGTGGGGAGGGTTGGCATTCATAGACAGACCTTGGAAATGTCACTTTGGCCAGGAAAAACAACCTAAAAGGCCCAGAATCTCTCCAGCCAATATGCGCAACAACTATGAGATCCCTTTGCACAGGCTGACTTGGGGATTCTGGGAACTGTAACTCTGTGTGTTTTCACTACTGCCACTGCTATTATTGTTGTTTTCCTCCTCCTCCTCTTCCTCCTCCATTTGCAGCCTATTGAGATAAAGGCCTCATAAACCGTGCTTCATGAGAAGGAATTACAGGCTTTGCCTTGTCTTAACAAGATACAATGTGGGGTTGTATCTTTGTACTGTATCTTTGTACAGCATGAAATCACATGTGGCTGAAAAGCCAAATTTAGGCAATGATCCAGTCTAGCTTCTATAAATTGGTGTGTATACTGAACATTCCCAATGGAACATTTTTTTATTTCCATATTTGTTGGCATATTCTTGTTAGGATTTTGACAATAACTTTAAATAGTTCTATCACTATCCCAAATATTCCTGCCAATGTATTTGTTCCAGGGGCTTTCAGAACAGCTTTAGTTAATGCAGTCATCAACTGAAAGCTTTGCTTTCTAAAATTGCCAGTTATCCCAGAAATCAACGGAATTGGTCATTTTTGCATGTCTTCTACATAGTTCCTGGGTATATTATTTCCGCTTTCTCAATATTTTACCCTGGTCAGATAGCATTGATCTTTCAGCATTCTTAATCTATATTAAAATTTCATTTTATTTTCTTGAATATTATGGATGTGATTTCTTGTTTTCTCTTTTTGTTTTCTCCTACCGAATATTTTAATAGTTCTTTTTCTCAGTAACAGTTTCCCAAAAGCTGCATTCTGAATATAATTGTGAATATATTTCTGTCATCTACTTTTGCTTTTCACATGCCATTAACAATTTTAAATGTTTCACCCATCCTTTTCTTCTTTTTCAACTAAAGATATCACCTTTTTGCAGCTGTCCCTGATAAATATGGCTAGTTTCACTCCACAGTACTTCTGGTTCACAATCAACTAGTTTTAATAATGCAATCTATTTTATAAGGAATTTAAATTAATCAGAAAAATTATTTATATTTTGAAAATGACACTCAAATTAACATGTTACTACACAAATATTTGAGTGTCATTGCCTTTGTCTGTGAAATATCCTACATCAATGTCACGTTCTTGTAACACTGCTGCTAAGTACTTGCCCTCCATGAGATTCTAGAGTCCCCATGCCCACTGGAGCTATTCATGTGACTGTTAATCCAAAGATAGTGGACGTGTCTTAAAGGTGCACACCTGACTGCAGCTGAAAGGATTGTTTTATGGGAGTTATTTCCCTTCAAGCGATTTTTCCACCTGCCAGGAAATTGCTCCAGTGCTGTCCTCCAAAAGAGGTGGATCAAAAAGGTTCACCATGAGCATGGATTGAGATCAAACTAGAGTGCAATTTCCTTTATGTTATTTAATTGCTGGGAAATGGATTACACTGGAGTTCTCCACAAGCAGTCCAAATTGCCATCTATTTCCTTGTGTGAACGCATCTTGCCATTAGTTTGCCGTGAGTTGGTGCTCGGCTTATAACAAGATATTTAGTCTTTTTGGTGTTGAGATCCAAACCATAGTCTGCACTTGAAGCTCTAACTTGATTCAGCATCAACTGAAGATCTGCACGGTTTGTGGCCAGCAACACTGTGTCATCAGCATATCCGTTGTTAGTCAGGTATTTCTTATTAATATTAATGCCAATGTTTAAATCTGATAGTGCTTTTGAAAAAATACTTTCTGAATATGTATTAAACAGTGTCAAGGACAACAGACAACCTTGCCGCACACCTCTGCGAATTTGAACCTGCTCTGTCAGTTGTTCTTCAACTCTGATGTGAGCTGTCTTGATTCCAATAAAGTTTGGTGATGATTCTGAAATCCTTATCATCTACACTTATTTTCTTCAGTGCTGTGATCTTCTTATGCTGGCATCTGTCAAAGGCTTTTGCTTAATCTATAAAACGTGCATGCACATCATGTTTGACAGGAACACAAGAAACTGAAAGATTGGATAAAATTGTCTATTTACAGAGTATGTTAAATGAAAAGTGGGATCCTGAGGTAGAGTTTAAAATACAAATAGAAAAAAGGAAAATCCACCTTCATAAAAATACAACATTTGTTATGCAGTAGAGATCTAACTCTCGCTATGAAGAGCTTAATAGTGAGATGTTACGTATTCCCAGTGTTGCTAAATGGAGTCAAAGCTTGGGCATTGACTAAGCATCTGAAAAGAAAATCGAAGGATTTGAAAAGTGGATCTACATACAGCTGTTAAGGATATCATCGACTGACAATGTGACTAATGTAGAAGTGTTGCGATGGATGGATAAAGAACAAGAACTATTTAAGACCATTAAACAAATAAAGCAACAATACCTTGGCCATATCTTGAGGAAGGCCATGAAGTATAGAATATTCCAACTCATTATGCAAGGGAAGATCCTTGGGGAGGCCCTGGACATAGATGTACTTTGTGACTAAAGAACTCGAGAAACTGGTGTAGGATGTCCTCATAAGAACTGCTCCGACAAGTTAAGAACAGGAAGACTAACACCAATATTCGAAACAGCTTTGGTAGTTGAAGAACACATCTTTAATCTGGTGGCTCAGCTTTGACTATTCTGGGTTTTTTTGTAACCCTTCTAGGAGTGTAGAATCATAATGGAGTCCAGTTTCCTGAAGGCTTTGCTCTAGTTTAGGCATTCCTAACACACTTAAACTCCCTTGGCCATGTCAAAAGTGTGCATTAAAAAAGGGAGAAATATTTGAAAGCAAACCATACTATCAACTACTACTAAAGTTTCAGAACTTCTGACCTGAAAATTAAAACTTTCTTTCAGGGATGATACTCTGCATGTTAGAATGTTATTAAAAATGTAAGAGTTGCAAGAGTACTGAAAAATTCTACTTTTAACAATTTCTGTATTGAAGGAAACTGAAGTGACAGGATAACAGACTTTGAAATGAGAAAAGCTTTTAGGTTGCTATTTTTGGCAGAGTGATTATGGAGTGGCCAAGTGTTTTATATTTAGCTATAGGGAGCTGCTGTAATACCAAACAGACCAGTGATGCATCCTATCTTTGTATCACAAGTCTCAGTGAGAGGCCTTTCCCATCATCCTTGCAAAATGGAGATGAAGATTGGACCAGTGGCATTATATAGGTAAAGGTTTCCCTTGCTCGAAAGCCAGTCGTATCCAACTCTAGGGTTCAGTGCTCATCTCTGTTTATAGCCGAAGAGCCAGCTGTCTGCTTCTATAGACGTTTCCATGGTAATGTGGCAGGCATGACTAGACACCGGAGCACACAGAACGCTGATTACCTTCCCACTGAAGTGGTCCCTATTTATCTACTTGCAATTTCTTGCTTTCGAACTGCTAGGTTGGCAGGAGCTGGGACAAAGACAGGAGCTCATTCCATCCTTCAGTACTCGGAAATCGAACTGCTAACCTCCCCGCCTTCCAGTCAGTGTCTTAGCCACTTTAGCCACTGCACTATATAGGCAGAATAGAAAGCTCTGTCACTGCACCACTGCTATACAATCTGTTAGAACAGAGCCGACTCGAGTGAAGTGGTCACATTAGATAACATATGCCTGGAGACGGTAATGATATACAGTATTGGCGTGCACTATCTAGGTTGCCTCGTGCTCTCAAAACTAGCCTTCTGCTTTCAAGTGTGGTAGATGCTCTTTAGTGTCCTGTGTGTACATGTTCACGTAAATGTATCTGTCTTTAAATGAGATTTGGGATTGTGGGGAATTATACAGATACTGTATGTCAACAAGTTTGTTTTTTCTCTACAGCTTGGTGGGGTCTGGAAGAAAAGGAAATGCTGTGATTTAGAACTGTACCCATGTATTTTTAAAAAAGTAATAGTTGGCAGAAATTAGATCAAAATAGACAATGCAAAATGCAGCTCAAACAATGTGATATTTTGCAGTGTCATTGATTCTTTGTGCATTTTTAGTCAACTAAAATACTACCAAGACATGTAATGGGTTTTGAGAAAAATAAAAAGCTCACTCACAGGCTTATCTCAGCTTATAAATTGAGACCTTTGTGTGAATGCAACAAGTACAGTATAGCATCTGATTTTAAAAAGTCAGTACTTTCCTATTCCTTAGAATAGGAAAAGAATTTGGTTATAATCCTGATAGTCCCCTTTCACTTCCAATTCAACACTGTAATTTTATTTATTGGGGTACTATTTTTTTATTTTAATCATTTCTTCAGACTTCCATTCTTCGCAGAATGTCTAAATTTTCTATCTTCAGTTCTACACATTAACTTCTACAATTGATTTATAATATTTGTTCCCCAGTTTTTACTTACTGTTCTTAAACTACAAGCAGCATCCAAAAATAATAATGGTCAGAAAACATGTTCAGTACTGTGGTCTTATTAGAGTTATGCAATCCAGAGAGTGATTGCAAGTGAAAGCTTTAAATACTGTATATACTTGAATATAAACCAAGTTTTTAAACCACAAAAATGAGGTCCAAAAACAGGACTCAGCTTATACACAGATCAACAACCACGAGGTCTAAAAATATGGGTTTTTTAAAAATTATTCGGCACTTTAAAAGTAAGTTTCAGGACTTCCACAGCAAAAGAATCTTAGGCGCAATTACACAACTGGCCACAGGAGGGCACAAATTGTGATTTTCCATTAAAATACATTGAAAATCAAGTTCTCCTATTCTGGTTTATTTTCAATTCCTATGGAAAACTGCAAATGAAGAAAGAAGCTCTACAGTGCAATCGTGTCCCCCTTCCAAACTGGTGTGGAAAAAGAAAGGATTTTACTTACCGTATATTCGTGCCTTTGTTCCTGCTCCATGTGTCCAAGATAGAGGGAGGAAGCCATTCTCCTTCCTTGCAGGGGAAGCAAGGGGCTAGGCTAGAGCAACACTTCCTGCCTCAGTGCAATTGACCTGCTCACCCACTTTACCTTCAGCGCCACCACTGGTGGGTGGTGCAAGTACAGTTTTTTAAAAATCACTAAAATAATTAATATTACTGTATTTTGATGTATTTTAATTAGTGAAACTCACTAGCAGCTGCTGCATTTCCCACTCTCGGCTTTTACTCAGGTCAATCTATTTTCCTGGGTTTCAAGGTCAAAATTAGGTACCTCGTCTTATATTTGGGTTGGCTTATATTTGCATATATACCGTAACTAAAAACAAACCAACAATGAATTTAATTTATTGCAATTATTTCCTTCCCACACTTCCCGGTGAATATGACTGAAGAAACAAATCATGGAATAAGAAATCCACCTGCCAAAAGCTATTCAAACTAAGTTTCCAGCAAATTTAAAGGAACAAATAGCAAAAGATAAAGTGCATATATTCCATTCAGGTAAGATCAACAAAGTAGCATAGACTTAAAAATAATACAGCAGTTGAGAAAAAATATTACCTTGTTAATTTTAGTGCATATTTGTGAAGTTTTCCATGTTACCCATTCCGCTTTATATCATTCAAAATCTTTCAAAATTTGCTTAATATTAAATATCAATATTTAACATTAAATACTTAATATTAAAATAATTTTTTTCTTATAAAAATTAACATCATACACAAAATGGACCCTTCCAAAAGCCTAGGCCCATGATGGCGAACCTTGGCACTCTAGCTGTTCTTGGACTTCAATTCCCAGAAGCCCAAGTCCCTGTGAATCCTGCGTATGTGCAGTAAACACATTTGTGTAGATTCACAGGGACTTGGGCTTCTGGGAAGTGAAGTCCAAGAACAGCTAGAGTGCCAAGGTTCGCCATCATGGGCCTAGAGCTTGTTGTTCCTTCACAGTCCAATATACTGTTTTAACAGCCGATATGCTTATCCTTTAAACCCAGGCTTTAGGCTTGCAAAGGCTTTCGAGTTCTTAAGGGAATATGAAATTTCATTGAGAAAAGAGATAAAATGCGAGTCTCTTTCAGACTTTTTGGATTCCAAAATAACTACGATGGTAAAGTGAGGTTCAGGGCGAGTCAAGAAGTATGTGCTTTGAACTTTGTCATCATAGAAATGGACCACCTTTTCCAAACCATTCAGATCAAAAGCTTTGTCGGTCATAATCATAATGACGTTGGGCCAATGCATAACTGGTCGGTCATTAGGCAGAGAAACTACTGCTGGATACTGATCTACTCCTTTTGGGGCTTCTCTGTAGGAATGGGGATGATGATAACCATGTCCTTGGAAGCTTTCTGATCCACGATTATCAAATATTAACGAGACATTAACGGCATCGTATTTCCGAATGAAGCTGGAAATCTTGCCAAAGTAATCAGGGTTGGTTTTTGCAGTTAAAGCTTTCATTTCAGATGGTGTCGTTTGTCGGCTGAGTGCCTCGTGGAAGTAAAAGCTAAATTTGGCAAGAAGGATGTTTTTGAGTTTCATTAGCCACAGGAAAAGGTGAGGGGGCAGTACAGCCTTTTGAGACTGGCCACCAAACAAGTGTTTCTTAGTTTCTCGTTGTTTCTCGAAAATCTGTCCCCAGGTCTGGAGCTTTGCATGCGTGTTGTGCAAATGCACCAAGGATGGGAGGAACTTCCACTCGGAGATCTGTGCCTGAGCTTTCAAGAGATGGGTGAGCACATCTGCTTCTAACTGGAAACTGCTTTCAAGAGGACTAAGGATTGGATGATGAAATCTAGGGGTAACAAAAAGAGAAAATTATTTCAACATATAAGCCAAGGTACAAGAAATCTATTATTTCTACCTGCAGTCAGCCTGAAGCAGAGACAGGTAATCCAGAAGTTGAAGGACTTCCACACACATCAACTTTGTCCAATATAACAGGCAGTAAGAAATGAAGGGAGCATTTTGAGGACCAGAAAGGACCAATCCCTACTCTAAAGTGAACAGCTGCAGCACACACAGAGGATGCTATCATTTCTGCAAATGCTGTTAGTTATAATCTATCAACTAGCAAGTAAACTGAGGGTTAAAAAAAAAAACAACAGACAGATTTCTATTGGCTGTAGTTACCAATATAAATCTCAGTAGTTAAATTCCACAAATTAAAAAGGCAATGTAAGCATTTAATGTTACACACTAAACTGGTATGCTGACTACTCACTTGTGGCAATACACCACCAAGATTTATGACAGGGGTTCCCAACCTTTTTGCGCCATGAGCTGGAACACTTCCCCCGGATGTGGTTCCTCCCACTGTAAAGGTAAAGGTCACCTTTGCTCGAAAGCCAGTCATATCCGACACTGGGGTTCAGTGCTCATCTCTGTTTGAAGCTGAAGACACTGTCTGCGTTTGCAGACATTTCCATGGACATGTGGCAGGCATGCCTAAACACTGAAGTACATGGAATGCTGTTTACCTTCCTACCAAAGTGGTCCCTATTTATCTACTTGCAATTTCTTGCTTTCGAACTGCTAAGTTGGCAGGAGCTGGGACAGAGACAGGTGCTCATTCCATCATGCAGTTCTCAGGTTTTGAACTGCTGATCTTCCGCCTCCCAGTCAGCCTTAACTATTTGAAATGCTGCTGTAAAATTTTTAATTTAATTTAATTTAATAGTCATATTTATATATGCCGCTCACTCAGGCAGAACCCAACTCAGTGCGGCATTACAACAAGTTCTAAAAACACATAAAAACACTTTAAAAGACCCATATCCCACCCACTTTAAAAGACCCATATCCCACCCACCCATCCCACCCACTATAAAAAGAAGAAGAGAGAGTTCTTAGTTGTTTACATAAGCCAGCAGGCAGGGACCGTGTTCCCATTCGGGCCCCACACCTGCCCTGCCAGCCAGGTCTTCAATCCTTTCCTGAAGGGCAGCAATTCTCTTTGAAGTCTTAGATCTGTTGGCAGGAGGTTCCAGAGGGTTGGTGCGGACATGGAGAAGGCCCTCCTTCGGGTGCTGGATAGATGTGCACCCCTAGTTGATGGCACCATCAGAGAGCCCCCTCCGGTCCACTCTGGTTGGACGGGCAGACACTCTTGGGACGATGCAGTCTCTAAGGTATCCTGGCCCACTGCCATATAGGGCTTTAAAGGTCAAAACCAGCACCTTGAATTGCACCCGGAGACAAACTGGTAACCAGTGCAGCTCCCGAAGTAGCAGTGAGGCGCGGGCATATTGTCCGCATCCCATCACCACCCGGGCTGCTGCATTCTGGACCAGCTGCAGCCTCCGAATGGTCGTCAAGGGCAGCCCCATGTAGAGTGCATTACAATAATCTAGTTGGAAGTGACCGGAGCGTGGGTGACCATAAGCAAGGAACTCCGGTCCAGGAGCGTGCGCAACTGGCAAATCACCCGAAGTTGGGCAAAAGCCCTCCTGGCCACAGCCGCTACCTGTTCTTCTAGCAGCAGCCGCGAGTCCAGAAGGACCCCCAAGTTGCGCACTGGGTCTGTCTGGGGCAAAACAGCCCCATCCAGTACCAAAGATGGTAGCTCCCTGGATAACATGGGGCCCCTTATCCATAGCCACTCTGTCTTCCTGGAATTCAGCCGAAGCCCATTGGCCCCCATCCAGACCCCAATGGTCTCCAGGCATCCGGATAGGATTTCAACGGCATCACTGGAGTCCCCACGGGCCAAGATGTACAACTGAGTGTCATCCGCGTACTGATGGTACCGCACCCCGTGGGAACGAATGATCTCACCCAGTGGCTTCATGTAGATGCTAAATAGGAGAGGAGAGAGCACCGAGCCCTGAGGCACCCCATACTTGAGGAGCTTAGGGCTGGACTTCTCACTCTCCAACCACAGAAGCAGAAAATGAGTTTACGACAGCCACGGATGCATTTATGGCAGCGTTTACGGCAGGCGGTACACATTTTACAGCTGTTGTAAACGTGTCCACTTTCGGTTGTGGGGAGGGTGGTGGTGGGCGACATGAAATGGTGCTATGGGCCGGGTCCATCCCACGGGCTGTAGGTTGGCAACCCCTGGTTTATGAAAACTGTTATATCAATATAAAAGCAAAACAGGATTCCAGCCTTTCTACAAATGTGATCCAATTCTGAGCCACAACAATTTACTGCTCCTCAATGCTAACTGATGAAAAGAAGCACTTCCCTTAAAACCCAGCACCAAAAATAAAGGTAGTAGAGCTGAGGAAAGAACCTATGCACTGAACAAAAACCTCTGAAAGTCCTTGATTCGTGACCTGGAGGTTCTTTCCTGTTCTATTTGAAAAGCAGCCAATGTTTATGTTGTTCTGCTTCTGTATATATATCCTGATTCTGAAAAAATTATATTGCATAACTTTATGTAGAAATGGTTTCTTGCAATAATAATAATAATAATAATAATAATAATAATAATAATAATAATAATAATAATAATAATAATAATAATAATAATAAACTTTGATTAAAATCTATGCTAGCAATTCTACAAAGTGTTAGCTCAAACTAGTTTCAACCAATGGGCCAACAGCTACTATATTCCAAAAACGTTAGTTTGCCTCAGTGGTTGAAATTCAATATTAAATTGTAACTAAAGTAGGCCAACTGAATCAATGGAACTTAGAGATGACTCACCAAATCCCCACTGATTTAATATTGCTGTACTAGCTGCAACTTACTACTGAATTTCAGACAGCATTTTGGGAAAATTAAAGAGGAAAATAAAAGTTACCAAAAAAGACACACAGGCACACAAATGAAAATGCTGGAAAATTGCCACCTGAACAATGAGTGTGCCTGAAAGAACAAACCTAACAGATCAGCACATAAACCTAAGAGCCCTGGTTAAAAGCCCAATCACACACATGTTTATAAATGTTTGAGGTGGTAGTCTGTGCAAGCATATCAGAGACTAAACAAAACAGAAAAAAAATGCCAAAAAATGTGGTGGCATTTTAAAGACTAACTCCTGTATTTAAATGAGAGCTTTCGTGGACCAAATCCACGATTTGGATTTGGTCTAATGAAATGGATTTGGTCCACGAAAGCTCACATTTAAATACAGGAGATAGTCTTTAAGGTGGATTTGGATATAAGGTGCCACAACATTTTCTCTCTCTCTCTCTCTCTCTCTGCTATTTTATTTTGTTTACTCTCTGATATAATTAGAGATGTATTCCAGTGGCTCCTACTCTCTACAGGGAATCCTCTACTCCTGAGGATAACAATTAAGAGATATAAATATGAAAACACATTACTTGCTCACAATCCAAAATTCAGAGAAAGTGAATTAGTAGATTATGCTGAAGTCAGAACATATGAAAAAACATTCCCTCCAAAGTTGCTACACAATAAGGCAGGGAGAAACAATAATGGGACAAGGACAGAACTGGCAGGATGATCTGATGTCATTAGCTGCCAGTAATCCACTCATTATTCAGGCAAATGCCTCAGCAAAGCTTCTACTGAAACACAGTAGGACGTCATCTACAGCTCTGGAAACCAAAAAAGCCTCTAAAACATAGAATCTGGGTTGTGCTATTACGCTCACACGGCTCCAATGTCGCCTTTTAATCCTCTTATCTGCTAAAAGACAGGCAAGGCACAGCATGCAAAGTACACTAACTGACCTTGAGCTATATTTTTTTAGTATGGATTCCAAGAGGTTGATCAGTTCTTCAGAGTTGATGAACTTTTGAGAACTGAGACTGTACATTTTTTCATAGAAGTCAGCAATGTCCATCCGTGCTTGAACAAAAAAGCAGAGCTGCTCAGACAGGTGAGAAAGCAGTTCTTCCAGATGGGGGGCTGTTCCTCCCACAGCATTTCGACCCGTCGCCACCACTTTCTTCAGTTCATTGTGCAGCGAAGTGTATATAGTCCGTATAGAGTCCTTTCGGCTGAAGAACGACTGCCCACCTGTTGAGTTTAAAAGAGAAAAAGTGTGTATTGGTCAGGTGACATGCTGAGTAACAAGCCACAGTACTATGCCATCTGCATTACAGGTGAAATTCGGAAAATTAGAATATCGTGCAAATGTTCATTCAGTTATGCAACTTAAAAGGTGAAACAAATGTATGAGATAGACTCATTACATGCAAAGCGAGATAGTTCAAGCCTTACTTTGCTATTATATTGATGCTTATGGCTTACAGTTCATGAAAACCCCAACCCCATCCCCAATCTCATATACCCCATAATCATCACATAATCTCATGTACGCTGTACGACATGATCATCACAAGTATAACAAATTAAGGCATGACATCTCTCGCTTTGCATGTAGTGAGTCCATCTCATATATTTGTTTCAGCTTTTAAGTGAAATGAATGAACATTTGCACAATATTCTAATTTTCCGAGTTTCACCTGTATTTCATTTGTTTTCAATCTACAAACTCAGGAGTAATTTTTATTATCAAAAGCAGATTTCATTACTGCCTAATAACCACTTGCATTCCAGCAAATTAAGATAAATTTACTCCAAATTAATTTTTCATCATAAACTTTCTTCCACTTCACTGCATTGCGCATCCCAGGATGAATTTTAGCTGTTCCAGTAAGAATATCTGTAACCTAGAAGCAACCCTATCCCTAGGAGAGCGAGACAAATATCATTATGAAATATTAATAACTCTAGTGTTATTAATAACACTTGACTTTAAGATGTGCTTCTGGATGGAGCAAAACATGAAACGCTAACTTTTAAAAGCGACACTGAAATACAAATTGCACAGTCATGCATATACTAAATCCTGATTGCTAAATAACATCCAAGGAGAATAGCCTTATACACTCAACGTACTTAAAAACACACCAACATTTTCAATTATTTAAAATATGTAAAGCCTAAATGCACAAACATGGAATTTCCCCAAGAGCCCTACTCCATCACAGGAGATCACCAAGAATCACTGCAGGGGAAACAGCAGAGTAAAGAAATCAGAAGCAGAATACAAAGCACTTGAAGACAGCATACTCTGGCAGTCATTCCTCCTTCTAGATCAGTGATGGCAAACCTTTTAGAGACTGAGTGCCCATGTTCAACAGGCTGCTGTCTGGGCTACAGAGGGGTGGGGGCAAACTCTGTGTTGGGGCAAGGGAGGAAGTCCTCCCATTGGGCTGTCGGGCAGAGAGGTGGCGTGAACTCTGTGCTGGGACGATGCCGTGCGTGCCCACAGAGAGAGAGCTCCGAGTGCCCCATCAGGCACACGTACCACAGATTTGCTACCACTATTCTAGATCCATGATGGCAAACTTCAATTCCCAGAAGCCCAAGTCCCTGTGAATCCACACAAATGGGTTTATTGGACTGAAGTTCATGAACAGCTGGAATGCCAAGGTTCACCATCCCTGTTCTAGATGGATGCAGCTGTTAGCAGCACCCACTTGTACACAGAACATAAAAAAGAAAATACAAGAGAAAATATTGGGTTTCAATATTTTACCAAGCAAATCAAAGAGGAAGAGCAAAGATACATAGATTCTAAAATCAATAAATAGTTCAAATATTTAGAAAGAATTACATATATGTTATTTCAAATGATTAAATAAAAGAATAAAACAGGTTAAGAACAACAAAATACTGATCATCCCGGCTTTTAAAAGCCAACTCAGACAGCCAGTCACTGCCTGAAAGGAAAACCCTTCATCTGCTTGTGGAAGGTCAAGAAAGATAGAGGGTATTCCAGAGTCTGGCAGCAGTGAAAGAGAAGGCCTTTTACCCTGTGAAGGTGGTCTGATGGAAAGAAAGGCCCCTCTGATGATCTCTAAACCTGAACTGGCTCATAAATAGAAATAGCTTTTAAGATAGCTCAGACCCAATTATAGGATAAAACCAGCACCTTCAATTGTGATGGAAATGGATCAGCAGCTAGTGAAGCTGCTGCAACAGTGGGGTTATGTGATCCCTGTAACCAGCCCCAGTTAAAAATCTGTGGTCTTTTGGACTCACTGGAGTTTCCAAGCACTTCTTTCCAAAGGCAGCCCCACATACAGCATGTTACAGTAATCCAGCTGGGATGTAACGAAGGCAGCGTTTCCCAAACTATGTTCCACAGAACACTATTGGACTTCAATTCCCAGAAGCCTAAATCAGTACACTGGCTCATCAGTGCTTTGGGGAATTGACTTAGGCTTCTGGGAATTGAAGTTCAAAAACCAAAAGTTTGAGAAATGCTGAATTAAGGCATGCATCACTGTGGCCTGATCAGACCTCTCCAGGAATGGGCACAGCTGCTGCACTAATTTTAACTAGGCAAAGGCACTCCTGGCCACCCCCAAAACCTGAGCATCCAGGCTCAAAGATGCATCCAAGACGCACACCTAAACTGCACACCAGTCTTTTCAGAGGGACAGTAACCACACCCAGCACAGGCTGACTCTATTCCTACTGATAACTCCCTCGTCTCTCTCTTCTGATTCATCAATCTTTCCTTTCCTTTGGTCACTTAGCTGCCACAGTGCTAGGACAGCAAGCCTTTAAAAGAAAGAAAAAAGAAACAAAGTGGGAAATGAAGAGGAAAATAACCAGACCCAAGTACCAAGGGGAGAAGATAATCCAAATGACATCTAATTTCCCCATGCCTGGCCTGTCTCATTGCTGTTGTACCAAGGTGCAATAGCTACAAACAGAATAGCTGCAACCCCACCTCCTTCAACACTGGCACAAACTATAAGCACACTGTCTGAAATGATGCAAACTCTATCAGTTCCAACAAAGAAGCCTCAATAGCAGAAGGGGGCGGGGGACAATTATGGATTAGGGAGGGAAAATAATTGGAATTCACTGGTATTTTATGTAGTCAAAGGGAAACAATTAAAATCCAACAATCCTAATTCTAGATGTTTTCCACACATTATTTGTCAATGTAAGGTAAAGGACTCCCTTGCTCAAAAGACAGTTGTATCTGACTCTAGGGTATGGTGCTCATCTGTTTATAGGCAAAGAGCCAGTGCTACCTGCATCTGCAGACATTTCCATAGTCATGTGGCAGGCATGACTAGACACCAGAGTACACGGAACGTTGTTTACCTTCCCACAAAAATGGTACCTATTGATCCATTCGCAATTTCTTGCTTTCAAGCTGCTAGGTTGGCAGAAGCTGGGACGGATGACGTGAGCTCACTCTGTCATTCAGCACTCGGGTCTCGAACTGCTGACCTGCCGACCTTCATAAGAACAGCCTTGTTGGAACAGGCCATAGCGCATTCCAGTCCAGCATTCTGTCTCACACAGTGGCTCACCATTTGCTTCAGGGTATTATTCCCAAGCAGATGCCTTCACCTGCTTAGGATTCCCTGGAAATGGCATTGAGAGATATCCTGCCTCTCTTTCCAACCCAGAGGTTGTCCTTAGGTATCCAGAATTATGCCCAGTCATTGAGTTCAGCATCTTAACCACTAAGCCATTGCTGCCCATAACTTGTCAATGTAGCCACACCCTAAGCCTAGCAGATCTGAATAGAAGACCTCCTCGTTCTGTACCTTCCCATTTGCCATTAGATATTGTGCAAAAAAACAACCACCCTTAAAAGATGTACTGCTTGTGATCAAGCTGGCATATCTTTTAACACAGAAGACGATTGCCTTGTTAGCAAATATCCCTTTGAGATGGCCTCAGCTCTAGGGCAGAGATTTATTTGTGAAGGAATCCCACAGCTGAACCATACACACACCCCGTGGGAAGCCCAGACTTCAAGGAGGGAAGGAGGAGGCCAAACAATTTCACCACCTGAGGACAGGTTAAAAAAAAAAGTCGCCCTTGCTCAAAAGCCAGTCGTATCCGACTTGAGGGTTCAGTGTTCCTCTCCGTTTATAGCCAAAGAGCCAAGTGCTGTCTGGCGTCTGCAGATGATCCCATGGTCATGCGGCAGGCATGACTAGACAGTGCACGGAACGCTGTTTGCCTTCCCGCCCAAGCGGTACCTAGTTATCTACTTGCAATTTCTTGCTTTCAAACTGCGTGGTGTGTGTGTGTGTGTCTCTCTCTCTATCACTCGCACGCACGCACGCACGCACGCACGCACACACACACACCACACACACAGTGCGAGCTCAGCCCCCAAAGTAGCAGGGGTGGTGGTGGTGTTGTAGAAACGCGGCACGGAGGTCTGTCGGGGAAAGGGAAGGCAGGTACCTAGTTTCTGTCCCAGGAAGGCCATGCTGTGATAGGCCTTCTCGGCGGCGGCCAGGTGGGCCAGCCCGGCCAGCATGGAGAGCCAACTGGCGCCAGCGCTCTTGTTGGCCTCCCGCTCCTTCTCCACATTGTCCTTGGCCTTGTCGTAGGAGAAGATGCCCAGGAGCGAGAAGAAGGTCTCCAGCACCGCCTGCTCCACCGGCACCGGCGCGCCCAGCGGGATCGACTCCCCCATTCGGCCGCCGGGTGGCTTTGCGCGCCCGCCCCCGGCCGCCGACCGCCCGACGCCTACACACATACACACGGCAATCACGTGACAATGAGGGAGGCGGGAGCCATAACACTCTGAAGCTCCGCCCCTTCCCACTTAGGAGCCAATCGGAAGGGGTTACGCAAGGTGAGGGCGGGCTCAGCATACCCACGTGACTCTTCCCACTGGAGGAAAGAAGAGCCTAATGCCACGCCCTCTTTTCAGAAAAAGAGTTCTGGCGGTTCAGGTCAAAGGCTTCCGCTTAAGTATTGCGAGGACTGCCGTGGTGGCTTACTGGCTAAGAGACAGGTCAGCAGTTCGAGACCCACGGGCTGCGCGACGGAGTGAGCTCCCGTCTCTGTCCCAGCTCCTGCCAACCTTACCTAGTAAAGGTAAAGGTTCCCCTTGCTCGAAAGCCAGTCGTATCCGACTCTAGGGTGCAGTGCTCATCTCTGTTTCAAAGCCGAAGAGCCAGCGCTGTCTGCTGCTGCAGACGTTTCTGTGGTCATGTGGCAGGCATGACTAGACACCGAAGCGCACGGAGTGCTGTTTCCTTCCCACCGAAATGGTCCCTATTTATCTACTTGCAATGTCTTGCTTTCGAACTGCTAGGTTGGCAGGAGCTGGGACAAAGACGGGAGCTCATTCCGTCCTGCAGTACTCGGGAATCGAACTGCTGACCTTCCGCCTCCCAGTCAGCGTCTTAGCCACTTGAGCCACTGCAGTCCTTACCTAGCAGGCAAAGAATAATAAGACTGCTGTCCAACTGGCCAGGGACTGTGGCAGTGGCTCATGGGGCTAAGACGCTGACTGGGAGGTGGAAGGTCAGCAGTTCGATTCACTGAAACGTCTGCAGAAGCAGACAACACTGGCTCTTCGGCTTTGAAACAGAGATGAGCACTGAACCTTAGGGCCGGATACGACTGGCTTTTGAGCAACTGAGATTGATGGTGAACATTTAAACAGCAGCTGCCAACCTAGGAGTTTGAAAGCAAGAAATTGCAAGTAGATAAGTAGGTACCGCTTCGGTGGAAAAGGTAACAGTGTTCCATGAGCTCCGGTGTTTAGTCATGCCTGCCACAGGAACGTCTGCAGATGCAGGCTCTTTGGTTGTAAACGGAGATGAACACCGTACTCTAGAGTCGGACACAACCGGCTTTCAAGCAAGGTAGACCTTTACCTATATAATTATATATCGGCGATATTGCCCAAAATTGAAATGGAAAGATTCAATCTAACAGAGGCTCAATTGGAATGCATACCCAAAAGGAAAAAGGGCACTGCCAGGTCCAAGAGGACTCCGATGTGGCTTACAGGAGCTGTTCAGGAAGTGATCAAGAGCAAGAAAAGCTCATTTAGAAGATGGAAGGCTTGTCCGAATGAGGACAGCAGGCAGAAACATAAATTCTGGCAGAACAAATGCAAGGCAACAATCAGGAAAGCAAAGCAAGACTTTGAGGAGCGTATAGCTAAAAATACTCAGAGAAATAACAAAGACTTCTTTAAGTACATTAGAAGTAAGAACCCAACTAGGAAGGCCATTGGACCATTAGATGACAATGGAAGGCAAGGGGTTATTAAAGAGGAAACAGAGATTGCAGAGAGACTCAATGAATTCTTTGCTTCAGTATTCACTGAAGAAGACAGAGGCCACATGCCCAAAACAGAGCCTATCTTCGTAGGGAGGGAAAGCGAAGAATTAAGCCAGATAGAAATAACCAGGGAGGAGGTCCTTGCATGTCTTGTTAAACTAAACACTAACAAATCACCAGGACCAGATGGCATCCATCCACGAGTTCTCAGGGAACTTAAAGATGAAATTGCTGATCTCCTAGCCAAAATATATAATCTTTCCCTCAAATCAGGCTTTGTGCCTGATGACTGGAAGGTAGCGAATGTAACACCAATTTTCAAAAAAGGATCCAGGGGTGATCCAGGAAATTACCGACCTGTCAGCTTGACGTGTCCCAGGTAAAGTGATGGAAACCATCCTAAAAGATAGAATTAATAGGCGCTGCTAAAGGAGAGCCAACATGGCTTTTGCAAGGGCAAATCATGGCTCACTAATCTGTTGGAATTTTTTGAGAGTGTCAACAAGCATGTGGATAAGGGGGATCCAGTTGACATTGTTTATCTGGACTTTCAGAAGGCTTTTGACAAGGTCCCACACCAAAGGCTCTTGAATAAACTTACCAGTCATGGAATAAAGGGACAGGTCTTGTCCTGGATCAGCAACTGGCTAAGGGACAGGAAACAGAGGGTAGCACTAAATGGACACTTCTCCAAGTGGAGGGATGTAAAGAGTGGGGTCCCCCAAGGTTCAGTACTGGGATCCCTGCTTTTCAACCTCTTCATAAATGATCTAGAGGTAGGAGTAAAAAGCAAGGTAGCCAAATTTGCTGACGACACTAAATTATACAGGGTAGTGAAAACTGTGAGAGATTGTGAGGAGCTCCAGAGGGATCTCTCGACACTGGGGGAGTGGGCAAAACAGTGGCAAATGAGTTTCAACATTAGTAAGTGCAGAGTGATGCATGTTGGGGCAAAGAACCCCAATTACATTTATAAACTGATGGGGTCTGAACTCTCTGCGACAAACCAGGAAAGGGACCTTGGTGTCCTGGTGGACAACTCAATGAAGGTGTCAACCCAGTGTGCCTCAGCAGTGAAAAAAGCAAACTCAATGCTAGGGATCATTAGGAAGGGTATAGAAAATAAGTCAGCAAGTGTCATTTTGCCTCTTTATAAATCTATGGTGAGGCCCCATCTGGAATATTGTGTACAGTTCTGGTCGCCATACCTCCAGAAGGATATTATGGAGCTGGAAAAAGTGCAGAGGAGGGCAACCAGAATGATTAGGGGACTGGAACACCTTCCTTACCATCTGAGGCTGCAACGGTTGGGCCTCTTCACTCTTGAACGACGACGTCTAAGAGGTGACCTGATTGAAGTTTATAAAATCATGCACGGTGTGGACGAAGTAGATAAGGAAAAACTGTTTTCCCTATTGCACAACACTAGAACTAGGGGACACTCCATGAAACTTTTGGGTACTAGTTCTCAAACAAATAAGAGAAAGTACTTTTTCACCCAGAGGATTACTGGTCTATGGAACTCCCTGCCAGAAGAAGTGGTGACAGCTGTCAGTCTTGACAGCTTTAAGAAAGGATTAGACAAGTTCATGGAGGACAAGAGTATCAATGGCTATAATTATGGATACTTAAGGACAACCTCCAGGTTGGAGAGATAGGCAGGATATCTCTCAATATCATTTCCAGGGAATCCTAAGCAGGTGAAGGCATCTGCTTGGGAATACCCTGAAGGAAATGGTGAGCCACTGTGTGAGACAGAATGCTGGACTGGATGGGCTGTGGCCTGTTCCAGCAAGGCTGTTCTTATGAGTGCCTAAGTGTAAGAGTATTCACGCTCAAGTAAGGGCGGCTGCTTTTTCCATGTCTAGGCCAGACGTGAAACTGCCAAAATGAAGGCACCGTTTGGCCAGTTCATTCTGCAGTTCCTTTTGCCTGACCTAGTGTGAGAAAGATTAAGACAGCAACACAAAGTTTGTTACTAGGGTACACCTGATTGTGGTTCAAAAATACCACTATCTTCAAGGAGGCTTTCTGTGTATCCCCTAAGGGCTGCTGGCCGACAACTCACACATACTTCTTCCGCGTTTAGGCCAGTTGTGAAACTGCCAAAATGAAGGCACCTTTTGGTGAGTTCATTCTGCAGTTTCTTTCGGCTGACCTAGTGTAGTGTAAATGGGGAGAGACAGATTCTTGCTCATTTGCTGGTCTGCTGATTATTGCCAGAAACATGTACCGATGAAGATTTAATTTTGGCCAACAACAAAGCCAAGAAAGTGGCTTCGCTTTGGCAGGTCAAATTTTGATTTGGACACGGAAGCGTCAATCAGATGCCCTCTTGCCTCCATGTTCACTCCAGGCAGTCATGTTGTCTTTTCAAGCCCAGTTCTGTTCCCGAGAAATCCAATCAAATTATAAATGATGCTTGAGCAAGACTGAAGATTGTAGGGGAACACATAACTGCATGACCAATCCAGAAACAGCTCTTGCCAAATTTTGGTCCCGAAGTGTTGATGAGCTTCCATTGTCAAGTCCAGAACGATACCCTTTAACTGAGTGGTGCCTTTTCAGATGAAGTCTGAAAACACTACAAGGAGTGATCAGGCTACCCAGTTTGGGTCTTCTCCCAGGAGCCTACATTGGGATCTAACTCTTAATACACAAACCACTGAGCTATCCAGCCAAAGGTCAGGTGATAGAAAGGTTTGGAAATATTTCAATCTATAAATCTTTACAAAATTGAAGAGGGCATCACTCTTTTGTGGTTCCCACCTAAGAATGCATGGACAAATACTATGCATTTTCTAAACTGGATTTAGCCAGAATCAAAGTACTTTGTAAAACAGTGTTATCTATCCACCAACTCTATAGGTAACCTTGCACATGACAACCACCATATTGTAGGGTGCATTAGGTTATGGTAATGATGTAGAGATAAGCTAGCCAGAACCATCCCTATTGTTAGGCAAATGAAGCAATAAATTGTTTTGTTTTAATCTACATTTCTCTGAATTAAGTTCTACTCACTATGCTTGCTGCATTCCCAATCTTTGGTTTTTGGACTTCAATTTTCAGAAGCCTAAGTCAATTCCCCAAAACACGTCAGCCAACAGACTGTCTTAGGCTTCTGGGAATTAAAGTCCACCAGTGTTCCACGGAACAGTTTGGGAAATGCTGTGCTAGGCAAACACAAGGTATATACATAACTGCACTGTAAATCTCGTCAATCCACAGGATCATATCAATATTTTAAAAATCCAGCAGCTAGTAATGTGGTAAACATGTTTTTATGCACAAACTGCATAAACTAAATGTGTCTACCATATGAATAACTGAACAAATTTAAGAATTGCTTTGTAAGCATGACCAGCAATTCAGGGTTGCAAATACTGTAAATATATGCCTCTTTAATTTCCACATATGCAGAGGACACCCCAATTTGATTTCTCTTGTAACCTCAAAGGAAACTGACTCATTAAGGAATAGAGAAAGCTATGGCTATGGTTTAAATCCCGACGCATAATATTTTAAATAATACTCATGTGTAGCTGCTCAGTCAAGATTTAGTCAGGCAACACCTCCAAAGTTCCAGTAATTCAAATGCCTAGTAGTCTAATTGCAATTTAAGATGCAATTAAAGTAAACCCACTGGAATTAACACAATTTATAAAGCCATTGATTTAGCAAGTGCCCACTGATTCAGGAGACTTACAAAGCAACAGGATTTCAGATGCTTGTATGGCAGGAGTTCTCTACCTTTTTAATCCAGGGGCCAGGTAACTCTCCCTCAGACAGCTTCGGAGGCCAGAGAGCCATTTTGCCCTTCCTCCACCGCATGGCCCTTCCTGGTGTGGTGTAGGCGGTGGCTGGCCACATAAAATGGTGCCGCAGGCCACAGGTTGAGAATCCCTGCTGTACGGATATATGCTTTTATGTTACTGATAATGAAGTACTTTGAGAGCATGTTTGTAATGGAGAGTGGCATAGAAATGCTTAAATTAATAAGTTTATGTACTCAATCTAAAGATCTGCTCACAAAACAGAACACACTCTGCAGATCTTGGCTCTTAATTACCTATGCACAGACAAAAGGAAGATAAGTCTGAGGAAAGAAAGACTACCAGGGTGATGAAAGAATGCAGTACGAACTGGCAATTCTGTATGTTTAATATTCCTGCAAGGTTGGTAAAATTACATTTCTAAAGAACAAAAAGAAAAAACATAAAACAAAACAACAGATGTTGAAGATTTTTTTTATTGGAACCCAGAGCACACAAACTATAACTGAATTTAGAAGAAAGTATTTGGTCTCTTGGTGGTGAAACGTGGTTTATGCTGGCGACGCAGAACTCTATGTGGCAGAGGGAACTTAATTTTGGAATCCTGTTAAAAAAAGAAGTTTAGTTATCACTGAATTTATTTCAATCACACTCTTTACTTAAAAGAAAATGAAGGTGAATCCTTTAGGGGAAAACTATAGCTACACAGTATATGATATTTATTTACTGAAATTTAACACAGTATTAAAAAAGATTTTCTTTTGATAAATTATTGTGCTAATTTTACAGTAATGACTTTTTCTACCATGTTGAAAAACACTTCAGTATTTATTTTCTCCATTGTAGGAACTGGAGGGCCAAAACATTAAATTTGAAACAAAGATTTTTCAAATTATTCTAATTTAATGTTTTCTTAGATATAATTATAATGAAGAAAAGTATGCCATTCTCAGTCTACTAAAATTATTTTTTCCTTATTATATTGGGAGTAAACTGTCACCTTTGTGGAGATAAAAATAAAGGTTTTGCTTTGCTTACGTGGAACTGTTTCACAGCTGGTCTGCGGCACTTGCTAGCAGCAATCTCTTCCACTTTCATGATCTGAATCGAGTGAGCACGGGCCCTGTGACGGGCTCCCATATCACGATCTGCAATTTGCAAGATAATTGTTTACTATTTTAAAGAAAGAAACCAAGACAGTATGACAAGCATATTTTTCTGTAGAACCTTCATTTTCACTTTCAAAAACACTTCAGCTCTTGAAAGGCGACAAGGTGCATTTAATATCTGCACACATGACAAGAACATTTTATTTTGAACAATGCTCTTTGGGTTTGTATGCAGTTAGTTTTCAGCACAAGCAACCATTCATGATTATTCTGTTATATAAACAGATATTTCACAACCACCAAAATATTAAGCAGATAAAAAATATAACCATAAAAGCTGATTCAACCACACTTATTTGGCAAAGCTCAGTGACATAAAAATGCTGAACGCTACCATTCTTTCTGAACCAGGTAAGCATGAGATAAAAGGCATCCTACATTTTAGCATTCACAGAAAATTAACCACAAAATGAGCCTATTTATCTAGACTTTATTTGAGAGTCAGATGCCATTGTCCGGTAGGGGCTTTGTGCAGTTGAAATTGTAGTTAGTAATGAAATCCTAGACATAAATATTCAGACTACTGTGATAAATTATATGAAAGTGGAGTGACTTAAAGATTTATTCAGTTAACACAGATGCCTTTTCTTCTTCGATTCACAATAATTTCTCAAATAACAAATTGTTATATTTATATCATACTAATTCTGGAAATAGCTCACCAATATCTGACAACTGTATCATGCTAAATCTTTTTAAGAAAAAAAAATCCTTTTACACCACTACGCAAAAGCTAAAGTGTTTTTATTTCAGAATCATGAATGTGAAACTATATTTCAACTACTTTTTACGATCATGGAATAAAATTCAGGAAATAATTCATCATGTTAACTGATGTATGATTCAAAAAATTTCAACCACACTTAAAGAACTAAAATCTAAAACATTCCCATTTTATAAATGATGTTCATGTTATATATGGCTATTTATTTAAACAACAGCCAGAAGAATAGGAACAGGAAAGATGAAATCGACAGGAAAAACATAACTCAGATTCCGCCATGTGATTTGAAAACAATACTTCATCGTAAAGGCTACTGCTGATTACAATGGAAGAGGAAATCTACAATACAGACAGTAATATTTTTCAAGAAGATATTTGTTCATCAAGCAGCAATGCAGTATTCTGAATGATATCGACTTACAGCACTGTGTAACAGCTCCAGCAGTTGTCAGATCACGATACTCCCTATACATGTTGTGAGTTCCACTGCGAGAATCATAGCGTAGCCAGATGCCAAAGTTTTTCACCTTCAGTGGAGACTTCTCAAAAACCTACGGGTTACAGCAATATATCAAAAAAGTAACAAATTACAAATTGAGTTTCTATGCAACAAATTAATCAAAATACATATTGTATATCATGGTTTTCTTACTAAAGATTAACTGTTAATAGAACAATGTGGATCATTTTTTTTACAAAAATTAAAAATTGCAACATTTTTCAATTTCTTCTTTCCCTATTCTTCTTACCAGATAAAGCTTTCTCAACCCTTTTATGTTATGCTAAATAGAATTAAGAGTGCTAATTTATTCCACTACTTTAAGTATATCCACTGAAAGGAAAATTGTATGGAAGCAATTTACTAACTCAATCCCTCTCCCCCACCCAAACACTGGATCAAATAGATAACCATTTATATGGATCAAAACAGGATCCATTTAAAGAGCAAATAATCATAAGTCCAACTATGTTCCAAACAAACTTACACGGTAGTTTAGCACAGTAAAATAGGAGATCACCTACTTCTTCCAAAGCCCTTTTGGACTATGTCAGGCAGTACAGTTGTACGTGATACTCTGCCCATCTTTTCTCCTAGCAGATGACTAGGGGAGGGAGCAAGGATTACTCTGCTTGTATTCTATATAGCAGAGACCAACCAGATGCCTCTACAAACATGATATAAAAGTCCCCCACTAGATTTAAAACTGACAGCCCCAGCACCTCTTGAACTTACGTATGTTCTGAACGCGTAAATCCTCATATGTGAGCCGCATATAGCTGTAAATATGGGACTATCTAGTCACTTTAATAACTGCAAAGCTAAGGAGTTTAAAATTAAAGGCTATTAATTTTTATAGGATCATACCTGTCCACAATACACAATTTCCCCAGAAGATTTCTTCATCTTCTTCAGCTGAGAAACAAAGTACCAGAAACGGGACTTTGCAACCACATGATTAGGAGCAAAGATGCGCATACGATACAGAGGTGGTGTTGGACACTTTGGAGTTGGAAGACATCTCCCAACCACCTTGTATTCCCTCAGCTAAAAATAAGAAAAAGCATAAGAAAATCAAATTTTCTATTAGAATCCAAATGATTTTATTTGCATGACTAAAAAAAGCTCTATTTCAAATTACTCCCGTCCACAATTTATACTACACCATAACAATTCAATCTTGTGAGAGTAGGTAGGATGTGTTTATACAGAACTTGACTTCCAAACTTTAGAGCTAAGTTATGGTTTAATACTTATAATGTATTGGTTTTTTAACTATTTGCATTTTAATTATAAAATGTTTTGCAACCAGTTCTGGTAGAAATGTAAGTTTTAAAACAACCAACCAAATAATAATCAAAACATTACATATCCTTCCAATGCAGCCATAACTGATTTTGTTTTAGGTACAGTACCATGCAAAAGTCTTAGGCCACAACCAGTTGGTTTGAGGAAAATTCAACAAGTGATTTTGGGGGGGGGGGGGGGGGGCAATAACTCTACGTCTGTGCCATTCAGACACACCAAAATTTCACCACGCTTTGAAAGGGTTGAGAGGAGCATCTTCTGCTGACTGTTCTCTCAACCGTCTCCAAGCTTGGTGAAATTTGGAGTTAGGATATCCCTGTTATGACTCCCATCACTCACCGTGCAAGTCTTAGGAGGTGGCCTAAGACTTTTACACAGTACTGTAAGGGGTATATTCACTTTACAAAAACTGAGCAAGGCATCCTCAGCAACACCTTTCTCAAACTCTCACAGGGTATAAAGCCACTCCCCTATCAGAGGAATGTTTGAAATACTGTATTAGCATCTAAGTATAAAATAGATACTTATTGTGTGGGGACTGGAACACAAATGATCTTTTTAATTTTTGAAGTGGTAGCCGTGTTAGTATGTGTAAGCATATTAGAGAGTAAACAAAACAATCAAAAGCTATGACACCTTAAAGACTAACTGATATATTTTCAAGTTAATTTTTGTGGATCGAATCCACTTCGTCACACACGAGACTTCATGGCATCAATTTATACACATCAGGTACAGAGGCACACCACAATTGGCTAGCATAGCAGATAGGTTTAGAAATCAGTTTTGCTTTTTATAGCCAGTAATAACAGAAGATCCCTGATTGGTTCATGGTGTGCCTCTGTACCTGATGCGATGTGTATAAATTTATACCATGAAACCTCACTCCTACGTCTGACCAAATAGACTTGACCCACGAAAGCTAACATGAAAATGTAGCAGTTAGTCTTTAAGGTGCCACAACTTTACTTTCTGATCTTTTTAATGTCTTTCCAGAAATAATACCGTCAGACATCCCTAAAAAATCCCCCTTGCACTTAGTTCTCCAGATATTGATTTATTTAACTGCCAATTATATACTGCTATTAGATTTAAATATTTGTCATTCTTACGGGGGAGGGGGGAACAGTTTTTTGGGATTCCAATTACAAACTGTCTTATTTACTCTTGGGTTCTAATATGCACACTGTACATAGAACTGCCAAGTTTATAATTAAGGCAACAGCTATTAGAACCCAATATATCAATCAAATAGGGATATCTTGCAAGGGAGATTTATTTGCTTGATTATGGATATGTCTTATATGAATTGTATTAATGTATTCTCCCCAGCCCAATTTCTTTTGAAACTAGCCTAGGTATGTATTCTTCCCCTCAGTGGATGAAATGCCACTGGAAACAATCACATTGGGCCCAACGGTTATGGAGGCAGAAAAGGCCATGCCAGATGGACTGGCTGTGAAGGTGCACCTTGTCCATATTCTCAAGGCTGCGACAGTCCTTTGCAGTCCCAGTGTTAAATCTTGCATGTCTCATTTCATGTGTGCTACAGGAAATGGCTCCGTGATCATAATGTGTGGGTCACTTCATGCCAAGCTGGGATCCACCTTAAACAAATTCACGGCAATGACATTTTTTCCTGCTTGGGGGGGGGGGGGGGGGGAGCTTGAGATGGGATGCATTCTTGGATACCAGTTGCAGTCAACAATGTATTGTATCTCATTGTACTGTATTGATTATCATTCTTTTGCTTTGCTATTGATAAAGTCGCAAGGCAAATCGATTAGTAAACTACTACCCCTTGCACTTACAGGTGAAACTTGGAAAATTAGAATATCATGCAAATGTTCATTCAGTCCAGTAATGCAACTTAAAAGGTGAAACAAATATATGAGATAAGACTAAAGCGAGATAGTTCAAGCCTTACTTTATTATAATATTGATGCTTAGTTTATGAAAACCCCAACCCCACCAATCTCATGTACTCCATAATCATCACATAATCTCATGTACGCTGTACGCCATGAACATCACAATTATAACGAATTAAGGCATGGCATCTCTCGCTTTGCATGTATTGAGTCTATCTCATACATTTGCTTCGCCTTTTAAGTGAAATGAATGAACATTTGCACGATATTCTAATTTTCCGAGTTTCACCTGTAGAAATAATCCTTGGGATGGAAGGAAGGTGAATATAGGGCCACTGCGCTTCCTCGAGAGTCACTCTCCTCTTCTCTCTCCCTCCGTTCCTTCCCTCGGCCAGTGAGGCCTAAAAAATGGCAAAGAGGATCTGACGGCCGAGGCGCCGACTCCACGCTACACCACGGGATGCCATGGCGGCCATATTAGACGCTCACTCAACGGCAGGGAAGAATTTAGGCTGGAAAAGGACGCCGCTCCCCTTACCTCAGGCACGACCACATTCAACTGCCCCACACTACCTCTCCCTCCGTTACCGTCTTATAAACCACAAACGCCCCCCCCCCTTCCCATGAGGCAACCGCCGCCTCCCCCCCCAAGAAACGGCCCTTACGGTGCCCGATGCCTTCATGCTGCTGCCTCCCTCGCGGCCCCGCAGAAAAGGAAGAGGCGCATGCGCAGCACCAACACGTCGCCCGCTCTGACGCCACGCACCGCCTTCCGTTGATAGTGCATCGCACCTATTGGTTCTCAAGAGGTACATTTCTACTGGCTGGTGGCAACGTCTGTCCTCGAGGGTGAGCATGCCTATTGGTCGCTTCATGGACTGCTCAAACCTAGTTTACGTAATGACTTGTATGGTATCATTAGGGAAGGGAAGGAGGGTTGAGGCTGCGCTCTTTGGATTCTTAAAAGGGGGCGGGGCATTAATAATCGTTTCGTGTCAAGAAGAGATTAATCTGGGTTGAAAGGGTTTTTGTTGAAATGTTTAAAGTGGTAGCCGTGTTACTCTGTGCAAGCATATCTGAGAGTAAACAAAACAGAACAACAACAAAATACATGTTGTGGCACCTTAAAGACTAACTCCTGTATTTAAATGTGAGCTTTTGTGGACCAAGTCCACTTCATCAGGCTTGGTCCACAAAAGCTCACATTTAAAGACAGGAGTTAGTTTTTAAGGTGCCACAACAATTTATTTTTTGTGCTGTTCTGTTTTTACTTCCAGATATTAAAGGGGGGTGTGTGTGTTTTCCCAGCCAAGCTGCTGTGGCACATTATTTATTTTGTGTCATTTGCAGTGGCTCAAGTGGCTAAGACGCTGACTGGGAAGCGGAAGGTCAGCAGTTCGATTCCCAAGTACTGCAGGACGGAAATGAGCTCCCGTCTTCATCCCAGCTCCTGCCAACCTAGCAGTTTGAAAGCAAGAAATTGCAAGTAGATAAATAGGGACCACTTCGGTGGGAAGTTAACAGCGTTCCGTGCGCTCCAGTGTCTAGTCATGCCTGCCACATGACCACGGAAACGTTTGCAGAAGCAGACAGCGCTGGCTCTTCGGCTTAGAAACAGAGATGAGCACTGCACCCTAGAGTTGGATACGACTGGCTTTCGAGCAAGGGAAACCTTTACCTTTACCTTTTTACAAGTCATGGGTTGTTAATGTAAACTAGTTTAAAATACTGTATATTTAAAATTGTATTACAGCTGCATGTTAAAGGCTTTAGGCTATTGTTTCAATCCCGTTAGCTTCTCCATTTCTCTAGGACAGTGGTTCCCAACATGGGGCCCACACCCCACAGTGGGACTTCAACTCCCAGAAGCTTAATAGAATAGAATAGAATCCTTTATTGGCCAAGTGTGCTATAACACACCAGGAATTTGTCTTTGGTACATATGCTCCCCCTAATGATAAAATGCAATAAAACACACCATTCAGCAAGTTGATAGCATTAGGAAAGAAGCTTAAGTCAGTACATTGGCTGATCAGTGCTTTGGGGGACTGACTTTGGAGTTTTGGAATCCAAAAAACAAAGGTTGGGAAACACTGCTCTAAAATTACCTGGCAAGGTAAAGATTGCCCTTTCTCAAAAGTCAGTTGTATCTGATTCTAGGTTTGGTGCTCATCTCCATTTATAACCAAAGAGCCAGCGCTGTCTGCCTCTGCAGACGTTTCCGTGGTCATGTGGCAGACATAACTAGCCACCAAAGTGCACAGAATGCTGTTACCTTTCCCTCCGAAGTGATACCTATTTACTTGCAATTTCTTGCTTCCGATAAAAGATTGCAATCTGGTAACAAGATCCTTTCTATCCTTACTTGGAACTTTTATTGAGAATTATCTAGTAGATTTCAATAAAAGTTCCAAGTAAGGGTAGGAAGGGTATAGTTACCAGATTATAATTATATGATAAATGATTGTTTTGAAATACTGTACTGTACATCTTATGGAGATCATGCTGCTTTCTTACACTTGTGTAAGACTAGAGCAGGGGTTCCCCAACTTTTTGCGCTGCAGGCCGGTCACGTCGTTGAGCTGGCTGGTCATGTGATTCCTCCCACTGAAAGTGGAAGTTGAATGCACCCGCGGATGCACAAAATGCTGCTGTAAATGCACCTGCAGTTGTTGTAAATGTGACAACCACAGGTGCATTTACGGAAGCATTTTGCACATGTGTGGGCGCATTTAACTTCCACTTCCAGAAGTGGCAAAGGCAGCACAGGCCAGATTATTTGGCGCTGTGGGCCATAGTTTGGGAACCTGTGGGATCCGCGCACACAATTGGCATAACTGGCCCTGACAGAACCCCGATAATGGGTGATCACATCGTTACCAGGGGTTCCTGAGTTGACAGAAATTGGGGGAGCGGAATATTAAATAGAGTTTAATTCATCAATAGCTGATCTGACAAACTGCTCGGACAATAGAGAGCTAATGACTAATGCGCTAGGCACGTAATAGGTAATCTCGCGCCTGCGGATTACCTTAAACCCTAGAGCCAATACTAGCCACTTGCTTACCCCGGATAACACGGAACAATGTATTTCCTCTGCCGTTAATTAAGTTGGTTAATTAACTTCCCCTGTAGACTTCCCCAATTAACTTGTGTAAACATTATGTGTGAAACCTGCAGTATCGCAATGCTTTTACACGCAGCCTAAACATGATAAATACTGATGATTGGTCTTCATTAAATCACTGGTCTTCGCTCCATCTTGCCTCGTGTCTCATTGCTTGACCAGTCTCCTCCGGGACCCAACAGCCGCTTCGCGGTTCCGATCCAGCTTGCGCAACCCGCTTCACGGCCCAGATCCAACAGGAACCCCTTGACTAGACATTGCAATTTTCACCCAATCTTACAATCCAGCTGGGCTCTACATAATTTACTGAGAATTGCATCCAGTAATAAACATTACTGCAATTCATTGACGACAATGTCATAGAGTTTAGCAGAACCAGTCAACTACATAGGTAAGTGATCATCCTTTGTTAACTATTATCCCAATTGTGAGTTCTTCAAAAGATGCTGTAGAAAGGAGTTTAAGGCTGGTGCTCTGCAGAAATGTGTGTTTGAGAATGTAAGCTCCAATTTTAAACCTGGAAATAGAGGAAAGGGAGGAGTGAGCAAAAGTCCTTTCAAACCAGAGTAATCTTTGACACGAACTATTATTATGCTGAGGAAATAAATAGCTTCAGCAACCTGCTACCTTAAATGATTGGTGTTACACTAAAACCTGAAAAATGTGTCAAGTGGTATACCTTTTACACTCTGCTATAGTATTGGAAGACATTTGGAGAGCTGGAGCAAAGAAAAGTCCAAGCGGTTATTGCCTTTAGGAATCCAAAGCTGTTTATTAAGACAGTCTTCTACTCTCCTTAGCTTATATGTTTTAATTGATGTAATATTACAAAGACACTGTTCTCTGTCACACAGAGGAAATATCTTATGCATTAACTAGAGAAGAGGACTGTGCTTTTATTTTGAATAGTGTTGTGGCATAACAAGTTTTTCTAGTAAAAATTATAGAGTAAGAACCACAATACAATTCAAACTTCTACAACATGTAATCAACATCATTCAGTTATAAAAAGACATGCATTTGAAACTGAGTGTATACATAGCTGCTGTGATCCAAATTCCAACAGTAGTATGGTGATACAAAAAAGGAGACATTTATTCTAAAAATGTGGATTTAAACAGGTTTAATTTTTAAATTGTTTTTAAAATGTTTCTCTGTTTTTACTGTTTTATTGTAAGCTGCCCAGAGTCACCTCGGCGAGGGGGTGGCGTTAGAAATATGATTAAATAAATAAACAAACAAACAAACAAACAAATAAATAGGTTGGTTATCTTGGCTTGTGCTACACACCAATGCTGTTAGATTTGGCTTTGCTTTTTGGACTAGCAAACAAACATCTTGCAGATATGCCTCCCCCCCTCCCCTTTGGTACTCCAGCTGTTCTTGAACTTCATTCCCAGAAGCCCTGATCAGCAGGAGTGCTGACTTGGGCTTCTGGTAAATGAAGTCCAAGAACACCTGGAGTGCCAAGGTTCGCCATCTAGTCCAACATTTGGCCTAAATTTACATTTCTTTATTTTCTAGCTACAATCCGAGACCCATCAAGTTTTTATGGATGTAAAGTGCAATTTTATGCATATGCTTGCTTTGTAATACATCAGTGAGTCTTCTTCCAAATAAACATGACTAGGTTGCACTGTCTTTTGAGAATAATAATTAAAAAGGGGGTGACAGTTTGTATGATTCTTTGATGGAGGCACTTGGAAATTTATTTAAGTAGTCCTTTACAGAACTGCACTCCCTAGCATCCTTTTAGGGACACCATGATAGTAAAATTGAAATGAGTGTAGAGTTGGCATGCTCGAAGCGTTCTCACATTGTCAGCTCACATACAGTTGAAGCAAAGGAGTAGAGCAGTGATGGCTAATCTTGGCACTCCAGCTATTCTTGGACTTTAATTCCCAGAAGCCCTGATCACCAGGTATGCTGACTTGGGCTTCTGGGAATTGAAGTCCCATCCCAGAACACCTGGAGTGCCAAGGTTGGCCATCACTGTTCTATAGCCATGATGGCCAACCCTGGCGCTCCAGCTGTTCTTGAACTTCAGTTCCCAAAAGCCCAAGTCTCTGTTAATCCAGAGCATACACACAGTAAACCCATTTGTGTGGATTCAGAGATTTGGGCTTCTAGGAATGGAAGTTTAAGAACAGTTGGAGTGCCAAGGTTCACCATCACTGGAGTAGAACTAAATAGCTTTAGCAGGAAAACCGCCGATTTAAAAGAGCAATTGCACCTAAATTAATTAAAAGACCGGTGGATGTGTCCCCAAAATCCGATAAAGATGACAAGCCATACTACATAGTCTTAAATTATTTATGGGTGTCGGGGAAAACTCTATCAGAAGAAGAAAAGCTGTGGAACCATGATGCAAACGTTGGCACTCCAGATGTTATTGGACTCCAATTAATCCGGCCCACAGTGCCCTCGTTGCTCCTGGAAGCGGAACGGGTGCGTTTTACATCTGCTTCTGGGAGTGTTTTACTATACGGGCGCATTTTACTTCCGCTTCCGGGAGCGACGAGGGCAGCCGGGCCAGATGAATCGCAGTAAACCCATTCGTGTGGATTCACAGGGTGCTTGGGCTTCTTGAAGTCCAAGAACGTTTGGAGTGCCAATGTTCGCCATCCCGGCTGTGGGACTACGTATCGCCCCCCCTTCACGAGTCAGCCGCAGAAACAAGACTACAAAGTCCAGCATTCCTTGCACAGCGCGGGGGGGGGGGAATATCTTTTCTCCCGGCCTGCCACGCGCTTCTCATTTTTGATTGGCTGTGTTCAGGTCTACGTCAGAGGCGGGTTGTTACCGGGCGAATGGTGTTCCTTGGGGAGGGCTTTATTGCGGGGTATGCTGGGAGTTGTAGTCCATTGTATTAGTGCCAGTTTCCCGGGCGGAACTGGGGGAAGTCAGGGAGTCTTTCTATCTTGCCTGAGTGAGCCTCTAACCTCGAGACACGCAGCGCAGCGGCAGCCCTGGTGGCGAGCACTGCAGCGGGTGGCCGGCTTTGGTTTCCTCTGCCCGGGCGCCCTGTGAGGTGGCCTTTCTGGAGTGCGAGAAGAAGGCAGAGCCCGTCACTCATGGAATAGTTGAGAAGGTAATGAAGTGGATCAGGGCGGCTCCACGGGTACGTGTGGCCGTGGCCCAGGCTGGAAAACCAGGAGGACGAGGGGGAGGCTGCAATACTTTGGGGTATCAGAGAGTAAACAAAACAAAAAAGACCAAAAACAACAACACCACTGGGGCACTTAGAAAAGACTAAGTGCTGTATTTTAATGTTGGCTTTCGTGGATCAAGTCCACTTCGCCAGGCATAAAAGAGGGAGACTTCATGGCACCAGGTTGTACACAATCAGGTACAGGGTTGGTTAGCATTCCTTTGGGCAGCCTATTAAAGGCATTCTTAGTCTTCTTTTGTGTCCAGATTAAACCCTGGACTACCCATGTGATGCTGCTTTCTTGGCTTGGTTGTTGGCCATAATTAAATCCTCATCCGTACTGTACATGTTTCTGGTAGTAATTGGCAGACCAGTAAATGAGCCGGATTCTGTATCTCCACATTCACACAGTGTGTTGGTGTCCCCATTTGAGCTGACCATACCTGTCAACCGCAGCTCCGGACAATCCGGGACCTGCGCACAACGTGTCTGCACAAGTTGCGTTCTACGCATGCGTAGAAGGCTTTTAAGCTTGCGTAGCCTTCTTCGCAAGTGTAGAAGGGTTCTACGCAAGCGTAAAAGCCTTCTACGCATGCGTAGAACACGACTTGCGCAGAAGGGATGCGCAGTACCTCTTTCCCCCCGCTGCCAATTCCGGGGTTTTGGCAGCAACTGGCGGGAAATGGCGCAAATCGGTGCCGAAAATCGGGAAATCCTGGCCAATCCGGGAAGGTTGACAGGTATGGAGCTCCCATTTGAGCATGTTGGTCTTGCATTTTGGGACTCCAACCCTCAGCCTATTCTGGGTTCTCCAAGTGACATACAGGAGGTCAGTTTCCTTAGTCCTTTAATGTTGTTCATTGTCCAGTGAGCTCATGCCTCCATTTTCTAATTTCGTTTTGCTCTTGCGTACCCTCAAGACAGCGGTGGCTCAAGTGGTTAAGACGCTGAACTCGCTAACTGGGAGGTTGGAGTTCGATTCCTGGGTACTGCATGGCAGAGTGAGCTCCCGTCACCTGTCCCAGCTCCTGCCAACCTAGCAGTTTGAAAGCAAGAAATTGCAAGTAGATAAATAGGGACCACTTCGGTGGGAAGGTAAACAACGTTGCGTGCACTCCGGTGTCTAGTCATGCCTGCCACATGTCCATGGAAACATCTGCAGAAGCAGACAGCGTTGGCTCTTCAGCTTTGAAACAGATGATCACTGAACACTAGAGTCGGATACGACTGGCTTTCGAGTAAGGGAAACCTTTACCCTCAAGAATATTTGTTCTTGCCATAAAGCTCTTTCTGGATCTCAGCCACCAGATTTGGAGCACATATCTATTCAGAGGATGTCAAAGATCATTCTCTTGCTTAGTTCTCTCAATATCTTGCTACTTCTTTCCTTAGCTTAGGTGGAGCTATACCAACAAAAGGATATATTTTCTCAATTGGTGTACGGTAGGTTTGAGGCATCCTGTCACAATACGCATTGTTTCATTAACAGCAACAGCAACATGTTTCATGTGTGTGGATGCACTCCATACTGGAGCAGCATACTCAGCTACAAAGACACTCAGGGCCATAGCAAATGCATGCAACATCGTTGGTTGAGTTCCCCATGTATAGTTTGTGAGTTTCCTGATGATGTTGAGGTCATTGAAAATTGGTTGTGAGTGACATGAGTGTGTAACAGGCATCTTCATTTTTAGCAAGCAAGAGCATAGAGATGATTTTAAATGCAGCTTATTCACATGTGCCTCACTCCAGAATGAACCTGTTGTACTTGCAGGACTTGTTACTGTTAATAGAATGAGTATGGGCTCGTTCCATGCCTTGTTGAATTAAAACTAGTAAGTAGCTTAATCAAGTATGGCTAGGTTATACTGCTATGGTAATAGAGTAGATCCTACTGCCAGTGACTCAACACCGATTGTCAGGCGGCGGTTAACTAACCTGACAACCCTGAGGACTAATGGCCTTGGGTGGTGAAATCCACAGGGAAGGGTGATGGTCCCCAAATGGATTAAATCCCACTTGACTCCATCTTGATGGAGGGCAGCAACTTCATCAATGCTGGCCTGGTGTTGATAAGGTCTTTGTGTGCCAAAAGGGCTCTGGACTTTGTGTGCCAAAAGGGCTCAGTGACTCTTGGAACTGGATCAGTGGTACGGGTGTCACGCTGTGATGTGGAAGGTTGGGGGAAACCACTGCATTATGTTGTACCTAGGACAATCTTTGTGGCTGATTGCCATAATGATATCTAATATTCAGAACTGGATACAATACCTGAAGAAGAAGAAGCTTAATCCCTAGCCTATCCAGTGTTGTGGTTTAGTAGCCTTTTATATACAGACTAGCAGAGGTTGCCCGGCGTTGCCGGGCTGTTTTAAATGGTGTTGGATGGTTTTTGTTGTATGTGTATTTAAATTAGGTATGTTATTTTTTTAAAATAATGTTTTTTTTATATGCAGGTAGTGTTTTAAACTGTCATCATTTTTTTTTGGATTTTAAAAAGAGGAAAGGTTGACATAATTTTTTTCAATTATGGTATTTTTAAAAATAATGTGTTACTATGTGATTTTTTGTTAATAGGTGTACCTTGGATAAGAATTTTTTTAAATGTGTAAGTGTATGTTTTTTTAAATTCAATGTTTTTGACTGTGTTTAGATGTTTGGTTTTTCTTTTAGTGTGTTCTTATTTATTTTTGAATAATTTTTTTGTTTGGATATTTTTGATTGTTTTTAAACGTTATTTTCTTTTTAAAAAAATCTTGGAGATTAATTTGAATTTATTGAGTGTTATTTCTCCTGTGGCCACTGGGTGGTGCTGTTGCGTAATTTTTTAATTTTGACTGTTTCCTGGGCTGTGTATTCTTCCTGTTCTTTTGTCATTTCAGTTCCGGACGTGGATGAGGCCGGATGTGTTGTGGTAAGGTGTCTGGTTTTTTTTTGTTAGGGGGGGTTGGGTTTGTGGGGGGCAGGGGTTGTGTGTTTGTCCTTGTTTATTTTTGGTTGTTTTTGGATGTTTTTGTTTTTAATTTTAATGTTTATTATTGTTTTTGATTTTTTTGAATGTTCTTGTTTGTGTTTTTGGTGTGGGTATTTCCGTGGGCCGGCCTCGGTGGCTGGCTGGCCCATTGAAATACCATGTGGTGGTGGTAAGGAAGCCCAGCGTCGAGGTGTGTGTGTGGGCTTTCCTTACTGGGGGCTGGCTTCCGGCCCACAGTAAGGAAGCCCAGCGGCGGGGTGGTGGTGGTGGGCTTTCCTTACTGGGGGCTGGCTTGCGGCCTGCGGTAAGGAAGCCCAGCGGCGGGGGTGTGTGAGCTTTCCGTACCGGGGCTGGCTTCTGGCCCGCAGTAAGGAAGCCCAGCGGCGGGGTGGTGGTGGTGGGCTTTCCTTACCGGGGGCTGGCTTGCGGCCCGCGGTAAGGAAGCCCAGAGTCGGGGTGTGTGTGTGGGCTTTCCTTACCAGGGGCTGGCTTCCGGCCCATAGTAAGGAAGCCCAGCGGCGGGGTGGTGGTGGTGGGCTTTCCTTACTGGGGGCTGGCTTGCGGCCCGCGGTAAGGAAGCCCAGCGGCGGGGGTGTGTGGGCTTTCCGTACCGGGGGCTGGCTTCCGGCCCGCAGTAAGGAAGCCCAGCGGCGTGGTGGTGGGCTTTCCTTACCGGGGGCTGGCTTGCGGCCCGCGGTAAGGAAGCCCAGAGTCGGGGTGTGTGTGTGGGCTTTCCTTACCGGGGGCTGGCTTCCGGCCCACAGTAAGGAAGCCCAGCGGCAGGGTGGTGGTGGTGGGCTTTCCTTACTGGGGGCTGGCTTGCGGCCCGTGGTAAGGAAAGCCAGCGGCGGGGTGGGTGGGTGGGCTTTCCTTACCGGGGCTGGCTTCCCTGGGCGGCCCGCAGTAAGGAAGGCCAGCGGCGGGGAGGGAGCTTTCCTTACTGGGGGCAGTGTGGCTGTGAGGCGCTGCATTTTTAATTTTAATTTTGCACGCGCCGGCTTTCCCAGAGTTCTGCATGCTCACGGTGCGCAGGACACTGGGGATTGTATTTTTTCATTTGTGCTTTCCCTTTATGCTCCGTTTTTTTCCCTGCGGCTCGTTTTTGATTGGCCGCGCCGCGTTTCCCCACATTCTTTGTGCTCCCGCCTCTCAGCCTGATTGGCTGTGGTGCAGCGCGGCACAAAGAACGTTGGTAAATGAAGTTGTTTCCCTTTTTTCGCGTTTGTGGGGCTGTTGCCCCACTGCCGCTTTACTCAATCCTTCGTTGACCTGCGGACCCAGTCCGCCCGTGTGCACGAAGGATGAGTGCAGGCAAGTAGGGCCAGTCGTAAAAACCTATAGCAAGTTCCAACGGTTAATCCTTGGTTTTATAGGTTAAGATATGTGTTGGTTGGCAGTTAATTAGCATAAAGGAACATTTTCCACAGGTATGTGCACACTGCTTGAACAAACTTGTTTGATATTATGGCTGATTCAGTCATTGTGCGCGGGTAGTGCAGTTGAGGAATGAATATTCATGTATGAATATGAGTTGACCACCTAATGGTGTGCTAATCAAGCATGCAGAAACCTATTGAAGAGACACCTAATTTTTCTGCATAGGCAATTAGTGTACTTAAGTACACAAGCAAAAAAATACTCTACCTAGTTTCTATGTACTGTTTTTCTTCTAATGACATATTTTAGGAATAACATTTATTACAATGACAGGCCGTTAGACAAAGTGCTTGAAGAATTTTATCATAGCAGAAGATGAAAGAGGCATGAAAGCTCTAGCAACCACTCAAACCTCCTGGAATTGTCCATGCCCAGTTTAAAATAAACCTAATTTCTAACACTCTTTGTCTTTTAGATTTGAAGGGTGCATCATGCTGTTCTTCTCTCGTTGGTATAAGATTATGAGTGTTCTTTCTAAATTTATAGTACAGTACTCATTTTAGAATGAAAGTGTTGGTATCTGAACTTAGTTTTAAAATTTGAAGAGTGGAACAATATCCCAGATATGTGGGATATAAAAGTAATAAAAATAAATAAACAAACTGGATTTTTTTTTATAAAAAAAAATTTGTGTCTAGGCCAAAGTCTCAGACTTGATATGAATCAAGAAGATGCAAATGTTCAGGTCCAGTTCTTCTGTACTGATTGCTAAATAGAGACTTATCATGCCAATACAATCAAAAAGCAATCTAGATCGTTTAATAACATACAGGTGAAACTCGGAAAATTAGAAAATTGTACAAATGTTCATTCAGTTCAGTAATGCAACTTGAAAGGTGAAAATCAAGATACAATAGTTCAAGCCTTACTTTGTTATAATATTCATGCTTATGGCTTACAGTTTATGAAAACCCCAACCCCTCAATCTCATGTACCCCATAATCATCACATAATCTCTTGTGTGCTGTACGCCATGATCTTCACAATCATAATGAATTAAGGCATGACATATCTCGCTTTGCATGTAGTGAATCTATCTCATATATTTGTTTCACCTTTTAAGTGAAATGAATGGACATTTGCACGATATTCTAATTTCCCGAGTTTCACCTGTACTTTTCTGGATCAGCACTAGAGTCTAATAGCATATACAGTACATCTTAAATAGTCTTATTGCATTTGGACAATAAAAAATGGAATAGTGTATAATTGTAGAAACCTATGGCTTGGGACATGCCTATGCATTTAATTAACTCATGGACCAATCACGTGCTGCAGAAGGAAACTCTTGAGTGTGGACTGCTAAAGGGCTTGTTGCCTTAACATTAAGTAGGTTTGCAAACTTTAATGACCTGCAGCAGGGGTGGCCAAACTATGGCCAATGGGCTGGATCCAGCCTACATTGCTAAATCATCCGGCCCACACCACCTGTGCCGCTCCCAGAAGCAGAAGTAAAATTGCTGCTTCGGTTGGAGAAGGTATGTGCCTACAGTTCACATGGCCTGGAACTGTTCAGTAACAGAACTCTTGCTGGGCACTTCAGAGACTTCTGTACAGCCTAATCTGAGAAACCCTTGGTAACTTGTAACCATTAAGATAGACATTCAAAGCAAGCTGGGGTTGTTGTCTCTAGTCTACCCTAGAAAGAAGGGCTGCCTTATATTTGAGCAGACTATTTGAACATGCAGCCCAGGATTGTCTACTATGACTTCCCTTCAATTGGTTCAATTGGACAATAAATTCTATAATCCTGAAACAAGATGAATCGCCATACCAGAAGCTGTAGTCCAATACCTGTACATCTGGAGGAAGGCTTGCTTGCTACAATTGACATCATCTATACAGAGTCTTAGCAATGTCTCATGTATATCTTCAGTTTCCATTGACACTAAATTTGCCTTCTCTATGTATACTCTTTCTGTCCTCTTCTCTTGCTTGCTCTGCCATATCTTTAATTGTCTCTTTGCCCTAAAGCTTTCACCTTTCCTATTAGAACATACTATGCGTATACTGTATCAGTTACAACAAAAATTGTGTACTGTATATGCTTGGAAGAGTATTTCAACAATTCTTGCTATTGTTGTAATTTTATTCTCATTGCAGATGTTTGTAGTTTCTACTGTGAATGAATGGGATAATCCTGTTAAACATAAGGAAGCTGGAGCGTAGCAGTAGACATGGATGAGCAGGCTCTTCTAGGATTAAATCCAAATGCTGATTTAGACTTCAGACAACGGGTAAGTGCAGTAAAACCTCTACATACGAATGTTTTTCGTTCCACGAGGTTATTTGTATGTCGAAAAATTTGTGTCGGAAACACATTGCATTACCAGAAAAGGCCACTAGTTGTCACCATCTATTTTTTGTATGTTATATTTTTCCTATTAAAAATTTGTATGTCGATTTTTTTTAGCCAGGATTTCTATTTGTATGTCGAATTTTTGTAAGTTGAATCGTTTGTATGACAGGGTTCCACTGTATATATTTTTCTCATAGTTTTTCTATCTGTATCTTATTTACTGGACCTTTGTACAACTTCAGTTTCAGCACAAGACTAAAAGGAGCAAGGGTGGTGTGTTTTTTGCTGCTTTCACCACTTCTTGTGGCAGCAGCAGTGGCAAGGGTGGTGGGCCACATGAAATGGCACTGTGGGCCTGGGTCGGTCTTTGGGCCATAGGTTGCACATCCCTGCTTTAGACCATAAAAACTAGTGTGACTTTCCCCCTCTGTTTCTCAGCCATCTGTCTTCCGTGCATCTTTCCTGGGCTTTTGCTTCCTCAACCTTTTTTCTTCTTGGGTTCTTGTCTCTCCATTCTGCTATATTATTCTTTCGTAACCCTATTCTCATGATACAAAAGAAACCTTCAGAACACATTTATCTGTTTTGTGTATGCCTGCCTACCTGCCCACTTCAGTGTCCTAGGAATTTCATGTGTACCATCTTTTTTTTTTGGTAACTTTTTTGTCAGTCAGATTAAAACCTTCTTATTTTTAACAATTTCAGGCATTGGCCTATTTTGAACAGCTGAAAATATCTCCAGATGCTTGGCAGGTGTGTGCTGAAGCTTTAGCTCAAAGAATCTACAGGTAGAAAAATTTAAAATACTTGGTTTCTTTAAACTCAATATCAAAATATCATTAATTGTCTTGTCAGTGTCATTGTTTAAAAAGCTGTAGTATTAAAGCATGGGACTGCGATGGCTTAGTGGTTAAGATGCTGAACTTGACAGCTAGAAGGTCGGCAGGTCAGCAGTTCGAGACCCAAGTGCTGCACAAAAGAGTGAGCTCCCATTTTTGTCCAAGCTCCTGCCAACCTAGCAGTTCGAAAGCAAGAAATTGCAAGTACATAAATAGGTACTGCTTCAGTGGGAAGGTAAACAGTGTTCCGTGCACTCCAGTGTCTAGTTATGCCTGCCACACGTCCACAGAAACATCCTCAGATGCAGACAACACTGGCTCTTTGGCTATAAACAGAGATGAGCACTGAACCCTAGAGTTAGATACGACTGGCTTTTGATCAAGGGCGACCTTTACCCTTACTGTTAAAGCATAAGCTTACGTTATTAAGCTTCTATGGTTATGTTAAAATTCAACATACAGTATAGTATAAGTGCTTTTTAATATAGTAATGCAGGATTTATGTTTATAAATGTCAAGCGGTTGAGCAGATCTTATTGCTGATTTTCTTGGGAACAGTCAAGTCTGAAGGAAACATTAGGTAGCACAAGCTGGTTGTTCCACTGTGGATTGTAGAAGTTTCCCAAAAATAATTGTATGGGGTGATGGTGAACCTTGGCACTCCAGGTATTCTTGGGCTTCAATTCCCAGAAGCCCAAGTCAGCACTCCTGCTGATCAGGGCTTCTGGGAATTGAAGTCCAAGAACACCTGGAGTGCCAAGGTTGGCCATGACTGGTATAGGACATTTGAAAGAATTAAGCAACTGCAGAGGAGAATCATGAAAGGATGCCACAAGCATTTGGCACTTCATTCTTGCCACTCTGCCCTGCGCTTTAAAATAACCAATCCACTTTCTAGGAGCTTGATATGAGCTACTTTTCAATACATAAGTCATAGTACCTTAATATCTAGTTTGATCTTGTAACATGGATGCATTCTTTTAGAGAATCAGTGCTCACTCTGTAACATTGTCAATTGGGGTGAGTGAGTGGATCACAAGATAAGCAAAATTAGGTGCCAGGGTGTTGCTTTGGCTTTACCATAAAGGATTAAATTCATTCTCATTTATACACCCTCTTAATTATTAATACACAGGAATAACCTGGTTTGCAGAGGGTTTTGGAGCAGCTCCATCTTCGATTCCCGAGTACTGCAGGACGGAAATGAGCTCCCGTCTTCATCCTAGCTCCTGCCAACCTAGCAGTTCGAAAGCAAGAAATTGCAAGTAGATAAATAGGGACCACTTCGGTGGGAAGGTAACAGCGTTCCGTGCGCTCCGGTGTCTAGTCATGCCTGCCACATGACCACGGAAACGTCTGCAGAAGCAGACAGCGCTGGCTCTTCGACTTAGAAACAGAGATGAGCACTGCACCCTAGAGTCGGATACGACTGGCTTTCGAGCAAGGGAAACCTTTTACCATCTTGCCAAGCTGCACCCTAAGCGCAAAGATCTGTCCTACTGTATTGCTTCTCTTCCTGTGTGAGGGAATCCTAATGTTATATGTAACCACTGGAGGTAACAGTAGAACTGGGAAGTACCATAAGTGTGTGTCAGTGGTGGGCTCCCAAAAAATTTACTACCACACTGTGGGCGTGGTATGGTGGACATGGCCATGGGGAAAGCCCTGTGTTGCACCCGAATTAGGACTACTTTATTTACAAAACTTAGATGGGCGGGACCAGCCAGAATTTCTGTTAACGGTTCTGGCGAACTGATGCGAACCTGCTGATGCCCACCACTGGTGCGCGTGGATTCCCTGTTGTTGTCTCTTATCATTGATATGGCAATAACAGCAAGGAGGAGCTTCACCCCTCTGACCTCTTCCTCAAAGGGAAACACCATTGCATCCCAGGAGATCCTGTTGGAACAGTAGGATGCTCAGATTTTAGTGGCAGAGAGATATAGACCGGCCAGTTTCTGTCTGCCTGGCCAGTTCCCTTAGACCGGAGGTGGCAACAGTGACTCTTCAAATGCTTTCTGACGTACAGTTGCCAGGAGCCTTAGCAGAATAGCTAGCGATGTTGGTACTGTTGGCAGTACAGTACCAATATTTGGAGCACTACAGTTTTCTATACTCTGTCCTAGAAAATTAGTACACAACTTAAAAGTAGTTCTGCTGAGGTTTCAGGGCAGAAATAGGGGATGGGGAAACTATTTAGAAAGCCCCTTGAATCAAAACACACCAATAAACTCAAAGAAAATATGGGGCTAGGATGGAAAACGGGACAGGGCTGCAACTGGGCTCTGTGGGGGTTTAATGGCTTAAGATGCAGACAAAGTCTCAAATGTAACCGGTTGTCTATGTTTTTACATGACATGTCATCATGAGACTAGATTGAAAATAAGATATCTAGGAACGTGCATTTTTTTAAAGGTAAAGGTCGCCCTTGTTCAAAAAACCAGTCATATCTGACTCTAGAGTTCGGTGCTCATTTCGTTACAGCCAAAGAGCCAGTGCTGTCTGTGTCTGCAGACATTTCCATGGGCATGTGGCAGGTATGGCTAGATACCGGGGCACAAGGAAAACTGTTACCTTCCCACCAAAGCAGTACCTATTTATCTACTTGCAATTTCTTGCTTTCGAGCTGCTAGGTTGGCAAGAGCTCACTCCGTCATGCAATACTCGGGTCTTGTACTGTTGATTTGCTTACCTTCCAGTCATCAAGTTCAGCATTTTAACCACTAAAGCCATCAGAGGTTTTTTTTTTTATAGTTTTGCCTTATTACTTTCATTTAATTAAAAATGATTTTGTTTCTTTGTATACTAAAAACGTCTCAGTTTAGCAGAGAGTGGTTTAAAAGAACATTGACTTCTGCAGAAGCTGTGCAGTTGTGGCCTTTTAAGATTCTTCAGTGGAAGATTGCCTTGGGGGATGCATGGGAATAGCTTTACTCTGTGCTCAGATAAAGAGCAGGATATAAATAAAAGCAACAAATAAGACATGTGTACTGTACTTATTTTTATAACTTTGAGTCAGGAGATTAATAGCACATTAAGTAGGATATGAAGTTCTACTTCTGACTACTGAACATTTTATCAGACGGACAGATCTGTGTGGGCAGTGTTTCTTCTTGTACAGCATTAGCAAAGCAATCACACTTCTATACTGCCCTATGGTGCTTAGTGCACTCTCTAGGTGGTTCACAAGGGAATTAACATTTTGCCCCCAACATGCTTGGTACTCATTTTACCAACTTTGGAAGGATAGAAGGCTGAGTCAACCTTGATTCCTCATCAGGATTGATCTCACAACCTTTTGATTGCAGTAAAGGTAAAGGTTTCTCTTGCTCGAAAGCCAGTCGTATCCGACTCTAGGGTGCAGTGCTCATCTCTGTTTCAAAGCTGAAGAGCCAGCGCTGTCTGCTTCTGCAGACGTTTCCGTGGTCATGTGGTAGGCATGACTAGACACCGGAGCACACAGAACACTGTTTACCTTCCCACCGAAGTGGTCCTTATTTATCTACTTGCAATTTCTTGCTTTCGAACTGCTAGGTTGGCAGGAGCTGGGACAAAGACGGGAGCTCATTCCGTCCTGCAGTACTCGGGAATCGAATTGCTGACCTTCCGCCTCCCAGTCAGCGTCTTAGCCACTTGAGCCACTGCAGTCCCTTGATTGCAGTACAACAGTTTAACCACTGTGCCACCAGGGCTCCTTAGCCTTATGGCCAAAGGATTGCTTTTTATAAATTAAACATCTTGCTATAAGGACATGAAACAATATATCTAATACCCAAGTCTTGGTTTGTACATTACACTCCCAAAACAGAGATTTAGTAGGATGTCTACAGTTACATTTTCAAAGTGCTTATTTTTGTGTTAAGATCTCAGGTGGGATTTACCTCCTCACAATAGTAACCCTGGCACCAAGTTGGCATATGCTGCCTCCGTAGTAATGGATTATTACTGTATATATTGCTGTATATTGATTACAGTTTTTCTTTTTTTTCCCCCAGTGATGATCACATAAAGTTTTTCTGCTTTCAAGTTCTGGAACATCAAATTAAATACAAGTGAGACATCTTACAATTGTGGGAGTTTAGTAAGGGGAAATAGGAAATTGACAAGTTCAATGGGAAAGTCAAACTATTAACATTCCTAGTATCTTTGTGTGCTTTGGTATTCTGTCTGAAGTATTCATATTGCTGGATTCATCCTTTGATACATTTATTGCAACCCTAAATTTGTTTTACATATACATTAGATACTACTATTCTAAGAAGGGGAATGGCGATCTCAGAAAAGTTCAGTATAAATCCTGTTGCTTGGAGGATGTAAATTAATCCTTCTGTGCTTTCTTGGCATGCAGGCTGTAATCTAAAATGTTTGTTGGGCGTTGGACATGGCTGATAAGACATGTCCCAAATTGAAATTAGTGGAATCTTAGTGGAATCTGTTCTCTGCCTCCCTGTTGTGTGGTAGCTTGGTTTGTCATTCTAGAAAAAATGCTTAGATATTTTCCAAGATTTCCTGGTGTCTTTGTGTTCTCATGTTTTCCCAGGATATCCTGTTGGCTTATAAGTGCATCCAAAAGAAAAAGCATCAATAGTTCTGACGTCTATTATTTGACTGGTTAATGTTTTATACTTTCAGAACTGCAGCATTAATTTTGAAACAGAATAGTTTAAAATATCATCTCACCTGCTGTTTTCCAGTTGACTTGATCCACAAATTTCATCACCTCCAGCAGCATGACCAATAGTCAGAGAAGATGGCAGTTGTAGGCTAAAAGTTGGCAGTTGTAGGCAGTGGACGATGCTACGTCAGAAGAAGTGTGCCTTTGCTGTATGAAATAGTGAGAGGATGTGATGTAACTTCCTCCTGGCAATCCAATATTCAAATAATACTGCTTGTTTAAGCTTGTCATCTTTCTATACATCCCTATCTCCAGTTCTGTCTGGTGGGGATGGGGAGGACTGGTATTTTTTCTATCAATTGATAGAATTGTCTTGCTCTATATTAGTGGTGGTGAAACTGTATGTTAAATCTGTTTAAAATAAAACTATAATCTACACATCCTTATGTATGGCTTTGTGTTTCAGGTATACCCAGTTAGCAGAAGCACAACACCAACTCATTAGAGAAACGCTCATAACATGGCTGCAAGCCCAGGTTGGTTTCTTCACAGCTAAGGCCAGTATCCAATTTTATTCTGCTAGTGTGAATGACATTAGACTTGTAGGCTTCTGTTTCTGGACCATGCAAAAGGGAGACTATAATGAAATTTCTAATTGTGTTACCATAAACAGCTTTGAAAAACATCCACTAGTGCCCTGTCTTCTCCACTAATGTTATATTGGATTTGGGCCCAAATTCTTAACTTTTCCTTGACCGCTGTTTAGAATAATCCCTATTGGTTTTTTTAAAAAAAATTATTCAGAATGTAAATACATAATTCTTTGTTCTTTTTAAGCTGGTGAATTCTCAGGCGGAGAAGACATTTATACGGAACAAAGCAGCACAAGTCTTTGCTTTGATGTTTGTTACTGAATATCTCTCAAAATGGCCCAAATTTTTCTTCAACATTTTGTCTGTGGTGGGCCTCAACCCTCGAGGTGTGGACTTGTATCTTAGAATCCTTATGGCAGTTGATGCAGAATTAGTAGACAGGGATGTTGTTCATACATCAGAGGTAAAGTACACACTGATTTTAGTCATATGTAACCTTAAACTCATGGAGTAATGTTATATGCATGAGTTAAGTCTCTAGTACTGAAACTAGAATTTAAAATTTTATATAAACTGAGAATTTTTGTTTGGGTTCCTTTGTAGAAAAATATAATTTTAAAACTAATAATAGCATATTAGTTTTCTGCATGTAACAAAAGCTCTTAAATTGATACTTCTGTTCTTAAGGTGGTATGGATAAATTAGTTTAGCCAAATGGACTTGCAGTTTATTCTTATGCAAAGAACTTAATGGTAGCCAAAATAAAATAAATATATACTTTCTGAAATATTTGATGTCAATTTTATTTATTTATTATTTATTTTAATTTTTTAATTTATTCAAACTTGTATGCCGCCCCCTTGCCCTAGGGCAACTCTGGGCGGCTCACAACGACTTAAAAACACAAAAACAATTTAGAACATTTAAAACTCATTAAAAATCCCTCAAAAACCCCGTCACCCACCCATCAGTAAAAGGGATGATATGTCGCAGAGAAGCGAGCAGGCAGGAGCTACTCCCCCATCAGCCCCCCACACCTGTCCTGCCAGCCAGGTTTTGAGCCCTTTTCTAAAGGGCAGCAATTCCGTCTGCAATTGTAGTTCTATCGGCAGGAGGTTCCAAAGGGCTGAAGAAGACACGGAGAAGGCCCTCCTTGTGCTAGAGAGGTGAACTCCTCTAGCGGATGGTACAATTAGAGAGCCCCTCCAGTCCGTTCTGGTTGGACGGGCTGAAACTCTTGGGGAGACGTGGTCTCTTAGGTATCCTGGCCGACTACCATATAGGGCTTTAAAGGTCATCACCAGCACCTTGAATTGCACCCAGAGACAAACTGGTAACCAGTGCAGCTCCTGGAGCAGAGGTGAGGCACGAGCATAACGCCCGCACCCCATCACTACCCGGGCAGCCGCATTTTGGACCAGCTGTAGCCTCTGAATGGTCATCAGGGGCAGCCCCATGTAGAGCACATTGCAATAATCTAGCCTGGAGGTGACCAGAGCATGAGTGACCATGAGCAAGGAGTCCCAGTCCTGGAGCGGGTGCAACTGGTGAATCACCCGAAGTTTGGCGAAAGTCCTGCTGGCCACGGCTGCCACCTGTTCTTCGAGCAGCAGCCGCGAGTCAAGGAGGACCCCCAAGTTGCGCACCAGTTCTGTCTGGGGCAAGATAGCCCCATCCAGAATTTTATATTAGCATTTTTGTTTAATTTTAAAACAACCTTCTAGCATTCTTGTAAATGCTATCACTGTGGCTGATATATAAGAAAGCAATGAGGAACATATTCAGAATATCATCTCCCAAGCTGATTTTTTTTTAAAAAAAATGATTAAAAGGGCATTGTTCACAGTTTCTGAAAAAAAAATCAATATAAATAAATTCCATGCAGTTTTAATAATGCTGTCATAAAGAAGGTATGTCAGCCATACAGATACTTGCTTGAACAAAGAGGAAATTTAGCCCTGGCTATCAGTAGTTTGCTTACTGTCTCAATTCAGTCAGTTTGCAGAGAGCTGTTTTATATTTATACTAGCCCCAAAGTTTTTACTTTAAATATTAATGCCTTTGTTTAAACCTGCAGGAAGCTCGTAGAAATACCTTGTTAAAAGACACAATGAGGGAACAATGCATTCCAAGTTTAGTGGAATCATGGTACCAAATCTTACAAACGTACCAGTATACAAATTCAGAGTTGACATGTCAGTGCCTTGAAGTAATTGGAGCATATGTCTCTTGGATTGATTTGAGCCTAATCGCTAATGAAAGGTAACATTTTTCAGTAATAAATTTATTTATAAATGTTTGCTATGTGTTAATCTAGTAATGCATTTTTAGGCCAGTATCCATTGGTTCCCCTAAAAATATATGGAATGATAAGCCCGAGTTCTTAAATAGATACCTGGTATGATATAGTGCAGTGGTGGCTAACCTTGGCACTCTATATGTCCTTGGACTTCAATTACCAGAGGCCCAAGTCAGCATTCCTGCTGATCTGGGATTCTGGGAATTGAAGTTCGGGAACACTTTGAGTGCCAAGGTTTGCCACCACTGGTGTATAGATTGATGGACTAAGACTGAGGATACCTGGGTTTGAGTTGTTGCTCACCCATGGAAACTCATGGAGACAGGGTGGAACTTATATATCTCACTTACTTTGAAAGTCCTATTAGGGTTGCTATAGGTTAGATGCAGCTTAACCAAACATAGTAGAAATCATAATTTTTGAATTATATTTCCCTATTTTGATATCTCAAAGCAGTTGTCCGCAATGTGTATGCTTTCTTTAGTGAACAGCAAGCCATAACAAAGGAATATGTACCCATTGTTCAATTTTCATGTACTGTACTAAGTAAAGCTTTTCTTTCTTTTCTTTTTTAGGTTTATAAAGATGCTGCTTAGTCACATGTCTGTTGAAGTTCTACGGGAAGAAGCATGTGACTGTTTGTTTGAAATTGTAAATAAAGGAATGGACCCAGTTGATAAAACAAAGCTGGTAGAGACTTTGTGCCAAGTGTTGCAGTCTGCTGGCCTGTTTAGTGTTGACCAGGTTAGTTACGTTCAGAAAGAAAGAGACGTGTAATGCTGATGTGAATGTATCTTTTACTTGGTGTGTAAATGGAATGCTCTTTATGTAGTAACTGAGTAAAATGGATGGGCCTAAATCCAACATGATACTCCTTTTAACACTGGGATTTTCCAGCTATTCATCTGTTCCGTTCAGCCCTCTTTAGCACTCACAGTGTTCTCTGAAGATACTCCCAAGTGTTTAGAGCACGTGACTTCTGCTGCTTCAAAGGGCACAGTGACAACATTTAATATATTAGCCATTTTAATCGGCCAAATCCTGCTGCACAACGAGGCGTGTGCAATGCACTCTTATGCCCACAGTAGTTGTGCAACAGCTGAAGCAGAAGTGTGAGTCCTACGTCACTTCTCCTGGCGCACTGTATGATTGGTTATGCTGGGGATATCTGACCAATTCCATAGCTGCATGGTACAATCCATTGGTGCCAGTTGTAATGTCTGGCTCATTTCCTGCTGTGGCATAACTTTACAGTATGCCAGCCTGAACAAGATACTGGCTAATATCTTTTTACTTGTTACATTTGATGAATCTTCTCTTAGAGACCTGTTTTTTGATTTTTTTTTTTTTTGGGGGGGGGGGTCATCCACGTGTTGTACTTTGCTACTTTTCTGTCTCCATGTCTTTTTATCTTAATGCTATATTGCTCCTAAGTGGATTTGTATCTGCATGCAAATTAGTTCCACATTAGCCTTCACTACTGCTGGAATTGATAATGCAAAGTTCAGGGAATTTTTTTTGCACACTGAACTGAAGAGGCAGGGCTGGATAACTTTTCCTTGAAACCTTGGGGAACCACTGTCAGTCAGAGCTGATAGTATTGAGCCATATGACCATACCTGTCAACCGTGGCTCCGGAAAATACGGGACCTGCGCAAACGGTTCTGCGCAAGGTCGCCTTCTACACATGCGTAGAAGGCTACGCTGCTTGCGTAGCCTCCTACGCAAGTGGCGTAGCCTCCTACACAAGTGGCGTAGCCTTCTACGCAAGCGGCGTAGCCTTCTATGCATGCATAGAACGGGGCTACGCAAGCGCAAAACCCTTCTACGCATGCGTAGAATGGGGATACGCAAGCGTAAAACCCTTCTACGCATGCATAGAAGGAGACCTGCGCAGAAGGGCTGCACAGTACTTCCTTTCCCCTGCTGCCAAATTCTGGGGTTTCGGCAGCGCAGGGCGGTAAATGGCGCAAATCGGCGCTGAAAACCGTGAAATCCCGGCCAATCCTGGAAGGTTGACAGGTATGCATATGACCAAAGATTAATCAACTCCCTATGTAGTTACTAACCTACTCCCCCTCCCTGGAGTCTTACAGGTAGAGAGGTTATCATCTCTGGTTTACCATGTTTGTTTAGAACAGTGGCCTGGATAATTCGCTTCCTCCCAATGTAGTTACCTTAACAGAATCGAAGTATATAGTCTTGAGAAACTCAGTTTGTGTTGGAGATGTAACTAACATTTGAAATGCTTTTAGAATAATTGTTTGACAATAAATGATGAACAGTAGATAATTGCCTGTTTCAGTGATGGTGAACCTTGGCACTCCAGGTGTTCTTGGACTTCAATTACCAGGAGCCCAAGTCAGCACTCCTGCTGATCAGGGCTTCTGGGAATTGAAATTCAAGAACATCTGGTGTGCCAAGGTTTGTCATCACTGAAATTGGTGGACTTAATAAAGATATCACTCCAAGATGGAATTCAGACTTCATTTTATACCTGAACAACTTTTCTAGGAAGAAGATGTGGACTTCCTAGCAAGATTCTCTAAACTTGTAAATGGAATGGGACAATCATTGATAGCCAGTTGGACTAAACTTGTTAAGACGGGAGATTTGAAAAATGCTCAAGATACTCTACAAGCTATTGAGACGAAAGTGCCCCTGATGTTGCAACTTCTGATTCATGAAGATGATGATATATCTTCTAATATTATTGCATTTTGTTACGACTATCTACACATACTGAAACAGGTAAATTGAATGTCTGACATTAAAATTAACTACATATCAGGTTTGACATCTAAAGAAGCATGTTAGTAATTCAATCTAATGAAATCTTATTTTCTAAAAATTATCAAGGTAAACAAATTTTGTTCATAAAATGGATGACTTATATGCAGATATTATGTAGAACACTTCAAAAGTTTTTTTTGTTTTTATTTTTTGCAGCTTCCAGGGCTTTTAGAACAGCAAAAAACTAATGTAGAGGTAAGAATAATTAAAGTCTTCTTCTTAGAGTTTCCAGAGGAGGAGAAGCATCAGGCCCCAAGAGGGTTTCCAAACCAGTTCTTATAATGCTAAACAATGGATGCCCCCCAAAAGGGCCCCCCTCTATATTCCTTGGACACTATGCATATGCAACCATGGGTGATACCTTTATTAGGCTACTAAAGAATATACAAACATAAGCTGCCTTTTGACCCCGTACAGGTCTTTGTCAGGTTGGCTGTTTCAGATGGTGTGGAAAAAGCATAAAACATTCCAAAAATCCTGGCCAGATGTATGTGGCAGGTCCCTTTGTTAAAAATGAAAATGGGACTGCGTAGAGTAGACTGTCAGAGGTGAAGGTTCCAGATGTCATTACAGGTGGCCTAGATTAGAATGTCTCTCCCGTTCTTTGTTAGACAAAAGATTTATAATAATTCAGCATTTCTTCCTCCATCACAAGGACATCTTTGAGCTGAGGATATGGATGACAAAAAAGATTTTTACCATCATAACATCCAAAATACGCCTGGTCTTTCTTGATTTCAGAAATGATATGTGATCGTTGTGATTAGATAACCAGAGAGTACCAAGAGTTGTATAGGGAAGCCTGCTAGTAGAGTGGGCTTTTCATGCAAGCTGATCTCATATTTCATCACCACATACTGCTAGGAAGGAATGCTGACTCAAACCCTAAATGGGCTGTGACAATCACAGTTGATTTTACTAGGTTAGATACGAAAGTTGTGTGACTCAATATAAGGTAGCTTTCACTATTCCTAAATAGATTTTTAAAAATTGTGGCCATGTGTCTATGGAATACAGTACTTTCCCCAATGAAACTTGCCTATCATTTATTTATTTATTTATTTATTTATTGAATTTTTGCCCCGCTCTACTCAAGCCAAGGCTGACTCAGAGTGGCTACAACAGTTCAATATACATACTATTACAATCAATAAATACAATATAGATACAAAGTATAAGAGCAAAAAAATACATAGTATCCAAAAGCATTACAAAATCACAAATTAAATAATACAAGAAGAACAATAAAATACAATGCAATACAGTAACGATAATATATAATATATTTTTTGGTATCAGATTAAGATATTTCCAGGAATTTTATCGGATATGATTGGCTGACTGTCAAGTACAGGTCGCTCCTGATATCTACAGGTTCAATATCCACTGTTTCTTTTATTCATGGGTCTGAAAATTGAATAAAAATCCTGAAATATATTTTTGTATGGCGCATTACCAGAACTGTACTGTCTGCAATGTAAAATAGACAGTTTCCAGTTTCAGGTACCGGCAGTAGGTCTTGAAAGATATCCCCCACGAATATGGGGGTACGACCTGTATTGACATTAAGCTAGTTGATTACTACTTCTGTATTATATGTAAATTTTAGTTCAAGACATATTAAGCCTTTTTAATACAAGGATAACAACAGCTGCAGTAGTAATTGTTTACTATTGTATGAATATATTGACGTTTATATTATTTAATAGAAATGTTTTGACTAAGTATATATTCACTCCAGCAATATAATTAAGATGCTCTACTCAGTCCTTTGATTCTGCTTTAACCATTGCCATACATATGTCTATATATACAGTATATGATTGTACTAATTTTAAAAATAATTTTCCTATAGGCAATTATGTTGGCAGTTATGAAAAAATTAACTTATGATGAGGAATACAACTTTGAAAATGAGGTTAAGTATCACATTTATCTATTGATTATTTCAGTAGCTATTTTAATATTAGAGAGAAAAACATGTGCAAGTTGGGGAAAGGTTCCATTTTACATCTGAGTTTTTACTGTGCCAAGCATGGTAAATATGCATCTACATTCTCATTTAATAACCACTGTGCAGAATCATCTGCAAGCAAAGTGGTTTTTTTAATGAAATAGTAATTTAGAGAGAGCAATAAGGAAACTTTTTTCCCTTGATGTTGGGCTGGCCTAAGCAGTGAAGCAAACCATTATTTATTCTCAGTGGTGGTTCTATTCTTGGAAGCCACCTGAGGAAATGCCAGCTTTGTGTGGATTTAGGAGAAAGGAAAATCCATCTTGAAAAGCCAGTCTTTCTCCCATTCTACAAACTCCATTACTCCTTATAATTTGTAGTTAATTTCATTCATTCATTCATTTATGCTTTTTCCATGGTACAGAGAGGATTTGTAACATCTAAGGTGTAATTTCTCTCATGCATGTATTGACAGGGTGAAGATGAAGCAATGTTTGTAGAATATCGAAAACAGCTGAAACTATTGTTGGACAGACTTGCTCAGGTCTCACCTGAATTATTATTGGTTTCTGTACGCAGAGTTTTTAACACTGCATTACAGTAAGTTTCATGTCTGACTTTTTGGTGTTTTTCACTAGTTCTGTCTAAAACATTTTGCTGGTTTCTGTGTCCAGTATTTCTATTGATATTTAGGATTCTCGAAGGCACACTTCCCATTTGGCTTATCAATCAACAGCAGTGTGTAAACTGAATGGGTCATAGTAACCTGACAAACATAAAAATAGATATTCTTCCTCAGTTTGTGTGGGCAGTTAATGAAGTTGTACATTTGTTTGGGTATATGAGCTCCGGGAGAAAAGCAACTAGCTTAAGGGAGTTAAGCTGGTTGCTACTAGTACTTTAGAATGTTAACCTCTATGTAACAAGGCATTAATAGGAAGGGTTGATCCAGTTTGTGTCAAAACTGAATTGTTACTGTCCACGTTAAAATTTTGAGAATAATATTTAAATTTTTACATGTTGCTTGTAAGTAGAATTAGACATTTCTAGTCCAGGGTGTATAGTAAAGGAGTAGCATAAAATGTATACAATTTTGTTAAAACTCAAGATTCATTTGCTGATTTTAATTGAGCTATAGATAGAACATTGTCTATTATGTACTACCAAAAAAATCAGTAAATTTTTTTAGAAAGGTTTTAGGTTTACTAACATTGTGTTTTAATCAGATCTGTTCTATTTCATAGGAATTGGCAAACTAAGCCATTTATGGAATTAGAAGTGGCTATAAGACTGCTGTATATGTTGGCTGAGGCTCTTCCAATATCACATGGTGCTCATTTTTCAGGTGATATGAAAGCTGGCGCTCTGCAGGATATGATGCGGACTGTAAGTATAATGTGAAGACAATGTGATTTGTTACAATTGTCCGATTGACAAGCAAATCTTTAATGAAAGCATTGTTCTCTCTCTATGTGTTCACTGATAGTTGGTTACATCAGGTATTAGCACCTATCAGCATACATCAGTAACTCTGGAATTCTTTGAGACTGTGGTCAGATATGAGAAATTTTTCACCCTTGAACCTCAGCACATCCCAAATGTTTTAGTAAGTTCATATTAAACATCTATTTTATTTTTTTAAAGTGTATTTGGTTGTCCACTATGTTGCTACTCCCCCCCTCCCCCCAATTCCGAACATTTATAAAAGGAGCTCAGATACGTTGCACATCATTTACTAGCATTTTCCAACCAGAATGATTTGCTTCCAACTTAATTGCAGATGGCCTTCTTGGATCACAGAGGTCTTCGTCATGCTAATCCAAAAGTACGCAGTAGAGTTGCATACCTTTTCTCCAGATTTGTCAAAACTCTCAAGTAAGTTAGATGAATTTTAGTTGTTTAATAAAAAGATTTCTAAGAACAGAAGTCCTAGATTTTTAACACAATAAAGTCATATAGTGGGCTTAGCACATAGTGTACAGTTAGAAAAATGCCAAAGAAGGATCTCATCTTAACACAAAGCAAAGAGACGTTTATCTCTATCTCTGGGTTTGATTTTTATTTTATTTATTTAAACATTTATAGCCCATTTTATAGCACATGATCTCAGCCTAAAATCAAATAACACATATTTAACACAAGTATCAAAAACATTAAGAACATTGAATTAAAACCTTCGCAGGCCACAGTATTCAAACCCCAAATGCTCTAATAAACAAGTACAACTTCATTTGGCATTGGAAATCATGCCACTGTTGGTGCCACTTGCTTTTTATGTAGATGATGCCTACATATATGCAAGAGTGAACTCAGGTTCTTTTGTTGCTGTTTTGTTAACAATACTGAATGACATTGAAATGTATATATTGCAAGAGTATCTCTAAGTAAATAAAAAATATTTGATTAGGATAACATTTGATATAGAACTATATAATGGGCAATTCATTCTAAGAAACAAAAAAATTCAGGTGCTGCATTTGATTCATGTGCTCTTTTCTTAGATTATTACTTCTTAAATGAAACTTTAAAAATATTGGAGAGTAAACAAAACAACACAAAATATTGTGGCACTTTAAAGACTAACTCCTGTATTTCAGTGTGAGCTTTCATGGATCAAGTACACTTTGTCAGACATAAGAGTGAGACCTCATGGCATCAGTTTATACATATCAGGTACAGAGGTACACAAAGGTTGGTCGGTCTAACAGAAAGTAACATTATAGCTTTTTTCCCCTGACACTAATGGAAAATCCCTGGTTGTTATTCAAACTTGCTTTGAAGCCTGTCCCTATTAATTTGCAAATGGTTGCAAAACAAACTTCTCTTGCAAGCTGATACATCAGTGGACATGTTCTACAAAAGCTCACATTGAAATATAGGAGTTGGTCTTTAAAGTGCCACAACGGTTTTTTTGTTGCTTTCTTTTGTTTACTCTCTGATATGCTTGCACAGACTAACATAGCTACCACTTCAAAAATTTAAAAAAATATTGTTCAACTTCTATATGTCAGCACTTTAATTATTTATAAGTGTTTGTAAGATCATGTAACACTTGTGTCTTATATTTTAGTAAACAAATGAATCCCTTTATCGAAGATGTACTGAACCGAATACAAGATCTGTTAGAACTTTCTCCACCTGTATGTATATCCTACTGAATTTCATTAAGAGGGTAGACTTATAGTTCAGAGAGATTGGGTCCATAATAGCAAAAGGGGAGGGACAACTTTATTACTTCCTGAGTTACATTCTAAGTAAAGGATGTCTGCATAGAAGTAAAGGATGCATAGAAGTAAAGGAAGTAAAGGATGTCTGCATAGAAGCATTTTTTACTGTGATGTAGACATATTGCTCATAATCTGAAATGCTGTATTACTAGCATTTAATAAGACTAGCATTACTAGTCTTATTAAGCATATTTTAAATTATATTGCCATATTAAAAAAGCCTGTCTCTTACCTTAACTGTGACCTAACAAACTTTGAGTGGGATGTTACAGGTTTAATGCAATTTTTGCTGAGCCACAAGGCTTCTTAGATGACATTAAGCCAGTTGGTTTATGCCAGTCTAATCATTAGGCCCTAATGTATCTCAGAAGCTATGAACATAAAAGGGGGTGGTAATGTATGCTCCAACCTGTTTGGACGAAGGTATTCTGAGTGTATAAACATACGCTGGATCCAAGTTTTGTCATTCTTAGACTAGTTTCCGTGGTTCTACTTTAAGCATGGGTAAATCTGGATTCAATCCATAATAAATAGGTTATCCATATGTTTCAAAACAATGGATGATTCCTAAAAAACATGTAAATTTAAAAATTGTCCAGATATCTCGACAGATACATTGTTGGTGTGAGTTTTATATTATATATAGAAATCTGCATTGTTTAAACTAAACCAGTATTTTATTTAAGAGTAGCCTTTTTATACTGCCACATATTATCCACCTGTGAACATCTGGAAGGCCATGGTAACTTTGCACTCAGTGTTCATCTTAAATCTCATTGTTCCTTGACCAGCAAATTAGTATAACAAAATGCCTATACATGTGTAAATGTCCTCCTTGGAAATGTTGAGCTTTTTGTTTCTGTCATAATGGGACTCAGATTGTGTGATGCATTGATTGGAGGAATATAAGCTAAGACCATTGATCTAGAATTCTGCAACTAGAGTAGCAAAAGAGAAATAGAAAACTTCTGAATATTAAGTTCTCCTTTTGTTTTCTGGTCCCAGGAAAATGGCTACCAGGCTTTATTAAGCAGCGATGACCAACTGTTCATTTATGAGACTGCTGGAGTACTGATAGTGAACAGTGATTACTCTGCAGAACGGAAGCAGGCTTTAATGAGAAATCTTTTGACTCCTCTAATGGAGAAGTTTAAAGTGTTGTTAGAAAAACTTATGATGGCCCAAGATGAAGACAGACAGACGGCATTAGCTGATTGTCTGAATCATGCTGTTGGCTTTGCAAGGTGGGAGTAGTACAGTTTCTTCAACATGTATGCAGAGGTATATGTCTAAAGAAGTTGTTTTTGGACTGTACATAATAGTCTTTCAGTAAATTACAATGTCTGAACTGGGGATGGTATTTTCTAATGACTATCTCCTATCTTCCTTTGCTGTTGAATTTGGGAATCTTGATTTGGGGATGAAATAAAATTACTTAAAAGTGAACATCTCAGAAGAATATTTGGTGGCTGGAAAAATGGAGGCATCAAGAGTAGATGTCTGGGGAAATATTATTCTACCTTCTACCCCACTTCAGTCCACGAAAAATACATATTGTAGCAGGTGTTTATATGAATAATTATTTAGCTAATAACATCTGTAAGCAGTTGTGAAAAGAAAGTATCTATTGGGATAGCTGCAGAATGTCTCTTTAGAAATGTCTTTATAATTTCAAAGTATGTGAATAGAATAGAATATGCATGTTCCATAAGATAGACCCGTGATGGTAAACCTTGGCACTGCAGATGTTCTTGGACTTCAATTTCCAGAAGCCCAAGCCCCCATGAATCCACACGAATGGGTTTACTGTGCCCCGTACGGACACGTTTTACTTCCGCTTCCAGGAGCAACGAGGCCGGCGCGGGCCGGATGAATTGCAGTAAACCCATTCGTGCGGATTTGTGGGGTTTGGGCTTCTGGGAAATGAAGTCCAAGAACATCTGGAGTGCCAAGGTTTGTCATCACAGAGACAGACAATACAAGGTTTTGGAAATTGCTTCAAGCTTAATTTTAAAATCAGACTTCTGTAAGAATAGAAGGAAGTTCCCCATAATCCATCCTAGAAATTTGCATTCTGTGAGGCAAAAACCTTAGTGTAATGGCATGTCTTTTTGTGTTTGCATAGCCGTACCAGTAAAGCCTTCAGCAACAAGCAGACGGTAAAACAGTGTGGCTGCTCTGAAGTGTATCTGGACTGCTTACAAACATTTCTGCCTGCTCTCAGCTGCCCTTTGCAAAAGGAAGTCCTTAGAAGTGGTGTCCGCACCTTTCTTCATCGTATGATTATCTGCCTGGAGGAAGAAGTGCTCCCGTTCATCCCTTCGGCTTCTGAACATATGCTCAAGGACTGTGAAGCAAAAGACCTTCAAGAATTCATTCCTCTCATAAATCAAATCACAGCTAAATTCAAGGTAGGCATTCACTTCAGTTTAAAGAACAAGAAGTTACTTGGTGGTCTAGAGTGGTCATAACCCTGTCTGTGTGCTGAGGTAATCATGGCAACCTCTTTTTCTTGGTGCTCCCACCATCTGAAGTTCGATTTGACACAGCAGGAGAGGCACCTTCTTTGGGCCTTTTGAAACAATTGATTTTATAGTGCCTGGTTTCTGGACATACATTGTGTGTCCCCCACCCCCACCCTTTGAAGCCAACTTTGAAGGGGTGTGAGGGTCTGCATAATGAGGGAAGCATCTTTAAACATTTCATATGCTGGAAGGAACTTCTTCTGAGGGCATCTCTAGAATCCTGATTTAGCTGATATGGGTTTGCATGAGAATTTCCTTCTTGCATTGTGCAGAGTGCTTAAATATGAACAATGTTACGTTTCCCACTTTCTTAGGATTTTCTTGCATGTCATAAAATTTAACAGGCCAACTTTTATTTTTCACAACAATAGACTCAAGTTTCCCCCTTCCTGCAACAAATGTTTATGCCGTTGCTGCGCGCTATTTTTGAAGTCTTGCACCGCCCAGCTGAAGAAAATGACCAGTCTGCAGCTTTAGAAAAGCAGATGTTACGAAGGAGCTACTTTGCTTTTCTACAAACAGTCACTGGCAGTGGAATGAGTGAAGTCATAGCCAATCAAGGTAAGGCTTGAGGGGAAACTTGTTTCTCATAGGTAAAGGTAAAGGTCACCCTTGCTTGAAAGACAGACATATCCGACACTAGGGTTCAGTGCTCATCTTTGTTTATAGCACTGTCTGCATTTGCAGATATTTCTGTGGACATGTGGCAGGCATGACTAGACACCAGAGCGCACGGAATGCTGTTTACCTTCCCACCAAAGGCATGCATGGAATATCTTAATAAAAAGCATTATGTTTTTTAACAGCGAGAGAGTGAGAAATAATGTAGCCAAGAAAGTCCCTACCTTCAGGTTTTCCACTTAGAGATAAACTTAACTTGAATGAAATCCTTTAAAGTAATTGCTTGTATGATCACATACTTTGACCTTGTTAGAAATGCTAACGCAGTGGTGTTCAAATTTTTTTCCCATCAGAAATTTTTTGAAGTTGATTTGCTTCCAATTGAAAATTATAGCACTTGTTGTATAATGGGTACTGTGGAAAGATGGAAATAAGTTTTTTTTTAGCACTTTCTATTTAGAAAACATTTCTCCCGAATTTTACATTTTGCTTGTGATAAACCAGATCAATAAATTTGTTGTTATCACTTCATTGGTTTCAAATAAAGCAGGGTTCCCCAACCTTTTGCATTTTCAAGAGTGTCATGCATACATTTGAAAAGTGGCACCCATTGAGCGGAGAGAGGCTAAGCAATCAACAGGATGTTGCGATAGCTGTGGCCGGTCACAAAACAGCTGTTTCCCAGAGAATAGCCATTTCCCAAAAGGAAATGAGAAAACATGTCCCTTTTACAGAGGGCTTTCAGAGGAAGCTAAAAGATAACATGGCTGATGGACTGAGGTGAAATTGAAGTCAAAAATACCATACCATATTGTACAACAAATTAACCATGGCAGAGAAGATAGATTGACAGTACTCAAGCCATGAACATGCATATCCAATATGACGGGATACAAATGTCCCAATAAATAAATATCAGCCTAAACACTCACCACATTAAAAGAAACACAAGGACTGATAAAACACACACTGCAAAAGGCACAGTTTTTTTAAAAAAAGCAAGCTAAAAAGCAAAATAAAAGCCTACAAGGAAAACATTTCACTCCATTTCTTTAGCCATTCTTAAACCACCAGGTTGCTCTCTGTAATGATCGCCAGACCCATTTTCCTAAGACAATCTTGAGTCTGGGATCATACCAGGCCAGGACGTTTTTAACTTGCAAAGTCTGGCTTGGATTTTTCTAAACACAAGACAAGCCCTGGGATTTTCAGTACCTCAACCCCAAATTACAGCTTCCCCTCTTCCTAGGGTTAGCTAATAAACAGTGTTTGGTTGGGACTAATCTTGGTAGTGTATAGGTAAACTAACAAACTCCCTTTACTTGTGCAAGGAAACACATGGGCTTGAATTTTTAAAAAGGGTTATTTTAACACAACTGACGTATTTACAAACAGCAACAGTCAGATTTCAAAAAGGGGAAAAACACGAAAGGCAGCTTTATCAAATACTAAATTTAAAAAAATCCAAAACACTTCAGGCAACAGATCAGCACTTTTCCCACTCCAAGGCAAAATAATAAACCTCTCTGACTATTCTAGGGAAGCCTTGTTGTTCAGTCGCACAGTCGATTCCGATCCTTTGGGACCCCATGGACCATTGTCCTCCAGGCACCTCTGTCCTCCGCCATCCTCCTCTGTGTCCATTGCGTCTGTAATACCATCCAGCCATCTCATCTTTGGCCGCCCCCTTCTTCTTTTGCCCTCCACCTTTCCCAACATCAAGGCTTTCTCAAGTGAATCCTCTCTTCTCATTTGATATCCAAAGTACTTCTTTACTATTTGACCTTCTAAAGAGCAGTCGGAGTTGATTTCTTCTAAGATTGACCTATTTGTTCTCCTCGCTGTCCAGGGTACCCTCAAAACTCTCATCCAACACCACATTTCAAAGGCATCCTATTCTTCAGCTTTCCTAATGGTCCAGCTCTCACAACCATACATTACCACCGGGAATACCATTGCTTTGACTATGCAAATTTTTGTTTGCAAGGAGATGTCTCTACTTTTAACTGTGTTCCCCGGGTTCCTCATAGTTTGTCTCCCAAGAATCAATCTCCTTTTTATTTCATGACTGCAATCCCCATCTGCAGTGATCTTAGATCCTAAGAAAGTAAAATCTGTCACTGCTTCTACTTCTTCCCCATCTAAGAAGGGAAGCCTTCTTAGCCCTATTCAGCTGGATGATTCCTGAACAGCAGCCATTTTCAAAACCTCTCCATTTTCTTTTCTTCTTATTTCTCCTTTGGGTTCTCCGGAACCTTCCCCATCAACCATTCCCAGTCCAATATGCAAATTAGCTCACCTCTAACATTCTGTTTCTGCCCATTGTTGGCAGTCTTTGCTGTCCCTGCCTGCACTTTTACCAAGGCTACTTTCTATCCTTTCCTACCCAACACTCTGCACATTGCTCTCAGACATCCATTTACCCTGAGTACATTAGTTCCCTACACTCTCAGGGAAGGGTGATGGTCCCCAAGTGGATTAAATCCCACTTGAATCCATCTTGCTTCACTCCGGAGGCAGAGATCAACATGATTGAAGCCTGCTTTCCTGGGGCTGAGGAGGGCTTTGCGTGCCAAAAGGGCTCAGGATCAGAAAGTGACTCATGGAACTGGATCAGTGGTACGGGTATGACGCTTCAGTGCGGAAGGCAGATGAAAGGCCACTACATTATATTCTCAGGACAGTCCTCATAGCTGATGTCCCTGATAATCGCCAATATTTGGATACGGCAGAAGAAGAAGAAGTCTTTTGAAAGTCAAGAAGGGTAGCTGGGACTGTCAATGGCCAAGGAAAGTAATTGCAGGCAGAATTCCCAAAGATACCACACTGCAGACAATAAAAATCAGAGTTTGACCTAAACCTTTCTTTTTCTAGGTGCAGAGAATGTGGAGCAGGTGTTGATTACGATCATCCAAGGAGCAGTAGATTATCCTGATCCTATTGCTCAGAAAACATGCTTTATTATTCTTTCAAAGCTGGTGGAACTCTGGGGTAAGCTCGCATTTCTGCCATGATCACTAAGGCTTGGTGTGCATTTTTCCTATACCACATTCAAAAACATGCAAACCACATTAAATTCATGTATTTTCCTTTAAGCATTGCACACTATTCAGCGGAGGCTAATGTGGCACAGATGCTGAAAGTTGTTTTCTCACAATGTGTGACGTTAGTGAAATTGATACATAGCAGCTGGAGGAAAAGGTTGGATTTCTTGTTCTATTGCAAATTTGTTTTCGGATTTTATTTTTAGGAGGCAACGACGGACCTGTGGGATTTGCTGACTTTATCTATAAACACATTGTTCCTGCATGTTTCTTAGCACCTTTAAAGCAGACCTTTGACTTAGCAGATGCACAGACAGTATTGGTACGTAAACATGAACACATTCTGTTACAAGGATAATGTATGTCTAGAGAGGCGTGAAACCTAAAAGTCAGTACTTGAGAATAAAAAATCTTATGATTTCCATGTTTCATTCAGAGAAATCTCCAGGATCTACTCCCAGAAACCTTGTTATGTTTTTGTGGGGCACTTGTACATAGGTTTGGCATCCACAGCCCTGTAGCATCATGGAAAATTAGGTTCCCACGTGTAATGTCAGAGTGACAAAATCCACCATTTCTATTGCCTGTAGTTTATCACAGAACTCCAAAACAAATTACCCAGCTCAAAGAATGCATCGAAAAAGCTGGTATTTGTGGTGAAATGACATCACTGGCACATACCAGTCACATTGCCAACTCCACCAGAAACTACTTTAAAGCTTTAGAAAGGCCTTTAAAATTTTGAAGACTTTGTAAACCCATAATGTAATGGTATTCACTAAACATATAATCAGAAAACAGGTTCCATCTGGCTGGAATTCTGTCTTTGGTGGAGATAATCAGCCACTCTAGTAATGATTAAAGTTATGTAGAGTTGTGATGTGAAGCTCTGTGTTAGTTGTTTTAATTTTGATTTTCTCCAAGAAATACATGTTTTTGGTTGATACATTTAAGTTTGTAAAGTACACATGCAGTATTGCATTAGAACCATTGTAATTCAGATATTCAAACATTTGACATGATGTCCTTTTATGACATTTTTATAGGCTTTATCAGAGTGTGCAGTGACTTTAAAAACAATTCATCTCAAAAGGGTAAGGCTTAATAGTGGATATTGTATCTAAAATCTACATAGGGTTTCATGTACTGTTCTCTGTTTTGGCTTTGATTCAGTTTAGCAAGCTATAGTGGTTAGTTTCTGTGAGGAATATTTCTCTGTTCGTTTTTTCCTTCCCTTCATCTGTTGGCTTGACAGAGTTTTCCAAGACTGTGAAGTTTCCCATAGCATTATGAAATTGTGGCCCAAATCCTCTTACCTAGTTATATTAGCATAGCACAAATGGTGTAACTTTTGGAGGTGAATTGCCCCAAGGTAAAAAAGGTATTCCTGAAATGCAAAACTTAGCCTACCCTTGGCACATGAATACCCAAGACGTCCAGCGTGTCCCTGGCGTACCCCTGGGCCATTCATTTTACAGTTAGCCTCATATAATATATCAATCTGCACCAGTCCAGTAACATTTTTACTTTTACTAATAATGCTGTCTCTTGACTTTGATTCCTTTCTATTCCACACCCTCCTTTGTAGGTCATCTGTTCACTTTGATATTTTCCTCGCCATACTCCTCATTCTTCCCACTAAGCATGGTTAATTTTAAAGAGCCCAAACAAGGCATTCTTTATATAATCCCAGAGTGGGGATTGGGGTGGGGGGACCAAAATTAGAATTGTCCATTTCAGGTCCACCTTTGGATATGCTGATCTCTGGGCTGCTGAACAATAAAAGACAAAGTGAAGTACAGTAAAACCCCAACTTACAAATGCTTCGAGTTACATAAAATTCAACTTACATAATGTTTTTGTGCTAATACCATGTCCCGATTTACACGATTTCCTATGGGTTTGCTTTGAGTTACATAAAAATTCTTTTTCCTTTGTGTTTGCTTCGATTTACATAAAAATTACACGTTACGTAAAAAAACAATTTAAGCAAAAGCCTACGGAACAGACTTTTTTTCATAAGTAGGGGTTTCACTGTACCTCTTCCCTTTGTTGGGGCATAAATGGGGTATCCTATAAATGGATATACTACAAAATTGCTTTACTGTGCCCGTTCAAATTAAAACTATGAGAAAAAGAAGAATCACCCAGTGAGTATGGTTTGCTGTAACTTTAGCGAATTAGCAAAGCAGGATGAATTGTATGCATGAACTCCTTAGAGGGAATAATATTTGGTGAATTGCCCATTCCCAGTCACTGCTGTGCTAAATTTGAAAAAATATTCCAATTCATGCTGGAGTCTTTCAAGAATATCAAAGTGTTTTCTCTCAAGCATTTATTTCTTGCACTTGGGTATTTCTTGTTCTTGGATTACATTATACAGAGTAAGTTTAAAATGCAGTGGAACCTCATAAAACAATCGCCCCGTATAGCAACGAAATCGCATAACAATTAGGTTTTGGGGGGAAATGGCATCCCGCATAACAATTTTCCCTATGGAAAAAATCGTACAACAATTTTTCAATGGGAAAAAACACTTAGCAAAAAAAATCATTGCACAATGCATTCCATAGGAAAAATTGCTATATGATGCATGCATTGTATAGCAATTATTTCATACAACAACGAGCCCCGTGGAATGGAATGAAATCATCGTATGAGGTACCACTGTAACTATTTTTGCAACTATCAACATTCTTGCATGTATTTTCTTTTTCTAGGGCCTTGAATGTATTCAGTATCTTCAGCAAGAATATCTACCTTCATTGCAGGTAGCACCCGAAATTATACAGGTATGTATTCTTTCTAAACTGGCATATGGAGTATTAGTTAGGATAGTCTAAAAAAATTAGACAGTAAGTCACAACTAGAATAGCCTATTAAACCTGTACAGTCCATTGATTCAAATAGACCTTACCATATTTTCCGGCGTATAAGACGACTTTTTAACCCCAAAAAATCTGTGCCAAAGTTGGGGGTCATCTTATACGCCGGGTACTCTGGAGCCAGGGGTCGCCCGGCGGGGAAAGCCATTTGCCGCCGCCACGAGGCGTCCGGAGCAAGGGGCCGCCCGGATACCACCACCCCCAGCCTTGCGGTGGCGGCAGTAAATAGCTTTTCCCACCGGTCAGCTGCTGATCCTCCTCTTCCTCACCTCACCCCACCCCACCCCCCGCTGGGGTGGTGGTATCCGGGCGGCCCCTTGCTCCGGAGGCATTGCGGTGGCGGCGGCAGCTGGTTTTCCCCGCCAGCCAGCTGATGCTCCTCCGGCTGGGGGTGGTACGAAAGAGAAGGAGCATCAGCTGACCGGCGGGGAAAACCAGCCGCCGCTGCGACGCCTCTGGAACAAGTGGCCTCCCGGATACCACCACCCTCAGCCTCGTTGGGGGGTGAGGAGGAGGAGGAGCTGACCGGCGGGAAAAGCCAGCCGCCGCCGCCGCGAGGCTGAGGGTGGTGGTATCCAGGCGGCCACTTGCTCTGGAGGCATTGCAGCGGCGGCGGCGGCTGGTTTCCCCCGCCGGTCAGCTGACGCTCCTTCTCCTCCGCACCACCACCCCCAGCCGAGGGGTGAGGAGGAGGAGCAGCAGCTGACCAGTGGGGAAAGTCAGCCGCCGCCGCGAGGCCTCCGGAGAAGGGGCCACCCGGATACCACCACCCTCAGCCTTGCGGTGGCGGCAGCAACTGGCTCCCCCCCTCGCCGGTCAGCTGATGCTTCTCCTCCTCCGCACCACCACCCCCAGCTGGGGGGTGAGGAGGAGGAGCTGACCGGCAGGAAAAGCCAGCCGTCGCCGAGAAGCTGAGGGTGGTGGTATCCGGGCGGCCACTTGCTCTGGAGGTGTCGCGGCGGCGGCGGCTGGTTTTCCCCGCCGGTCAGCTGCTGCTCCTCCTCCGCACCACCACCCCCAGCTGGGGGGTGAGGAGGAGGAGGAGGAGGAACTGACTGGTGGGAAAAGCCAGCTGCTGCGAGGCCTCCGGAACAAGGGGCCGCCCGGATACCACCACCCTCAGCCTCTCGGCGGCAGCTGGCTTTCCCCCCCCGCCGGTCAGCTGCTGCTCCTCCTCATCCCCCTCGGCTGGGGTGGTGGGATCCGGGCGGCCCCTTGTTTTGGAGGCCTCGCGGCAGTGGCTGGTTTTCCCCGCCAGTCAGCTGATTCTCCTCCTCTTCCGCACCACCACCCCAGCCGAGGGGGTGAGGAGGAGGAGGAGGAGCTGAGCGGCGGGAAAAGACAGCCGCCGCCGTGAGGCCTCTGGAGCAAAGGGCTGCCCGCCTCCCCGCCCCCTTCACTGGTGGGGAAGGTAAAGTGAGCCCCATCGGGCTCAGAGACGCCGTGAGCCGCACCTCCCCGCCCCCTTCGCTGGCGGGGAAGGTAAAAGGAGCCCAGTTGGGCTCAGAGATGCCGCGAGCCACGCCTCCCCCCCTTCACTGACAGGGAAGGTAAAAGGAGCCCTGTCGGGCTCAGAGACGCCTGATGGGGCTCCTTTTACCTTCCCCGCCGGTGAAGGGGATTAGGTTATATATGTTGTAAGCCGCTTTGAGTGGCACTTGTGTCAGGAAAGCGGGATAGAAATAAAACTTATTATTATTACCAAAAAGTAATATTAAAATATTAAATATTAATATTAAAAATGATGATGATAGTACTAATGGCATCCTTATTTATGGCCACCCTTCCCAGGGTTTCCTAGGTAGGGAGTCTCCAGATTTGAGTTTCCTCCCCTAAGGCTCTTGGGATTCTTGGGCCGTTTGACCAGCCCCCACCCCAAGCTGGCTTTCCCCGCCGGTCAGCTGCTGCTCCTCCTCCTCCGCACCACCACCCCCAGCAGGTAAAGGGAGCCATCCCCTGCCTGGGAAGCGCCGCCGCCACCGTTGGAAGAGGGGTAGTCATACAGCGAGTATATTGCAAACTCTACATTTTTACTAGAAAAGTTGGGGGTCATCTTATACGCCCCAGTCGCTTTATACGCCGGAAAATACGGTACTCTAATTGCGATTTGCAGTGCTAAGTAGCAGTCAGGGATTCTATCCGTCTAGAAACAATATCCATTTACCGTGACTAGTTGTTCCTTTAGGTTACAGGTGGCTGATGTTAGGGCAGATATTCAAAGTGAGAGACTAAATCCTAAGATGTAGAAAAATATAAAAGTTGCACTTCATTCCAACTTTAAAATTCCCCATGTGTTTTGTCTCTCAGCCTTCTTTAGAGGCTGTACAAAGAAAAGAAGCAATTCTTGGCATCATATTTTGTGTAGTGGCAAATCCTGCCCTGTTGATAGCATTGAAATAAGATTCAAGAACTAGTCCTGACCACTTCTGTATGTGAAATGAGGATGATGGGACTCTTTCTTGTCCTTTGCCTCAGGCAGCAAAATGCCCTGCGGGTCCCTTCTCCAACTTCCAATTCAGATAGTTGATTTCTGCAAATATTGTCAAACATCTGTTTTATTTGGAGTGTATGAACACATATTAATAGATTAAACCCATTTCTAAATGGTGACATTTTCCGCAGGACTAGAAATCATTCTTGGAAGGAGCAGATCCACACTTGTAAAAATATAAATGCTAATTTAGAACTACAGTGCAAAGGGACTATTTTTCCGGTACAAGCAAATGTTAATTTTCATTATTTTTATAGGAATTCTGTCAAGCACTTCAGCAGCCTGATGCTAAAGTTTTTAAAAACTACTTAAAGGTAGGTTATACTTGTATCTTGACTTCATCTTTTATGGCTCACTGTGTTCTGTCTTGGATTAAATAGATTTTGCAAGTGTTGGTTTGAACTCTGCTTTTTCTTACTTGTGTGAACACTAAATGTACATTCTCTTAAAGGTACATTGTCAAGTGTATTGTGTTTGCAAGTAACTCCCCTTTTCTTGTTTCTTTCACATTATTATTGAAAAGTCATGATCCTTATATTGGTGGTTTGTATGGTAGAGTGCAAAGGAGGAAATAGAACTCTATACTATCCCATGTCAACTTGAAAGTTGTGCAGTGTTGTTCTGGCTTCAGACCTCTAGGACAAGGGTGCCCAAACTACGGCCCAGGGGCTGGATGCGGTCCCCAACACCAATTCATCCGGCCCACGAAGCCCTCGTCTCTCCTGGAAGCGGAAGTAAAACACACCCATATGGAGTGACGAGGGCTTTATGGGTCGGATGAATTGTGTCGGGGGCTGCATCTGGGCCTGGGCCATAGTGACCAGCTCCCTGATCCATGTGACCAACCCATGGCCCGAAAAGTTTGGGTACCCCTGCTCTAGGAGAACTTTGTCATTAGTAAAACTACTGGAAGATCTTCACATAAATGTAAAATCCATCTTCATTTATTAAATGCATGAAGAAGAGAAGTAAATGATACATATAAAGACCTTGCCTCCAATATCATAAGCTGGGCTTCCCTGCCAACTTACATTTATAAATTCAGTGTGTACATCTTTAAAGGATGTATTTGTGTGTAAATGAGATCTTTGACTATGAATATGTGAAAACCTGAGGATGGGTCTAGGCCAGTGTCTACTAGCGGGGTGGGGTCAAGAAGCAAATATCTGCTTCCTTTTACTGAAATGGAACTCCTTCATGCAGCTTTTTTAAAAATTGTATATTTGGAAATGTGATTCTCTGTAAATCCTGTTGATTCAAATAAGCCTACTCTAGTTGTAACTTACTTTGGCATAAGTCAATTAGAGCAGAACTATTTGAATCAGTGTAACTTACAGATAAGTTAATTCATTGAATCCCCACTGATTGAATGGGCCTACTTTAGTGCAGTTTACTGTGATGCTATTTGTGTAGTTCACATTATTTTAGATTTAGAAATTGTACCATAAACTTAACTGACTTTATGAAAAGAGGTCATTGACCTAACATTGTGAATTACATTTTGGAGGGGAGGACTGAAACTACTGCATAGTTAAAGCATTTTATGCCTAATAGCTGGAGTTGCTGTTAGTGTTGAGTCAGCAGTTGGTGATATCGGTACAGTAATTTATTTTCTGTGTAAGTTGCAAATGGTGCTATTTGAACATGGTTAACAAAATGATTTCTTTCATCTTGACTTAGCAGCTTGACTTTATGTTTCTTTGGACTCTAATATATGTTTTCTTCAAAACAGGTATTTTTTCAAAGAGCAAAACCCTAAGAAGTCTACTGGAATTCTAGGTTCCTTTAATCAGGAACTCCAGATGTTAATTTATAAGAAAGCTAACTTCGGTGCCATTCACAGTGACTTTTTCCCTTTTATTCCAGAAGATGTTGCTCTGTGCTTAAATTCATATGTATATTATCCTTTTTGGATAATCAAATGCCCAATGTTATGTTGGTTGATGCACATATAGCACACAGACAAGAAGTTGCCAGTGTGCCTATTTGGAATACTTCTGTGTAGAATAATTGTATGCTGTAATTAGTACAGCAAAAATGAAATCCTTTTAATTTTTCCTTTTAAGTTTTGATCTAAACAATGTATAAATTCCTTCTAAATCCATAGGAAAGGTTACAAATTGTGTACATTTTTAAATAATGAGTAAAATATGTGCATATTTGAAATGAACTTCATTTGTTCATGTATGGTCGATACAAAATAAAACTATCAAACTCCATTTTGTAGATATTGGTTTCTTTTGTAGAATCAAAATGCTGATGTTATGCTACAAAACAAATTAATGGATCTGATTAAAATAGGATCTGCTGCTGCAGTTAAACACAGAAAAACAAATGTCATTAAGTGAAATCTGTATGTTGCCATTAATCATTGGTTATCTTCACATTAGTTTCCAATCCAAATCACAGCATGTTGTGCGCAGTTCTACATGTATTACTGATGGCAAACTACAGTAATCAAGAAGATTGGTGAACTATAATGTATCATGTGCTGCTCTTATTATTGTTGTTACTACTACTCCTGTGACCACCCTCACCAGCTCTGGTAGCACCCTACATGAAAAGACATTTAGATTTAAAATTCAAAAATGATATGATATGATATAAAATACCCCCACAAAAAAGTAATAAGAAGTAGTGGCCATAATCTCATCAGTATTTGTGTCATTTGTTGTGGTTATTTGACAGTGCCAGGGCATGTCTTGATTTCATTTCTGGTCATGCGCCCTCTTGTGAAATTGACTGATGCCCCAACACTTTGTAACTTAGTTTCACAAAATCCAAAAGCAAGTAACTAGCCAATAAAGCAATGCCAACTGTTGCTTTCATTCTGTGGATTTTTAGCCAGATTCTCAATGACACCAATGTAGACAATCAAATCTCTACTGGAAAGGATTTTACGAGCCGGTGTACCACCACTGAAAAGACCCTGCTTTTATAACTCTAGGGCACCACAAGCAAAATCCTTCTGACTGATCCCAGGTATGAGTGTTCAAATAGACAGTCTTCCCAACAGCTGAGTCCTGAACTATTTAAGGTGTCAGACACAAGTTCTTAACTGTTTGAATTTGACCCATTGGTGCCAATGCAGATATTACAAAACAGGTTGCCTCTGTCAATACATAGGCAGTAGCATTCCATACCAAGTGCAGCTTCTGGACATCTGCCAAGGTAAGCCCCATGTACACTGTATTGAAACAGTCCAGTCAAGAAGTGATCAAGTGCATCGACTATAGTGACCAGGTTGTCCTGATGTAGAAATTTCCACAGCTGGTGGGATGGTCTTGGTTGGTCCTAAATATTCTTTTTCATCATGTCTTCCTGGACCTGTAGTGACAACTGGGAAGAAAACAAAACTATCAGCATTTTGAGTTGCTTAAAAAGTATACACAGTGAGGTTATTCATAATATGTTTTGGTTTTTACATTGATGCAGGAGGCGTATACTTTTTATGTTCTGTTGTCTTTATCCACAACAATATAACATCTCTGTATGATACTTCATAAAGTCATGGTGGGGAAGCCGCTTGAGTACAGGTAAGATAGTGTCAAGTAGTGTGGCCTTGCTCTTGATGCCACATACAGGTGCAGCCAAAACCTGGTTCCCCTCCATCTTTACACATGCAGATGTTCCTTGGAGACTCAGCTGACTCCTGACCTTGAGACTTACCTGGTTCTCTCAGCATTGGCTGGAATAGCTTTCCTTGTTTTATGCTTTCTCGGGGGTGGTGGGGTGGTAAGGGTAGGGGTAAGCACAGTTCCACACTAATCCAAGTGCTGCTACAAAATCATACTTAACATATTTGCCTAAGTAAGATGTACGCTGTACGCCATGATCATCAAAATTATAACGAATTAAGGCACGACATTTCTCGCTTTGCATGTAGAGTCTATCTCATATATTTGTTTCACCTTTTAAGTGAAATGAATGAACATTTGCACGATATTCTAATTTTCTGAGTTTCACCTGTATTGTCAAAACCATACCTGTCAAGTATCCCGGAATTTCCCATATTTTTGCGCTGATTTTCGCCATTTCCCGCCTGGAGCTGCCACTACCCCGTAATTTGGCAGCGGGGGGGAAATGAGTTACTGCACATCCCTTCTGCGCAATTCTTTCTACGCATGCGTAGAACCCTTCTACGCATGCGTAGGCTTCTGTGCAGAAGGGGATGCGTAGAAGCCTTCTACACATGCGTAGAAGTGAGCTGTGCAGAAAAGTTCTATGCAGGTCCATTCTACGCATTCGTAAAAGCCTACATATGTGTAGAAGTGAGCTGCGCAGAATGGTTCTGCGCAGGTCTGTTCTACGCATGTGTAAAAGCCTTTTATGCATGCGTAGAATGGACCTGTGCAGAAACGTTCTGCGCAGGTCCCGTAATTTCCGGAGATGCGCTTGATAGGTATGGTCAAAACTAGGAGGGAAGGGGGGGGAGACACAGAAGAAAGCCATAGTTGATTACTCTTCCCTCCCTTCCTTTAATTTTGACCAATGGCTCTTATTTATTTATTACCTTTTTATACCCCCCATTTTGAGAAATTTCCCACTCTGGGCACTGTGCATACAAATATCAAAATAACACAAGAAAACACACAACAAATCAAAAACAGACCAACCTGATAAATACATTTATTTATTTATTTTATTTTTTGGATTTATATAACCGCCTTTTTTCGCCTAAGCGACCCAAGGCGGCTCACAACATCAGTTTAAAACCCATACCCAATACTAATTAAAACTAAATATTATAAAACTATCTAAAAACATCCGAAAATAAAATAAACTAACACCCTCGTTGGTAAAAATTTGTTCTTGTTTCCATAAAAATAAAAACCCAAACCCCGCGAGGTTTCCCAGCTACAGAAGCGCCCCACTTGAACGCGGGAAAAGGTAAGTGGCGGCCCGCCCTCAACAAATAAGGTTTCCCTTGCTCGAAAGCCAGTCGTATCCGACTCTAGGGTTCAGTGCTCATCTGTTTCAAAGCCGAAGAGCAAGCGCTGTCCGCTTCTGCAGACGTTGCCGTGGTCATGTGGCAGGAAGGACTAGACACCGGAGCGCACGGAACGTTGTTCCCTTCCCTTCCCGCCGAAGTGGTCCCTATTTATCTACTTGCAATTTCTTGCGTTGGAACTGCTAGGATTGGGAAGTGGCGCCCAGCCAGGAGAGGGAGAGGCGAGAGACCCGGGAGGAGCCTCAACTCGCAGCTGCTCCGCCTCACGTCACGTCAGAAAGCAGGAAACGGGGAGAGAGGGTTTTTTTTTTTTTTGTGGGGTGGGGTTGGTCCCCACTCTGGGCAGGGCTGGGCTAATAATAACTCTCGGGCTAGCCCCGAGCGAGCAGAAGCAGGACGGAGAGATAGGGGTCGTTCCTGCTCCCGTGGTGGTGGTGGGGCAGGGGTACGGCGTCGCCGCCCAGGAAGGAGCCCCCGCGGAGACGGACGGAGGAGATGGGAAACGGGACGGGCTGCTCAGCACAACAGGAAACGTGTCGCGAGGTTTCGCTTTCCCTTGCATAGCGAGCGAGTGACGCGTCCTCTAGCGCAATTGGGTGAGCCTTTGTAGGCCTCTGGGTTGGGGACTTCCTGGAGCGGCCAGTGGGAGGTGGGGGTGCCGTGGCCCGCCGGGAGGAGGAGTGCAGATCCGGAGGGAAGGAAGGAGAAGCGCTTTCCAGACGGACGCCCAGGAAAGAGACTCCGGGCAAGCCCCGGCAGCAAGCCCCGGCAGGTACGTCTTTACCGAGGGTGCCTCCTTGGCACACCTTGCCAAACCCACCCACCCCACCGCCAAACCAGAACCATCCCATCCCCTGTGGTTCGAGAGCCGAGTTGCTGCACGACGGAGTGAGCTTCCGCCTCTGTCCCAGCTCCTGGCAGCCTAGCAGTTGGAAAGCGAGAAATTGCAAGTAGATAAATAGGTACCTCTTCGGCAGGGAAGGTATCATTTTATCAGGGGGCGGGGGAGTGGATCCAGGATCAGAGTTGTAGCCAGGATTATAATTTCTTTGTGGGGTATTTTTTTCAGGAGAGGCAACACACACACACACACACACACACACACTTTGCCTGGGGGTGACACACAAGAGAGAGAGAGACTTTGCCTGCGGGTCACACACAAAACACACACACACACACACACACACACACACACACACACACACACACACACACACACACACACACACACACACACACACACACACACACACTCTTTGCCTGGGGGTGACCCACAAGAGAGAGAGAGAGAGAGAGACTTTGCCTGCGGGTCACACACAACACACACACACACACACACACACACACACACACACACACACACACACACACACACACACAGAGGAGGGAGGGAGGGAGAGGTCTGGGGGTGACGAGAGAGAGGGAGACGTCTGGGGGTGACCAGAGAGAGAGAGAGAGAGAGAGAGAGAGACTTTGCCTGGGGGTGGGGAGCAGGCTATTCCCCACCCCGCACCCCCTGGCTACAACCCTGTCCAGGATGCAGCCCCAGAGAGATCCTGGTGCCTATCTTTGGCTTCTGGTGTTGTATCCAGTGGTGAGCATCAGCAGGTTCGCACCAGTTCACCAGAACCTGTAGCAGAAATTTTGGCTGGCCCTGCCCATCCAAGTTTTGAAATAAAGTACAGTAGTCCTACATGGCCCAGGTGCAATGCAGGGCTTTCCCCCTGGCCACGCCCATCATCCCACACCCACTGTGGTAGTAAAAAAATTTGGAGCCCACCACTGGTTGTATCCAACACTTTGTATTGTATCCAGCACTTCTTATTGGTGGGCTTCACTAGAAACCCGTTTGTTTCATCTCTCTTTTGGTTAATTAGCACTACCTACTGGCTTAGGGGTTAAGATGCTGAGCTTATTATTTATTATTCAAATTTGTATGCCGCCGCCCCCGCGCCCTAGGGCAACTCTAACCGGAAGGTCGGCAGATCTGCGGTTCAAGACCCAAGTGGTGCGTGATGGAAAGAATGCCCTCCGTCTGTCGCAGCTCCTGCCCAACCTAGCAGTTTGAAAGCAAGAAATTGCAAGTAGATAGTTAGGTACTACTTTGGCAGGGAAGGTCAGTGTCTAGTCGTGCTAGTGCTGGCTCTTTGGCTGTAAACAAAGTTGAGCACCACTGGCTCTCCAGCTAGGGAGAATTTGACTTTGGCTTCCTTGAGCACATATTTTATTCATTTAATTAGTTATTTTCTCCATTCAGCTGAAGACCAGCAGGATACCTGATTCTTGCACCTAGTTCAGTCATGAATCTACCAGTATACCACCTTCCTACCAATTCAAAGTCTGTCTCCTAAAATAAATTGTTTTAGACAAGGTGGCATAGAGATTATATTTTATGTGTATAGGGCAGATCACTACCATATGATCTGCCTGCCTGTGCATACTACTGTACAGTACTTGAAAAATAGTAGACCCTTATGTGTGCAGGCATGACTGTGTGGACAGACAAGGGCTTGAGCACAGTTGGTGCCAGTATCCTCTAGGGTTCTTATTCCCATGGATGTTGATGGGGGCAAGGTGCCAGAGGTGGTAGTAAGGCTAGAACTGTTTTAAAAGCTGCACTGTGCCACAGGAAACCTGTGGTTCCCATTTCTACAAAGCCCTGGTCTTTTATCACCTTTAAAACAAGCCAGGTAAAGTAGCTAGAATTAATTATGCAAATTGAGATTCAGAGAAGATATGAGAGTTTTTTCTCATTTAACTAGCTTGTAAAACTGTTAGATAGCAAAAGAGCATTTATAGCTGTTAGCAGGCTGAAGATCCTGGTCTTGTATGAGGTTGGGTTTAAACAAGGGTCATCAAACTTGGTTCTCCAGATGTTCTTCAGACTTTGATTCCCAGAAGTCCTGATAAGCAGATGTACTGACTTGGCCTGCTGGGAATTGAAGTCCAAGAACACCTGAAGAGCCAAGTTTGCTGACCCCTTGGTTTAAAGACCCCCTGTGCTAAATATGAGTGGCTTCACATTTAGTTCAGCCTTATCATGTGATTACTCCAAAGGAATCCAAAAAACATATTGACATTAAAGGTAAAGGTTTCCCTTGCTCGAAAGCCAGTTGTATCCGACTCTAGGGTGCAGTGCTCATCTCTGTTTCTAAGCCTAAGAGCCAGCGCTGTCTGCTTTTGCAGACGTTTCTGTGGTCATGTGGCAGGCATGACTAAACACCAGAGTGCACGGAACGCTGTTTACCTTCCCACCGAAGTGGACCCTATTTATCTACTTGCAATGTCTTGCTTTCGAACTGCTAGATTGGCAGGAGCTGGGACGAAGACGGGAGCTCATTTCCGTCCTGCAGTACTCGGGAATTGAACTGCTGACCTACTGTAATGTCAATATTACTGCTGACAGTAATATTGACATTACTTATTAAATATAGCTGCATTGGGTGTTAATTGCAAGGATGCATTTTTCACATTAACAGTGTTTTCCTTGTAATCCATTCTCTGGTAGGGTCCCTGTTTTTGCATATTTGTATTCTTTCTATTTTGCCTTTGTTACTGCAAATCTCTGTTATACCTGTTCTTGTCACAGATATTTCTTCTCAGACTAGCCTTATAAATCTGTATCATGATCTTCACATTTCTTTATCTTTATCTTCACATTTCTTTTTCTTTATCTTCCCTTCTCATATTCATCTGTTAACATTTCTTTCTGCTTGCTTCCTCCTCGTCTCCCAGAACTATCTCTCGAGTATCTCTTTCATTCCTTTCCTATCTGACACAGGTTTCGGTGTGGTTGGAGAGTGAGAGGTCCAGCCCTAGGCCCCTCCAATATGGGGTGCCTCGGGGCTCTCGCCTCTCCTATTTAATATCTACATGAAGCCTCTGAGTGAGATCATCTATTCCCACGGGGTGAGGTATCATCAATATGCAGATGATACTAAGCTATTCCCCCCCCCCCCAGCGGTTTATTGAACCTAATGCTGTCTGACTCTACAGCGGCCCCATGGATATCCATTCTTGAGGGGAAATTGGCCTTTTACGGCCTTTCTAAGCAGTTTGTTAGCTCCTTGAGATATGTTAGCGCCAGGGAGATAACTAAGCAAAGGATATTTATTTATTTATTTTAAAGATTTCTATCCTGCCTTCCTCATCCGTGGGTGACCCAAGGGAGCTTACATGGCAGTTAAAACACATACAGGTTAAAACAACAATATCCACCGCAACCTCCCTAACCCCTTAAGAAAATGAAACACAGACAAAATTTAAAAACTGTTAAAAGAGAATTAAACAATGCCAAAATGATGTTAAAAAGTTAAAATAAGCTAAAAAGGGGAGGGGGAAGGGACAGGGGACAAGGGGGAGAGATAAAAACAAACAGGTATAATAAAAATAGACAGGTGTGTTACAGCGGGCCATCATACCAGCCAGCGGGACTGGGCTGTTACAGCTGACGGGCCCCATACCCGCTGACACAGCCAGGCCTTAAGGGCCTTCCTAAAGGGGAGCAGCTCTGTCTGAAGGCGCAGCTCTGATGGTAAGAGGTTCCACAGGGCCGGGGCAAACACCGAAAAGGCTCTTCTTTTAGTCCCCACCATATGTGCCTCTTTAGTGGACGGGACGACCAAAGAGCCTCTCTGATCTGCCCTTGTAGGACAGCGGAATACCTTGGGGCAACGCGGTCCCTTAAGTATCCTGGTCCACTGCCATGTAGGGCTTTAAAGGTCAAAACCAGCACCTTGAATTGCACCCGGAGGCACACCGGTAACCAGTGCAGCTTCCAGAGCAGCAGTGAGGCATGAGTATAACGCCCACGACCCATCACCACCCGGGCAGCTACGTTCTGGACCAGATGCAGCCTCTGAATGGTCGTCAAGGGCAGCCCCATGTAGAGCGCAATATTGGAAATCCTGATCACAGGAGATCTTACACCCTCCTCTGTTACAATATGTTAGTTTCAGCCTTTAGGGAGGGACTTTTCAAGAAAGTCCCTATCCAGGAGCGTCTCTGTTTATGTCAGGCTATGAGGGTAGAGACGTTGGTGCATGTGCTATTTGAATGCCCATTCTATGATAATCTTAGACAGGATCTTTTCATTGCATTTCCCCAGTTGGAGCCGAATAATCGTATGCTCAGAGATATATTGTCCGACAAATCCAACGATTTGATGGCTGCCGTAGCCAGTTTTGCTTGGAGGTCCACTCGGGTACGCAGAATCAGGGTGAACCTGAGTAGGGTTTCAGGCCAAAAGCCATCATAATTGATTCCACTTTATCCTTGTAATTACCATCCAATTTTAACTCTGGTGTACATATGTCATATGCTTCTATATATATTGTATATATTGGTTTTATTGTATTTAATTGACTGTTATTTTTATGCATTTTATTGTAGGATTGCAGACGCCTGTGATACTTAAAATGTTTTATTGTCATGATAATCCTGTTCACGAGGCAGTCTATATCTGTACATTCTGTCTTGTTATGTTCAGTTATGTCCCTAATGAGTGCTCTGTGAAGCAGTATTCATTGTCATCTTCCTGATATCGTATTTACAGTAACTGGTCACTGGCCGTAATAAAGATATTGATTGATTTATTGATTGATACTCAGCTATACATCTCGGCCCGTGATGATCGAAGCGATGCAGTTGAAGTCCTATCCAGGTGTCTGGAGGCTGTAAGGGTCTGGATGGGGGACAACGAGCGACAACTGAATCCTGGCAAGACTGAGTGGCTGTGGGTCAGGGGCCCTGCATTATCCTGGGAGCTACCATCTTTGGAGCTGGATGGGGCTTTTTTGCTGCAGACAGACCCAGTGCGTAAGACTCGCGACTCCTGCTCGATGAGCAGGTGGCAGTCGTAGCTAGAAGGGCTTTTGCACAACTTCGTGTCATTCGCCAATTACACCCGCTCCTTGACCGGGACTCCTTGCTTATGGTCATACACGCTCTGGTCACCTCCAAACTGAATTATTGTAATGGGGTCTACATGGGGCTGCCCTTCATGACCATTTGGAGGTTGCAGCTGGTTCATTTTCTTTGCCCCTCAAGGCTCTTTTGCATCTAATCCTTGTGTCCAGTTTTATTCCATGCTATTTTTATATCTCTTGTCCAACCGATGTAGAATTGAAGTCAACAGTAAAAAATATATTTAGGCATGAGTTGTGACTGGCTAACTAATCAGGTGTGACAATAAAAGTCTACTGCTAATTCTGCAATTTGCCTCTTAGTCCAGAGAGAATGATGAAAACAGGAATATTGTAGCTCCTTTCTAAACTTCTGATGGGCATGGGCAAACCTGAAAGGTTTCCACAAATATAAGATAATAGTCTGTAACCAAAGAAGATTGTGACTGGACTCAAGGATCAGCATTGTAAAGTGTATTGTGGACAGAATTAATTTTGCTTTCAATCAGGTACACAGAAAGAGCTTCCTTGAAGATTGTGATATTTTTGAACCACAATTTGGGGTACCCTGGTAATGGCAACCTTGTGTTGCTGGCTAGTCTTTCCCATGCTAGGTCAGATGAAAGGAACTGCAGAATGAACTCACTAAAAGGTACCTTCATTTTGGTAGTTTCATGTCTGGCCAGGGGAAGAAGAAGCCAGGGCAGGTTGAGGACTTTGCCGCCCCTCCCCCTGAGCCCCCATCAACATATTGTATTGTAATATAATATGTTGTTTGTAAGCTGCCCTGAGTCGCTTCGGTGAGTGGGCAGCAATATAAATTTGAACTAATAAATAAATAAATAATGAAATAAGAAGAAGGGGCAAAGTGTGTCCCATGCCATTTTTGTAGATTTCTGTGTAATTCCTGGGGTCATCCTGCTTTGTAAACTGTTTTCTTTTTAGTATCTTTGTATCCTAATACAGTGGAACCTTGGCTAACAAATGGCTCGGTTAACATAAAAATCGCATAACAAAAGGAAATAGTGACTTGGTTTATGGAATTATTTTCAGAACGGATTAATTGATTTTCAATGCATTCCTATGGGAAACCACATTTCAGTTAATGTATTTTGTTCTTTAATGCATTCCTATGGGAAATTGCATTCAATGCATTCCTATGGGAAATCTGGTTAAAGCAATTTTCTGGAGAAGTTACACATTAATTACGTTAACCAAGGTTCTACTGCATCTAAAACAATGATTGTCATTTTCCCTCTGTTTGGGATTTATTGGTTCCCTCCACCAATCATAAATTTAAGCTCAATTTATTTTAGTGTGTCTTCCCCCTTCCCCTCAATAAATGAGTTGAAATCACATTTCAAAAAAGCAGACTAATTGATCTTACTCTCTTAGGTCCTGGAAGAGAAGATAAAGGAAAAAGGTTGGAGTCTATCAGATGTGTTTATCAACATAGGTCAAGAATACAGATTTCTTTTCTCAGCTGAAAGAAGAATCATCTAATCAGAATCAAACATGCAGAGCACTTCAAACTATCTCTGGCTTTTATCAGATATCCTAGGGCAAGGAGCTACTGCAAATGTTTTCCGTGGAAGACACAAGGTTTGCACAGACACATACCAAACTTGTTGTTGTTGTTGTTGTTGTTGTTAATAAATAGCCAGTTACATCCCTCATTGTGCACCATGTCGCATGTTGATGAGAGATGCTTGTTGTATCTTTGCGAATTCTGCCATTGCACTTAACAACAGCATAACTAATCAATAAATTTTGGCCTCAGATTTGTTTTTTTGAGACAAACTATATATGAAGTAGTAGTAGTAGTAGTAGTAGTAGTAGTAGTAGTAGTAGTAATATTTTAATTTATATCCTGCACTTTCTCAGCCGAAGCTGACTCAAGGCGGCCATTACAACATGTAAATACCATACAATATAATAATACAATAATAAAGAAACATGAAAAGTAAATTCAATACAATAATCAATACTCATTAATAAACATAAATTAATCACGATATAAAGTATAAATTAAAGATACAATGGCAATAACTATTAATCAATAGCAATAACAATTAATCCTCCAAAGCTTGCCTTGCCACTACCTCCCATGGACGACCGGTCCACACGGAGAGGCGAAACGGCGACAGTTGAAGGTGCGTCATTGTCGGCTCCTGGTGTTGAAACTCCTACCAATCACACTGGACCTTCTCGCACCGGCCCAGCCAGGAGGGAAGGGAGGCACTCCGAGACTCCAACAGTCCCTGAGAATGAGAATTTCCCGGGTTGCCAGCGGAAGCGAGTCTTGCCATCTGCCCACCAAGCTGGTGGAACTCGCTCTGGCGGTGGAGAAAGCGGGGCAGCTTTTGAAGATGTCCCGGGCCGCCAGCTGAAGCGAGTCTCACCATCTGCCTGCCGAGCCGGTGGAACTCGCTCTGGCGGCGGACAAAGCGGGGCAGCTTTTGAAGATGTCCTAGGCCGCGAGCTGAAGCGAGTCTCGCCATCCACCCGCCAAGCCGGTGGAACTCGCTCTGGCGGTGGACAAAGCGGGGTGGCTTTTGAAGATGTCTCGGGCTGCCAGCTGAAGCTGTTGTATATTAAATTTCATTTGAAGTCTTTCATACCCATTATTATTAACTATCTAAAGCCAAAGCACCTCCCCATGTTTTTTGTACCCTGATTCCATCCATGTTTCTTCAGAAGTAACTACTGCATTCAGTGGCTCTTATTCTCAAGTGTGCATGATAATGCATCCTTACTTATTTTTGTAATTTTGTGAGATAGACTGTGTAACAGGAGCAAACTATTATTCTAACATTGATTAGAGGAATTCCTTCTATTTCTTAAAATATTATCAATATTTGTGTTGCAGAAAACTGGTGACTTGTATGCTGTCAAAGTATTTAATAACTTCAGTTTCCTGCGGCCTGTTGATGTTCAGATGAGGGAGTTTGAAGTATTGAAGAAACTGAATCACAAGAACATTGTCAAATTATTTGCCATAGAAGAAGAGGTAATTAATATTCCTTGTGCAAATTGTGCACATTCTGCAAATTATTTTATGATAACATGAATTTGATGTACCAAGAATTAGGGTGTTTTTTTAATTGTGTGATTAATCTCAGAGAAGTTATGAGCACTGTGAATATAGTGATTATTTAGGGCACATGTGGGCAAAGTGTGGCCGCTCCAAGGGATTTTTGAAAGCACTGAGATCCTCTAGAAATATATGCAAATTTCAAAGATTTTTGTTTTGTGTGTGCATTTTATCAGACCAAGTGTGTATTTGTTTTTTTGAAATTTGCTAGTAAGGGACTTTGCAGAAAGGCCCGTTGAATCTTTCTGCTTGAATGGCGGCCTCCTGTAAAACGGTTGGCAGTGGAAAACTCAACTTTGCTATCATTTTGGGGATGTGATTTATTTCATGAAAACTTACATTTCTTTTATTTTTCTTCCATAGACAACTACTCGACATAAAGTCCTTGTTATGGAATTCTGTCCTTGTGGCAGTTTATATACAGTTTTAGAAGAGCCATCTAATGCCTATGGGTTGCCAGAAGCAGAATTCTTAATTGTGTTAAGAGATGTTGGTATGTGGAAGTTATTTCCTCTTGCACTGTCATGTCTTATGGATAGCTTAATTTGTTATTGTATTGGAATTTCCTTGCTACACTTTTTGCTGTTTCTTCACGCAGTCCTTGCTGCAGCGCGTACATTGAAACATATAGCAGTAGCATTGCTCCTGGTGGTCAAAGCGTGTCAGTTCTCTTCATTTGTGCGATGAGGCAACTGGAAGTGTTATGTCTCAATGGTCTGTCTGGTTCAAACTTGATATGTCATTTCTCATTCTAGAGAAAGCACACTTGGACACGGTGACATCAATATTAGATTACTGTTCTTCTTAATGTCCTGATCAAACCCTGGACTGCCAAAATGAAGCCACTTTCTTGGCTTTGTTGTTGGCCAAACCCAAATCCTCATTGATACAATCGGCAGACCAGTAGATGAACTGGATTCTGAGTCTCTCCACATACACCGTGTGTTGTTGTCTGCCAGCAGTCCCCACTTGAGCATGTTGGTCTACATTCAGGCTCCTCCAAGTGACGTAGGGGAGGTTGAGTTCCTTAACTATATCCTCCTTTAATGGTTTTCCTTGCCCAGTAAGCTCCTTCCTCCATATTTTATTTTGGTTTTGCTCTTGTGTGCCGTCAAGAATGTTTGTTCTTGCCATAAAGCTATTTCTGGATCTAAGATTACTGTTATACGTTGTATATACAGCTGCAGTAGAGCAGTGCAGAAATCGACTTCTTTGGGTTTGAAAAATGTTCAGACCCTTCAGCTGTTCTAACTGTCCTATTGAAAAAAAGGGAGCCAAATACCAGGATCATTTCTATTCCTTATAACATAGCTTTGTTGGCTTATTTTGGGTCCTATCCTATCCTAAAGAGGAGAGAAGGCAGACTCCTCATTTCCCTCACATCTACATTGACACCTATTCAGGAGAATCCACAGCAGCATGCAGGTTTTCAGATGATATGCTATATTATTATCTTTATAAACAGTATAAGACCGTGATGGCTAGCCTTGGCACTCCAGATGCTCTTGGACTTCAGTTACCAGAAACCCAAATCAGCACTCCTGCTGATCAGGGCTTCTAGGAATTGAAGTTTAAGAATAGCTGGAGTGCCAAGATTGGCCATCACTGGTATAAGAGCACTGAATAATTATCAACAGTTGTAAGTGTTTTTCAGAGATTTGATACAAAATGATTGTAGAGGTAGTTAATAGTGGTAAGTGTATAGATTACTTGAGGTGCTAAGCTTCACTGCTCAGTAAGGCTTACTTCTGAGTAGGCATGCTGAGATGTGTGATTTAAATAATATCCAGCGCTTTCTGAAAATTCTTTTCACACACCAGAGCAAGGGTTCTCAACCTATGGCCTGGGGGCCAGATGTGGGCCACAACACCATTCATATGCCCCCCACCCAGATGCGCCATGTGTGGCAGGCACAGCAAAATGGCCATCTGGCCCCCAGAGCTGTCTGAGGGAGTGTGGCTCAACATTTGGCTTGAAAAGGTTATGAATCCCTGCACCAGAGTATATCAATAGGTTTCATTAATAGTTATAAATCAAGATCCTAGGACAGTGATGGCAAACCTTTTAGAGACTGAGTGCTCAAACTGCAAACCAAAACCCACTCTGTGCTGTGGGAAGGGAAGAAGCGCTCCCATTGGGATGCTGGGCAGAGGGGCGGGAATAACTGTGCTGGGGTGACGGCAAGCATGTCCACAAAAAGGTTTCCGAGTGCCCCCTCTGGCATGCATGCCATAGGTTTGCCACCACGGTTCTAGGACTTCTGTTGGTATTACAACTGATATATGAGATGTTATTTAAGAGATTGGGTTTGTTCTTCATTATTTTGTATTGTACGTTCTAGTGGCTGGAATGAACCATCTCCGGGAAAACGGAATAGTACACCGTGACATCAAACCAGGCAACATAATGCGTGTTATAGGTGACGATGGCCAATCTGTTTATAAATTGACTGATTTTGGGGCAGCTAGAGAACTGGATGATGATGAACAGTTTGTTTCCCTCTATGGCACAGAAGAATACTTGGTAAACCTATTGATTTTGCTAAACCCTTTTTTCCTTACTTGTATTAAATTTGAATGCATGGATCAAATATCTTGACAGGACATTGCCTTTTGGGACAAATTTCTCACCTAGCAGCATCTGGCAAGCAGATGTTTTGTGAGACCAGTACTATGACAATTGTTCAAATTTTTTTTAGAGCAACCTTAGGCTTGCAGTAACTAAATATAAAATTTTAAAATACAGTAGCGATGCATGCATTAATTTAAGAAAAATTGCTACGTAAAATTCACTGTTGACAAGAGAGAAAATAGCAATTACACTTATATACCACCACATAGTGCTTAGAGTACTCCCTGGGTGGTTCACAAGGTAATTAGCATTTTTGTGCCTAACATACTGGTACTCATTTTACCGACTTCAGAAGGCCAGAAGGCTGAGTTAACCCTAGACTTCTGTCAGGATCAAACTTACAATGTCAGTACTGTAGTTTTGACTGCAGTGCTACAGTTTCACCACTGTGCCATGAAGGCCAGATTATGTATCATCCTTAAAATTATTGATTAAAATTTAGTAGCTTTATACCATGATTTTTTTTTAAAGGCTTGGAACAATGAACAGTGTTTCATATGACAATTACATGATTGCGAATAAGGTTTTAGACCTACCTTTCTAGGAAGGAATTCTAAAGACTGGATACCGCATTGAAAAGGCCTTTTCCGTACTAGTCTTCAGCCTCATGTAACACAGCAGGGACTTTGAAGAAGATCTTCGGGTTTTATGCTTCATAAAATCATACCTGTCAAGTATCCCAGATTGGCCGGCATTTCCCGTATTTCTGCGCTGCTTCCTCCACTTTCCTGCCGCCATCCCATAATTTGACCGGCGAGGAAAGTAGTTACTGCGCATGTGCATATGCGCAGAACCCTTCTGCGCATGCGCAGAACCCTTCTACCTAAAAGGGTTCTGCACAGGTCCTGTATTTTCCAGAGCTGCGTTTGACGGGTATGCATAAAATGCTTCATAATGATTGGCAGATAGATTTTTTGAGTTGTTCCCCTGAACCTTCCAACTCAAAGTCACCTCACTGAAGTCATGTTGAAGTTACAGTACAAATTACGCAGTTTCTGCTTGTGGCAGGGACACTTGCATTTATACTCATGTTTGATTGGCTTTGAAGTTTGTTTTACCACTGAAGCATCCTTTTAGAAAAAGATTAATTCTTCAAGCCAGTAGAATTTTATCAGTGTATTCTATGGTAGGTAACTTCCATTTATCAGAAGTCAACATACAAAAAGGCAGAGTGTGTTATGCTTTGTACCAGTTGTTCATTAATCAATTTATTCTTGTTCTATTTACCTTTCCCCCACACGTGCTAGCATCCTGATATGTATGAAAGAGCCGTATTGCGGAAAGACCATCAAAAGAAATACGGGGCAACAGTTGACTTATGGAGCATCGGTGTGACCTTTTACCATGCTGCAACTGGGGGTTTACCCTTCCGACCTTTTGAAGGGCCTCGTAGAAACAAGGAAGTGATGTAGGTAACTTAAAATAAAATATTCCATCTGCAATTGATTCTGGCCAGTAGGAACACCTGAATTTAAGACTTGGAAAAATAATGCAGAGACTTTAAAGAGTGTTCTTCTATGGTGCCACTGTGTTCTTCAACAGCAAATAACATATTGAATTGTTACCATTTCCTCATTCTTTATTTGCTATTAAAATGTTGTTACATTACAGAAATCTGATAAATGTTGGTTTTTACCAGTCTGCAGAAGTGATTGTTTCTAGCTGCACTAAGGGTAGATTTAGTCTGACATATCTACAAAAGCATCAAAATTTTGGTTGGTGCCTGCATTGTTAACATACTGGTACTTGAGAGGGAACACCTGACTTTGAGTGAAAATTCTGTTTCTTTGTGATTTGATAGCCAGCGACTACAAGGAGGCAGTCTGAGATATGTGTAACAGGTTGGATCCAGAGATGAATGGGCAGCAGAGATCTTTAGGGCTGTGATGGCAAACCTTGGCACTCCAGATGTTCTTGGAGTTCAATTCCCAGAAGCCCAAGCACTCTGTGAATCCACACAAATGGGTTTACTGCACGTTTTACTTCTGCTTCTGGGCAGCGCAGGCTGGGTGAATTGCAGTAAACCCATTCATGTGGATTCACAGGGTGCTTGGGTTTCTGGGAATTGAAGTCCAAGGACATTGGAGTGCCAAGGTTCGCCATCATGGCCTTAGGGCATTGTTCTGCAAATTGTCACATATGATGATGCATAAGCCTAATGTGGTTGTTGAGATATTTTATGAGACAGTTCTTTTTTGCAATGATGAAATTTCACTTCCTTTGCTTACACAAGGATCTTGCAGTCAAGGCAGAAACTCTCTGTTCATAGAATAGATGGGTTGGATCAGAGTAGGGTTGGATTTTATTTGCAGCAATTCTTACTCGCTCCTGTATGCCTCTGGGATTTCTGCAAGATCTGATGTTGCCTTCTACTCTACCCCAGCCAGAGACTCTGTGTGCCAAACTGATATCTTTTATTACTTGGATGTTTATTAGAAAGGTTTTTCTCTGTTTTCCCTAACTACCTCATTCCTTGCAGTGACACATAGTTTCATGTGACGTGTGTATTGTTGTCTGTTAACTTCTTAGTAAAGGTAAAGGTTTCCCTTGCTCGAAATCCAGTCGTATCTGACTCTACGGTTTAGTTCTCATCTCTGTTTCAAAGCCGAAGAGGCAGCGCTGTCTGCTTCTGCAGACATTTCCGTGGTCATGTGACAGGCATGACTAGACACGGAACGCTGTTACCTTCCCACCAAAGTGGTCCCTATTTATCTACTTGCATTTTTTTTGCCTTAGTACTGCTTGGTTGGCAAGAGCTGGGACAAAGACGGGAGCTCATTCTGTCCTGCAGTACTCGGGAATCGAGCTGCTGACCTTCTGCCTAAGTTTGGTTTAAAGAAAAATGATTTGTCAAAGTCAAAAGCATGTCACTCAAATAGTGACCTCAGAGCACTATAAAACTGGCAGATGGCTGAGCGAGCAATATTTTTTTTGTCTTAATATTCTTATCTAATATAAGAAATGTATTTGACTTTCATATGTTTTTACTTTTGCAAACTTTGATATAAGAAGTGTATTCTCTGTTTTTGTTTATGCCTCTTAAGCCTATAAGCTCCTTTTTTATTGAAATGTAATTTAAGTTATACTGTACATAACTTTTATAGCTAAATGCTAATGTTTGAAATATGGAGGGTACCTTCTGACTTGTGTATTTGTCTGCGACTTAAGTTTAGTCTTCATATTTTTAAAAACATTTGTATTTACAGCTCTTTCTCATAGTTGTAAGAATGATTTTTTAAAGTAACATACATGTGACATTATAAACAGATACATGTTACTTCACAGACTTTCTAACACAAACATTTAAGAAAGAATTTCCCTAAGAAAATCTAGCCCAGAATGCTTCTCCTGACTGACTCTAAAATAGATCTTCCCCCCTAACTCTCAGTTCTGATTCTATTCTAAACTAGCTCCCACAACCATACTAATCTCCATTACATTTTAATCATTTCCCCTAATCAGCATTTCATTATTCAGCTGCTTTCATAACAACGCTCTGCTCCTGTGAACACATTATAAAGGCATTTAAATACAGACTTGTACATTTAATTAGAGGTACGTATATGAGGTTTAGAAAAGGGTAAAAATGCCACAGTCCTACTTCCAAATGACATTTTGTCAAAGTTTTCAGAGACTGCCTAGTAGCTTTACAAAGACTTATCAGAATTCTGTGTTTTCAGATGACTAGTATACATTCTGTTTTTATATCATAAAGGTATAAAATTATAACTGGAAAACCTTCTGGTGCAATCTCTGGAGTACAAAAAGCAGAACTTGGCCCCATTGAGTGGAGTCGTGAGATGCCTGTTTCCTGCAGTCTTTCTAAGTAAGTCCATGAACCAGTAGATTTATGACAAAATAATTTGATAATTGAGTGAATATTCTCCACTGCTCTTGCATAACTGAAAAATCTCAACAGGATTTTGGCTACTGTTTAAAATGTAGAGTAATCAGATTACAAGTGTCGTGAAGCCGACCCTTACGCTGCGTTCGAGAGGCTGGTTGCGATCAATAGGCTGTTTCATTTTCTCTTTTTTCACACACTCCCATTTAGCCTTTTGTCACCTCTCTCTGCCTGAACCCCAGGTCGTCATGCTCTTCCAGATACCGGGAGTCTACGGCTCATTGGAAGGTCAAATAGTAAAGATGAAGCTAAAATACTTTGGACATCAAATGAGAAGGGAGGATTCACTTGAGAAGGCATTGATGTTGGGAAAGGTGGAGGGCAAAAGAAGAAGGGGGAGGCCAAGGATGAGATGGCTAGATGGTATTATAGACACAATGGGCACAGAGCTGGGAGGGCTGAGGTGGATGGTAGAGGACAGAGGCGCCTGGAGGAAAATGGTCCATGGGGTCGCAAAGGGTCGGAGTCGACTGTGCGACTGAACAACAACACGGTTATTTTAGTTTGGTAGCGTTTTTTAAGCAGAGAGCAATTACTGCCTGGATATGCCTGCTAAACTGACTGAGACAGATGGTAAAACTCATACAGAACTTTATTTTCCAATGAGCATTTCAAATAAGCATTGTATAGCATTGTAGATTTAAATAAGCATTGTATAACATTGTACCTGCATAAAGACAAGAAAAGAAACACAGAGATGTATAGTTAGTCAGAATATCCTTTAGGATAGCCCAGGTGGGCGCATCCAGGGATTGGGTGTTTGACTTCCCCCAGGAAATGTGATTTCATTAAGAAGCATTTCTGCCTCAAGCTAGAGAACCAAATTGCTTAAGAAAAGGCATTGTTTATATAGAGTAAAAGACCCTCTTCTGCTCCCCTTAGGAATCCTCCTTATCTGATAGGAAGACCTTATTTTGCAGGCTCCTGGAAGCTTCTCATTTCCCCTCCCAGGAGTGATGCTGTGTGTAGAGATAGAACAGTGAATTTCTAACTGCATAGCTAAGAGTGACCTTGAGCTGGCAAGGCCTAGCAGAGGCCTGGCTTGGCCTGAGTGCTTCAAGAAAAGAGCTGTCAAAATCATGACAGGGAGAAAATATCTAGATCGGTGGTTCCCAACTGGGGGACCTCAATTCCCAGAAGCCTTAAGTCAGTACGTTGGCTGATCAGTGCTTGTAAGAGGAATTGAAGTCCAAAAACCAAAGGTTAAGAAACACTGATCTGGATGGATAAAAAAAATGTTCCATCTTCATAGAAAAAGCAAGTTCAGAAAAAAATAGCCCAAATATATTTATGCTGTTGCATCTATTTATTTTGCATGTAATTTTTAGGGGCTTGCAAGTCCTCCTCACCCCTGTCCTTGCAAATATTCTGGAAGCAGATCAAGAGAAATGTTGGGGATTTGACCAGTTTTTTGCAGAGACAAGTGATATACTCCACCGAATAATCATCCATGTATTCTCTCTGCAACAGATGACTGCACACAAAATTTATATTAACACGCACAATAAGTAAGTAATTTTTAGACCAGAGGTTCTCAATCTTTTCAAGCTGGGGGCCCTCTCTCAGTCAGCTTAAAGGGGTGGATGGCCATTTTGCCCTGCCTGCATGATGGGGGTGGCTATTTTGTCCCAACAGCTTCAAAGGGGGTGGCTATTTTGTTTCTTGAATACCTTTGTAGGGGTGGGGGAACACATAAAATGGCACCGCGGGCCTTAGGTTGGGAATCCCTGCTGTAGACTTACATATTTATTCTTCCATTATAGCTAGAACTGTAATCTCTGCTAAGGTCACAGGTCACATTTCTCCTTTTAAATCAAATAGCTTTTCTTGTTAATTCTAACATTTACTCTCTTGGATATTTTGTCCTTGTAGTACCCTATTTATTAAATGCAATTTTTTAAATTCATTTTACAGTGCTGGCATCTTTCATGAATTAGTCTACAAACAGACAAAAATACCTGTACACAATCAAGAATTGATATATGAAGGCCGGCGTTTAATATTAGAGCCCTCCAGATTGGCACAAGCTTTTCCTCGAACCACTGAAGAAACCCCCATAATTGTATTCAGCAGGGAGCATGTAAACATCGTGGGATTACTCTATGAAGAAAGTATGATGGAGTCACTTCCTATTTCCCTCTTTAACCTAGTTATAAACATATTCTAGAATAGCATTTTGTTTCTAAATTCTTTGAACAACATAGTATCATGCTAGCTTGCTTGAAATGTATTGTAGTTCATTTTTCGTAATATCATGTCATGCCTTTTCTGTTGTTTCATTAGCTATCAACCGTAGAAATAAGATGGAATATTTTCTCAAAGAAAACATCTTTCACACCTGAGCAAAAAGTGCTTTTCCCTCCTAAAACAAATAATACTTTGTTGCTGCTGTGCATATAATTGTAAAATATATTGCTATTGTAAAAAGAAAAATCAATTTGTTGTACGCCACCCAAAGTAGGAGAATATCCCCGATGGGTGGGATATAAACGTAACAAACAAACATAAACCTAGGGGAATCAAAGACTTTTAAATGTATACATTTTTCAAATATTAAAATATTTTGGATTTCTTAACAAGTCAGAATTCTACAACAGAAATTAATTCCGCCCCCCCAAACAACAACAACCCACATTTATTTAATTAGCTTTTCATATGGGAAATATTTCAATGCATTTAATTCTGAGAAGTGTTGGTACAACTTGCCACACATTATTGTGAGATTCCCAAATGTTTCCAAAAACATCAGCCAACAGTCGTAGTGCATGATGTTTATGAAGAAGGTCGGATTTGTGTAAATGATTTAATCTGCAACCCTTTGCCCAGCTATATGGGCATTAAGTACCTTTTAAATCAGTGGTCTAACTTCCGAGCAGGCAGGCATAAAATTTCCCTAATGGGCTACAAATCCTGTATTCCTTTACTTCATAGTAAATGACTTTGAGCTCAACAGAACTTAATTTTGAGTAGACATATAAGAGGTTCTGTTGCAAAACCTGTGGATATGAAGTCCCTTTGTAATTATATGTTTTGCTTCTCTGTGATTTTAATCTTACAGAGTAGAGAACAAAAATTCAGCTTTAATATATTTTTGGAAAGAAGAACAAAAATATACTTTTGTTCTCGGAGGAGAGTGGGTTCTGTCCTTTTTCTATAAGAATAGCTGAAATATAGTTACACTATGAATTGTGAGAAAAGAAACAGCAGTGTAAAGAAAGGTTAGCAAGTTCTCTATCATAATTTATATACAGTACTAGCTTTAACAGTCATTAGCTAGAAAATGGCATTCTATTTGCAGTGTACTTTTCTTCCTGCTGCAATTATTTCTATCCAACCCACAAAAGGATCTGCTGAAACTCCCTTTAACCTATAGTTTTCCCCCCAGCTTAGGGAATTATTTTATTTTATTATACCTCATTTTAATTTATCTTTATCTCCCAAATTTCTAATTTAAAATATATGTTTTCCAGTTCTACTTCCCAAGGTCCATCAACGTTATGATTTGGATAGTGATGCAAGTATGGCTAAGGTGAGTATCAAATGAGCATTATTCCCAAGAAGTGAAATATGTTTATACCGTTCAGCTTAAGTAACAGAGCCAGGGACTGCAGTGGCTTAGTTTTTAAGACACTGAATTTGATGACTGGAAGGTTGGCATCTCAGCAGTTCAAGACCTGAGTGCTGCACAATGGAGTGAGCATTCATCAGTGTTTCAGCTCTTGCCAACCTGGTAGTTCTAAGGCAAGAAATTGCAAATACAGTGGACCCCTGCACAACGATGCATTCGTTGAATGTCATTTTTGCTCAACAACACGTGTTTTTCTGCAAAGTCTCCTTGTGCACAACGATGTCATGTCGTTGTGCGGGAGGTGACTGCAGAAAAACCGCACTTCCTGCTTCCCTTCACATGGGTCCCCTGGGTCCAGAAGGGTTGGCGGGACAGACTCTTTTGGCCTCCCAACCCTCCCGGACCCACAGGACCTGGGAGAGGGGATCGAATCCACACACACCCTGATATGAAAGAGGAAAACCCAATCGGGTTTTCCCCTTTAATATCAGGGGTGGGGGGTTGCGATCCCACTCTTTGCTGGATCCCCTGGGTCCAGAAGGGTTTGGGAGCAGACCCCTATTGCCCCCCCCCCAACCCTTCTGGACCCACAGGACCTAGGAGAGGGGATTGAATCCACACACACCCCCAACACTCCATTGTTAAAAAGAAGAAATAGCTTGGTTTCTTCTCTTTAATATTGGGTTGTCCGGGGGGCATCCCCTCTCCGCCAGGTCCTCTGGGTCCAGGAGGGTTGGGGGGATAGACCCCTATTGTCCCCCCAACCCTCCCGAACCCAGGGGACCCAGGAGAGGGGATTTAACCTACACCCCCCACCCCAACATTCCCGTACAACGTCAAAATGCGCACAACTTAGCGACCTTGGGAACCACTTTGTGGGGGTCTACTGTAGGTAAATAGGTACCACTTTGATGGGAAAGTAATAGCATTCCGTGCACTCTGGTATCTATTCATGCCTGCGACATGTCCACGTCTGCAGATGCAGACACCCCTGGCTCTTTGGTTATAAACGGAGATTAGCGCCAAACCCTAAAGTTGGATACTATTGGCTTTCAAGCAAGGGCGACCTAACAGAGCTAGTATCCTGTTCAATATTTACCTGTGCAGAACTCCAGCTGTGGAAGACACTGCAGGCAGCGTTCCTGACCAGCATCTTGTCAGATTGATACAAAAGCTTTTTGCATTAGCAACTTTGTGCTCAAATAAATATTGAACCATGGTATTGGCCTATAAGTGTAAGTGATTTTTAAATGTTGGTTTCTCTTATAGCAGGAACAGAAGTATAAAGAAATTTGTATAACAACATGTTAGCTATGAGACTTAGTCAACATTTCTATTAAAGGAACTTCTTCAGTATTTCTGAAGGGAAAAAATCATTCAAATTCAACAATCTTTTATCAAACAGAAGTCTCTCTTAGAATGTAAGAGGTTTGTTTAGAGCAACACCCAAACCACCAAAACATCCAAGAGTTACACCCTAGTTTCAGTGTGTCATGCTCACCAGCGAGAATGAATTCTTTGTCTCTTTTGTTGTTCTTTATTTACCCTTTCATTCTGTTGTCTTCAACTAAAATGTTCAAAATGTCTGTTTACTAAAATCCTTGTTGCAGATGACTGGCTTATGGGAAACTATAATTTATTGCATTGATACCTTTACTTTATCTTTCAGGCAGTGACAGGAGTTGTTTGTTATGCCTGTAGAGTTGCTCATGCTTTATTGCTTTACCAAGAACTCGTGAGAAAAGGAATCAGATGGTTGATGTGAGTGATGTCATTGATTCAGTCTTGCCAAATATCCTTTCCCAGACATCTGTACTGACCCTGGATAGTCAAAGTGTCAGTTGAAAAGGTGGAGCAACTTGGAGAGATTGTTGCTCGGTATATGACGTACCCGTCAAATTATAGGCAAACCTGCTCGTTAATTGAACTAGCTATTGTGCTTGGGAGGGGGGAGGCGGAATGCAGGTCTGCGGGGGTGGGGGTGGGGGAGAGAAGGCGGGGAGGAGAGACCCGAAACATGAAGGATCTCTCCGGCGGCCCTAAAAAGCCGCTTTGCAGCTGTTACTGGTCTCTCCTGGTGGCAGCGGCAGGGAGGCGGCTTTTTAGGGCCACCGGAGAGACCCTTCGTGTTTCGGGTTTCTTCTCCCCACCGTTTTTCCCCCGGCTGACCAGCTGTTGAGAGGGAAAAGGCGAGCACAATGGCCGGTTTTTCTCTGCCCCGCGCACCAGCTTTCCCGCCTCCTCTGCACTCGTGTCCTCATGCCTGATTGGCTGAGGTGTGCCATGGTGCAGAGGACGCTGGGTATTGTAGTTTTTTTGTTCCCGATTGTGGGGCGTTTGCCCTACTCTCGGCTTCCAGACCCTTACAGCGATGCTCGCAGGTTCAAAAGGTAAGTGTGGCTGGCATATTACAGGATGGTTGGGACGGGTGTGGCCACGCATGCCGGACATGTACAGCCCATCCACCATTTTATAGGTAAAGGTTATATGACTTGGCACAATTTATAGTGTGTCACATTTTCTTGTTAATCAAAGGAAACTATTGAACCAAATATTTGTGAGTCATTGGTTGGATTCAGCTAGACAGACTGATATGGACCTATCAAATAAATGGTCTTAAGCTGAACTTATATTAATTTCAACGGGTCTTCTAAATCAAAATCTAAAAATGTAATGAAAATATAAGCTTTGAAGCTTTGTATGAGAGATGCTACAATTTTAACCATGTTTACTCGGAAGTCAGTTCTGCTGAATTTAAGGTGGCGTGCAGTTTACTAACAGGATTTAGAACTGCAGCTCTGCTCTATTTATAATGTAGTGTCTTTACAAGAAATAGTTAATATTTTAATTTATTTTATTTTAATAGTCATATTTATATATGCCGCCCACTCAGGCAGAACCCGACTCAGGGCGGCATTACAACAAGTTCTAAAAACACATAAAAACACTTTAAAAGACCCATATCCCACCCACCCATCCCACCCACTATAAAAAGAAGAGAGAGTTCTTAATTGTTTACATAAGCCAGCAGGCGGGGACCGTGTTCCCATTCGGGCCCCACACCTGCCCTGCCAGCCAGGTCTTCAATCCTTTCCTGAAGGGCAGCAATTCTCTTTGAAGTCTTCGATCTGTTGGCAGGAGGTTCCGGGGGGTTGGTGCGGACACGGAGAAGGTCCTCCTACGGGTGATGGATAGATGTGCTCCCCTAGTTGATGGCACTATTAGAGAGCCTCTCCGGTCCGCTCTGGTTGGACGGGCAGACACTCTTGGGACAATGCGGTCTCTAAGGTATCCTGGCCCACTGCCATATAGGGCTTCAAAACCAGCACCTTGAATTGCACCCGGAGACAAACTGGTAACCAGTGCAGCTCCCGAAGTAGCGGTGAGGCATGGGCATATCGTCCACATCCCATCACCACCTGGGCTGCCGCATTCTGGACCAGCTGCAGGCTTCGAATGGTTGTCAAGGGCAGCCCCATGTAGATCGCATTACAATAATCTAGTCAGGAAGTGACCAGAGCGTGGGTGACCATAAGCAAGGAGCCCCGGTCCAGGAGCGTGCGCAACTGGCAAATCACCCGAAGTTGGGCAAAAGCCCTCCTGGCCACAGCCGCTACCTGTTCTTCTAGCAGCAGCCGCGAGTCCAGAAGGACCCCCAAGTTGCGCACTGGGTCTGTCTGGGACAAAACAGCCCCATCCAGTACCAAAGATGGTAGCTCCCTGGATAATACGGGGCCCCTTATCCACAGCCACTCTGTCTTGCTGGGATTCAGCCGAAGCCCATTGGCCCCCATCCAGACCCCAATGGCCTCCAGGCATCCGGATAGGATTTCAACAGCATCACTGGGGTTCCCACGGGCCGAGATGTACAACTGGGTGTCATCCGCATACTGATGGTACCGCACCCCGTGGGAACGAATGATCTCACCCAGTTGCTTCATGTAGATGTTAAATAGGAGAGGAGAGAGCACCGAGCCCTGAGGCAACCCATACTTGAGGAGCCTAGGGCTGGACCTCTCACTCTCTAACCACACCGACTGGGTACGGCCCTGCAGAAAAGAGGAAAACCAGGACAACACGGTGCCCTGGATCCCCAGTCCTTTGAGCCGTTTCAGAAGAATACCGTGGTCGATGGTATCGAAGGCCGCTGAGAGGTCAAGAAGAACAAGGATGGATGGATAACCCCCGTCCCGCTCCTGCCAGAGATAATCCATCAGTGCGACCAATACCGTCTCCATACCATACCCGGGGCTGAATCCTGATTGAAAGGGGTCTAGATAATCCGCTTCCTCCAGGACACTCTGCAGCTGGCGTGCCACCACCTTCTCCAAAACCTTACCCAAAAAGGGCAGGTTGGAAACCGGCCTGTAGTTAAGGACAGCTGGGTCAAGGGATATTTTCTTCAGGAGGGGGCGCACCAAAGCATGTTTTAGTGGTGCAGGAAATACCCCCTCTCGTAATGATGCATTTATTATCGCCCCGACCCAGCCACCTGTCACCACCTTGGAGGCTTTCACCAACCAGGTGGGACAGGGATCCAAAGGACATGTAGTGGCACACACAGCTGCAAGGAGCCTGTCCACTTCATCAGGGACAACAGGATCAAACCGATCCCAGATTGTACAGCAAGACTGTGCTCCGGTGCCCCCCCCCCCCCGACCCTCCCCATCCACGCCGGGATTCAGCCCTGAACGAATCCGATTGATTTTCTCCACCAGATGGTCAGCAAAGTCCTCAGCCGAACCCTGCCAACCGGGCACCGATCTCCCCCTACCGAGGAGGGACCTGGTTACCCGGAACAGGGCGGCTGGGCGATTATCAGCGGAGCCAATAAGGGTGGTGAAGTATTGCCGCCTCACCACCCCCATCGCCATTAGGTAGGCCCTAATAGCGGCTCTAGCTAGTGTCCAACAATCAGAATCGTTCCTGGGTCTTCACCCAGCGGCGCTCTAGGCGTCTCTTTGCCCGTTTGAGTTCCCGCAGTTCATCCGTGAACCACGGGGATGACCTAACCCCATGGGTGCGGAGAGGCCGCAGTGGCACGATTTCATCCAAGGCTGCTGTTGCCGTCCTGTTCCACAGGTCGACAAGTGCCTCGGGTGAATTGTGTAGCCGATCCAGAGGAACATCCCCCAGTTCCCTCTGGAGTCCATCTGGATCCATTAGTCACCGAGGGCGGACCTTTTTAATAGGCCCTGCCTCCCTACGATGAAGCGTCGCCCCCAGAAAGTCAAGAGTCACCAGATAGTGATCTGACCATGGCACAGGTGAGATGACTAAATCCTGTAATCTCAGATCACTCTGCCACTGCTCCGACAAGAAAACTAAGTCTGGCATGTGACCACTGCCCCTGGTCGGACCCCGAACTACCTGAGTCAGGCCCATGGAAGCCATGAACTCCCTTGCCACCTCAGAAGCCATCCCCAATTATGGCAAATTGAAGTCCCCCAGAACCATAAGCCTCGGGAACTCCAATGCCAACATTGAGGTGGCCTCGAGGAGCTCAGGCAGGGCATCCCTTACCCTGCAAGGGGGCAGGTACAGGAGTAAGATCCCCAACTGACCCTTAGGGCCCAACCATAGAAGCAGGGCCTCACAACCAGACACTTGTGGAGCAGTGGCCCTAGCAACTCCCAATGACTCCCTGGCAACTCCCAATGACTCCCTGGCAACTCCCAATGACTCCCTGGCAACAATGGTGACACCACCGCCCCTCACCTCACCTCCAGGCTAGTGCCAAATACCGAACACGGCTGGACACATGTCCGAAAGAGGTACTCCATCCTCAGGTGTCAGCCAGGTTTCGGTGATGCATGCCAGGTCGGCCCGCCCCTCCTGGATAGAATCTTGAATCGGGGGGCCTTATTACAGACCGATCTGGCATTCACCAGCAGCAGCCTAAGGGTGGGGTCACTCTGGATCTGCTGCTCAGGGCCCAGAGATGTACCTGTGGAGCTGGAACGAGGGACCACACTTAAACATCGGACCTGCGTTCCCCGAGTGCGGCCCGCCCCTCGGTACCCGCCATACCATACCATGCCCGTCACAACACCTATATGGGTCCCTGGAACCCCCATAGACGGAATGCTGCCCCTCCTTCCTGACTGGCAAGACCAGCTCCCTCTCTTCCTACTCCACCCACAATCCCCCCTTGGTTCCGGCAGCAAAAATGGTAAGCCGCCCCACAGCAAGTTGCCTCCTTCTCTCGCCCCCATGCCGGAGGACAAGGCCAGGTCCGGCGGCAAAAGCAACGGGCCATTGAAGGCACATCTGGCCACCCAGTTGATGGTAAATGCCTCAGGTGGCCAGGCATCTCCCCCCACCCCCAACCCCCGCCAGTCCGAACCCACAGAGGAGGACGCTGGGTGGTGGGCAGAGCACGCTGGCCCCTTTATGCCTGCCGCCAGTGCAGGTGTTCTGTTTAGGGCTGGCGGCGGCAGCGCGGGGTCTCTTCTCCTCCCCCTCCCCTCCAACTCCATGGAGGAGGACACTGAGGCTGGTGGGCAGAACACGCCACCCTCTTTATGCCTGCCGGCAGTGCAGGTGTTCTGTTCAGGGCTGGCGGTGGCCGCTACATTATAAATAGAGCAGAGCACTACATTATAAATAGAGCAGAGCTGCAGTTCTAAATCCTGTTAGTAAACTGCATGCCACCTTAAATTCAGGAGAACTGACTTTGTATGAGAGATGCTACAATTTTAACCATGTTTACTCGGAAGTCAGTTCCATGGAGGAGGACGCTTTTGTACATAATGACTTGCACAATTCATATTCTTTTTAGTAAGCAGTTGAGAATTAATTTCAATGTTTTAATAGAAGATAAAGCAAAATGTTTACTTTTTTTGTCTATAGTACCCACATACTACATAATGAAGATTTGTCTACATTTGTGTAATAACTCAGTATTTGTTCTTTCTAGTGAAATTATCAAAGAAGATTACAATGAAACATTTCACAAAAAGACAGAGGTTGTTATCAAGCTGGAATTTTGTAACAGAAATATAGAAAAAGCTGGGAAAATGTGAGTATATTGTTTTTAGTTTTTTAGTTTTTGGCTACTATGAGAATGTGCTTCACGTCAGTGATAGCTGTAGTTTTAAAAATAAAGTTTTCACTAGTTAAGACTAACATTAATTAACTCATTGGCTGAAATCCTGGTACAGAGCTTCATGTGCACAACAGTGATGGTGTGAAATTCAATGGCAAATTGCCATTAATTAAAGGCTGCCTTTCGGATTTTCTGGGTGCATGGGACTTTGTTGCTTTGTGTATGTGCCATGTGTACCCTGAAATTGCCTTTAATTAGTAATGATTTGCTACTGGTGATGGCATCATCACCACTGTGCATGTGAAACTACACAGCAGAGTTTAGACAGTGTTAATGGATGTTGTAAACAGAAACTAGAATAGTACACTAGAAGGAATAAAAGAAATTTCACCTGTAAAATCTATTTAATTGAATGAAAGGAATTTATTTATTTATTTATTTCTACGCATTTATATCCCGCCCTCCTGGTGGATACACCACTCAGGGCGGCTAACAACATAGTAAAAATTACAATAAAACAATAAAACAGCAATAATTAAAACAGATCTAAAAGCCCCAATTAAAACCAACATTAAAAACACAAACATATCATCATTAAACAAACAACCCACACCCACCCTACCCCCGTTAAAACAGAATAACCAGGCCAGGGGGCAGCCCCTCACATAGGCTAAATTACTCTTTTTTTGTGGTGATGCTTATTAGGTCAAGTGGCAGGCTGCAATAGTCTAGTGCAATAGTCTAGTGCAGTGGTGACGAACCTATGGCATGACTGTCTGTCACATCCAGACCTTTCTGTTGGCACAGAGTTCACCCCACCAATCTGCCAGGCAACCCAATGGGAGTGTTTCTTCCATCCCCCAATTACAGAGTTCACCCCACCCCTCTGCCCAGCATCCCAATAGGAGCGCTTCCTCCCTCCCCCAGCACAGAGTTCACTGAGCCCTCTGGGCACTCGGTATCTAAAATGTTCACCATCCCTAGTCTAGTGTTTTACACTGTGTTAAAACCAGACAAAGCCTCCACATAAAGTCATGTCAGTGGGCAGCTTTAGCCTTCCAAATGCCTTGGACTAAAAATCTCGTAATACCATTGGCGGATCCACTGTTGTGGATGGGGCTTTGGAAAAGTAAAGTCTGAAACATCTGGTATCGCAGATGTTCCTTCCCCATTAACTGTATACTCAGCTGTGATAGAATAGAGCGGTGATGGCAAACTTTGGCACTCCCGCTGTTCTTGAACTTCAATTCCCAGAAGCCCTGATCACCAGGAGTGCTGACTTGGGCTTCTGGTAATTGAAGTCCAAGAACACCTGGAGTGCCAAGGTTCGCCATCCCTGGAATAAAGTTGTTGTTACTTTTTGTAGTTACTGTAGTATTTTCTCCATGACAAACCTGAGTTGTGTTGTGAGTTGCAGCCCATTTAACCTGAAGTAGCTCTGCTAGATGTATTTTTTTATAACGTGTGTTGCAGTGGAGAAGGATTTCATAGGCTTAACACAGCCCCTTGAAAAACAGTGTAATGATAGCCTGAGTTATCTTTCTTCCTACCAAATTTTGGATCTTTTGTAAATCAAGAGCCTAAAGCTAAACTGAAGTAGGCAAGGGTCAGGAAAAAGCAACAAAGGGTAACCATTTATACTTATACTTTTTAAAAACTTTTACTTATTCCATATATCTCAGAATGAACCTTCTTTCTAATTTTTCATAATCAAGCCTGATTAAATATTCTGAATAATTCTGAAGCATGCATATTTTCTGACTTTATAGCTAATTCTAGTAAGGGTATTGCCTACCTGTAGATTATAAATAATAGTAGGTGTTGAACTTGCAGATCATAAATCAGAATATATATATACACCTATAAAATGGTGCGTTAACCATTGGAATGTGACAAAGGATGTTGCACCAGGCCCCACTAGCCCCGTCCGAGCCTCCGTTCACTTGCCCGAACGGGGTTCGCAGGTAACTGTCGGGTTGAAATTTTCGACCCGGGGGCAGGAGCCCCCCAGTTGCAAACAAAAAAAGGGAACTTCAATTCCCAAAGTTCCTTTCGCGCGCCAGAGCCAATCAGGCTGAGCGTCGCGGCAAAAGGAACGTTCGGAAACGCGCCGCAGCCAATCAAAAAAAGCCACAAAAGCCCCTTCTTCACCAGGGGCCAGCAATTATGGCCCGTGGGGGAAAAAAAACCCCGGCCGCCGCTGCCCTTCCGTTCGAAGGGCCAGCCGGCACAACAAAAATAAAAGCAACCCCCCCCCCGCAACTGCCCTTCTTCCCAACGGGCCACCAAGCATGGCCCGTGGGAACGAAAGGCACCCTCCCCGCAACAACGCTCCCTTCCCAAGGGCCATCCAGCATGGCCCATGGGAACAAAAGTTACCCCCGCCGCAAGTGCCCTTCCTACCCACGGGCCACCCAGGATGGCCCGTGGGAACGAAAGGCACCACCCCCGCCGCCAGTGCCCTTCATACCCACGGGCCACCCAGCATGGCCTGTGGGAAGAAAAGGCACCCCTGCCGCAAGTGCCCTTCCTTCCCACGGGCCACCAAGCATGGCCCGTGAGAACAAAAGGCAACCCCCCCCCCCCCTAAAAAAAGGACGCACTAAAAAACAAACCAAAAACAATCAAAAACAGTCAAAAACAAAAATCTAACCTTTAAAAAATAAACACAAACACATCCACAAAAAACACACAACAAAAAACAACAGCCCCCCCCCCAACAAAAACTCAACCCCCCCAATAAATCAATCAATCAGAGAGCTTACCATGAAGACATCTTGACTTCATGGCGACAGGAACTCGAATGACCTACAAAAAGGAAGTAACACTTACCGGAAGCGACACCCAGAGGACAGAAGAGGTGAATGGTAGAGAGGAAGCAAAGCTCACCACCCCCACCCAGAGGCCAAAAGAAAAAATACATCCAAAAACATTGCCACTGCAAAGATAAATTCAAAAATGCAAAATATAAGTTAGCACAACATTCAAAAATATACACACTACTCTCAAAAAATACAAAAAAAACCCATAAATCACTTTTCACTCGAAAAAACCAAAACACCAAACCAAAAAATAAAAGAACAAAATTAAATTTACAATTAAAAAAATTTAAATTAAATAAATCAAATTTTTTTTTGCATGAACAAAAATAAAATAAAAATAAAAAACAAACAAACGCTGGGAGCGCAAGTCCGCCACAGGCGGCCGCAGCGCCACTAAGCCACAAAATCAAAAAACCATTAAAAACAGCCCAGCACCATTTGTTCAAGAAAACAAATGAAACCCTTCACTCTCCAAAACCAAATTTAAAGAGCCCGGCACTGAGGAAGCCGGCGCACAAAAAATAAAAAATAAACACACACTGAGAGCGCAAGTCCGCCACAGGCGGACGCAGCGCCTCAAAGTCACAAAATCACAAAACCTTTAAAAACCATTAAACACAGCCCAGCTCCATTTGTTCAGGGAAAAAAAAATACCCTTAACTATCCAACACATTTTTAAAATGCCCGGCACCGCCGGGCAAAATCTGCTAGTGTGTGTGTGTGTGTGTGTGTGTGTGTGTGTGTGTGTGTGTGTGTGTGTGTGTGTGTGTGTGTGTGTTTATTTATTTATTTAAAATGAATTTTTATTATTAAAAAATATCACCAAAACTAGTTGTTTTGTACATGAACACAATAATCTGAACTCTTAGACATTGTTTGTGTCTATACTCTGAACAGATATCAGAATTTGCTTCAAATCAATCTGGCATCCTCAGAAGTACATGAAATCTCAGATATACATTCAAAGCTGCTACGAGTAAGCATCTTAATATTACCTCATGGTACTGCTCAAAATGTTTCTAAATTCTGTGTGTACTGTACTTGGCATTTTCCTACAGTGGTAGATTTTTAAACTTTCTTTAGTGTTGACTAACACTTGTTCATTTGCATGCTGTCATCCCCTTGGTTATTGAAGCAAAGAAAGGTACTGCAATAAAAATAAGTTACCGTATTTGCCAACATATAAGATGCATCGGAGTACAAAACGCAGCCCATTATTACCAAAATAGCCCACTATAAGCCACTATATACAGTGCACGATGCACTCCCAGTGTTTTTTAAATGGGGAAAAGTGGGTCTTATATGCCAGCAAATATGGTAAATGTCAATTTTGTCATATGTGTGTTTCAAAGTAACACTGCAGAATCAAGTTGGGAAAATACCGTAGCTACCTCTATGACCATCAGTTTTCAAATATAGAGAAACTTTTATGAAAGAATTTGTCTTTGCACTGTTTCAAAGCGGGTTACTCCTAAAATTGTAGACAGTGAATATTCTCTTAATATTATCTAATACAGTTCTGAAACTTCTTAGGTCTGGTTTTTTTAACCAACAGTGTAGCTTCAGTTTCTTTATGTAAAGTATCTTCACTCTTCAACTGTTCCTGCATCCACACTACTCTCAGCTCATAATGATGATCCAGAAAGTTGTTACCAAGTTATGATGGTCCTTTCTAAAAGTTTCCAATGTATTAAATAGACAGAAGCGGTTCACCATTTCCTTCTTGCAGTGGTACTTTGTAATTTGTCCAGAGCTCTATACTCTAGTTCTTCTGCCAAGTACAGTACTCTCAATTCTAGCTCCCAAGACAAGCACTCCAACCAGCTGAGTAAAATCATAACATATTATAAAGAAAGAGGGAAAATGTCTTTATACTGCTTAGAAAATATAGCTTACCATCTGTAAGTACAGAATATTTTCCCCTCCAATAGAAAGAGTACTGAAATAAATTAAAGAAGCCAAATGGTTTTGAATGTTAGGATCTGTGCTTGATTTACTGTCTGCTGTGATGAGGGATGCTGCGTGTTGCAATTCAAATTATGTACATAATAAAGCTTTACTTAGAACTTGGGATTGATTTAAATACATGTTCCCAATTTCAACTTTTTAAAAGTTACAGAATTAAAATATTAAATCGCCCCTAGTTGTAATTTTTGCTGTTTAAACTGGATTATGTTGCATTTGTGCAGCTTTCCAGTTCTCAGGGAACAATAGAGACCAGCCTTCAGGACATCAAAAACAAACTCTCTCCTAGTGGCTTGCTTTCTGATGGCTGGACTAGCCAAGAAGGCACACACCCCAAAGACAGAAAGTAAGTGTCATTTCTTAGCGAGTGCTTAAACTGTATTTTTTGTTAAGGTCATATATTTTGGGATATTATTAATGGTTTTATTGTTACTTTTCCATGCTTTCTTCTAGCCCAGAAAGGTTACAAGTACTACTGAGTTCTATAACAGACATTTATTATCAGTTCAAAAAAAACAAAGCAGAACGACGTAAGTATATTTTAATCTATTTTTGGTTCCATTTCAAGTTATCACTACAAAAATATTGTTAAATCTGTGTGTTTATTGATGGGCAATATTAGACTGGGGAAAAACAACCTTAATTGTTTTATAAACAAACTAGAGCATGAGCAGTAAGTGGAGCATCAATTTACAGTCCAATGTCATCAGATTTTTTTCTCTATCTCCACAGGACTTCCTTACAATGAGGAACAAATCCACAAATTTGACAAGTAAGTCTTTTATTTTTGCAATACAAAGTTTTTACTCTTTCTGTGCCTCAGATCTTCACTTTGCAAGTGAGGAACAAAAGTTAGAAGCACTTAATTCTTTTCCCTGAGGATTTTTTATGCAGGCTGCTGCTGCTTGCATGTAATGCGAGAATGTAAAGCAAACATTTTGTTGTTCAGTTACCCAGTAGAGTCCAACCCTTTGCAATGCCATAGACCAAAGCACATCAGGCTCCTCTGTCATCTGCCATCTTCTGTAGTCCACCCAGATCTATGCCAACTGCATCAACAATGCTGTCTAACCATCTCATCTTCTGCCGCCCCCTTCTCCTTTTGCCTTTGATCTTTCCTAGCATCAGGGCCCTCTCCAGTGAGTCCTTTCTTCTCATTCGGTGGCCAAATTACTTGAGCTTCCACTTCCTTATTGGTCCTTCTAAGGAGCAGTCTGGGGTTATTTCTTTTAGGTTTGACTGATGTGACCTCCTTGCAGTCCTAGGGACTCTTAAAGGTCTTCTCCAGAACCACAATTCAAAGGTGCCTATTCTTCTGTGCTCAGCCTTCTTGCTAAACATGATCCACTGGGGTATGAACTGGCAACCCACTCCAGTGTCCTTGCCCCCCCCAAAAAAACAACAACAACAACCCCTAATGGACAGTATCAAAAGCAAGAATACAAACAAACAAAAATTCCCCATTTCCTACATCAGGTGTTGATGGCTGGAATGTGTTTTGGATGGTTTGCTGGTCTTCCTCTGCTGGCAGAGAGGAGGATTGTTGGTGAAGTTTTGTCTCTCAGTAAAGCCCTTGCTTCTCCTGGTTCTGTTTAAAGGCTGTCATCAAAGAAAGAAGGGGCTGCAGTGGCTCAGTGGTTAAGAAGCTCACCTTATTAGCTGGAAGGCTGGCAAGTCAGCAGTTCGAGACCCGGGTACTGCATAACGGATTGAGCGCCTGTCTCTCCCAGTTCTTGGGGACATGAAAAGAGCCTCATTTGGGTGTTCCCTGAGCAGAGTTTCTTCTGCAAAAATCCTTTCAACCCAGAATAATTTCTGACATGAAATTATTATATCAAAGAAAGCAGATAGAAAATCCTGAATGGGGGCATTAAGATATTATGAGGAAGAACCTGCTTTGGGTCAGCTGGGTCTTAAACTGCTCCATTCCCTCAGTAATCCCAAATTTAGACTCATCATGGATCTACATTTCTCCTCCCTAATTGCTATAAATGATTGTCTGTATGACAGTACCTTGATTGTTCTTTCTGTGCCACAGGCAGAAACTTATTCTCCATGCCACAAAAGCCATGACATTGTTCAAGGAAGAATGTGTGAATAAATACGAAACTTTCCTGGACAAGGCAGAAGATTGGATGAGGCAAGATTGTTTTCTATCACATTTAAGTTTTCAACGGTAGCATTTTCTATGGCACCCAGTACTTATATAAACTGAACACATAGTAACAAAGAGGTTTAAAAAATGGATGTAATTTCTTTCCAGGAAAATGCTCCATCTAAGGAAGCAGTTATCGACTCTCCGAAAACTGTGTTTTGACATTGAAGAAGAAGTTTCCAAATACCAGGACTATGTAAATGAGGTGAAGGTTCTCTTTAATTTAAGTCACACCAGTATTAATATTGAAGAGTTACCTGGCAGGAATTTGTAACAACCTACCCAGATTTTCAAAATGTTTCATGCCTCTCACATTTACTGCATATATAAGAGATGTAATCGCCATTCCATTAAAATTACAAGGAACAAGGATACAGTAAAACACTGACTTACGAAAAAAATTGGTTCCTTGGCCTATTTTGTAACTCGAATTTTTTCGTAACTCGAGGCACCCATAATAAATAAAAAATTTGAGAGATTTCCTACCTTTTGGCTGCTGCTGCTTCCTTTTCTTACACTTCTGGAGATGTGGGGGAGTGGCTGGGAGTGATTTTCAGTGCACAAAATAGCGCCGGCGTCATTTTGGGCGCTAAAAACTGATTTTTCATATCCCGAGGTATTTCATAACTCGGGTTTTTTCGTAAGGCAGGATCCCGAATTACAAAAAATCATTTTGTAACTTGAAAAATTTGTATCTCGAGGTGTTCGTAAGTCGGGGTTTTACTGTAATTTTGTTTTACTGAGAAAATCAAAAGACCAGGTTTAAGTCATCTTCAGTGTTGCAATTTAGAAAAGCTGTATCCCAGTCAAACTATAGTGAGTACTTGCAGTGATGGCGAACTTTGGCACTCCAGGTGTTCTTGGATTTCAATTACCAGAAGCCCGAGTAAGCACTCCTGCTGATCAGGGCTTCTGGGAATTGAAGCCCAAGAACATCTGGAGTGTCAAGGTTCATCATCACTGAGTCCTATGGCATTCTTCTTCACCTTGTCCTCTTCTTTATAAGAGATCATACAGACATCATTAGAATAATAATCTAAGATGACATTGTTATCTGTCTTTTTCCCTTTCTCTCATGTGAATGGATTGGGTCACTGGCTGCTGTTTCTCTTTTCCGCACAGCAGCATGATTTATGCCAGAAACCCATTTCCAAGTAGAGCTTGCCGAAACAGGCCATGGCTCGTATTTAGCAGCCTACAACTTAATGTACAACTTAACCTAGTTCAGGTTTGGACAAACTACAGCCCGTGGCACCAAATCATCCGACCCGCACCACCCTCACTGCTACCAGAAGTGGAAGTAAAATGTACATTCATATAACATACCCGCACATTAGTATAATGCTGCTGTAAATGCACCCGTGGCTGTCGCAAATGTATTTATGACACGCGGATGCATTTTTCGGTGGGAGGTACCACATGACCGCCCGGCTCAATCACATGACTGGCCCATGGTGTGAAAAATTTGGCCACCCCTGCTCTAGCTTGTCATAACAGTATGGCAATATGGAATGGGACCACAAGCTAGGCTAAATGTGGAAAATGCATAACATGCTGTCAGTTTATGTCATCAGCTGGAATTGTATTAACAGTTGCTCAGTGTTCCACAATTCTTCAAGCAACCTCTGCATTGCAGTTTCATGAGCTAGAGGCCACATTAAAAACAAAGAGGCTTGCATGTGTTCAAGAGGTTTGTGAATATCCTTTTGCATAATTAATGTAAAAAGACAACCATGCAAGCAACAATCAATTGTGTGCTGGGTTACTGTAAATTATTTATCGCTATTTAAATCTTTATTATATATTTCTTTATAGTACCGTATTTATTCGAGTATAACGCGCACTCGTGTATAACGCGCACCCCTAATTTTCCATGAAACCTCGGTATAAAATTTTCTCGGCTAGCTGCTCGGTTTCCATGCATTTCAGCATGATCAACAACTTTGAGCTTGAACGAAGCGTCATATGCACAACGTTTACGCTTGATACCCTGAGATGCCATCTAAAGGGGAACCAGTTATATCGGTGAAAAAGAGCACGCCTTAAAATATTGAGGGAGGGGGGAATAATCAGACCCACCTGTTGCAGAAAATGCAATCCGAAACGAGCACTTCCGACCCCCAGGAGCCTCGCTCGAACTGCGAGCTACCTCCGGGCCACGCCTCGTCTCCCGCGCCACCCAATCAGATCCCGTCAATTTCTTCAAGGCCACCCCCCCGCCTCCCCTTCACCCGCCGCAGCAATAGACAGCCGACCCAATTCTAAAAAGGAAGTAAAAGAGGCTCGTTTATAACGCACACCCAGTCCTCGTGTATAACGCGCACCCAAACTTTGATTTCTTTTTTTGGTATAAAATTTTGCGCGTTATACACGAATAAATACGGTAACTTCAAAATAGGGAAGCCAAGCTTCCATAAAAGTTTCAGTTTCTCTCTTTATGTATGTATATTACATTATTTAGCCAGTTCTCCTGTTTTCCCATTTCTAAGTGGCCACATTTCATTTCATGAAACCACCAAGTTAGCAGTTTATTAGCTATAAGGATCTTCACCGCTGCTCCTAAATACCAAGATAATACACAATATTTAATGAGCACAACTATTGGCACAGCCAAAAAAAGAAGCAAAAGCTTTAAAGGCACAGCATATCCCCTTATGATCTCAATAATATTACCATATGCATGGATTTAATGGTTTGTGTTGTAACAAGTCCACCTAATATAGAGAAAGTCTGCATATGTCTGAGTATCTTTACTTGTAAACAAGTTAGTGTTGTTTGCAGTTTTTCCAAACTAGAATAGATATAAACACATTTTCCCCAGTCATAAACAAGGTTCTCGACAAGATACTCATTTTGGGAGCAGAAATGCATAACACTTGCTTATTTTTCTAATAAATAGTCAAGAAGAAGAGAAAAATTAAAACTGTAGAAAATGTCCACATTACAACTTAAATATATGGTGCTACATTGCTAAGTTATTCTCAAAAAAGTATCTGTTGCATCAAAAGTAAGAGTCTTCTGTTGTCTTAAATCAGGGGTTTCCAACATACGGCCCATGGTCTGGACTCGGCCTACAACACTATTCCATCCGGCCCATCGCTGCCTCAACCGCACCCGGAAGAGGAAGCGGGCGCGTTGTTTGCAGTTTTTCCAAACTAGAATAGATATGAACACATTTGTTTTTTACGTCAGTCACAAAATGCGCCTGCTCATGTGCAAACGTGCCCACGGCTGTCATAAATGCAGAGGTGGGCACATTTATGACAGCCGTAAATGCATCTGCTTCCACTTCCTGGGGGCGTGGTCAGGCCCTCGGCATAAAAAGGTTGGCCACCCTGCTTTAAATGTTTGAAGTGCTATGCAAAATTCCAGGTATATATGAATTACTTGGCTTATTTGCTGCCAGAATGGTCATGTCAACCAGCAACAATTTGGGGAATAGCCAGTGCATCTGAAGAAGTACGATAGGTTGTAGTTCCTTGTTAATGTTGTCGGTGCCCTTTCTGCATTAAATTCTCCTTAGAACATATTCTTGACACCAAACTATTTGTTTGTATGCTTAGTTACGTCAGTCTTCATAATTTTTTACATTCTGATTTGTTAACATTGACCTTGCATTCAGGGAGCTTGCTAAATATTTTTACGCCTTTAATGCTGTCACTGAATTTCCTAATAATGAGAGACAATTGTTTTAATCAGGATACAGGATTTTTTTAATACTGGTGAGGACCAATTTTATCCCTTGTGTATTGATCAGAAAGACTCAATTGCTCTTGCTTCTGGTTTTATAATTACACGACTACATGTGTTTATTGCAGTTACAAGAAACTTTGCCTCACAAGATGTTTGCAGCTTCCACTGGAGTCAAACATCCAGTTAACCCTGTGTATCCAAGTTCAAACACTTTGGTAGAAATGACTCTTGGGTAAGAAATATTCACCTTTTTGAAAAGGGTACAAAACTGAAATTGTTCGATGTTACTTCTGTTAAAGCACATTTGGGCTCTTTAAAAGACCAGTGGGAAGGACGTCCTTTGTGTTAGGACAGTGGTTGCGAACCTATGGCACCCGTACCAGAAGGGGCACTCACTGTTGCCTCAGCACAGATTTCAGGGTATGGTCTATTCTCTAGCTTATCTTGTGACCAAGTGTCCCCCCCCCCCCCCAAAGAAACAGATAAATGACAGTCGGAAACAAAATAGGCACCCTGGAATTAAACATTAGATCAACTTGTATGATGGTAATGAAAGTTAGATTGATTTTGAAGTTTAATTTTTATTTTGTTTTTTTCTCTAATGGGGAGGAAATCTTACACATGGTTATAAATATTTTATCCTTTTCCCACTTCTGCCATATTGCAAAAGATTTCTGACCTGATGCATAGCATTAAAAGGTAAAAGTCTCCCTTGCTCAAAAACTATTCATGCCCAACTCTGGGGGGGCAGTTCTCATCTCTGTTTTCATCTGCAGATGTTTCGGTGGTCATGAGGCAGGCATAACTAGATGCTTAAGCAAATGGAACACTGTCACATTTCTCACCAAAGCATACTTATTTACTTGCAATTTCTTAATTTTGAACTGCTTGGTTGGCAGAAACTAAGACAGACTATGGGAGCTCACTCCATTGTGCAGTGCTCAGGTCTTGAACTGCTGGTCTGCCAAACTTCTGGTTGTCAACTTCAACGTCTTAACCACTAAGACACTGTATCCCACTGCACAGTATTACATCACATTTAATACTGCTACAATTTATTGCTTTTTAAAAAAATGAGTGTTATTCCATGCTTGTTCAGTCCCAGGAAAGAGGTCCTTATACTGTCATGTCTGTTTCTTATTTCCATGTCAATTACTGTTACGATGTTACAATAATATTAATCACTGAAGGTTATTGGAATCATTATGACTCCCTTATTCATCTTTTTTAAAAATAACATTCTCTTCATATTTTTCAAACTGAAAATCTGGAACAGTATTTTAATATATATATTAACTGGATTTTAAGCAGTTAGTTTTTTTAAAAAAAATTACATCTTGTTTTACTGTGCCGGTTGTAGACTGTAATAAAGTGATTGATTGATCAATTTGAACATTGCAATCTTTTTTTTTAACTTGCAGCATGAAAAAACTGAAAGAAGAAATGGAGGGAGTTGTCAAAGAATTAGCAGAGAATAATCATCTTTTAGAAAGGTAGGTGGGCTTTTTAAATAACTTTATTTTACAAATCTTATTTATTTGAATTTTCATCCCACCTTTTTGCAAAAAAACTACATGATTAACTTTTAAATGTACTAACAAAACTCAAAATTATAGTATTACAACACAATTAAATTAAAAACGTCTTATATGCCCTACAATAAAGTGCAGACTTAATCCATTAAAAACTCTTTTATAATTAACTCATCAGTTATCCAAAGCTTGCCTGAATAAAATTATATCTGTCTCCTAGTGTAAGAACAACCAAGATGCTAAATACTTAAATTTAATAGTGGTATATATTAAATTGGTTCAATAAGAAAGTAGTTCTTTTTTTAGAGTAATTTCTGTGTCTATAATGTTCTAAGACCATCTGTACTGTTCAGGAACACATTTCAAATTTACTTCTTATGCATTTTCAGCAGACGAGGACCTATTTCTTATAGTGCAATCCTGCATCTGTGATTATTTTGCTACCACAGACTGATTGTTTGAATAAAGGTAAAGGTTGCCCTTGCTCGAAAGCCAGTCGTATCCGACTCTAGGGTTCAGTGCTCATCTCTGTTTATAGCCAACGAGCCAATGCTGTCTGCGTCTGCTGACGTTTCCGTGGACATGTGGCAGGCATGACTAGGCCTTTAATTTGTCCTCTGCCCCCACCACAAAGGAGAAGAACATTGAGGCCCCCCTTAGAGTGAATCTTCTCCCCAATTGTCTCATTACTATACAGACAGCTCTGCAGTATCGAATCACTACATGAAAGTACTTGTGTACTGCTGGGCCACATGTGAGGAAGGGCCTGTTTTGACAGTTATCTTGGAAAGTTGTCAGTTTTTAGCTCTACCCTTTTTCTTTCTTTCTTTTAGTTATCACAGGTTTCTTAGGGTTTTCCTATTTTTAAATAGAGGATGGATAATTAGGGTTCCAGTGTGGTCCGGTGGATAGTCGTCGTCTTCTTCTACTGCCATGTCTAGGCCAGATGTGAAACTACCAAAGTGAAGGCACCTTTTGGTGAGTTCATTTAGCAGTTTCTTTCACCTGACCTAGTGTGAGAAAGATTAGCCGGCAACACAAGGTTACTGTTACCAGGATATGCCGGATTGTGGTTCAAAAATACCACAATCTATAACTCAGGAGACCTAGGTTTGAATCCTCCCCCATGTTTACTCAGCCATGTAAATTCCCTGGGAGTGTGGAAACAGTAAAGCCACTCCTTAAATCTCTCGCTTTCCCTGTAAACCTTATTAGGGTTGTGATAAGTCGATTCAAACTCATTAACAACATATAACAAAAAGTAGCTAACATCTCCATAGTTTTCCCCATGTTTCACTCCCCTTTAATGCCCCTGTTTGAATAGTGTTGTCATCCTTAGAATGTAAAAAACATCACAAGTATGAACAAAAGTGCTAAGTGAATGTTAAATACAAAGATAAATAATGTTTTTATTAATCGCACCTCCTGGTGGCATAAATCTTTAAATTAAATTAATCTTAGTGAGAAATAGCTGCCAGAAAAGGTAGCAAACATGGTATTTTTGCTTGCTATGTTGTGCAATTTGGCATTAAATAATACTGTAACATTTAATTTGCACTGGTTTGCAACCACAATGTGCACTAGTTACATTAGGTCAGCACAAAAACTCAGTAGGATTTGGGCCAATAATAGAGAAAAGGAAGGAGCGGGCAGCGAACAAGTAATGAGAGAAGAAAAATATAGAGGGGGGGAGGTTGGGGAAAATAGTTTTATGGCCAGTAACTCTTAACATATTACTCCGTCCATAGTTCAAGAAAGCTTTTCAATATTAATTGCAGTTTACTGTCTTTTTGTCGTTTGACATATCTTTCAGTGGGCAAGTAATCGAAACCCTGAATCTAGTGCTTAATCCAGGGGCTCTCAATGTTTTTCAGTCATGGGCCAGACACCTGAGCAGGCCGGACTGGTGCTGTAAAACACATTTACGACAGCCACGGACTCATTTACAGCTGTAGTAAACGCGTTATGACAACCACGAACTCATTTGCATTTACATACATTTACACAGTTGTAAATTAGTCTGTGGTGGCAGCAGCTGGAGCAAGGTTGGGGAGCGGATTATTTTGTGCCATGGGCCAGATCTGGCCCACAGACCATAGATTGCGAACCAATGGCTTAAACAGTATTTGTAGGTTTAGAAATCAGTTTGTTATACAAGTTAAAATACATTTGCAGAAATAACTTTTATAACTGTGATTAATGATTATTTAAAGCATTTTGTGTACAACTTTTGGAACATAATTGTTCCCTTTCATGCTCTTAAATTGTGTCAGGAAAAGTTTTCTGTTATTAGGTTCCACTCCACAAGTTATGGATGTTGGTGATAGTAAGATCTAAAGCAGGAGTTCTCAACCTTTTTAAGCCGGGGGCCAGGTTGTGTTCCCTCAGACAACTCCCTCAGGCAGCCATTTTGCCCTTCCCCCACCACATGGCACTTCCTGGTGTGGTAGAGGTGGTGGGGGTTCACATGAAATGGTGCTGTGAGCCACATCTGGCCCATGGGTTGCAGGTTGAGAATCCCTGATCTAAAGGAGTTGCTTGAAGGAGTTGTTTGAAGAATTACAGGTTTTACTCTTAACATCCTAAGCTTCTGATTTCTAATTGACTCTCACTCCCTGTTAAATGTGCTTTCTTTTTACAGATTCAATTTAAGAAACCTGGATTGCAAATGAATATAGTATTTTATTTTATTTTTAAAAAAGGAAACTAGCCCAGTGGTTCCCAACGTGAGACCCACACTCCACAGGACGACTTCAATTCCCAGAAGCCTAAGCCAGTACATTAGCTTCTCAGTGCTTTGGGGAATTAACAGGCTTCTGGGAAGAAGTCCAAAAACCAAAGGTTGGGAAACGCTGGCCTAGCCTCATTGACAATCCTTTTCTTGTACAAATGAGTTGTAAGAAGGATTCCTCAAAACATTCACATGGAGAAATGTAATATGTAAATCAGAAATTTCTATAAAGTGGGCTATTTGTTGATGCAAAATACTGTACAAATTGGAACTCTTACTGTACGTTGCTTTTAAAAAAGCTAGCTACTGCGTACAATTGTTAAATACTATGAATTAACAGAATTGTTCTTTTCTTTAGGTTTGGTGCTTTAACTATGGATGGTGGCCCACGGAATGTCGATTGTATCTAGTTCCCATATTTGCCAGGATGCCGTTTTTTGATCTTGCACAACAAGGGCAGTTATAGAGAGAAAGAATATTCTGCTCTTGACTTTTTTCCTCAGTATGTAACAGAAGTGTGTAATTATTTATATACTGTAAATATTAAAAAGTCTTTTTCTTTCGGTCATGTTGAAAGTGTTCTTAACATTTAAGGAACATCAGAATTGTATATATCAAAACAATTATGGCTGCATATTGTGGTGAGCACACAGTTCTAATGCATTTACCTCGAAATCTGTGTGTTTTCTTGTGAATATTGCTGGAGACATTGTGGTCTTGAATTTCCCTGCTGTTCAAAGGGCAATTAAGTTTTCTCTTAATCCACTGAATGCTGAATATCTCTTATATTGTCCCTGCTTCTTTTAATTGTGAACAAAGATAAGTTGCCAAAAGCCCAAAACTTACTATCTGCAACTTTTGAAAAGGAGTTTCTTCATTTTGAATGTGCAAAAAAAAAAAATTTGATAGATTTTAAATCATGTCCATTTTCAGTGTGGCTGAAAATTTTACCAGAACTGTAATTTTCCTACATGAAGCAAATATAAATTCAGCCATCCATTTACTAAACACATGTAAAGTGAAAAGCTTTAACATCTTGTAGTTTCTTTAGTGGTATAAGAAGTTGTAATCATGTTGTGCAGTTATGTACATAGCTTGACTTTTGGAAGTGAATTGCGTTCAGAAAACTTAATAAATAATAAAAGTAATCTGTTTCATATTGAGTAGTATGACTCAGTGTGTAACAGAAAAGGTCTACAGAAATTGCTTACCTAATGGCAACTCATATCTAAAACTTGCATTGCTTTTCTAACCACACAATAGGAGTTCAGCCGTTGTCATGGCAATTGTCTTCCAAAGTTATCCCACTTGTATAACTGTGCGGCAAAAATTCAGCCAGTGTGTTAAAAATTCAATGAAAATTAGTTCTTGTTGCTAAAGTGTTATTTTTAGTATGTATTCTTAAAAAGGGGCATTAATTTTTGTTGTGACATTCACATTCATATTAAACAATAAGCAAAGACCGTAACTGGTTTCTATCTTCCATAACTTCTAAGAAAGTAGTAGAAATTTGTTTTTCTTTCAATTAAAACTATTTTGGAATATTCCATGTTAGTTAAAATATATATACAGAAGCTTGCACACATGTGTCTATTACTACATATATATGGTTGAAATTAATCCAGATCCAATCATGCTTAGAATAGACTCATTGAATTCTGTGAGTCTCCTCTAAAGATTATTAAATTTTAAACCAGTGAATAGTAAATATTTAATCCTCTATTTTCAGTACTTCATACATACCTATAGAACAAAACAGATTGATATCATCTTGTTGGCTTCAATGGAACTTACTTTCCTGTACGTCAGGAAAATATGACAGTAAAATCTCAGATGGTTTATTTTGTACCAGAGCTGAGAGGAATCAATTGATTTCAGTCTGTTTTACAAATTAGGAGACAGAGTCTTTTAACCATATATTCCACTTCCTTCCAGTTGGATTTGTATACATCAGATACCCAGTGGATTGTACTTCTCTGTCCCTTCCTTTTTGATATGCAAAAACAAATATTCTGAATCTTACATAGAAATACACTTTAATCTCAAGAAATAGTGGAGGACTCTTATAGACTTAGTACTCATAACTTTTTTCTGGCAGTAATGGTTCTAGTTATCCCATCCTAAATAATTTGAGAAGAATAGAAATTCAGTTAAAGTTCTTTGGTTATTGTTTTTTTACACAGCACAGCCATTAGGAAGAGCACACATAAATAAGAAGTGATTTATAATGGGCAAGGCTGCAGTCTGGCACACAGGTATTTAAATTCCATTATTAAATGTAAATTTAAAAAATCTGGGGGATTAGTTGTTCACTTTGAAGGATCACTCAAACTGTAGGTAATGTGTGAAATATTGCTGCCTTATTGTATATAAATGCCAACTTGGAAATAGTGAGGTTATATTTCTATAATGTACTTATTTTATGGAATCATTTTATACTCTTTCTTTCACAGAATTATCCTTTTGCTTAACTTTGTTTAATACTATATGGAGTGGGGGTGAGAAATAATATTTTATTTTCTTTATACTGAGCCAATCTCAATAGTGTAAACTCGTTAACAAATTTGGTATACTGTAATGCATAAAAGCTTGCTTCTTTTTACTGTTCAATATTTTGCACTGTTATTTTAATATTGCTTTCTGGGAGAACTTTAGTTTTTATGAAATAAATTCCATCAGCCATGCTTAATAGGCCTGTTAAAATTATTTCAGTGTATTACAAATTAGGCAGAGTTGAAAATAAATCTTTTTTCACATTTCCGGTCCCTTCTCACTGGAAAAGATGAGTTGCTGGTCTTGGTGTGTACAACATAATACTTTAAGATTGGGTACTGTCTGGAAGATACTGTAATTTTTAAAGTGGGAGCTCTGTTTTGATAAAAATGTATTCTTGTAATAGACATATTTAACAAACCTATCCACTTGATTATATAGCAGTACAGGCATGAATTATTTCTCTGCACAAATACAGTATATACAATTTAATGTGTGGTTGGTTGGTTTGTTTGATTTTTAAAGCAAATGCTGCAAGGAACAGCTTTTTAACATTAATTTTGTCATTCACATTTCAATAAAGAAGGAATAGAAGCAGTTCAAGTAAAATTACAAGTGATGGCCATTTAATACAGTTTAGAGAGGTCTGTGGGTTGGTCAACATTTTTTGTTTTGTTCTTGCTGTTAGAAGTACCACTTCTCATGCTAAAAGTAGCTCCTAAATTCTTTACCTCTTGTGAATATATGGTTATGTTTTGACCTCTGCAAGCTGCCTGCCTGGTTAAGATGACTTTGTTGGGGTTATATCTGCTTTTATACAAAGGACAAAAGCCTGTTGTGGTGGCAACAAAAGAAATATGGCAGGCAGCGGACAGATTGTGGGTGTTTGGCCAGGTTATCCTGCTATGGTAATAAAATAGACCCTACTGCCAGTGACTCAAAGCCGAGTGTCAGATGGCAGTTAACTAACTTGACAACCCTGAGGACTACGGCTTGGGTCCCAAAGTCCACAGGGATCGGTGATGGTCCCCAAGTGGATTAAACCCCACTTGAATCCATCTTGGTGGAGGGCAACAGCTTCATACATACTGGCCTGGGGCCAATGAGGACTTTGTGTGCCAAAAGTGCTCAGGACCAGAGAGTAACTAGCGGAACTGGATCAGTGGTATGGTTGTCATGCTGTGATGTGGAAAGCAGATGAAAAGCCACTGCATTATAGTCTCAGGACAGTCTTCATGGCTGATCGCCATGAGGATCGCCAATATTCGGATATGTCAGAACAAGAAGAAGACAGATTGTGGCTAAATAAGAGATCCTGCTTCAATTTTCCATTCCATATGACTCCCTTACCATGAGACAAAGCCTCAACCTAAAATTGAAACAGTAATTCCTTAATGAGCAACACTATGCAGTGCTAGTACAGGGTTCCCAACTTTTTTGCGCTGCGGGCCGGACCTTTCCCCCTGGACAGCTGAGCAGGCCGGTCATGTGGTTCTGCCATAAACGCTGCCATAAAACATGTCTGTGACTGTTGTAAACATGTTTACGACAGCCGCAGGTACATCATCCCAGCGTGGAGGATGCATAACAATGAGCTGACACTACAGGGAACCAGATATAGGCTGAATATTAGGAAAAACTTCTTAATGATTACAGCAGTATGGCATTGGAACCATGTACCTTGAAAGGTGGTGAGCACTCCAACTCTGGAAGCATTCAAGAAACAATTGGACAGCCATCAGTCAGATCTGCTTTCATCTGGATTCCTTCATTGAGCAAGGGATTGGACCCGATGGCCTAAAAGGCTCCTTCTAACTCAGTTATTCTGTGTATGATTCTATGAATAGGCTGAGGGTCAGAGTCCCTAATCCAGTGTTTCCCAACATTTGGTGGACCCCATGTTGGGAACCACTGCCCTAAACGCAAGATCAACATGCTCAAGTGGGGGCTGGTAGTGGATAACAACACGCTGTGTGAATGGGAAGAGATACAGAATCTGGCTCATTTACTGGTCTGCTGATTACTACCAGAAACATGTACTGCCGAAGATATGATCATGGCCAACTTCTTCCATGTCTAGGCCAGACACGAAACTGTCAGAATGAAGGTACCTTTTGGTGAGTTCATTCTGCATTTCCTTTCGACTGACCTAGTGTGAGAAAGCCACCCTGAGACGCTTCGGCGAGTGGGCGGCAATATAAATTTGAACTAATTAATAAATAATAAGATTAGCTGGCACACAAGGTTGCCATTAACAGGGTACGCCAGATGGTGGTTTAAAAATGCTGTACCACAATCGCTTCAACGAGTGGGCAGCAATATAAATTTGAACTAATTAATAAATAATAAGATTAGCTAGCACACAGGGTTGCCATTAACAGGGTACGCCAGATGGTGGTTTAAACATACTGTACCACAATCTTCAAGGCAGGGCCGTAGTCAGAGGGTGGCCAGGATGAGCTTGGCCTACCCTGGCAAAGCGCAGTTTCCCATAGGGATGCATTGAAAAGAGGCTTTGTTGCCCATCCTGGGGGGGGGGGGGGGGGATATTCACCCACCCACATCTAGAATCCTGGCTATTGCCCTGCTTCAAGGAGGCTGCAGTGGCTCAAGTGGCTAAGATGCTGACTGGGAGGCGGAAGGTCAGCAGTTCAATTCCTGAGTACTGCAGGACGGAATGAGCTCCTGTCTTTGTCCCAGCTCCTGCCAACCTAGCAGTTCGAAAGCAAGAAATTGCAAGTAGATAAATAGGGACCACTTTGGTGGGAAGGTAACAGCATTCCGTGTGCTTGGTGTCTAGTCATGCCTGCCACATGACCACGGAAACGTCTGCAGCAGCAGACAGTGCTGGCTCTTCGGCTTTGAAACAGAGATGAGCACTGCACCCTAGAGTCAGATATGACTGGCTTTCGAGCAAGGGAAACCTAAGGAGGCTCTTTCTGTGATCCATTTTTTGGGGGGAAATTGACACACCCCTCCACCATGTAATCGACCTCCTTCCCTTTAAAATTATGTAATGCAGCTTTTGTATCGAAACATAATGGCCAACAATAATAAAGCCAAGAAGATGGCTTCATTTTTGAAGTCCAACGTTTGATCTGGACAGGAAAGAAGAAGAAAACGACACACAACCAGTAAAGGTAAAGGTTTCCCTTTAGGTATCCGACTCTAGGGTGCAGTGCTCATCTCTGTTTCTAAGCCGAAGAGCCAGCGCCGTCTGCTTCTGCAGACATTTCCGTGGTCATGTGGCAGGCATGACTAGACACCGGAGCGCACGGAACGCTGTTACCTTCCCACCGAAGTGGTCCCTATGTATCTACTTGCAATTTCTTGCTTTCGAACTGCTAGGTTGGCAGGAGCTGGGACGAAGACGGGAGCTCATTTCCGTCCTGCAGTGCTCGGGAATTGAACTGCTGACCTTCTGCTTCCCAGTCAGCGTCTTAGCCACCTGAGCCACTGCAGTCCCTCCACAACCAGAGGGAGAGTCAAATCCATGGCATGGATTTAATGGCATCATTTTGAGATGCCCTCTGCCCACCCTGGGTTTTTCCTCTCGACGGAGACCCGTGGGTACCCGCCTCGTCGCTCCCAAAGTGTCCTGAGGCGCTGCTGGCTTCGCCGGACGCCAGGAAAGCGGGCGCTTCGGGCGCAGGTGGGCCGTGAGAGGTGACTCTCAGTCTCAGGGCAGACAGGCGGCGGAGCGACTCGGAGGCGTCTCTGAGAAGCCCAGACCCCAGCCTCAGCCGGTCCCGTCATGGCGGAGTCTGTGCCACCGAAACCGCCGCCTCCCTCCCTCCCCGGGACTCCAAGTCCCAGAGACAAGAGGCGGCGGGTGCCGGTGGCGAAGAAGGCACGGCGGTGGGTCCGGGCGCCGCCGCCTCCTCCTCCTCCGCCCCAGGCGAAGGAGTTGCTCCAACAGGTGCCTGGAGAAGACGGGAACCGGCCCGCGGGAGCCGCCGTGGTCTGCGCCGCGCTTGGTCGGCGGCGTCCGGGTCTATCCCAGCCCCGCCATGTTAGGACGATCTTCTTCGAGCCCAGGCAAGAAGAAGCCGAGGGGCGCCCACCACCGAGGCCGCCCCACCACCGGTTCCTGCGGGCGGAAGGGGTGAAGACATGGTGCGACCTGTGCTGCCATTACATTTTCTTGGCGACCCAGCGCTGCGCCGGTGAGAGACATCCCTCCCGCCGCCCGTCCCTCCCAATGGCTTTTTTTCCCTCCCCAGGTCTTTCTCTCTCTACCCCAGGGGTGCCCAAACTTTTCGGGCCGCGGGCCGGTCACGTGGTTCAGGGGGCAGCCACTACGGCCCACGGGGACCCGGCCTACGAAGCCCTCGTTTCTCCCGAAAGCGATGAATTGGCGTTGGGGGCCAGATCTGGCCCATGGGCCGTAGTTTGGGCAGCTCTGCTCTGCCCCTTTAGCTTTGCCCATCTTCTCCTTCTGCTCTGTTGGAATGGCTGACTTGGAAGGAAGACACGTGGAGGCAGGTGTGCGGTGAAGTCCAGCCCCGAACGAAGTCAGGGATTCGTATTTATTACCCTGCCTTGGGGTGATACGTGCCTATGATGCGCGTGACCCCCTAATACAGAAGGCTTGCATACCTAGCATTTTCCGGTGGTCAGAGACAATACCTGCTCTTGGACATTGCCCTGTGGTTAATGGACAGCCCGAAGTTAAGGTTTGGGCTGGCGAAACCCATTGTTCCTGCCCTAATCTCTGGGTCTTATGTGTATTGACTCTGGGTGTCTAACTTTGTCCGCTGTATGGCTTGGCTTGTTTGCCCAGCTTAATTGCAGTCAGCAGCTGAAGATCTTGTGGCTCCACTAGAGCCCTCATCCCAGTTTTGTCCTGTTTCTACTGTAGCCATCAGCCAAGGCCTTATGATTCACCGGCAATCTAGCTAACTAGCCCACACCCCAATTTCCTTTCCTGTCAAGCTCGGTTGGTCCCCGGATCTGTCGAAAGCCGAACAAACCCCTGGGGAAAGGTTTGGCCAATTATTCCCGCGGGCAAAGGTTTGGCCAATTATTCCCGCGGGCAACCCACACTGCACTTTCTTTGGCGTTGTGCAGGAGCCGACCAACACCTTTGCCGCTCACACTTTTCTAAAAACATTGCAAATTCCTCTGAGCCTGTGATCATCTTCTTGTGCTGTATCTGATTCCAAATATTGACTATCTTCATGGTGATCAGCCATGAAGATTGTCCTGGTTTCCCTTGCTCGAAAGGCATGACTAGTCACTGGAGCGCATGGAACGCTGTTACCTTCCCACCGAAGTGGCCCCTGTTTTATCTACTTGCAATTTCTTGCTCTTGAACTGCTAGGTTGGCAGGAGCTGGGACAAAGACGGGAGCCCATTCTGTCCTGCAGTACTCGGTAATCGAACTGCTGACCTTCCACCTCCCATTTAGCATCTTAGCCACTTGAGCCACTGCAGTCCTTGAAGATTGCCCTAGGGACACTATAATACTTTTGTTTGCCTTTCACATCACAGTGTGACACCCAGTATCCAGTATCCTTTATTAACTGATTAGTCATCTGATCCTTACCAGGTTAAAAGGTGATAAAACACATTATATAAAATATGATTACAAAAACAGATTTAAAGTAGATTGATATAATCACAATAAATGTATTCAATAAAACAAAGCACTCTTACATGCAACCCCTATCTGATCAATAAAACCTCTTCTCTTTTGAATGGCCCCAACTATAAATTTCCTGCCAACCTAGCAGTTTGAAATCATGAAATTGAAAGTAGATAAATAGGGACCACTTCAATGGGAAGGTAAACAGCATTCCATGTGCTCCAGTGCCTAGTCATTCCTGCCACATGACCACGGAAACGTCTGCAGAAGCAGACAAGCACTGGCTGTTCAGCTTTGAAACAAAGATGAGCACTGTACCCTAAAGTCGGATATGACAGGCTTTCGAGCAAGGGAAACCTTTACCTTTACCTAACTATAAACTTGACAGTGTGACACCTGTAACCACTGATCCAGTTCCACAAGTCACTTTCTGGTCCTGAGCCCTTTTGGCACGCAAAGTCTTCATCAGCTCCAGGCCAGTATTGATGAAGCTGCTGCCCTCCATCAAGATGGATTCAAGTGGGATTTAATCCACTTGAAGACCATCCCTCTTCCCTGTGGACTTTGCTACCCAAGGCAGTTAGTCCTCAGGGTTGTCAGGTTGGTTAAATGCCGCCTGATGATCGGTGTTGAGTTTCTGGCAGTAGGGTCCAATCTATCACCATAGCAGGATAACCTTGCCAGACTAATCAACTGGGATGTTGAGCCAAGTAAATAAGTGAATCCTTAGACATGCGTACACAACAGGGTATCATACTGAGTTTAATGGTGATTCCTTTCAAAGGTGGTGTGGTTTTATAACCCCAGTTGAAGGCTCCAAACTCAACTGTGTAAGCATGCTGAAAAAGACGTTGAAGGCTGGAACAATCTTTTTCACATTTCAACATATTTGTCGTGTATCTGAAAAGATGTAAAATAGTATCTCCTCTGTATCAAGTGACCTGGAGCATATAGTTATGCATTCTTAAATCTTTCAGAGGTTGTCCTTACAACCATTCTCTCTTATTCTTTCTTGGTTTTTATTCTGTCTATTGTTTATCCTACTTTCATTTTAGCAACACTTTTCATGGAGGTCAACCAAAGTTCAATCTCCTGTTAATCTTCTGCAGCTAAAGAACTGGTTTTATCTTCACTATTCTGGTTTTACAAGTAATTTCTGAAACTTCACCTGCTCGGCCAACTCAAGCAGTGCATTTTAAGTGGCTCAAGTGGCTAAGACACTGACTGGGAGGCGGGAGGTCAGCAGGTCAATTCCAGAGTACTGCAGGATGGAATGAACTCCCATCTTTGTCCCAGCTCCTGCCAACCTAGCAGTTCGAAAGCAAGAAATTGCAAGTAGATGAATAGGGACCACTTCGGTGGGAAGGTAACAGCGCTCCATGCACTCCGGTGTCTAGTTATTCCTGCCACATGACTACAGAAACATCTGCAAAAGCAGACAGCGCTGGCTCTTCAGCTTTGAAACAGATGAGCACTGAACTCTAGAGTCGGATATGACTAGCTTTCGAGCAAGGGAAACCTAAATGAATGAAATATGTAATAGAAGTTGGAATTTGCGGACAGTGTTAATGAATCACTTGTGGCCAGTTCATTTGCTTACATTCACAACTTTAGGATTTCTTAAATATCTCCCTATTCATGTGTGGTTTATGAAAACATGAACATGAACGTGGGAAATAATTTTTCTTCAGTTGAGTTTTTCTTTTCTCTCTTATGTACCATCAAGTCACACCTGATTTAATTTAAGGAATAATTTTATAACATCCACTAAGTTTCCATAGCGAAGTGGGAATTTGAACCCAGGTCTCTTGAATCCTTGACTATCACTATATACACTACACCATAGTCTCTTCAGCCTCTGATGGGGGTAAAATTGATGGTGGTAGTGGTGGGAGACAGCTGGAGGGAAATTAATCCTTTGCAGATAAATCCCAAACTGGATTGAGTTGAGTATGTTTATTTGGAAGTATAAAAAGAAAATGAAGTTTATTTTTACACATACGGTATATTTATCTGTCTAGCACAGGAGTTCTCAACCTTTCTAAGCCCGGGTCATGCTCCCTCAGACAGCTTCGGGAGCTGTTGTGTTCTTGGGATCAAGGAGACAGCGGAGGCTTGATTCATGAAGAGGCATCTAAGCAACCAAAACAACCAAAGCAGCAGAAGCAACAGGGCAGGGCAGCCCGGTTGGTGTTTATTAGGAATAACAGGACAAAGAAAATTCCAGAGAGGGTATGCAATATATTCTCATTGGTTACCTGCGATAACATAAGACTACTTAATTGGTTAAATATCGGCATGTCTGCCTCGTGCACACTTTGCTAATTGGAAGAAGGCTGCGTGATAGCTGAATGACTACGTGCCATCTCTGGACATGGTGGGGAGGGCCAGAAGGCCTGGAGTGAGAGGCCCAAGCTGGGGCCTCTAAGTTACGGCGTGAAAACAGATGAGGTAAGGAGAATGATCACCCATGATTTATGGCCATCCACTAGCCACAGCGATCGTGCTGTGAAACTCCCCACAGGGGGCCAGATGGCCATTTTGCTCTTCCTGGTGTGGTGGAGGCGGTGGGGGGTCACATGAAATAGTGCCACAGGCTGTATCCAGCCCACGGGCCTCAGATTGAGAATCCGTGGTCTAGCATGTACTTTGCCTCTAAATAGTTGGGACTTTCTGAATCTGTAATTTTTAATCTAATCAACAAACTAATTGTGTCATAAAGTGGCCAGAATCTTATTATGAAATTTACATGGTGTAACTTGTGATACAGTTGTTCTGCAGTCATTTTGGAGTCATTAAAAGCTCCAATTTTCAGGGATTAAAGGGTTCCAACCCCCTGACCCACAACTCCCAAAGTCTTCCCTGGGTTAACTGGAATCTCCAGGGATCTCTAAAAAAGAAACCCTTTAATGCCTCCAAAATAGCTCCAAAGCGAGAGATGGCAGGGTGGGGGAGCAATGCGAAAGAGGAAGGGAACCACCTGAAGGGAGGAAAAAATCCCAGAAGGATGGGCCAAGCACAATGAGATAAAAATGCAAAAGTATTTAATAAAAGTGGATTTATAAGTATGTGAGAGCTAATGGGTGGGACAGAACAACTCCTTACAAGACCATTAACCAAAATGTGGAAGATTCAACTACTACAAACACAAGTCATGATAGTAAGACAATAACCATATGGTCTCATAAATCAACGAAATAAGTCCACACTGAAGTCTTAATACACAAAGGTCCACGTCCCAAAAGTTTAAGCAATATCTGGGTGACTAATCTATACCTATAAAATGGTGCGTTAACCGTTGGAATGTGACAAAGGATGTTGCACCAGGCCCCACTAGCCCGTAATGGGCCTCCGTTCCCTCGCCCGAACCTGGTTCGCAGGTAACTGTCGGGTTGAAATTTTCGACCCGGGGGCAGGAGCCCCCCCAGTCGCAAACAAAAAAAGGAACTTCAATTCCCAACGTTCCTTGCGCCGCGCCAGAGCCAATCAGGCTGAGCGGCGTGGCAAAAGGAACGTTCGGAAACGCGCCGCGGCCAATAAAAAAAAAAGCCACAGGAAAAAAACCACCACAGTAAGCAAACACATGCAGGCAAAACTACAAGCCCCAGCGTCCTGCGTGTCATTAGCGCGCCGAACGGTGAGGCGGCCTGCGCGTGAAAAATAAAAGTAAAAAAAATGCCTGCTGCCGCTGCCCTTCTTCCCCATGGGCCAGCCAGCATGGCCCGTGGGGGAAAAAAAGAACCACCACCCCGCCGCCGCTGCCCTTCCTTTTGATGGGCAAGCCGGCGCAAGAAAAATAAAAGTAAAGAAAAACTCGCTGCCGCTGCCCTTCTTCCCCACAAACCAGCCAGCATGGCCCGCGGGGGAAAAAAGGGAACCCCCCGCCACGGCTGCCCTTCTTCCCCATGGGCTGGCCAGCATGGCCCGTGGAGAAGAAAGCAAAGAAAGCCCCCCCCCCCCCCACCAATGCCCTTTCTTCCCACGGGCCAGCCAGCATGGCCCGTGGGAAAGAAAGCCACCCCCCCTGAAAAAGTAAAAACAAAAACACAAAACAAAACCAATCAAAAACACTCAAAAAATCCAAAAAGGAAACACAAAAACAGCCAAAAACAAACAAGAAAAAACATACAGACACCCCCCCCCAAAAAAAAAAATCCAAACCACCACCACCACCACCCAAAAAAAAAAACCCCAGAGAGCTTACCAAAAGACGTCTTCTATCCATGAGGAGTGGAACTCAAATGAGGAAAAAAAAAACTTACCGGAAGCGACACCCGGAGGACAGAAGAGAACAATTATAGAGAGGAAGAAAAGCTCACCACCCCCACCCAGAGGCCAAAAGAGAAAAAACATTCAAAAATATTTAAAATAATAAGATTAATTCCAAAATTAATCAAATAAGTTATAAAAACATTCAAAAATAATCACACTAATCTCAACCCCCCCAAAAAAGAAATCACTTTTCACTCAAAAAAACCCAAAACAAAAAAGAAAAATAAAGATTTAAAAAACCAAAATTAAATTTTAAACTAAATTAAATTAAATTAAATTAATTAAAATAAAATAAAATATGCATAAACATAAAACAAAAACCTTCAAAAACCAATATAAAGAGCCCAGCACGCAAAAAAACAAAAACGAAAAACACTGGGAGTGCAAGTCCGCCGCAGGCGGACGCAGCGCCTCGAAGCCACATAATCACAAAACCTTACAACACCATTTAAAACAGCCCAGCACCATTGGTACAAGAAAAAAACAAACGAAACCCTTTACTATCCAACACAATTTTAAAAAGCCCGGCCCTGCCGGGCAAAATATGCTAATATTACATTTAAGGTTCTAGGAAAATAGCATTGGTATAGTCCTGGTCATAACAAAGTGGAGGAAAAAATCCTAGGAATAATATACAATAAGCGAATCCATGATGCAGTCCAGGTCATAACAAAGTGGGAAACAATCCTAAGAATAAGTAGTTCGCAATTCACAGTTTATGCAGTCCAGGTCATAACGATATTGAAGACAAGAAATTAGTAGTACATAAATCTCAGTCGGTTGACGAAATCCAAGAAATAAGTTCACAGTAGGTTTTAGACAATATCCAAGAAATGAGTAGTACACAATTCACAGTTCGTTAATATCCATCCGGTAAAACTGGATATTTCGTGCAATTCTTCGTCAGAAATTGTAACATCATTCACAAAACTAAACATGCTCAGAAACCTTCTACGGAAATTCTTATCCGGCTAGACCAGGACTATACCAATGCTATTTTCCTAGAACCTTAAATGTAATATTAGTCACTTTTGGGACGTGGACCTTTGTGTATAAAAGACTTCAGTGTGGACTTATTTCGTTGATTTATGAGACCATATGGTTATTGTCTTACTATCATGACTTGTGTTTGTAGTAGTTGAATCTTCCACATTTTGGTTAATGGTCTTGTAAGGAGTTGTTCTGTCCCACCCATTAGCTCTCGCATACTGATAAATCCACTTTTATTAAATATTTTTGCATTTTTATCTCATTGTGCTTGGCCCATCCAAAATAGCTCCTGCATGGCTGTGGCTGATGACATCATGCAAATTATGCTGCATAATTTGAGAAACAAAATTCCAGACAATATTTTATCCCTCACTGGCCTTTGTAGTTAAAAAAAAATGCCCTTGGTTTTCGGCAAATTGTTTATAATTTGTGAAAGGTGCTGGATTGATAGCCTTGATGCTTATAATTTTCTCTTAAGATGATCTGAAGGATTTTTCTCTTGTTACATTGTCACCAGGACCAATCCTTATGTTACAGGGCAAGTTTCCATGGCAAAAGTATAGCTTTCCACCATCCTTAATTAATAATTATGTACTGTACTGATCTTCTGGTATCTTTGTTACACTTGAAGATGTAGCAATTGTTTTCCATCTCTAGAAAAATATCAGATAATGGAAGTCTCCTTGTGTGAAGAATACAATGGCATTATTTTTGGTATCTTGTTTGAATGTAGGTGTCCTGATGGGGCTCCAGGTTGACTCAGCCTTCTATCCTTCTGAGGTCGGTAAAATGAGTACCCAGCATGTTGGGGGCAAAAAAGAGGGAGATCTATTTTAAGAGCAAAATGCAAAAATGCACAGAGTTGTTTAAATGTGAAAAATCACTAATCGATGACCATCTTTTAACTGTGTTTGTTGAAGTAAGAAGACTACTGGGTGGCATAGTCTATAGACTAGATGAGTGGTGGCTAACCTTGGCAGTCCAGCTGTTCTTGGACTTCAATTCCCAGGAGTCTTGATCATCAGGTGTGCTGACTTGGGTTTCTGGTAATTGAAGTCCCCGAACTGCTGGAGTGCCAAGGTTAGCCACCATTGGACTAGGTTTTCCAAATCTAGTGCTCTGTAGATATTTTGGATATAAATTAGCATATCTCACTGTTGGCTGGGGTAGTTGGAGCTGGTGGGAATATGTAGTTTGGAAAGAAACATGTTCTTAATAACATGTTTCTTTCCAAATAACAAAAGTGACTGAGCTGTTTTACTCTTGTATAACCTTTCATGAAGCAGGAAGCCTGTTTCCATATGACATTAAATTGTGTGAGAAATGCATCTGCTTTGCTTAAACTTTGTTCAATTTTACATTGTTATTTTGTACTATTTGTCTTAGTGTTACATTCTATAGTTCATATTTTATTATCGTAATTGCATGTTTCCCTAAAAAAAATCTTTTTTTGCGGTCCAACAGCAAATATTAAGAGGAAGGGCATTTCATGTAGACCCACTGGGGGACTTCAATTCCCAGAAGGCTAAGTCAGTACATTGGTTGATCAGTGCTTTGGGGAATTGACTTAGGCTTCTGGGAATTGAAGTAAAAAAATAATAATAAAAGGTTGGGAAACACTGATGTATACAAACCACCGGTGTTGTCAACATTCAAGTTGGCCTTTAATGTGTAAAGCTTGGCATCTTTTTTCCTGCTGGCAATATGGACATGATATTGTGCAGCAATATCAGGCTATTTCCTGGTGTTTTAAATCATAAATACAGAAGCATAATATCCCACATTCATAAAGTATAGCTTTTTTAAAAAAGAATTGAATATTGTTAAATGCATATAAATTATATTTATGTGCATCAGTAATATGTAAAGAAATATATGTCAGCTTACCTAAATGTATCAGTGTGGAAAGAATTTGATTTACAGTGAAGAATATAAGTAGAAGATGCCAAAGTATATTGGTGGTTTATTTATCAGGTTTGAATTATGTATTTCCTTCCAGGATATTGAGTTTGTCTGCTTTGAATACTTAATGAGTATTCTCTACTGTTTCCCATTCACATACTTCAGAACACAAATCTCGTTTTAAACACTTCCTTATATAAAATGGGTGGTAGACAATACAAATAATATTCTTGTACGGTAAATGAAAAAAAAACCTATGTCTGGCTGGACATCCCACTACAGTAATGAAGTAGACCATACAGCCAACAACTCAACATTGAGTGTTGGGTGGCAGTAAATAACCTGACTCCCTAAAGGGGCCAACAGTTATGGGCAGATAAGCCTCTTTAGGTGGGGTGAATGTCCCCCTTGGTGGAGGAAATGCCACTGGAAACCATCATATTGGGCCCAAAGGCAAAATGAGCGGAGGAGGTACCAGTTCACTATTCTGATTCCCAATGGTCATGGAGGCGGAAGAGGCCATGCCAGATGGATTGGCTGTGAAGGCGCACCTTGTTAACATCCTCAAGGCTTTGGCAATCCATTGCAGTCCCAGTGTCAAATCCTGTATGTCACATTTCATATGTGCTACAGGGGATGGCTCTGTGATCACAGTGTGTGGTTCACTTCATGACAAGCTGGGATCCACCTTAAACAAATTCACACCAATGACTTTTTTTCTGAGACACATCCATCAACTGTGGAAATGGTTTCCAGGGGGGAAACTTTATTCTCAGATACGAGTAGTAGCCACTGCCACCAATATGGAAAAAAATGTCCAGGCGTGACAACTTGTCATAAATGTATCATTAAGTATATATACAATATACATACATATGTTGTGCTAGACTGGCAGAATAATGAGCAGGACTTCACTGAAGCTCTCATAGAATGATTGTAACTAAGTGTGTAAAAACACATTCCTGAAAATATGCTGTTCGGCAATTTATGAGAAAAGATCCAAGCATAGTTGAGAGACAACAAGGAGTTGGTATAGACTAGGGGTCAGCAAACTTGTCTCTCCAGATGCTCTTTGACTTCAGTTCCCAAAAGCCCTGATGTACTGACTTTGGCTTCTGGTAATTGAGATCCAAATTTGCTGATCCCTGGTATAGACTGAAAAGTAAAGAATAAGATCAGGAGATTAGGGTTTGTGTGTGCACGTGGTTTTGGTTTTTTTTGGGTTTTTTGAAACTATGGCCAAACTCCTTGTTAATCCTAACTAGAGTAGACCTGTTGAATCAACTGATTAATGGTTAGGACTACCGGATCGCTCAGTCATTTGAGTATCTGGTTGTAGGCTCAAAAGTTGGGAATTCAGTTCCTCGCTATGCTTCCTTAACAGGAATGGACTCGATCATCCACAGGGTCCCCTCCATTTCTGCAGTTCTGAGATTTTTAAAATTATTATTTTTAGGTTAAACCTCCAGTTGTTAGATAGGCTGTTCCCTGGACTTCCTATTTGAAAGTATAAGCACATATCTGTGATCTTGACTTTTTAGCAGGCTAAATTGTTAGGAACATACTAAACCATACCTGTCAACCCGCGGCTCCGGAAAAACAGGACCTGCGCACATCGCTTGTGCGCAAGTCGCGTTCCACGCATGTGGAAAGGTTTTACCCCTTTCACACATGCGCGGAAGCGCTACGCCGCTTGCGCAGCCCTTACGCAAATGATGTAGTGCTTCCACACATGCGTGGAAGGGGTAAAACTGCACATGCGCGGAAAGCGTTTCCCCCGCTGCCAAATTACGGGTTTTTGGCAGCGGGGGCCGGGTTATGACGTCAATCGACGTCAATTTACGGGGTAATCCCGGCCAAATCGGGAAGGTTGACGGGGATGTACTAAACTGCCTTATATACATTAAGTGAAATCTGTATTGTCAGCACTGACTGGGAGTAACTCACCTAGTCCTAGCTTTTTCCCCAGCCCTAACAGGATACTGAATCTGGGATGTATTGCAAGGAAACCATGTGTTTAGCCTACAGTTTATGACTTTTTCCAAATCACATTAACAGATAATGTAATGGTCTATGATGCATCTATTAACTTTGCTTTCTATTGCTTAAGATATACAAAGTTCCACAATGAATTTTACTGCATGATCAGTTAATCTTGACTTCTCCGTTATGTTAAAATGCTTAGCTTCTGTATGCCTTCTGGCTCCGTTGTGCAGACTAGAGAGCATTCTTTCAGCTGAGTAGCTGCCTCCTGACTGCCTACAGACTTGTGACATATCTAGTACAAGTGGAAATGTTTGCTTTGTTGACCCAGCTATCCCAATTCAGTCTGGAAGAAAGCAGTAAGTTAAAAATATCTGAAAGTGGGGGTTTAAATATTTTACGTGTTTTAGTCTGTGGGAGTGAAACATGAATATCTACTGAACAGTTGATACACTAAGTTATGCAAACTTTTTAGTTTTATTCTTCAACATTGGCAGCAAGGAACTTTGTTCCATAACATCTTCATTGCACTGTTTTGTCTGTCCGGGGGTGGGGGTGGGGGAAGAGGCAAATAAATGAGATATACAGAGAGGAGACAGATTATAAAATGATGTAAAAAGCTTTTGGATGTGATCAGTTTATAGGAGACTACCGTGACTGTCTAAATATGTAATCAAAATATTGTAAAATTTGCCCTCTAAAACATGTTTTGCCTATATGGATTCATTTATAAAGGGTGTCATTCAAACTTTATAGATTATGTAGATTTAAATTAAGATATCATTAGACAGACACACTGGATTCTCCTTGGGACAACAAAAGTGATTTGCTACAACTAAACTGTAAAATTGCATACTGAACAGACGAATCCATATGTTCAGAAGAAAGTTTGGAATAGAACTTTCTTTTCAAGTAAGCATGTAGATCTGAATGTGGCAGACTATTATTACTTTAAATTTCCTTCTATGAAGTTCCTTGTTTTAAACAGTACAAAATTAAAATAACATTATACATTACTCATTTTCATTGAAAAACTATGGATTTAGTCAGAAAGTGCCTCTTTGAAGACAGGTATTTTTAACCACAATTGGGCGTACCCTGGAACAATGGCCACCTTGTGCTGGCTAGTCTTTCTCAGACTTGGTCAAGTGAAAAGAACTACAGAATGAACTCACCAAAGGTGGTTTCATTTTGGCAGTTTCACATCTGGCCCAGACATGGAAGAAGTTCATTATTTTCTAAAATGAAAGCTAGTTCATTAATTTCAATTGTTAGATCATAATACTGTATTGGGTAAATGGGACAAAGAAAATAATTTTAAAATCTTCTGCGCCTTTTAAGAAATACTGGTTAATTTCTGTTGTTGTAACCAAATCATAGGAAATGCTAGTAATGTGGCTGTGTACTACGAGACTATGAGAGAGATCTTTAAATCACTGAATAGGGAGAAGAGGATTTAGGACCAACAGGTGGCCTTGAGACATGCTGGCTGAGATTCTGTTCACAGCTATCTTAGGGTGCATATATTTGAGGCTTTTCTTTCTTTCTATACTTCTGTGCAGTAATAACAAGAGCAGTAGATAGCTTTAGATATGGCAATAAGAAATGACTTTAGCAAAACCATTAGAAGAATAGCTCAATTTTTTTATTGGTTCCCGAAATCACTGGGCAGCCCAAGAAGAAAAAGCATAAAATTTCTTTGGAAGTCTTCTGGTAAGTTTCTAATTTCTTCTCTTCTGAGGCATGACATTAAATTGAGAAGTATTTGTTCTTAATGAACTGATATTTTTCCCCCGTGCAATTTTATGCTAAGTGTTCAGTAGCTATTTAAGTACTGTACATCTAAGGTTTTTGAGCATGCCCAGAATAATCTTCTGTTCTATTCTTTGGACTAGCATATCTCAATGACATAGAATACACTGCATATGAAACTAAGTTTCAAAAACCGTGTGCATCTAGGCTTGTAGAATTGCAATTCAAGAAAAAACATGCATTTCATGAGTTCTTGCACATACAGAACTTCTATTTGTCACGACCTTTTGACCATGTTTGGAAATGTGTAACTGTGCTGACTAAATCTGTTATGGAATTCTGAACTAGACAAATTCACATTCCACACGCTAAGACAGATTTAGGAGTTTTATTAATATTAATTAATATTAATAGATTCAGGAAAGCTTTACCAAGCTAATATTCCCTGAATGAATATACATTTTCAGAGCCATCCTTTTATAGCATAAAATTTGGAAACTTCTACACATTACATCACTATGGGATAAAGCCAAAATTATTAATTAATCTTCTGACATTTCATTAAGTTCAGGTTAGAACATTCAGTGTTTGTTGTTTAGAACATGTCATGTCACACAAATATTATTTACGTTTCCCTGTCAGCTGTACAAACAGTGCTGAGCTTGTACTTTTAGCCTCGTCATCAGATCTACGTGGCAGGTCAATCTGATCTGTTTCAACTTTACAGAGTACTGAGAAAATAATTTTTACTTTTAAAACAGAATTAATATTATCTTAGTATCTTAATTCTTTCACCCCTTTTTCATTCCCTCCTGATTTCTTGAAAATTATTAAAGTTTAATAACTTTTCACATTCTTGCAATAAATAAACATTTCTATCATGTTGATTGCTGATTCCTCAAGCTTCGGCTGGGCGTTGTAAAGACCGCCTCCAGGTTTTGGGTCTTTAGCCAAGCTCTCCCGCGTTGATTATTTAAGCAAAATCTATGCATTCCAATCTTTGCAGGGTCTTAAGCTGTAAGAAAAAAGATACTTTCAACAGAATATAGTTCTTTCTAGGTTTTGAAATAACTCATTTTATCAATGTTTAACTATTGATCTCCTGGCTAAGAGCCATATGTTGCCGTGGAGATGGGGAGGGCAAGCCTCCTGCACTGATTCACATTATTGATTTCTACTGCAGTGACTAAGTTAATAATTTCCTTCTAGCAGGCCAGATCTGGCCATCTGTATATGTTTTAGGACAGAAATTCAAATGGGGAAATCAGATACTGTGTACAGAGGGGAGTTCTCATATCATACATTGCCATTGGCTAAAAAAAATCTGGACTTTGATTTACTTTTTTTTATACAATGCTTTCAACAATCCCACTTGCTTTCTCAACCTCTTCCTAACTGTGGATTAAATGAACGAGGATGATTTCACTGCCTCCCTGCTTTTGTAAGTGTTCTTTTACTGGCTTTTCAGTTTTTTTTGTGTACTTCAGATGTTTTATATTTTCAAGTCCTCAAATTCTTTAATCAAATACAACTCCTGTTTGTTTGGCTGTTTAAACTTTGCTTCTTCTGGTCCCTTTTGCCAACTGTAAGTCTTTTGTTTTCTGCTTAATTGCAAGGGGTCTAGGTATTCTGGGCAGCTTTTGATACTGGCTTTGATTACTAACCCATAAATGTCCCTTGTTTTTCCATATCATCTGGAGTTAGGCTAGTATGTACCTGTACGTCTGCAGAAAAAAAATAAACATCTTGTGCAGGCCTTCAAGGTTCCTCTGGAGTTAGGCAACTGGCCTGTGACATTTACGCTTTTATTTCTGCGTACTTTCACATACTGCCTGAAAAATTGAGACAAACCTAGTGGCCTTGTAGCTTGGGGCTGACTAGGGATTCAAAATCTTGGGGTTAGCTATCAAGTGCTCAGCTGTTTGTTTGTTTGTTTGTTTTCTGGGATTTCCCAAATTCCTCTGGTTTCTTCAATCATCTCATTCCATCTCAGCTCTTTTATATTCTCTCATATTCTCCTTCTTCTCTTGTTCTTTATCCCTATTAAAATAAACTTTCCTTGCCACCTCAACCAGCTCACAAGTGTTTTTCCCGAGTGCTCCTTCCAGTTTTTGTAACTTTTTCTTTATATCTGGTGCACTCTGTGTAATGAATCTTTCATTCAACATCTGGCGGTTTTCAGGATCGTCCATATTAATCCCTGTGTTCACTTTATAAGCCTCAATCAACCTGGCTAAGAAACTTTCAGGGGATTCTTCTTTCTCTTGAATTATATTAGCAGGTTTGCTAAAATTGATAGGACCTTTTGCTGCTTCCTTTAAGCTTTCCAAAATCAAATATCTGTACTGTTGAAGACTTGTCCTGTGTGTTGAATCATTAGGATCCCAATTTGGGTTTTGTTCAGCAGCTGCCGCCATACCCACTTCAGTCTGATTTGCGTCTGGGAAATTTCTATGAAAGATCTTGTCTTTTGCCAATTTCAATTTTTGCTTATCTTCCATATTAAGGAGTCTATTTAGTATTTGCTGCATATCATTCCACGTGGGATTATGCGTTTGGGCTATAATTTCAATTAATTCAATCACCTCATTCGGTTTGGTACTAAAAGGTCCATAATGCTGTTTCCAGTTTAACAGGTCTGTTGTGGTAAATGGTACATATTAGAAGATTGACTGATTTATTTGTTCATCATCTTCCCTCATATGGCTGGTTATCATTTCCCTCAATGGGGCCACTATCGTTGGCATGACGTGTGCCATTTGGGTGTTCGAAGGTGGCTCCCTTCCAGCTTCATTGTTATAGGGAGAAGATTGGCTGTACCTCTGGAATTTTCCTTCTCCCTGTTCAATTACATCTTTCAAGATCTCAGTTGCTTTTCTTAGTTTCTCTGTGGTTGAGGAAGCCTCACTTCTGTCTGGGGTCTGAAATCTTCCTGCAGAGTGACTGCTTCCTGCATTTACTAATGCAAGGTCTGGATAAATATGTGGGACTTGGCCATCCTGTGGCGCTGATTTTGGCATGACATAAAGTGGAGGTCTTTGAAACAGAATTTCATCTTTTTCATTTCTGTTTAAAAATTTCAATCTTTCTTCTGTCTGCCATTCTATTTCTGGGGTATTGGGTGTTCTGACTACTTTCCTACCTAATTTAGATTTCTTATCTTTGGATTTCTTTTCTTTCATTAAATATGCCTTTACACATTCAGCCTGGCATTTCCGTAGCCAAGGTGGCCATGGTTTCTCTGCAAATGTTGTTTGCCATACAGACATATAGGGATACTGATCCCATTGTTTATTCTGCGTTATTCTTTGAAACACTCTATTTATAAGACCCAAATCTAAGGAGCCTTCCGGAGGCCACCCTATTTGGAAACTGGGCCATTCATATTCACAAAACTTTCTTAACTCAAATTTTGTTAAAGGGGGTTCATGTATTTCTGGATAGAATACCTCAAAGTTTTCTAAAAAGCACTCCAGTGGTGTTCTTGGAACGCTACTGCAACCTCCCATTCTAAACTAAGCACTACCACTGGCCTGGGGCGCCCGAAAATCAAGGGTCACCAGCAGGAAACGCAATGGTTTAACCACCCACAAAATATAAATTTTACACACACAAAAATCAGGTTCGCCGCCCCAATTTTTTTCAGGAACACTGGGTTACCGCCCGTGGTTCATTAAGGACTTAGGAATCGCCGTCCCGTCCCCTTGAAGGTGATCAGGCTCCACTTCCACTTCTCAAATGAGTGGGCACACATAAGTATACTTCTACAGTTTCATACAGTTTCATACAATTTCATACAATTTCATACTTGCCTGCAGGCTTTTGAAAATCCAACTTCTAGAGTTCTGCGTCTGTTTTAGCCTTCCGGATCCTTGACTGGTCTGTTTCTTCTGATAGTTAATCGTCACCGCCTCACTGATTTCCTAGAGTAGATCAAAGGTCTACTATGCCGGCATTTTAGGTTATCCCTGGAGAGGCGCCGCTTTATCCCATCAAGAACAGCCGTCTAGAGTGACAATGGCACCTGCTATTTGTCAAGACAGTCCCGGCGGAGTCGCCAAAAATGTTATGAAATTCTGAACTAGACAAAATCGCATTCCACATGCTAAGACAGATTCAGGAGTTTTATTAATATCAATATCAATATCAATATCAATATCAATATCAATATCAATATCAATATCAATATTAACAGATTCAGGGAATATTAGCTTGGTAAAGCTTTCCTGAATCTGCTAATATTAATATTAATAAAACTCCTGAATCTGTCTTAGCGTGTGGAATGCGATTTTGTCTAGTTCAGAATTCCATAACAAATCTGGATTATTTAAAGATCCTGGTTATCAAATTTCACACATATAATGTTGTAGAAGCTGCCTTACTCCTATATGCTTTATGATTTGGATATTTTTAATTGATTTGTTGGACCACACACAAGGTTTTCTAGGTCTTGGGAAAGTAGATCACAGGTCTTCAGGATTTGTTTTGTTTTTCATTTGAAACTCAAGATCCACTACAACAGTTCCATTCCAAAAGCGTATAATTAGAATTAAAGAATTCTGAGTTCAGGAATTTGAATATCACTATTGAATGGAGCTCACAGTTGTTCAGCATCAAAATCCACCACTTGTCACCCTCACTCCCGAAGTATACCTTCTGAGAAGAATAACTTGTGAGTTATTTTCTTGCTGCTCTTGTAAAACAATTGAAAGGTGGAATTTCTTGCTGATTGACTGCTAAGTAGTAATTGTCTATGGCCCATTTCTCATGATCATTTTCATGCACTATTTTGTTCCTGGTTTTTGTTTTGTTTCTGTTTACACAGATAGGACTTACACCAGAGGTTCTCAACATTTCTGCGCCACGGGCCAGACCACGCCCTCTCAGACAGCTGAACGGGCCAGACACATAGGTTCCCCCTGCTGTAAATGCGACCGTAAACCATGATGGATGCTTTTGCACATGCACAGGGGGTACATTCCTTTTGCTTCTGGGGGTCACTGCCGTGGGCTAGATGGAACAGTGTTGGGAGTTGGGTCTGGCCTGCGGGCTGTAGGTTGCAAATCCCTGCCTTTTGCACCATTGCAGTTATCGAAAATTCCTTGATATTTTTTTTCAGGGCTCTAAATTCAACTGTAGCCTTGTACAGTATCCTTATTATGTTTTCTGGCAAGGAAAATAGGTGCCTTCCTTCCCCCTTTCCCACTCTTGAAACCTGCTGTGCTATAGAATGCTTGTCAGCCTTGAACCTGCTCTTTTTCTTCTTATACAATGATTCAACTTCTTCTGGAATTTATAATATGAAGTAAAAGATGTGACTAATTCATAAGATTTCAACCAACTGCTGAAAAATCATTTCTGCAACTTGGTTATGATTGCACATGTAACCTGTTAAGGCTAGCTTGGGGCATCCAGTTACATATGTTGAATTGTTTCTTTAGGTTCAAGGCAGAGCCTACATACCGCATATGACTTATTCCTTACTTTATAATTATTTTCTGATAATATATGGTGCAAATAACTTGGTCCTGGTTTGCACATATGAATCCATAAATTTTAGCCTGAAGAAAACCTAATTTAAACAAGTTCAATTGTTGCTTGTTAATATTACCAGGAGGTAGCTGGAATGCTGTTTTCTCAACGCCATTAATTTTGAAGCATTCATTAATGTGGCTTGCTTTTCATTTGCAAATTTTAATACTATTAGTCCATTCCCACTATCATCTGATAAAGTAGATCAATCAGAAGTTTTGAAGTTTGACAATTTGACCATATAGAGCAGGGGTGCCCAAACCTTTTCAGGCTGTGGGTTGATCACGTGGTTGAGCGGACCGGTCACGTGGTTCCTCCCACCGGAAGCGGAAGTAAAACGCACCTGCACATGTGTAAAACGCTGCCGTAAATGCATCTGTGGCTGTCATAAATGTGTTTATGACATCCGCAGGTGCTTTACGGCAGCATTTTGCGCATGCACAGGCGTATTTTACTTCTGCTTCCAGGAGTGGCATGGGTCAGATAATCAGGTGTCACAGGCCGGATTCGGTCCATGGGCCATAGTTTGGGCACCCCTGATATAGAGATTTTTGAGGTTGACAAGCCTGTGCCCACTCATATTCTGTGGCAAACAAAGCTACTTTTTGCATGCCTGTGGATTATGGTCCTGGTATTTTAGCAGAAGAACTCAGGATTTTCTACTTAAATAATCAAGGTCACTGTACTTTCCATCCACATTTTGCTTGAAAGCCAGTCGTATTGGACTCTAGGGTTCAGTGCTCATCTCTGTTTATAGCCAAAGAGCCAGCGCTGTCTGCATCTGCAGATGTTTCTGTGGACACGTGGCAGGCATGCCTCAACATAGAACGCTGTTTACCTTCCCACCGAAGTGGTCCCTATTTTTCTACTTGCAAACTGCCAGCTTGGCAGGAGCTAGGACAGAGATGGGAGCTCAATCCATCGTGCAGTACTCGGGAATCAAACTCTGACCTTCCAGTCATTGAGTTCTGCATCTTAACCTTTTGAGCCACTGCAGTGATATTCCCCCTAATATGAGATTCAAATGTTAGAAATGTAGAAGCTATTCTATATGTACTAGAACTGCACCTTCTTTTTAATCAGTTCATATTTTCAGGCGATTTCATATCTTGAGAAGATTGTTCTGTTTTTCAAAGTTTAGCAAAGGAACATAGTGTATATTCTATTTTTGACTAGACATACAGTTATGAGATTATTCTTGGAATTGTATTAAATCTTTTTAATGATGTAGTTAGAATACGATCCTTCTTTTTCACAACAATTTTATTAAATAAATTATCCAGCAAATGACCTCATGCTGTTTTATTTCTATTTCATGTTGTTGTTTTGTTGTATATTCAGCACTAGGGGGCAGTAAATAATTGATAACGTAAATACAGTATGCTACTTATTTGGTCTTGTGTTTGTTATAAGTATGCTAGACTGGACAGTATATGAAAAAGTATATTGGTTTTATAGTTGTTTCCATACCTAACCAAAAATACATAAACACAGACTATGCTATAGAAGGAATAAGCTAACATTTTGGAAAAGAGTAAAATGAAAAGGCCTACTATCAAAAAGATTAGTAGAGAAGCAGATGAATTCCTGTGGGGAGTTTATACCGTAAACAGGGCATTGAAACTGTAATGGCAATTTTCCTTGGTTGCTTAGAAGGTGGTGTGAGGTAGGGCCAGCCCTATTGTTGGCCAAAACGAGGCAGCAGCTTAAAGTAATAGATGCTTGAATGCAAAAGCAGGAGATAGCCTAGTTGACACCATATGCTGTGAACCCAGTGAACTAGTCTGCTGCTTATGAGCACTATCATTTCACTTGCCATTTAATGGGGGAAGTGTTTTGCTTTTGTTTTTAGTCAGCAAGGTATCTTCTGGGCAAGTATATCTAGGAAAGGTTTTAGTAACTATTGTAGTTGTTGGGTAGATACATGTAAGATGTTGCGCTCTGGGCTGTATAGGTTTTAAAGATTAACACAAGTACCAAACCTGTCATCACCAGTGAAGCTGTTTCAAGAGGTAGGAGGTAGGTTCTCTAGAGCCAATCCCAGTTAATAGCACAGAAGTGGATTCTAAACGAACAGGACTTTCCAGAAAATATTCAAAGGTAGCCCTACATGAAAGGAGTTGAATGTGCAGCTTCTCAAGTTGAATGTTTCCTTATGATGAATGAAAACATGAAATAAAAAGAGAAAGATTTTATATCCTTATCTTGATATTGGCAGTATCTGCAAATACATCTGTAACAATCCATACAAAACTGATGATGGTAAAAATGGAATGCAGCAGATTTTGGATTATTTAGTCCTTCTCCTCCAGTCTAGTCTGTTTTGGTCTATAGCAGTGTTTTCCAACATTTGATTTTTGGCCTTCTCTTCTCAGAAGCACTCATCAGTCAATGTACTGACTTAGGCTTCTGGGAATTGAAGTCCAAAAACCAAAGGTTGAGAAACACTGGTCTATAGTGATGGTATGGTGGCTTAGTGGTTAAGATGCTGAATTTTATGACTGGAAGGTCGGCAGGTCAGCAGTTCGAGACCTGAGTGCTGCACGATGTAGTGCGCGCCCATCTCTGACCCAGCTCCTGCCAACCTAGAAGTTCGAAAGCAAGGAAATAGCTATGCCCCTTTACTTGCTGATGGGGATTAGTGAACACACATACAAGGGTGTGTGTGTTTACAGAGTGCCATGTTTCAGGCTTGCATTCCTTATTTTCTCCTTTTTAAAAAATATGTTTTGTAAGTGGCTTAGTGTATCATTCCATCACTGAAAATTCTTAAGTGTTTTTTTGGCTCTCAACACTTACAAAATACATTTTCACCTTTAAAAAAAATCAAATATTGCTTCACACTGTAATATTCTGCTATGTAGTCTTTATTAATTCCTAGGTCCTGCACATACATTGCCAGCAACTCTAGCTTCGCAAAACTGGAAGGCAGTGAAACATTTGTAAAGGCAAAGCTACACGGCCAAGATAGAATTTTCAGCCCTGTTTTAATAGTGATTAGGTAATGCAGTGCAATGGGGAAAAATACATAGTTTTAAAGATAAAATAAAAATGCCCCACCACCAACAACAACTTCAAAATAGTATGGAGAGTGCATTCTCTAGTCATATCCAAACTGTGCCCACCTCTACACACCACCACTGATGTGTAGGAATAATATACACACAATTGCACATCAATAAAAGTTGTTTACCTGGGACAATCCTGAATTTCTCCAAATAAACAGATTTTCACTCAATCACTCTGGGGTGAGTTGTTATGAATTAGAAATTATTGACAATGCCCTAACAAAATTTTTGTGTATTGTAGTCAAAGTTTTTCAGAGCACTCCCAACCATTCGAGCAGGGGGCTATCGAGCAGGCTAAACTTCCATGTAGCTGATGTTTACTTGATGAATTAACAGAACATTCATCTATTTCTCATCAGCTGATGGAAAATAACAGAGATGAACACAGGCCTCCTACATATCCAATAATATCCTGAAGTACAGAAAGCAAGCATTTGATGGAATTGGACACCAGGAAGTGAGGTGCTTATGTACTCTGCACATTACTCTATACAAATGTTGAGCCTATTGCAGACTGAATATAATGGTGCAGTAGCATGAGGGTTAAGATGCAGAACTCTGCTCACAATGTGAGTTTGATCCTGATGTGTTCAATGCTGACTCAATTTTCCAGTGTTAGTAAAATTAATAGTTGTTGCAGGCAAATGCTTAATTCCCTTGTGAACCACCCAGAGAGTCCTCTAAGTTCTATGGGAGAATTGTTGTCAACTGCAACTTGTATCCGAGAATGCATTTTTTCCTGAAGCAGGAAAAATGTCACTAGCGTGAATTTGTTTGTTGTCTTCATTGCTATACAGCCTTTAACGGGGGGGGGGGGGGGGGATAGAAGCATAGGAATGCTACAGATTATAATTAAATCTGTAGTATGTTTGACTAATCCATAAAGTAAATCATTTTGATGAGGACTCATACTTTTCCTCAAATAGACAGCAGTTTAAATTTGAATAGTAATGATTCCTTGGTCATATCATTCCACTACACAAATGCTAATGCTTCTGCGGGGGGGGGGGGGGGGGGAGAGTAATCTCTCATAATGAATACAATTAATTTTTAATGTAACTAATTGATAATATAAATTCTAAATAAAAGGCAACACAAGTGTTTTTCCACACTTAAAAAACTCAACAATTACTGGCACACTGGTGCTGCATATTTTCCTAAGAATTTTGGAATTTTTAATCCCCCGCCCCACACTATCATCAACTCTGCAATACCCTGCCTGAGGAAAGTTGATACAGAGGCAAAAGCTGGTCTCTCTGTGTTAAATTTCTGTGGTATAGTATCCCTCCTCCCTTATCTTCAAATTGTGTATAAGAGCCACATAGCTCTTTTTTTGTTAAAATATTTTTGTTAGTTAATGAAGGAATCAGGGCCACTGAGGGCCGGGGAGCCCGAAGGAGGACTGATCAAGTGACGACACGAGGCAAACGGAGCGAGATCAGATCAGTACTTTATTGAGAAAAGGCAACATCATTTATAGGGAAAAAAGAGCAACGGTGGCAGGCAGTCATCTGACTGGAAAATTACCTCACCCACGTACCCGGGTTAATGGGGAACACCTCAAAGGGAAGTTAATTAACTGGGGCAAACATGGATTTAGGAGTCTCATTGTCTTGGGGATTAGGCAGGGACAAACATGGCTTATTTGCACCAGGGATTTCCCCCGAGCCGGGAGATGGGTTATACACTTAATATTTGACAGGAGTCAGCTATCTGCTTACTTGGCAGCGTCGTAGGTCAGGTCACGGTAATTGGGTGAATCAAACCCTATATTTTATTCACCCCCCTTAATTTGGCGGCCGCAGAAACCACATGCAAGGGAGCGTCTCTCACCGCGGTGGTTCCTAGCGGGCCGTTCCATGCCCTATGGGGCATGGGGAATCCGCATCTCCCCTTTATTTTCTATTTAAGGACCTGACTGGCGACCTTGCGCAAGAGCGGCATCAGCTGTTGAGCGGGCATGATGTCACGGGATTTCTCTCTGGGGCGGCACTTGGAGATCAGCGAGGGAATACACTGAGCAAAACAACAGAGCGTAATGCCTAGTATGGCTATCCCCACCACTACCTTAAGCACCGTTTGCAGCCACCCCCAGGGGATCCATGACCACATCCAATTCCACAGGGAACTCCACCATGCTCCCCACGCGGAGCCTTCTGTAATGCCTGCGACTATGGTGTGGAGATCCGTGATCTGGCTTTGGATTTTACGGGAGTTATCAGTGAGATTGAAACAACACATTCCATGAAAAGATTCGCAGCCCAAGTGGTGCAGCAAGAGGAGGTAGTCAATGGCCGCTCGATTGTCGAGAACGGCACGGCGGAGTTCCGCCTGCTCCTGATTGAGGAGCGCTATCGCTATGGAGGTATGGTTAATGGCTTTAGCCAAGCCGCAAGCCAAGCGGCCGATCCTCCGTGCGTTGCCGACGGCCAAGCCTGGCACGCCGACAAGGCTGACTGCTAGTGACACATACTCAGCGGGACTCATTACCCTAAAGCTGCTGTCACAAGAGCTGTCTAACTGGGTTGTGCGTGTGTGCCGTATGAGTGGGGAAACATCAACATTTGGTACATTTGTGTCATTCGCACTTGGGGCAATCATGTCCTTAGTAGGAAGTAACAGTGTCAAACGGCTGAGACAACACATTGAGTCTGACAGATTTGCAGGGATATAGTTCCATGTGAACTGGTTGCAGGTGAAAAACCACCCTGAAGGTAGGGTGACATGAGCGTACAGCGAAATGAGTGTCTCTGGTTTACTACAAGTCCAGTTGCCGCTGCCGGGGTCAAGGCAGCGGCGCCGAGTCGGACCGCCTGAGGTGCAGCCGGTCATTCGGGTGCAAGCAGCGTCTGGGCTGACCGCCACTCGAGGGGTATGAAGAGTGGCTGCGTCAGCCGGCAAGGTTGGAGCAAGTCGCAATCCCCCCCAGCGTGCGTATGCTGAGAAGGCGGTGGGAGTGTGTGGGCCAAAGAATGCCTTCAACAGCCAGTCGCCATCCTTGGTGCGCGCGTCCAGAGTGTGGCACACGGGGATGAGACAGGTGCTGAGGATAGATGCAGAACCAATGTCCTGCTGTAAGCAAAAATCGGACTGGTTGACGAGACCCGCCAACCTTTCCCACAAGTTGTACTGCATTCGTGTAGAAAGATCTTCACCAGGCGGCAAACCGTTGGCCTGGATTGGAATAGCCTGAACGCCTCCCCCCAAAAATAGGGAAAGGGCCAGGATGATGGTAATCGCCACTGTGCTGGCATGAATCTGGGCAAAAACTGCGGCTGTGAGGTTCTCCGGTGTTGGCTCCTTCTCCTCGCGTTGGAGGGCGTCCTGGGCGTCACAGCAAAGAGCCTTGACCATCCCCCAGGTGATCTTGGGCATCGGCGGCCGTTTCCTCCGGCGGATCTTCCCGGTCAGTGCGAGGGTCTTCATCTCCGGGATCGGATTCGGGCCGGCCTGGTTCCACGCCATGCGGTTCCAAGTGGGGCTTGACACACCGGGCTGGAATCCAAACGACACCTGTAGGAGACATAACTGCAGCATACCCTCTTCCCCAGGTTATGAGCGGCACCGGGCCCCTCCAAGAAGGGTCTGGTGGCACTCGGTACCGGACCATAGGTCGCGGGAGAGCTTCCGAACGGCGGAAATGCCTCTCCTGCGGCGTACAATCCGAAAAAACATTAAGGTGATTGTAAGTGAACAATACCTTGTTGAGACAGAACTGAGCTTCTCCCTGTGACTTGGGGAGGGCTGGTGGCTCCCCCCTTTCTGTTTGTTTGTCAATATAGGACTTTAGCGTCCGATTGACCCGCTCTACAATCGCTTGCCCTTGCGGATTGTAGGGAATCCCAAATGTATGCTTGATGTCCCATGTGGCCATGAAGGCGGCCAGCTGCCTAGAGCTGTAGGATGGCGCGTTATCCGTTTTCACGTGCCGTGGTTTGCCCATGGCAGCTATGCAGGAAAGGAGGTGCTGCTCCACGTGGGTCGCAGTTTCCCCTTTCTGCGCCGTAGCCCAAACGAACTGTGAAAAAGTGTCTATGCAGACATGCATGTATTGCCACCTGCCAAACTGCGGCACATGCGTGACATCCATCTGCCATACCTGATTAGCCTCTGTCCCTCGTGGGTTGACCCCCCACGAGGGCCCCCCCGGTGCCCCTGCACAATGCTGGCAAGAGCGAACTATGCCTTGGGCTTGAGAAAGTGGCAGATTGAACTGTCTGGCGAGTGCCTTGGCGTTTTGATGGAAAAAGGCATGACTTTGGATTGGAGTAGTAAAAACTCCCAAAACCGAACGTTGCTGAATTTCATTTGCGGCCGCGTCCGCTCTGCTATTGCCCGCGGAAATCGGACCCGGTAGGTCCTGGTGACTTCGAATGTGGGCAATATAGAGCGGCTCCGTGCGGTTTCGCAAATGAAATTGAGCGGTGAGAAACAGACTAAGCAAATTTTTGTCTATCGCGGGAGTAATGTAAGCCCCCGGTAGACTGTGAAGCAAATTCCTTACATACAGACTGTCAGTAATGATGTTTAACCGTTCTTTGGCGAAGGTGCGCAAGGCAAGGTTCACGGCTGCCAACTCTGCCCGCTGAGCGGACTTCTGTGGAAGAGTTAGCAGCGTGTGCCAGGCTTCGCCCTCCTGCCAGGTCAGAACACCATAGGTGCGACCACCATCCGAGAAAACTGTTCTGGCTCCCTGGAGCGGGACCAGCGAGAGCAATTCGAACAAGCTGACTGTTCCTGTCTGAAGTGAAACGAGTCTGGGGTCTTTGGGCAAGTGATATGCTAAACTCCCAGTGAAGCCTTCCAAAGCTATCGGAAGCGAGTCACCAAGCTGCATTAACTGGTGAATTTGTTCCTTGGTAAACGGAACCACAATTTTGGCCAAATCATTTCCTGAAATGTCCCTAGCTCTCAGCCTGCCGCGGTAAATCACCGCGGAAACTAGCTCTTGGGGCGGGACGATGTTCCGTGAAGATGTATTAGGCAAGTAGACCCATTCCACAATTTTCGCCCCCTTCTCTGAGTCTACTCCTAGCGCCCCAGTGAACATGGATCCTGATCGTACGATGTACAAATTCAGGATCGGGGCATATGGCCCCTGGGCGATCCTATCCACCCATCTCTGGCTGAGAACTTGGTTTACTTTCTCGAGCGCCAAGCGCGCGTCTCGAGAGATCTTTATCCGGTCTGCCGGCTGCTTACCTAAAGTTAGCAGCGAGAAGAGCGGTTTTAGAAGATCCGTATCCAATCGGAAGTACGGTCTGGCCCAATTAATGTTTCCTAAGATCTGCTGTAGTTCTACGAGGGTGACTGAGTCCTGTAGATTTATCTGAGGCAAAACCGGCGCTGCAAAAGAGCGGAGAAGCCGATGGCCCAAGTATGAGAAGGGCTCGGTTCTCTGCACTTTCTCAGGGGCAATGAGTAAGCCTTTGTCCCCCAGGCTGGCCTGGAGGTCTGAAAACACTGTGCTGCCAAGCTGTGGCAACGCTACTAAAATATCATCCATAAAGTGACAAACTATGGCTTGTGGGTAGAGGTTTCGAAACCTTGCCAGTGCGTCGTGAACGTAAATTTGGCACAGAGTGGGCGAATTGAGCATGCCCTGTGGCAAAAATTTCCACGCGTAACGGAGCGTGGGCTCACTGTGGTTCACGACCGGCACCGTAAAGGCAAACCTCTCCCGGTCCCTGGGGTCTAAGGGGATTGTATAAAAGCAATCCTTGAGATCTACGACAAGAATCTCCCACCCCTCGGGAATCATATTAGGATTAGGGATGCCGCATTGGAGCGGACCCATTGGCTGAATACATTTATTGATCTCTCTGAGATCGTGGAGGAGTCGCCACTTCCCCGACTTTTTCTTAATAACAAAAATTGGCGAGTTCCAGGGACTCGTGGACTGCTCTATATGTCCTGCGTCTAGCTGTTCTTTCACTAGCTGCTTGAGAGCAACTAATTTCTCTCCCACTACCGGCCATTGTTCTACCCAGACCGGAGTATCGGTGAGCCATTTAAGTGGCAACGCCATTACCCGAAGGTAAGGGTGGCACCGTACTGCTGGAGAATGTCTCGCCCCCAAAGGTTGACGTGCACGTCAAGGATGTGCGGCCGAATTACCGCTGTGCCCTCAGCCTTTGGGATTGTGACTTCTACCCACTCTCGGCTCCTAAACGCTTCCTGAACTCCACCTACCCCCCACACATTGGAGACCGGCTCAATGGCCCACTCTCTCGGCCACTGACTCCTGCTTACCACGCTCACATCCGCTCCGGTATCGAGTAACCCTGAGAACACTCTTTTGTTCAAAAATACCTCGATAACGGGGCGCTGCTTCCACTCAATGTTGGTCTCCACTGTCGCTAAGACCTGGTATCCTTGCACTGCCTCACTTGCGCTGTCACTGAGCCTTCCCTGGCTGCCTGCTGACGGGTGACAAGGAACCATGATCAGTTGCGCTAAGGTGTCTCCCTTATGAATCGTTTGGGGCAGGTGTGTCCAGAGCTGCACCTGAAGAACGCCTGAAAAATTCGAGTCAATGACTCCTGGAATTATGAAAATTCCACGTGCACCAGCTACACTACGGGGCAAAACTAAACCTAAAAAGCCTCTGGGCAGGGGACCCATGTACTGGGAATCGACCAGATAGACTGTGCCTGGCAGGTCGCATGTAACGTCTGCCTGGCAAGTCAATTCTAGCCCTGTACTACCCTTGGGGCTGGCCTGTGCCCTCGCAGTGCCTGGGATGTGCCTAGAATCTAGGCTAGCTCTGGGGAGTTCTGGATCTGGGTGAGGGAAGCCTCTGTTTGGACTGGGGCCAGAGACGTGCCCGGATTCCGGTTTCCCGAACTCGGACAAAACCTGGCCCAATGATAGCCTCTCTTGCACTTCGGACAGAGGGTGTTCGGAGCCCTGGAATGGCCGGACTTTTGTCCGCCTCCCTTGGATCGGCACTCCCTAGCGAAGTGGCCGACCTTGCCACAAGCGTGACATGCCCCTTTGGTCTTTCCTCCATTAGGATGAGATCTTCTACCCCCTTGCACGGCTGCCGCTAGCAGACCCATTTTGTAGGAATCTGTGCCAACGTCAGCACATGCTCGGATCATGTCCGTTAAGGTCAAGTCAGGACGATTGCCTAGCGACTGCAAAACTTTACGGCAGTCCAAATTGGCATTGTCCTTGGCTAGCTTAATCATGAGCTCTTGCTGGGCTTGCTCATTATCAATCTGCCTGGTGATTGCTTCTTCCAGGCGATTGATGAAGTCCATGTAGGGCTCCTGGGCTCCCTGCTTGATCGCGGTGTAATTTTTGGCTGTTTTGCCAGTCGCTGGGACCTTGAAGTACGCCCTATAGGCGGCTTCGGCTGACATCTCTAGGGTGGCTAGAGGCAAGGCGATCTGTGCCTGGATGGATTCAAAGGCACCTGAACCATATAGCTGTTCAGCGATTACTGCACCTCCCATCCTGGCGGCTCTGGCCTGAGCCTCGAGCCGGTACTCACTGTCCCAGATCATGTACTGGCTAGGGGTTAGCATCATCCTCATGACGGCTTTCCAGTCATGAGGAATCCACATGGTGGTTTCGCACGCCTGCTGGAGCGTGCCCCTGGTAAAACGGCTTTGGAGCCCTGTCTCTGAGATTGCTTTCCGCAAAGCCATGAGAAGCTTGTACGGGACTGGGGAATGAATGATCTGTTGGGCGCCCGTGAGCGCGTCCATCTCCATTCGGATTGGACATATCTGTCTAAGCTCAGCTAGTTCCTCCGTTGACAAGTCCCCCTTTTTGAGTTCTATCTCTGCTGTGCGCTGAAGGGCACTCTTCACGACTAGGGAGCTTGGAGCTGTCAGAGAAGCGCCTGCGTTTCTCATTCCTTGCATTCCTTCGGTGACGTCTGCAGCTGTCACCGCGGGAAGGCTCCCTACGTTACTATGCTGATAGCTAAATGACGGACAGAGTGCCGTGGGCGCAGTCGGCTCGACTGGCCTGCCTGATGACTTCTCTAACGGGGGTTCATTGGCCTCTATCCGGACTGGTTCGATCTGTTCTAAGAGTTTCCTACACTTCCTCCAAGTACGAACTATCCCTCCTGGAGCTTTGGGGGGTTGCTGAATGCAGTCTCCTATCTGATCCCAGAGCTGCAGGGTTAACGTACCTACTTCTGGGTAAAGTAGGCAGTGTTCCCTGAGGTACGCCAAAAGTCTCGCTAGTTCCCTGCTGTGAAATCGTAACTGAAATACCCTGGCCAGGATTCTGAACTCTTCCTCACGAGTTCTTTGGCTAGCGGACAGACTTGGTCCATGAGAACAAGTCCCCATATTACCTGCGATGGTCCTCTGGAGTTTCCCCCTCGGGACGAAGATCGACGCGTCTTTGCAGGCAACAGGTTCGGGCGTCGGGTGTCTGGGGTAGACCTCGGAGCGTGGACCTTCTGCCACGGGCCCTCGGCGGCCTCTGCGCTGTCAGGGGCTCACAGCCTGCCCTGAGCGGAACGCGTTTTTCCCTTTGCGCAAGCCTCCCCGAAAGCTGGGAGCAAGCTGTAGGAATGCCTCTTGGAATGCCTCGCCGCGGGCCGTCTCTCTGTCCGGCTGGCTGCCGACCAGAGTGCCGCGCTGTCCTCCGGGCTGGTCTTGGTCGCGGTTCAAGCGTAGAACCGGACCGCGTGGATCGTTACTCGCGAGTAGACCTCTCCGGGGTCCCTTTACTCACGAGTAAATCACGTCGGGGTCACCAGATGAAGGAATCAGGGCCACTGAGGGCCGGGGAGCCCGAAGGAGGACTGATCAAGTGACGACACGAGGCAAACGGAGCGAGATCAGATCAGTACTTTATTGAGAAAAGGCAACATCATTTATAGGGAAAAAAGAGCAACGGTGGCAGGCAGTCATCTGACTGGAAAATTACCTCACCCACGTACCCGGGTTAATGGGGAACACCTCAAAGGGAAGTTAATTAACTGGGGCAAACATGGACTTAGGAGTCTCATTGTCTTGGGGATTAGGCAGGGACAAACATGGCTTATTTGCGCCAGGGATTTCCCCCAAGCCGGGAGATGGGTTATACACTTAATATTTGACAGGAGTCAGCTATCTGCTTACTTGGCAGCGTCGTAGGTCAGGTCACGGTAATTGGGTGAATCAAACCCTATATTTTATTCACCCCCCTTAATTTGGCGGCCGCAGAAACCACATGCAAGGGAGCGTCTCTCACCGCGGTGGTTCCTAGCGGGCCGTTCCATGCCCTATGGGGCATGGGGAATCCGCAAGTTAAAATGTTAACATGCAATGTAGAAAAAACTACCCCCAATCCAATTTGTTTTACTTGGGATTTACAAGGTAATTCTATTGCACTTCTACTCTGAAATAAGCCACAGTGATATTCAGTAGAATTTACTTGGGTTGTGTAGAATGTGAACAGGATTAACCTAAATCCTATTAAAAAGGCTGCTTACAAAGGTTAGTTGTGCTTGAAAGAAATCCCATTTCTTCTCAGTGGGAATTTGTCATTATTAGCATCAATTGAATTTAAGCCATCTTCTTGTATTTGGGCCTTAAATTTAACCCAGATTGCATAAACTTACTTTGAGTATCCCCAGACATCTTTACACACACACACCCATTCAAAAATATTGTTTTACAAATCATGTCACCACCTATGCGATTTGAACTAAACCCCGAGGTAGTTTTAGTCATTTGAAAGCCTTTTTTTCCAAAACAGAAAGGGGGCAATTGGCCTTTTAAGACATAAAATGGATCTAATAGCAGCAACACTGGGTGCAGTGCAAAGGCCTTTAATAAGACTTGTGTGTTGTCAAGTCAGTTATTGGCTTTATGGCTACCCTTTCCAGAGTTTTCTAGGTAGAGAATATACAGAAGTGGTTTAGGTAAATGTAAAGGTCACCCTTGCTCGAAAGCCCGTCATATTCAGCGCTCATCTTTTTATAGTCAAAGAGCCAGTGCTGTCTGCATCTGCAGACGTTTCCATGGACATGTGGCAGGCATGACTAGACACTGCAGTGCGTGGAACATTACTTACCTTCCCACCGAAGCGGTACCTATTTATCTATTTGCAATTTCTTGCTTTTGAACTGCTAGGATGGCACGAGCTGGGACAGAGATGGGAACTCACTCTTGTCATGCAGTACTCTGGTCTTGACCTGCTGACCTGATGACCTTCCAGTTGTCAAGTTCAGCATCTTAACTACTAAGCCAATGCAGTTCCCACAGAAATTGTTAGCCATTCACTTTTTCTAGGGCTGTGTAGCTTGCCCATGACTACGCAGGCTGAATCTTTCCCTAAGAAACACAGTGTGACAAAAAACAAACAAAAACCTCTCAACATCTGAATCTGCAGCTGGATAAGGAAACCGGGCCTTGGGGAATGCTATTTGTATTTGAGACCTTTTTTTCAGGTGCTTTGGAGAGACAGGTGGTCAAGGGGAGATATGCTCTTCCCTTTTCCAGAGGAGAGTAAAAATCACCTCTATCTCTCTATTGCCTACCATTGTAGCAGAGGACGAGAAAGTCAGACACTCTAAAATCACACATATAGGTATCATATTGGAAAAAATAATATTGATGAGTCTGAAGTCTTCTTTTTATATAAGGTTCTGAATGAATTAACTGATTTCCAAACAACCTAATTATCAGCATTTCCAGAATATTACTTTCTTTTATGGATATTTCTCTCATACATATTGCATAAGTTTTATTTTATAATGTCTTTGTCTAGATCTGTAGGACCACACTTGGACTATGCATATTCTTGTACGCACAATTCAGAGATGATGATGATGATTCTTGAATTGATCTGAATTTATATATAATTTCAAAATAGTTGTATGTGTGATTTCAAATACTGTATGCTTACAGTATATCAAAATTAATTGAAACATGAAAGCAACTGCAGAAGAAAATGCTTCCTAATTTGATTTGCTGTCTCATTTGGGAATATTATTTGATCAACCACTGTTCTTTGATTTATGAGAACATGTGGGCTCAAATTTTAGAAATCAATGAATACACAATAAACTAGATGCCAAAGAACTTTTTATCAGTTTTTCACATTACGATATTTATGACAGTAGGGTTTTAGGTCTGCTCTGACTCAAGCTCACCAAGGCAATAATATAAACACAGGTAGACCAGCTTATTTTTTTTCCTATCTTACTAACAGCATCCTGAAAACTGGCATCCTAGCAAAAATAAGGATTTTCTGCTCTTAAGATGGGCTCACCAAGGCTCTCTGCTTCTGCACAGCTGCTAATATGATTTCTACTTGCTTTTCATGTGACAAAGAACATGAGTCACATGGGATGATTTAATAGTACTCTTCTATTATCAGGAGGCATCTTCTGCTCATGAAAATATATGGCATAAGAAACATGGCACACACCTCAAAACAATCCCTCTGTACAATACCTTGACTTTACTGGATAACTTGTAGTCCTCCAGATGTTATTAGACTGGAGCTTTCTTCATCCTCAACTAGGGTGGATAGTCCTTGACCAACAACACTTCAAGGGCCATACATTGCTGACTGCTATATTGAAGATTGCATTTTCTTTCCTGGAAGTTTCTAGCTATATTACGCAACACAATCCTTTAGGTTTCAGAGAGTTGTTATAAATCTAAAGTGCCAGATCTTTGGGATTGCAGCTCACCAAAGCTTGATCATATTCTTTAGTAGCTGAGGCTTGGAAGATTTTAATTTCAAGAACATCTGGAGACTCACATTTGGGGACCACTGTAACAGAACTTATGGGACAGTGCATTTTTCCCCACTGGTTGACCTAGAGCAGATGGCAAACCTTGGTACTCTATGTGTTCTTGGACTTCAATTCCCAGAAGCCCAAGACTGTGCACTAAACCCATTTGTGTGGATTCACAGAGACTTGGGCTTCTGGGAATTGAAGTCCAAGAACACATGGAGTGCCAAGGTTCACCATCATGGACCTAGAGGGTAATACCGTGTTAAGTCTTACATCATGCCACTGAAAAATTATTTCTGACTGTGTTTTGCTCTACTCAGTATCACATTTAATGCAGAGCACTTGGAAAAAAATTCTTATTAATTGACTACTAAGCTTTCTAGACAAATTCCTAAATTTAAATTGTACACCTTTCTGAAGCTTATTTGCATGTTAATTAAGACAGCTTTGCTAAATTTGATCTCCTAAACAGCTTAAAGCTAAGACCTTGCAAGGAGATCAAGGAAGGTTTTATCTGACTGCTAGAGTTTATCCAAGTTTCTTAATGAAACCTAATTAACTCTTTAGATTAAGTGTAATAAAAATAAAGTAAAATACAATAAACATAATGTTACTAGATATGAAATGGCAAAAAACAAGGGGACAGTTAACAAGGAAGCTGAAAGGGAAAGTTAAGAAGGTCAGATCCCTCTCTCAAGCTTTCTGGAGAAAATCTTCACTTTTAATATAAGGTAAACTGTACTTATTTTCGATACTGGAGTGAAAGCTGTGTTTTGTTATTCTGTACTTCCTCACTTCACAGTGCGGAATCTCCCTTTTTACAACCTCAAAAACAAAACGATAGGCAGAAGTATACCACTGGTCAGGAATCTGATTGGTGTTCATTATGTTATTTTGTTTCTGATGCTCAATTTGCTTGTATGAATGCATCATTGCAAGCCATTTTTGGGGATCTTGTTTTCCGGTTGTTGCATTAAGCATACCATTTCTGGAAAGACAGTAACCAAAAGGATGGGGAGAGTGATTGAAAGTCTGTAAAGAAGCCTGCCTTGAAAATGAGCAAATTTAACAATAACATTAGAGGCAAAATGGGAAGGGAGGAAGGAGAGAGAAGCATTTTGCAGTATTATAGGTAGCAAATTTTAGACTCTGAACTTTATAGTCTCACAAAGAGAACCATTTTTGGAAAGAAAGCATGTTATTGCTATAGAGCAGGGGTGCCCAAACTACAGCCTATGGGCCAGATCTGGCCCCTGATGCCAATTCATCTGGCCCATGCCATCCTCATTGCTCCTGGATGTATGTACGGGCATGTTTTGCTTCCGCTTCCAGGAGCGATGAGAGCAGTATGGGCTGGATGAATTGGCATTTGGGGGCTGGATCTGGCCCACAGGCCGTAGTTTGGGCACCCCTGGTTTAAGCAGAGAAAATGGCAGCATAAAATTTACCTCATCCTGTTGCAAAACAGATTGCAAGGCATGTTTTACTTCCGGTGGGAGGACCCATGTGACCAGCCCGCTGAACCACCTGACCGGCCTACGGCCTGAAAAGTTTGGCCACCCCTGTTATAGAGGCCTCAGTTTATGCAATCCAGGAACAGACAAAATACATTCTACAGGTTACTTTAAGCATGTTCTCCCAAAAGCATTGGGCACTCCAGAAAAATCAGAGTCCAATAGTCTTTGGTATGCCATTTGCTATTGTTACATAATTTTCCTTTTCTCTGCAGGCCTGTTTTAAAAATGGAAGTGGCCAGAGAAGGTACTTTCTGTTTTGAAAACTAGGATTCTGTGTCCAGGTATGGGAAGAATTCAATTAAAATGGCAACTATCCCATTTAAGGTGCACTTTGCCATGTGGGAAGCCTGCATTTCCCCCACCCCCTCAGGATATTTATGATACAGGTCTTCCCCCATTATCCGTGTGGTATATGTGGATATTTAAAATTGAGGATAACAGCATACCTTACATAGACAGTGGCCTCTACCTGCCAGCTCTGGTAATGTGCCATAGAAATAAATATATATTCCAGGGAGTTTTAATTGAATATTTGTAGACCAGTGGATAACTGAAACTATGAATATTAAATTCGTGGATATGGGGGCAGTCTGTATCAGTAATAGTGTCAGGTGGGTTCCTTTAAACTCCAGACCCTCAAAGCTTATCTACCCCAATCTTGTCCAACCACCTGTTCATGCTTAGCATGACATTGCACAAAGAACAGGTTGATTTAATGGGTTGTGGGGGGGATATGGTGATAATTCCTCCATAATTTCCATTGATTGATTGATAGAGTGATGAACTATAAGACTCAAGAGGCCTGGGTTCAAATTCCCCCTCAGGTAGGTAAACTCACCAGGGATATGGAACTGGTAAAACCACTTGTTAAATACCTCATTTACCTTGAAAGCCTACGTATTACTATAAATTGGTTCCAACCTGATGTTACATAACAAGAAGAATTTGCAATTAGAATTAATGGAACATATGGAGTTGACTCACCAAATTCCCACTGATTCAGTGGGCCTATTGTAGTGCAACTTACCACACTAAACACTGGATTTCAACCAACAGGTTAAAAGTAGTAAGAGGCCCGCAAGATTCAAAAAAGCGAGACACACCCAACAGTCAACACGTGATGGAAATTCTCAAATAAGCGAAACGTTCCAGGGAAGGTAGGAGTTATTAAGGAGTGAAAAGCCTCAAGAGGCCTGGGTTCAAATTCAAATTCAGTCTGTAACCTGAAGCTTAGTACTACTCCGTCATTTTGGTAGCCTCATTGTCTGTATTTACAGAACATGAAAATTTGGCAATCAAAGGAGTTAATTCCTTGGAAAGGATATACATCCTGAAGGTACTCATTTCCAGATCATGATTCAGGCATCCAACTAACATTATCAGTATGGATATTATGTCTAAACTGCCTTTTGTACTTATATTTCAGATTGCAAGTACACATGCCACTCTCATTGTCAAGATTTGGTACACCTGGACTGTCAACAGAATGGAAGGCTGATGGAATGCAGCTCTACTTATGACAGTTCTACTGGCACTGATGATGGGATGGTAATACAATTTATTTTTTACACAACTTATAGTTTCCAGTTGTCATTCATAAAAGAAACAACACCTATCTTTCAGTTGGTCCTGTTGCTGAGTCAGTGACTTCTACAATTTGTAGTCTATATTCTTATGGTCTTCTTCTTTCTTTCATGTCCCGATCAAACCCTGGACTGCTCAAATGAAACCACTTTCTCCGCTATTCTTCTAGTGGATGGAGAATTTGTGGATGGAAGTGGATTTCTTGCACCTGTTTGCATTTGAACCATTTGCACACAAATGTTTGTCTGAGACTTTGATTTGTTAGGCTCTGTGCATAAGTCTATGCCAAATAAGACATGTGCATGTTGCTAAATCTATGCTCAAGATTTTGGCTATTGAATGGCCTTAGTATTTAAAACAATTCAATTTTTATATGACAATTTACAGAATATCACAGTGCCCTTACTGGTTGGAGCATTTGGGAACTTATACTGTACTCCGAAAGTAAATTTTCTAAGCTCTGGCTTTTGCATCTGTCACTGAATGGAAAGATGAGAAACATGCAGAAATGTATGCCCAATCCTTTATCTTAATTCTCTCCATTCCATTGCTTTGATTCTGCCATTCCCCTGCTTCAATACTGGATATAAGCCAAGGCAGCTGGGGGAAAGGTTTTCAGGAATGAAGTGCAGAGAAGATGGGAGAGATAAAATTCATTCCAGGGTGGGTTAGAAACATCCTAAAAAAACTCAACAGTGGTGCTAGAAACAGAATGACCTTCGGCAGCAAACATAAAAGCTTTTGCACTATTAGATACTGTATTCGTACCACCACTTTTCAAATTAATTTTTAAATTGCATCTGTGATTGATAACCAGAAATCTCCAGATAAGCAAATTGTAGTTGTAGAGACTTGCTAGTCAAATTTACTGTAATTTGGATTATATTTACATTCTGAACATCCTATTACCACCAGTCAAATGTTTATTTATAAATGAGTAGGTTCTCCCCACATTAAAATGCTAAGGAGTGTTATCTGTTAACAATCCACAAATACTGCATTTCATGTGGTTGTAGCTTTGTTCTGAGTGAAGTGAAAGCAGCCTCTCTCTTCTAGCCTGGCAATGGGTTGCATGCAATTAAAAAACTATAAAGAATAGAAAATACATATTAAGAGCTTATTTTTGTTTCTGTTCATATGCAAGTTGTCTAGTCTTATACTACATCTCTGTGAGTTGGGATTTTAAACCAGCTTTCCATGTTGCATCTTAGAATACCTTTTCATATAGTTCATCCCTCAGCTGTTAGCAAAATCCTGCCCTTGTGAAATCCTCCTTCTTTCACATTAACATGTATTTCAAAGGCACACAAACTCAGGTTGGAAAAGGCTCAGATTTCCTGCAAAAGTCAGCAGGTGTAGCTATTACTTCTTTACAGAATGATTTAAGCCAGGAATTATCAACCTTTTAAAGCCAAGGGCCAGGTTGCGCTCCCTCAAACAGCTTCAGGGGCCAGATGGCCATTTTGCTCTTCCTCCACCACATGGGCACTTCCTGGTGTGGTGGAGGTGGTGGAGGACCACATGAAATGGTGCTGTGGGCCGCATCAGGCCTGTGGGCTGCAGGTTGAAAATCCCTGATTTAAGCCAACACTTCCTAGTGCATCTCTGTAGTTGAGTTGACAGCATAGTGTGGTATCCATCCATTCATCTAGAAGTGGTAAAACTTAAACTTATTTACACAAAAAAATTCCTCCATAAATCAAATCTTCCCATTACCTTAACTAATTGTAAGTACAGTACTGTAGATAAATAGGTACCACTTCAGTGGGAAGGTAAACAGTGTTCCATGCACTCAGATATTGAGGCATGCCTGTCACATGTCCACAGAAATGTCTATAGATACAGACAGCGCTGGCTCTTTGGCTATAAGCAAAGATGGGCACTGAACCCTAGAGTCAGATACAACAGGCTTTACCTTATTCTGTCAGGCATTTCTGACATTCAGAATATCCCTTTGCAGTTTCTTAAAGAATGTCACAGGCAATTACCATTCTTAAATACTTTAATTCTTAAAGAATGCCATGATTCAAAAGGAACTGAATAATATTAGTAGAGTTGTGAATAATGTTCTAAAAGTACAGTAAAATAATTATGTATCTTCTTTGCTGGCAGCATTCCTATTCCATAAATAATTACAGTATACAGAAATGGAAGCCAGCATTGCCTACCATGTTTCCCCGAATATAGGACCTCCTCCCATAATAGGACACACACACCCCCTTTCCCCCCTGCCTTTGAAATATAAGGCCCCATCCAAAAATAAGACCTCCTTACCTCCTGGCTGTAAGGAGGCCGGCATGGCCCACAAGAAGACTTGCCGCGTTGGAGTCTCGATTGCCTCCCCGCTCACAACCAAGAGAAGTTTCCCCTGGTGAGAGCGGGATCGAGACTCCGACGCGACAGGCCTTCTTATGGGCCACGCCGGCCGCCTCACAGCTGAGGCCAGTCTCGATCGCGCTTCCCCACTCACAACCAAGGGAAGCGTCCCTTGGTTGTGAGTGGGAAAGCGCGATTGAGACTGGTCTCGGCTGTAAGGCGGCCGGCGTGGCCCATAAGAAAGCCTGCCGCATCGGAGTCTCGATTGCCTCCCCGCTCACAACCAAGGGAAGTTTCCCATGGTGAGAGCAGGATCGAGACTCCGATGCCGCCTCACAGTTGAGGCCAGTCTCAATCGCGCTTCCCCAATCACAGCCAAGGGAAGCGTCCCTTGGTTGTGAGTGGGGAAGCGAGATCGAGACTGGTATTCTTCTTCATGGAAAAATAAGACATCCTCTGAAAATAAGACCTTGTGCTAATTTTGGAGTTTTTAAAAATATAAGACAGTGTCTTATATTCGGGGAAACACGGTAGTCAGCAGCATTCCATTCCCTGAGGTAAAAAGGTAAAGGTTTCCCTTGCTCCAAAACCAGTGTTATTCGACTCTAGGGTTCAGTGCTCATCTCTGTTTCAAAGCCAAAGAGCCAGCGCTGTCTGTTTCTGCAGACGTCTCCATGGTCATGTGGCAGGCATGACTAGACACTGAAGCGCTGTTACCTTCCCGCCAAAGTGGTCCCTATTTATCTACTTGCAATTTCTTGCTTTCGAAATGCTAGGTTGGCAGGAGCTGGGACAAAGATGGGAGCTCATTCCGTCCTGCAGTACTCGGGAATCTGCTGACCTTCCACCTCCCAGTCAGCATCTTAGCCACTTGATCCACTGTAGTCCCATTCCCTGAGACAGAACTAAAAACTGAGACCTGATAGTAGGCCTTTGTGATGCCATCCCCGCCCCCAGTCTTTCACTATAGTTTATGTTTTATTGCAAGTCACAGTTAGAGGAGACCCATTTGAATCAATGGAACTTACATAGGAATTGATTAATTAAATCTCCATTGATTCAATGAGCCCACTAGAATGTGATTTACTACAGTAAGCAACAGAATTTTGGCCACTTATCATTCAGTAATTCATTTAGCAAGTCTATTTTCACTGGGATTAGGAAGTGTACTTATATCATTACCTGTACTTCACAAGACTAGTGATGTCTTCCCAGGAAAATATATGAGCTTTGTTGTGTGAATCTTATACAACTAGATTTTTGTATTTTTTAAGAGAGAGAGAGTGTGTATGTGTGTGTCTTCCCTTATTCCCCCATTATTCCACCTGACATCAAAAATTGCATATAATTATAATCATATAACATGACACCTGTTGTGTCCAAGTGTTATTTATTAAAACCACTATTAGCGCCGTAAAGTCTACCGCGGAATAGCGCACCTTTTGCAAAGGTGCCAATTTCAAACTACTGTCTAAATAGCTGATTCGTCCGTACAAACTCCCCGCTTCTCTGGATGCCTGCCAAAATGTATCAATCTGTGTAACTGTCATTCTAACTGTATATAAGCTGGCCACCTTGTACATGTTCCCCAGTCCGTTATCTCTGAGCTGAATAATAAATCACTTGTGTTTGACCCAATCCTGCTGGTCAGAATACTTCTTAAGCACCGGACTCAACAACACCTAATATTGCACTATGTAAAATTTTTGAAGAGAAATGACATGACGCTCATTATCTAAGTGAGTGAAATTTTTCATTTGTATTACAGTATTTGCATAAAACATTTTGCTTAGCCCTGAAGTCATTAATTGGATAATCTGCTTGCATATTTAGCAGCTGTTGGAACTTGCTGGCCTTAGTAAAAGTTAGTAAATGTTTATCGACCCATTGTAACAGGTGTTGCACATTTGTTCCACTCTAGAAACAAGGAAAAGGGAACAGGGAGATGGAAAACGGGTATTTTTTTTTGCCCTTTTTTGGCAATTAATTTCTACAGCCTATAATATTAAGGAGGCAGTTGGCATACTTTAGTTCCTCCAGATTATGCTGCTGCTTCTGCATGTAGTGATTCTTTAGCATTTTATCAGCTTTACTTCTAGGCTACACAACCTCCTATTCCCTCTCGGTTAGCTATTTTTATGTCTCACTCTCTAATTTACTTGCCTTTTGAAGTTCTCTTTCTCTGTCTCTCATTTTTTTAATTCCACAGAGGAAGCAAAAGGAAATTCAGTTATGTTTTTTATTTTCTTTGTTATTGTTATGTGCTGTTAAGTTGCCTCTAATTTATGATGCTACTAAAAGGGTTTTTGAGGTATGCAAGATATTCATGTGAAGTAAGGCTACAGATAATAAACAAGGTTATAATGGTTTGTTAGCATAGGAACAGGAGTGTCTAGCTGTTAATTAGCAGATTCTAGCCAGGGTGGCTGGTACATTTAGCAGTCACAGGAATATTACAAGTTGGTTCTGTAATGGAGTCCACATCTGACAAGGGAAACAATTCTTTAATACACAGAAGGCATTACAGAAAGTTGGATTAGTAATTTGTAGTGCTCTACAATGACATGAGAGACTGTGGTGGCTTAAGACACTGAACTTGATGACTGGAAGGTTGGCAGGTCAGTAGTTAGAGAACTGAGTACTGAATGACGGAGTGAGCTCCCATCTCTGTCCCAGCTCCTGCCAACCTAGCAGTTAGAAAACAAGAAATTGCCAGTAGATAAATAGGTAGTGCTTTAGTGGGAAGGTCATGCCTGCCACCGGACCACAGAAGTGTCTGCAGATACAGACAGCACTGACTCTTTGGCTGTAAACTGAGATGAGCACCATACCCTAGAGTCGGATACGATTGGCTTTCGAGCAAGGGTGACCTTTACCTTGACCTTACAATGTCTTGGCCTCTAAATTTTCTTAGTGCACTACACATATTAGTAAACCAGCTTTCTTTTTGAATCCTATGGATATAAAAGAACTGTTTCTCTTGAAGGCAATAGTTTGCTAACTCAGAAATAAGACTATGAAGGGATTAATTATCAGACTGTAATGTAATAAATAATTTATAGTGATACAAAATGAGTTTTTGACGTATGCAAGATATTCAAGGAGTAGTTTATCATTGCCACCACCACTGAGTATTCAGGACAGCACAGGGATTTGAACCCAGGTCTCTTGAGTTCTCATCTAATACTCTATCCATGACTACACTATGCTGACTTTTTTCTTTCTTGTGGTCTGATTAATAATCAGATTGTAATAAACAGTCACATACCTATATTAACAAACCACTGGACAAGATCCAATTGCACAAGTATATCTGAGGCTGTGTGTGCGGTAGCTGCAGTATAGCCAAGGTAGAAATGCAATCTCCAGAGCGTTTCTGCCAGCTTATTACACAATTAGTTGCGCTGCATGTGTGAGCCATTGCACAGTTTGACAGTACAGTATAATTCTTTGTTTCTTGGTGTAACCCCTGGCACATTTAAACCAGCATAATTTTACATTGCACCACCACCAACAGGATACTGCCTATTGTCACTTTTTCTGTTGTTGGCATCCTCGCATTGACATGAATCTCACCATCATGGAAGAACTATAGGGAGACAATTATTCATATCCCTTTTATCCCTTTTATTTGAAGAAGTAGATTTGATTCAGGAAAACTCACTCTTGAGCGTGAGTTTTGCTTTCTTCCTTTTCTTCTCTTTCCCCCTCCACTATTGTTAGCGTGCCTCTTCTCTGTCTGTTCCTCTGACAGCAGGTGGCTGAGGAAGAGATGCTCACGCCAAAAGTCTGAACTAATTGGTTAATGTGGAGGTTTTGAAACTAGATTGAGGTCCACAGGTCACCTAACCTTGTTATAGAGATAAGGCAAAGACCTGCTGGTTACTTGGGAAGTATTGTTCTCTGAATCTTTATTCAACAAATAAACAGCTAACTCTTTCACCAAGGAAAACCATGAACGTAGTGCTTTATTTACCAAAGAGCTGTTTGGGTAGAAATAGACCCAGTTCTTATTTACATTGTTCTGGCTCATGGGCTCAAGGTCTGAACAAGAAAGGAGAGTGCCTTATTTTGACCTTGAGTGAGTCACACTCCTCCTGCTTTACTGTGAGGCATTGATGTGACATTTTGTGCCAAACCCACCATATTAACTAGCGAGTAAGGTACAGGTCATCCTTGCTCGAAAGCCATTCGTATCTGACTCTAGGGTCCAGTGCTTATCTCTGTTTATAGCCAAAGAGCCAGCATCTTAACTACTTGAACCACTGCAGTCCCTAACAAACAAGTAGTAGGCATTATTATTTTTTAAAAAAATGGAATGATATGCCATTAATATTTTAATGCAATTTAGTTGCTGTCAGCCTTGCTTGCTAGTTTTATTTCCATGCTAGTTGTTCCACATTATGTGTAAGTATGCCTCCTTGAGCACAAAACATCTAACTGACTACAGAACTGTTTAAATGCTACCCAGATGTCAGATTAGGCTATAAACAGACACCAGAGATTCTTAGTTAATGAGAATAGCTGAGAGTCATAAAACAAGCTTTTCTCACCTCTGGGCATACCTGTCAAGTTTTGGGAAAATTCTGTCAAACCCCTGTATTTTACACTCTTTCCTGCCATCATCCCGTATTAGTTAGACTGCAATTAGATTGGAGTTAGACTGCAGGCCAGCACAGGATAAGCATTGCTGTCCGGTTTCCCGTTTTGGCCGGGAAATTTCCCTTATTTGACAGAAATTTCCCAAAACTTGACAGGTATGCCTCTGTGATAGCTTGCTTTGTTTGGTGATTGGTCTTTAGGACTTAAGTATAGGATTCTAGGTCTGATTTCATAAACACAGAAGGACTGCCTCAGTCCATACCTGTCAAGCGCAGCTCCGGAGATTACGGGACATGCGCAGAATGTTTCTGCGCAGGTCCATTCTATGCATGCGTAAAAGCCTTCTACGCATGTGTAGAATGGACCTGCGCAGAACCATTCTGTGCAGGTCACTTCTACACATGCGTAGAGGCTTCTGCACATCCCCTTCTGCACAGAAGCCTTCTACGCATGCGTAGAAGGGTTCTACGCATGCGTAGAAGGGTTCTACGCATGCGTAGAAGGGTTCTAAGCATGCGTAGAAAGGACCTGCGCAGAAGGGATGCACAGTAACTCCTTTCGCCCCCGCTGCCAAATTACGGGGTAGTGGCAGCTCCAGGCGGGAAATGGAGAAAATCGGCTTACTATTCGGGCTTACTATTTTGGGAGTCATTTCAGTAGGCAGAATTTTCTCACCACCATATGCTGGCTGTAGTTTTTAGGGCTCCGTTTTCAAAATTTCAGACTTACAGAAGAAAGTAGGGCAAAAGTATGCTTTGGGCAATAGCTCTTTTGGAGTTTGACTTGGGGTATTCATTATATCCACTTCCAGCAATTAACATTTTGTGGCATGCATGTTCTGTCGGCTCTTTTTGTGCTCATATTTTGTTTAGGAAATTTATTCTGGTTGCTTTTGGCTCACTAATTTTAAATTTGTTGAAACGATACAGAATTCTGCTTGCATAGCTGTTCTATTTCCATGTGTATCTCTTGTAGCTGATTCACTATTCAAGCGGCAAACATTCTACCAACTGTACACTAATATCTCCTGCTGAACACCACATAGCATGAACAGGAGAATCAATCCTCTAAAAACATAAAGATGGACAGTAGACATGTGCAACAGGTATTAAAACTCAGCCTGTGGACTCAGCTGGGGGAGGAGGGAGAAAGTAAGACATCCCCTCTGCTCAGATTATGATCAGTCTCCAAGTAAAATAATAGATTAAATTACCCTAACAGTAGTTATACAAGCCTTGGGAGCAAGTAGATGAGATTGGGAATAGTATCTAAATATGCAGTTTACTGGGACTGCCGTGGCTTAGTGGTTAAGATACTGAACTTGACGACTGGAAGGTCAACAGGTCAGCAGTTCAAGACCCAAATCAGCTCCCGTCTCTGCCCCAGCTCCTGCCAACCTAGTAGTCCGAAAGCAAGAAATTGCAAGTAGATAAATAGGTACCACTTAGGTGGGAAGGTAAACAGTGTTCCGTGCACTCCGGTGTCTAGTCATGCCTGCCAATGGGTCTTTGGCTATAAATGGAGATGAGCATTGAACCCTAGAGTCTGATACAACTGGCTTTCAAGCAAAGGCAACCTTTACTTATAGGCAGCTTATACGCTTGTTTGCTTGTAGAAATTGTTAGTCAGGCATTTGATGCAATTCAAAGAAGGACTGCAATGCCTCAAGTGGCTAAAATGCTGTCTGGGAGGCGGAAGGTCAGCAGTTCGATTCCTGAGTACTGCAGGACGGAATGAGCTCCCATCTTTGTCCTAGCTCCTGCCAGCCTAGCAGTTCGAAAGCAAGAAATTGCAAGTAGATAATTAGGGACCACTTCGGTGGGAAGGTAACAGCATTCCGTGTGCTCCGGTGTCTAGTTATGCCTACCACATGACCATGGAAACGTCTGCAGAAGCAGACAGCGCTGGCTCTTTGGTTTTGTAACAGAGATGAGCACTGAACTCTAGAGTCGGATATGACTGGTTTTCGAGCAAGGGAAACCTTTACCTTTACCTAAAGAAGACAACTGTAAGAATTTATTATCCTAAATTTGTAGGTGTACTGTTTTGTAATACAGTAATTATTTTTTTACTAGGAAGGCAAAATAATGTACTTTTTCTGTGTTCATGTGTCTGTGCCTGTAAGACACACAGAGAAGTAATCAATTTACACATCTGAATTTGTAGAATAAGACAAAGAAAAATGAGTTTGTGAGTTGAGTTAGTTATAGGTGAAGTGTTCCAGGGCACAGAAGCTCTTTCTGAAAAATAGATACAGTACATAGTAGTTGTTCTATTAAATGAAGAAGTAGATTTGCTCCTATTGTGATTTGCTTGTAATATTTAAAATTTACCAAGACAACATATGAGGAACAGAAATTGTTGTCTGATGAAGTGAACATGATCCACAAAAGTTCACATTTAAATACAGGAGTTTGTCTTTAATGTGCCACAATGTTTTTTGTTGATTAGTTTTGTTTGATAGCACAGACTAACACAGCTACCACTTTAAACATTTCAGGGGAATGTTATGTCATTTGTGAGGAACAGCTCTTTATACTGGCCTTCGTTTCGATTCCTACCCAGATGCACATTTAAGAATTACATATTGGTGACAACACTAGGTAAACTAAAACATATGTAACCTAGTTATATCCATTTTTACAGATGTGGTAACTTTGTTCATCCAGCCCAACTCCTTTAGGATTTTAGGAGGAATGCAAAGAACTAATGATTAAACCAGGGGTTCTCAACCTGTGGCCCATGGATCGGATGTGGCCCATGGCACCATTTCATGTGCCCCCCATTGCTTCCACCTCACCAGGAAGTTCCATGTGGTGGAGGAAGGGCAAAATGGCCATCCGGACCCTGAAGCTGTCTGAGGGAGCATGACTCGGCCCCTGGTTTAAAAGGTTGAGAACTCCTAGATTAAACTCAAAAGTATAGTAACAGTGATTTTTCACAGATGTAAATACTACATGTGCTGAAGCAGAAGTTCAAAGTAGCTTTGGAAGCTTACAGTCTATTTCTGCCTACTGTGATTGTGGCAAACACTTCAAAGTTAATTGGGTGAAAAGGCTTTTCCAGAAGAGAATGTAAACGAGCTAAACAAAGGTACTTCTAAAGCAACAGGCACTGACCTTGAGCTTTGTTGATTTACTTTAATCCAAACCATCTGCACTCAAACAATTAAGAAACTCAAAGCTCCTACAAGCTTCCTTCCTCTGATTATAACATGTGTTGCATGTTAAAACATTAAAGTACACATTTAATGCATTTCAGTTGTGTAACTGTATTTGTCTGTAACAGCAAAAACAACAAATAAGCTTATGGCACCTTCAAGATTTAGACTTGTTGTGCCATAGATTTTTGTAGACTAGAGACCATTCCACCTATTTCACAAATGTTATTTATGCAGCATAGAATCTGTAAACCACAGGGTCAAAAATCATAAAATGCAAAAGGTAGTAGCAAATGTGAATTGTTTCTACACAATTAGTTAGCATGCTTCAGAAATAGGAGTGAAAGAATTAAGATATTAATTAAAATCATCATGCTCTGATATAAAGCAAAAATCATTTTCTCAGCTGCTCTGTAAAGGTAATCAGATCAGATTGACCTGATCAATATGCACCATAATGACGAGGCTAAATGTTCCGTAACACTTCTGGTTCAAGATCTTGGTCTTGCTCAGGCATGGGTGTTGATATATACTAGTTGTGGACACTAATTAGAAGCCAAGCAGAGGTGGTCTTACAGACCACCCCTGTGTACAGCCTGGAGAAGAAAATGGCAAAGTGAATTAGAAGGCTGAGCATTGAGATATCACAAATAAAACTATGTACTGTACTGTATTTATAACTTGACTATTACAACCTGCTATGTGAAATAAGACAGGTGCCAAAAAATACAGTCTAACAATTGGTCCTGGATTTTTTTTTTCCTCAGACAGGACATGTTGCTTGTCAGCTGATACCATGGAAAACTTGGCAAAGATCTGGGCCTTGTTCTGCTTTTTGTGCAAAGTTCCCCATTTTGTGTGTAAGAGGGCCTTGGTCTACATTGCCTTCTCACAAAACATTGTATTTGTAAATTCTACGTGTGAGACAGGAGGCCAGAGAATTATGATTACATGTTATGTGCCCTGTAATTGGGCTTGTCTTCAACTTTTATGTACTGATGGGAGTGAAGTGAATTATGTAGCATTCTTGGCTCTGCCATTCCAACATGGGAAGTATAAAAGGTGAAGGCTGCTTTCTACTAAGAATGCAGTACCCCCATTGCGTTTATTATTTATTTATTTATTTTGATTTCTATACCACCCAATTGGCCAAGGCCAACTCAGGGCGGTTCACAGTTATAATAAAAACATGATTAAAAACTGCTTAAAACTACCCTCCCACTAAAAAGAGTGCAGGGACCGAGGGGCCCAGAATTTCACTATACCAGCCACCCAACGGAAGTCACCCTACCACCTGCACCCCATACTTGGCCTGCCAGCCAGGTTTTAAGTTCTTTTCTGAAGGGCAGCAATTCCGTCTGGAGATGTAGCTCTGTTGGTAAGTGGTTCCAGAGAGCCGGTACGGACACGGAGAAGGCCCTCCTCCTTGTGCTAGAGAGGCAAGCCCCTCTAGTGGATGTTACAATAAGAGAGCCCCTCCGGTCCGCCCTGGTAGGATGGACAGACGTCCTTAGGGCGATGCGGTCTCTTAGGTATCCTGGCCCACTGTCATGTAGGGCTTTAAAGGTCAAAACCAGCACCTTGAATTGCACCCGGAGGCAAACTGGTAACCAGTGCAGCTCCCGAACCAGTGGTGAGGCATGGGCATCACATCCACACCCCATCACCATTCTGCATTCTTGACCAGCTGTAGCCTCCGAATGGTCGTCAAGGGCAGCCCCATGTAGAGCGCATTGCAGTAATCTAGTCTGGAGGTGACCAGAGCATGAGTGACCATGACCAGGGAGTCCCTGTCCAAAAACAGACGCAACTGGCGAATTAATCAGAGCTGTGCGAAAGGCCTCCTGGCCACGGCCGCCACCTGTTCTAGCAGCAGCCGCGAGTCCAGGAGGACCCCCAAGTTGCACACTGGGTTAATTTCTGTGAGAGGAAGATCGCTTAATTCAGCCCTGGAATTAGTGTAGAGTTTCATTTTCAGAATTGACCTGCTGAGGAAATACAGTAAAAAAAATTAGATGAGGAATAACAACATTGCATCCACGATAGTTCAGTGTCCCCACTGCATTTGTAGCCAGTGAAATGAGTGTTTTCACTTGCTTTATTGAATGTGTCAGGAAACCACCCTTTTTCTTTGTAGGAGTTTTCTTTGCAGCACAATTTAGATTCATTAATAATTTCCTGTCCTTTCACCTTTGTGCTTGTCAAACAGCTAGCACTTGCAGTGTTAAAGTGGCATGTTTGATTTTATCTGAAAGACCATTTTTAAGAGGGCTTGTAGCCATATTTATTTAGCTGCTGTAGTTTCCAGCATACAAGTCTACTCTATGCTAATGATACTGTTCAATTCCTGCCCTCCCACCTCACAGTTTAATGCTGACTTATTGATTGATTGCATTTATATCCCGCCCATTTGGGATATCTTCCCACTCTGGGTGACTTACAACACTTTAAAAAATCTTTACAATAAGAAATTAAACATAACGAATAGATAAATTGAATAAATTTATAAATAACAAAAGTAAAAATGATGTCCCCCCAATTAACAACAACAACACATATATTGGCAACAGTAAACGTTAGTCAAAACCTATTCCTTATGAACATTTCAAGTGTAAAGAAATAGCAGCCTTTTCAGAGGGTACACTCCCATCAATACATCCATGACCATTGTTGGGAAAAATACTGGATAAGAGGGAATGGGATGACCTGGCCTTTCTTTGGAGGGAGTTTCATAGTCTGGGAGCAACCACCAAGAAAATGTTGCGGGTTCCGCGAGCGCAATTGGCATAAAACGGCCCCTGGCAGAGGGCACACCAGTCGAGAAGGCTCCTGGCCACTGGCCCTTGCCAGTATGGAAATTGGGGAGCGGATTAATAATCATAGGGTTGATTCACCCACATCTGACCTGACCGACAGTTCTGCTGAGGGAAGCGAGATCGCTAACTCCTGTTAGCGATTAGGCAATTACTCACACACAGAAGAGCCCAAGCTCTAGTGCAAATAGTGGCCATGTTTACCCTGGTGTAAGCCACGAACAATGGATTTCCCCTGTCAGTGTTTGCCCTAGTTAATTAACTTCCCCAAGAGAGATTCCCCATTAACCCGGGTAAATGGGTGATGTGATTTTCTGTCAGATGACGATTCTATCACACGTTGCCTTCTATTCCTATATATGCTGATGCTTTTCCCTCAATAAACCACTGGTCTTCGCTCCATCTTGTCTCGTGTCATTCCTTTGACCAGTCTCCTCTGGGACCCTAAGGGCCGCTTCAAGGCCCCAATCCAACATCTGGTGACCCCGACGTGATTCTACTCGTGAGTAAGCGATCTACGCGGTCCGGTTCTACGCTAGAACCGTGTCCGATTCATCCCGGAGGACAGCGCGGCAGCTCTGGTCGGAAAGCCATCCGGCCGGGGTGACAGCTACGCGGCGAGGCATTCCAGAGAGGCATCCTACGGCTTGCATCGCGGAAACGCGTTCCGCTCAGGGGCAGGCTGTGAAACCCTGATTCCAGCGCAGAGGCCACCGAGGGCCCGTGGCAGTAGTCCACGCTCCGAGCGCCATCCCAGAGATTCGTCACGCTGAGACCTATTGCCTAAAAGGACGCGTCGAATTCGTCCCGAGAAGAAGCCCTTCGAAGGACCCGGCAGGTAATATGGGGACTTGTCCTCAGCGGCAATGTCCATCCGCTAACCAGAGAATTCATATAATGGAATTCATGGCCCTGGCCAGGGTTTTTAAATTACGTCTTCACAGCGGGAAGTTAGCGGAACTCTTAGCGTACCTGGAGGCCAATTGTCCGCTTTATCCAGAAGCGGCCGTACTTGACCTCACACTTTGGGATCGGATAGGAGCCTGCATTCGGCAAGCACCAAAAGCTCCAGACAGCATAATTAGCACATGGAGCAAATGTAGGAAGCTCTTAGCAGAGGATGATCCAGTCCGGATAGAAGCCGAGAAACCCCCAGCGCAGGCAGAGCCATCAGCCCCAACGGCTCTCTATCCGTCACTCCAGCTCAAGCAGAGTAGTGTAGGGAGCTTTCCCTCGGTGACAGCTGCAGACGTCACCGACGGAATGCGTGAGAAGGGAAGCGCTGGCGCTTCACTGACAGATACGGGTTCCCTAGCTACAAAGAGCGCGGTTCATCGCATGGCTGAGGCAGAAATCAGCAAGGGGGAATTGCCAGCAGAAGATCTAGCTGAGCTTAGGCAGCTATGCCCAGTTCGCATAGAGGTAGATGCCCTCACGGGCCAGCAGCAAGCAATTCATTCACCAGTTCCGTATAAGCTACTCATGGCCATACGGAAAGCCATCACAGAGATAGGACTCCAGAGCCGATTCACTAGGGGCACGCTTCAGCAAGTGTGCGAGACCATGATGCTCATTCCGTACGACTGGAAAGCCATCATGCGAATGATGCTCAACCCCAGCCAGTATCTGCTATGGGACAGCGAGTATCGTCTCGAAGCGCAGGCAAGGGCCGCCAGGATGGGCGGAGCGGTAATTCTTGACCAGCTATATGGTTCAGGTCCGTTCGAATCCGTTGACGTGCAAGTCGCCCTGCCGCTCGCCACACTCCACATGGCAGCGGAGACAGCCTTCAAGGCTTATCTCAAGGTCCCGGCAGCTGGCAAAGCAGCCAAAAATTACACAGCGGTCAAACAGGGATCCCAGGAGTCCTACATGGACTTTATCAATCGATTAGAGGAAGCGATCAGTAGACAGATCGACAATGAGCAAGCCCAGCAAGAGCTCATGATGAAATTGGCCAAAGACAACGCCAATCTCGACTGCCGTAAAATCCTGCAGTCCCTGGGAAATCGTCCTGACCTGACTCTCACAGATATGATTAGGGCATGCGCCGACGTTGGCACAGATTCCTACAAAATGGGTCTGTTGGCAGCGGTGGTGCAAGGAGGCAAGAGATTCCGGCCCAAGGGAGCATGCCACAATTGTGGCAAGATCGGTCACTTCGCTAAGGAATGCCGATCCAGAGGCGGCGGCCAGCGCACCGGCCGTCCCAAGGCTCCAACCACCCCATGTCCAAAATGCAATAAGGGCCTTCACTGGGCCAGGAATTGTCCAAGTTCGGGAAACCGAAACGCGGGCACGTTTCTGGCCCCGGTCCAAACAGAGGCTTCCCTCGCTCTGGGCGCTCCAGAGCTGGATTAGATTCCAATCACATTCCAGGCATTGCGAAGGCGCAGGCCAGCCCCAAAGGTAGTACAGGGCTAGAATTGACTTGCCAGGCAGACATCACATGCGACTTGCCAGGCACAGTCTATCTGGTGGATTCCCAGTACATAGGCCCCCTACCCAAAGGCTTCATAGGCTTAGTTTTGCCTCGTAGTGTCGCAGGAGCACGCGGAATTCTTGTAATTCCGGGAGTCATTGACTCCAATTTTTCGGGCATTCTCCAAGTTCAACTTTGGACGCACCTACCCCAGACCATTCACACGGGAGACACGTTAGCGCAACTGATTATGGTTCCTTGTAACTCGCCAGCAGATAGCCAGGGAAGGCTCAGGGGCAGCTCCGAGTTTGGGTCAGAAGACCGCTCGAGCGCAAGTGAGGCAGTGCAAGGATACCAGGTCTTAGCGACAGTGGAGACCAACATAGAATGGAAACAGCGACCAGTTATTGAGGTATTTTTGAATAAAAAATCATTCTCAGGGTTGCTGGATACCGGAGCTGACGTCAGCGTTATCAGCCGAAGTCAGTGGCCGAAGGAATGGGCTATTGAGCCGGTCTCCGATGTGTGGGGGGTAGGCGGCATCCAAGAAGCGTTTAGAAGCCGGGATTGGGTGGAAGTCACGATCCCTAAGGCTGACGGCACGGCGGTCATTCGGCCGCACATTCTGGACGTGCACATCAACCTTTGGGGGCGAGACATTTTACAGCAATACCGAGCCACTCTTACCTTCGGGTAATGGCTCTACCACTTAAATGGCTTACCAGCACGCCAGTCTGGGTAGAACAATGGCCGGTAGTGGGAGAGAAGTTAGTTGCCCTGAAGCAACTGGTTAAGGAACAGCTAGACGCAGGACACATAGAGAAGTCCACTAGTCCTTGGAATTCGCCCATTTTTGTCATCAAGAAAAAGTCGGGGAAGTGGCGACTCCTCCACGATCTCAGAGAGATCAATAAGTGCATACAGCCAATGGGTCCGCTTCAATGCGGCATTCCGAATCCGAATATGATCCCCGAGGGTTGGGAGATCCTGATCGTAGACCTTAAGGATTGTTTTTATACCATTCCCCTAGATCCGAGGGACCGGGAAAGGTTCGCCTTTACGGTGCCGGTTGTGAACCACAGTGAGCCCACGCAGCGTTACGCGTGGAAGTATTTGCCACAGGGGATGCTCAATTCGCCCACCCTGTGCCAAATTTATGTTCACAACGCACTGGCAAAGTTTCGAAACCTTCATCCCACAGCTTTAGTATGCCATTTCATGGATGATATCTTGATCGCAGCGCCGCAACTCGGCAGTGAAATGTTTGCAGACCTCCAGGCCAGCCTGGGGGAGAAAGGGTTACTCATTGCCCCGGAGAAAGTGCAGAGAACCGAACCCTTCTCATACTTGGGTCATCGGCTCCTCCGCTCTTTCGCAGCACCAGTTTTGCCCCAGATCAACTTAAAAGACTTAGTCACCCTGGTAGAATTGCAGCAGGTTTTAGGTAACATTTATTGGGCCAGACCGTATTTCAGATTGGATACGGATCTTTTGAAGCCGCTCTTCTCGCTGCTAACGCTAGGTAAGCAGCCGGCAGACCGGATACAAATTCCTCGAGAGGCACGCTTGGCTCTCGAGAAAGTCAACCAGATTCTCAGCCAAAGGTGGGTGGACAGGATTACTCAGGGGCCATATGCCCCGATCCTGAACTTGTACATCGTTCGGGCAGGAACTTGTACATCGTTCACCAGAGCCCTAGGAGTGGACTCCGAGAAAGGGGCGAGTATCGTGGAATGGGTGTATTTACCGAACACCTCTTCCCAAAACATCGTTCCTCCCCAAGAGTTGGTCTCCGTGGTGGTCTACCGCGGAAGGCTGAGAGCAAGGGACATTTCAGGGCACAACTTAGCAAAAATCGTGATCCCATTCACCAAAGAGCAGGTTCAGCAGCTGATGCAGCTCGGTGACTCGCTTCCAATTGCCTTGGAGGGATTCACCGGATGCTTGGCATACCACTTGCCAAAGGACCCCAGACTTGTCTCGCTTCAAACGCAGACAATCACCTTGTATGAATTGATCTTGCTGGTTCCACTTCAGGGGTCCAGAACAGTTTTTACTGATGGGTGTCGCACATATGGTGTCTTAACTTGGCAGGAGGGCCAGGCTTGGCACACGCTGTTAACTCTTCCACAGAAGTCCGCACAGCGGGCGGAGTTGGCAGCGGTGAACCTTGCTTTGCGCACCTTCGCCAAAGAACGCCTCAACATTATTACTGACAGTCAGTATGTTAGGAATTTGCTTCACAGTCTACCGGGAGCATACATCACTCCCGCGATAGACAAAAATTTGCTGAGTTTGTTCCTCACAGCTCAATTTCACTTGCGAAACCGCACGAAAGCGCTCTATATTGCCCACATTCAAAGTTACCAGGACCTACCGGGTCCGATTTCCGCGGGCAATAGCAGAGCGGATGCGGCCGCAAAGGAAATTCAGCAACGATCAGTGTTAGGTGTTTTCACTACTCCAATTCAGAGTCATGCATTCTTTCATCAGAATGCCAAAGCACTCGCCAGACAGTTTAATCTGCCACTTTCTCAAGCCCAAGGCATAGTTCGCTCTTGCCAGCATTGTGCAGGGGCACCGGGGGGGCCCTCGTGGGGGGTCAACCCACGAGGGACAGAGGCTAACCAGGTGTGGCAAATGGATGTCACCCATGTTCCGCAGTTTGGCAGATGGCAGTACATGCACGTTTGCATTGATACCTTTTCACAATTCGTTTGGGCAACGGCACAAAAGGGGGAGACAGCTTCCCACGTGGAGCAGCATCTCCTTTCCTGCTTCGCGGCGATGGGCAAACCACGGCACGTGAAAACCGATAACGCCCCGTCCTACAGCTCCAGGCAGTTAGCCAACTTCATGGCCACCTGGGATATCAAGCATACCTTTGACGTTCCTTACAATCCGCAGGGGCAAGCGATTGTGGAACGAGTCAATCGAGTCAATCGGACACTCAAGTCCTACATTGACAAACAAACAGAAAGGGGGGAGCCACCAGCCCTCCCCAAGTCACAGGGTCAGGCACAGCATTGTCTGACTAAGGTGTTGTTCACCTACAATCACCTTAATGTTTTTTCCGATTGCACGCCGCAGGAGAAACACTTCCGCCGCTCGGAAGCTCTCCCGCGGCCGCTGGTTCGTTACTGGGTGCCACCGGACCCTTCCTGGAGGGGCCCGGCGCCACTCGTAACCTGGGGAAGAGGGTATGCTGCAGTTATGTCTCCTACAGGTGTTATCTGGATTCCAGCCCGGTGCGTTAAGCCTCACCTGGAACCACATGGCGTGGACCCAGGCGGACCCGAGTCCGATCCCGGAGATGGAGGACCTCACCCTGACCGAGGGGCCCCGGTGGGAGAAGCGGCGACCGCGGATGACAGCGCCGAAGATCACCTGGAGAATGGTCAAGGCCCTTTGCCATGAGGCCCAGGACGCCATCCGACGCGAGGACAGGGAACCGACACCGGAGAACCTCGTGGCCGCGGTCTTCGCCCAGATTACGGCCAACACCGTGGCAGTCACCATCATCCTGACCCTCTCCCTATTTGTTGGGGGGAGGCGTTCAGGCAGCCTCACTAAAGGCCAGCGATCTGATACCAGGCGGAGACCTCTCTGCCCGGATGCACTACAACCTATGGGAAAGGTTGGCGGGTCTCGTCAACCAGTCCGATTTTTGCCTGAAGCAGGACATCGGTTCTGCCTCAATTCTGAGCACCTGTCTCATCCCAGTGTGCCACACTCCAGACGCGCACACCAGGGATGGCGACTGGCTGGTGAGGCGGATTTTCGGTCCATTTCTCCCAACAAGTTTCTCAGCATACGCTCACTGGGGAATGCAGCTGACCATGACTTTACCGGCTGATGCAGCCACTCTCCACACCCCTCGAGTGGCGGCCAGCCCGAACTCTACTTGTGCTCGAATGACCGGCTGCTCCGCAGTCGGCCGGATTCGGCGCCACTGCCTTGACGCTGGCAGCGGCAACTGGACTTGTAATAACCCAGAGACACTTGGTTCTATGTATGCTCATGTTACCCTACCTTCAGGTTGGTTCTTTACATGCAATCAGTACACTTGGAATTACATCCCCGCAAATGTATCAGATTCCATATGTTGTATCAGTCGCTTGACATTGTTACTCCCCACTAGGGATATGATTGTTCCAAGCACAAATGTTTCCGCACCCATACGGCGCACCCGTGCCACCCAGTTAGACAGCTCATGTGATAGCAACATTAGGGTTTTGAGTCCAGCTGAATACGTCTCGTTGGCAGTCAGCATACTTGGCGTGCCAGGCTTAGCCGTCGGCAATGCTCGGAGAATTGGTCAATTGGCTTGCGGATTAGCAAAGGCCATTAACCATACCTCCTCATCGATAGCGCTGCTCAACCAGGAGCAGGCAGAACTTCGCCATGCCATCCAAGACAATCGAGCAGCTATAGACTACCTTCTGTTGTTACATCATTTGGGTTGCGAATCTGTCCACAGCATGTGTTGCTTTAATCTCACAGACAACACCCGTAAAGTACAGAGCCAGCTCACGGACCTCCACACCCTAGTCAAGAACATCAAGGAGGATTCTTCATGGGGGTGGTGGGATTCACTATGGTCATGGCTCCCATGGGGGTGGCTCCAGACAACGCTCAAAGTGATTGTGGGAGTGATTATACTGAGCATAGCAGGATGTTGTTTCATGCAATGTATTCCTTCACTGCTATCGAGATGTCCCCCGTGGGGGGAGCCCCGAAACGTCATTCCCACACATCAGCTGATGCCCCTCTTGCGCAGGGCCGTCTGTCAGGTCCAAAAATAACAGAGAAAGGGGGAGTGCGGGTTCCACGAGCGCAATTGGCATAAAACGGCCCCTGACAGAGGTCACACCAGTCGAGAAGGCTCCTGGCCACTGGCCCTTGCCAGTATGGAAATTGGGGAGCGGATTAATAATCATAGGGTTGATTCACCCACATCTGACCTGACCGACAGTTCTGCTGAGGGAAGCGAGATCGCTAACTCCTGTTAGCGATTAGGCAATTACTCACTCACAGAAGAGCCCAAGCTCTAGTGCAAATAGTGGCCATGTTTACCCTGGTGTAAGCCACGAACAATGGATTTCCCCTGTCAGTGTTTGCCCTAGTTAATTAACTTCCCCAAGAGAGATTCCCCATTAACCCGGGTAAATGGGTGATGTGATTTTCTGTCAGATGACGATTCTATCACACGTTGCCTTCTATTCCTATATATGCTGATGCTTTTCCCTCAATAAACCACTGGTCTTCGCTCCATCTTGTCTCGTGTCGTTCCTTTGACCAGTCTCCTCTGGGACCCTAAGGGCCGCTTCACGGCCCCAATCCAACATCATGTCCTCATTAGGCATGGCTATGTGGGTGATGAAAGTGAGAAAAAAGCCTCTTCAACACTCATATGGGAAGATGTGATCCTTCAGAGTCATTCTGAGTCAAAAACAGCAGTATAAGTTGTCATTCATATATGTTAAAGCAAGACATACATCATAAAAAATACAGAGTTTCTCTGTCTTGCAGAAGTTATTGCTGGTGTAGTTTTCCAACAGGCTGCTCTCTTCATATTGCATTACTGGTTTCAAGACAGATGCTGGGAATCAAATTGCATTTATAGAGTATTAAAAGGCTGGAATTCTCCTGGTACATATAAGCATGCTGAGATTCTACAGTTGGGCAGCTATATTTAATCCAGAAAGTGCCATAGTTGCTATAGATTTGTTTTTATTATTGCAAGTCTTTACATTATATTACCAATTAGGCCCGCCTAGCCCCCTTTTTGGAAAAAAAAGGAAACTGAATCTCCAGGAGTAGCAATTCATATTTTATATAGGTCACGGACCTCACATCATTCAACACTTCAAAATACCAAGCTTTGAAAATGAGAAGTATAAATTCTTATTTTTGTGGAATTTAAGAGACATTTTTTGACTGTCTGTGTGGCTTCTGGAGAGCTCTAGAGACAAAAATTAGTCCTTAAATCACCAAAGTCGCCCATCCTTCCTCTAACCTTTAGTGCAACCTGGAATTTATTTTGTACCCAGCACAAAGTTGGTCACCACAGAAATGAGATGTCTGACGAAGGTTGCTGGCATGACTAAAAGGGATAAAATCAGGAATGATGTTATAAGGGAAATAATTGGAACAGAACCAATCTTGCACTAACACAGAGACAACAAATAAAGTGGTTTGTCCATTTGGAGGGAATGTCTTGGGATTCCATACCAACAAGGCATATGTGGAAAGAGGAGAAGGACAAAGACCACGAGGCAGGCCCAGAGGAAGAGGGAGGGTTAACATCAAAGAAATATTACGAGAACACCAAATAACACCTGTGGAGGCCGCTAAGTGTCAGAACAAGAACCTTGCATCTCCCTCGACACCCGATGGGGTAAAAGAGGAAGCAGAAGCAGAAGACCCAACACAATCTGATTTTAAAATGGTTATACTAAGCAGTTCTGAAGTTTTAGTCATGCGCACACAGGCTTCTCCTGCAAACCTCCCTTTCTTGCTTAAAAAAATCATAACTTTGTTTAACATTAAATCTAAATAAATAGGGATTTTAAAAAAACATGACCTCATAATTATTGCCATATTTTTGGATTACATTTTTTGATATCTAGATTATTTCTCTTAAGGCACAATAGTAAAGGTAAAAGGTCACTCTTGCTCGAAAGCCAGTTGTATCTAACTCTAGGATTCAGTGCTCATTTCTGTTTATAGCTGAAGAACCAGACATTTGCAGATTTTTCCTTGGACATGAGGCAGGCATGACTAGACACCAGAATCATACCTGTCAACCCGCGGCTCCGGAAAAATGGGACCTGCGCACATCGCTTGTGTGCAGGTCGCGTTCCACGCATGCGTGAAAAGGTTTTACCCCTTCCACTCATACGCCGCTTGCGCAGCCCTTATCCAAGTGACGTAGCGCTTCCACGCATGCGTGGAAGGGGTAAAACCCTTCCGCGCATGCACGGAAAGCGTTTCCCCCGCTGGCAAATTACGGGGTTTTGGCAGCAGGGGCCGGGTTATGACGTCAATTGACGTCAATTTACGGGGTAATCCTGGCCAAATCGGGAAGGTTGACAGGTATGACCAGAATGCATGGAATGCTGTTTACCTTCCCACCAAAGTGGTCCCTGTTTATCTACTTGCAATTTCTTCCTTTTGAACTGCTAGGTTGGCAGGAGCTGGGACAGAGGACGGGAGCTCACTCCGTCGTGCAGTACTCGGATATCAAACTCCGACCTTCCAGTCTTCAAGTTCAGCATATTAACCATTTGAGCCATCACAGTCCCCCTAAGGCACAACAGCTAAATATAAAATTAGTTGCATTCTTGAGGCAGAATGAGAAGAGAAAATGCTTATAACTGAAGTAACATCAGAATTCTTGGTTGCATAAAAGGTTTTCTGTGGAGCAGAACCATAATGTAAAGAGTTCCCTGTACAGAAAACAGAATCTGTATTTTGTAATCTGAGAGAAGTCAACAGGTAAACTATATAAATCTCAGATAACTGTTTTATATGTTAAGTGTAATCCCAACTGATCAGTGATTTAAAGAACTATCTGTAGGCAAGAAGAATCAAAAGAGGAGAGTCAGCAGTTGTTCTGGTGGATTCCCATGGCAGAGGAAGGACATTGCTTATCTCAGATTGCCAGCTGCTCGGAGTTAAGCCATCTGTGAGTGTAGCTTGATTTAATGAACAGGTTTCTTTTCCTTGGCCTGCGTGTCTAAATATTTACAAGTCTGAGCCTAGACTTTTAAAAAAGCAATTAAATATGATCCCGCAATGTATATAATTTTGTATTTATTGTATACATTTCTTCTGAGAAACGTTTGCATTTCATAGAAACTCTAGTTAATTTGAAACAATTTTGAATTATCTAATGAAATCATTTTTCCCTTCAATGGCTTATATTATTATTTTTCACCTTGATATATGCTCATATTATACATAGAGCTTAATAGTATATCTTGGATAATGATAATATTCACATAACAAAGCCATACACAATTTATTATGTACAAACTAAGGTAGGTAATTTGTGTACAGTGGAACGAATGCATCTTACAATGCACCTTCAATGAAAAAATCGTACAACAAAGAGAATTTGAGGGGAAAATGTTGCATCGTACAATGAAAATCTCTATAGGGAAAAATCATACAACAAATATTTTTACGATTTTTCCCATAGAGATTTTTGTTGTACGATTATTCCCATAGGGATTTCCGTTGTATGATGCATCCTATAGGGATTTTTGTTGTACGATGCATCCTATAGGGATTTTTGTTGTACAATGCATGCATCGTACAACAACAACAAATCGTATATTGGAAGTGCCTTGTGAAACCAATTATTTTCGTTATACGAGTTCCATTGTATTTAGTTTGAAAACAGTACTCCAAATACCCTGAGATACAGTTCTGTCAATGAGTGAGAAATGACATAATTAGAACGACACATTTGCACATAGGAGTCTGTCACAGGTATTTCTGATGATCTTAAGAAAATAATCAGAAATACCTTAGTGACACTCTTTCTATGGCCCAATAAGAATATAAATTTCTAAGAATTGGCTCACTTTTCACCAGATGCATGCTATCTCCAAGATGAGTGATAAGTAGGAAAAAAAATGAGGGGGCAAAACAAGGGAAAGAATATGATCCTTTTTCGAAGACTTTGAAAAGAAACAATTAAACAGTGTTTGTATGTTGCAGAAATATGAGCCATACTGTATATGTATCATTACTTGTATTCCTTTCACATTATTTATTACCAAGAAATTAAGAGAAATCTATGGATTCCGCGGGCACAATTGGCACACTCAGCCCCTGGCAGAGGTTACACCGGCGAAGAAGGTTCCTGGTCACTGGCCCTTGCCAGTATGGAAATTGGGGAGCGGATTAATAGTAATAATCATAGGGTTTATTCACCCACATCTGACCTGACCGGCGATTCTGCTGAGGAAGGAGAATCACTAAACTCCGTTACGTATTAGGCAATTACTCACTCACAGTTAAGCCTAATCCTTGGTGCAAATAGAGGCCATATTTACCCTGGCGTAAACCCCGAACAATAGTTTTCCCCTGTCAGTGTTTGCCCGAGTTAATTAACTTCCCCAAGAAAGATTTCCCATTAACCCGAGTAAATGGGTGATGTGATTTTCTGTCAGATGACGATTCTATCCCTCATTGCCTTCTGATCTATATATGATGATGCTTTTTCCTCAATAAACCACTGATCTGATCTCGCTCCATTTTGCCTCGTGTCGTTACTTGATCAGTCTCCTCCGGGACCTCACGGCCGTCCAGCGGCCCCGATCCTACAGAAATCTCTTTGGTTTGCAATTTTGTCAGGTAGGATAGATAACTAGGTAACTATCTCTGAGGGCAAGGGGGAGTTCCCTGACTTAAATTTTGTATTATCCACAGAGAAAAGATGAATATAGATTTTTTCCCCTTTTATGGAAATGAAGGTTTCTCATCTAACCAACTGATTAGAAGCAAATACTGTAGTCTTTAATTTCAGTAGAATTAATCCCTAATACTGCAGTCCGAAGTATACATACAAGCAATTAGCTCTCACTGATGTTGCTGGGACTTATAGCTGTGAAAAGATAAATGTAGGTCTGAGCTTTAAAACTGAAGTTTACACAAACTGAATTACATGACTAAATTAACACTATTTTATGCAATTATTTATGCAACTATTTAATGCAATTTAGTTAATGAATCTTTGGTTACAAGTCTTAATCTTTATTGCTCCTATTATCCATCAAAACAGAGCATCATAAGCAAGAGAAAGTAAAAAGATAATTTCTCTAATTGCTGGTTCTTATGGAACCAAACTGTTACCATCCACACAGACTAGGGAGGTATTAGCAGACATGGGAGATTCATGAGGTTTGCAAAGGTATCCAGATAATTGGAAGGGGACAGATCACATTGTGAGAGAGACTTAAAACAATTAGAACTGAGCATGCCCAATCGCCATAGGGTGTACATTGACTTTTGTGGAGGGTGGAAGGCCAGGGAGGAATGGAATCAAATGGTTTTCCCTGGAAGAGGGCAAGATTTCAGTTGGACAGTTAGGACATACTGCAATATTAAATTGCTGGTCCCATTTGTATATGCTAGAAAGTGAACTCAGCTGTAACTGCCAATCCTTATACTGTAACGTTCTGGCCCGCTCAGCTGTAACGTGTAGCGTGGTCCAGCCCACTCAGCTGTTCTGGGTGTGTAGTCAGGCCTGTGGCACAAAAAAGGTTGGCCACACAGGTTTACAGCTAAGGTGCCAGTGCTGTTTGTGTCTGCGAACATTTCCGTGGTCATATATGGCAGGCATGACAAGGCACCAGACCACACTATTACTGTTACCTGAAGCAGTACCTATTTATCTACTTGCAATTTCTTGCTTTCAAACGGCTAGATTGGCAGGAGCTGGGGCAGACGAGGGGCACCTACTCTGTCACACAGAACTCACTTGAGGTACTCCAGACTTAGCTGGCTCCCTGTCGCTAATGTAGCTGCACTGCTAAGGCGAACTGAACATACTCACTGGGCATGGAATGTTGACTGACTGTTTGGGGGGAACCCGGAGAAACATGACAGGGTATGAGGTAGCTGGAAATAACCAGTCTGTTCAGTAATTCAGTACACTTTCTGTACAAACAGTAGACTACTGATTTGTTGTTTATCTATACTTATAAATCCAAGGGTTAACCATTGGAACTTGCTATACGTTTCTGCACCTGTCCATCCTATCCTGTATAGAGCCTCCTGCACTCGCCCAAACCTGGCCTGCAGGTTACTGCAGGGTTGCCGAAGGCGCCAGTGGGGAAAAAGCCCCACGAACGAGAAAAAAGGAAAAGAACTTCAATTCCTAACATCCTCCGCACTGCACCGCGCCTCAGCCAATCAGGCTGAGAGGCGCAAGCAAAAAGAACATTGGGAAACGCTGCGCAGCCAATTAAAATCGAGCCGCAGGAAAAAAACACTGCATGAACGCAAACAAAAAATGCAAAACTCAAAAGCCGTGAGCGCACAGAACGTTGAGAAAGCCGGCGCGCGAAAAATAAAATTAAAAAACGCAACGATCGCTGCCTGCCAATCTTCGGTTAGGTAAGCCAGGAGAAAAAGGAGACAGAGAGGAGAGAACCATTATCAGACAGATAGCTCTTCTGTGCCTCCTTCTCCCCTGACCTCCCTAACGAACCTTACCAGGGGAACAACGGGCTGACTGCCGGCTCCTCCTTTTCCCCATTGCTGCATTGAAATCAAAATTCGAAGCAGCAATGGGGAAAAGAGGAACCAACAGGCAGCCTGTTCTTCACACAAAAGTACACACCAACAACAAACACCAAAGTTAATAAAAAATAATAAACAATTTTTTTTAAAAAAAATCCATTAATAAACAAAAAAAGTAAACCACAAAATCCACAAACAAAAACATCTACAATACCAGGAAAGCACATAAAAAACACCTAACTATAATACAAAAATATCTAACTCTAACAACACAACTACCACAAATTACACAAATAAACAACGAAATCACAAAAATTAAACCAGAAATAAACAAACCAATTAAACAAACCTAAAACCCAACAAAACCACAAAAGAACAAACAGAAACACCTCCCAGCCCACCACCACAAAAGAAAAATGAAGAAAAGCACAAGAAGAAAGAAAACCAGAGAACTCACCAGCATGTCCTCCCTCCACGAGATCGGAACAGAAATGAAGAAACAAAGACTACTTTCCGGAAGATGCCCCACCTAGAGGCCAGGAGAGAAAAAACATGTGAAACAAAAACAAAACCAACACTATTACTAACAGCCCCACCTGCAGGCCGGAATATTAAAAACAAGTCAAAAACAAAACAGCCCCACCTAGAGGCCACAAGAGTAAAAACAAGTCAATCAAAAGTTTACACAAACAACAAACATATGTTAAATAAATAAAATAAAAAGATTTATAGCATCCTCTGTTGATTTTTAACTTTAAAAAAACCCAAAACATCTAAACACAGTTTATAACAGCCTGGCAACGCCAGGCAACCTATGCTAGTTTCTTATAAATTGCTTTCACTTTCAGATGGAAAGCTGCAAGTGACATTGGTTAATTGGAATGTAGCATGGTTGTGGTGGTGTCATTGCTACACTGTATTTTTTTCTCCTTCGGTGTTGTATTTTATGCTGCAGTTCTGAGCTTAGCATGCATCAAATACATGGCACTAGCATATTTCTTTCACTCAGACATACACATGCAAATACACTTCAGTATAATTAGTGTATAGGCTTACTCTGCCCATTTCTTGCATCATGTTACAAACACCAGAATCTAAAAATCCTCTTAGTAATTTTGCAGATGATTATATTGCACCTGCTGCCTGAGACTTGAGTTGTATAACATTTTCCATTCAGCATGTGCATTATTTTAATAGATATGGAAAGAGCTAATTAGCCCCAGGAGTTCTCAACCTTTTTAAGCCAGAGCCAGGTCACACTCTCTCAGACAGCTTTTGGGGCTGGATGGTCATTTTGCCCTTCCTCTACCACATGGCACTTCCTGGTGTGGTGCATGCGGTGGGGAGGGAGCACATGAAATGGTGCCGTGGGCTGCATCTGGCCCGTGGGCCACAGGTTGAGAATCCCTGAGTTAAATACTAGTTTGTTGGTGGTAGTAAACAAAATTGATATAATTGAGAATTAAGCATATTTTAGGCTTGCAGAATCTTTGTTTTTAAGTAGTTGTCAAGTCAGAGAGTCTGACTCTTTTTTTCATTGGCCAGAGCCCTACAGAACTTAATAGACTTCTAGGGAAAACCCCAAAAAGCCTGTGCTCATCACAGTTGTTATTTATTCCAATAAAAAGATTAAATCCAGAATGAAACCAGACAATCCTTTCCAATCAAATCAAAATTCATCTAGGTAATAAAAGGTATAATAAGTCATTTCCTTGTAGCAAGAATTAAAGGCATAAGTTTGTTTATTTGTACAAGCTTTATGTACATTGCTTCTCAATTCCATATACTGTATACAAAACATTGCAAAGGTGCGAAACATAAACAAATGTTAACATCATCTTACAGCTCTGGAAAACTGCAGGCACAAGTACTTAAAAAGTAAACCCATACTTGTGAAGACCCACTAGCCACCATAAAACATGAGGATCAGAAACTTAAGTACAGTACATAAAAGTGTATTAAAATATTTAAAAGAATGTTTAACTTAGTACAGGAGTTCATACCCTAAGAATGCACATTGAAAAAGCAAATAATACATCACTCAAAATATCCAAATTAGTAAGAGTATATAAAGTAAAACGCTTTTCGCAAAATATCAACGTTCTTACAAGTAAAAAGCATTATAACTTTAACTAATCTTAAACCTTATGTTGGATTGGGGCCGTGAAGCGGCCCTTAGGGTCCCGGAGGAGACTGGTCAAGGAACGACACGAGACAAGATGGAGCGGAGACCAGTGGTTTATTGAGGGAAAAGCATCATCATATATAGGAATTCAAGGCAGCGTGTGATAGAATCGTCATCTGACAGAAAATCACATCACCCATTTACCCGGGTTAATTGGGAACTTCTCTTGGGGAAGTTAATTAACTAAGGCAAATACTGACAGGGGAAATCCATTGTTCATGGCTTACACAAGAGTAAATATGGCCACTATTTGCACTCGGGCTTTGGCTAATCTTGCAAGTGTGGAATTACCTACTAACTAACTTGAGTTAGTTATTCATCTTCCTCCTGCCGCCTGCCAGGTCAGGTATGAGTGAATCAATCTTATGACTATTAATCCGCACCCCAATTTCTGTGCCCGCAAAGGCCAGTGACCAGGAGCCTCCCTCAAACGGTGTAACCTTTGTCAGGGACAGTTAATGCCAATTGTGCCCGCGGACTCCACACTCCCCCTTTACTTGTTATTTTGGACCTGACAAACGGCCCTGCGCAGGAGCGGCATCAGCTGATGTGGGGGGATGACGTTTCGGGGCTCCCTCCATGGGGGACATCTCGATATCAGTGAGGGAATACATTGCACGAAACAACACACGGCTGTGCCCAGTATTATCACCCCCACGATCACCTTGAGTGTCGTCTGAAGCCAACCCTATGGGAACCACGACCACAACGAATCCCACCACCCCCATGAAGCATCTTTTTTGATGTTCTTGACCAGGGTGTGAAGGTCCGTGAGCTGGCTCTGTATCTTGTGGGTATTGTCTGTAAGATTAAAGCAACACATGCCGTGGACAGATTCGCAACCCAAATGATGTAACAACAGAAGGTAGTCTATAGCTGCTCGATTGTCTAGTATGGCATGGCGAAGTTCCGCCTGCTCCTGGTTGAGCAGCGCTATCGCTGAGGAGGTGTGGTTAATGGCTTTGGCTAATCCGCAAGCCAATTGACCAATTCTCCGAGCGTTGCCGACGGCTAGGCCTGGCACGCCAGGTATGCTGACTGCCAACGAGACGTACTCAGCTAGACTCAGAACCCTAATGTTGCTATCACATGAGCTATCTAGTTGGGTGGCGCGAGAGCGCCGTATGGGTGAGGAAACATTTGTGCTTGGAACAATCATATCCCCAGTGGGGAGTAACAATGTCAAGCGACTGATACAACATGTGGAATCTGATACATTTGCGGGAATGTAATTCCAAGTGTACTGATTGCATGTAAAGAACCAACCTGAAGGTAGGGTAACATGAGCATACATTGAACCAAGTGTCTCTGGGTTGTTACAAGTCCAGTTGCCGCTGCCAGCGTCGAGGCAGCGGCGCCGAATCCGGCCGACTGCGGAGCAGCCGGTCATTCGAGCACAAGTAGAGTTCGGGCTGACCGCCACTCGAGGGGTGTGGAGAGTGGCTGCATCAGCCGGCAAGGTCATGGTCAGCTGCATTCCCCAGCGAGCGTATGCTGAGAAACTTGTTGGGAGAAACGGACCGAAAATCCGCCTCACCAGCCAGTCGCCATCCCTGGTGTGCGCGTCTGGAGTATGGCACACTGGGATGAGACAGGTGCTCAAAATTGAGGCAGAACCGGTGTCCTGCTTCAGGCAAAAATCGGACTGGTTGACGAGACCCGCCAACCTTTCCCATAGGTTGTAATGCATCCAGGCAGAGGGATCTCCACCTGGCATCAGATCGCTGGCCTTCAGTGAAGCTGCCTGAACGCCTCCCCCCGCAAGTCGGGAAAGGGTCAGGATGATGGTGACCGCCATGGTGTTGGCGGTAATCAGGGCAAAAACTGCAGACACGACGTTCTCCGGCGTTGGTTCCCAGTCCTCGCATCGGACGACGTCCTCGGCCTCACGGCAAAGGGTCTTGACCATCCCCCAGGTGACCTTCGGCTGCGTCTGCTGTCGCCGTTTCTTCCGTCGGGTCCCCTCGGTCAGGGTGAGGTCCTTCATCTCCGGGATCGGACTCGGGTCGGTCTGGGTCCACGCCATGTGGCTCCAAGTGAGGCTTGACGCACCGGGCTGGAATCCAGATGACACCTGTATGAGACATAACTGCAGCATACCCTCTTCCCCAAGTTACGAGTGGCGCCGGGCCCCTCCAAGAAGGATCCGGTGGCACTCGGTAACGGACCAGCGGCCGCGGGAGAGCTTCCGAGCAGCAGAAGTGTTTCTCCTGCGGCGTGCAATCCGAAAAAACATTGAGATGATTGTACGTGAACAACACCTTGTTCAGACAATGCTGTGCCTGACCCTGAGACTTGGGGAGGGCTGGTGGCTCCCCCCTTTCTGTTTGTTTGTCAATGTAGGACTTGAGCGTCTGATTGACTCGTTCCACAATCGCTTGCCCCTGCGGATTGTAAGGAACGCCAAAGGTATGCTTGATATCCCAGGTGGTCATGAAGTCGGCCAGCTGCCTAGAGCTGTAGGCCGGGGCGTTATCGGTTTTCATGTGCCGTGGTTTGCCCATTGCCGCGAAGCAGGAAAGGAGATGCTGCTCCACGTGGGAAGCTGTCTCCCCTTTTTGTGCCGTTGCCCAAACGAATTGTGTAAAAGTGTCGATGCAGACGTGCATGTACTGCCATCTGCCAAACTGCGGGATATGTGTGACGTCCATTTGCCACACCTGGTTAGCCTCTGTCCCTCGTGGGTTGACCCCTGACGAGGGCCCCCCCCCGGTGCCCCTGCACAATGCTGACAAGAGCGAACTATGCCTTGGGCTTGTGAAAGTGGCAGATTAAACTGTCTGGCGAGAGCTTTGGCATTCTGATGAAAGAATGCATGACTCTGAATTGGAGTTGTGAATACACCTAAAACTGATCATTGCTGAATTTCCTTTGCGGCCGCGGCCGCTCTGCTATTGCCCGCGGAAATCGGACCAGGTAGGTCCTGGTGACTTCGGATGTGGGCAATATAGAGCGCTTCCGTGCGGTTCCGCAAGTGAAATTGAGCTGTGAGGAACAAACTCAGCGGGAGTGATGTATGCTCCTGGTAGACTGTGAAGCAAATTCCTAACGTACTGACTGTCGGTAATAATGTTGAGGCGCTCTTTGGCGAAGGTGCGCAAGCAAGGTTCATCGCTGCCAACTCTGCCCGCTGTGCGGACTTCTGTGGAAGAGTTAGCAGCGTGCGCCAAGCCTGGCCCTCCTGCCAAGTTAAGACACCATATGTGCGACCCCCATCCGTGAAAACTGTTCTGGCCCCCTGAAGTGGAACCAGCGAGAGCAATTCATACAAGGTGATTGTCTGCGTTTGAAGCGAGACAAGTCTGGGGTCCTTTGGCAAGTGGTATGCCAAGCATCCGGTGAATCCCTCCAAGGCAATTGGAAGCGAGTCACCGAGCTGCATCAGCTGCTGAACTTGCTCCTTGGTGAATGGGATCACGATTTTTGCTAAGTCGTGCCCTGAAATGTCCCTTGCTCTCAGCCTTCTGCGGTAGACCACCGCGGAGACCAACTCTTGGGGAGGAACGATGTTTCGGGAAGAGGTGTTCGGTAAATACACCCATTCCACGATACTCGCTCCTCGCTCGGAGTCCACTCCTAGGGCTCCGGTGAACATGGATCCGGCCCGAACGATGTACAAGTTCAGGATTGGGGCATATGGCCCCTGAGTAATCCTGTCCACCCATTTTTGGCTGAGAATCTGGTTGACTTTCTCGAGAGCCGAGCGTGCCTCTTGAGGAATTTGTATCCGGTCTGCCGGCTACTTACCTAGTGTTAGCAGCGAGAAGAGCGGCTTTAGAAGATCCGTATCCAATCTGAAATACGGTCTGGCCCAATTAATGTTACCTAAAACCTGCTGCAATTCTACCAAGGTGACTGTGTCTTTTAAGTTGATCTGGGGCAAAACTGGTGCTGCGAAAGAACGGAGAAGCCGATGACCCAAGTATGAGAAGGGCTCGGTTCTCTGTACTTTCTCTGGGGCAATGAGTAACCCTTTCCCCCCCAGGCTGGCCTGGAGGTCCTCAAACATTTCGCTGCTGAGTTGCGGCGCTGCGACCAAGATATCGTCGATGAAATGGCATACTAAAGCTGTGGGGTGAAGGTTTCAAAACTTTGCCAGTGCGTTGTGAACATAAATTTGGCACAGGGTGGGCGAATTGAGCATCCCCTGTGGCAAATACTTCCAAGGCGAACCTTTCCCGGTCCCTCGGATCTAGGAGAATGGTATAAAAACAATCCTTAAGGTCTACGACCAGGATCTCCCAACCCTCGGGAATCATATTTGGATTCGGGATGCCGCATTGAAGCGGACCCATTGGCTGTATACATTGATTGATCTCTCTGAGATCGTGGAGGAGTCGCCACTTCCCCGACTTTTTCTTGATGACAAAAATGGGCGAATTCCAAGGACTAGTGGACTGCTCTATATGTCCTGCGTCTAGCTGTTCTTTAACCAGTTGCTTTAGGGCGACTAGTTTCTCCCCCACTACCGGCCATTGCTCTACCCAGACTGGCGTGTTGGTGAGCCATTTAAGTGGCAGAGCCATTACCTGAAGGTAAGAGTGGCACGGTACTGCTGCAAAATGTCTCGCCCCCAAAGGTTGATGTGCACATCCAGAATGTGCGGCCGAATGACCGCCGTGCCATCAGCCTTGGGGATCGTGACTTCCACCCAATCCCGGCTTCTAAACGCTTCTTGGATGCCGCCTACCCCCCACACATCGGAGACCGGCTCAATAGCCCATTCCTTCGACCACTGACTTCGGCTGATAACGCTGACGTCAGCTCCGGTATCCAGCAGCCCTGAGAATGATTTTTTATTCAAAAATACCTCAATAACTGGTCGCTGTTTCCATTCTATGTTGGTCTCCACTGTCGCTAAGACCTGGTATCCTTGCACTGCCTCACTTGCGCTCGAGCGGTCTGCCAACCCGGACTCTGAGCTGCCCCTGAGCCTTCCCTGGCTATCTGCTGGCGAGTTACAAGGAACCATAATCAGTTGCGCTAACGTGTCTCCCTTGTGAATGGTCTGGGGTAGGTGCGTCCAAAGTTGAACTTGGAGAATGCCCAAAAAATTGGAGTCAATGACTCCCGGAATTACAAGAATTCCGCGTGCTCCTGCAACACTACGAGGCAAAACTAAGCCTATGAAGCCTTTGGGTAGGGGGCCCATGTACTGGGAATCCACCAGATAGACTGTGCCTGGCAAGTCGCTAAGAGTTCCGCTAACTTCCCGCTGTGAAGACGTAATTTAAAAACCCTGGCCAGGGCCATGAATTCCATTATATGAATTCTCTGGTTAGCGGATGGACATTGCCGCTGAGGACAAGTCCCCATATTACCTGCCAGGTCCTTCGAAGGGCTTCTTCTCGGGACGAATTCGACGCGTCCTTTTAGGCAATAGGTCTCAGCGTGACGAATCTCTGGGATGGCGCTCGGAGCGTGGACTACTGCCACGGGCCCTCGGTGGCCTCTGCGCTGGAATCAGGGTTTCACAGCCTGCCCCTGAGCGGAACGCGTTTCCGCGATGCAAGCCGTAGGATGCCTCTCTGGAATGCCTCGCCGCGTAGCTGTCACCCCGGCCGGATGGCTTTCCGACCAGAGCTGCCACGCTGCCCTCCAGGATGAATCGGACACGGTTCTGGCATAGAACCGGACCGCGTAGATCGCTTACTCACGAGTAGAATCACGTCGCGGGTCACCAGATGTTGGATTGGGGCCGTGAAGCGGCCCTTAGGGTCCCGGAGGAGACTGGTCAAGGAACGACACGAGACAAGATGGAGCGAAGACCAGTGGTTTATTGAGGGAGAAGCATCATCATATATAGGAATTCAAGGCAGCGTGTGATAGAATCGTCATCTGACAGAAAATCACATCACCCATTTACCCGGGTTAATTGGGAACTTCTCTTGGGGAAGTTAATTAACTAAGGCAAATACTGACAGGGGAAATCCATTGTTCATGGCTTACACAAGAGTAAATATGGCCACTATTTGCACTCGGGCTTTGGCTAATCTTGCAAGTGTGGAATTACCTACTAACTAACTTGAGTTAGTTATTCATCTTCCTCCTGCCGCCTGCCAGGTCAGGTATGAGTGAATCAATCTTATGACTATTAATCCGCACCCCAATTTCTGTGCCCGCAAAGGCCAGTGACCAAGAGCCTCCCTCAACCGGTGTAACCTTTGTCAGGGACAGTTAATGCCAATTGCGCCCGCGGACTCCACACCTTAAGCATATTTAATTATACACACAGAACTAATTCTAAATGCTCACCCAACCATACCATCTTGAAGCTATGGAAAGAAATCTATGATGTTTATGTTGTTGGCCTTGGTACTATATGTCTCTAGTGTTGATATCTGGTGTGTGGTGTAGAGCCTTGTATGATGTTGCAATGTCTTCATGTCAACACACGTGTCTCCTAACTTCCTATATTTGTCTCCTAACTTCCTATATTTATATTTCTCTCAAAAATAACATAATTGTCTGCTTCATGTATTAACATCATTTATTTTGACTATTATTCCACAGTGCTTAGATATCCAATTACATGTGATTATAGCCACCTGTACCATTAGATGCCTATACAGTACAACTAAAAGGTCCAACAGAGTGTATCCTTGGATTGCTGATGGCTTTTTCTTTTCAACTGCAGTGTTACAATAACCTGATACCAGAACTTTGTTTTTGTCCTTGTTTACGAATTTCAAATAAGACCTGTTCAGCGGACAAAATATTTATATTATGATAAGGTAACTTTGTCCAGTTGGAGAGCTGGATAATTGCTAGAGTAAACTATTCGAAGCGTTTTCATTTCTTGAGCTACTTTTTCTCTACTCCTTGTAATTATTTTAACACTCTGTGCATGCATCACATTATACCATTACATAATACCCTGTTACAAAAGATATAGACTTACAATTAAAAAGTTATGAGCCTAGGGATTTGTTTTTAACCACTGGAAGAAAGTAAAGCTCTTGATTCTCCACATAGAAATCCATCCCAGCAGTATAATAGGAAGCATTTTGTTGTTGCTTAGTGAAACAATTGGGAGTCAGAACTACTGCAGATCACCCAAAAATCTACCAAACTCTGTTCTATCATTTCTACAATACAGATCCAGAAGATCCAGATTTAATTTAAATTTAATTTAATTTTCGCGCTTATATACCGCCCACTCGGGTGCAACCCAACTCAGGGCAGTTTACATGGCGGACAATAAATACAATATAATAATACAATGACACATAATAATACAGTTCAATTACATCAAAGAAATTCAGGGGAAAAACACAATATCAATACATCACATAATACATAAGTACAAAGCATCAAAAGTAATCAATATTAACAAAATCCCCAAGGGACGAAGCACAGCTCACATCCCATATAGTGCCCAGCCCAACTTCCCCAGCTGCGGCAAACATCAGCCTCAGTCCCTCTGTCTCCCTCCCTGCCCCCCCCCTCACTCTCACCACAGCCAGGGGAGAGAGCCGAGGTGGTGTTTCGGCTTCAGCGTCTTACTTTCTGCCATTATTTTATAGCTGATAAATCTGTATGAGAGCCAAGAAACAACAGTTAGAACAGGATACGGAACAGTAAAAGGAGCATGGCAGAGTATTGTCACCCTGCTCATTCAACTTATATACAGAGTACATCATGCGTAATCAGTGGTGTGCTCCCAAAAAATTTACTACAACACTATGGGCGTGGTATGGTGAGCATAGCCAGGGGGAAAGCCCTGCGTTGTACCTGAATTAGGACTACTTTATGTATTTCAAAACTTGGATGGGCGGGGCCAGCCAGAATTTCTGCTACCGGTTCTGGTGAACTGGTGCGAACCTGCTGATGCCCACCACTGTGCATAATGCAGGGCTGGATGAAGTACAAGGTATCATTGACACAATGGGTGTAGATCTGTGTGGGCTGCGGAGAATGATAGAGGAGCCTGGAGTGCAGTGATCCATGGGGGTTGCAAAGGTTCGGACTCGACTGCATGACTGAATAACAAAAACCTTCAATTGTTTCTTCTTTGGCACTTTCTTCTTTCATGTAGTCTAAAATCTTGACAAGGTGGTATCATCCCCATATCTTAAATTAATGATGTTTTCCCACCAGTTTTCACTCCTCCTTCCTTTGAATCTAATCTGGCTTACCATATAAGATCTTTGTGCATTTTGAACAGACAAAGGAATAAAATAAACCTTTGTCTGTCATCTTTGCCTATAGGAAACCATTCTGACTCTCTGTATTGTGTCCTAACTCTAGCTTCTTGTCGATAATACAGGTTATACATCAGGAAATTCATGTGCTGAGGCAAATCCATTTCTTGTAGAACAACCCATAGTTTCTCATGATCCACACAAAGGCTTTATTGTAGTCTATAAAGTATAGACTGAAAGTCTAAAATGATTTGATTCATTCCAGTAGCCAGCATATACTGTATTTACAATATGATCTCAAGTGCCTCTTCCTTTTCAGAATCTAGTTTGAACATCAGGCATTTCTTACTCTATATATGGTAAAAGCCTTGTTGTAACACCTTGAAAATCACTTTGTCTGCATGGGAAATTAAAGCAAGGATCCTATAGTTATTGCATTCCTTGAGATCATCTCCTTTCTTAAGGATTGGAATATCTATTGAATGTTCTGAGTCTGTGGACTATTGTTGTTTTCCATATTTGTTGACATGTTATTAGGATTTTGCGATTCAGTCTCTGTTGTTTGAAATACAGTACTGCAGTTTTATTGATATCCTGATGATTTATTTCATCCTAATACTTTCATAACAGCCTTCACTTTATTTTCTAGAACTGCACTTCACTTTCTAGAACCCTTGTTAGTGTTGCTGTATTGACAGCTGTTGTCATTTGAACAGAAGTTGGCTTATTTCAGAATACTTTAGCTCTCTGTCCAGAATTATACATTTTGTAGCAGCTTCTTACTATTTTATTGGAAAGTCTAATTGTTCAAATCAAATAACCAGGATAGATTGAACAAACTGTTAGACCATCTGTTTTGTTCCAGTTTCCTCAGAAGCTATATATAGTGTCTCCCTTTAGTTACATTATATTAGAGTTAATATATGAATACTGTATGTATTCCACTGAGCAACTTCATCCTTTGCATATTTAATAGCCCAGTTTATTTGCATGTGACATTCCTTAGTTGGTGGGGCATTGATGTAACAATTTCCATGACATTTCCACCCCTTCCCTTAAGTATAATACCCACATTCTTCCTCCTATTCATTTGTTTTCAGAAATGGAGATAGTACTTCTTTTGTGTGATTTAATGCTTTCAGGGCTTTCTGTCTATTGAAGTTGTAAAAAAAAAATCTCAAATTCCATATGAAAGGTTCTTTACATTGATGGCTTTCCTCAAGAGCTTAATTGTTCTGAAAAACTAAGAAGCAACTCATTACAAAGTGGGACATCCTGCTCTTGTTTGAAAGACTTTTTGCATCATAAAACACTGCATATCTGAGGCGGATATGAGATAATCCTCAAAGTAGCCCTGCCCAGTTCTCCTGGCAAACTAACACAAGAAGGTGTTCCCTGGGAAGGGCTGAAGTACAGTATGCCCATGTCGGCACAACAAACACATAGGCTACTATGGTGCAGTCACTCCATGTTGACGGCCTGCAAAGTGTTAGTCTCATTAAAGAGATGTGATGGCAACTATGTGGGTCTGAGTGTATGGCAGTGTTAAATTTAAGGCTTTTAAGAACCACTTAAGTTGCTTTTTGGTGTCATGTGCAAACCTTATAGAACTTTTTCTGTGTAGTGTAACTATAAGGTGAGATTTCGTACAGTATATTGTTGTTTTATGGAGATGAAAAAATTGATCAAGATAGCAGTAATGCTCTATCTGTAGGTAAGATCATAGGGTAACACTAGTCTGCAGAGGTGGCATGTAATTACTCCAGTGTTTCTCAGTGTCTAGGAGTTGTAGCAGTTGCTAGGAGACAACTGGAGGCAACAAATTGCAGCATTCCACATGATCTCAACAAAGCTTGTGTTTGGCTTCAACTCATTGGCACTGATGTTGGAATACAGTTGGCAATAAAAGTGGGCAAGAGTTGATAAGGAGTCTAACCAACACATTTTCAGTTGAAACCGTCTATTAGGAATTTACAAAGAAAAATAACTAATTGGCCCCAAAGAGCTTGGGTTCTGAATAAAGGAGAGAAAGGCAGCAGGAGAAGCAATGATTAGAACAGGAGTTCTCTACCTTTTCAAGCCAAGGGCCAGGTCACGCTCTCTCAGACTGCTTCGGGGGCCGGATGGCCATTTTGCCCTGCCTGCCACACATGGCACTTCCGGGTGTGGCAGAGGCGGTGGGGAATTACATGAAATAGTATTGTGGGCCGCATCCTGCCCACGGGCCATAGGTTGAGAACCCCTGGATTAGAATGAAATAATATAATTTTGTATCAGAGATTACTCTGGGTTGAAAGGATTTTTAGAGGACGCCCAAATGAGGCTCATTTCATGTCTCCAAGTGCAGCTCTCGGGTATCAAAACCTAACCTTCCAGTCTCTGGCTCAGCGCCTTAACCACTAAGCCACCAGAAGAGCTTCTGGAATGAAATGAGAGAGTAACATGAGAAGCAAGGATAGAAAGGTATTAAGCAAACTGGTACTTTGGTTTAAGTTCATTTTTAGAGGAAGAATATTCTTCTTCTTCCGTGTATCGGCCAGGCAGGAAACTGCCAAAATGAAGGCACCTTTTGGTAAGTTCATTCTGCAGTTCCTTTCGCCTGACCTAGTGTGAGAAAGATTAGCTGGCAACACAAGGTTGCCATTAACAGGGTATGCCCGATTGTGGTTCAAAAATACCCAATCTTCAAGGAGGCTCTTTCTGTGTACCGCAGAAAGAATATTGTATAGCATTGGACTACAGTTCTCATTTCCTTCCACTTGCTACACCAGGTGGAAAGTACAATATACCAACATTTGGAGGGCCCTAGATTTCCCACCACACTTAAGCCAGAGGTTTCACAGAAAAAAAACAGTGAATTGAAAGAAGAAAAAGTGGCACCATGCAGGTATGCCAGGTTTAAGTTCATTTTTAGAGGAAGAATCTTGAAAAAGTAACACGTTCTCTCTATAGCAGAGAATCTCAACTTGCCGCCCATGGGATGAATGCGGCTCATGGCACCATTTTATATAGCCCCACCCCCGCCACCACCACACCAGGAAGTGGTGGAGGAAGGGCACAATGGCCCCCGAAGCTGTCTGAGGGAAGGTGACCTGGCCCCCGGCTTAAAAAGGTTGAGAACTCCTGCTCTATTGCGTTGGACTATAGTTCTAATTTCCTACCCACTTGCTACACCAGCCTATAGTCGTGTGTTCCCTGGGAAGGGCTGAAGTCCATTGCCATCGAAAGGCAGCCAAGGAAGGGCTGCCTCCACCCAGCTCACCTGCCCAAGAGCAGGTCATACCTGTCAAGTTTTGGGAAATTTCTTTCAAACCCCCCATATTTTACACTCTTTCCCGCCATCACCCCATATTGGTTAGACTGCAATTAGACTGGAGTTAGACTGGAGGCCAGCACAGGATAAGCATAGCTGTCCAGTTCCCCGTTTTGGCAGGGAAATTTCCCTTATTTGACAGAAATTTCCCAAAACTTGACAGGTATGAGCGGGGTTAAAGTCCACCCAAGGACTAAGTCAGGGGTGCCCAAACCTTTCAGGCTGTAGGCTGGTCATGTAGTTCAGGGGACCGGTTACTATGGCCCAGGGGCCGGATCCGGGGCCCGATGCTAATTCATCCAGCCCATGAAGCCCTTGTCGCTCCCAGAAGTGGAAGCGGAAGTAGAATGCGCCTCCCAACCACCTGCCTGGAGCTCAGCTTCACTGCCCTTTGCTCTCCTCCTCGTTTGGCGGCAAACTTAGTTCATGTGCGCCAAAACTATTGACTGGGGAGCCGGATCCTGGCTCCGAAGCCAATTCATCGGGCCCCACAAAGCCCTTGTCTCTCCTAGAAGCAGAAGTAAAACGCGCCTGTCTGGGAGCGACAAGGGCTTTGCGGGCTGGGTGAAGTGGCATCGGGGCCCGGATCTGGCCCCCGGGCCATTATAGTTTGGGCAACCCTGAACTAAATTTGGGCATTATAGTTTGGGCAACCCTGAACTAAGTTCGCCGCCAAACGGGGGAGGCAAAGCGTTGCCAACCTGGAAACCGTACGGGCTGCGCAAAAAATACCGTACGGGGTTCGCGCATGCACAGACACATCTCTGCGCGTGCATACTGGGCGGAGCCTGGGTGGGCATTTTTTTTTACTATTTATGAGGAAAGAAAATGGAAGTAATCTGTTTTTTTCATTTTGACCCAGGACGGAACCGGAAATAATCTTTTTTTAAAATTATATTTCAAAAATTGGAACCGGAAACAATCTTATTATTATTATTTTTCAAAAATTACCGTACATCTCCGTACGGTAGTCGTACATCGTACGGAGGGCCAAATTACCGTACCGTACGGTAATTACCGCACAGGTTGGCAGCCGGCCAGCAGGGGAGGAGGAGCCGCCCGGGTCTCGCAGGCAGGCGGCGCTTGCTGCTTCCTGGAGACGCAGGGCGGGCCCGCCGGGTGCAAACGGGGGAACGAGAGCGCCGGCGCGTGCAGTGCAGGGCGCCGCCAAGGCGGTCGCGGCAGCCATCGGCGTTCCTCCATCTCTCTCTCTCTCTCTCTCTCCCCGGTAGCGGCGGGTGGGCGGGGGGGAGCGGCGGCGCTCATGACCTGGACGAGCAGCATGAGCAGCGGCTACAGCAGCTGGGAAGAGTCGGAGTCCGAGGAGTTCTTCTTCACCGCCCGCACCTCCTTCTTCAGGAACCCGCCCGGGAAAAAGCCCAAGCCCAGCCTGCAAGTAAGTGTCGCCTTTGGGGGGAGACTCCCTCCCCACAACCCAACCCGGTTCTCTTTTGGGAGCGCGTGGCAGAGATCCCCGGGCCGATCCCACGTGTTTGCCGAAACTTCTTTTTTTTGGCTCGGGTGGCTTTTTGGCCCTTCCGTTGCATGCAAAGGGCGTCTCTCCTGTGGCTTCTCTGCTGCTGCTGCCCGGCGTCTTCCCTGTTAAGGAGGGACCTTCCGGGCGCCAATAACCGATCGCTTTTGGATGATTGCAGCAAGGCAGGTTTGGAAAAAGTTAGGGAAATCAGTGCACGTGTGTGGCTTCTTCCCAAGCCCTTGGAGGAAGTCGAGGGGGTGGCTGGCTCAGGGTTGGGGCAGAGGACATTTTTCCTCTGTGGGGCGGCTGTATAAATGTGAATAAATAAATAAATAAATAATGTCTGCTGGGTTCTCGCCCTCCTTTTCCTCCCCAAATCCCCTTGAGCGAAGGACAGTCATTTCCGTGTTGCGACCAAAGGAAAAGGGGGGGGGGGGAGGTTTCCGAAACCGAGTTGCTCTTGCGTTGCTCCTGCAACCGCATGGTGTTGCAGCCATGACTTGACTCTCACTCAAACCATTTCCAGGGTTCATGAGAAACAGGCACTGATGAATGGTGTAAGCTGCCTTGTCTTGGTAAATAATGCGATTTTTTTTGAAGTGGTGATCGCGTTAGTTTGTGCTAGCATATCAGAGAAAACAAACAAAAAAGGCAGAAAACGTTGTGGCACTTTAAAGATTAACTTCTATTAGCTTTCGTGGATCAAGTCCTCTTCGTCTGACATAAGAGTGAAACTTCATGGCACTAATTTTATACATATCCGGTACAAAGGTACATGATGGTTGATTAGTATAACAGATAAGTTTACGAATCAGTGAGACTTTTTACAACTGGTAATAACAGAAGGGACTGCAGTGGCTCAAGTGGCTAAGACGCTGACTGGGAAGCGGAAGGTCAGCGGTTCGATTCCCGAGTACTGCAGGACGGAAATGAGCTCCCGTCTTCATCCCAGCTCCTGCCAACCTAGCAGTTCGAAAGCAAGAAATTGCAAGTAGATAAATAGGAACCACTTCGGTGGGAAGGTAACAGCGTTTTGTGCGCTCCGGTGTCTAGTCATGCCTGCCACATGACCACGGAAACGTCTGCAGAAGCAGACAGCGCTGGCTCTTCGGCTTAGAAACAGATGAGCACTGCACCCTAGAGTCGGATACGACTGGCTTTTGAGCAAGGGGAACCTTTATCTTTACCTAATAAGTTGCTTGAGGGTAGCTCTAGCTCTGATGGTGAAAACCCTACTTCATATTTCTCTTCCCCAGTCACTGCACAGATTCCTCCCTTGTGCAGTTTAGATCTTTGTGTATTGGACGACCATTAGTTAGTCTTTACGAAAAATACAGCACCTTGTGGCACCTTAGAGATGAACACATTTAATTTTGTATGATTTTTTGTGTGGATTCCAGTCTGTTTCTTCAGATGTGTATGTATCTGACTAGACTCCGCAAAAGGTTACTTCCGATAGAATCTATCAGTCTTTAAGGTACCACAACTCTGTAGTTTTGCTGCATTAGATTAAGATAGTCCTCATGATTTTTTAAAAGATTGCTGTACTTGTTAAATTACTGGTTATAGTTTAGTGACCCCTTTATGCTTGCACTACAGAGATATGTGGCGTGAGATAGGGCCTACCCAAGGCATTTTGCAGCCTGAGACAGAGCAGGAAATGTAGCGCCCCCCCCCCTTAAACCAAGGTGCATATTACCCAAAGCCAGCTAAGTTACTTAATGCACATGAAGCAGAAAAATCTCACAAAAGCATGTCTTCTTATTCCTTGCAATAAAAAACATAACTATAACAAAGTAAATAAGTTTCTGTCTTTTGTGATACTCAAAATCTGCTATCTAAGGGAGATACCTTGCTCTATCTAGTGGTAACCCCACATTGGCACAAACACGAGTGCAAAGTGTTAGTCTCATTAAACAGATGTGATGGCAGCTGGGTGAATTTTTTTGCATGAGTGGGTGTCGTATGTCAGTGTTACATTTAAGGCTTTCAAGAAACACTTGAGTTGTATTTTGATGTCATGTGCAAACACTATACTATATAACATTTTCTGTGTGGTGTAGCTATACTATAGGGTGAGATTTAGTATATTGTTGTTTTATGGAGATGGAAAAAAATGAGGATCAAGATAGCAGCAATGATCTACAGTACCTGTAGATAAGATCATAGGGTAACACTAGTCTGCGCAGACGGCTTGTAATTATTCCAAAGTGTTTCTCAGTGTCTAGCAGTGGCTCAAGTAGCTAAGACGCTGACTGGGAGGCGGAAGGTCAGCAGTTCGTCTTCGTCTCAGCTACTTCCAACCTAGCAGTTCGAAAGCAAGAAATTGCAAGTAGATAAATAGGGACCACTTGGGTGAGAAGGTAACAGCATTCTGTGCGCTCCAGTGTCTAGTTATGCCTACCACATGACCATGGAAACATCTGCAGAAGCAGATAGCACTGGCTCTTCGGCTTTGAAACAGATGAGCACTACACCCTAGAGTTGGATATGACTGGCCTTCAAGCAAGGGAAACCTTTACCTTTACTAGGAGTTGTTGCAGTTGCTAGGAGATAACTGGAGACAACAAATTGCAGCATTCCTTATGATCTCGACAAACTAGGGTTTGGCTTCAGCTGGTTGGCACTGATGTTGGAATACAGTTTGTGATAAAAGTGGGCAGGAATTGATAAGGAGTCTGACCAACACATTTTCAGTTGAAATTGCCATTAGGAATTACAGTAGTTAGGAATTTACAACAAAAAATTAAAGGAAACTGGTTCCTGCTCCAAAGACCTTGTGCTTTGAATTAAGGAGAGAGATGAAAGGCAGAAGAAGGATGAGAGTACAAAGAAAGGATAGGATATGAAGCAAACCGGTATTTTTAGTTTAAATTCATTTTTAGAGGAAGAATATTGAAGGATTAAGTCAGGGATGAGAACTCATTCTCTGTATAGTGCTGGATTACATTTCTAATTTCCTACCAATTGCTATACCCCTGCAGGGATGGCTAACCTTTGGCTTTTGGACTTCAATTCCCAGAATCCTAAGTCATTTCCCCAAAGCACTGATCAGGCAATGTACTGACTTTGGCTTCTGGGAATTGAAGGCCAAAAACTGAAGGTTGGCCACCCCCGAGCTAGAGCTACTGGAAGGTACAATATAACAACCTTTAGAGGGTCCTAGGTTTCCCACTTAAGCCAGAGCGGTTCCCCACTTAAGCCAGAGGTTTCACAGGAAAAAAAAGCAAAAAACAGCTGTGGATTGATCGAAGAAAATGATGGCATCATGCAGGTGTGCCAGGAGGACTTTTTATACAGAAGGCAGGTGTGAGGCAGCAAGGAAGGATGGATAGTCCATTTAGCAGGATGATAGAACTGTTGGTAGCAGAATTGGGAGAGCAAAAGTTGGGGACAAAATGCAAAGAAATAGTTAAAGGTCGCCCTTACTCGAAAGCCAGTTGTATCCGACTAGGTTTCAATGCTCATCTCTGTTTTTAGCCAAGGAGCCAATACTGTCTGTATTTGCAGACATTTCCATGGACATGTTGCAGGAATGCCTAGACACCAGAGTGCACGGAATGCTGTTTACCTTCCCACCAAAGCGGTACCTATTCTACTTTCAATTTCTTGCTTTTGAACTGCTAGGTTGGCAGCAGCTGGGACAGAGACAGGAGCTCACTCCGTCGTGTAGTACTCGGGTCTTGAACTCCAGCCTTCCAGTCTTCAATTTCAGCATCTCAACCACTTAAGCCACCGCAGTCCCACTTTATCAAAAAAAAAAAGGAGGGGTAGAAAAAGGAGAAAAGAATCATACGGCACAAGAAGAAGAAGAAAGGAAAGAAGTCTTTTGATGTGGAAGGAGATGCTATAGTACTAATAAGAGTTAATATTAAATGCAGAATCTACTTTGTTTTCATGGTCATAGGGCAGGGGTTCCTAAATTTTTTACGCCATGGGCCTCTACACACCCTGAAGAGCTGAGCGGGCCTGACCACGCCCCTGGAAATGGAAGCGGGTGCGTTCACGACAGCTGTAAATGCGCCCACTTCCACATTTACAACAGCCGTGGGTGCATTTTACAGCTGACGAAAATGCATCTACTTCCACGTCCAGATGCGGTGGCGGGCTACATAAATGGTGATGTGGGCCAGGTGTGGCCCATGGGTTGTAGTTTGGGAACCCCTGTCAGTGTAATGTAAGAGGAACAGATGGGATGAGCTTTCCACTTAATCATTTCTTTGTTGAAGAGTCACGGGCTGACTAATCCTTGAACTTTCCTCTAGGTTTTGTATTGGGTAAGTCAGAGAGAGAACTGTCTCAGATCCATGGCTAAAATCTTATTGTGCAATTTTATACTATATAAAGCTGATAATGTCAACAGCCACAGTGTTTATTGGAAATTAATCTAAAAGCTCAATCAGGGTTCCTTTCACCACATTGTTGGCCATGGGGTGGTGGTGGGGAAGAATATTGGTTCTGTTTATACATTTATTTCGGATTCTGCTCTTTACATTAAAATGATCTCACAGTGGCTAACATGGTTAAATAAATTATTCTGTTACTTAATATATGTCATAATTTAAAAGCAACCTAGTAAGAGCAGAAAATATTGACCTACCTGAATTGATGGGTACTTGGTAAGTCACCATGTATGTAAGTGCCATTGATATAGTGGTTCTGCTCTACTGGTAGCTCCCAACTGGTTTAGGCCTTAAAGTTTAGCATTTGAAACACCTGTGACTACCATAAAACGTTTCTTCAGAAAGAGTAATCCATGTTGACCCTGTATGCTTTCCTAGATGCCTAACTAAAGAAGGGATAGTATTGATATATATTAATAAAAGTGTTGTGAGGATTGCTGGAATACCTCAGTGGAAGTAAGTTAGTTCTCCGTGGCAAAATCAATGTTCTTGTATATTTAGTTGTATTGAAATAAAGAGGTTAGTTCTCCAAAAAGTAATTTCCAAATATTTAATAAATCCATCAAGTTAATTCAAAGAATATGACGTCAGAGCACAAAAAGAAACAAACAGTTTGATGCTATTTGACGCACGATAAGATTTCCTGAAGAAGATATTCTATATGAAAAGCTGTATATATCCTGGAAAAAGCTTCGATAAATCTTGAGAGACAATATCTCATCCATTTTGAGTTAATTAATTTTTTAAAAAATTGAGCATCTATAGACATTATAATTGAACGTAGTTTGAAAAATTGGATACATTTGAGACTGTACTTCGTTTTGTTGAAGAAATTACGGACTTTCATATTCTTTGAATTAACTTGATGGACTTATTAAATATTTGGAAATTACTTTTTGGAGAATTATCCTCTATTTCAATACAACTAAATATACAAGAACATTGATTTTGCCACAGTCAGTTTTCGGATTTCCTGTATCCTTACCGTCTGGCAGTATCTCCTCCTAAAGTTAGTTCTGACACTAGAACAAATAGGGACTTAGGGAACAACTAGGTTGAAATACTAAATATTTTGGGTATGTTACAACAGAAGGAATGACCCACATGTGGTAAATCTGGTTTTCAATGCATGAATGAGCCACATGTTTCCTTCCTCCTCTTCCTTGTGATGGCTGTTTCAGATTTTTACTTTTGTGAAAGTAAACAGGAAGTAGTCGTATGTTGCCTTGAATCCAAACTGTCAGCGAATACCTTCCAGTAATGATTTGATCTTGGCTTGGGAAGTTTGTGCAAATTACAGATTTTGGGTGCCATGCTTTTTACAGGTTGAAAGAAGAACAATGAGTCTTGGGCAATTTAAAGACTGATTCATTTATTGTAGCTGAAGCTTCTGTGTATATATACAATATGCAAACAATAATAAATGAGCTTCGAAAAGCTATTTCAGTGAAGGAAAAGTACATGGAAGACCAGTTACCATAAAATTAACTCATACTTGCATCCATTTGTTAATCAGAGTTGTTAACAATTTTTCTGAAATGAGCCAGGGAAACACTCATATAATGAGTTACACATGTTCAGCATACCAGTGCAAAGTTTGGGCAAGAGAACTGACAGTGTCATGCATGGTGAGGTGTACCGTATATACTTGAGTATAAGCCGAATTCTTTAGCCCCAAAAAGGAGACTTGGCTTATACTCAGGTCAGTGACCATGAGGGTCTAAAGACCACACTGGATTGAGATGTGGCAACAATTTAATTAATTTTACCATACTTTCATGTATTTTGATTATTGAAACTCACTAGCTGTTGCTGCATTTCCCACCCTCGCCTTATTCTGGGGTCAACCTATTTTCCTTGGTTTTCAGGTCAAAATTAGTTCCTTGGCTTATATTCGGGTCAGCATAAACTCGAGTATATATGGTAATTGGTCACATTTATGACTGCTACAAGCTAAACTACATCACAAATTAAACATTGTGTGTGTTTTCAAGTGAAAATGGTTTGAGTCAATCAGCACTAAACATTTCTCACCTCAAGTTCATAAGGAACAAATTCAATTTGTGGAACATATGTAGAATGTCTCTGGTTTTGAATACAGTGAGTTATTTTTGCTGTATTTCAAAGTGTACGGGAGATAGGAATTTTTCTAGCGACTTACATATTCTTATTCAGTAAGCATTTCTTGCTGCTTGAGTCTACATATAGCTTTGGAACCAAGGAAGAACATATTGTTGACACAGAAGCAAGAAGTAGCAACAAATATAAATCTACCCATCTCATGGATAGGCTCAGCCCTTTTTAAGCTCATGGAATTGGCACTGCAAATTGTCAACAGTTCTTGTTCTGCCTAGTTCCTGAGGCTAGCATTTGTCTCTGTGTCCATACACATCTTTGAAATTAAAACAAATGATTACCTGAGAATAAAGGATAGTCCTGAACAGTTTGGTTTTCTTTTCCGATGTGATACATAAGGTGCTAAGATTTTTCCAGTCTGGATTTAAGCAGAGTGTGGCTGTGCTATTCTCAACGCACTGGAAGTTTCTATTTCAATATTTCAGTTTGGAACATTATAACATATTATGTGTACTCACATTTAATGCTACAGGGTGTTCTAAAAATCTGGCTAGGTTATCCTGGCTATGGTAATAGAGTAGACCATACTGTCATCCACTCAGTGGCAGTTAACTAATCTGGCAACCCTGACAGACTAATGGGCCTTGGGTGGTGAAGTCCCCAGGGAAGACTAGTGGTCCCTAAATGGATTAAATCCCACTTCAATCCATCTTGATGGAAGGCAGCAGCTTCATCAATACTGACGTGGGCTCATGAGGACTTATAAAGGACTTTATGGCATTGTGGGCCACTGGTTGAGAATCCCTGTCTTAGACCAGGAGTTCCCAACGTTTTCCTGTTAGGGGCTGTTGCCACTCAGCTGTGGGGACCGGAGGTGTGGTTGCTCCCAGTGCTTATATTTTCGGCGGCGGCAGTGCTGCTGCCAGTTGTGCCATTTTTCCCCAGCTGTTTGTACAGTGTCCACTGCTTCTGGTGTTCCTTTGTGACTGTAACACTTGTCCTAGGCTGGGCAAGTAGCATAAGAACATAAGAACAGCCTTGCTGGAACAGGCCACAGCCCATCCAGTCCAGCATTCTGTCTCACACAGTGGCTCACCATTTCCTTCAGGGTATTCCCAAGCAGATGCCTTCACCTGTTTAGGATTCCCTGGAAATGGCATTGAGAGATATCCTGCCTATCTCTCCAACCCGGAGGTTGTCCTTAAGTATCCATAATTATAGCCATTGATACTCTTGTCCTTCATGAACTTGTCTAATCCTTTCTTAAAGCTGTCAAGACTGACAGCTGTCACCACTTCTTCTGGCAGGGAGTTCCATAGACCAGTAATCCTCTGGGTGAAAAAGTACTTTCTCTTATTTGTTTGAGAACTAGTACCCAAAAGCAGTGAGTGTGATCTCTGAGTGAATCTTGGCTGACCTCTTTCCCAGGAGGCAGAGTGGGAATCTGACTTCCTAGCTCCTGGTTTTGCAATCACTTCCAATCTTCTGAGCTATACCATTATAAACACATCTTTGTAAAGATGTGTAGGATTTTACTCTTAACTGTGTTATTCTTCATGTCCAGGCCAGATGTGAAACTGCCAAAACGAAGGCACCATTTGGTGAGTTAATTCTGCAGTTCCTTTTGCTGTGTTATGATAATCATCAACAGCAACCTTAATGCCCTATTTGGTGTTATAAGAATTTATTTTAAAATACTTAACTGAAAAAAAGAATGGGGTCTTTCCAGAAGATATCCACAAATTACAGTATGCCTGGAAAGCTGACTTCTTAAAACTTTAAAACCACAGTAGGGTGACATAGTCATTAAACTCCCAATTAATGAGCTTCCTGTTGTTTGGAAGACTGTAGCTAGTATGATTTAATAGTGGTCACAGAAGATTTTTATTTACGCTTCCTCTCCTTGGTGACATTAACATTTGAACACACACATCCAAGAAAAACCCCTTAACCTGAAGATTTGCAGTTTACTTGTTTAATAAAACCCTCAGTCATTTAAAAAACAAAAGGAACTGGTAACATCCAGCAGATCCAGTTGTGAAAGAGAAACCAAAGACTCAATCTGTTTAACAATTGTAGCTTTATTACAGGTTTTAATGGGGCAGGTTTTAAACTATAACATACCTGTCAAGTTTGGGACATGAAAATAAGGAAAAATGTAGTCCACACCCTTCTCTCCCAGGCCACACACCCTTCTCCCCAAAATCTAGGCACATCCAAGAGCCTAGAAGATGAGGAGCCACAAAGGAATGTTGAGTTCTCCTGATGGTGGAGGAAGAACCACCCCATAGGCACAATTGCATCCCCTCACAGGGAAAAAGAAACCAGCAAGCCAGGCTTACTGAAATAATTCTATTCTATATTCCCCTCTATTATCCCCCCCGTTCGACTGCATTTCATATTATGGTGATTTTTCATGGAACTTTTTCACATTTTAATCAGTTAATTCTCTCCTGTCTTAGCGTTTTGTGCCTCAAATTTCATTTTTAAAAACTCTGTATTTAAGAGAAAACCATGGAAGTGTGCTCTTTATATTGTATGCAAATATACTTGAAGCTCTCTCTCCTGGGAAAGAGGGTGTTAAAGGGAAGTCAATGAGCCAATCGGTTTTAAGTATATTTGCATACAGCATAAACAGGATACTTCCACAGTTTTCTCCTAAACACAGAGTTTTAAAAAATGAAATTGAGGCACAAAACACTAAGACAGGATACAATTAACTGATTAAAGTGTAAAAAACAGTTCCATGAAAAATCACCATAATATGAAATGCAGTCAAATAGGGGGCGGGGAGAGAATAGGGGGAAATATAGAATAGAATTAGTAAGCTTCGCTTGCTAACTGCATTTTTCTCTGTGAGGAGAAGCAGTTGTGCTTATGGGGTGGTTCTTCCTCCACCAGGGGGAGCCCAACACTCCTCTGGTATGAGCTGCACACCTCATAAAGATATAACACAATAATATATGGGAGGTTTAAAAAAAATATGGGAAATTACAAAAAAAAGTGATGGTGCAATTAGGGGCTCTAAATTACGGGGTTTTCCCGGGCAAAATGGGATACTTGACAGGTATGCTATAATACAGCACCAATGCTTGTGCATCCTGAGCCTCTTTCTTCATTGTCCCAACCTCATGACTACCGTTCAATTTCAGTGTGAGTTAAGCTAGTGAGACCTTAAAATTGGCCTCTAAAATGTGTGTGTGTGAATTTGAAAGATTCACTTGATTGAATTTGCAGTGCTAAAGTAAGACCAGAATCAGTGATAGGCCCTGAAAATCTCATTTTTCGAGATTCTGTACCTTTGTCAGAGATTTGCTTAGACTTGGTACTTCCCATGAGAACAATCCATTCCCTCCACCCTGGAAAAAGAAAGCATCAGGAAGTTCAGCTGATCATGATATGATTAGCTGAACATCTATAATCCCTTTCCTTAAAAAAAAATAATCTCATAGCCTGCAGATACAAATTTACAGTAAACTACAAAAGAGTTCATTGTTATTTGACTCATTTCAGTTGGTAAAGTGCATGACTTGTAATTGAACAAAAAAATGCTAGAAAGTATCATTGGTTCCATAGACTAGTTTTATACGTGAAAAGCAGCTAGAAGAAGTTTAGATTTAATCTAGTTGAGGGACCCATTTCAATGCCTGATTTATACCTGCAGAAGGTAAATGACACTAAGTGTTAAGTTGTAGTCTGTGAACACTGAAAATCGAATGCCACTACCTTATTTTCTTACACAAGAGTAAATTGGCAACAGGATTCTGTCCAATATGCATATACTGTATTTTTAAAAGATTGTTATGTAATTGTTCAAGAAAAGAAAAGGTATTTGAATACTTTAAAAATAATAAACTAAAAGAGAACCAGTTGAAATTTAAGAGCAACTACAGTGTCAGGCTAAGCATGATAAAGCCTGGTAGGGAATTTTTTAAGTGGTAGTTATGTTAGTCTGTGCAAGCATATGAGAGTAAACAAAAAAAGACAAAACGTGGCATCTTAAAAACTAACTGCTGTGTTTTATTGTTAGCTTTTGTGGATCAAGTCCACTTCGTTAGTCATAAGAGAGAGACCTCATGGCAACAGTTTATACACATCAGGTACAGAATGGTTGGTTAGCATAACAGACAGGTATACAAATCAGTGTAGCTTTTTACAACTGGTTATAACAAGATCCCTGATTGGGGTTCAGATTTGGCCCTGTTGAGTTGCAAAAGGTTAATAGATAAATGCAAAACAAACATAACGGCATTACACATTTGCTAATGAGTTTAGCCTCAGGCCACCTCACATAATAAATGAAGGAGGACTTGGTGCTCTGCCTGGGTCAGTCACACCACTGTCTACTTTCACACAGCATGGTCAATAGACACTAGGTCTGAAAAGTAAACTCATTAGCAAATGTGTAATACCAAGTAAGGGGGTGATTTTGTGTACAGAGATTTGCAAACGAATAATGGGATTAAGGTCCTTTTCTCAACTCTGTATGTTTACTTCATAATATCTTTGTTGTGAAGAAGATACATGTGATAATACCTGCTAGACAGAAAAACTGCCAATCTTACAGAAATCTGTGGAAGAACATGACATTGTGAATAGATTAATGGAATTCATTTACTCCAAAATATAAACATTACTAAAAATTAATCCTTATTTCATGATGAATAACCTTTGGACAATAATGTATCCTAAATTTTTTAAAAAAACCCTGTTTTTAGATAGATTTTCTTAACAAGAATTTATTTTTCAAAATCAGATTTTTAATTTTTAAAATGATAGATTTTTATCCATCCTAGTTTGTATTCTACCTCCTTTTGCTCTTTGGTGCTGGGTCTTCTTTTTTCTGTTAACTGCTTACACATTCCCCATTGCTTTTGGTTGTTTAAAAGTAACGAGGTGTCCTATAACCATGGTGAGGATGCATGGAAAGCATTTTACCAGTTTCTGTTGATTGAAACTGTCTTGTACGGTTTATGCATGTTCTAGGTATGCAGATGAACTTTTCAAGTTACTGTATGATTAAATACAAGCAATGGGATGCTCCTTTGTCTGGGGCAGTGTCTTGCATACATTTCTAGACATGAGTACAGACAAGATCAGTGGGGCTCTGCGGCTAGGAAAAAGTAAAGCAACTACAATCCAGGAAAAAATGTAGTAAATGATGTATTTCCCCCATACTTTGCTTACATGCTAGGAGAAAAGTACATGTGTGGCTTTCCAAAAATAGTAGCCAAGGTTGCAGATTTGGAGTTCATCTTTGGTTAAGATTATGCCTTTCATACTAAGCATTCTAAAAATTCTATATGTATGTGAACTTGACAGCAAGAGTGATTGTAAGTAATACTGCTTACTTATTTATAAAATTTGGCTGTAGGTTCAGTGAGAAAGAAACATTTTGTTCTAGCAATTGCTCCATTAATTTTTAGAAGCAGATAGTTGGACTGTTTTACAGGATTGTTCATATGATGTTTCTTGATGGTTTTGCTAACAGGTTTCATGAGCACAAAACAAAGAAGAAGGAAATTAGGAAATTAGCTGCAGTGAAAGTCTTGTTGCAGTGTTATCAGTGGAGGGAGCCAAATAGTAATATCTGTTGAAAGATACAATAATGTTGTGCCTGTCAGAATGCCACTACTAACAGTTGAAAAGTGGAGAGTTTGCAAGGTGATAAATAGCAAGTGGGAGCCCATAAGAAATTGCAGGGTGTACATTTTTTTGCTATGAAATTGCATGGTTTATTATGTATTATGAGAGGATTGTCAATTTAAAAAAGGAAGGAAGACTAGCAGACTTATGTGTCTACTGTCCAGAGATGGACAACGTCAAGCTTCCTGATTTCTTACCTCTTGATTCTTTATTTTTAAATCAGACTTTGACTGGAATGTTTATTTCAGCAGCACTTTAAATGGATTTTCTTACCTTGCCATGATTTGAGTTTATGCCTTCATTGCTCACAACAGGTATGAAAGGAGTTACAAAGTTTTGCTGGAACATGTCAGGTTGTTGGAATCCAGAAATAGGTGGCTTGTGGTGATGAGATAGTGGTGTATGGATGTGGGATGATGCTCCTAAAATCAAAGGATGGTACAATTTGTTTCTCATCTGTTGTGATGCAAAAAGGATTAGAAAAACATTGGTCTGGTGCATGAAGTAAGATGTGAAGAAGATAACATGGGGAGGGAAAAGGAAGAAAATAATGAGTTACAGTTTCTTCTCCATCATTTATCATCTGCAGCTTGGAGCATGGGCTCCTGTGTTTGAACTACTAGTTATCTAGGTAACTTAACAGGCCATTTTTGAAATGGTAGCTGTGTTAGTCTGTGAGGACTTTACCTAGGACAAACAGGACAATCTGCGCAAAAGAGTTAATGGGCATAAACCTGTTTCAAACCATGGCCAACCTTTTTGTGCCATGGGCCAGATTACGCCCCTCCCCGCGCAGCTGAGTAGGCTGGACCACGCCAATGGAAGAGGGGGCATTTATGGCTGTCATAAATGCACCCACTTCCACATTTACGACAGTCGTGGGTGCATATGCACATGCATAAACATTTCCGCTTCCAGGTGCAGGGGAGTAGGCGACAGGCCTGATGGAATGGTGTCGTGGGCCGGCCCCAGCCTCCGGGCTGTAGGTTGGGAATCCCTGGCCTATAGACATTGCACAAGACTTGAAAGTTGCCATTCTAGAACAAAAAAAGTATAAGACAAGGATCCGGCAGAGATAAAGTACATACAGTACATATGCTGGACACCCATCTCAAAGGTTTGAATATTAGTCAAGGGTTTCTGAGACATCAAATTTGATATACCACAGCTAGCAGGCTTATATGCTGCAATTTTCCACACCACCTTTACAGAATCTACCGCATTTTTTGGACCATAAGACACACACACCCCAAAAAAGTGGGGGGAAATGAGGGTGCTTCTTATAGTCCAAATGCTGTCCAGCAAGGCTGTTGTAAAAAGATATTTTACAACAGCTGCAGTTGGCCGAAGTCCTCCACCACTGCCGCCACAGCTGCTTCAGTGCAGTTCGGCTTCAGGAGAGGGGGGAAAAACATGTTTGGTGGGTCATTACCACAGGTGGCCACAAGAGGGCGCAAATTGCAATTTCCCATTGGAAATCAATTTCTTTTCTAAAGCTTTTCTGTTTGTATGTTCCCAATGTATTTAAGTGGGAAACCAAACCTGTGCATAAAAAGAATTGCATTTACCTTTCTTGTTCCTGCTCCATGTGTCCCTGCTCTATGTTGTCAAAATAGAGGAGGAAGCCATGGTTCCTGGTTGCAGGGAGAACAAGAGGCTAGGCTACAGCATCGCCTCCTGCCTCAGTGCAATTGGCTTGCCCACCCATTTCCCCTGCAGCACCACAACTGGTTGGTGGTGCAAATACATCTAGTACTATTTGATTCAGAATATTTTTTTTCTTGTTTTCCTGCTCTAAAAACTGGGGTCTTATGGTCAGGTGCGTCTTATGGTAGAATTCTCATCCACAGCCTCAGGACACCTCACAGAACAAAGGAAGAACTTGGTGCTTTGCCTTGGTGACTCACACCATTGTCAATAGATGCTAGGTCTGAATGGCAAACTCATTAGCAAATGTGTAATGCCATAATGTTTGTTTTACGTTCATCTACTAACTATTTGCAACTCAACAGGGCGAAACTTCACCGTTAATCTGAATAACAACCAGAGAGCTGCTATTACCAGTTGTAAAAAGCCACATAGATTTGTATATTTATCTGTTATGGTTGACAAAGTACTTGATTCATGAAAACTGACCTTTGTCTTTCATGGGCTGCCAAAATGAAGACACTTTTTTGGCTTTGCCGTTGGCCAAACAAAAGTCCTCATGGTGCATGTTTCTGGCTGATAGGTACCACAATGTTTTTGTCTTTGTTTTGTTTACTCTCTGGTTAGCAGGTCATGTGAGGCTTGCTTGAGAGGTATAGAGAAAGAACAACACTCCTGAAGTAATGGAAAAGAAAAGGTATTTGTGACTGTTGACAAAATAGAAAGTCAGGGTTGTGGAAGTTTAAAGGGAGAAGGCCTTGATGCTAGGAAAGATGTAAGGCAAAAGGAGAAGGGGGCAGCGGGGGATGAGATGGCTGGATGGCATTGTTGATGCAATGGGTGTAGAGCTGAGCAGGCTGCGGAGGATGGTGGAGGATGGGATGCCTGGCATGAAGTAGTCCATGGGGTCACAAAGGGTCGGACTCGACTATGACTTGACAGACTCGGCCAGAGTGGCCCCCGGGAAAGACAAGGGGCGGCCATGGGCAGCTTTTGTTTTCACTTCTGTCTCATCTTCCTCAATCCTTGTCCCCCCTGCCTGGCTTGGCATGTCCCTAATGCCACTCCATAGCAGGGCTATTGACTGTGTGGACCACAACAAGATGTGGCAAGTAATTAAAGAGATGGGAATACCAGAGCACCTCATATGCCTCCTGAGAAATCTGTACATGAACCAAGAAGCAACAGTCAGGACAGAACACGGAATGACAGAGTGGTTTGGAATAGGAAAAGGAGTAAGACAAGGCTGCATTTTATCACCCTGCTTATTCAATCTATACACAGAGCACATAATGCGCAATGCAGGGATGGAGGAATCACAATATGGGATTAAAATTGCTGGGAGAAACATAAACAATCTGAGATATGCAGACGATACCACCCTAATGGCAGAAAGTGAGGAAGACCTAAAGAACCTCTTGATTGGGCTGAAGGAGGAGAGTGCAAAAGCTGGTTTGAGACTCAATATCAAGAAAACCAAGATAATGGCAACAGGTCCGATCAGTTCCTGGAAAATAGATGGGGAAGAAGTAGAAGCAGTGACAGATTTTTACTTTCCTGGGATCAAAGATCACGGCAGATGGGGATTGCAGCCATGAAATAAAAAGGCGACTGATTCTTGGGAGACAAGCCATGAGAAACCTGGGGAACATAGTGAAAAGCAGAGACATCACACTGAAAACAAAAATTAGAATAGTCAAAGCAATGGTATTCCCAGTGGTAATGTACGGATGCGAGAGCTGGACAATAAGGAAAGCTGAACGCAGAAGAATAGATGCCTTTGAAATGTGGTGTTGGAGGAGAGTTTTGAGAGTACCCTGGACAGCGAGGAGAACAAATAGGTCAATCTTAGAAGAAATCAACACTGACTGCTCATTGGAAGGGCTAATAGTAAAGACGAAGCTAAAGTACTTTGGACATCAAATGAGAAGGGAGGATTCACTTGAGAAGGCCCTGATGTTGGGAAAGGTGGAGGGCAAAAGAAGAAGGGGGAGGCCAAAGATGAGATGGCTAGATGGTATTGTAGACACAATGGGCACAGAACTGGGAGTGCTGAGGGGGATGGTGGAGGACAGAGGCGCCTGGAGAACAATGGTCCATAGGGTCGCAAAGGGTCGGAACCAACTGTGCGACTGAACAACAACAACAACAGCAGGGCAGATATTGTAAACCTTCTTAAAACATCTGCCCTGCTATGGAGCAGCATTAGAAATGTTCTAAGCCAAGTGGAGGAGACAAGGTGGTAGCAACGGTGGTGTGAGTGAGGGCTTGGGCCAGATGGAATGGTGCCATGGGCCAGATCCAGCCTTTGGGCCGTAGGTTGAGAACCTCTGGTCTAGGAAACTGGAAAGATATTCAGTAGTCAACTTTTCACCCAGTTTAAGAATATGAATATGTTATGTAACCTGTCATATGGCTTTATCTTATCAAAGGATAACTGTAAATATACTATCATGTGTATAAAGGGAAGGAATCCTAGATTATTAATGGAACACATTCTTTGTTCTGAAGTCAAATGAATCAAGGAGAAGTGTGAAAAAGACATCTGCCTCAGACCCTGGAATACTGTGCTTAACTAGAAGTGCTGTGCTATACAGTAAACCCTGGGTTATGGTTGCCCTGGTTTACTTTTGCTGCAGTTTACAACTGCAAATTTTATTAAAATAATGCCCCGCTTTACATTTTTTTTGTTTATGACCGAAAACCGTGCTATTTTAAACTCTAAAGTGGTGGCTGGTGCCATTTTAGAGTTTAAAATAGCACCCACCCTCTTTGCTGGAAGTCGCAATTAATCACTTACCGCTGCGGAGGTGCCATGGTTGTCTTTTTTGCAGCTATTTCTGCACTGCCTGCCACCTCTACTGGCACTGGGAGAGTCTGGGGACCTTATCCTCTCGGTTCTAACCTTTGTCCAGGTTCCCTGGGCAGTGCTACAGCCGGGAACGCACACCTCCAGGGGAGTCACTGGGTGGGAGACTCAGTCCATTCTAGGGCCTCTCCTATTCACTCTCCTCCCTCCCTCCCTCTGACCTTTAAGGGCCTCTTGCTCCTCTATCATAGATCCTATGGTTTTGTCCTGGTTGGTCTCCCTCAGACTGGTCTTCCTGCTTTCGAAGTCTGTTAAAGCTGTATCCCTCTTCTCTGACGCCCCTCTCTGGAATCTGTCTTGAACCTTGCATTAACTCTCCTTTTCATTTCTTCCTATTCCCCAATAGCAGCAAAGCCTTCTCTATATCTGTCATGCATCAGGATAAAGCACCTCCCCTTTCTCCTTTATAGGGCATGACCAATCCCAAAGTTGACACTACTACATAAGTCTTGGTTTGAGTCCCACTTTCCCCAGGACAGCATATGGCACCTTTATTTCCAGCCATTTCTTGAACAGAAACCTCTTTGATAGTGCTGAGAGATGGGTTAGGCTGTGAAGTCCTGGATTCAAGATGGATGTGCCAATGGGCACCTGTGTCCCTATACTCCTCACAGAATATTATATCTATCTATCTATCTAGATAGATAGATATAGATATAGATGATATTTTTATGACTGCAATGGTCATTGTTTGATCAAAAGACATTTCTTGTTACGATGGAGCCAGTACATATGCATGGGGGACTTGACAGACAATATGAGTTTTTGACCATTTGGTGTTTTGTGGTGGATCCTCCTCCTCCCCCACCCAAATGCAATCAACATGAAGATGCCCAGGTTGATTGAATTTTTGCTGAGATGAATAATTATATTGGGATCTGAGCAAAATGGTGAATGGTTTACCCAGCCCATTTTGATGCAAGGCCAAAAAATAAAAAGAAACAAAATTTGTCTTGTATTCTGTACCTTAGTCAGGCTACTTGTTTCTAAGTCTTATCAGTTGAACTATTGAGAGTACTTGAGGAAAAAATGAGTTTAAAATGCTGATTTTGTGTTTAGAAGCCTGCTTCTTCCTAGTACAGTGATGGCGAACCTATGGTACGCGTGCCAGAGGTGGCACTCGGAGCTCTCTCTTTGGGCACCCATGCAGTTACCCCAGCACAGAGTTCACCCCACCCCTCTACCCAGCAGCTCAATGGGAGCGTTTCCTTCCTCCCCTGTTGCTGTGTTAGTACTTTGCGATAAATAAGTGGTTTTGGGTTGCAATTTGGGCACTCAGTCTCTAACATGTTCTTTTAGCCTCCTCAATTTGTTTTTTGGGTTGACAATGACACATTTTCTGAGAGCACCCATAATTCTCTCAAAAATTTAAATGCGTCTCTAGTCCCCATTTCCCCCACCCCCACCCCACACCCCCAAGATTCGGGGTTATATATAAAGAAGACTTCAGGAAACTCCAATGATTTGTTTAGTAATTTACACTGTAGTTACAGCCTGATCAAAATTAAACCCTAATAATTTGGGTTAAATATTTTTTAAATTTTGGACCAGTCTTTGGCTTTTTATTAATGTGATTGGTCAATTGTCAACAGGATAACATGGGATTTTTTTAAAAAAAATCTGTGGTATAGTAGCAAATGTGAAGTTTCCTTTTATCAATTCAATCAACCCTGAAGAATATACTAATGCTTACTTTATTTGTCATATGGAATTATAGCCATGTTCTTCATGGGTGTGAGAAAATGTTAACCTCCAGTAATCCTAAAACATGGGTATCATAAGAACAAATAATATGAAAGTTGAGGCTTTTTTTCTTTGTCTTTGTACAGGGAATCTGCAAATCAGTTGCTAAAAGGTACATGGGCCAAAAATTCTTCCCTTAGTAAGCAAGCCTTTTAGAGTTGTGTTCTGTCAACATCTGCAGTATCTAGGGAAGAAGGCCTGAGAGAATTATTTCTGTCATCGTATAGTGTTGGAGCTAGAATTGTTAGTACTGGCATGAAACAGCCTGCTATTAATGTCCATGTTAAGTGTTAACAACAGTATGCTTCTCTTGAAATGAGCAAACTGAAATAAACAGAATGTGCTAAGTTTTGTAAAGAAGTATTTATTTATTTGCATTTATACCCCGCCCTTTTGGTGCAAGCATCACTGATGAAAGAAGGCATGTAGGTTGTGTTTAATACTGGAAATGTTTCCTATCGGATTCATTGAGTTCCGGGTTTCACAGCAGAAGCTTCTATGATACCGTTTCCCCGAATATAGGACCTCCTCCCATAATAGGACACCCCCCCTTTCCCCCCTGCCTTTGAAATATAAGGCCCCATCCAAAAATAAGACCTCCTTACCTCCTGGCTGTAAGGCGGCCGGTGTGGCCCATAAGAAAGCCTGCCACATCGGAGTCTCGATTGCCTCTCCTCTCACAACCAAGGGAAGTTTCCCCTGGTGAGAGCGGGATCGAGACTCCGACACGGCAGGCCTTCTTATGGGCCACGCCGGCCGCCTCACAGCTGAGGCCAGTCTCGATCGCGCTTCCCCACTCACAACCAAGGGACGCTTCCCTTGGTTGTGAGTGGGGAAGCGCGATCGAGACTGGTATTCTTCTTCATGGAAAAATAAGACATCCCCTGAAAATAAGACCTTGTGCTAATTTTGGAGTTTTTAAAAATATAAGACAGTGTCTTATATTCGGGGAAACACGGTAGTAGAAATGGAAGAAATAATTTTCAAAATTGTCATTTTCAAAATTGGCACTGCCTCTAGTGAGTAATCAGAAAGCATTGATATCCATATTACATTTTTACATCCAATCATGATTTTGAGGAACCTGTTACATAATGTGGAGTGAAAATACTAGAAGCAATAAATTATGTACAATTTGTTATCCTCCCCCCAACATACTAGGAAATGTCTGTTGAAATACAAGATACAAAATCAGAGATGCATGGCCTACAGAAAGAATATCATTTCTGCTGCATTTGAATTGCCACCATGATCAGATCATAGTACAAATATTTTCTCCAGTAACAGTTGGCTCGCCACTATTAGAATGTGAGGCATCCAGCTGTTACCAGTCATCATAGTTTTATGGAAATTGTATATATGGATTTCCAATCAGTGCCTTTGTTGCTGGCATCTAACACAAAATTAGTTACAAAATTGTAGCTTTTATAATTACAAAGAATGCAAGAATCACAAAGCAAAAATCCGTAAAACTAATACAGTATTTTAAATTTCATTATTCTGTTACTTAAATGAATTTTGTATATTGCTGAAATCTGGTTATTTGAATTGTTGGCAATCATCCACTTCACATATTTCTCGACTGTTGATAACCTGTCGTGTAAAATGTCTGTCACTTTATTTATTCAACACATAGCAGATTTTATACACAGCAGAATCCACACATGTCTTGATGGTGATTTTAATAACATTCTATGTTGAAATTTTAATTTTGACTTAAAGGAAGGGTGGAGGAACGGCATTTCCTTGTGACTGATTTCCTGACCCGACTAATAGGGAAATTGCTGTTTTTTTTAAAAAAGGAAAGTGTTCAGCACTTGGATTACTAAATCAACACTCATTATTTCATGTCCTCTTAAGAACAAAGGCACACTCACTCTGTTTCCTGATGGCCTCTTTCCAGAGAGAGTAGAATAACTTGCTTATTTACAACATGGTTTGATTATGCTGGAAAAGCAGTGTCGTGCGTGCGTGTGAATTGTTTTGCTCTGCTTCCACTGCAGTTTTAAAGAACCTGTTTTCCATTCTAAGATGTACGATGTGACCTCTGACTGCTTAATAGTTGGTTTTCGTCTACACTATAGCAGTGCAGCGTCTTGTCTGCATTGAAGTTTATACATACAAATGTTTTTTAAAAAGTTGTTACAGATACAGTACTTGGTTCATAGTAATTAATTTAGACATTGTTACTACATAAAGATTGTGGGGGCTTAGTGGTTAAGACGCTGAAAACTTGATGACTAAAAGGTCGGCAGGTTTGAGTCTTGAGTGCACAGTGGAGTGAGCTGCCGTCTCTGTCCCAGCTCCTGCCAACCTAGCGGTTTGAGAGCAAGACATTGCAAATAGATAAGCGGGCACCACTTCATTGGGAAGGTAAGAGTGTTTCATGTGCTCTGGTGTCTAGTCATGCCTGCCACATGACCATGGAAATGACTGCAGATGCAGACAGGGCTGGCTCTTTGGCTGTAAACAGAGATGAGCACTGCACCCTAGAGTCAGACGCAACTGACTTTTGAGCAAGGGTGACCTTTACTTTTACTATGGTTGGCCAGAACAGCTATAGAGAAGAAACTTATTGATGGGAAATATTTTTGCAACATTGCCTTCTGTATATAGCTACCTAGTTATCTAGGTCTTCACCTAAGACTCCTCTGTAGATGTGCCTATAAAATGAAATCGGGTGGGTGAAGGTCTTTTAATGTGGTGGAATACCCATTATGGAATATTTCTTCCCAGAGAGGCTTAACTGGCACCTGTGCACTGCTACTTTTTTTTTTGCGTCAGATTAGGTCTCTTTATTTTTCTTTGCATATCAATTACATATAAAATTTTAAAAGCACTGTTGGCTCACAACCAAGTCCTGTCTAGTCTAGCCTTCTGTTCCCACAGAGGCTGGCTAGAGGCATAGCAACCGATAATGCAGTGGCATTTAAAAAAAATTATATTTATATTTGTATACTGCCTTCCTCGCCCTAGGGCGAGCCAAAGCAGTTCACATCATACAAAAATACAGTATCACAAGGAACAAGTATAAATGCAGTGATATAAAGTACAAAATCAATGTACTAACGTACAAAAGCCCAATTTATACTAAGAATCAATTACAAAGTCCTTTCAGCTCAACTTATCCAATGGAGCCCATGGCTCTGTGTTCTGCGCCACAGCTAGCAGCTTCAGCGCCTCTTCTACCTTCTGGTCAGGATGGCTGGGGGGAGTGGTGTCGGCAGCTGCCACCCATCCCGGGGCTGATGGCGTGAGCCCTGGGAGAGGCGCAGCGGGTCCTCCGTCGTCGGCTTCGGCGCCTCTTCTACCCTTTTCCTATCAACGCTGTGTTTCCTTGCCTACCAACACTGGCACTCTCAGGTCGGTATACTGCAGCTTTTTAAAAGATGTTTGAGATACCCATTTCCAGAGAGCAATTTGCTCTTCCAAAGGAGCCTAATCAGTGGTGGCAGCCATTTGACTCGCTTCCCAGCTGATGGGGGAATCACTTCCACTGCACTCTATTGTATGCCATCCGCAGCATGCACATATGCTGGGGAAGGGATAAAATAGGTAAAGATAAAAGGTTGCCCATGCTCAAAAGCTAGCCGTATCCAACTCTAGGGTTCAGTGTTTATAGCTAAAGAGTCAGAGCTGTCTGTGTCTGCAGATGTTTCCATGGACATGTGGCAGGCATTACTAGGTGGAACACTCTTACCTTCCCATTGAAGTGGTGCCTGTGTATCTACTTGCAATTTCTTGCTTACGAACTGCTCGGTTGGCAGGAGCTGGGACAGAGACAGTCTCGAACTGCTGACCTACCAACCTTCCAGTCTTCAAGTTCAGCCTCTTAACTACTAAGCCACCACAGTACCTTAGGGATAAAATATAGCAAGTCAATTTGTTGTTCCCCTTGACGTGATTCAAAATGGGACAGGTTGACATGATCACCATGTGCATTCAATCATGCCACCCCACCACAAATAGCGGGCTGTATGCCCATGTAGGCAGCCTCTTAAGTATCCCTTTACCATACATGAATTAATCTGTTTATCTTTGCTTCAGTGGATTTGTCATTCTGACAGAGGAGAATAACTGGAATGCCAAAATGAACACTGTTGAACTGTACTTACTAAGATAATTAGTGTGATGGGACTTTTTAAATTTACATTCTCTACCATCAGTAAGTGTATAGTGAGTCCTACCATGCAACTGCAGGATTTTGAGTAGAGTCCACAAATATGCCCTCAAATTCGTTATTTATTTATTTGATTTGATTTCTATCTCCGCCTCCTTGCCGAAGCGACTCGAGACGGCTTACAATCAACAAATAAAAACACTGAAATATAAAAACATCCAGACAGCAATTAAAATCATAAAAACATTAAAAAGCCATTAAAATACCCCCCAACATTCACCATAGGTTAAAACTAGAACAGATGGCCGTTCATATGAACCAGCCTGGAAGGGGGGGGGGGGGGCTGTTCTACAGGTAGCACCCCACATCTGATGGGCCAGCCAAGTTTAAAGGCCTTTTCTAAAGGCCAATAGCTCTTACTGGAGGCGTAGTTCGGTCAGTAGGAGGTTCCACAGGGCCAGAGCAGATACCGAAAAGGCCATCCTTCTAGTGCTAGAGAGATGAGCCTCTCTAGCTGTTGGTACCATTAGGGAGCCCCTCCGGTCTGGTCTGGTGGGACGGGCAGATGTCCTTGGGGTAACGCGGTCACTTAAGTAACCTTGTCCACTACCATGTAGGGCTTTAAAGGTAATAACCAGCACTTTGAATTGCATTCATGGCAAACTAGTGATCACTAGGAGCAAAAGGGTGAAGTATTCCCTTCCCAAGCTGTTACACTTGGCATTTGCTAACAGAATTCTAGCCTTTGCTGTTAATAGTTATTACTGATATGCCAAAGGGTTACAAATGGATAATCTCTGTGTGCAGGGTTGGTAGGAGGACATAGAGATTGAGGGACAGCAAAGAATGTCTGAAAATGTTATTAGCAAATCCACTTCTTATTTTAAATGGCTAAGGAACCTGCTAGTGCCCTTTGCTATAAACAAAGTGCCAAGAGTTTAAAAAGCTGCTCATGCAGTTTAGCTTTCAAACTTTAAACAACCAACTCTGTTTAGAACTGGGTTGCATGCCAACAGTTAAAGCACAGCCATATAGGGTATGAGAAAACTAGTGATTTTGGAATGAGATCACAGTAACTTGATTAGTTATTTTAGTATCACAAGTACATATAAGTCCCTCTCCTTCACTCACATGCATGCACAGGCAGACACATATTATTGGTCCCCTTTATATCTTCTGCAGCAGAGACTGTATGAAAAAGGGTAATTAAGTTAAATTCCTGTGGAATCACAAAAATGGCTTATGAACAACCAGGGTTTTGTTGCTGATAAATATGTGTTTAATGTAAGTGTACATGTTACTTTATTCTTATGAAAGTCATCTTTACTTTGTTCTCTTAGCATCAAGGATGTTAAAGACAAGATTATTGAAGCTACCCCAGTGATATAAAGAACTAAAATGTTTGATTGGCTGAAAATTCTGTGTTCATCACATTTCCAAAGCAAACTGTATCTTGCACAAAAATGATCAGAGAGATGGCTCTTGATACAGATGTAAGAGCTTAAATGGAAGCTATTTATTAGAAATAACCCACTCCCAGGCCTATTGATTTTAGTATTCTGATATATCTGTAGCTTATACATTAAGGAAATTAAATAGTTATTTTATTTACAAGAAATGAAAATTTTATACTATATGTTGTATTTTTGAATGCTGAAAAGATCACTGCAAGTTAATTCTTGATGTGACACAGTTATTATATCTAATTACTTGAAAGCTGGTAAGTGTTAAGTCTTCTTTTTTATGTAATTAAGTCATTTTTGGTGGCCAGACTGGGACACATTTGAAGGAGACGAGAGATTACCAGTTATTTTTCAATTGAAGAGTGGTGAATCACTTCGGCACCATTCAAAGTAAGGGAATTATTTTTTCATCTTTTTTTAGTAGCATTAAAAACTGGTAATTGTTTCCTGAATTCCTTTCAGAGAGGCATTTTAGCCTTGCTCCAATGTGCGAGTATATAATTAAGCAAGAATTTGAATTTGGCATTCTGAATCCTGTTGTTACTACCACACAAGCTTTGTACCTTCAAATTCTGTAAAGTTGTTGTGTAATGCAAAAAACATCAAGGTGGATTTTGAGACCGGTCATTCAACCCCCACATAACTTTCCTTAGATGTAACTTAAAATAATGTGTTCTGTCATATAAAGCAATTCACAGAATGTAACAGCTGACAATAAAACCCCAACTGAATTTGGGCATGTTTTGTATTAAGGCGAAAAATGTAGATCTTTTAATCACTCTTTCTGTCAGCACTTTGTGTTAGTGTACAGTGAACCCCCGCTTTACAGATGGTCCACTTACTGGAAAAGTCACTTCATGGACAGAAATCAATAGGAAAAGATGGTCTGTTTCATGGACAAAAATCGTGATATGGACCGGATTTCCCCAAGGTGCATTGCGCCTGAGGGCTATTTAAAACCACCCACAGTCACTCAGGACCACTGAGGGTAGCACGTGGAGTCGTCTGTGGAGGTGTTTGAGCGGGATCTTCTCATTGCTTGATTTATCCGAGGTTCTACTGTACTAGGCAAATATATTTGCAGTTATCAGAGAAAATGGAAATCTGTAAGAAATGTGAATGGCTTTTCATTTGTCCATATCATCTATTGAACAGTAAAACATTATTCCATTATAAGAACCTGCAATATGATTTTTTTTAACGTACATGTATGTATACTGCAGGGTTTTTTACATTTATTTATTTATTTGTAAATTTGTATCCCGCCCTCCTGATGAGAAACATCACTCAGGGCGGCTAACAACATATATAAAATACAATATAGCCACAGATAAAACAGTAACCGTTAAAAAATGCCAACCCAACCCACTAAAAACAACATTAAAACACATGGCTTTCTATTTTAATAGTTTTTCTATACTATTTATAAATGCTCAAAATGTTTAGTAGTAGAACTTGTTTTTCTGCAGCTCTGAAATTCTCAATCTGCTTTGCTTTAGGATGCTCAGAAAGAGAGAGAAACTAATACTTACCTCACCAAAGAAGCCGTCAAGGAGAAAGTCCAGATGTACAATTCAGATGTTACTGACAAACTAAAGATGACATTGGTAAGGCTATTTTTAAAATTACCTATTGTTTTAGGGGGTGCGTGTATGAGCACTTTAAATTGCAGTGACAATAGAAAATAGCATGTTACATTTATATAATTCTACAATATTTATTAAATAGTTAGTAGTAATAATTGTACTTGTAATACTGGAGTTTACTCTATGCAGTGGTTCCCAACATGGGGCACACATCCCACAGGGGTACTTCTAATTCCCAGATGCCTAAGTCAGTACAGTACATTGGCTGATCCGTGCTTTGGGGAATTGAAGTCCAAAAACCAAAAGTTGAGAAACACTGCTCTGTAGCCTCATGTGTTGACTGCAAGAGCCAGGGTTCATCTCTAATGGCTATAGTCTGTTACATAACACGCAGTAGCTAGATGGAAAGGTCATCGGTGGTTTATGTACTTGGCTGTGGAACCGGAGGTTGAGAGTTCAATTCCCCCATTAGGCTTCCTTGACAGAGGCTGGCTTTGATTATTCATAGGGACCCTTCCATTTCTGCAGTTGTTTGTGAGTGCAAAGAAGTATAGGAAACATCACACCTATGTATTCTAAGCACCTCAGCATACCCCATGGAAGATTTGATGTCAGCTGCCTCAAATGCTGTTGGTATTGCAAATTATTGGACGAAAATTATTTGACACATTTATTAGCTGTACCTCTGGTCCTTCCGTTACACACAAAGAGAAGATCTCTCCCTGTAATGGAAACCTTGATGTTCTTCTCTCCCTGGTACAGATGTAATGTGCATGTATATATTTGATTTTATTATAGAATTCCAATGGAGTATACACTGGCTTCATCAAGGTTCAGATGGAACTCTGCAGACCTATTACAGTACGGGCTTCTATGAATCCTGGGAACCATGTCATCAATAACAACGATGAGACTTTTTATTTGCCTAATGGCTATGTGAATACTCTTCATATCAGCAGCACAAACACTGTCCGTGAAGTTATTGAGGCCTTGCTGAAGAAGTTTCTGGTGGCTGATAATCCTGCTAAGTTTGCACTTTACAAACGTTGTCACAAGGAAGATCAAGGTATGCTATTAGATCTCTTGATTCAGTGGAGTATTTTTGGATGTGAAAGATTTTGTTTTATTTTGTTGGCAGTTTATGGCTATGATGGAGTTAATTCTTGAGGTTAGAGCAGGTTAGAAAAGATAAGACCTATTAAGCATTATAGATTGATTTTAAATGAACACTAAGGTCTTTGCCCTTGCTCGAAAGCCAGTTGTATCCAACTCTAGGGTTCAGTGCTCATCTCTGTTTATAGCCAAAGAGCGCAGACATGTGGTAGGCATGCCTCAGCACCAGAGTGCACAGAATGCTGTATACCTTCCCACCAAAGTGGTATCTACTTGCAATGTCTTGCTTTCAAACTGCTAGGTTGGCAGGAGCTGGGACAGAGACGGAATCTCACTCTGTCATGCAGCCCTCGGGTCTCGAACTGCTGACCTGCCGACCTTCAAGTTGTCAAGTTCAGCATCAACCACTAAGCCACAACAGTCCCTTTAATAAAGATCAGTGCAAATCATGCACGTTAAATGCCGTTTCCCATTTGGAAAGTCATGTGATTCCTTTATATCACGGGTTCCCAGCCTATGGGTGACAACCTCCAAGGGGTTTTCTGGGAGGTTACCATGGTAATGCTACCCTGTGCTGATGAGAGAGTTTTGGGAGGAGGGAGGAAAGGGAGCTTGGAGAGAGATACTACCATTTTGGGAGGCAGGTCTTGTGAAGCAGATGCATGGGAGGGGGGAGATATATTAAGCCGAGATATGCTTCTCCAAACACTGTTATGTGTAGCCTTTACTTGTACATCTTTAAAAAATCAGATGTAATTTTAATAGAAGTTGCAGTTTAAAAAATACCAATGTATATAAATAACTAGATTATTGGTCTTTTTAATCATTTTTTAATTGTTAGGAAATTGGGAAAATGAAAATTGTGCAAAAGGAAACCTATTTAAGCTGGAAAACTAACATCAGGGTTAGGGGCCACCTATTTTGAGTTTCAAATACTGTAAGTCAATTGTTCTGTAATTATTATTCTCCATTGTGTGATACACTTTGCTTCTTATTCTCAATTTGTGTCGCAGTGTTTAAAGATTGGGAGAGAGCTTCGACAGGAGTCCTCTGTATATTTATTCTTTTTCATAATCTTGTTTTCAGTTTATATGTGCAGACTCTCAGAAACAGAACATCCCCTCTATCTGCGGTTGGTGGCTGGCCCAAGAACAGATATGCTTAGTTTTGTTTTGCGTGAGCATGAAACTGGAGAGGTTTTGGTAAGTTACACCTGTTCTTTTGACAAGGTTCTTGTGGATCCTTACATCTAACTTCTAATTTCCAGAATTCTGACTGTATCCTTTAGATCAGGGGTTCCCAACCTTTTCAAGCCGGGGGCCTGGTAACACTCTCTCAGTCAGCTTTGAGGGCCAGATGACCATTTTGCCCTGCCTGCACACTGTGTGTGTGTGTGTGTGTGTGAGAGAGAGAGAGAGGGTGGGGGGGGGGGAGAGAGAGAGAGAGAGAGAGACCATTTTGTCCCAACAGCTTCAAAGGGGGTGGCCATTTTGTTTCTCGAATGCCCCTGGAGGGGTAGGGGGCCACATGAAATGGCACCGTGGTGTGCATCCGGCCTACGGGGTTTAGGTTGGGAATCCCTGCTTTAAATGTCCATCAAGTTTACTTTCAGGCTCAGTATGTTTACAGAAACAAGAATTGCATGGGGGAAAAGAATTACAACTCAATCTATATATTAATTTTTATAATATTCTTCTGCCGTATCCGAATATTGGCGATCCTCATAGCGATTAGCCATGAAGACTGTCCTGAGAATATATAATGCAGTGCCCTTTCATCTGCCTTCCGCATCGCAGCATGACCCCTGCATCATTTCTGTGAGTCACTTTCTGGTCCTGAGTCCTTTTTATTTGCTGCCCTCCATCAAGATAGATTGAAGTGGGATTTAATCCACTTGGGGACCATCACCCTTCCCTGTGGACTTCGGCACCCAAGGCCATTAGTTCTCAGGGTCGTCAGGTTAGTTAACTGCCGCCTGACACTCAGCATTGAGTTGCTGGCAGTATGGTCTACTCCAGGAGTTCTCAACCTTTTAAAGGCGGGGGCTGGGTCATGCTCCCTCAGACAGCTTCAGGGACTGGATAGCCATTTTGCCCTTCCTCCACCACATGGTACTTCCTGGTGTGGTGGAGGCGGTGGGGGGCCACATTCAATGGTGCCGCGGGCCACAGGTTGAGAATCCCTGGATAACCTGGCCAGACTGTATAAATTATAGCAGTTAGATGGAGTAGTTGAATTTGCAGTTCTGTGAAGACGCCTCTTGTGCACTTTGGTTCTGTCTTTCCCTGTATGAAAAGCATACCTGTCAACCCGCGGCTACGGAAAAACGGGACCTGCGCACATCACTTGTGCACAGGTCGCGTTCCACGCATGCGTGGAAAGGTTTTACCCCTTCCATGCATGCGCGGAAGCGCTATGCTGCTTGCGCAGCCCTTATGCAAGCGACGTAGCGCTTCCGCGCATGCATGGAAGGGGTAACACCCTCCCACCCATGCGCGGAAAGCGTTTCCCCTGCTGCCAGATTACGGGCTTTTGGCAGCAGGGACTGGGTTATGACGTCAATTTACGGGGTCATCCCGGCCAAATCGGGAAGGTTGACCGGTATGATGAAAAGGCTTGGTTTGAAGCTGGTTTGTTTTAAACACAGTTCTTCAAGTTTGAAAATAGAAGAGATTCAAAAATGAAGAAGCAGCAGCATTTAATTAATTGGCAGGGAATTCCATAACAAGATGTCATTGTGAAATGTCACTGAGAATGTACAGCTCCTCCTGTGGCTTAGCAGTTAAGACTCTGAGCTGGAGGCTGGAGGATTGGATTTCGCTACCCGAGAGCTGCATTTGGGGACGTGAAAGGAGCCTCATTCGGGTGTCCCCTAAAAATCCTTTCAATCCAGAGTAATCTCTGACACAAAATTATTATTACTGAGAAGGTGTTTTCTTTTTGCCTTTAACAGCATCTTAAATTCTGGATAGGGTACTCTTCTCTGGGAGAACACTGTCTTCACACAGCATGTTCCAACTCATGTTTTACTGGAACTGTTTTTGTTTGTTTCTTTACTATTTAAAAAAAAATCAAGAGATTCTTTTGCTCCATTTATGTTACAATGTTTATGAAAAAGAGACATGAACTTTCTGCTAAAGCTCTTTTGGGACAACAGAGAAGCCCGTAGGAAACTGGATATACAGTAAAACCCCGACTTACGAACTTCCCAAGATACGAAATTTTCGAGTTACGAAATGTTGTCCCCTATAAACCGGGGTTCTGACTTACGGATAAACCCCAATTTACAAAATACACCGGGATACGGAAAAAAATCGTAACTTGAAAATCAAGTTTTTTAGCGCCCAAAATGGCGCTGCCGCCATTTTGTGCACTAAAAATCACTCTCAGCCACTCACCCACACCACCAGAAGCGTAAGAAAGGTAGGAAATCTCTCCATTTTTAAAGTTTTTTTAAAAAATGCATGCCTCGAGTTATGAAAAAATGCGAGTTATGAAATGGGCCAGGGAACTGAGTTTTTCGTAACTCGGGGTTTTACTGTATAGATTTATCTGCATGAATATAAAGCAAGCTAAAGTGAACTTCAGTTTTACCCTTGCTAGTTGCTACTGCATATTTCTGTTACAACATTTTTTAAAAATCCTTTTTTCTCCCAGTGGGAAGCCTTCAGCCTTCCTGAATTACAGAATTTCTTACGTATACTGGACAAGGAAGAAGATGAGCAGTTACAGATATTAAAAAGACGCTATGCGGCATACAGACACAAACTTGAAGAAACTCTTGGTGAAGTTTGGAAACCAGGTTAAAATGGAGCCAAAGAACACTCAGGGGGAAAAAACGTGCATTATCAACTATTAAGTAGCATGCCAAATCCAGTATCCAAAGCAAGAGTAGATGACAAATTCATTGAGTGTATTACATCTTACACGTAGAAGCAAAGAAGAACTGCAGTATTTGCAGTCCTCTAAGAGTTCTTGAGTCTTTTCTGATTGTTCATTCATGGTAACTGTGACTATATAATTAATCTACTCAAAGACATTAAATAGAGAATTCTTTGCTTTAATGTTGTTTCAAAGAGTGCAAATTGTAATTTTAATTCGCAGCTGGAATTTAGTTTTGAAGAGTGCAAATTGCAATTTTAATTCACAGCTGAAATTTAGTTTTAATAAGACACTACATGATATCAAAATGGGTTTGATTTACCTTTCCTCATAAGTCCCTGAATTTTTGCAAACCAACTTATTTTTATATTAAAACTATGTTCTAAATGCTGTATAGAACATGTGTTCAGGCAGTCTGAAATGTAGAAGGGAGAGAGGACGTTGGAAGAAATGTTAGAGATGAAGAAAAAGACGTTGAAATTGAAAGAAGAGTTATTATGCAAGTCATAGTGCACAGTGAAAAGATGGTTTAATGTTTATGATTAGTATTATTGAAATTAATATATTTACTGTTATTCTGATAGAATTTAATAAATGTAACAAAAATCAACCTGCATAAAAGCTGCAGTGCACATTAAGGATTCTTATATGTGCTTTATAATGTGTTCAAATACCTAATTGATTTGTGTGACCTACCGTAAATTCAGTATGAAAGAAGTGTTATAATTCATGGAATATGTGAAGTTGCAATCAGACAGATCTTTACACAAACATTTATTACTTAAATAGGTAAGACAGTGACATCCTGTTATCTTATTTTAAAGATAATGAAATTCTTATGAAACAAGATAGGAGATACAGCAGTTGTTATAAGCATTACATTGTGCTGCATACAAACAACTTGAGTTAGGTGCATTCTCAGGTTCTATCTTAGATGTTTGAAGTTTCAAAAGGTGCCTTGGATTCTATATGCTGCTTAACTACATGCAAGGTAAATTAGCACAGGAAATGAACTGCATTTTACTGACTGTATTTTCCAGAAATATTTTCTTTAAAATGTGTATGGTAAATAAAACCAAAGAGGTGGTGTGCAATATAAAAGTTTATATTAATGTATAACAAGAATTGTTTTAAATTTTATATTTGCTGCCACCCAGAGGAAAATTGTTGACTTGGGGTAATATTTAATTAATATAAAGAAGCATGGCCAGCAATAATTCCCGCCCCTCTATTATTTGGGCATTACTTTTGAAGTTTCTGTGAAATATCTACCAGTATGGAGACATCGTGTGGTTATTATATACAGTACCAGTATGTGTGTTTTCTTGAAGACTGCCTTCTTTGTAAACTTCAGCTGCTTTCTGTCCTTCAAAAATATTAAGGTCTGAGTGTTTTTTTAGATTTGCCAAGACAATCTTGATATATTTAAAGTGTTGAGAGTAAATTAGAATTAGTTAACAAATAATCAGTGGCACATCTTGTTTGGATTTTTATTTCACCTGTAATATTATAGTATTTTTGTGTGCATCTTTATTCTATTGGGAGACAAAATCAAGTCATGCAAGTTAGTAGTGGCATGTAGGATAGGTTTGACATTGGTTAGATCAGGGGTGGCCAACATTTTCATGCCGTCGGCTGGACCACATCCCCTCAGACAGCTCTGAGCCAGAGGCATGGTTCATCCTGCTACTTCTTACGGTGGCAGCGGGTGCAGTCTTGGTGCGTTTTTGCTGCTTGCACCGCTTCCTGTGGTAGCGGGAGCAAGGGCGACATGTTTTTGTCCATTTTTGGCTTCCTGCGCTTCTTAGTTTTCGGCGGCAGCGCTGGGATCTTCACTGGGGGCTGTATTCGTCCTACGGGCCATAGGTTGGCTACCCTTGGGTTAGATTGTTCTACAAAAATGTCACATCAGTCCAGCAGCGTAGATGTTCCTGCCCTTCTTTGATAGCTGTTTAAAAACCGTTTTCCTTGTGTTGAAGACATAGTAACACAGAAATCCTTTTATGCCTCAGTTATGCCTTGTGTTATGCAAACAATACTGTCTTTTGTCTAGAAATCTATTGACCAAAATCATTAGGATAGTAAATTACAGTAAAAGGAGGCCTGTTTGAATCAGTGGAACTTACAGTGGCACTGTGGCAGTGAACATACAGCATGCATGCCAGAGGGGGCACACACAACCCTCTCTGGGCATTTATGCCATCACCCCAGCAAAGAGTTTGCCCAGCCTCTCTTCCCAGCTGCCCAATGGGAACACTTTCTCCCTCCCCCAGCACACAGTTTGCCCAGCCTTTCTTCCCAGCAGACCAATGGGAACACTTCCTCCCCTACCCCCCAGCACAGAGTTTGCCCTGCCACTCTGTTTGGGCACTTGGTCACTAAAAGTGGGCCTGCATTTTAGTACATAAGCAAAAGATTTTTGTCCATTGTTACTGGCGGAGAAAGCATGTTTTGCATGCGCTGAGTGGCATCTGAGTTTACTTTTGCAAAAAGTGTCATCAAGAAGAAGGGACTCTTCTACTACAGCCAAGCTGAATATCCTTAGCTGAGCTCTTCCACTTAAAAGATGTAGGCTCTCATTCCCCATACCTCTTGTTTGTCTCTGCCACTATGTATTCATCCTCTCTTACTTTCTTCCCGCTGCTGGGTTCTGTTTCATTGTTAAAGTGCCATCTTTCAGACAGGAAGTATTGCTTTCCTGTGTTCTCACTCTTTAATGGCATATATCCTGAAGTCACATCAGAATGAGAGCAAAAACAAAAAGAACGTCTGGTACTCATATGTACCCTTTCTCAAAATAATCACACACATTAATTGGATACACATGGCAGCAGCTAATTTTGAATTTTAAATTAAGCCTAAGAGTCATTTAACTGTATTAAGGTCAGAAGTTTGTGGTCATATTAAATACTGTTTGTACAATTTACAAATATGTGAATTTTTTTTTCTATTTTACTTGAACTTTTGTGTTTGTGTCCCAAACCTTTTTTAATTTCTGCACTAGTTTAATGTAACTAAAAAGTTGGTTTAAACGTTTGTAACACACTGATTACTGCAGCTATTTTAAATATATAATTTAAAATAACAGGTCATTGGTGACCCAGATGTTTGCTTATTTTTATGATGTAATATTTTAGCGTCAGATTCTTAATCTGTCAAAGATGTTGCAAAAATTAATCTTTTGACTACAAGTTAATACCCAAATGAAGAAAAAGTGAGAAGGGGGCAATGTGGGAAACACTGAATTTATAGTGTTATTTTAAAGAAACTGTACTATTTATTATTTTGAAAATCTTTTTTATGGGAAAACTTTGGTTCTTTTTAAAATTGTTAATTAGCAACTCTTGTTCAAGCATTAAAACCGAAGTTGATACTGGCATTGCTGTTTCTGTTACTAAATTAATGGTTAAAATTACAGTATTGAGCTTCTCAGTAATTCTCACTAATCCAGAAATCTACCTGCCAGCCTCAAGCATGCACTCAACGGTGCCCAAATTCACCTCCTTATCCCTCCAAATGGGTCACATATGCCAACATTGGTTATGTGTTAGTGTAAACATCGTGCTTGGAAATAGTTAATATTTAGTAAAGGTTTTCCTCTTGTGAATAAGCACAGACCTGATGCTTGGAGGTTTTTGTTTTGCTACGTATGAAAGAAAGATGCAGAGAATTGCCTGAACACATGATACAGCTTTTTGAAGCTTAAAACTCATACCCAAAGTCATAAAAGGAAATTTATATTCCCCTTGAGCTGCTAAAAGGAAAACATAAAAGAATATTTTACGTCAAATCTGGGATGTCACTGTAAGTTCCATATTGTGTTAATTATTTTGGTCAATAGCTAGAATTGGAGTCAAGCAGTGACGTTTTAGTGGGTATAAGTTGGGTGAAAAAGGAGTACAGATGATGGACATTTGTAAGGTCACCACGTTTTCAGCCCATGATGTTCATCAAACATTATAAACTGGATATCAGAGCAAAACTTAATGCATCTTTCAGTTGAGCAATAATTTCATCAGAGTTGGAGTTACATCCTACTGGTTGGTAAGTGCATGTGGTAGTTAGCCATTAGTGTGAGTTGCAAAGACTTCAATAGATAGGTTACTCACCTGTAGCCATTAGTGTGAGTCGCAAAGACTACAAAAGATAGGTTACTCACCTGTAACTAATCTTTTGAGTGGCTACTTGTGAATTGACAACCTGCAATCCTCCCTTGTCTGGAGTGCATTACATTTGACTCAGCAGTGAACATGGAACTAGGAGCTAATCTTTGGAAGATGGAACATGTGCTATGTATTAGGATGGGAACTAACAGCTTTTTGGACTGTGGAAGATTCTAAGGATGTCTGCAAAGGTGCTTGTTGTTGTTGTTCAGTCGCACAGTCGATTCCGACCCCATGGACCATTTTCCTCCAGGCACCTCTATCCTCCACCATTCTCCTCAGCCCACCAAGCTCTGTGCCCATTGTGTCCACAATACCATCTATCCATCTCATCTTTGGACGTCCCCTTCTCTTTCCCTCCACCTTTCCCAGCATCAAGGCCTTCTCAAGTGAGTCCTCCCTTCTCATTTGATGTCCAAATTAATAGGAATTCATAGATGAACCCTTGGAAGAATTACAGAAATAGGTAAGTAACTTGTCCATTTTCCTGCTTCCTTTAACCCTACCCCCATGATTTGAACCACTTTTAATGGGGGAAAATCAGCTGCCTGCAAAATTGGCACTTTGGATGAACCTAATTATCATCTACTTGAAAATAGTTGTGGACAAGAGACTCTTGAACATCCATCATTAAAACATTTGGGTGTTGCTGACGAGAAGCTTAAAAAAGATGGTGAAAATAGTTGTGCTCTGTACTTTCAAAAAGGACTGTAGATTTAACAGAAGCACTATCCTATTTTGTCCTTTAACTGAGTAGTGACATTTTTAGGGACTGAGGAAAATGACAAATAATAAAGAGGAAGTTCTCTACATGCCTTCGGTAGAGTGAAGACCCTATAAAGTTGACAAACATTAACTGGTTGTGTATTTAAGCAAAACTTTAAGAGTAAATATTGAGCAGAGTAGTAAGCTAATGGACACAGCTTAAAATTTTCATAATTCTAATGCTGCCCATAAAATAGCATTAATGTGTATAGTAAAACCCCAACTTACAAAAAAGTCTGTTCCATAAGGCTTTGCAGGCGCACCCCCCAAAGAAGACTCAGACACTGGTATATGGATAAAGGCATCGGGCCACTTTTATTGAATAATGCCCTAGTCTGAATTATAACTTCCAATTGGTGTAATCATCCAATTGTAATTCTTTAAGGCAAGCAGGCCGAAGTAACTGGTAAGGTACCTCCCAAAATGCCAATGGCAATTGGCTACATGTAACTATTTGTATCAATTTGTTTGTTGACACAAACAAATTGTTGACCGGAGTCAATAAACTATCTACTGACCCCACCCCATGACGTGTATCCATTAAATATCAAGGTGATGCAGGCTGTTAAGCTCCTGCCATCACCCCTTGCCTGGTTCGCGGCCAAAGCTATTACCCCTGTACCTGTCTAAGTGTTGGCCAGTCAATTGCGAACCTGCCGGATACCTATGGGTCATAAATCTTTACCTTACCAGTGCTACCCGCCACACGGGGAGGCGTCTATGATGGCTCACCGCCCCCGCCCCCCAGGCCGTCAGCTCGGTCACCAGGCCTGCTTGCAAATCTTCCAGAAAGAGGTCCATACCTCTGGCCAACAGGTGGACCCCATCTCCTGCATAGAGATTGTAATCCTGCAAACCTATCCTGGGGTGCCGGATGGGTGTCCCCAAGCCCTTGTCTGCTAGGAACCGGGCAACAGCCCTGTTCACCGAGCGGCAAGCACGGTCAAGGGCACGGAGGTCAATGCCTCCCCTGTAATTATGTCACGGCACCATGTCCGACCATAGCAGCCGCGTATGCGGCCAAACATAATGTAAATAGGCTAGGTCTCTGCAGATCATGAACTTTAAGGAAAGGCCAGTGACCTGGGCAAGGTCATTGCCACCGAGGTGCAGTATAAGGACATCAGGCGGTTCAGCATCCCTGATGGAAAACAGGAATGGCAACAGTTCCCGCCATCTCATTCCGCGCTTACTGTACCATAGCATACGTGCGGTTGCACGTAGCCCGAGATGGGGTCCCCACTCTGTCACCGCAGCATACTGCGCTGCCCAGTGCACGTAACTGTGGCCCACCAGCCATACTGCCACCGGTGTGCGGGGACACACAGGGTCTGTAGAGGAAGAAAAGAGAAAATGACTTAACTGGTACTCATACATACAATGCAAAACGCATGGATCCCCATCTTCCCATCCGGCGTATATCCACCTCAGAGTACCCAAACGCAGCCGCAGTTGACGCAGCGCCTATCCTAAATGAATGGGTGCCGTAACGAGCCCCAGGGAGGCCAACACTGGTTAGTGCCATACCAGTCACCTTCCAAAACTGGAATTTAGTTAGGGGAGACCCATCCTGGTGGCAGAAAAATGGGCCAGGGTGCGTACCACGCACTGCCAAAAACTCATGTAGGGCACCAACCGGACAGATGTCTTCAATGGAACATCGTAGCAGTCTAACTCCACTGCCTACGCCATGTTGATCAACCTTTGAGGATCGTATCCTCAACTGAGCACACTCATTTGTAACATAGACATCATCGAGTTCCAGTGCCCTACGAGTCGCATCCGCCTTAGACAATGGTACCAACTCACTGATGCGGAGCGCTCCAAAGAAGGCCACCGTGGTGGCTGCGTGAAAAAGAGCCACCTCATACCTATCATAACATAAGTTATGCCAGCCTCGTGCAAGGTGGGTCAGAACCTCTGGTGAAATTGGGTGACGAGTGTCCGGGCGGCGGCCACGTTCACATGTCCACCCCTCCAGAACATGACGTATGCGGAAGTTATTCACGCAGTCAGTGAAGCCCCTCACTTTGGCCATAAATGCCAGTGCAGAAAGCCTGGAGGCTATAGTACGGGGTGCCAGACCCTGACTGTGAAGATAGACCATGAATTGTAAAACCTGATCCACTGGTATTGGCCACACTTCAGGCAACCGTAGTTGCCCGCAAAAGGTCCTAAATTGTAAGAAAGCATGTTGATACGCCTTACGCGTGCGAGGTGCCAAAGACATGCCAATCGCCCGGTTCACCTCTCCTCGCCAAACGTCCAAATCTCGGCCGGGAGTGGCGAGGGGAATTCCTCTGCTTCCGGAGCCAAGGCATGGAACCGGGGGATCTGCAGGCGGGATAAAGCATCAGCAATATCATTATTAATGCCTGGTACATGTCTGGCCCTGAACAGCACATTTAGGCGTAGGCTTCTTAAAACGAATTGACGAACCAATGCCATGACCCTGGGAGATTTGGGACGTCTGGGCGTTGACAATGTGCACCACTGCCGCATTGTCACACCAAAAATGGACCACTGAGTTGGCCCACTCGTCGCCCCAGAGCATCAGTGCTCCCAAAATGGGAAGAAACTCAAGGAAGGTAAGATCGCGGAGGCGATCCGTGCCAAGCCATGCGTGAGGCCATCGGCCGTAAGCCCACCTCCCTTCAAAATAAATCCCATAACCCAGGGAGCCGGAAGCATCCGACTGTACTTGAAATCTAGGGCAGACCAAAAGGTCTGATCTCCAGAAGGAGACCCCGTTAAAATCCTGGAGGAATGAGAGCCAAACCGAAAGGTCTGCCCGTATGCCCCTGGTTAGTCGGACCCTGTGGTGGCGTTTTAACAGGCCAGCCGTGGCGTCACACAGGCGCCTGGCAAATGCTCTGCCAGGTGTCACCACCCTGCAGGCAAAGTTAAGCTGGCCATGAAGTACCTGTAGCTTACGAAGAGACACTTTACGCTTGGCAATCAACGCCAAAATGGCCGCAGAGATCCGGGTGACCTTATCTATGGGTAACCTGGATGCCTGTGCGACCGTGTCAATTTCAATACCTAGAAATGTGAGCTGAGTAGCTGGGGCCTCGGTCTTTTCAGGCGCTAAGGGGACACCCAGTTCCTGCATTAGCGTCTGAAATGTAGTGAGGAGACGCGTGCACGTGTCCGAGTCCCGTTCACCCCCGATCAAAAAGTCGTCGAGGTAATGGGCAACAGACCGGGACCCTGACCTGCGAACAAAGGCCCACTGAAGGAAATATTGAATCGTTTGAATGCCGAACATGAAATAGAGCAGTCGAAAGGCATGGCCTTATCCACATAAAACTGCCCTCGGAACCTAAAACCCAATAGCTCAAAATCCCCTGGGTGCACTGGCAGCAATCGGAATGCCGATTTAATATCACACTTTGCCAGGAGGGCACCGGGACCACATGAACGCACCATCCGCAGGGCCTGATCAAACGACGTGTACCTGACTGAACAAAGGTCATCAGGAATTGCATCATTGACCGAAGAACCCGCAGGGTAAGATAGATGGTGGATTAGGCGAAATTCACCTGGGGTCTTTTTCGGTACTAGCCCCAGAGGGGAGACCTTCAAATTAGGGAAAGGTGGTTCCAAGAAGGGGCCCGCCACCCTCATAGCGTCAACCTCTTTAGCTATGCTCAGTGCAGCAACCCCCTCATTACTTTTCAAGGAAATTAAATTTGGAGCATCTTGGGGTCCCCTAACCCTCTTGAATGGAATACGAAAGCCCGACTGGAAACCCTCCAGCAGGTACCTCGCATCATCCCTTCTTGGATAAGTTGAGAGCCATCACTCAAGCATGTGGACGTTAATTGGGGAGGGGGCCTTTCACCTGGCTAGCTCCTTCAACGTGAGCTCTGACTGCCCCCTGACCACCTCTACCTCTGCCCCGTGACCCACCAGCCCGCGGGCATGCGGAGGCGGCATGGGGGCCAGCACAAGAGGGGCACTCATGTCGGAAACGGCACTGGCGCTTATTACACACGCCGTTAGCTTAGAAGCTCCAACACAGCAGGCGGGCTGGAACCCCCTGCCCCGCCGGTTGGCGGGGAGCCTGTGTTGCAGCAGCCCGCTGCACGGCATGGCCACAATGGTACCTGTCACCAGGCGCCGGATGCGTGGGAGTCATATACAAGAGCCACAATTGCTGACAGGGCTCATCCCACCTCATTTCAGGATGTAGGGCCACCCTCATTCTAAATTCCTCATCGTAAGCCAACCACGATGGGCCAGGGAAATCAACCATCGCCCTGTAAATATTGTCAAGGTATTGGACCATCGGAATGGCCAGATCAGGCCGTGCCCTGAGGTATACCACCATATATATGAGGTATGCCGGCAGCCAGTTGGCCCATGTGCGTGGTGGCTTACGACGCCGAGACAGCTCCTTATCTCTGTCGTCCTGACCCTCTCTCTCCTCCTTAGTGAGCTCACGATTCAAGAGGGAGAAAATATTAACGTACTCCCCTCGCCAAATCTTATCCCTCGTGGCCTGTGACAAATGATCACCCAGGGGCAAGGAATAGCCAGCCTTCGGCAAAGCCATGGACGGCACATTTTGGATGGGAGGTATGCGCAGCAGGCCCTGAACAGCCCCTGCCATGTTCGGCATAGCCCGAGGGGCGGACACCCCTGCCCTGAACGAGGGACCATTCGGTAACCAGGGGTTAATGGGGCAGTGTGGAAGCAGCTACCCTCCCGCATTAACCTGACGTGGCCAGGGCCACTGAACCCCCCCGGTGTAAGTGGACAGTGTTGGTGGTGCATTAAATTGAACCTGATACTCACTAGTCGCACCCCCGTGAGCCGCCACCCACGGTGGGCGTTGGAGCTCGCGACTGGCATCAAGCTCTGGGGCCACACCTGACTGCTCCCGGCGTGTCCATCCGGTCGTATGGGGAGCTGCGAGGCACCAGCCTGGGCAGGCTGAACCGCCTCCAGCAGCTCAACCCTGTTGGCCGCCCGCTGGAGAGTCACAGCCGATGAGTTGGCCGGGATCGACACAGGGGCCTCATTTGAGGTAGCGGTCGCGCCCCCGTCAGAAGGTGGCTGGGCAATGCCCAATGATGCTTCCAGCGCAGCTATTCGTACTAGTAGTGCATCCACTGCCCCCGAGCCCCCAGGGTAGAGCGGGCTGGATGGGCCGGACGGCCCACTAGGCAGTTGGTGCAACGGAAACCCAAAAGGGGATCCGGGACCAGAATAGGGCCATGCCCAGAACTCTGGCCCATGGGGGGGGGGCGGTGGGGCAGGAACCCACACCAGGCCCCCCTGGGCCAGCTTGTCCTGGGCCCTGAAAAGGCCCACCTAGGGCCGAAGTCCCCGAGGGGCCGGCCTGTGCCGGCCCGGCCGGGAAACTGGTGCCCGGCTGCCAGGTGGTAGCCTGATTGGTCCCACCAGTGGGAGTGGGCAAGTTCAGTCTGCTGCCCTGGAGAGGGGGTGCAGCCCTGGTCCTCCGCTTCGCGGGCTGCCCCCCATCTGACGAAGGGCCAGAGAAAGTCCTTCCCCTCGGCCGTGGCTTCGTCGCCGGGGCCCTGCGCTTGGAAGCCATGTCTCCCAAATCAAGAGTATCACCGAAGGATCCCTGGCCAGGGATCAGCAGACAAGCCCGACGTACCGCGGTAGCCAAAAGGGTAAGCACCGGGTACGGAGGGCAAGCTACAGCTGAGGAACCCGACGGAGAAAACTTCTCCTCTCCGTCGCGCAGCTAAAATGGCAGCTCGGCTGCCTCGTGGCCACCCCTTTTATAGAGGGGTGGCCATGCCCCCTAACTCACCCGGATGTTCTGAGTCTGGGTGGGTGGGGCCCCGCAAAGAGCGTGGTGGCCATTTTGGCGCCGCGCTTTCATTTGCTTAAATCGATTTTTTGTAACTGGAAACAAACCCATAGGAAAAATGAAATTTTTATGTAAATCGAAGCAAACCCACAGTCAATTGTGTAAATCGGGACATGGCTTTAGCATAAAATCATTATGTAAGTTGAATTTTATGTAACTTGAGGCATTTATAAGTCGGGGTGTTATTGTATTTGGGTGTTCTGCCAGGTAGGTGAAGAGTGTATACTTCACAGCAAAATGTGCATGACATGTTTTAACAACCTTTAAACTGTTTTCCTCCTCAGAGTTCTACAATATCACTTTCTGAAGTACCAAATAGATGGCAATGCGCCAAAAGAAATGACCGTTCAAATATTCTGATGCATATGTTTTTCAACCTAATGTATTTCTTTTATTTTCAAACAAACAATACTTGTAGACAGATATTTAATTACTGAAAAGTGCAGCAATATACAGGGTTCTTCAAAGGGCACTTTCTAAACAAAACACTGATTCATGACTAAGAAAAAGACTTGCACAGTTTGTCATTCTGCGTTGAGGGAACACGTTTAGGAAAAGAAAAACAGTTACCCCTTACAGAAAACCGAGCACCAGCATTGTGGCTTCAAGCAAGCATTCCTGACAAAATACTTGTTTGTATTTACTGATCAGCAAGGCAGGGAGAATAAAGTCCAAAGGAGGCTGCCAGCTGCAGTGAAACCTTAATTTAAATGTATGTCTGCCTATTCATATAAATCCAACTGATGATTATAATTTGTCTTTCAAAGAACTGGCATTTGGCTCAGCTGAAAATGTTTTTTTTAAAAATAAATAAATCTGACATTAGTATAGTCAGGGAAAATTACTACCTAAAAATCACCTGTTAAAGACATCACTTAAGCTCAATTTAAAAAACCTTACTAGTTACCCAGATGTGTCTAAGCAAAGTGCCTTTCACAAGAGATTAGATGAATGCAATATCTAGTTTGGAACTCAAAATTCAGGGCTACTTAAGATCTGAGAGTGTATACATACTGTGTACAGACAGACATTTTAACCCTCCTACAGTATGATTCGATGCCATGCCACTGCTAAAATTATCTTCATTTTAAATACACAAATTACAAACATTTACGACTAATACTTTATAAGGCTTTTCTTGGTATCCAATAGGTGAACAGCTCCTTTGTGGTAAGTGCAGATGACAGCTGAACCCAAAATCAAATATAACAATTTAATACGCCTGATATCTCATTAATGATCAGCTTCATTTTTGCAAGAAATGGTTATACTTTTTAGGGGTATTCTATATTATATGCTGAGCAGTAATGACAGGAGATTTTCTGTGGTTTTTCGTCCCCGTGTCTAGACCAGCTATCAAATCCAAAACTGTCTCTTAGTTGCTGTTTTTGAGGATGTGAATTAGTTGCCTAAAGTTGAGAAAAGGATTGATATTTATACAGAAATTAACAATTAATTACAGGATTAGTTGAATGCTGACACAATAAGCAGTATCCTAAAATACATGTTATATGATTTTGCAAGGTACTCTTAGAACACGGTGGGCAAAATGTAAAAAAAAATCACAGTCTTCCACAGTACCCTTCAGTTCTGTGTTGTCTTGGATTGTTACTGATTATTACCTGGTTCATAGTAGATTTACTCTACTAGTAGATCTTGGCAGTAGCAACACCTGGGTGGAAATAAATTCAGTATGGAAACAATTAGTCATTCAAAACCCACTAGGTTGTGCAGTGAATCTGTATGCTAAAGCTTCTTCACTCAAAATGCTTAACCTAGAACCCCACCTCGGCTCTAAAATGCAGTATGCCAAGAAGAAAATTATTTTAGCATATATTATGGAAGGTTGTACCAACTGCCTTACTAAAGTATGTGGGAACTCATTTTCAGGTACAGTACTCTGAAAGTATAAAATATTGATGGAGGAAATAATTTTTGTGAGCTAAAAAATAAACCAGCTGTAATGAAAGAAACTGGCAAACAATATTTGTCTAATTCTACAAAACAATAAATGTACCTGAAAAAATGTAAAGTTGATGGAACAAAACAGATGATCATAGTGCAAGAAGTCTTTCTTACAATGAAAAAAAAGAACTTGTTACTAATGGATGATGGGGTGGGGGAGCTGGTAGGCACAAAATCAGAGTTCCTCAAGAATTCAGTTCTCAATACAAATTTCAGATTCACACATTCTTACCTTATTATGGGCAATTTCTCTGATTCCTGTCAAAGGAGGCCTAATTTATTTTGTCATTTCAAGAATAAAGTTCTGGTTCAGAACACTCCAACTTATCATGTAGTTACCAGAGGAATTACTTCATTTTAGAAGGAAGCAAAAAAGGATTTTTAGATTTATAAACAGGATTTTAACATGTATTTTCTGTTTATCCCAATAGTGAAATTTAATCATTTTATCATGAAGAAAAAAAATTAGCACAGGGGTGCCCAAACTACGGCCCGGGGGCCAAAACCAGCTTCTGGCACCAATTCATCCGGCCCATGAAGCCCTCATCGCTCCTGAAAGTGGAAGTAAAACATACCTGTACGGGGCGATGAGGGCTTTGTGGGCCAAATCCAGCCCCTGGGCTATAGGGGCCAGCTCCATGAACCATGTGACTGGCCCACAACCCAAAAGTTTGGGCACACCTGATCTAGCCTCTGGTTTGCCACTTTCCATCTCAACAACCTTTTATGTCATTTGCAGAAAGTCAAATCTAAAACTTGTTCTTTCTCCACAGGAACTTTACATTAAAAAAAGATTTTATACTCTGGTGTATCAAATGTGGAAGATGTGTGTGAAAGACTTCTCATGATAATTTTTTTTGTTTACAAGCAATCTCACTGAAGATTTGCTTCCAAATGTTATGAAAAAGCGGCTTCAGAAAAGCTTGAATCTTTCAAGTCTAATTCATTGATATGTTATTTTTTTATCTTGTTTGCAACTAAACTTGCAAGATCAAATATAATGGTGGCCAACCTTGGCACTCCAGGTGTTCTTGAACTTCAATTCCCAGAAGCCCTGATTAGCTGGTGTGCTGACTTGGGCTTCTGGGATTTGAAGTCCAAGATTACCAGGAGTGCCAAGGTTGGCTACCGCTGGAATATAATGCTCTTTTCTTATAGGACAGCAGCATCTCAAAATCACTTAGCAGAAGGTATCGTCACAGTATAAAACAAAACATAACCTAGATCTTGCTAACTTACACGCAAGAAAGAAGTCTAGCCTACAAAGAAACATTGACAGTTGTCTATTTCCCCCACAAATAGAGATGCCATACGTCACAGTTTTCCGGGATTTTAATGGGTTGGAACTGTCCCACCAGGTTCCATTAAAAACATTGAAAAAATTCACACCTTTTTTTAAGACAAAAAATATCATTTTCCTTGCACTTCTATTGACAAAACCAGCAGGTGGCAGCAGTGAGCAGCACTGGACAAGGAAGAAAGGGGAAAGGCAGGCAGCCAGCGCTGTCTGCTTTTGCAGACGTTTCCACGGTCATGTGGCAGGCATGCCTAGACACCGCAAACTCTAAGATCCTTCCTCTCCCTACCCTACCCTTCACACACACATCTTCAAACCCCACACAAGGATCCCTTAGAAGAAAGCTCTAAAAAGTCTGGAATGGAAAAATATGTAGAAAGTGCTCCTTCAGACTGCAAAGGGTCAAAAGCATAGAGTCAGCATTCCTAGAGAGGAAGGGAAGTTTTTCACTTCCTATCCATTAGTGCTCCTAAATCAGGGTTCGCAATCCCCCCGCCCCCAAGTCACAATTGGTCACTTACAATGGTGTTTCACTTAAAGAGCAAACTTGCTTAAAGAGCCATCCTGTGGAATGCATTATGCTCTTTATGTGAGGTACCACTGTACATCTAAATTGGAATTCAAGCCTAATTCTTATCTGATTTCTTCTGAAACCTGACAAAAATGCCAGGAAAATTATTTGTCTGATATAAATCAACATTTGTGGATATTAAATTGAAAGTTAAGTAGTAAGTGATAACAGAAAGAAAACTTAAACATCAGGTTTGGATACCAAAGAAATGTGATTAACATTTCTTTGGCACATAATATTCTTAATGCAGGTTTATAACAAATTGTTTTTATTCTGGAGCAACTTTCTGAAATGAGGCACTGGTTTCTCCTTTCCTGAAATATATATTGCCATGTTACAATATCAAACAGTACTTCACTTTGGAGAATAAGATTCTCAGTTAAACTATCATTTTAAATTGTTCTTAAACAAGGTAGAAAATATGCTAATGGATGCAAATGTACCATTTATCTTTGGGGAAAGCACTCTGGATTGAAAACTATTGATTACATGTAACAGGCATACGTAACATCTGATAGTAACAGGCACACAAGTTCTTATCAACAGTTTCAGCTGGATCTTGGAAAAATGAGAAAAAATGAATGATAAGGACCCTCTTTAAATTAAATTAACCAAGCAGCACACTCTTTTATCCTCTTAAAAGCTTATTAGGCAGTGGCTGTAATTATGGAGAGGCAGTTTACAGCCTCTGCTTACAACATGCAACTGCCCAATCCTCACACTACCTGTTTCCTATGTAGTAAAGTACTTTTAAAGTAAGTACCTTTCCCCCCATTTACACCATAGAAGGAGATGCATATTTATTTCGAATGTTAATATTGTACTTGTGGATGAAACATTTCTCATACTGGCGTGGCAATGAGATTCGAGCAGACTAGGCTGATTACACCAGGAATACATAGGTATTGCACAAAGGCAACCAGCTGGAGAGGTGATTTCCTTCCAACGCCAGCTGATTAATGTGAAGAGGCAGATCTGCTGCAGACACTTTTGAAGAAATGGACACAGGTTACATTGGCTCCAGTCAGCCAGGAGACACAACTATAATGAGCGTGTAAAAAATCTGCGCGTCTGAATTCCGTGATTATTGAACATCAGGTGTGGGTTAAATTTGTACCTGGAAGAAAGGAAGGGTTGGGGAAAATAAAATAAAATTATCTCAAGTCTGATTAACAGTTTTATGAATTATTAATTACTCTAATTCACATGTGCATGAAAATAATGCAATGCAGAACCTCGTTAGCAGAACTTAGAGCTTACGATACAGGTGAAACTTGGAAAATTAGAATATCGTGCAAATGTTCATTCATTTTACTTAAAAGGTGAAACAAATATATGAGATAGACTCACTACAAGTAAAGCGAGAGATGTCATGCCTTAATTCGTTATAATTGTGATGATTATGGGGTACATGAGATGGGGGGTGGGGTTTTTCATAAGCTGTAAGCCATAAGCATAAATATAACAAAGTAAGGCTTGAACTATCTTGCTTTGCATGTAATGTCTCTCTCATATATTTGTTTCACCTTTTAAGTTGCATTACTGAACTGAATGAACATTTGTACGATATTCTAATTTTCCGAGTTTCACCTGTAGATTACTTATTTCAACTAAACAAAACTTAGCAAAGGTAAAGGTCGCCCTTACTTGAAAGCAAGTTGTATCTGACTCTAGGGTTTAGTGCTCATCTCTGTTTATAACCAAAGAGTCAGGGCTGCCTGCACCTGCAGAAGTTTCCATGGTCATGTGGCGCTAAACACTGGAGAGCACGGAACTGTCTGTGTCTGCAGATGTTTCTGTGGACATGTGGCAGGCATGACTAGACACTGAAGTGCACGGAATGCTGTTTACCTTCCCACCAAAGTGGTCCTTATTTACTTGCAATTTCTTGTTTTCGAACTGCTATGTTGGCACAAGTTGGGACAGAAACGGGAGCTCACTCCAATGTGCACCATTCGGGTCTCGAACTGCTGACCTGGTGACTTTCCAGTTGCAAGTTCAGCGTCTTAACCACTGTAGCAGTACTTAAGTGGTAATTTGTCATTCAGCAACTTCTCTCCAGATTGCTATTCCTCATGCAATCGATCACACACCTCATTTTACAACTGGTGTTTGACGGGTTATGCAATGGAGAGTGCTGGGGGCGGGAGGAGGATGCTTGTGTGACTGTACTTCCTCATTCCAATGAAACTGGACCAGTGGTAGGCTTCAGCAGGTTCACACCAGTTTCCCAGAACCGGTAGCAGAAATTCTGGCTGGCGACGCCTATCCAAGTTTTGAAATAAAGTAATCCTAATTCGAGTGCAATGATGGGTTTTCCCACTGGCCACGCCCACCATACCACGCCCAAAGAGTAGGTAGTGAAAAAAACAATCCCACTGCTGGGCAGGCATGACCAGTACGCCCACCCAGTCACATGGCCACACCCACAGTAGGCCATTCCCACAAAGTAGGCCACACCCACAGTGCGGTAGTAAAAAAAATTGGAGCCCACCACTGAACAGGACCATTAGATTTAATTCAACTAGAAAATAAATAATCGTAATAGTTCAGAAATGCAAGCTTACCCTGGGTCAAAAACTCCTGGTGAGCGACATGTTGCTCCAGTACAGGACTGCAACATCATCAGTCGATAGTTCATCTTTTCTAAGACTTCTTGGTCTATTGTTTTAGCAATATTAGTAATTTGGTGTGGATCTGCAGTCAAGTTGTAAACTTCAACAAACACCTGCACAAAAGTAAAAAGTAGTTCTATGGTTTTTTGAAGAGAAGACTACATAATTTTTATACTGTACTCTGTGAGATGAGCATACGCACAATGAATTCAGACATTTTTCAGATGCAAAAAGGCATTTTGATATTATAATGATAGAGAAGGCGTTATGTATTTAGTATTTCATTGACTAGAGCAGTGATGGTGAACCTTTTAGAGATAAAGTGCCCAAATTCAACAGGCTGCTTGCTGTCTGTGTTGCAGAGGGGCGGGGCACACTCTGTGCTGGGGGGGGGGGGGGAGGAAGGAAGTGCTCTCATTGGGCTACTGGGCAGAAGGGCAGGGTGAACTCTGTGCTGGGGGGATGGTGCAAGTGCCCACAGAGAGGGATCTGAGTGCTCCCTCTGACGTGTGCCATAGGTTCGCCACCACTGGTCTAGAGCAATATACTGTATATTCTTCAGACAATGAAATCGTTTGTGATAGCCTGAATACTGCATATGTAAAACTGATACCAATCTCACCATTCAAACTAATTTGCATTAGTTCATAATAGGCAAATTTCTGTTATGTAACTTGGTGCCCAGTGTAAATCTGGATCAAGTACTGAATTAATTTACACCTATTAAAAATCCTCCTAGTCCATTTTACATTCCAAAAGTCAGAAATCTCTACCAGATTGCTGGTGCTTGTACTGAGCATGGCCTATATGTTGCAGACTGACTAATCAGACTGGGGTCTTTCATATTAGAGTTGGGTTCAGATTTAGGCAAGGGCAACTGGGTTGATGTAAATGGACTCCTCTGTTCTCGCAGTGCCTTCCAGTTCCTAAAAGTGCTACAGAGAGGATCATGAACTAGGCTGTGGTGATGGGAAAAGCTACGCCCTCCCCACAATGAGCTGCATCTTCATTTGCCAAATGGATATGATTAATTTTACAATAATTATGATCACCCTTGCTCTAAAGCCAGTCGTATCCAACTCTATGGTTGGGTGCTCATTTCCATTTATAGCCAAAGAGCCAGTGCTGTCTGCATTTGCAGACATTTCTGTGAACATGCGGCAGGCATAACTAGAGAGAGGATCTCTTGTTTACCTTCCTGCCAAAGTGGTCCCCATTTATCTACTTGCAATTTCTTGCTTTCGAACGGCTAGGTTAGCAGGAGCTGAGACAGAGATGTGAGCTTACTCCGTCGTGCAGCACTCAGGTCTCGAACAGCTGACCTGCCGACCTTCCAGTCATCAAGTTCAGTGTCTTAACCACTAAGCCACTGCAGTCCCTTAACAATAATTAGTTGACAGCAATACATAACAACAGTGCAGCATGGCTTCTCAAAATATATGTAACCGAGAGAGTATGGCTGGTAACATCCCATGAAAAATCAAGCTGAAGTGGCCTTTCACTAGTCTGCATCAAGGAGGCACATGGACAGCGGTACCTTGTAAGCAGAGCTCTTACCAAATATCTTTTTGTCCAAGTTTTGGAAGCCCTTCTCCCCTCTATTATAGCCTGTCCCGATCCTCTGAGCCAAAGGCTGATTTCCAAGTGCTAGAAGATTTGCTGTTATGGAGAAGAGAGTGTAAGGAAGTCCACTTCCCTCAAACCATCAGTACAAACCACTGGAATTCAGGTAATGTGACAGTAGAGAGAATAAGAAATGCATTTTACCTGAAATCAAGTCATACCCGTCAAGCACGGCTCCTGAAAATACGGGAACTGCTCCGCCCCGGGTGCGCATGTGCCGCAACAACTCATCTGCGCATGCGCAGAACCTCTTTGCGCATGCACAGAACCTCTGTGCATGCACATACCATTTGCGATGGGCGCACGTGCGCAGTAACCCCTTTCCCTGTCGTTCAAATATGGGATGGCGGCACGAAAGGGGAAGAACGAGTGGAGAAATACAGGAAATCCCAGCCAGTCCGGGATACCTGACAGGTATGATTCTAGTGGTTGAATCCACATTTAGGTGCATAATGATGGTTTGAGGGAAGTGGACTTCCTTACACACTCTTCTCAATAACATTGCCTTGAAACACCTTGAAGGCAGTGTCACATGTTTACCAGTCAGCAACTTACTAATGAGATTTCAATTTTGCTTCTAAAGAGAGAGACAGGTCAGCAAAATCCTCTTAAAGCCAATTGTCTTAGATGTCTGTCCATGGAAATGAATTCTCTACTATTTCTCTTACTGCACCATGCAAATGTACGAACCCATCAAAACTAAGTTCAGTTTTTAAAAAATCAAATGCTACTGTTTAGCTGGCCGAATGAGGCAAAGACAACCCCTCCATTTTGATTGGGATCTCAGCCTTGTCATTCGCACTTCTGTTGCTGCCTGCAGCGAACAGCATTGATCCCCAGGATTTTGCAACAATGTACTTTAGGAGCACAACCTTGACCTGCCTACTGGGGCTTTCATTGGCCTTTTAACCTTAAAATATATCAGGTCTTTAAAGCCAGAAGAGAGACATCCTCCATCAATGCTAGTAGGACGCATAACTCGCGGACAACCTATTTCTAGTCGTAATCCAATTGCCTGTGCTCTCTGACTGTTCTGCACAAAAATGAAAGTAGACCTAGATGTACTCTCCTCTCCTCCAACATGGACAGGATAAAGAAATGATTTGGATTGGGAAAACAGATTCATTCTAGGAATGTTACAAAGCTGAAGAGACAGCACTGTCTGCTTTTGCAGACATTTCTGTAGTCATGTGGCAGGCATGAATAAACACCGGAGCGCACGGAATGCTGTTACCTTCCCACCAAAGTGGTCCCTATCTATCTACTTGCAATTTCTTGCTTTCGAACTGCTAGGTTGGCAGGAGCTGGGACAAAGACGGGAGCTCATTCCGTCCTGCAGTATTCGGGAATCGAAATGCTGACCTTCCGCCTCCCAGTCAGCGTCTTAGCCACTTGAGCCACTGCAGTTGCTTGCTTTCGAAGTGCTCGGTTGGCAGGAGCTGGGACAGAGACCAAAGCTTACTCCACCATGCAGCCCTTGGGTCTTGAATTGCTGACCTGCTGACCTTCCAGTCGTCAAGTTCAGCGTCTTACCCACTAAGCCACCATGGTCCATTTACTGAACACTAAAGATCAGTGCAAATCATGCATTTCAAATGAAATAGGAAGGTCAAAGAGTAATCAAGAAAAATGGGACTATTTGGATACACAATTATTTTCTGCGACTGGAGAAATTCAATCTATGCTGCATTTATATGCGTGCAGTTTATGTACGTACTGCCACATATGCTTGTTGAATCAACCCTAAAGAACTCTTTTCAAAACATGGCAGCTCAGCTCTCTGGTCTGCTAGTTCACTGCACACCTCCTGTAATAAACAAGAAGAGATTGCACCAGTTTCTGCCTTCTGCTTGGGATGAGAAATACAGTCTGGAATGTGGGCACCTCCAATGCTATGGAGTGAAGAGAACTAAAGTTGCAATAAGTTGAGTTACTTTTAATGTAAATACTCCAAACTCTAATACCAGTATTTGTCAAGTTAGAACAGTAAATAGTCATCATATAACAAAGCAGCCTTAAGAATCTGGCTAACTACATAATATAATGAAAAATTATGTAAAAAGTTAGTGGGACAATGAAATATGAAAATCGGAAATATTTCAGTAATATAGTAAAATATTGTTATGATCAGATGTTAATTTAATCAAGTTGCATTACATTTAACCTGCAAATGTGATCAATTTCTAGCAATATGTGCAAACTCTAGTCTAGAATATATTTCTTACTTTCAGAGAATATATTATCTTTTCATCACATTTGGCAGAATCTTACATCAAGAAAGCCATTTAATGATACTAAAAACATGTACAGAAGAATTACCTCTCGATCATCAAATTCACAATACTGGAGATCCCATGAAGCTGACAGCGTCCTTACACAAGCGTACGTATTATTATATGCATCTTCACAAACACAATCTGGAAAACAGTGCTGGAGAGGAGGGGAAAAAAGTCATGTTACAATGATTTCCATCAAGACTCAATACATAATATAGAAAGGTAATAATAATGAAACATTAATTGTCAACCCATAAGACTATTGTGAGAGACATACGAGACATAAAGATGTAATTTCATATTTCTTAATATAAACTGTCTTTTGCATTAATTTATGTTTCATCAGAGACATACGAGACATAAAGATTTAATTTCATATTTCTTAATATAAACTGTCTTTTGCATTAATTTATGTTTCATCATAACTCTTAATCTGCACATCCCAGTCCTCAGCAGTTCTGCATTTCTCTAAATCTCTAGAATAATGATTTTAAAGTGAACTATTAAAATAATATCAAAATGTACATACAGTGACACCAGGGCCAAGGGCAGGACAGGTAGGATCAGAGCTATTATGTCCTTCTCCTTGGTATTCAACCAAAACATCAGATCTCCAGGTCACATTTGCATCTCCTCTCTAAAAGAAATAAAACATGAAAATGTTTATAGACATTGTGCTTTCTTGTGGGTTAGCAGACTAAGTGGAATATACGCTGCTTAGATAAAAATGCTTCTACCCATTATACTTGGAGAGTTTTAAGTCTCAGCTCATGATAGAGGAACAAGGTAAAGATTGCAACCTTGAATGCTATAAAATTATAGCTAACACCATTTTCATTACCTGCTGTTCTTGCAAACAGAACAGCTGAGAAACATTTTTAATGCATACTGCTTAGTCAGTGTTTCCCAATCTTTGGTTTTTGGACTTCAATTCCCAGAAGCCTAAGTCAATTCCCCAAAGCACTGATCAACCAATATACTGACTTAGGCTTCTGGGAATTGAAGTCCCCCAGTGTTCTGCAGAATACTGACAGTAATTACCATATGAAAATATCAACAAGAGAGGAGAGATTTAGGCACAGATTACAGTAATGGCCAACCTTGGCACTCCAGGTATTTTTAGACTTCCATTTCCAGAAGCCCTGATCAGCAGATGTGCTGATTTGAGCTTCTGGTACGTCCAAGGACACCTGGAGTGCCAAGATTATCTATCACTGGCTTATAACAATCCAGAACAGTATTTTCTCTGAGGAACAATCCTTAGGATGGTCACCTAAACATCTACCGTATTAATAATTTCATCCGTATACATACCAGCAGGGGGAGTAATGACATCCCATCCATCTGTGTTTTATTTAGATCATAGCCTGCAATATCTAAAATGGTAGGACCCAAGTCAATGTTTGCCACAAGCATCTAGAATGCAGGAAAGACAAAAGTATTACGGATTTTCCAATCATGACAAAAAGAAAAGAGAAATGTAAGCATTCTTCAGTACCAAGTGACCTTTGGTCTTTGCTTGCTCCTATAACATATGTACACTTCCGCTGTAATTTGAAGGATTAGGGATACACAGAGCCAAATTTTAAGGGAGCTTTGCCTTTTTATCTTACAGTTAGTTAGAAAAGTTAATTCACGGAACCAACTTTCATTTCAAATTGGAACTAATAGTTTAAGGTTCTTCCTGCCTTCTGGTATGAAATGGCTTGTATTCTTTTAAGGAGTTAAAATAGAACATTCACAGTAAAAGGGATAAAAGAAAATAAATCAATGTGTAAAAGTTTAACTATTACCCTATCTACTCTTCTCCCTTTTTCCTCAAATGTTTGTATCAGGAACTTCATTATTATTTTCAACTGCCTATGAACCATTGTAGAATGAAAGGGAAAGGGCCCAAGAGAGGTAGGATGGGGACAAACAGGGAAGATCAGTTCTATTCAAAGTTGCCAACTTCCCATTATACACATTTCACATTTTTTCTGCAGTATAATCTGTTCCTCTACAGCCGTCTTTTTATTTGTGAATGTGTATTTGGAGTCAGTATATTTTAAAGAGCAAATAGAAGGGACATGTAATGGGTGACTCTCCAGAAATATAATGCGACACTGTGCCTAATAATAGTTCAAATCCTTATTTCAATTTTCAATGAAAATTACATGGAACAAATAGTTATAACATTATATTCAAATCAAGTAAATCTACTTATTTAAGTGCCGTATCCAATTCCAAATATTTGTTATCCTCATGGCGATCAGGCATGAAGATTGTCCTGGGAGCAATATAATGCAGTGACCTTTCATTTATCTTCTGCATTGCAGTGTGACATCCATACCACTGATCCAGTTCTGCAAGTCACTTTCTAGTCCTGAGCCCTTTGGCACACAAAGTCCTCATTGGCCCCAGGCCAGGATTCATTTGGGGACCATCACCCTTCCCTGTGGACTTTGCTACCCAAGGCCACTAGTCCTCAGGTTTGTCAGGTTAGTTAACTGCCACCTGACGATCCGTGTTGAGTTGCTGGCAATATGGTATGCTTATTACCATAGGAAGATAACCTGATCAGACTGAGAATCAAGTAAATAGTCAAGTTTAATTAATGTGGAACACAGAACTAACAAATACAGTACCTCCAATAAATTTGGAAAAAAGTTTTAGAATATTTAAACAGGTAAACAGGTGAAACAGGTACATGGATAAATAGGCCAATCATTTTTGTTTGCAAAGCAGATTCAGAATTACTACCTAATAGCTCTGAGCATAAACTGCTCTTCATTCCATTTTTATATGACCGCAACACTTGGTCTATGTTTTACTTGTAAAAATTTACACTATAGAAATAGTAAAGATATTTAATTGCTACTCCAAACACTTTCAAATCTCAGTATTAATTTTATTCTTTTTACAATGTAGAGTTTCTGGAACCATGTTCCAACATGTGACACAATGCACTCAAGTATCACTTTACCTTGTTTGTCCGGTTGGCTTTCACTCCTGGTCCTCGAACAAGCAATGGAACTTTAATGTCAAACTCATAAAGCTGGCGCTTATCAATAGGCAAAGAAAATTGACCTAAGAAACATACAACAGAAATTCTGACACAGCTTGCAACAACTTCCTGCAAATAACATTATTTGCTACTTGATATTCTTGATGTCTGCTTACATGCTGCTGCATGATTTGTCTGCCTGAATTCTTCTCTGAAACATTCTTGTTTGCACCACCCCCACTACACTTGTGTTCATTTCAGATATTCCTACCTTGTCTAAAAATCGAGGGAGAAATTAGAGGTAAACTCAAGAGCAATCTACTCCCACCACATTTGGATGCTAACGACTTTCAAGGCCACAAAACTACATTATCACTTCCATTTGTTCAGAGTAGTATATCACCACTTTTCTGAAGTTGTTCCAAATGCATGCCCAGAATTCTATGCGAGTTCTAAATTGCATAAATGTACCATACCACTTACCTGTATGAAAGCCATTGTCTGATGTGTAAAAAATGTATGTATTAGCGAGCTCTCCACGAGATTCCAGCCTCTTCACAAGTTTTTCTACAAGGTCATCCACTGAAAGAAGTGTCTGCCATCTATATATGAACAGGATTTTTCAAGTTGGTGCTATAAATTTAACAGCATATGTGTATGCAAATGTGAGGACTACAGTATATGCATTTTATGCCACAATGCACACATTATTTATTAACCTCTAAAGATCAGTTCTTCTGTTCATCTGAGATGTGGTTTTACTATATAAAACTACCTGCCTTACTTAAATTTCTGCTATCCTTCCTATATCCTGCATTTTCTTTTACTGGCACACAACTGCAACACAGCTGAAGAACTTTAAGATGATAATCTTAGGATAAAGACTTAACTGTCTGAAAACTATTTCAAAGTAGAGATTGTGCAGAAACTTGTTTTCCTGCTCACAAAGAAGTTGTACCAATAGGTTGATCCGATTTAATAGCCGTGACATTTGCAGGGAATGTTAAACAGGAATGCTGCTGAATCCTTTCTTGTTGTTCATGAGAAGTGTAATTGGTAATTCTAAGCCTTCGCATCCACAGTGAGTGACTAAAGCAAACTGCAACCAAGTAGAAGCCAATAGTTTAACCTTATATTTTAACTGTGGCTTTGACTGTGTCACCCCCTCCCTTAATAAGCCAGAGTCAGAAGCCAGGCTTTGTCATTTCTAATTCCTGCCATGTTTAGGACTTGACAACCCAGAAGTTCCAGTTCAGAGGTCATACTCCTTTTCTCCTAGTTAAATTTCTTCTTGGGCTGTTTCTGCTGGCAGGGGAGTACAAGCAGAAACATGGGATTCATTCTTCAGTTCCTTTGGTTCGATCAGGTGTAAGAAAGATTAGCCGGCAAGATTGCCTCCCAGGATATGCCCGGTTGTATTCACAATCTTCACGGAGGCTCTTTCTGTGTACCCAGAAACATGGGATAATATACGAATACAATACTCCTGAATAAATTCTAGCTTATTGTTACACATGAATTTACGTTGCTGATATTTCTAACGTAATGAAATTAGAGCATGCTCTGGTATGCAAGATTCAAAGCCTTGAAATACAACTGAGCACCAACAAGACTAATTTGCAGTACTAATCTACAAATCTTTCTAACATATTTTGAAACAAACGTAACTTGTTTTTCTACTCTTAAGAAAAAGAATCACAGCATACATTTTTCTATAGCCTGCATACGTGAGAACAATCTGGCTTGGTTTCTGAGTGTTGCAAAAACTATTTATAGCATTGCATGTTTCCTACCTTTTCCTAAAAGCATCGTCAAGAAACTGTACCGATGAATTAGTCATTGGAGTCTTTGCTTGCCTGATAAGCCAATGCTTGTCCTACAAAACATACATATCATTCATTAGACTGATTTATATTTTCCATTTAGCCAAGCAACAGTTTAAACCACTAAAAAGGAATCAGATTAAGATTTAATTAACAAAACCATGTTAACCTATTTTGTTCACACTGTCTCTGCACAATGTAGATCCGGGATGAGGTTTTAAAATTATAATTTTGAGAAAACCTCTCTTTACTTCCTAAAACTACTGGTATGGGACATGATAATCACAAAATATAAATATCTGTTTCATTTCTGATAGTGTATAGCAGTTCTATTCTATACATGTCTGCTCAGAAGTACCCAGTCCAAGTTGAAGGAAGTTTATTCCCGTGTAAGTGGGCACAGGATTGCAAACAAAGAGTTTAACAATTTTTGTTTAGCTTTGTTGATGCCATAAATTAAGCATCTTAACCACATGTCTTTTTCATACGTAAAAAGATAGCTGCTATATTTCACTTCTTTCATTAGCAATTATCAAAAATACTTAAACCTCTCACCTAAAGACAACTGAACCAAGATAAAACTTGCTCAGTTTCCTACAAAAGATGAGCTTCTGCCCAGAAGAGGAAAGAAAAACATGTACTGTATACATAGCAAGAGAGGGAAAGTGGCATAAGCAAGGTTAAAGACAATACAGCAGATATAATTAAACTCCGGGGGGGGGGGGGGATCATCTGTTGCACATCTGCATCTTCCCACCAACATGATAGATCTCCATAGCTATTAGCTTTTTAAAAGTTGGAATTGAGACTATAAATATTATTTAGGAATCATTAGTCAATATATTTGTAACAGATCAAGAATCCATACCTTCCCATGGATATTGAAATTACTGTTTCTTGGAGCACTGATATTTGTAAAGCTTTTCGTATACTGAGGAGCTGCCACCCAAGGTGAATGTGGTGCTGGAGTTGCTATCATCATAAAAAATGGCTCAAAGTTGGATTTATAGTCAAGAAAATCAAGTGAGACATTGGCCTGCAAGTAGAAATGTATTAAAGTGTCAAATAACAAATCATTTGTATCATTAAACAGCTGCTTACATTTCTAGATTTCTCTGGAAAAACCTTTTTCTTTCCTTCAAATAACTTACGTGTGGAGAATTAAAAGTATTGCTTAATTTAAAGTTTTTGTTTTGTCTTTTCCTTTTTTTGGTATAAATGAGTACCCTGTGGTGTTACAAAATATTCGTTTCATGCTCATATTATGATTTAGAGCTTTTAGAGATGACATGTCATAGTGGCATCCAGCAAAAGAAGATAAGGATTCACTGCTATTTCAAACATTTTTATTTATCGTATTCCATTCTAATCAGTCACTCATCTCTAAAATTGCATTGCCTTATTTTATATGAAAAAAACAGAACACAGGACGCCAAAGCCTTTAGATTGTACTCAATAACGTCATTCCAAAAGTGAAACACACACCACTAGACTTGTAGTGCCCCAGAATGTGCTGGAAGTTTAGGGTCCCCTCTGAAACATATTCAAAATGGTGTAGGCAGGAGGCAATAGCACTACGAGAAAGGGAAAATGCCACTGAAGAAGTCTGCTTCAATAATCCCTTTAATTTACCCTCCACCCCGCCACAATTTTGTTTCTCTCTCTCTTATCTGACCTATTTCTAATAACAATAATGACCTTTTAAACACAGGTTCTCAATCATCTTTAACAGGACAGTATCTTATTACTTTCTTTATTCATACAGTATTACATTACGTTATGTGCTGTTAAGGAACATCCAATTTACAGTAACTCTAATAGGATTTTCAAGGGATGTGAGATAGATAAGAAGCGGTTTTACAAGTGGCAACCCCTCCTCCCTGTGAATCTCCATTGCCAAATGAGCATCTGAGTCCAGAAATTCTAAGTCACATTCTGTCACTCTCCACTAAACTGGCTCTCACACTACCTATACCACCCCTGATTTCCAATTTTCCATGCTATTGAAATTGGTACATTGGCAACATTACTATTGTCAGATTTATTGTATAGATTATGATGTATAGTTATGTATTTATTTATCTGGTAACCACTGTATTGTTATTGCTGCTGTTGTTTGCTTAGATCTTGTTTTCTGTTTCATATCTTGTTTCATGCTGTGAACCGCCTTGAGTTGTCCACTGGGTAAGAAAGGCGGTATAGAAATAAACTTAATAATAATAATAATAATAATAATAATAATAATAATAATAATAATAATAATAATAATAATAATAATAATAACAACAACAACAACAACAACAACAACAACAACAACAACAACAACAACAACAACAACAACAACAACAACAACAACAACAACAACATTAACAAATTAGCTATTGGATCCTGCCAAGTCCAAAATAGCGGAATGTTTTGTAACTGATAATCTTTTTAAAGCATGATCTGCAGATGAAGAAAGTGCTACAGTACTGAAGCAATTAAAATAAAATCAGTGTACCATGGCTTCGACTAAAAGTATTTAGAATCAAGTTGAACTTTATAGCATTGTTTTAACCAATAAAAATAGTTGTTATATACAGTATAGTTATGTGAAATTCTTTCTCTTATGAATGCAGAATGTTACATAAATGTTAAGACCCGAGAAATTATCATACTTCCTTCCAATCGTGTTATAACCCCTGGCACTGAAAAAGAACATTAAAAGCAGTGAATTGTTACTTATCTGAACAATTCTTTCCCAAGAAATTATTCACTTTCTATTTACTATAGTGAAGAGTTTAATATACACATTGAATTAAATTCAGCTGCAGGAGAAGGTGATGTCTTTTTCTTGGGACCTAAAATCAACACAAGCTTTCATACGCAAAACCCCACCACTTCTGACTTATACTCCAATATTTTATTGAGAATATAGACAAATTGTACATAAGAATCCAAAAAATGAATGGCAGATGGCTATGCCACTTGAATTTTTAGCATGAACTGAACTGTAGGCTGTACTGGATATCATGTGGAAACATGGACTGCGCACAATATTATTTGGGATTCCTTACATATGGAGAAATGGCTTAGAGCTGATGATCTCCTTCCATTTTCCATTATCTCTTTCAATTTTCTATCATCTCATAGTTACAGCTGCTACTGAGTTTTTAGTGTATGTTAACTCCCCAAGACTAGATATCAGAAGTTATATGCTGTACTCAAAATTAGCAGCAGCAGTTGTAACTATTTGTCACCCTTTCAGATATTATGTCAAATCACTATTCCAATTCCTTCACTGTGGTATGGTATAACACCAGATGTGAACCACAGCACATAAAACTAGGAATTAGAGGGAAGCCAATGTGGATTTACTAGACAAGTAAAATGACAAAGAAGAGCACAGCATTTTATAGCTAGAATTCATAATACTTGTATCTCACTGGTTATGGTATTAGTTTCAAGACTGTGCAGTTTCTGAAAAGGTAGCCATGGTACTTTACTAGCAGAAAAACAAACACGTAAAGATTTGATACACCTTAAACATTAGACAAAAATGTTGTTATGGCATCACCTTCTGTGAACTACAATCTAGTCTATTGACTATAGCCTGCCATAATAAGATTGCTAATTTAGCCCTGGAACTAAACAAAAATGGATCTAGCTCTAAAAAAAAACTATTGAAAAAGAAAAATCTTACCAGTACATCTGTGAGGTAATCAACACTGTAGTTTTCACCATGCCTTCGTGCTTTACCATTTTCTGAAAGTGTGTAATTGTAATATTTAGAATTTTTCTCCTGTGGAAAAATAAAATCAAAGCCATCTTTTAAGCGCAGAAAACAGTCGCTAGGGCTATTCTCAGCAGGAACAGCTTCTCTGTTAAAACGAAACAAATTTACAGAGATAGAGCTTGCAATTGATTCATTTTTAAAAATAAATCCTTTTATAATTAAAAAATAGCATGGAATTTTATAATGCAGAGCTTTAAGTGCTTCACATATCACTTCAGGAAATGTTCACTATACTGTACTGTTATCTCAGGAGGCTATAACTATTTCCCCTAGGCTACAAATTAGGAGCTGAAACTTGAGTTTTTTGACTGGAGACCATGGACAGAAAATGTTTTATTAGAATGAAGAGATATTATAAATGGGCACTTGGCATTTACACATGTGTTATTTCTCTTTCAGGGGCCCACAACTAACAAGAACTTACTTTTCAACTCTCTTTCTTCTTTTATAACCATTCAAGTACTAGCTAATGCCTCCCTAGCATTCAAAACTCACTTTTATAACTACTGTGACCAGTACAATAAAATGATACATGGATGTCAACAAATGCAACCGTAAAATAGACAGGAGGGAGAAGACAGAAGGCAGCAGAAATTAGTGGGGAATGCCCAGCAAGCAAGTTAGAGAGAAGTACGGTAGTATGAGGGGGAATAGAGATGTCAAATTTCCAAAAATTTTGAAGCTCGCAAAAAACAAAAAAAGGGGGGAAAGCGGGGAAAAACTGAATTTTTTGGAAAATTGAAAAAAAAAGATTTATAAAATATTCTAACCCCTTAACTTAAAATATTTTATTCATCATGTTAAAATAAAACATTCCATATTTTTTTTTCAATTGTTTCAATTGTTCAGGGAAAAAACAAAAAAGGCTTCAGAAAAAAAGGGAAAAACCCATCCCCCCCCCCCCCCCCCCCCCATTTTTCCAGTTTTTCCCTGGGCCTTCACATCTCTAGGTGGGAAACAAGTGAGATTTCATTTGTAAGAAATAAAAATTCTCTGAGAACAAAACTTCTGTTTTAGCTTTGAGCCTAACAACAAAATAAGGTTCATCTTGCAATGGTTCTCTTTACAATGTTCAGGAAACCAATTAGGTTGTGCATGTGGAAATCTGCTGTACATATAACACTCTCAAACCATAACAGTCAGATTCTTTGACATTCTTTTTTCTGAACTCTTGTCTATCCATTGTCACATTGGGTCCCACACCAAACTTTCAGTGACTGGTCATTTCTAGTGCAGAACTGCCAGGAGCAGGTTGATCTTTTGTGTAAAATAATGTAATTAAAAAGACACTTACCAATGCATACCAAAAACTCCATCCAGGAGGTACATGGCCAATTCCCCCTGCATCCTCTGCTCCATACTGAAATTCAACAAATTCAAAATCAACTGAACCTCTGATACTATGATTTTTCTAGCAAGAAAAGCTTAATCTGGCACATGAATGGCTGCAGCCCAGGAGTCAAATAGGGATTAAAGCTATTTTAGGCTAGGAATCATATCTTATGATCTAATCAAAGGATTTGCATTTGGTTTCACCCACATAAACGATATTCTTTTCCTGCAGGAAACGATAGTCCATAATTGATTAGAACATGTTTTTAGGATTTTGAATAAAACAATTCCACTATTCCTCCAATACACAAGTTCCTCAATTGTGAAATTATTTCAGCATAAATTTTATCAGAGAGCTTGACTATGAACAATGGTTCCCATTTACTTGGAAAACCCTGAATGCAGTACCCATCTTCCACTCTTTGAATGACACAGTGGGATGCTCAGAATACAGGGTTAGCCATTTTTCATGACATAGGATGTGTTCACCTTGAGGTCAAGACAGCATATTTCTGCACATATTCTTCTCTTTGTGCAGAACGATACACAAACACCATGCAATCTGACTTCAAAACAGCACAACAGCTAAACAAAACCTCAACATCCCTATTCTATTAGTAAGAATAATTTAATTAATTAATTAATTGTCTGTTGCTCCATGTACATAAGACTGAAGGTGTTGTCATCAACCAAGGTCTTTTCTCTCTAATCAAAAGTTTCTGACTGTTCCCTAGCTTCTGAGGCTTTTGAAGAATCCCTTTCTTCCTTTGGTGACCTTTGGGGTCACCAGGATGGGGGAAGGGAATTTTTAATGTCTAAAATTTGCCACTGCAGAGACTGGATATTTCTTATTTTCTTTCCCCCCACTTTAATAATTAAGAGGACGAGGAAGAAACAAAACTGTATAGCTTATAAGTTATAGATCTGATTTGCTATATTAGTTTGCTACAACTACTTTTTAGAATTTAGTTTTGGTAGTGATCTTAAACTGTTGTTACAATGTTTGGTGTATGTTATCATTTCTCTATACAGTATATACCTTACTATTCAATTATGTATGTCAGTCCAAATCAATACATTAGTTATTGACTTTTATAGTTTTAAATAATTTTTAACCTGTTTTTATCTGGGATTGTCAACCACCCTGAGTCGGCCTCGGCCGAGTGGGTGGTATATACATTTAAGAATAAAAATAATAATAATAATTTTTAAAAATACAAATTACAAATGAAAATGTATATTAAATGAAACAAATCAATGCTATGAATAGGGACTGTGGTGGCTCAGTTCGCCTTGTTACCTAGGGTCGGCAAGTTCGTAGTTCAAGGCCCGAGTACTGCATGACGGATTGAGTGCCCGTCTATGTCACAGCTCCTACCAACCCAGCAGTTCAAAAGCAAAAAATTGCAAGTAGATAAATAGGGACCACCTCAGTAGGAAAAGATCTTAGGGATATGAAAAAAGCCTCATTCAGTCATCCCCTGAGCAGAGTTTCTCCAGAAAAAATCCTTTCAACCAAGAAAGCACCTTTGTGTGCTTCTGACACTATTTTAAACAATGCTACGAGTATTACACAGTACTGTAACAGCCTTGTTAAAAAATAAATGAATTTAATTAAACATAAAAATAAAATAAAATGTTGTGTCTTAATTTTCCTAGGTTGACAGACTACTCTTAGAAGTGAATCCTATGAAATCTAACTATGCTCTATTTCATAATATCTAAAATCCTATTGGAATTTTGCTCGAGGGTAAGCTAACCTGTGTAACTTGGTTGTACAGTAGAACCCCGTTGTTGTGTCTGAAATAGTATACCTTTAAGTAATGTAACACTCGAATGAGTGGATATAATAACCACCAGCTGTAACACTGTAACCTTCTGTATCAGGACGCGAGCTAGTGACCTCTAGGGGGGCAATAGCGAGTGCCCAGCTCACATGGTTCCAATTCCCCAAACAACTACAGCGCGGGAAGATTCCCGCCACCACCTCACCTGGACAAGAAGGGCGTGACGGGGAATGACGTCACGCAGACAGTAGCCAATGGGCTATCGAGGAGCCACTTTCAAATGTATAGTCACAGTATATATTGAGCTGTTCATCCACCATTACCACATGTTCCCCCGGACCATCATGCAATAAAGATATGTTAAGCCAACCCTTCGGCTGTTTCTATTGTCTTGGTTCTCATACACTAAACCCGTATAACGAAAAAACTCAGTTCCACGGAGCTCTTCACTATACGGGTTTTTTTGTTATACAGATCCCTATGGCAATGCACAGTATAACAAAAAAAGTTTGTTATATGGATCGCTACTGGCGATATCCTGTACAACGGAAAAAAATTCGTTGTACGGGTTATTACCAATAGTGATCCATATAACGAACATTTTTTTCATTATGTGGTACATTGCAAATAGCGCACAAACGCTTTGTTGTACGAAATTTTCGTTATACGGAGCATCCGTTATACGGGGTACCACTGTACTCACATGTAGAAGTTGTAATATTACAAAAGATTTTCATATCTGGTAACTGACAACTTAAAGCATGAAAAGTCGGTTATGTATAGCTGGAATCCAACTGCTGATTTATAATTTCATAAGTAAAAAAGACATAAGTCTTTGTGAAGCAAACACAAGTCATTAACAAGGTAATAGTTCTATTCTTTCATATGAACCTAACTACAACACAATCAGCACCTCATTAATTAGTGACAATATGCCACTGCAACTTATGTCATTTTGTTAGAAGTATAAAGTAGCAACCAGATTCTGGATGCTATTTCTGTAAAACTTTAGAAAGAATTACCATACACGGAGTTCATTTTCTCACAAAATTCACCATCTTCTTTCAGTTCTATAGGGATATTTTAACACAAAGAAATATTTCTTAAAACAGATGATTGAAATAAAATGCAGCACAAAATATAGACAGATACCTCATTCAAATATTTCCCAGCAAAGAATGTCTGATAGCCACACATAGCCTTGAGGATAGCTGGAAAAGTATATGGTTCCTGAATCTTCTGCCAAGACTTACTACTGCAATTTCCTTCCAAAGTGTTATTGACAACATGATGATTATGTGGATATTTTCCTGTCAAGATGCTGGTTCTACTGGGACAGCATAATGCACTTGGCACATACTAGGAAAAAGTTTTAAAAGGTAGAAACGCAGTTATAATCAAACATATATAACATAGATGATTATCTAGATCAGGAGTGCCCAAACTTTTCAGGCCACGGGGCCAGTCACATGGTTCTGCGGGCCAGTCACGTGGTTCCTCACACCGGAAGCAGAAGTAAAACACACCTTGCAATCTGTTTTATAACAGGTATGTTTTGCTAAAGAATGACATAGATTTTAGGCTGTCATTTTCTCTGCTTAAACCAGGGGTGCTCAAACTACCGCCTGTGGGCCAGATCCAGCCCACGGCACCCTCATCACTCCCGGAAGCATTTTACTTCTGCTTCTGGGAGCGACAAGGGCATTGGGGGCTGGATGAATTGGCATTGGGGGCCGCATCCAGCCCACAGGCCATAGTTTGGGCACCCCTGATCTAGATTTTCCTGTTTATTATAGTTTTAATATGCAAGCAACTTAAATTCTTATATTATTGACTATGAAAAAGTGCACAGATGTAATTATCAATGCTGTCATTCTACTTGAAAAGGAAATGAAGCTGAAACTTGCTATTTGCCAAACTAAATGACTATTGATTTATATTACACATTTTAATTCACTTCCAAGAGCACTGAACATACAGTACTCTAATGCTATATACTACATACATGTTGCATATACTGTAATATAATCTAAAATATTTCTTTAAAACACTAGAAAAACCTAATATACATCACAATACGATTGGTTAAAAAATATCAAGTAATATCAATATTTAAGGGGGGGCAATTAAAATAAAAAAGTTAAATATTTCCCACAGTTCCTCTCAGACGTTTACTGTAAATGTTGAACAGCGTAATAGAGAAGTTCAAATCATTTGAGACATGGGGTGGCCAACCTTGGCGCTCCAGCTGTTCTTGGACTTCAGTTCCCAGAAGCCTTGATCAGCAGGTGTGCTGACATGGGCTTCTGGTAACTGAAGCCCAAGAATAGCTGGAGCACCAAGGTTGGCCACCCTTGCAAGGTAGGCAAATAAAGTCTCAAACAGAAATCTCCCCTTTCATCACTTGAGAACTACGGTATCTTGCAAGAAAGCAAGAAACATCTTGAAAAAATTACCACACCCAACCTCAAACAGATCTGTAATAGTTCGAGCAGTGGTGTTCCTTTAATTAGTATATATAGAATGGGGCTTAATTTCTTTCCCAACACATCTAAAGTCCAAGCACAGCAATGGCCACTGTAACCCAGAGTGACTGTAAGATAAAGACTATTAAATAGATATGCATACAAATGGCAATCTGAGAGCCTAGTACAGTGGTGACGAACCTATGGCACGCGTGCCAAAGAGGGCACTCAGAGCCCTCTCTCTGGGCACATGCGCCATCGCCCAGCACAGAGTTTGCCTCACCCCTCTGCCCAACAGCCCAATGGAAGCACCTCCTCCCAGCACAGAATTTGCCCCACCCCTCTGCCAAGCAGCCCAATGGAAGCACTACCTCCCTCTCCCTGGCACAGGGTTTGCCCTGCCCCTCTGCCCAGCAGCCTAATGGGAGTGCTTCCTCCAGCCCACCAGCACAGAGTGGGTTTTGGGTTGCAGTTTGGGCACTCAGTCTCTAAAAGGTTTGCCACCACTGCCCTAGTATGTCTAAAGTAGTAGCTGGCAGAGCACCTTAATGATTCTTGGGAATTAAAAAACCTAGCTCAGACAAAGCCTAATTTAGTACTTACTGCATTTGAGAATGTAATCCCCATCTCTGCAATGAGAGCATTAGTCTTTTTCATTGGTGTCTGCAATAAAGAAAACAAGTACAGTATAACAATTATAACAGTACAGTATAGTAGTATGGCTGTGGAAGATTGAGGTGCTTATAACTGCAGTATTAATCACACTTGTTAGGAAGAAGGCACACTAAACACAAGACTTATTTCTAGATGAATATAAACAGCACATCACAATCTGATTTTCCCCTTTCCACCAACATAGCTGCTATTTAAATCAAAGTAGTTGATCTTCCTTAAAATATCTGTGTAATTTCATATGCAGTGGCACCCTGTTTAACGAATGCTTCGTATAACAAAAAAATCATATAAAGAAGTATTTATGAGCTACTGGCGATACCCCACATAACAAAAAAAATCATTACATGGGATATACTCTGCATAACGATTTTTTTTTGTAATGCAGGGTATCGCCAATAGTGATTTGCATAATGAAAAATTCATATAACGAACCACTGCATGGAATGGAGCTTTTTCCTTACACGGGGTTCTACTGTATTTTGAGAGTTTCCTATTAATAAATATTTTTTAATTTCAATTTCTTTATTTCAGTTGTTTCTTATCCTAAAGAAAAAGGAGGCAGAGAACCATTAAGCCACTGACATTAATATCCTGCAGGCAGCACTCATCTCTTCATATGTTCAAATAATTTTCAACTGTATCAATAAGAGCAAGCAGTAATAAACTGCCTTACTGGCACAAGCAAATTAATATTTTACTGAAGTATTTGCTCTTAAGAGTTAAACTTAATGAGTGTCCACTGAAACCCCATCTTTACAATGCTATGCAACACTATGCAGAAATTATACAGAATTCAACTGGTCTTACTCTCAGGGAAGTGTATGTAGCAATAACACTAATATACCACCCCATAGCACTTAGTGCAGTCTCTGGGCAGTTCACAAGGTAATTAGCATTTTGCCTCCAGCACGCTGGGTACTCATTTTACCAACCTTGGAACGATGGAATACTGAGTCAACCTTGACCCTATCAAGATTTAATTCACAATGTTTTAGCTACAGTACAGCAGTACTGTACATGGCTTTTCCTTTTAAAATGTGCTCATTTTTTTCAAGCTGCAATTGTAATTACTGTAACTATAATAACTATATTTCAAGTTAAGTAAGATATTTAAGAAGCAGTTTTACCAGTTCCACATCTTAGCATCCACAGCAGAGTGGAGATTTGAACGCATGCCACTTGAGTCCTAAGTCTGTCACTCTATCCACTACACTACACAAGGTATCCCTAGCATCTATTTATATATATTTTAAAAATTGAACATTTATTTTTCTAGATTCTCCAGAAATTAAGTCCATGCAACCAAGGAAACGTAAGAAAATCTGTAGAAACAAAGCAGTTACTTAACAATACCACTTGATTCAATACCACTTGATACCAATTTCTCAGACTAGAGCCAAGAGAAAGTCAGGAAGGGGGGGGGGGGACAGCTACCGCCTCACTTGTCTTGTAAGAAAACATGTTTTTGCTGGCTCCTTCTGACAAGCATGAATGTTCTTGCTTAGTTGTCGGGCTAATTTTTCATTGTATTTTTCATTGGGGTTTTTACTGGTTTTAAGTTTTTTATAGTTCTCTAGTGAGATTTATGTAGTTCATGATGTACACCACCCAGAGTCTCTTGCCGAGTGGGCGACAATACAAATGTGACTAATAAACAAACAAACAAACAAACAAACAGAGATGCTGAACAGGTTAACTATAATTAATTGCTGCCAGTTGAAGAAAAAAATGAACCCAAAACAGTTGCCTCTTGCAGAAATGTTACTTTAGATTAGGACCATTGCTGCTATAATAATATTGTACTCAGGCTGCAAAACTTGCAGAAAAGCCTATATAGTTCTGGAAAAAATTAACCCAAAACAGTTGCCTCTTGCAGAAACATTATTTTAGATTAGGACCATTGCTGCTACAATAATATTCTGCAAAACTTGCAGAAAAGCCTATACAGTTCCAACTTGGAAATAATTTTTTTTAAAAAAATGGGAGGGAATCAACATTATATTCTTCTTTGCACAACAGTTAGTTCTTCTCAAACTCAGCAGACAACAATACAAAACTGATGGAGCAATCAAGCAACCCTCCCCCACCCCCAATCCTCTATAACACAATCCTATCAACACAAGTTTATTCTGATTGACTATGCCCCACTTTGTTAGATGGGCGTTCCCAGGTAAGCAGCATGCACAAAATTAGCCAGGTGCTAAGGGTGAATCAGAATTTCCCCTGGAAATCTGCCCAAGAGGACATGGTTCAGCTGGATCCACTACCTTCTTAATTGCCAGCCACACACACTGTGTGATGAAGTGGATTTAGGGATGGGGTAGACATATTAAGAGTTGCTTTAGGTCAGCTTTTCCCTTGACACCCACATAACAAAAAAAAAAAAAAGGGGGGGAAGAGATTTCTCACAGGAGAGGCTCTTTTTTCTGCAACAAAGAGAATTAAAGATTTGACTCAGCCTTGCATCCTTCCCCATACCTGTCAACCTTCCCGGATTGGCCAGGATTTCCCATTTTTCGTGCCGATTTTCACCATTTCCCGCCAGGAGCTGCCGATACCCCAGAATTTGGCAGCAGGGGAAAGGCGATACTGTGCATCCCTTCTGTGCAGCTCGCTTCTACGCATGTGTAGAAGGCTTTTACGCATGCGTAGAACCCTTCTATGCTTGTGTAGAACCCTTCTACACATGCGTAGAAGGCTTCTGTGCAGAAGGGGATCATAAAAGCCTTCTACGCATGCGTAGAAGCGAGCTGCGCCAAACTGTTCTGCGCAAGTCGCTTTTACGCATGCGTAGAAGGCTTTTACGCATGCATAAAAAGCAACATGCGCAGAACCGTTCTGTTTAGGTCCCGGATTTTCCGGAGCCGCGGTTGACAGGTATGTCCTTCCCAGGTTGGCCAAAGGAGGACCCAGCATGTGGGAGGCAAAATGCTAATTAACTTGTAAACCGGCCAGAGAATGCACTAAACACTATGGTGCAGTATATAGGTGAAACTTGGAAAATAAGAATATGGTGCAAATGTTCATTCATTTCACTTAAAAGGTGAAACTAATATATGAGATACATGCAAAGCGAGATATGTCATGCCTTAATTCGTTATAATTGTGATGATCATGGGGTACATGAGATTGGGGTGGGTGGGGTTTTCATAAACTGTGAGCCATAAGCATAAATATTCTAACAAAGTAAGGCTTGAACTATCTCGCTTTGCATGCAATGAGTCTATCTCCTATATTTGTTTCACCTTTTAAGTTGCATTACTGAACTGAATGAACATTTGCACAATATTCTAATTTTCCGAGTTTCACCTGTATTAGTATAATTGCTATTGCTAAACAACAATGGAGGAAAATTATCACAGGAGAGGTTCTTTTTTTTCTGCAACAGAACATAAAAAGAACCCAGCAGAGGGAGAAAATCTGACTGGATAGCTCAGTGGCCTGAGGAGCCAGAGAAGAGGTCGAGAGTTCGATTCTGAGCTGTTGCCTTCAGAGAAAAGCCAACTTGTGGCCACGAGCAAAATCGGCCTCATCTCAGAGAGCTCAAAAAAGAAGCGAAGGGTAAACCACTTCTTTGTGTTGGCAAGCTAGAAAACCCTGGAAAGTGCTGGCCATAAGTCAGAATTGACTTAAGGGCACCCAGTTATGAATCCGAAAGAGTTAAGTTGGACACTAGCTCTACCTGCCACCTGCCAGAGCCAGGCATGCACCCCCTCCTCGACCATGCTGTGCCTCCACAGGCTTTCATCCCACAACAGGAAAGTTATTTAAAAAGTATTATTCTAAAGGTTTTATTTAAAAACGATGCACCCAGAGGCATGCAAGAGGACGGCATCATCACTCCCACAGAAGTCGTCACAGCTTTTGGTTTCACCCCCCTCGGCAGTGACGGGGCTATTTTGCTCCTCCATCATCATCATCATCATCATCATCTACCAGGCAAACCCGCTCCCGTTCTTTGCCACCCCCAAACCCCTCCTAAAGGTGCAGGGAAGGGGGGGGGGCGCGAGGGCGCCCCCTATTTCAGCCCCAAATTACCATTCCTCCCAGATAGGTGTCCTGGTCGTCTGTAAGGAGGAGGACCACGTTCGGCTTCCGCGGCTCGTGCGAACCCGCGCCGACCCAGGCACGGGAACCGAGGGCCAAGAGGAACAAGAAAGGCTGGGCAAAAGAGGCGGCGGCACCCGGCGCCATCCTTGCTTGCACCCGAGCTAGACGTCAACATGCAAAGTGGGAAGGAGAAGACAAGACGGGGCGGCAGCGAGGAGGAGACAGTCACAAGGTGGACGCGCCTCCCTCCCGCCCGTCCCCTCCCTCTGTTAGGCCGAGAGGGAGGCCGAGCAGGAGCCCCGTCAGCTGACCGGGAAGCCGACGGCCTCTTCTGCAGACACAGGCCTGGATCCCGGCGCCGCGCACCGCCCGCTTGGTTGGCTGGATATTGTTTCCTCCCCTCCCGCTGAGTCGCTCACGTCGCCCCGACAGCTCTGATTGCAGTTGAACCTCTCTCGGCTGCGGCTGCAGCAGCAGCAACAGCCGCCGCCGCCGCCTTCCCGCTCCCTGGCTTGCTTGCTTCAAAGGGCGCCTCTTGGCGGCCGAGGCAGGGAATCCCCAAGGCGCCTCCGCCGGAAAGAATAAGGTGTTGTTGTTGCAAAAATGATTGTTTACAGGTGTTTTTTATTTGCAATTTTTAGATATATACCATCATGGAAGTAATGTTATGGAATAGTATGGAAGTACTGTACTGTACTCTTATGGCAGCGGTTCAAGTGGCTAACTAAGACACTGACTGGGAGGCAGAAGGTCAGCGGTTCGATTCCCGAGTACTGCAGGACGCAATGAGCTCCCGTCTTTGTCCCAGCACCTGCCAACCTAGCAGCTCGAAAGCAAGACATCGCAAGTAGATAAATAGAGACCACTTCGGTGGGAAGGTAACAGCGTTCCGTGCGCTCCGGTGTCTAGTCATGCTTGCCACATGACCGCGGAAATGTCTACAGAAGCAGACAGCGCTGGCTCTTCGCCTTTGAAACAGAGATGAGCACTGGTCCCTAGAGTCGGATACGACTGGCTTTCAAGCAAGGGAAACTTTTGCCTTTACCTTACTCTTACGGCAGGATTGCGGTGGCTTAGTGGTTAAGACGCTGAACCTTTGATGACTGAAAGGTCCGCAGGTCAGCAGTTCGAGATCCAAGTGCTGCACGACGACAGAGCTCCCGTTTGTCGCAGAACTTCAGTTGTCTATACTAATACAGTAAGGGGCCATTCAACAATTACGTGATCCTTGAGGGGGGAGAGGGTCTGCCATCTGAATTACGGAAAATTACATGGGGGCGGGGTTTCAGGTCATAATCCATTAGGAGCTGTTGTGGTTTTGAAACATGGCGCTTTTTTAGGTTTTAAAATAATCTCTGGGAATTTTGATCCGATTTGAGATTATTGAATTGCTTGTGCAGTCTATTTCTAACCTTCAGAAATTTATAATTCTTCTAAAGAAGATAGTAAAACAACACTATCGGAATTTACCTGACATCCTCATTCCTCCTTGCAAAAAAAAAATCTCTTCACAAAGGGTGTGATGCATCAAGACTCCTCACCGATTTGTTCTGCATTAGGCACCAATAGTGAAAAGCTCTAAAAATCAGAGTTTTGATACAAAAACTCTGGATTACATAATTTTAAAGGGAGGGGGGTTCAAAGCGAAAATTATGGTTGGATTATAGGGGGGAGGGGGTCAATCCCCCCCAAATGATCACATAATTGTTGAATGGCCCCTAAGCACAAATTGTCCATCTCAAGTTCCTAGCTAGAGTTCTGCATCAGGTTTGAGAGCCATTGAAGGGCTTCATCTGTGGCACTATGCAAGTCCTCCAATGTGCCTCCAAACATGTGTAAAAGACACCTAAATATAATGTGGTCCATGGTTTGGTCTTTTACACAGTCACATTGGGGAGAAGACTTCCATCCCCATGTAAACAGAGTGGCTTCGCATCTACCACACCCAGTCCTTACTATTCAGCATCATCTTTGGCTATAAACAGATGTGAGCACTGATCCCTAGAGTCAGATACGACTGGCTTTTGAGCAAGGGCAACCTTTACCTTACTATTATGGCAATTGGAAGAAAACAGCCTACTCTAGAAAGAAGGAATATGTTTTAAAACAAGTGGCTGAGTTAAAATACCTAGGAACAACGTTTACTGAAAATGGCAAAAAGGATGAAGAGATTAACATATGGTGCAGTAAGGCAAACTGAATATTGGGACAGTTAGTTCCGCTCTTACAACACAATGCAATACCAATCAACACAAAGAAACACCTCATGCAAAGCATATTATTTTCCACCTTATGTTACCAGTGCCAAACATGGACACTTACAACAAAACATAAACAAAAGTTGGTCACCATGGAAATGAGATGTCTGAGGAAGGCTGCTAGAGTGGCTAAAAGGGATAAAATCAGGAATGAGGTTATAAGGGAAAGAACTGGAACAGAACCAATCTTGCACTACATGCAGAGATGTGGTTTGCCCAATTGGAAAGACTATCTTGGAATTCCATACTTTACAAAACATATGTGGAAAGAGGAGAAGGACAAAGACCATAAGGCAGAGCCAGAGGAAGGTGGAGAGATAGCATCAGAGAAATATTACAAGGACACCAAACAACACCTGTGGAGGCTGCTAGAAGTGCTAGAGCAAGAACCTTGCATCCATAATTGATTGTGGGATGTGAGTGGCAGAGGATTGTTCGATATTTTTGTTGTTTTAGTGTTGATGATATCTTATTGTGTGATGTATAGTGTACAGTGATGTATTGTGCTGATGTATAGTGTGTTTATTTTTGATTTTTTTTGTATTGCTGTATTTTTATTGTATTATATTATTGATTTGTTGTGAGCTGCCCTGACTCAGCGCAAGCTGAGTAGCGCAGGATATAAATAAAAATCTATCTATCTATGTTCCTTGACACACGATGAGGTAAAGAGGAAGCAAAGAAGATGGAAGTATTGTAACTTTTTAGTAAACAATGATTTAGGAACAGTGATTTAGCTTTAACCTCTGACTAATTCAGAGGTCATGATGTTCTCTGCCTTTTCCTTTGTGCATTCTAGAATAATAAGATGAAGTCACAGCATTGCAGACTCTGAGAAAACAAGGATACCAGCAAAGGAATGACGGAAATACAGTACTGTATGTCCTGTTCTGTTGGTTATGATAGTCAGCCACCTTGTCAATTAATAGAAACAATCTGCATACTAATAATAATAATTTTGTGCCAGAAATTATTTTCTGTTAAAAGGATTTTTGCTGAAGAAACTCTGCTCAGGGAACGCCCAAATGAGGTTCCTTTCATGTCCCCAAGAGCTGGGACAGAAATGGGCACTCAATCCATCATGGTCTGGTCTCAACTGTTGACTTGCCAGTCTTACAGCTAACAAGGCGAGTTTCTTAACCATTGAACCACTGCTGCCCCTTATCTACATACTACAATTTATATATCAAAAGCCCTATTTAAGTTCTGTGATTCCCTAGTAAGGACAAACACCGGAGCACCTCATAGTGCATAGTGGACTCTATGGTTGGTTCACAAGTTAATTAGCATTTTGTCCCTAACATGCTGGGTACTCATTTGACTGATTTTGGAAGGATGAGTCAACCTTGATCCGGGTCAGGATCGAATTCACAATATTTTGGCTGCAGTTTAACCACTGCATCACTAGGATTCAATACAATACAGTACATGTTCACTTCAGCATAGACATATCATTGTTCAGGAATTAAATCCTCCTCCTTTTGTGTCCAGATCAAACTTTGGACTGCCAAAATAAAGCCACTTTCTTGGCTCTGTCGTTGGCCAAAATTAAGTCTTTATCAGCATGTACTTCTGGTGGTGGCCAGACAAGTAATTCGGTATCTCTCCACATTCACACAGCATGTTGTCGTCTGCCAGCAGCCCCCACTTCAGCATATTAGTCTTTCATTTAGGCACTCAAACCCTCAGTTTGTTCAGGGTCCTCCTAGCGACATAGGGAAGGTCGAGTTCCTCTGCCATATCCTCCTTTGTTATTTGTCCAGCGAGATGCTTTCTCCATCTTCTAATTGGTTTTTGCTCTTGCGTACTCCTTTCACTTCATCTGGTATAAGAAAGATTAACCAGCAAAACAAGGTTGTTGTGGCCCAGGTTATGCCAGATTGTGGTTCAAAAATGTAAAAAGTATCCACAATCTTCCAGGAAACTTTCTGTGATTAGATGCTTATAATGCTCCTATAGAGAAGCTGCAACCTAAAAACAGATGATATGTATCAAATATGTATTATTGCACATTTGAGAGGTTGCATATCCTTCATTACAGATGTTTGCTTTCTTCAACAAATCCTGGTATACCATGGATTGCCTGTAGAGCAATCTTAAGTGTGGAAGTGGGAAGCTGTAGCTCCCCTGATTTTAGTTTAGTTAGTTAGTTTAGTTTATTTGATTTATACCCCGCCCTATTCAGCACAGGCCGACTCAGGGCGGCTAACAACATATACATACCCCCAAAGGGTTTACATACAAAATATGAAACACAGAACAAATACATACAAAATACAAAATATATAGAAAAAATACAAGTAAAATACATAAGTATACAATAATGCAATGTGTCTCAGCTGGAGGCAAGGCCACATAGAAATATCTAAAATACAATATATCCAAGTGCACAACAATTACAAAGTTACACAATAATGGAACAATATAGCCCCCCCTCAACCATAGTAAGTCCCAAGGAGCAGAAACATTGGCATCTTCCCACTTCTCCCGTGGCCGATGCCGGACCGGGAGAAGGAGCCGTGGTGGCGTCCGTGTCTGGGGCAAATTTTAAAGTCCCCGCCACCCCTCCAGTTGGTGTAACTGTCTGGTTCTATGGGGCTATCTATAGCTACACATTACATAAGCATTGCAAACGTTATTATTAGCAACGGCAGCTGCAACTCATATCCAAGAATGCATTTTTTTCCCTGAACCAGGAAAAATGCCATTGGCGTGAATTTGTTTAAGTGGATCCTAGCTTGCCATGAAATGACCCACACACTATGATCACGGAGCCATCTCCTGTGGCACATATGAAATGAGACATGCAGGATTTAACACTGGGACTCCAATTGACTACTACAGCCTTGAGGAGATGGACAAGATGCACCTTCACAGCCAGTCCATCTGGCATGGCTTCTTCTGCCTCCATGACGGTTGGGAATCAAGAGTGCCTCTTCCGCTCATTTTGCAATTCGGCCCAATATGATGCTTTCAGTGGCATCTCTTCCACTGAGGGGACCATCACCCCACCTAAAGGAGCTCATCTGCCTGTAGTCATTGGCCTCTTTAGGGAATCAGGTTATTTACTGCCACCCAGCCTTGGCATTGAGTCGCTGGCTGTATGGTCTTACTCCATTACTGTAGCAGAATGTATGGCCAGACATTTAGCATTGCAAACATATATTTTGCAAAAAAAAAAAAAATTCTATAGAGTACATATACTGTATTTAGATTTTTCAATTTACCAAACTATCAGGGGGTGAGTTCCTGCTGGTCACAGCTCACTTTCCATTCCTTTTGATGCCGTGCTCTTCTTCTCTAGGTTCGACCAAAACTTTTCATGATTGGGTCTTCCCATCTTTTGGGGGAGGCTGCCAAGGGGTCTTCATACTCCTCTGGGATAACACTCCATGACAGCTGCTGTCCAATGCTCATCTGTCATTCAAGAGATGTGTCCAGCCCAGCGCAATTTTCGTTTGTGATATTTGGCAACAGCTTCGTTGATTCTGCTTTGGGGATGTGGTCACAAAGGGGCACTTTTAGCATTGATCTTTCCATGGCTCTTATGGATCTTGAGAATTCTTCTTCCTCTGCCTTCATCAGTTGTTATATTTATATGACAAAAAAAGTGAGATGTACCAAAATTGTATACTACAACTTGTACACTACAAGTTCTTTTTACCAGCACCAAAGTCAGTGTTTGAAGAAAAGATAAAATGTCTCTTTGAAATCTACATCCAAGACTTCTTTACCAACCAACATAGAAGAATCAGCTCAATGTATACAATCTCTGAGACCTTAAAGTAATATATAAATACAAGTGCAAATACATAAGGGTATTATGTGGATTAACCTTTTCAGTGCCCATTCTCATACAAACATATTGAAATTCTACTACCTAAACCCAGATGATGAGGGACTTATCATCCTCCATGGCAACAGCAGCTCCTTCCTTTCCTTTCAAATCCTGAGTCACAGCACCTTTTTTGGATTTCCCCACTGATTGTGCTGAACCAAAAAGTCCATAGCTGTTACATTAGACCACATCTCAAAGCAAAGCAAAGCAATCACACTTATATACCACCCCACAGTGCTTAGTGCACTCTGGGCAGTTCACAAGTTAATTAGAATTTTGCCCCCAACATGCTGGATGCTCATTTTATCGACCTTGGAAGGCTGAGTCAAACTTGAGCCCTGGTCAACTCCCATCATTCTTCAATGTTGACTATGCTGATAGGCTGATGGAAGTTGTGGCGTAACATCTGGAGGATCAGAAAGTGCCCAACAGTACTTTAGTGCACCTATCAGGACAGGCCAAAGTGTGTTAACTGAAGTTCCTGCTTGCACTGCTGCCAACTAATCACAATCTTGTGTGATGGAAAAGTAAATGGAAGGCATCACACTCCTGAAAAACAGAAGAAAGGCTAATTGTTACTTTTTTCCATACCATTTTTCTTTCTTTCTGCATTCTGCCTTTGTATATTGTTGAATACATACAAGCAGTTATCAGGCATAATGAGAATTATAATCAACAACATCTGGGGACACATATGTCCCCAAATCCTGCAGTACAAGCCTAATATAATATAGCAAATCTAAACATATATAGATGTCCACAAAGTGTCATCAATCAATGGCCCATCCTGCATATCAGAAATAAAGAACTGAGATTAAACACCTGTGCATACAACCCTACAGTTTTTCTACTGCAATCATGTATAAACATTGTCTCAATAGAGGACAATTTTCCAGGGAACTGGATGTTTGAATTGGAGGAGTTCTTTGGGAAATTACATTGGATTTCACATCTGTTATTTATGTAGTTTGTGTTTTTAAGAAGACAGAAACATAATCGTGAAGCAGATAGTGCTGAAGTAACAATACTTGATAATCAGGTACATTCTGCCTGATTTATATTATTCCACGAAAGACAATAGCTCAAGTACAGTAATAATTGACAAGTATTAATTTGATAACTTAAAGATCTGACTACAAAGTGAGGGCAATAAAAATTTATATTCACCTTCCTGTAAAGTTGCACTGCGAAATTTGGATCTGTTTAGTATGAGTGGTCCCACAGCAAGACAGGATAAAAACCCTTCTTGTACCTTGTTTATAGTTGTATGGAAGTGCCTATGAACTGTCTTAGGGTAAAGGTAAAGCAGGTTTCCCTTGCTTGAAAGCCAGGCGTATCCAATTCTAGGGTTCAGTGCTCATCTCTGTTTCAAAGTCGAAGAGCCAGCACTGTCTGCTTCTGCAGATGTTTCCGTGGTCATGTGACAGGCATGACTAGACACCGGAGCACACAGAACGCTGTTACCTTCCCACCAAAGTGGACCCTATTTATCTACTTGCAATTTCTTGCTTTCAAACTGCTAGGTCGGCAGGAGCAGGGACAAAGATGGGAGCTCATTCCGTCCTGCAGTACTCCACCCCCCCAATCTCATGTACCCCATAATCATCACATAATCTCATGTACGCTAGTCGGTCTGGCCCTATCATAAGGTGAATAGAGTGGGCGCTCAAGGCGCCCACTCCCAGGGGGCGCCGCAGTGGGAAAGGAAAAAAAAATTTTTTCCCCAATACTAATTACAATTATTTTTTGTTTTCAATACTAATTAAAAACAGTGAAAACGCATTCTGTTATCGATAACGACTGTCCCTGTAAAGTTTCGCCAAGTAACTTAATTTAACTCCATATATTAGGGGTGACCAAGGGGGCGCCATAGTTGGATCTCGCTCCATCCTAAAACTTGTCTCGGGCTGGCACTGTTACGCCATGATCATCATAATTATAACAAATTAAGGCATGACGTCTCTCGCTTTGCATGCAGTGAGTCTATCTCATATAGTCGTTTCACCTTTTAAATGAAATGAATGAACAATTGCACGATATCCTAATTTTCCAAGTTTCACATGTATTGTAAGCCCTACATTCTGCTAACGAGGTTCTGCATTGCATTATTTTCATGCACATATGAATTGGAGTAATTAATAATTCATAAAACGATACATCAGACTTGAAATCATTTTTTTTATTTTTCCCCCTTCTTTTCCCCAACCCTTTCTTTCTTCCAGGTACAAATTTAACCCACACCTGATGTTCAATAATCACGGAATTCTGACGTGCAGGTTTTTTTACACGCTCGTTATAGTTGTGTCTTCCGGATGACTGGAGCCAATGTCACCTGTGTCCATTTTCTTCAAAGTCTCTGCACCTGGAATATGAATGGGAGAGAGAAGGCCTGTCTCTGGAGCGAAGTCCCCAGCAAAGCGAAACCAAACGTGGCCCAGGTTCCCTCACAGTCACTGTGCAACCTCTCGAGTCCAGGGGAGCCTGCTTGGAAAAGAGCAGGTGGCTCAAATAGGATGACTCGAGGCGGCCTGATTGGACGAGAGAGGCAGGTGTGAGGCGTTTTTACCTGCCTCAGAGCGTTATTATGAGGGGAGAGAGAGGCGGGAGAGGGAGGGAGGGAAGGAAGGAAGGGCCACTTGGCTTGCCAGGCACGGGAAAAGGCCTCTGTTGTTTCCCACCGCCTCCTCGTTTCTTTCAACCCCTTTTCCCGGACTAATATGGGGCGAACCCGGAACTCTGGCCCAGCCAGCGGTTCGAGCCCCGGGGGGCGCCTGGCTCGCCTTGGCCTGGCCGCGCCCGGTGCGCGCCGAAGTTAGCCACCTGGGCCCCCCGAGGCTTTTGGGGGGTGGGTGGGTGGGCGGGCGAGGCATGGAGTTCTTCGCGGAGGTCAACCTGGCCGACGAGGGTGGTGGAGCCCGGAGGCCCAGCAGTGGCACAGCTGAGCCCGGCGCCCGGGCCAGGGCGGGCAGCAGCGCGGACAGCCTCGAAGAGGAAGGGGCAGCAGCAGCAGCCCAAGCTTCTCCCAGCCGCGCTTCGTCCCTCGTGAGCGGCCTCCTCACGGAGCTCTACAGCATGGGGGGCCGGGCCCACCACCGGCGCCACGACAGCGTAGACAGCTCCACCGAGGCGTCTGCCGGCTCGGACGCCTTTCCGGGGGGCCTGGGAATGGCCGGCGGCAGCAGCACCGAATCACGCTGCCTGCAAGAGCTGCTGCAGCGGAGGCCGGGCCAGCGGCACCAGAGGACGTACCTGGGCCAGAAAGGTAACTCTTGCCCCTGACCTGCCCCTGGGGCAGTGATGGCCCACCGGGACACTCCCAGGTGTTCTTGGACTTCAATTCCCAGAAGCCCTGCGATCAGCAGGAGTGCTGACATGGCATCCTGGGACATTGAAGTCCAAGGACACCTGGAGTGCCAAGGTTAGCCATCGCTGGTAGGGATTAAGACTGAACTTGCCGACCTTCCAGTCGTCAAGTTCAGCGTCTTATCCCCTACCAGTGATGGCCAACCTTGGCACTCCAGGTATTCTTGAACTTCAGTTTCCCAGAAGCACTCTCTGTTCCAGCTCCTGCCAACCTAGCAGTTTGAAAGCAAGAAATTGCAAGTAGATAAAGAGGTACCACTTTGGTGGGAAAGGTAAGAGCGTTCTGTGTGCTCCAGCGCCTAGCCATGCTTGCCACATGACCATGGAAACATCTGCAGATGCAGAAAATGCTGCCAGACCCCTGGCCTAGAGTCTGACACACTGCCTTTCCAGCAAGGGCAGGGCCAGGGGGGGGGGGGGGGGCGAAAACCTCCCTGAGCTAACAGCCCTCCAACCCACCCCATGGTGACAATGTTATATATGTGAGTGTGACATTGTTGCCCCTTCTGAAAATCCACCCCCTCAAACAACAACAATAACAGCAGCAGCAGCAACAGCAATAATCTAGAATCCTGGCTATGGCTCTGAGCAAGGGAGAGCTTTAGCTCACTGCCTCCTGGGGCTTCTCCACAATTATGATATGGTTTGTGGAATGTCAGCAGGTGGAACCTCTGTGAAAGGAGGTTACACCTGTTACTTTTCTGTTTTCTGACTAATGTATAGTAGTTAAATACTTTTTGCAGGAGAAGGAAACTGGCAAAATCCACTGCCACTTATATGCTTTTTTTCAGTAGCTGTTTGCCTTACATAGAGAGATTGCCGAGAGAAGCAGACGTTAGTATGGGGCAAAAATGAGCTGTGCACAACTTCACATAGATGTATTTTCTTTATTGTTCATACACTGGGAAGGTGAAAGTTTGAATTGAGTCAGGCTTGGCAGCTTTGGCTTCTGCATGCCAGTCCTCTCCCCACCTTAAATTGTTTCCTGCTGTATTGTTTATTATTATTTTTACTGGAAAAGAGGTGCTTGGGCATGCTACTTTGGGGTTTGGATTTGCAATGAAGAAACAACCAGCTCTTCTGTGTTCAAATGACGATGACTATAAAGTTTGTCTATTATCAATAAAAAAAAGAATAAGTATGTGACTTCCCTTACCTTTCTGTTGTAATTTGTTTTGTTTCTTTAAAGCATACATTACACAACTTCTGATATGTCAATTTACTGATGCTGAGCAAATATTTACTAGAAGAAGCAATCTTAAATATTTACTGGAAATGATGAGCTAATGCTGTAAATAACTTTTCCTGAGTACTTCTCTCCTTATACATCCACTGTCTCTGTTCATATTTATATATTTCTGTAACTGAAGCCAATCTAAAACAAAAACAAAAACAAATGATGGTCCAAGCTCCTCTTCATATGGAACTGCTCTAACTGTAAAATTCAAGCCTTGATCGATACAAGAGTTTGTTTAAAGTGTTTTGCCTGCTTGTCATGACAAGGGAATATCATCCATAATTATGTGGGATAATTCCATTAGCCAACACTGAGAAGATTTGATTTGGTAGTGGAAAAGCAATTTTTCTTTGATACCGTAATTAGTGCAACAGGAATTAATAATCAAATATAGAGTTACTAGGAAGTAACAACAAAGTTCCTTTATTAACTAGCTTGGAAAGATCCAGGCCGATGTAACTTGAATGTATACTGCTCCAAAAAATAAAGGGAACATCCCACGAACTGAATGACTGAAATACTGTATTCCTATTGTTGTTCACATACTGTATTCGAATGTGCTGACAACAAAATCACACAAAACTTAACAATGGTAATCAAATTCATCAACCCATGGAGGTCTGGATTTGGAGTTACACTCAGAGTGACATTGGAAGAAAACACTACAGGCTGATCCAACTGTGATGTAATGCCCTTAAATCAAGTCAAAATGAGGCTCAGTAGTGTGTGTGGCCTCCACGTTCCTGTATGACCTCCTGTAGGGAGCATGCTTGGGCATGCTCCTGATGAGGTGGCAGATGGTCACCTAAGGGATCTCCTTCCACACCTGGACTAAAGCAACCTCCAACTCCTGGACAGTCTGTGGTGCAATGTGGCGTCGGTGGATGGAGCAAGACATGATGTCCCAGATGTGCTCAATCGGATTCAGGTCTGGGGAACGGGTGGGCCAGTCCATAGCATCAATGCCTTCATCTTGCAGGAACCGCTGACACACTCCAGCCACATTGTTGTGCATTAGGAGGACCCCAGGGCCAACCGCAGCAGCATATGGTCTCACAAGGGGTCTGAGGATCTCATCTTGGTACCTAATGGCAGTCCAGCTACCTCTGGCGAGCACATGGAGGGCTGTGCGTCTCTCCAGGGAAATGCCACCCCACACCATTATTGACCCACCACCAAACCGGTCATGCTGGAGGATGTTGCAGGCAGCATAACATTCTCCATGGCGTCTCCAGACCCTGACACGTCTGTCACATGTGCTCAGTGTGAACCTGCTTTGATCTGTGAACAGCAAGGGGGCACCAGTGGCAAACCTGCCAATCTTGGTGTTCTCTGGCAAATGCCAAACATCTTCCATGGTGTTGGGCTGTGAGCACAACCCCAACCTGTGGTCGTCGGTTCTTCATACCACCCTCATGGAGTCTGTTCCTGACTGTTTGAGCAGACACATGCACATTGGTGGCCCGCTGGAGGTCATTTTGCAGGTCTCTGGCAGTGCTCCACCTGTTCCTCCTTGCACAAAGGCAGAGGTAGCGGTCCTGCTGCTGGGTTGTTGCCCTCCTATGGCCTCCTCCACGTCTCCTGGTGTACTGGCCTGTCTCCTGGTAGTGCCTCCATGCTCTGGACATAACGCTGGCAGACACAGCAAACCTTTGTGCCACAGCTCGCATTGATGTGCCATCCTGGATGAACTGCACTACCTGAGTCACTTGTGTGGGTTGTAGGCTCTGTCTCATGCTACCACTAGGGTGCAGGCACTGCCAGCATTCAACAGTGACCAAACCATCAGCCAGAAAGCAAAGGAACTGAGAAGTGGTATGTGGTCACCTCCTGCTGATCCACACCTTTATTGGGGATGCCTTGCTTATTGCCTCTGATGTCCACCTGTTGACTGTTCCATTTACACAACAGCATGTAGAATTGAATGTCAATCGGTGTTGCTACCAGGGTAGACAGTTTGATTTCACAGAAGTGTGATTGACTTGGGGTTGCATTGTGTTGTTTATGGGTTCCCTTTATTTTTTTGAGCAGCATATATTCCAGATCTCTTCCTCTTGGACATGTGAATATTTGTTTTTAGAGGTGGGCAGGTGGAATAGCAGTTTGTTGAGGCATTCACCTGATAGATTTCATTATATCTTCAAAGGAAACATTTCCGTTGGCATAAGAATGTAGAAGAATGTAGAAGAACAAGTGCACGAATAGACAGTGCACGAATAGACTAGGAGTCAGGAGGCCTCAGTTTAAATCCCTGCTCGTCTGTGGAAATTCACTGGGGAATGGCAATAGTAAAGCTACTCTTCAAATATCTGACATACGGTACCATACAACCCCTTAGAGTAGATATAGCATATACAGTAACATAATTAGAATGTAGGGGTACTGCAGTGGCTCAAGTCACTAAGACGCTGACTGGGAAGCAGAAGGTCAGCAGTTCGATTCCCGAGTACTGCAGGACGGAAATGAGCTCCCGTCTTCATCCCAGCTCCTGCCAACCTAGCAGTTTGAAAGCAAGAAATTGCAAGTAGATAAATAGGAACCACTTTGGTGGGAAGGTAACAGCGTTCCGTGCATTCCGGTGTCTAGTCATGCCTGCCACATGACCACGGAAACGTCTGCAGAAGCAGACAGCGCTGGCTCTTTGGCTTAGAAACAGAGATGAGCACTGCACCCTAGAGTCGGATACGACTGGCCTTCGAGCAAGGGAAACCTTTACCTTTAAACTTTTAATTAGAATGTAAATGTGAAAATGTGGACCCTCAATTTTTATTTTTATTGCCACTTTCATAATTCCTAACAATTTGCTTAGGCTGGATAGGAGCTAGAGCCAAATTCCATTTGGAGGATCATATGTTCCCCACTCATGTTCTAGGGTTTTATAGGAAAAAATTATTGACTTTGAGCAATAGCAGTGTTAATGGTCAGAAGTCAAGAAAAACATACTGTATTTAGATAACATCTGATTAGATCGTAACAGAGAATTATTGCCTCTTTATGTTTTGATTTCCATATCTTTGTATTGGAACTGTCTAAATGTTTCAGATCAGGGAGCAAAGTTTTTATTGTGCTATTTGAACTCTTTAAAAGTGGATGGAATCCTTTTCAGAAATTTGCTTTAGGTTTGTTTGGATCTTTGCAGGCAAAATGACAAGATATTTTTTCTAACATACTATATTTTAATGTGATTGTAGAAAAACTTAGTGTAAAAGGTATAGTTTTATAGTTATTAGCTTATAAAAACAAACTTAGTTTATTCTTTTGCACTGAATATATCTATAAAGGGAATTAATACTTTATTTACATTCTCTGATGTGTTTAAGCCTCATAGGTGTACATCCATAATCAACAGTGACATGTGGCACACCTGGGTACATTTTTAAGGCGCTTAAAATCCTGACAAGAACTACTAATACAGTGATACCTTGGATAACGTTTGCACCAGATAACGCTAAAACTGCATGTTAAGCAATCTGTAAAAAAATTGCATCACATAATATTGAAATCCTATGGGATGTATTGCATAACATCCGCTGAAGCCTGTGCCAGTTACAATGTAGCTCTATGGAGTTTTAACATTATGCGATTCATCCCATAGGATTTTAACGTTATGCGATGCATAAATCGCACAACGTTAAAAATTGGATAACGCTAAGACTCATGGAATCAAGTTTTAGCGTTGCCCGGGGTTCTACTGTAATGGCATTTACATCTGCTTTGCTTGCTAATGTTGATTTGTGGACATGATTGTATCCTTTTAATAGCTTTATTAGTTTTAACATCTTTTTCCAACACAGGAACTCAGATCAATAAATTATCTATACATTTTTATTGATAATTTATTTTCATCCAGCAGCTCCTCCTGTATATCTTTGTATCTTTTACTTGCAAAACTTATGGTATATTAATAACCATAGTGAAGAAAAGAAGGGATTGTAATGGACCTGATAAGCCTATCAAATTCCATGGGGTACTAAAGTTTAGTGTCAAAATAAAGCATAGGGGTACACAGAAAGCCTCCTCGAAGATTGTGGTATTTTTGAATCACAATATGGTGTTCTCCGGGCAATGGCAACCTTGTGTTAATGTCTAATCTTTCTCACACTGGGTCAGGCAACAGGAACTGCAGAATGAACTCACCAAAAGGTGCCTTCACTTTGGCAGTTTCACATCTGGCCTAGACATGAAAGGAAAAAAAGAGGAAAAAGTAAAGCATAGAATTTAGTTGTTAGTCAGATAGTCCCCAGTGCAAATGTGAGTTGTCAGCTCATAAGAATGAGTGGCAGAATTTGCTTGTGTTCCTCTTCCCCATCCTATGTTTGTCTTAGTTGCATATTTTAAATGGCAAGACAGCCAGCAGGAAGAGTTCTTTTTGTTCCAACTTCAGCTGCTTTTATAGCTTTCTGCTGAAGAGTTGGGTGAAAATTCTTGAAATAAATGAATGTGGCATTTGGGGCTGCAGTGGCTTAGTGATTAAGATGCTGAGTTTGATGAGTAGAAGGTTTGCAAGTCAGCAGTTCGAGACCTGAGCACTGCATGATGGAGTGAGCGCTGTCGTCTGTCCCAGCTCCTGCCAATCTAGCAGTTAGAAAGCAAGAAACTGCAAGTAGATAAATAAGTACCACTTCAGCGGGAAAGGTAACAGTGTTCTGTGTGCTCTCATGTCTATTCATGCCTGCCACATGTGACCACGGAAATGTCTGTAGATGCTGACAGCGCTGGCTCTTTGGCTATAAATGGACATGAACCCCATCCCCAAGAGTTGGAGAAGACTGGCTTTTTTTGCAAAAGAGACTTTTACCTATGGTAATTGGCCTTACATAATCTGCCTTTCTGTGTCTTATTTTTAGTAGAGTCATAGTATGCTAATCTACTTCACCAAGTTGTTTTGGGGATTGGTAAAATAGAAATATTTGAAGGACTTTTTACATTAAAACATTTTTAAAGGAAAGGTAAAGTTCGCCCTCACTCAAAAGCCAGCCATATTCGACTCTAAGGTTTGATGTTCATCTCCATTTATAGCCAAAGAGCCAGGGCTCTCTGCATCTGCAGATATTTTCCATGGTCATGTGGCACTCATGACTAGACATTGGAGTGCACGGAACACTCTTTACCTTCCCATTTAAGTGGTCCCTATTTGCAATTTCTTGTTTTCAAACAGCTAGGTTTAAAAGGTACTATGCTCCTAATTTCTTTTCCCAGCTAATGTATTTATCCAATTTCCCCAAAGCATCTATGTTTCTATAGGATAATGAACCCTGTAGGTTCTATTGAATTAGAATACATCCTCCTTAAAGGAGTATTTCATTTAGGTCTGTTAGTGCCATAGCACCATTCCCTCCCTTTGGCTGCAAATAATATCTCTGCTGAATGTCATCTTGGCTGTTCTTTTCTGTTTCCTTCCTGTCTGTCCTGCTGTTGCCTTGTTCCTAATCTCCTGAAAGAGGTTAGAGTCAAAGAGTGAATGTTTGTGCAGCACATTAAATACAACTATTATTCTCAGATACTGATTATGGATAGAACCATCTTCTTTGTTTTATTTAAAGAACTAGTGGCCATTAAATTCTTTTTATATATATAGATTTTATTGCATAACATATAACATGTAAAAACATAAACATTTATAACATTACATTACAATACAATAAAAAAGAACAAATGAACAGATATACATTGAATACATTCACCCTCACCTCCCATAACCCACATTAACATATGAAAACATATACAGACTTCTCTAATCACCCTCACCCAGCCCTTCACCTTCTTCTGTCTTCTTCACTCCCCTTATCCTTCTGTTGAAAGACCTCCTCTGAAGTTCCGAAGAAGGGGAGGGAGACCGGAACTAGAGCGGGTTCTTGCAGATATTTGAGATGTTAAGTGAATTTTATTGTTCATAGCAAAGCAGCTGTTTCTCTTTCCCTCCTGCTAATGGTTGTCATACTTTAGTGTATGGGACCAAAGACACCAGGACAGCCGAAGAGCTGGCTTAACACAACTTTATTACATGTTGGTCAGAGGGAACATGTGGTAATGGTGGACGAACAGCTCAATATATACAGTGGCTATACATTTGAATGTGGCTCCTTGACAGTCTATTGGCTACTGTCCGCGTGACGTCATTTCAGGTCACGTCCTTCTTGTCCAGGTGAAGGTGGTGGCGGGAATCTTCCCGCGCTGTTGCTCTTAGGTGAGTCTTGGGCCAATGAGCTTGGACGCTCGCTATTGCCATCTAGTGGTCACTAGCTCGCGTCCTATTATGGTTACAGTGATGCAGCTGAGGTTACAATGTTGCACATGGAAAAGGTTACATTGGATACACATGGATAGATACATTGTTTAAAGGCACATGCTTTAGAACACAACATCCCTCCCCCCTAGGATGAGACGAAGTCTCTTAACCAAGATGGTTTCTTGCACTCGCGTTTGGGCCGCGATGTGGGTTGGCCTCCCCGGGGGCCGCTCCCGCTTCCTTGTTCCCTGGCCCCTTGTCCTGTAATGTGAGAGGGAGACTCGTTAGTGGCTTGCTGCGGTTTCGCAGCTTTAGGGGAAAGGGTAGATTCCGTTGTGGGCGAACCGGGGGCACCAGGGGCTAACGTAAAACCCCTCTTCTCGCTTGGATGGGTGGGGGACCACTCCGAAAACCCCCCCGGTTCTGTAACTCAAAATTAAACTCTGTTGGGGGATCCCGCGGGATATCTATGAAGATGAATTCTTCCTCCTCCCCTCTTGGTGGGGACTCTGGACCCCCCTTTCCTCCCCCTTGGGCTAAACGGGTGGGGGAGAACCCTAACACTGAATTCTGCTCTGCGCTTTCAGCGCCCTGCCTTCCCGGGATCCGGTTCAGTAGCTGGTCCACGTGCCGCTGCCAGAGTAGACCTGTGTTGGTCTCCACGCGGTACGACACGGGACCGGTCTGCTCCACGACCACCCCCGGTACCCAGGCTGGCCCCGCGCTGGCGTAGTTCCTGCAATGCACCGGGGCACCCACACTAAAACTCTTTGTGGCTTCTATCCCGATGTTCCTCCCCTTGTCTTCAACTCTCGTGGGATCTAGCCTAGTGAGAATGGTGGCCAGTTTCCTGCGCATTAAGAGCTCTGCGGGGGAGTATCCTGACGCCAACGGGGTCACCCTGTACCCTAGCAGAAACTGACACACTTGCAGGTTGAGGTCCCCGGGGCCCATGCGCCGCAGCGCGTCCTTCGTGGTGCGTACGAGGCGCTCCACTTGGCCATTGGTGGCCGGATGGAATGGGGCGGAGGTGATGTGCCGGATGGCGTTAATCACTGTGAATGCCCTGAACTCAGCGGACGTGAAGCAACTAGCGTTATCGCTAATTAGGGTGTCGGGTATGCCGAACGTGGAAAAAATTCTCCGCAAATGCTTAATTGTCGCGGACGAGGAGGTGCTCGTGACTGGGATGACCTCCAACCACTTAGAGAAAGCGTCCACAACAAGGAGAAACAGAGTTCCTCGGAACGGGCCCGCGAAATCTATGTGTATCCGGGACCACGGCCCCTTAGCCGTGTCCCACTCCCTGTGGGGAAGACGGGTCTCCTCTGGTCTGGAGCAATGGCAACTCTCACAAGTGCCGACCATGTGCTCGATGTCGGCGTCTAACTGGGGCCACCAAAAGTAACTACGGGCCAGCGCTTTGGAGCGCACAATTCCGGGCTGGCTGACGTGCAGCAGTTTAAGCACCCGCGGCCGAAGGGATGTGGGAATCACCACCCGCTGCCCCCACAAGAGACACCCCCTCTCTAGGGACAGCTCCAACTTTTTCCTGAAAAATGGGGCGAATTCTTCCGCTGGGGACGACGCTGGCCACCCTTTCTGTACCCAGGAGCTAACCGCAGCCAACGTCTTGTCTCTGCTTGTTGCTTTAGCGATATCGGCGGGTACTATGGGGGGCGAATCTAAGACTTCTATCATGAGCACCTGGCGGTCCGGCTCCTCCCCGCCCACGTGGCTGTGTGTCTGGGGGAGGGGGGACCTCGACAGGGCGTCCGCATGGCTGATTTCTCTCCCGGGCCGGTACACCAACGCGTGCTGGTAGGCGTTGAGAAAAATGGCCCACCTAAGCATCCTCGGGGACAGGATCTGTGGCGTGGGCTTATCTGCGGTAAAAATGCCTAGCAGGGGCTTGTGGTCGGTTACGATGGTGAAAGGGCGGCCATAAAGAAAATCGTGAAATTTTTTGGCCCCTGCGATTATCGCCAGCGCTTCCCTGTCTGTCTGGGCGTAATTCCTCTCCGCTTGGGACAGGGACCTGGAGTAAAACGCTATTGGGGCCTCCCTCCCGTTTTCCAACACGTGGCATAACACTGCCCCCACCCCCACTGGGGATGCATCACAGATCAGTACCACCGGCCGTTTGGGGTCGAAATGGGTCAGAATGGCGTCAGACGCCAGGAGTTGTTTCAGTTCCGTGAATGCCCTCTCCTGGTCATCGCCCCACTTCCATGCCGCATCCTTTTTTAGCAACTTGTGAAGCGGCTCAGCTACCGCAGCCTTCCGTGGAAGGAAGGAGTGGTAGAAATTTAAGAGCCCTAGGAACGACTGCAACTCGGGCTTGGATGTGGGGCGAGGGGCTTTCTTGATGGCGGCCACCTTGGATTTGGACGGTTTGATCCCCTCGGGTGTTACTCGGAACCCTAAGAACTCAACCTCCTTCACGAAGAAGACGCATTTGTCTTTTCGCAACCTCAACCCCGCCTGTTCGAACGCCGCCAGGACCTTGTTTAGCCTTTCAGCCAACTCAAACTCACTCCCCCCTGTTATCAAGACATCATCAAAATATGGCAAAACGCCGTCCAGCCCTTTTAGGAGGCGTTCCACGAGCGACTGGAAAATCCCAGGCGCCGAGTTCACACCGAATTGGAGGCGCGTCACCTGGAACGCCCCCTTATGCGTGACTATGGTCTGTGCAGCAGCTGCGGCAGGGGTTACCATGAGTTGCTGATAGGCCTGTGCCAGGTCGAGTTTAGCGAAACACTTTCCCCCATGTAACCTGGCTAGCAAATGGCTGACCACCGGCACCGGATATGCATTAGGGCGGATTGCCTTATTAATGGTGCACTTATAATCGGCGCAAATGCGAACCTCCCCATTGGCCTTCAATGCCGTGACAATTGGAGTTTCCCACTCCGCAGAATCAACAGGAACAAGAATCCCCTGGCCCACTAATTTGTCCAGTTCCGCCTCTATTTTGTCCTTTAGTGCAAAAGGCACTCTGCGCGGTTTGAGTCTTATTGGGCGGACCTCCGGGTCCAGGTCGAAAGTTACTGGGGGTCCATTGAATTTCCCAAGTCCCTTTTTGAAAACTTCGGGGTGCGCGTCGCACACCTCCTGTATTGGGTCAGACCCAACGGCGTGTACCCCCCAATGAACAGACCCAGGGGCTGAAACCATTGAGTCCCGAGGAGGCTGCAATTACCCCCCTTAAGAACGACTAGGGGGAGTTCCGCGGCGTGCCGCTTATACTAGACCTGGAATTTCCCAACCCCCAACACCGGGATACTGTTCCCTTGCACGTCCCGAAGCGTGGACCTCAACGCTTTGAGCTTGGGCCGTACGCGGGGGGCAATTCTCAAGAACTCCCTCTGGGAAATGATAGAATATGAGGAGCCAGAGTCAATCTCCATCCTAACAGGGGCCCCTTGCACCAGTACCTCAACAAAGTAACGGGGGTGTCCCATGGACACGCTGAAAACTGGGGCGTCGTCGTCGCTGTCGTCGGAGATGCGGCCCACGCCGTCCTGCTTCCTCGTGGGCCGGGCGCCATCCTTGAGTTTCGTCGAGCGGTCTGGCCTCGCCGCGCGGTCGGGCGAGCTCCTCCGGTCCTTGCGCCGTTGTCTGCATACTTTGGCGATGTGCCCGCGTCGTCCACAGTTGTGGCACTCGGCTTTTCTGAAAGGACACCTGGCGCGGTCGTGAGCCGCCCCGCAGCCGTCGCAGCGCCGGCCCTCCTTCCGGACCCTCCGGACGTCCTCGTCGTCGCTGCTTTCGGCGGACGATTTCAAAATTCACCGGGCTGCGTGCACCGAACTCTCTGTTTTGTCGGCCTTCGGTCGCCAGTCCTGGAGCTCTTGTACCCCGGCCTTCGTGGCTTCCGCGGCCTGTGCCGCTTTCAGGACCTCCTGCAACGTGGGGGGCGGCTCCTGATTCATCAGCGTGCGCTGGATCTCGGCATCCTTCAGGCCGCATAGCACGCAGTCCCTGAGGGTGACTTCCAAATTCTCCCATTTGCATGGGCCGGCAGCTAGACGCAGGGCCGCTACGAAGGCGGCGACCGACTCACCAGGCGCTTGGACTCGCCTCCAAAACGCGCTCCGAGCGGGAAACATCGCTACCGAGGGCCGGAAATGGTCTCGCAACACCTTCAGGAGCTCTTTCGCCTTGAATTCAGCCGCCTTTTTGGGTGCGATGAGGTCAATCAATACCCTCTTGCCGTCGTGCCCGAGCATTCTGGTGAGGATGGCTCTCTTCTTTGCCTCGTCCGTCACCTCGAACTCCACCAGCGCGCCTTGGAAGTCCATTTCGAAAAGTTCCCAGTCTTGCGGTTTCTTGATGTCGAAACCGGCGTATGTCTTGGTCCCGTGGGCAGCCATTATCCCACCTTCGTCGCCAATTTAGTGTATGGGACCAAAGACACCAGGACAGCCGAAGAGCTGGCTTAACACAACTTTATTACATGCTGGTCAGAGGGAACATGTGGTAATGGCGGACGAACAGCTCAATATATACAGTGGCTATACATTTGAATGTGGCTCCTTGACAGTCTATTGGCTACTGTCCGTGTGACGTCATTTCAGGTCACGCCCTTCTTGTCCAGGTGAAGGTGGTGGCGGGAATCTTCCCGCGCTGTTGCTCTTAGGTGAGTCTTGGGCCAATGAGCTTGGACGCTCGCTATTGCCATCTAGTGGTCACTAGCTCGCGTCCTATTATGGTTACAGTGATGCAGCTGAGGTTACAATGTTGCACATGGAAAAGGTTACATTGGATACACATGGATAGATACATTGTTTAAAGGCACATGCTTTAGAACACAACATATACCATTACTCATTTTATTACCTTTCCTTCAAATCATTTCTATTCAAATTTTGATCCCAAAATTATCCCCCCCTTTTTTCCTTCTTTTTTTCTATATTTGCTATAATGATCAAGATTGTTCAATTTTCTTTCTATAACCAGTTGTAAATTCTTACTCTTGTATTTTTATTTATCTATATACTGCACATCCAATGCTCTCTGTGAACCTCCTTAACATATATCACCTCATAAGTTATTATCTATCTATCTAGTTAATCCTTGACAGAGGATTATTTACATTTTTTTTAAAGGAAACAATTTTCAAAACATCACACTCTACATTATTACTTTATGTTCTGCGCTAACTTCCCATAATTAAAAGCTCTTCTTTAAGTTTCCTTCATTCTTCTGATCTTTCTTTGATTATATTACATGATTGTATTATAACAAAAAAAACCTCAGTTTATTTACTTATTAAAACAACTTTCCTTGCACAGAAAATTCTTAACTGTTGTAATTGCTGCCAATTATAACTCATATCCTTATCCCTTGACAATTTTAATTCTCTTCCTCTACAATCTTGCTTCTTTTGTTATATCCTGATAGATAAGAGTAAGGCGGGTTCTTGCTGATATTTAAGACATTAAATAAATTTTGTTGTTCATAACATGCAGCTGTTTTTCTCTCTCCTTTCCTCCTACTAATGGTTATCCTACCATTACACATGTCATTACCTTTCCTTCAAAACTTTTCTATTCAAATTTTTGGTCCTAAAGTTATTTCCCCCTTTCTTTCCCTCCCCCCTGCAATTACTGTAATAATTAAGTTTATTCAATTCTCTTTCTATAGCAATTGCAAATTCTTACTCTTATATATTTCTTTATCTATATACTGCACATCCGATATTCTCTGCAGGCTTTCCCAACATATATCTCCTCATAATCTTAACACCCCTTAACAAAAGGTTATTTACATGTTTTAGTCTCCTCCTTAAACCAAACTTCCTCCATCTTAGGTCAGAACAAATATAGAAACCAAAATCAGAGCAAATGGAGACTCATTTAAAAAAAAACCAACAATTTCCAAAACATCACACTCCACATTACTACTACTTGCCCTTCCTTGCCATTCCATGACAGAGGGTTATTTACAATTTCAAACATATTAAACCTTATATTTCAAACTTTACACTGTAATTTTCCATCCAACTTAACCCCTTTTAACCTTCCTTAACAAAAGTTATTAACCTTTTCGTGACAATGTCATGAAGATTCCCTTTTACCCTTATCTTTCTCCCTGTATTTTTCACTTCTTTTATATTTTGGATTAACCTCTCGTAATTAAAAACTCTTCTTTAAGTTTCCTCCATTCTTCTGATCCTCCCTTAATAATATTACAAGATTCTAGTATATCCAAATACTCAGTTTGTTTGTTTATCATGACAACTTTACCTGCCCAAAAAAATCTTACATGATGTAATTTTTGCCAATTACAACTCATACCCTTATCCCTTAACAATGTAGTAATTAGTTTAATTTTGTTCCTCCACAGTCTTTCTTCTTTAGTTATGTCCTGATAAATTTCCAGTATTTCCCCATCCAATTTTGGTACTCGTGTACAATTTCTTCTTAAAAATGCCATTAACTCTAATTTTCTGTCTAGACCTGCAAATTTTACCAAAACAAACCTTTTAAAAGTCCCATTTCTTCTCTTCCCCAATCTATAAACTGCTAGAATATCCTCCTGTTTGAAATCCCTCCCCATCTTCAATTCATTCAATCATTTAATAATTCTTTCTCTCAGTCGGTCTGGACTTTCTTCTGAAATATTTTTAATCACCACGTTCTTTTGTCTCGCTGTCTCCTCAAGCATGTACAGTCTTTTTTCTTGATTATCCATTCTTTTATCCTTTTTTTCTTGCAAATCTTTTACCTCTGTTGTCTCAACATTATTATTTACTGATTTCACAGAGTTGGCCAACAGATCTCTCAGTTATTGTTGTCCATTCATGGTATCTTTCATTTCTTGCTTCCTTGTCACATCCATTCTGTCCAACCTTTTCTCAATTTTACTCCAAGTGTCCATTTCTTTCTCCACTGCTTGCATGTCTTTTATCTCCTCTTCCACAGATTTAATTTTGCCTCTATTGTCATAAAGTTATTATTTAATATTTTCATAAAGTTAACCAGCAAGTCCCTTAGTTCTTGTTGTCCATTCATAATATCTCTTAATTTTGTTTCTATTGTCGTCTCCATGTACTGTCTTTTTTCTTGATTAGCCGTTCTTATATCCTTTTCCTTTACTTTTTCTTGCATCTCTTTTACCTCCGTTTCCACATGTCCATTATCTGCAAAATTCGTTACTGCTTTCATCAAGCTATCCAACTGATCCCTTAAAACTTGTTGTTCTTCCCAAGAAATTTCCATTTCGATAATTTTAGGATCTCTAGAATCTTTGGGGTAAGTCTAGAATCTGAAATCTTTGGGGTGATAATAACTCATTTAGGGCTGACTGTTTCTCACTTCTTTTTTCTCTCCTCTCACTACTTTAAGGTCACAGCTACTTCATCAGCTGTTTCTCATCTTCAGGGGCCTGTTCTTCTTCTTTTTCTTTTTCTTCTCTCTCTCTCCTTTTTTATTTTGTTTCATCTTTCAAAGGTTCTCTCTCTCTCTCTCTCAAAAAAGGGACAGACAGACACCTCCTCCTTCAGTCCATCAGCTCTCTTGCCTCAGAGTTCCCCTTTTATCTCTCTTTTTACTTCAAAACTTTGTTCCAGTACTTTAAGGACATTCAAGGTTTCTCAAAGCTCTCTCCTTTCTCCCCTTACTTTTCAGGGCTTATTTAAAGCTTTGCTTTCTCCACCTTGCCTTTGAAACACAATCTTTCACTCTCTTCCACAATTCTGTTTTTCCTTCTCAGTCTCATCAATCACACCTTCCTTAATTAGGTGGTCTTTACAGCCCAAAATAAACATTAAGAGCAAACGGAGGACTTACAGAGGCTTGCAAATCTGAGTCATCCCATTCAATCGGGGTCTCTCTGCCTTTTTGAGCCTTTTCAAGCTCTGTCGCGCTGGCCCAGACTCTCTTGACCCCTGAATTCTTCACCCTCTTCACCCCCACAGCACTCCTCTGTCTTTTTTCTCAAATTTATCTTTGACAGCCTTTGTTTTTCCACCTTTTTCATACATTTATTTTTGCAGCCTGCTTCACTCGTGTCTTACTCCCCTGCCATCTTGTTCTGGTCTCGGCCATTAAATTCAATGTTGGTCTCTGATATGGGTCTTTGCACACTAGAGGGTGCCTCATGGGTGAATAGTTTCAAGGGCAGCTCTGTTGCAAAGCAGATTTTTTTAAACTGTGTTCAAATACTGCATAGTGGATGCTTTGCTTTTTGTTAAACATAGTCCCTAGTTAGACTTTGAAGCCACTCCTAAAGATAATGCTGAATGAACACAAATTACTTCAATAGCAGATTTTCTTCTTCCGTGTCTAGGACAAAATGAAGGCACCTTTTGGAGAGTTTATTCTGCAGTTCCCCTTGCCTTACATAGTGTGAGAAAGATTATCTGGCAACACAAGGTTGCTGTTAGGGTATGCCAGATTGTCATTCAAAACTACCACAATATTTGAGGAGGCTTTTTCTCTGTACATGAGGAAAATAATACTTAAATCTCAAATGTGACCTGCAAAGCAATATTAAAAGCTGTGTTAGCAGTCCTACACACCAAGAATAGGTGGGGAAAGTTTCTGAGTTACACCTCCCATATTCCCACATCCATAAGGGCCAAAATGTTCTCTGTATTTGATAGTGTGGTTGTACAGTTGACAGGATATAGCCAACATTTGTGTTGACCCCAAAGTTAGCAGACCAGAAACAAATCCATTTTCTCACAGCTAGCTTGTGAAATTTAATTTAATTTAATTTCAGATTTCTACGCCGTCTACTCAGGTGAACCCGACTCAGGGCGGCTTACATCAACTCTAAAAACATATAAAACACATTTTAAAAACCTAATTATCCCACTCACCACCCACCCTATATACACATAAAAAGAGAAAGGGCTCCTGATTATTATCTTGGTGTGAGCCAATAGGCGGGGGGCGTATTTCCATTAGGACACCACACCTGCCCTGCCAGCCAGGTTTTCAAGCCTTTTCTAAAGGGCAGCAATTCTATCTGTAATCTTAGCTCTGTTGGCAGGAGGTTCCAGAGGGCTGGTGCGGACAGAGAGAAGGCCCTCCTTTGAGTGTTAGAGAGATGAGTTCCTCTAGCTGATGGTAAGACTAGAGAGCCCCTCCGGCCTGCTCTGGTTGGACGGGTATCCAGCCCTCAATAAGTTGGAACAAAGTTCCCATTATCCCTGACTATTGGCCAAGCTAGCCAGGACTGATGGTAGTTAGATTCCAAGAACATCTGAAGGGTACATATTTCCCATAATTATTTGAAGGTAATGGCACATTATAGACCAGTGCTTCTCAACCTTTGGTTTTTGGACTCCAGTTCCCAGAAGCCTAAGCCAGTACTTAGGTTGATCAGTGTTTTGGGGAATTGACTTTGGCTTCTGGGAATTGAAGTCCAAAAACCAAAGGTTGAGAAGCACTGTTATAGACTCTTGTGAACACATGAGGAAGCATCCGGAAAAAGATAAGGGCCTTTTAAGGAATACCACAGTTATTATCGGGGAAAGAAATCTATTCTTAAGTTTCAGGTTTCAATCATTAAACTAATTTTATTTCCTCTTTGTTTACAGATATCAACGAGCTCTCAACTATAATACGAGAGCTGGACTACAGAATTTTTGTTCAGTCTGCAAAACTGCTTCGCCTTCTGAAACAAAAGGACAGGCTTTTGCATAAAGTGCAGAAGAACTGTGATATTGTAACAGCCTGTTTGCAAGCAGTTTCTGAAAAACGTCGTAAGTACTATTGAGTTTCTAAATCTAGGAATGTATTGAATACTGTACTGTTGAATTTCTAAATCTTATTCCAAACTATAATTTTTCTCAGTTGATATAGGAAAGTACCATTCGGAGCTGAAGCATTATGCTTTTCTAAATATGTATCATATTTTACTCTTTTCCATAAATTTAATAATATGTTTTTATAGTTACATTTTTCTGAACTTTCATTTTAAAAAGGGGAATTATGTAATTGAGGCCCAGTTCTTATGTATAAGGACGTCAAGGCTACATTTGAAGCATATTTACTATGAAGGAAGAAAATTCACTGAATTCAGTTGTGTTATTGTAAGAGAAATATTTATAAAATCAGAATGTAAGTGTTTTTAAGACATTTCATTTCTGTGTTATAATATAATTTTTATAGTCAGGTTGCTTCAAAATATAGAATCTTTAAGAATAAAAGTACACTGGACCCTCAGGACGTTTCTTACAGCAACAATTACTTTAACCGAATTTCCCGTAGGAATGCATTGGATGCAATTTCCCATAGGACTGCATTGAAAACCAAAATACTTTAACTGACATGCAGTTTCCCATAGAAATGCATTAAAAACCAATTAATCCGTACTAAAAAATTCCATAAACAAAGCCACTATTTTCTGTGGATTTCCTTTTGTTATGTGCTTTTTATGTTAACCGAGCTGGTTTGTTAACCAAGGTTCCACTGTACATATTATTTTGGAGTATATCACACTGAAATCAATGCCACTTTTTCTGACTGACTAGTCCAGTTGAGTCTTGCACTTTAAAGCAGTAAAATAATATATCTATAACGCAACAACAAATTCAACTACAATAATATCTGTAGCAATATTTTCCAGGTATTTAAACCATGTGTTGGTAAAAGCCACTAAGAATCCTAGATATTAAGTAGCCAGAAAACAAAGAAACATTTCCTCTGCTGAAGATCAGCAAATTTGGTGCCAAATTAAAAAAGAAAAGGGAGAGGGAAGAGTTGTGTCATGAGAGCGTCTATCAAAAAGATACATTTTTCTGCTAATGTCTCTGGTGCAAAAGAAAGACAGCAGTCCAGATCTAAATGTTTGTTTTATGTGTAAAATAAAATCCAACAATATTAAACAATTATTGGTTTGAATGACATACAGATCAGCAGTTCAACATATGCCTTAAAACCAGAAGTGCTTAAAGGGTCTATCTTTGACTGTGTTCAGACTGGCATTCACAGTTCCGTACTGATTGCTAGGCATATCTAATTGTGTATAAAGTGGCATGGTATGTAAAATGTCACACGGATTATTTTCTAAAAACTTTCTAGAACTAACATTCTTTGTCTTGTATCTTTTTTATTAACATGCAGCATGACCGTGTGCTATTCTCAGGTACAGTAATGACACAGCACAAATGTTGCATTAAAATGAGCTTTTATGTGCATGCAATTAAAATAAAGAGAAGCATGCTGTAAGTTTTTTAAAATAAAATGTACAACTCTTAAAAGATATGTTTCTGTGAATGAATGAGAGATCCTGGCAAAGTTCTCTATGTCTAAGCGAATTAACTGCTTAGAACTTTGTGAGATGTTATCCTATGCATGGAAGTAAGAACCACTTTATTAATGGGAGCTTATTCCAGGAAACCATGCATAGGATTTTGATCCTGAGTCTCAGTCTCAGGGCTGTAGCCAGAGGGGGGCAGGGGGGTGGGGTGAAAACCCTCCTGAGCTAACAGCCTGCCCCCACCCCCACCCCAGGATGCCAATGTTATATATGTGTGTGTGACATTGTTGCCCCTCTTAGGAAAAAATACACACAGACACCCCCCAAAAAATCTAGAATCCTGGCTACGGCCCTGCTGAGGATGTAGCAACATGCATGTGTTCTTTAGAAAGGAATGAAGAATGTATGCCCAACCCAGTACTATAGTTGGACCACAAATCCCATTGAACTTTATCACTCACTATGCTGATGTGTGATGAAGCTCAGTAATGGGGCCGCATGGTCCCCACCTATGTGTAAGAGTAGATGCTAACATTACTAAGCTGGCAAAATGCCTAACTATGCAAACAAATTCAAATGTGTTCAATTTTTTAGAGCAGGGATTTTCAACCTGTGGCCTGTGGGCCGGATGTGGCCCACAGCACCATTTCATGTGGCCCCCACTGCCTCCACCACACCTAGAAGTGCCATGTGGTGGAGGTAGGGCAAAATGGCCATCCAGCCCCCAAAGCTGTCTGAGGGAGTGTGACCCAGCTCCCAGCTTTAAAAGGTTGAGAACTCCTCTTTTAGAGGACTTACATCACATGGATTGCAAAGGGTGCTTGCAAGCATTTTGTCTTAGACAGAGAGTAAACCATGGTTGCATGACTTTGAGTATACAGTATGTGCTTTTCTCCTTTGACTCTGAGATACACATGTAAAGCAAAGTCTTTGCCTGTTGTCATATGTAATTGTGAATCTGTATATGTGAAATTTATAATGTAAAAAACAGCCATAGCATCACTTTTCATTATGTTGCAGAATGACTGTACTCCTTATATATGGCTCTAAGAGCAGTAATTAATTAGAAGGAGGAGTATAAAATATTGACGGATTTTTGGAATACTCTTAACTAAAAAGGCTTGCCTAGTCCTAACTAGGTTTTGTCACCACTTAAGATGTTTTTCTGCTCTGAGATATTTCTCAGAACATCCTATTTTTAAACATCTGTGTTGTATCAGTTGATTGTTTCCATGATGATTAGCTAATCTTTGTTAAAGGTGTAGCTTTATATTATAGATTTTAAAATTACAGTACATTTTCACTTTTGTAAGACATGGTTGTTGCATAGTTCTGATGGTATAGCAAAAGTGAAATCACCAGCAGGGTGAAATCACCAGCAGGGACAGATTGCTGCTCATAAAGAGTTCCTCCTTTGATTGCTGGTTGCATGTGACTCATGAGCAATCAGAATTAAAACTCTTTAATTGGAGGCAGTGACATCATTGCCTTGTGTGCCCCAGCATCTACTTTAGAAAAATCTAGGAAATTAATAAAATATAGAAAACTGCATTCTATGAAAGACAGAAGAATAGTCATGGTAGACGAGACCAAGAGCTTATGTATTGCAACATTCGGATCTCAACTGTGGCCAAATGGGGCACTGAGACTTGCAATTCCACAAGGAGGACATGAATGCAACTGCATTCTCTATCTCTCATTTCCTAAGACTGATACTTTGAGACATACTCCCTTTCGTACTCACCATAATACTCTCTCATTGAGAAAGGTTTATTATTATTTTTTATCAAAAGCCAATAAATCAACACTATTCCTTAAAACTGCCCCAAGTAGGCAATAGCCTATGGCAATGGTGGCAAACCTGTGACACTCATGCCAGAGGTGGCACTCGGAACTCTCTCTGTGGGCACCCGTGCAGTCACCCCAGCACAGAGTTTGCTCTGCCCAACAGCCCAATGGGATCATTTCCTCCTTCTCCCAGCACAGAGTTCACCCCGTCCCTCTGTCCAGCTGCCCAATGGGAACGTTTCCTTCCTCCCCTGTTGCTGTGTTGGCACTTTGCATTAAATTAGTGGGGTTTGGGTTGCAATTTGGGCTCTCGATCTTTAAAAGGTTCACCATCACCGGCCTATGGTAGGATCTTTCTCCTGATATATTAGATTACCACATAAATACAATAGAAACAGTAACAACAATCATGATAGCAAAAAGCCATGATCCTCAAGAGGGCAGTGGCAATGGTATGCCGCGTGAAGGGAAGAAGGCTGCTTGATATCAGCAGCAACCTTTTCTAGAGACTAAAAGTCACAACAAAATGCTGCTATTAAGGTTCTGAAGCTACAACAGGAGATATCACTTTACACCCTTCTGTGTGGAGTGTTTTTGCACTAAAGCTGGATGAGTCACCACTGATGTTTGGCTGTTGTGATCTGGAGCTATACCACTGCTGAGAATACTTAATCCTTGAATCTCCTGGAGGTAAATAGCCTCCTGGTGGCCTTAATAAATACTGCTGGGTTATTGTGTCCATCAGCATTGGCAAGGAGAGCAGCCTGTTGCTGCTGCTATTGTGAGATTGGTGTATTCTGCATCTTTTATGGCAACATAACTCCCTATAAATGGGCTGCCATTTTGATATTCAAGGGAAAGCATACTCAGGAGGCAAAGGGCCAAATCACGTGCTACAATTGATCCACCATAAAAACCTGAAATACATTATTGTTCCTCTGAAGTGAATTGCCAAACTTTTGTGGCTGAGCAATCATAACTTGTGTGCAAAGCATGTGTTTCCTTTTCAATAAGCATCTGCAAAACAAAACAAGTTAATTTACAAACTACCGAATTGCTTTTTCTTTGTGAACTATGTTGGTAGCATTGGTGAGAGAGATAAGTAAATCTGCTGTCCCTTTAAAACTGCAGACAAACATTGGATCTTTAGGAGAGCTGACAGTGCTTCGTGTTCTCACCTTGTACTATTTGCATGCTTGTCTTACTAAGAAGGGGCTGTGGTGGCTTACTGGTTAAGACGCTGAACTTGATGACTGGAAGGTAGGCAGGTCAGCAGTTCAAGACCCGAGTACTGCATGACGGAGGGAGCTCCTGCCTCTGTCCCAGGCCCTGCCAATCTAAGCAGTTTGAAAGCAAGAAATTGCATGTAGATAAATAGGTACCACTTTGGTGGGGAGGTAAACAGCATTCCATGCACTCCGGTGTTGAGGCATGCCTGCTACATGTCCTTGGAAATGTCTTCAAATGCAGACGACATTGGCTCTTTGGCTATAAACAGAAATGAGTGTTGAATCCTAGAGTCGGATAATGACTGGCTTTTGAGCATTGCCAATCTTTACCTTACAAAGACTGCCGTGCTTCAAATAGCAGGAAGCAGCATGTCAGTGATGAATTTGGTCGTGCATAGCTGAGGAATGACCACCTGTTTTACTTTATAGAAGCAACAATGTGACTTTTCAGGACTTGGGGAAGCAGGAACACATGTACAGATAGCTCTGTGTGCATTTGGGAGGTTTTGTCCCTATCTAGGCCATAATTCTATTGTTTAATGTAGAATATACCATTAAACAGAATAAAAATAAGATTTCTAAAAATAATATTTGAAATGTTCAGCTAAGAAATTTGCAAACTGCTTGTTCTTGGTGAAACAAAACCATTGCATTTGCTGTGATGATTGAGCACAGAGGAAACAGCTGGTTGTTAATTATTTCCAGAAATCTTATTGATTCATAGAGAGTCAGGAGGTGCAAACAGTCACTGTGCTACATTTTAGGATGCTTGTCTGAATTATAATACATGCTGATGTTAAAATACAATTTTTAATTGTTTGTTAGGTTTAGTTCAGTAACAGTAATAACACTGCTATCTGTTTTTCAGACTTGTGGCTATATGTAGTATGTTCTTGTATATAAATTTGCCTTATTCAAATACCTGCTCTCAACATTGCAGAATTAGAAATTATACAGTCTACTGATCCTGACACAGCTATTGTGTGCATTGAATATCTCATTATTGCTCTGACGTTGTCCTTGTGTCAGGATCATAGAATAAATATCCTGGGAGGGTTTTCAGTTGTGATAAAGCTGACACAACTGGCAGCTGCAGTGTTGAGAAATAACTGTCTCAGAAATGGAAAATGTTCCCGGTTCCCCCCACCAAAATAAAAATAAATAAAACCCAATAGCAATTAGCAGTGCACCAAGTGGGAAAATGTTGGCTTTATTTCAGTAACACTATGTCAAAATAAAACAGGTGAAAACTCCCCATATGAAATCATATTGTTAGTCAATTTAACTGAAAAAATTCTCTGTTGATGACTAGCAGTCTTCCAAGGTTTCAGACAGAAATCTTGTCCATGTCTACCTGGAAATAGTGAGGACAGAACTGGAGATGGAAAGTGTGTGCTCAACAAAGTTCAGAAAAGTTACATTTTCAGACTAAAGCTCCAGAGTGCCCTAGGCATGTTCTGGGAGTTACAGTCGTACAAAGTACTATGCTGAAACTGTAGTAGCATTCTCATAAACCCAGGGGTGCCCAAACTTTTTGGGATGTGGGCCAGTCACATGGTTGAGTGGGTCGGACATGTGGTTCAGTGGGCTGGTCACATGGTTCCTCCCACCTAGAGATGTAAAATTTCCAGAAATGTTGAAGCTCGGAAAAAAACCAATGGTTTTTTCCCGGGGGAAAACAAAACTTTTCGGAAAAATTGAAAATAATCTGACAACATACATTTTTTAAAGAAATGATTTATAAAATATTTGAACCTGGCCTTATCTTAAAATATTTTATTCATCATGTTAAAATAAAACATTCCATAATATATATTTTATTTTTTCAATTTTTCGGAAAAACTAAACAAAAAAGGCTTCAGAAAAAACAGGAAAAAACTGGTTTTTTCCCTGATTTTTTTTTCTGGGCCTTCACATCTCTATACCGGAAGCAGAAGTAAAACGTGCCTTGTAATCTGTTTTGCAACAGGATGAGATAGAAGTAAAATGCGCCCGGGTGCATTTTACTTCCACTTCCAGGAACAATGAGGGCATGAACTGGCATCGGGGCCAGATCCAGCCCACAGGCTATAGTTTGGGCACCCCTGTCATAAACTATAATTGTTCCCTGTGGTCTTGGCACTCAACCTAAACCAAAGGCTAAAATATTCACACAGCTATGCTGCTAAAAGCTAATGTCATTAACAACTGTGGCAATTTTCTAAATTAATATACTGTATTTTCTGGCGTATAAGACTACTTTTTAACCCCGAAAAATCTGTGCCAAAGTCGGGGGTCGTCTTATAGGACAGGTACTTAACTGCAGCTTGTTTCCCTTTGCTTCATATGTCCGGCGCATATGGTGGGGGGTGCCACGGCCGAGTCCCTGCTCTGTGCGGGGAGTATGAAGCAAGGGGAAGCAAGCTGCACACATCTTCCTGTACCTCGAGGAGGAGAACGTGAGCGTGGATTGGCTCTCCACCAGAACCTGCCCATTCGACTCGGAGGGCTGCGCGTCTTCGGGTTGAGTGTGGGTTAAATTTTATTTGGTGTGCATTGGAAGAGAGGTAGTCTTATACGGCAAGTATATTCCAAACTCTATATTTTAACTGGAAAAGTTGGGGGTCGTCTTATACGCCCAGTCGTCTTATTCGCCGGAAAATACGGTAGTTCTGATTCCTCCTCAAGGTCCTGTTAAATCCCTTTTGTCATGGGGAAGTATTTAGACACCAGAGGATGGGTGGAAGTCTTTAATTTTTGAAAATCACTGCCTCTGGGATCTTGGGGACATGAAAGGAGCCTCATTTGGGTGTCCCCTGAGCGGAGTTTCTCCAGCAAAAATCCTTTCAACCCAGAGTAATTTCTGCATTTCTGAAAGTAAGACTCCCCTCAGTTTCACAGCTCTTAATAGTTTCCCCATGATAAGATGCTTTTTATGAGAGCCTCAGGTTGTGTTTTTTTTTTGGTGGGGGGGGGAGGGGTCAGGGAGAAAATTGAAAATTTTCATTTTTGAAAAATTTTGTAGCTCTGTGAACAGGATTTCAGGCATTGTTTTATACCTAGAAGAGAATTGTATTTAAAAGAGATACCAATCAGTCCACTAACCAATTAGACGTTGTGTGTTTATAATTCCTATTGCTTTGGTTGTTTCCAGTGTTTGTAAAGTAATTTGTGGATTTAGTTATCTTCTTTGCTTCATTTGTTATAATTTGATATTCAGCCTTCATTACAAACTTCACCCAAGTTCCTGCTATGTTACTGTGGTTTACGTGTTACATTTGTTATTGTGTCTTTACATTACCATTATAAAGAAATATTTTAATATTTTAACATTAATGTGTACAGTATTAGCTTCCCATGTAGGTTTTTACTGGCTTCCACAAAAAGTTTAGTTTGGTGTATGGAAAATTTTAAAAGTGTACATTGTTGTTGTTGTTGTTCAGTCGCACAGTCGGTTCCGACCCTTTGCGACCCTATGGACCATTGCTCTCCAGGCGCCTCTGTCCTCCACCATCCCCCTCAGCCCTCCCAGCTCTGTGCCCATTGTGTCTACAATGCCATCTAGCCATCTCATCCTTGGCCTCCCCCTTCTTCTTTTGCCCTCCACCTTTCCCAACATCAATGCCTTCTCAAGTGAATCCTCCCTTCTCATTTGATGTCCAAAGTATTTTAGCTTCATCTTTACTATTTGACCTTCCAGTGAGCATTCAGGGTTAATTTCTTCTAAGATTGACCTACATACAGCAACAATATAAGGGCTTTTTGTGTATACCAGAAGAATCAGAATTGTGTGTTTGATTACTAATTTGTGGAGACATCACACTAAACATGGAAGTAGTCATGTAATAAACAGGCAGATCAGAACTTCTATATAAAGTTTAGCTCAACTCTTGCCTTGTAACATACTCTAATCTGGCATCATCCACTCTGATCAGCAGAAGTCTTGGAAGGGATTAACGGCAGTAGCATATTGACAAAGCCAGTCAATATGGAGTTGACCACTTTTTAAGGGTTTGAAAGGTTAGGGGCTGGGAACAAGGAAGCAAACTTATTTCTAGTTTTGTGGGAAATATTTATGAGGAAAGGGTTAGTTATAATTATGATGTGTTTGAATGTTGTGAGACTATTTGAGAATGACCTAAATCTAAAATCTTACTTAGATTTTACACCAGTATGATACAAACAATATAACTTCTGGAGGTGAATTGCTTCCAGTTAATGTTATCTGTGAGCCCTGAACCAGTGCACAAAAGATAATGATGATTTTCTAACTTGATGCAAATTTATTCTAAAAGGTACACTATTTCAATTGTGCATGTAGGTGTAACTAAGAGGATTTTTTTGCCAATGACTTATAGTCTGATCACAAGCAAGAAAGCAAGCAGTCATTTTCTGTATTTAACCTATTCTAGGAATTTCTGATATGTACATTTTTGGTTGGTTCAGAAAAGCAAAAGCCGAAGAAAGAAAAGAAAAAAATTCCTCAAAAGGATGAAATCCCTGAAACATCCACTTTGCAGTTTATAGCCATGCTTTCTGTATAAAAATATGTAAAATAAAATCTTTTGCATTTAGTGTTTTTTAGCCTTTTATCAGAAGAACACAGACAGGATGGTGGCCTTTGTAATTAAGATTAATTTTTCATTTTACAGATGAATAGCAGTGTTTGCTTGTGGAGCTTTACAAGGAAGCATCCCAGTCAAAAGTAATGACTGATAACCCACAATTATCAGCTTTTAAGCTAATACACTGTTTGTATAGCTGAAATAGTGTTTCTATTAGTGTGATAAGAAAAATATCCATTCTGTTAAAATAGGCTAGCAGAATAAACATCTTCTACTAGGAAACTTAGTAACCTGCTTATTTTACAGGCTTGCTAAAATGTGTGGTGTAGAAGCAATATAGAAAGATTTCACAATGCAATTCACAACATATGTACTACATGTTTATGTAGTAGGGGAAAAATTAACCATATGTACTCTTTAATGCTGCCCTTACTGTTGCTGTTATATCTCTGCAAGTTGCTTTCAGTTATAAAAATCCCAATAAAATTTAAAGGTGTGTAAGTCACAACTATATGATAAAATACCATGGCATTTTCTCTGCTCATGAAATGGGTGAATTGTGTCACCCTTTTTGTTTCCAAAGTAGCTTCTTTCTCAACTTTTTCAAGTTGCAATGATTTACACAGGCTTTTCTCTATACGATTAAGTCATACAGACTTAAAACATTTGGCAGAGGTGTATAAAACATTTGGCAGAGGTGGGACCATAGGAAGGGAAGAAGAGGACTTGTGGGCTGGAATGCAATTTTCATCATAATTCAGTATGAATAGTGAATTCCTGAAACAATCCACAACTCCTGTGAGATCACTGGCTGTGATTTCAAACATTATACAGGCTGTAAATCAAATCAAATAGTTGTACCCTGAGATGTTCAAATAGTGGCTTATCATTGTCTCTCCCACTGAGTTTCTGTGGATAAATAGGAATTTGAGCCTAATTCTCCTGAATTTTAGTCAAACTTTTAGTTGTTGTTGTTCAGTCGCACAGTCGACTCCGACCCTCTGCGACCCCATGGACCATTTTCCTCCAGGCGCCTCTGTCCTCTACCATCCCCCTCAGCCCTCCCAGCTCTGTGCCCATTGTGTCTATAATACCATCTAGCCATCTCATCCTTGGCCTCCCCCTTCTTCTTTTGCCCTCCACCTTTCCCAACATCAATGCCTTCTCAAGTGAATCCTCCCTTCTCATTTGATGTCCAAAGTATTTTAGCTTCATCTTTACTATTTGACCTTCCAATGAGCAGTCAGGGTTAATTTCTTCTAAGATTGACCTATTTGTTCTCCTCGCTGTCCAGGGGACTCTCAAAACCCTCCTCCAACACCACATTTCAAAGGCATCTATTCTTCTGCGTTCAACCTTCCTAATTGTCCAGCTCTCACATCCATACATTACTACTGGGAAAACCATTGCTTTGACTATTCTAATTTTTGTTTGCAATGTAATGTCTCTGCTTTTCACTATGTTCCCCAGGTTTCTCATCGCTTGTCTCCCAAGAATCAGTCGCCTTTTTATTTCATGGCTGCAATCCCCATCTGCAGTGATCTTTGATCCTAAGAAAGTAAAATCTGTCACTGCTTCTACTTCTTCCCCGTCTATTTTCCAGGAACTGATGGGGCCTGTTGCCATTATCTTGGTTTTCTTGATATTGAGTCTCAAGCCAGCTTTTGCACTCTCCTCCTTCAGCCCAATCAAGAGATTCTTTAGGTCTTCCTCACTTTCTGCCATTAGGGTGGTATCGTCTGCATATCTCAGATTATTGATGTTTCTCCCAGCTATTTTAATCCCATATTGTGATTCCTCCATCCCTGCACTGCACATTATGTGCTCTGTGTATAGGTTGAATAAGCATGGTGACAAAATGCAGCCTTGTCTTACTCCTTTTCCTATTCCAAACCACTCTGTTATTCCATGTTCTGTCCTAACTGTTGCTTCTTGGTTCATGTACAGATTTCTCAGGAGGCATATGAGGTGCTCTGGTATTCCCATCTCTTTAATTACTTGCCACATCTTGTTGTGGTCCACACAGTCAAATGCCTTAGTGTAGTCAATAAAACAAAAGTAAACTTGTTTCTGGTATTCCTTTGTTTTCTCCATGATCCAGCATATGTTGGCGATGTGGTCTCTAGTCCCCCTGCCTCTTCTGAAACCAGCCTGCATCTCTGGTAATTCTCTCTCCACATGCTGCTGAAGTCTGTCCTGTATTATCTTGAGCATCACCTTGCTGGCATGTGGGATGAGCGCGATTGTTCGATAATTTGAACATTCTTTGGCATTGCCCTTTTTTGGGATTGGGACGTATACTGATCTTTTCCAATCCTGTGGCCACTGTTTTGTTTTCCAAATCTGCTGGCATATTGAATGCAGTAATTTGACGCCATCATCTTTTAGCGCTTTGAAAAATTCAACTGGGATACCATCATCTCCACTAGCTTTGTTGTTTGCAGTGCTCTTTAGGGCCTTTATGACTTCACTCTCCAGGATGTCTGGCTCAAGTTCAATTTCTTTATCATTGTGATTATCAGGAGTGTTGAGGTTCTTTTTGTAAAGTTCCTCTGTGTACTCTTTCCATCTTTTCTTAATTTCTTCTGCATCAGCTAGCTCCTTTCCGTCTTTGTCCCTTATCATGGTCATTTTTGCTTTAAATGTTCCCTTGATTTCCCCAATTTTTTTGAAAAGATCTCTGGTTCTGCCTCTTTTGTTGTTTTCATCCATTTCTCTGCACTGTTCTTTTAGGTAGTTTTCCTTATCTCTCCTTGCTTTTCTTTGAAATTCTGTGTTCAAATGGTTGTAGTTTTTCCTTCCTCCTTTGACTTTTGCGTTCCTTCTTTCCTCTGCTATTTTAAGAGCCTCATCAGACAACCACTTTGCTTTCTTACTCTTCTTTTCTTTTGGTATGGTTTTCTTTGCTGCTTCCTGCATGATGTCCCTCATCTCCGTCCATAATTCTTCCGGTACTCTGTCTACCGAGTCTAAGCCATTAAATCTGTTCATCACCTCCACCGTGTATTCTTTAGGGATGCTGTCTAGGTGATATCTTTCTGGTCTCCGTGTTTTCCCTATTTTCTTTAGTCTAAGCCTGAATTTTGCGATCAGTAGGTTGTGATCTGAGCCACAGTCTGCTCCAGGTCTTGTTTTTGCTGACTGTATGGAGGTTCTCTATCTTTGGCTGCAGAGTATGTAGTCAATCTGGTTTCGGTGTTGGCCATCTGGTGATGTCCATGTGTAAAGTCGCCTCTTGTGTTGCTGGAAGAGAGTGTTTGCTATGACCAGTGCGTTCTCTTGGCAGAACTCTATCAATCTTTGCCCTGCTTCATTCTGTGTTCCAAGACCAAATTTGCCTGTTATTCCCTCCACTTTTTGATTTCCTACTTTGGCATTCCAGTCTCCTAATATAATTTGGACATCATTTCTTGGTGTCTGTTCTATGAGGTGTTGTAAGTCCTCATAGAACTGGTCCATTGTGGCTTCATCTGCACCAGTGGTTGGTGCGTATATTTGGATCACAGTGACATTGAAAGGTTTGCCTTGAAATCTGACTGACATCATTCTGTCATTTTTGAGATTGTATCCCATTACTGCTTTTCTCACTCTTTTATTGACAATTATGGCTACTCCATTTCTTCTAAGGTTTTCTTGCCCGCAGTAGTAGATATGATGGTTTCCAGAGCTGAATTCGCCCATCCCTGTCCATTTGAGCTCACTGATGCCCAAGATGTCAATGCTTATTCTTTCCATCTCGTTTTTTACCACTTCCAGTTTTCCTTGATTCATAGACCTCACATTCCATGTCCCTATGCGGTATTGTTCCCTGCAACACTGTATTTCTCCTCCTCCTTTCGTATCCTTCCCCCTTTTCAGATCTGCTGTGCTGAGCATCCCCTTGTTTTGCCTTTTGTTTTGGTCCATAGGGTTCTCTTGGCAAACTTTGTGGCGTGCCTTGCCGGTCTCTACGCCAGTCTTTTCCCATCACACATGTTATCACAGTTTAAACAGTTTTAAAACTTTTAGTACAACACTACAATGAATTGGTGTTGCAATGACTAACCTGTGTCACACTAATAAAGGTTGTAGGGAACAACATAGACTCAATTGGGTGTGTTACATTTGATGATATTCGAGTCAAATGTTCTCATAGAAAATTGCCATCCAATTTTTCAGATTTGGGACTAGTCTGATCATAATTTATGGGAATCACTTTAAAAAAGTATGTGTGTGATGGTTGTATTGATGATATGATTGCTCATAGATCAGGCCAAAGAGGCTGTCCAGACAGACAAGTCCACTCTACATGGTGATTTGGTAGCAGGCCGGTTTGCTTTTTACAGTATCTACTCACACTAGACCACTGATGGTGAACCTTGGCACTCCAGCTGTTCTGGAACTTCAATTCCCAGAAGTCCTGATCAGCAGGAGTGCTGACTTGGACTTCTGGTAATTGAAGTCCAAAAACACCTGGAGTGCCAAGGTTGGCCATTACTGTACTAGACACTGGAGTAGACAGAGGACCATCAACACACATCTTTTGAGCCAACTTCTTCACCTGTGGTTACTGGGCATAACATACAGGTGAATGTCGGAATGTTAGAATATGCAAATGTTCATTCATTTCACTTAAAAGGTGAAACATATATATGAGATAGACTTACTACATGCAAAGCGAGAGATGCCATGCCTTAATTCGTTATAATTGTGATGATCATGGTGTACAGCATACATGAGATTATGTGATGATTATGGGGTACATAAGATTGGGGGGGTTGGGGTTTTCATAGACTGTAAGCCATAAGCATCAATATTATAACAAAGGAAGGCTTGAACCATCTTGCTTTGCATGTTGTGAGTCTATCTCATATATTTGTTTCACCTTTTAAGTTGCATTACTGAACTGAATGAAGATTTGCATGATATTATAATTTTCCGAGTTTCACCTGTATATGGGAGTCTTGCAGCTGTCAAAGCTGCTTCCAGTGTTAACTTCTGGTGCCTTGAAGCATCTTACAAGTCACTTCAGTATATCAGAAATTGAACACTTCCCCCATATCATTTGCAAAAGGTCAGATGAACGAAATTTTGTTGACTTCTGCTACATCTTTGCTGATGTGATGTGTTACTTTGTTTATATTTAAAAATCTTTTTGTGTCTGTGTTTTGCAAATTGAAGCTGCAGCTTCAGGTAGTTTCTCAATCAGGAACAGAAATTAATCAGCAGATGTAATTTGAGAAAAATCACTTCCCTTAACCATTCACAGACTATTGGTTTGTGTGTGTAGTGTTCCATTATACTGAAAGGGCTGATTCCCAATTGGATGGGAGGAATGCACCAAATGTCATGTTGTCCTCCCTGCCCCCGAAAATGGAACTCAACACTTGTATGGCTGATCAAGCCACAGCTAAATGAGCATTCTGGATAAGACATTAGTTGCAGGTTGAAGGCTATTGTTTAGAAAATGTATACATTTAGTTTTGAACAATGGATAGTGATCTATGTTTCTGTGATGTGATGATATCACAGCAATCATACTGATGCCAAAGTATTACCACTGGAGTTCCTTTCCTGTGTTGGCCAAATTATGTAGTATCATCTGAAACCACCTACATTAGAGATTGAGGATTCACAGATCTAGGGTGGCAAAACTGATAGTGTAAACCAATGTATGTATGTATACCTTTAAAGGGGGTAGCTATAGAAACCAGCTACAAGGAGTTATTAAAGGTTGCATCAATTTGTAGCAGGATTCTTTTAAGAAACAGAAAAATATGTACAGTACACAAATCCACAGCACAAGTCATATTTATTACCTGTTGCAAATGTTCTTAAAGTAATGCTTCCCTATATCTGGCTTTTCTTCAGCTTTTATTTAAAGCAGATGGTGCGGTGCTATAAATACTGTACTGTGTAATACTGCAAATAGAGGTTATTAAATGAGAGAGCCCAGATTTCTGTCTAGTAGTGCAGAAGTTGGGTGGATGGAAAAGGAAAAGACAAGAAGGGGAAAGTGTAGGAGGGAAAGACCCTGTGATCTTTCAAAATTCCACTTTCTTTAAATCTGGTTAACATTTTATTCTAGCACTAATTGCTTTCCCTTACTGCCGTGATGGTGAACCTTGGCACTCCAGATGTTCTTAGCCTTCAATTCCCAGAAGCCCAAGCCCCCTGTGAATCCACACAAATGGGTTTACTGTGATTCATCCGGCCTGCGCTGCCCTCGTCACTCCCAGAAGTGGAAGTAAAACACACCTGTACAGAGGAAGGATTAACCCGGAAGAGTCTTAACAGTATGGGCACGTTTTACTTCCGCTTCTGGGAGCGACAAGGGCAGCGCAGGCCGGACGAATCGCAGTAAACCCATTCGTGTGGATTCACAGGGTGCTTGGGCCTCTGGGAATGGAAGTCCAAGAACATCTGGAGTGCCAAGGTTCGCCATCACAGCCTTACTGTATTCTTTGTCCTTTTTGGGGAACAACATGGGCTCCATTGGGTGTGTTATATAGGATGATGATGGATTGAAACGTTCTAAAAGACAATGACCATCCAATTCTGGGCAAAGCGGGTGAGAAAACGCGCGTAGTACCTTGGGGTACCAAGCACTGGACTGAAATCTGAGAGCTGGTCATCCGAGCTCTTTCATCTGTAGTTCGAGGGCGCGGCTGCAGGGGGGGGGGGGGGGGGAGGAAACGCATCTCCCGGGCAGCGCTGGGTACCCTTCGCTTTATTGTCTGGCTGCAAAGGCGTCTCTCTCTCTCTCTTTCTCTCCCCCCCCCCCTCAACACTCCGCCATGCCCAGGTTGCGGGGTGCTAGTCGCGACGCACGTCTCTCTGCGGTGCTTTCCAGGGGGCCCTGCCCCCCCCCCCCCCCCCAGTCAGAGAGGCCGCGGCCGGGCTTTCCCTGCACCAGGGCCGCTTGTTGTCACGGTGGCCAAAGGAGGAGGCAGAGCAGCCCCCGTCGGTGCGGAAAACTAGCCCCCATAGCTTTTTCACTCAAGCGGCCAGGGCGGCCAGGAGGGGAGGGCGACGCTTGTCTAGTTGGCCCAGCTCTTGTATAGGGACTGCGGTGGCTCGGTGGTGAAGAAGCTCGCCTGATTAGCTGGAAGGTCAGCAGTTCGAGACCCGGGTACTGCAGGACGGATCGAGGCCCCCCCCCTCTCTGTGCCCGAGCTCCTGTCAGCCTCGCAGTTCGAAAGCAAGACATTTGCAAGTCGATAAATTAGGGACCACTTGGGGGGGGGGGGGGGTAAACAAGCATCCCGTGCCCTAGGCTCCGGTGCCTAGTCCTGCCTGCCACATGACCACGGGAAACGTCTGCAGAAGCAGACGGCGCTGGCTCTTCGGCTTTATTGAAACTGGGATGAGCACTGAACCCTAGAGCCGGCTACGATTGGCTTTCGAGCGAGGGTGACCTTTTGCCTTTAAATTAGGGACCCCTTCGGTGAGGAAAAAAAAAGATCTTGGGGACATGAAAGGAGCCTCATTCGGGGCGTCCCCTGAGCAGTGTCCGCCAGCAATAATAATAATAATAATAATAATAATAATAATAATAATAATAATAATAATAATAATAATAATAATAATAATAATAATAATAATAATAATAATAATAATAATAATACAACCCAGAAAGCACCTTTGTGGGCTTCTGACACGATGAAGGGTTGGGGGGAGGCTCTTGTATCAGTGATGCTGCCCGTGTGGGGGCGGGAGCCGGTGTGTCTTCTTCTCGCCCCCCCACCACCACCTCCCGCCTGCTTTCAGCTGCGCCCTCCCTCCACTGCAGAGGTCCCTGCCGGGCTGAGAGGGCGCTTCGAATCCACCTCCGCCTCTCTCGCGGCGGCGCCCCCCCCCCTGCCTGCCTCCCCCCATCCCCTTCCTCGCCGGAGCCTTTTCTGCTGGCTAAGAAAGACGGGAAGGCCAGGGATTGCGTCACCGGCTGAGGGAGAGGAGAGCCGAGCGGCAGCCGCAGTAGGAGCCCTCCCAGCACACACAGGCACAGCTGTAGCCCTGAGGCGGCGGCGGAGGGCAAGAGTGGAGGAGGGAGCGGTGCGGCTCTGGCTCCGTCTCGCCCTCCCTCCCTCATGAGGCAAGACAGGCTCACGGGGGGCTCCCTGAGGCGAGGAGGGGGAAGCAGGGGCCTGAAGCGGCCGGGTGGAGGCGGAGGCGGCGTGGGCACCATCCTGAGCAATGTCTTGAAGAAACGGAGCTGCATCGCCCGCACCGCGCCTCGTCTCCTCTGCACCTTGGAGCCCGGTAAGAAGGGGCTGGCCTTGTTGTGGGCCGGAGAGAGAGGGGGGCCCGGGCCCTTCCACTGGCGACCAGGTGCTCTCCCCTTCACACAAACCCTGGGTTTTCCCGCCTTGGTTTGAAAGCGGCGCGGGCTTGGCCGGAGGGGCCGTGGGTGGCTTCTCTCTCTCTCTCAGCGCTTTAGCCGGACTTAACCCGGGCGGGCTTTCGTCACATAAGCTGAGGTGGGGGGGGGGGGGGAGAGGAAAGGCCCGGGGCGGCTCGGTTACTTAGGCGCCTAAGCGCTTCCCGCGGAGGGCAGGGGGGCCAGGGGCCGGACGACGATGAACTCCATGGGTAGGCAGAGGCTGCCGAATGCCGGGGTGGGTGGAGAAGGGGGGGGGGGGTAGGGAGCGCGCGCGCGTTTGTGTCTGTCTGTCTGTCTGTCTGTCTGTCAGTCAGTCGGCGGGGTCCGCAGTGCTGTTCCCTCTCGGCAGGTCGTGGCTCCTCGCTCCAAGGGCCGAGGAGGTTCTTCTGGCGCCTCAGAGTCGGTCGGTCGGTGGAAGGTAGAGGGGGCGCTTCTTGGAGCAAATGGCTGGCTGGTGCCTTGCTGCAGGGCTCCAGTTGTTGGCCCAGCAGCCTTCCCTTCGCCAGCCGTGGGAGAAGGGAGACACCCGGGCATTAGGAGCCGCGTCTTCAGTTCAAACCAAATACATATTTATTACGGCCCAAGACCAGGCACCGGACAGCAAAAATCCAAAACAACCACCACCAGAATGAGGGGTGGTGGTGGTGGTGGTTCAGTCGCACAGTATTCCCGACCCTTTGCGACCCCATGGACCACACACCAGGCACCCCCTGTCCTCCACCATCTTCCTCAAGCCGCCCAAATCTCTGCCCGTTTTGTGGACTCTGCTAAGGCACTCTGCTTGATAACCGGAAGGTCGCTGGGTCAGCAGTTCGAGACCCAAAGTGCTGCAGACAGAGGAGGAAGGTTCTGTCGTCTTTCCTGGCTCCTGCCAACCGAACAGTTTTGAAGCAAGAAATTACAGTGGCTCAAGTGGCTAAGACACTGACTGGGAAGCGGAAGGTCAGCAGTTCGATTCCCGAGTACTGCAGGACAGAATGAGCTCCCGTCTTTGTCCCAGCTCCTGCCAACCTAGCAGTTCGAAAGCAAGAAATTGCAAGTAGATAAATAGGGACCACTTCTGTGGGAAGGAAACAGCATTTCGTGCACTCCGATGTCTAGTCATGCCTGCCACATGACCATGGAAACATCTGCAGAAGCAGACAGCGCTGGCTCTTCAGCTTTGAAACAGATGAGCACTGAACCCTAGAGTCGGATACTACTGGCTTTCGAGCAAGGGAAGCCCTTACCTTTAAAAAGTTACCACTTCAGTGGGAAGGTAACAGGATTCCATGCACTCCGGTATCTAGGCATGCCTGCCAGATGACCACAGAAATGTCTGCAGGCGCAGATAGTGCTGGGTCTTTGGCTGATAGGACTGATTTTTTAGTAAGAGAAACCTTTACCTCACCTGTCGCATCCATCTACTCTTGTTTCAGTCCAGCTTCTTTGTCTTGGAGACCATTCTTAACTTTCAACACAGCATTCATTATGTTTGCTTACTTGTTATATGATCACCAGTAAACATATGCTCTCAAAGGAACTCACAGAACCAAATAATTTTTTAAAAAAATAGTATAATTAAAGTAATGCAGTGTGTTAAGTTCTGTTGGAAAACAATAACACCAGAGATTGGCAGTTGAAATGTAAAAACAACAGCATTGGGGAATCTAGCATTTCCACCACCCCTTTAAGTGTGTGTTGCTTTAAAAGCCCAAGGGCTTAAAAGGTCTGTACAGAAAGACCATAGTAAGCGGCCAGATCAGCCTTGCTGAGTAAGCTGTTCTCTAAGTGGGACACATTTTGAAGAGCAGCTCACCTGGTAGCTCACAAACTTCAAGTGTCAACCCTAAAAAGACCTATAGCAGTACAGAAGAGAAAGAAGTGCAATGATGTGTGGTCATCTGTGCTTTAGGATGCAAATCATTAAAATAAAGGCAGAAATAAGTTAGGGGAGTGGTAACAACAACTAGAAGTCGGCTGTTGCTACAGATGGGACCGTTCAAGAACCACTGCATGGTTCCTCAAAGAATTTTAGGAGAAATAGGGCTATTTTAGAAATTACTTTTAATTTTCATTCAACCTCAAATAATCGTAGCCTTTTCCCCCCCTGCTGAAGAGCCAACATGTTTCTAGAAGCTCAGGTAGGCATGAGCAAGAAGGTGCAAATGCATTGTGAACAGTATGAATTACGATGCACTGAATAGAAGAAACTTCACTTGAAGTGATGGCTTCAATGTAATGAATCTGTTCCTGAGAAACACTGTTATATCAAGAGGACGCCTTTGATCATGTTTACCTTATGTTGTTGTAACTGATATGCAACATTACTTCTTTCCTGAAACTTAGTATACTCCTTGTAGTATCAAGCTGAATGATACTTTCTGTGTAACTGTTCCAGAAAGTACTTATTTGGCTATCCTTCCATTTGCTAGTGTTGTTTGATAGTGCCAAAAGTTGTATTTTAGCTATTTTTAATCCAATAAAATAATTTTCTTGGTATTGAAACCATCTGTAATGTCCCCTGGCTAATTTTTATTTAAAGTAGAAATTGAAAAGTATGTGGTTGGAGAGGATTGATTGCATTTTGTGTGATACTGTAGTGAGAACTGTAAATTAGTACTTCATTGGCAATTGTTCTGATCTGTTTGTGTGCATATCTAGTTGTTGCAAAATATACCTTTTATATGTAGATCAATATATTGATTATTAATACTCGGCCTCTATCTCTAATCCCGTTATAAAACAGTTTGTATGTTTAAGGTTTTCTATTATTTTAAGGTGGAAATTTGGCATGCTGAAATATTTTATAGCCCTTTTACAGTACATAGTATTTGAAGATAGAGTCTCATTATGTAAACATTTAATAGAAATTGGCTTAGTGGTGATGTAGATACATTTTTCAAAACTAAGAGTATTGTGGCTCCTTAAAGTATACCACATTTGTTACTGCACAGTTTTAAGGAAAACCAGTGGCTTATGTGATAGCACATTTGCTTGATTGTTAAGTGGTACAACACTTTATAATGCCTAGGACAGTGATGGTGAACCTTGGCATTCCAGGTGTTCTTGGATTTTAATTCCCAGAAGCCCTGATCAGCACTCTTGAAGTCCAAGAACACCTTGAGTGCCAAGATCCACCATCACGGGCCTAGGATATCAGGTTATATTATTTCAGCACCTTGTTTTTTTGGACAGTACCACTCTGTTATGCAGAAAAGCATTTTATAGTACAGTACATTGTAATATACATGCTATGTAGTGTTTTTAATACACACGTTACATAAAAGATTTGCTTTTAGGCCTGAATAAGAACTAATGTGCTGATGTCCTTCACACCACTCTGACAATTTATGTCATAATGGAGACAAACGTGAATATTCTAAGATATTTCTCAATATACTCACCATTGTTTTTTTGGAAGCAGATATTAATGAAATAATTAGCTACTATATTATGCAGTTTTCATGATAGAGGGGGAAATATACATAACTTTAAATGTAGGTTATCTGGAATTTATTTTATTGGTGGTATTGCACAAAGCTATATTTGTTTTTGAACCGAACAACACAGAACAATGAAAGCTGACAACCAGGGGGGAAATTATCAGCAGGCCTGCCATAAAGTGTATGAAAAGTCTCTCTCTAGCTAAAATACAGGTTAGAATGTTAAGTAAATGCAAATTCTGTGTAATCTATTTGGCCAGCTGTGACATAAATTTACAGTGTAGTTGTTTTTATCAAGAGGATAAATCTTCTTTATGTAGGAATGTGCTAGAGAGACTCAGTATCCTCCCAGATGACTAGAAATGCCTGAAAGTGAAAATATCCAATTACAGTGGTACCTCATACAACAATTTTAATCTGTTCCATGGAGCTCGTTGTTGTACGAAACAATTGATATATGATGCATGCATCGTATAACGATTTCCCCTATGGGATGCATCGTACAACGATTTTTTTTGTTAAGTGGTTTTTCCCATTGAAAAATTGTTGTATGATTTTTTTCCATAAGGAAAATTGTTATGTGGTACACCATTTTCCCTAAAACCTAATTATTATGCAATTTTGTTGCTATACAGGGCAATTGTTATATGAGGTTCCACTGTACTTTTCTTCTCCTACCCTTGCTCTATGAACAATGCCAGAGCAATAGGTCATTGCCTTGAGAAATGTTTGATCCACACATGCTCCTGCATCAGTAGTTGGTCATCATCTCTGTTCAGTCAAAGGTGTACTAGAAATGGGAGAATCATGCAGAGATTTTCCATTCCAAAATCTGTTTGGTTATACTGCTTGTTCATGGTAAACTTGTGAGGTGAGAAGAAAGAAATAATGTTTAGCTGAAATGAAGAGGTTACTGTCATAAGCTAGAAATGCACAGGCATAAAATATATCTTTTAGCTTTCACTTAATGCATTTTTTCAAATGAATTGTTACTTATTGTGTAGAGTCCACTATGAACACAGAGTGGTAGTCAATCTTGAGTGTGTGTGTGTGTGTGTGTGTGTGTGTGTGTGTGTGTGTGTATGTGTGTGTGTGTATATATATGTATATATATATATATATATATATATATATATATATATATATATATATATATATATATATATATATATATATATATATATATATATATATATATATATATATATATATATATATATATATATAGAGGATGTTTGGATCTATGGTAACCTTTACCCAATGTAATGCCACTTCAATTCCTAAATTACCATTTTAGTAATTGTTCTGTTTTGGTTTTGCTGCTATAGGAGTTGACACAAAGCTGAAGTTTACACTTGAGCCATCTTTAGGTCAAAATGGTTTCCAACAGGTAACATATTATTTTTGTACATTTATACCATAATGTGCTCTGAAAGCATGGGGAAAATTATTTCAGATATGTACTGATCAATGGAGCAGATGTGCTTTCTGTCACTCCAGTGAGTCTTTGTTCATTGACAATGAAGTTCTTTGTTCCAAGGTGTTCTACTGTTTGCTTTTCTGCTACAGCAGACAATGTGTGGCAAGGATATTAAAAGCATTGTAGTTATTTTTGTGCAGTGACCTTTTAAATAGTAGATTTCCCCCCCACTTTTTCATGTTCTATATGTCTGGTCAGATTATCTCTTATTGTATTGTAAGTACTGTACTTTGCTGGCAAATAATTTATTTTAAATATAGTTAATTGATATAGTTGAATAAAACTTTGCTAGTCTAATTGTGTTTATGAATTGTATTCATATAAAGCTCTTTGGATGGTTGTTTTCAGTGGAATGATGCTCTCAAAGCGGTGGCTAGACTGCCAACGGGAATACCGAAGGAGTGGAGGAGGAAGGTAGGCAGAACTGTAATTTTTAGGAAATGTACTGTGATATGTCTTGTCTATACATTTCAATGGCCATAGTTTTCACAACTACATAACCTTTTGTGTATGTGTGTGCTCCCTCCTCATTTTAAGAATGAACACCTAGAATTATTATGTGATAACTTGGATACTTAACTGGTAGTTTATTTTTGCATATGCTTATGTATAAGTACCTGTTTAAAGGGGAAATAAAATTGAGTTTTACATCTTTTTTGCATATCTTTCAAGGTCTGGCTCACCTTGGCAGATCACTACCTGAGGAGCATCGCAATTGACTGGGATAAAACTATGCGCTTCACTTTCAATGACAGAAGCAATCCTGATGATGACTCAATGGGAATCCAAATTGTAAAGGTATTTCAAAATATATGATTTGCTTATTCAAGTCTTCATCTTCATCATATAATAAAAGATAATATGTAGTTATTTTTTATTCCAATATATATTTCTTATTAATCAAGAAAAGGAAAACTTGTATTTTTGTTGAAGTGCTGGGATTTTTCAGAACTGTCTCCACACCATCCCAACTTGATTTTGTTCTCATGTAATTCACTGGATCCTTTATTTTTGTTCCATAAACATTGCACTTAATTTTCTATTCCATTGTGTTCTTTTATACACTAGCATCCAAAATGTGAAGCTATTGATGTTAAGGTGGCATCTTTCCGAGTTCAGTAAAATAAGTAGCCAGTGTCCTGAGGGGAAGATGATAATTATGAACTACCCAAAGAGTGCTCTAGGTGCTTTATAAGTAGAATTCCTATCCATAAGGTAAATAAATGGTGAAAAAATGAAGAAATCATAATCAAACAACAGAGCTGGAAAGGATACTATGGATCATCAAGTCCAACCTCTGTCAAGGAGGTCCAGTTGCAAACCAAACTCCCAAATTCTAGTTCCACTGCTGGATACCTAAACCATTGAGCTGTTAAGCAGTTCGATCTTTAATGATAGGATAATATTGTTAGAGCTTTTGAGAGAGATGTTTTCTTTTTGGGAGAAATTACCACGATGCTTTCAAAAAAAAAAAAAAAAGACTGAGCATGAAATATTACAGTTATTTAACTTATATTTTATTTATAATTTTAACTTATGCTTCACCATAGTGGATATAGTTTTCCCCTCAAGTGCTAGAAAAATGCATTTGCTTTGCATTACAATCTGTCACATGTCCATTAAGTCAATTAAGCTCCATGGATCTTATTCACAACAAAGTGAGTATAATAGGAATGGGCAACTTTTGCAGGTCTTAGGGCCATTTTTGATCCCAGAAAATGGCCCTCAGAAAATTGGTGTGGATCGTGCTTTCCTCCAAAATATAATTTTCTTCCACATTTTTTTCAAAACTTGAAGAGTCTGGATATTTGTTTCTGGTTTCAGAAAAATAAGCCCAAAAGCACGCTAAAGTGTATGCATATGTTAGGGAGTTCGTCAGGTCTTAAAGTGGCTTGTGAGTCACAATTATGTATGGTTGGATAGCACAATTGTTTAGGGTGTAGGGCTGGAGCCTTAGTTATACCTATCAACACCACATTTTGGGGTTTCTTCAAATTTAAAGTGGCCCATTAACATGTATGAATATGTTTCTGTTTCACAGATGTTCAGCAAAACTTTCATCATCTACAAAGTTTTCTTTGTGAAGTATGATATGCTTTTTTTGGGCAACATGTTGGAAAACATATTGATGAGTTGGAATATGTGGGAGAAAGGGCAACTAGTATGGAAATGTTTCTAGAAATCTAGTCTTGTAAAAATGATTAAAATAACTGGGTATATTTAGCTTGGAGAAAAGATTAAGGGGAACATGATAGTGATCTTCAAATATGAATAGCTTTTGTTCAGAAGATGGAGCACGTTCTCTTTTGCTCCAATATGCAGAAATATAATCCACGTGGAAATTACAGGGAAGTGGATTTTAGCTAAATACCAATTAAGAGAAGCATCCTAATGCTAAACATTGTTTTGAAAATGAAACAATTGTTATTTGAATGGTGTTGAGATTTTCGTCACTGGACACACTTACACAAGTGTGAGATACTTTTCTGTCAAAAACATGCTTGCATCTTGCTCTTTCGGTTCTACATTATAGTTTCTTCTAATTCTATTACCTAAAATTTAATTTCTGTATTTTTTTTGTTTCTTTTTGGTCTGTGATTTATACCTTCCTAGACAAAACCACATGGGATTTGAAAAATAATTTCAGTCTGAAGTCTTCTACTTGATCTTTGAAAGTCAATTATTTTAGGTTATGTCAAAGACTTTATTTTTCAGTATGCCACTATACTTGGCTCCTGGCAGTATCACACATGATGGCACATAGGTGTTTACATGGTTAACATAGAAAATTAGGCAGGGTAGAATGTTAGTTCCTCTTCAGGCAAGGATGAAAAGATCTGGAATATTTATTTCATTGTGTGAAAACCCTGCAGACTGGACTGGTGTAACCTAGACACAAAATAAAGAGAAATAAACCAGAAAATGCAAGCTTACAACATGGTGAGAATTATGACCAAGTCATAATTATTATACAAGAAATAATAAAGCTTTGCATCTCCCCGAATATTTGCCACGAGAATACTGGTCCTGACTGGCAACTCTAAATTATGGATTTTATTTGTAGTGTTGCACATTAAAAATGGATGCTGCATCTGTTTTTTCTCTTGATCACTACCACTAAGCTCTAAAGCAATGTACAGTAAAACCCTGACTTACAAATGCCTCAAGTTACATAAAATTTGACTTACATAATGATTTTGTGCTAAAACCATGTCCTGATTTACACGATTTTCCTATGCGTTTGCTTCGAGTTACATAAAGATTCTTTTCCCTATGGGTTTGCTTCGATTTACATAAAAATTTCATTTTTCCTATGGGTTTGCTTCGAGTTACATAAAAATTCAATTTAATCAAGAGCCTACGGAACAGACTTTTTTTTCGTAAGCAGAGGTTTTACTGCGTTTTTTTGGAATTTTAAAAAAGCAATGGCTTACTCCTTTGCTCACATTCTGATGTCTGGCTTGTATAAATTTGCTTTCTAAAATGTAAGAGTACATTGAATAAAAATCTAATTGCATCTGTTTCCTCTGTTGCTTTAATTTAATTGTTGGTCTTAATTATAGTATAAAAATTAAATTAAAATAAAATAAAATTAAAAATAAAATAGTAGACACATTCAGTCATGGATTTTGATAAGCCATCACTTCTGTAATTGATTAAATGGGCCTGCTCAATTTGGGATTAACAATTGGATTTGGCCTTAGAAAGGTTGTTACAGATTGGAATTAGGCTGGACGTCTCGCTACGGGAATGGAGTAGACCATACACCCAAAAATCGCACATACCAGCATCTTGTCTTCCACCTTTTCTTTTCCTTAGGATCTTCATCGAACTGGATGTAGTTCTTATTGCGGCCAGGAAGCAGAGCAAGACAGAGTAGTATTAAAACGGGTTTTGCTGGCTTATGCCCGGTGGAACAAATCTGTAGGATACTGTCAAGGTTTTAATATCCTTGCTGCCCTTATCCTGGAAGTAATGGAAGGCAACGAGGGAGATGCTTTAAAAGTGAGTAAAATGAAATAGAAAAGCTCCATGAAATTCTTTGTACTGTGTGTCATTTTTCTACATTAGGATGCCAGTATTTGTGTTGGAGATTAGAATCTCTACGTAGTCATTGCACTATTAATAATCTATGAAACAAAAGTAACATTTAGAAAATGCTTCTGTTTGTACAAATGGAAAGACCCATGGATAAGAATTTGTCCTGCATTTAAGTGATAATAATAGTGAATTTTGTCCTGCTTTCTTTTTCAGATCATGATTTACTTAATTGATAAAGTGCTGCCTAGTAGTTATTTTGTCAATAACCTTCGTGCATTGTCCGTGGACATGGCTGTGTTCCGAGACCTCTTAAGAATGAAACTTCCGGAGCTGTCCCAGCATTTAGATACTCTTCAGAGAGCTGCTAATAGGGAAAGTGGAGGTAGACCTGCTCCAGATTTCTCACTAGTTTTCCATTTATTATAATGCTCCAATGTGAACTTCCTTGCTTTGCATAACTAATATTTAAAGGATTTTATTTGATCATGAGGGTGGGACTGTGGTGGCTCAGTGGTTAAGGAGCTCACCTTGTTAGCTGGAAAGCTGGCCAGTCAACAGTTCAAGACCTGAGTGCTGCATGACGGAATGAGTGCCCATCTCTGTCTCAGCTCCTGCCAACTTAGCAGTTCGAAAGCAAGACATTGCAAGTGGATCAATAGGGACCCCTTCAGTAGAAAAAAGATCTTGGGGGCATGAAAGGGGCCTCATTTGGGCAACCCCTAAGCGGAGTTCCTCCAGAAAGCACCTTTGTGTGCTTCTGACACAATTAAAAAATAATAATCATGATGCTAAAGCCATTAGTTCTATTTAAAATTAGCAGGTGCTTGAAGTGAAATTAATTAACTGAAATTAAAGTTGCTTAAGCAGTTAGGTTGGCAATATCAGCCATCAAGGATATGGATTTAACCATGCTATCTGTGGATTCTTGTGTTTACAATCCAAAAGATTTGGCCAGGAGCTTTATGACCACACAGGGTTTTACTTTGAAGTATGTACATAAGTTTGCATAGCATTAATTTCAGCCTTTTCTCTTGCTCATTTCTCTGCAAAATGTGGTTATATTTTTTGTAACTGACATCTGTTTTTAGCCAGTCTGATTCAGATTTATTAATGGTCTAGTTGTGAAATAATACCAAAAATCAAGCTAAAATAAACAAGATGACTCATTGGACAAGAGAATAGGGATGCAAGTGTAACAGTAATATTGTTTTTCTTTAGATGCATTTGTTAAATTAAATTGAAAACTTGCTCAAAGTAGTATAAAATTTCAGATCATTAAAGAATTGTATTTCAGTTGCGTACCTTTTAAACATGTTAGATCTGGATTCAAGAAGCCTCATTGTGTGTTATTTAAAGGTATGGCAATTTAAATTGGCATGTCTAGGTTTTATCTTAGACCTCAGTTCCATTAGTTGAACTGAACTTACTCCTCGTAAGTGTGATTAGGCTTGTATGTTTAGATCAGGGGTTCCCAATGTTTTCCTGCCAGGGGCCAGTTCCCACCACCGATGCTCAGCTGTGCGGGCCAGAGGCATGGTTGTGCCCACTGATTATATTTTCATCAGTATCGGTCCCAATTGCGCTGTTTTTGCAGCTTCTTGTACAGCCCCCGCAGCTTCCCAGGGTGGTGGGAGGCTTTTTGGAGCATTTTTTGCTCCATTTTGGGATTTTTTTCCGCCGCTTCTCCATAAGCTCTGCCTGGCACCAGAAGTACCCAACCGCCACAGTTTAGGTGCTGAAACGCAGTGGAGAAGCAGTGATAAAATTCTGTAATGGAGCAGAAATGCTCCGAAAAGCCTCCTGCCGCCCTGGGAAAACATGGGGGCTGTGCAAGAAGCAGCAAAAATGGCATGATTGGTGCCGCCGCCGCGACGGTAAGTGACGTGTTGTGACCTCCGGTGGTGGTTGGAGCTTCTGGAGATGCCTGGGTGGTCACTGCAGGCAGGTTTAGAACTCCTGGTTTAGACAGTGAAAGAAATCACCGACACAACAGAGGGAGAGAAGCAAGGAATAAGACAAGCATAATCAGATAGCTTTGCTACTAAAAGCAAGGTATTGATCATATGTAACTGCTGATCTGGTCCTATTGACTTGTTCAGTTTATAATGTTTCTGCTAAAGGTATATTGTTAGAAAAATGGAAGAATGCTGTTCTGTACTTCTTAATAGTTGGCTCTCCAGATGTTTTAGACTTCTGATTGTTGGCCATCCTAGCTAGGACTCATGAGAGTTGTAGTCTAAAACATCTGAAAGGCTAAAGTGTTGTAAAGGAATGTTGCCAGCATATTAACTATTGCTCTTAGCTTACTTAATTTGTAATATAGATATAATACAATGGGGCCATACTATATCATTGCTACAGCTCTTTTTCTCTCTGCCACATATATTGTGTTAAGAGAAACACATTTCATGAAACCAATAGTGTGATATTTTCTTTTCATTTCTACTGCAGGTGGCTATGAGCCCCCACTGACAAATGTGTTCACGATGCAGTGGTTTCTGACCCTGTTTGCGACGTGCCTTCCTAACCATACTGTTCTAAAAATTTGGGATTCCATATTCTTTGAAGGTTCTGAAATTATATTGAGAGTAGCACTGGCTATATGGGCAAAATTAGGAGAGTAAGTATATTTTTAGGCTCTATCCAAAAGGAAGCCAAACTTTAAATCCACGACATAGTATTAAAGTGTTAGCAGGATTTCTCATTCATCCAAAGTGCAAAGTTTTCCCTTTTTTATCCTAATAGATTACTGCAGTACTTCTCCTGTGCTGGAACTAGATACATTTGCTTGGGAAGAAATTGACAGCTGCTGGGACCCAAAATCTTTGTCTGAAATTGAATTGGTCTCTTCAATGATTCCTAAAATCAAAACATTAGGGACTTCTTTGTTCAGACTTTGTGCTTTGGGGAGAGCTACTTTGTTTTTGACTAGAAATCTAGTTTCAAGACCCATCAGTCAGATCCAGATCAAATGTTATGATATACAGTAAAACCCCGACTTACATATGCCTCTAGTTACATAAAATCTGACTTTCATAATGATTTTGTGCTAAAAACGTATCCCGATTTACACAATTTCCTATGGGTTTGCTTCAAGTTACATACAGAGTCTTTTTTTCCTATGGGTTTGCTTCAAGTTACATAAAAATAATTTTTCCTATGGGTTTGCTTCGAGTTACATAAAAAAACGATTATTTTTCCTTCTGCCATGTGAAGGGATACAAAAATTATCCCTGAATTAAGACAAAAAGTTAATGTGATGATTTTTTTTTAAAAAGTCAGTATTATTAAATAATGGTTTAGAAATTTAGCATCGTAAGCAACCTTTTTTGTGTGTTTTGTACTTTTAAATAATCAGAATTGTGTTTCACTTTTCCAAATTATTTCAGTTCATAAAGTTCATGTGTTAAGTTTCTTTGAACAGAAATTGGTGTAAGACATTCCAAACCAATAGAATAGAGATACAGTACACACTCTTGCCTGATTTCAGCTCAACTCTCCAACTTTGCGAGAATGCTTTGCTGGACAACTCATTATCTTCAAAACTATATAGCATTAGATAGATGAAACATAGGTGAATACAGGTCACTAAACTGTTCTCTGTGTACTGCTATTTATGAATTTGTTGTTGTTCAGTCGCACAGTCGATTCCGACCCTTTGCGACCCCATGGACCATTTTCCTCTAGGCACCTCTGTCCTCCACCATCCTCCTCAGCCCACCAAGCTCTGTGCCCATTGTGTCCACAATACCATCTATCCATCTCATCTTTGGACGCCCCCTTCTTCTCTTTCCCTCCACCTTTCCCAGCATCAAGGCCTTCTCAAGTGAGTCCTCCCTTCTCATTTGATGTCCAAAGTACTTTAGCTTCATCTTCACTATTTGTCCCTCAAATGAACAGTCAGGATTGATTTCTTCCAGTATTGACCTATTTGTTCTCTTTGCTGTCCAAGGGACTCTCAGGACTCTCCTCCAACACCACATCTCAAATGCATCTATTCTTCTGCACACAACCTTCCTAATGGTCCAGCTCTCACACCCATACATTACCACTGGGAATACCATTGCTTTGACTATGCGAATTTTTGTTTTCAAGGTGATGTCTCTGCTTTTCACTATATTCCCCAGGTTTCTCATTGCTTGTCTCCCCATAATCAGTCGTCTTTTTATTTCATGGCTACAGTCGCCATCTGCAGTGATCTTAGATCCCAGGAAAGTAAAATCTGTCACTGCTTCTACTTCTTCCCCATCTATTTTCCAGGGACTGATGGGACCTGTTGCCGTTATCTTGGTTTTCTTGATGTTGAGTCTCAAGCCAGCTTTTGCACTCTCCTCCTTCAATCCAATCAAGAGGTTCTTTAGGTCTTCCTCACTTTCTGCCATTAGGGTGGTATCGTCTGCATATCTCAAATTGTTGATGTTTCTCCCAGCAATTTTGATCCCATATTATGATTCCTCCATCCCTGCACTGCGCATTATGTGCTCTGTGTATAGATTGAATAAGTAGGGTGAAAAAAAATGCAGCCTTGTCTTACTCCTTTTCCTATTCCAAACCACTCTGTCATTCCGTGTTCTGTCCTAACTGTTGCTTCTTGGTTCGTGTACAGATTTCTCATGAGGCATATGAGGTGTTCTGGTATTCCCATCTCTTTAATTACTTGGCACATTTTGTTGTGGTCCACACAGTCAAAAGCCTTGGTGTAGTCAATAAAACAAAAGTAGACTTGTTTCTGGTATTCTTTTGTTTTCTCCATGATCCAACGTATGTTGGCAATGTGGTCTCTAGTCCCCCTGCCTCTTCTGAAACTGGCCTGCACCTCTGGTAGTTCTCTCTCCACATGTTGTTGAAGTCTATCTTGTATTATCTTGAGCATCACCTTGCTGGCATGTGGGATGAGCGTAATTGTTCGGTAATTTGAGCATTTTTTGGCATTGCCTTTTTTTGGGATTGGAACGTACACTGATCTTTTCCAATCCTGTGGCCACTGTTTTGTTTTCCAAATTTGCTGGCATATTGAATGCAGTAGTTTGATTCCATCATCTTTTAGGGCTTTGAAAAATTCAATTGGGATACCATCATTTCCACTAGCTTTGTTGTTTGCAGTGCTTTTTAGGGCCTTTCTGACTTCACTCTCCAGAATGTCTGGTTCAAGTTCAAATTTTTCATTATTGTTATTATCAGGAGTGTTGAGGTCCTTTTTGTAGAGTTCCTCTGTGTACTCTTGCCATCTTTTTTTGATCTCTTCTGCTTCAGCTAACTCTTTTCCATCTTTGTCCCTTATCATGGTCATTTTTGCTTTAAATGTTCCCTTGATTTCCCCAATTTTTTTGAAAAGATCTCTAGTCCTGCCTCTTTTGTTGTTTTCCTCCATTTCTTTGCACTGTTCGTTCAGGTAGTTTTCCTTATCTCTCCTTGCTTTTCTTTGAAATTCTGTATTCTGGTGGTTGTATTTTTTCCTTTCTCCTTGGACTTTTGCATTCCTTCTTTCCTCTGCTATTTTAAGAGCCTCATCAGACAACCACTTTGCTTTCTTACGCTTCTTTTTTTTTTTTGGTATGGTTTCTCTTGCTGCCTCCTGCATGATGTCCCACGTCTCTGTCCATAACTCTTCTGGTACTCTGTCTATCAGGTACAGGACATTAAATCTGTTCATGACCTCCACCGTGTATTCTTTAGGGATGTTGTGTAGGTCATATCTGTCTGGTCTAATTGTTTTCCCCATTTTCTTTAGTCTAAGCCTGAATTTTGTGATCAGTAGGTTGTGATCTGAGCCACAGTCTGCTCCAGGTCTTGTTTTTGCTGACTGAATGGAGATTCTCCATCTTTGGCTGCAGAGTATGTAATCAATCTGATTTCGATGCTGGCCATCTGGTGATGTCCATGTGTAAAGTCGCCTCTTGTGTTGCTGGAAGAGGGTGTTTGCTATGACTAGTGCATTCTCTTGGCAGAACTCTATCAATCTTTGCCCTGCTTCATTCTGTGTTCCAAGACCAAACTTGCCTGTTATTCCATTTACTTTTTGATTTCCTACTTTGGCATTCCAATCTCCTAAGATAATGTGGACATAATTTCTTGGTGTCTGTTCTATAAGGTGTTGTAGGTCCTCATAGAACTGGTCAACTGTGGCTTCATCTGCACTAGTGGTTGGTGCATAGACTTGGATTACAGTGATATTGAAAGGTTTGCCTTGGATTCTGACTGACATCATTCTATCATTTTTGATGTTGTATCCCATTACTGCTTTCCTCACTCTTTTGTTGACAATTATGGCTACTCCGTTTTTTCTGAGGTTTTCTTGCCCACAGTGGTAGATATGATGGTTTCCAGAGCTATTTATGAATAGCTGCCCTTAATTAATTGCTGCACTATTTATATAGAATGTCTTCTTCCTTAAATAGGTAGTGTGCCATATATTTATTCAGATTATAACATGCTGTTTGAATAACATAAAAATCTGTGTTGTGACGCAGACAGATAGATTGCTGTGAAACTGCAGATGAATTCTATGGTACCATGGGAAAATTAACCCAAGAGATGCTAGAAGACAACCTCATTGATAGCAACGGACTCATGCAGGTTAGTAATCACTGATTAAGGTAAAGGTAAAGGTTTCCCTTGCTCGAAAGCCAGTCGTATCCGACTCTAGGGTGCAGTGCTCATCTCTGTTTCCAAGCCGAAGAGCCAGCGCTGTCTGCTTCTGCAGACGTTTCCGTGGTCATGTGGCAGGCATGACTAGACACTGGAGCGCACGGAATGCTGTTACCTTCCCACCGAAGTGGTCCCTATTTATCTGCTTGCAATTTCTTGCTTTCGAACTGCTAGGTTGGCAGGAGCTGGGATGAAGACGGGAGCTCATTTCCATCCTGCAGTACTCGGGAATCGAACTGCTGACCTTCCGCTTCCCAGTCAGTGTCTTAGTGACTTGAGCCACTGATTACCTAAGCATAAAATTATGAGGGAGTTCTTTTAGTTTAGATATTGTTTTCCCCAATGTGAAGATTTCCCTTAAGGAAAGATTGTAGCTTACTTTACATGATTTACATTAAGATGGCTTCAGGATTATTCTCTATCATCTCCAGATAGGATTCTGCCAGTGAATATAGTTAGTATTAAGCACTAAGATTAACTGCTATGAGGCAATTTCAAAATAATTACTTTTAAAAACCTGACAGATCTTCTGAAGTGATCTCCCAAACTTTGTTGAAACATAGTCTAATTCATCCTTGTGCAGCATGCTCTCTGTCCAATTTTGGCAGGAACATTAAGGATAGGGAAGGAACCTTATGAATAATGCAAGTCAACTGTGCTTTTGAAATCAGATGTGGTGACTGCCCACGTTGCTCTTGAAATAGGCTTCCACGACTCCTCAGTTGTCAGTTTGTGTACTGAGATGGGTATGATGAATGCCAGCTTCATAATTGTCGCTGCCTCTGTTAAAAATTATAGTTCAGTGGTTTGATGTGAGCAGACAAGCTATGGTATTAGTCACAATAAAGTTGATTCATTTCAGATTGGTTAGAGCAGGGGTAGGCAACCTACAGCCTGTGAGCCAAATTCGGCCCACAGTGCCAAACCCAGCCCCCATCCTTGCTCCAGCCATCACAATTGCCAGAATCAACTGTGGAATCATTTATGACTGTCATAAATGTGTTTACGACAGCTGTAAACATGTCCGCAGCTGTTGTAAATGGCAGGAGGACTACCAATCTGGCCCCCTCAACTGTCTGAGGGAGTGTGACCGGACCCCAGATTCAAAAAGGTTGGCAACCCCTGGGTTATAGCCTCAAAAAAGGCACGATCACTTATTCATTTATCATAAATAGTAAAAATCTTACCTTTGGTTGTTAATAGAAGTCTGAAACACAAACTAACTGCAGCATATCAGCCATTCACATTAGCTCACCAAAGCACTTTAATGAGCTTTTACTGCCTGCTTAGTACTGCTCAAATGAGCTTTCCTCTGCCTCTTGCAGACCACAATCATTAGCAAAAAGGTGATTATACCTGCTTTGTAAGTTGCAAGTTGCTGGTCTGCTCTACAAAATAGAAGGGGAATAGTATGTATTTCAGTCATGTAACATGTAACAATCTTCCCTCCTGCCAACCGAGCAGTTCGAAAACAAGAAATTGCAAGTAGATAAATAGGGACCACTTTGGTGGAAAGGTAACAGTGTTCTGTGTACTCCGGTGTCTAGTCATGCCTACCACATGACCATGGAAATGTCTGCAGATGCAGACAGTGCTGGCTCTTCAGCTTTGAAACAGAGATGAGCACTGAACCCTAGAGTCAGATACGTCTGGCTTTCGTGCAAGGGAAACCTTTAACAATCATCCTGTTAGTTTCGTCATAGAAACCAACTCATATTAGGTTGTTTTCTTAATCAAATGCTAAATATATTTGAGGATGTTCTGGAGAAAGATGCACTACCATGTTTTACCACTTCAGAGGGCAGGCAGTAGATTTGCTTATTAACTAAATCTCCAGAAATCACCACCACACAGAATTCAGTGGTACCGTAACAGTTTTGTTTGTGGAACAGACTTTCTATGGAACAGATTATTATTGACATTAAAGGTAAAAATTATTTCCAAGTTCTGCTGGAGTCCATCTCGGCAGGGTGGGGGGGGGGGGGGGGAAGGTTGTGGTATATAGTGAAGAAGCAGGTAAAAGTGGCGGCTGGAGCCATTTCCGTGTGAATGGTGGGACTTAATTTGATTGTTCTAATGAAGCTGTACCCTGAATCTCTTTGCCTGGACCTGGTTTTGCACAGGAGATGTTAATCCTTACCATTCTAAGTGGGCAAGAGCACACACATATATATATGCATTATCTCAATATTCACCTTTTGGGGAATTAGAAGAGTCTTCTTTTTCTTTCTTTGGTATGTTACATGATCGCAGAATAACAAAAATCTGCTATTTTAATTGTAAAACTGCTCAACAGATTTGTGCTCCATTAAGCTATGGACATTTAACAGCTTTTCTGTGATTTTGCCAACACAAATAGCTACAGATATTTGGATGGGGATGGAATTCATAAGAGAACTTAGATTTTTTGTGAAATCCTGCTTGTCTGGTGTTTTTGCCCCAAGAACCATGGCAAACACTGCGAAATTGTAAGAGTAGAGTGTTTCCTTGGATTAAAAGAAAACAGTATCTGCTTTTTCAGAAATGTGTGTTTTGGCTATCTCTATCTGTAATCTGTTTCTTTAAGACAGAAGTCAAATTGTTCAGGAAGCGAAATGTACTTTGATATATAGTACAAATGGCTAGAAACTCATTCTGCCTTGGAAACAAACACACTGATCATGCACATTCACACCAGTTCCCTTCTGTTATCTCTTCTGTCTGTTTCTGTCTTTGTACTTCGTGTATGTCATTCTTTCTCTTTCCTTTCCAGGAAATACTTCTTGTGTAATTAAAATAACACTTTATATTTCCTTTCAGGAAATGCATTGTCCAATCTTGTAATCATGTGAGAGCCATTTTATAGTTGAGTTTGCTGTGGAAAGTTGATTTAAGGACATTGTTTTGAATTCATGTTTCTTTCTCTTCTTTCCCCTCCTAGACCGTTTATTCTATGGCCCAATTCCCTTTCCCGCAACTAGCAGAATTAAGGGAGAAATATACGTACAACATTACTCCTTTCCCTGCCTCAGTAAAATCAACTTTGGGGTAAGTCTTCTTCCCCCACCCCTGGCACATGGGCCTCATTCATCTGATGAGAAATCCCATTCTGGTCTTTGAAGTGTCTAGGAAATACAACTCCCTCTCCCCAAAGTTCTGTTCTTAAGGAATCTCCTTCATCCCACTCACTCTCCCCCATAGGAAAGAGACAAGAGAGAGGGAATCCTGTTATCAGCAACAATTCTTTCCAGAGTAATTGTGGCAGGAATCTCACCATCCTTGTGCTATTCATCTTCCAAGCTGGGAAGTCAGAAATGACTTCTAGCTGGTAATAACTTTGGGGAGCTTTGCCCAGTGTCCCAGCTCTTACCAACGCCCAGCAGCTGTCACAGGAGGAGTTCTGGAACCTGCACATCAATCTGTAACAGCAGAGCGAGCTCTCTGATTGCACTATTGATCTATCCCAGGGGTCAGCAAACTTGGCTCTCCAGATGTTCTTGGACTTCAATTCCCAGAAGCCCTGATTAGTAGGTGTGCTGACTTGGGCTTCTGGTAACTGAAGCCCAAGAACACCTGGAGAGCCAAGTTTGAGGACCTATGATATAGCCAATGCTGCAGTTTGGGAGCTGTTGAAATGCAGAAGGCATGAACATACACATTAAATCAGGGTCATCCTGAACCATATCACCTTCTTTCCTTATAGTGTTGTCTAGTGAAGGTAGTAAGCTTGTGTGCACCAAAGAGACAAACAGGCATGATTATGATGAAGTGTTCAATTTATTGTGGGTTTTACTTTTGCATATCCAAGTGGAAATGTGTTTTCCTTCTTTCAGACGGTTAGGAAAAATTAGAGATAGTGATGAAGAGAATGATCTTGATGATGAAGATTCTATAGCTAATGTCATTGGTTGCTTGGGACCATTCAGTGGGTTTCTGACTCCAGAGCTACAGAAGCACCAAAAACAATTTAAAGGTAAATTTTAACAACCATTGCAATAATTTTCTGTTACAATTCTTTTGTGGAAGCCCTTCCCTTTGCCTTCATTCCACTTTTTTATTTGTAAAAATTGAAAATGGGCAAACACTTAAAGCAAAGTCTGTGTAATTGAGTGGCCCATAAGAGAATGAAACCCTAATCCAGTGGTGGTGAACCTATGGCACGCATGCCAGAGGGGCCACTCAGAGCCCTCTCTGTGGGCATGCATGCCATTGCCCCAGTACAGAGTCTGCCCCGTTTCTTTGCCCAGCAGCCCAATGGGAGTGCTTCCACCCTCCCCCAGCACAAAGTTTGCCCTGCCTCTCTGCCCAGCAGCCCAATGGGAACGTTTCCTCCTTCCCCGCCAGCACAGAGTTCACCCCGCCCCTCTACGGTGCAGACGGCAGTCTGTTGAGTTTGGGCACATGGTCTCTAAAAGATTCACTATCACTCCCTAATCAGTTTTTATAATTCTCTTTCTCATTAGTACATTTAGAGAAGAATGTCTATTGTTGTCCTCTCTATCATCACATTGTTCAGGCGAAGAAGTTCTTACCACATGTTGGCTGTATATACATACAAGAGTCCTAGAAAATCTGGGTTCTTGTTCACATACGGAGCCTACACATGGGCAGACACCTCTTCGGACTCCTCTGTCATCATGTGAATAAAGCAACAGTGGATCAGACAGGAGCGCTCGATTAAGACTTATTGATGAAAGCTGAAATTTCAACAACCTGACAGGACAAGATAAATAGAATGTACTAGAGACACAGGGCATTCATGTGCAGCTTTGGCACTACTTATAACAGTATAGTATTTAGCAGGGGTGACCAAACCTTTCGTGCTGTGGGCCGGTCATGTAGTTAAGTGGGCGGGTCACATGGTTCCTCTTGCTGTAAAATGCGTCCATGGCTGTTGTAACTGCATTTACAACAGGCACAAGTGCACTTATGGCAACATTTGCGCATGCATGGGTGTTTTTTACTTCCGCTTCCTGTAGCAGCGCAGGCTGGATGATTTGGCACTGCGGGCCTTAGTTTGGCCACCACTGGTATTCAGCCATGCTGTTTTCACATAAATGACTGGAGCCATTATAACTGAATATAATGTGTACATGCCTGAGCATTTATTGTGTCAAAGAAGTGGTGGTATGTTACCTCTTTTCTTCCCTGTTCCCTTCTTTCCCTTGATGGCTTGTTATTTATTCTGAGAACCAGGTTGCTAAGCAGTCTGAAGTTCTCAGGTAATGCTATAGTTTTGGTGGAATTTAAGTTTAACTTACGACTTCTAGCTGTTGTATATCTCTTAAGGTTCCAGATTTAACAGCAATATGGGTAGAAACCAGTATCTAAATTCACTGGTACTTTAATAACGACCTGAGAGAGAATCTACTGTTACTGCATTACATTATGATGTATTCTCATACTTTTCTTGCTCTGTATAGATCATAATGAAGAACAAAATCTAGGGTCTAGTAACATAGCAGAACTAAGTCCTGGAGCAATAGATGCTTGTCGCAGTGAATACCATGCAGTTTTTAACAGTATGATGATGGAGCGTATGACCACAGATATTAATGCTTTGAAGAGACAGTATTCCAGAATAAAGAAGAAACAGCAGCAGCAAGTACATCAGGTGTACATCAGAACAGGTAATGGCTTATTCTTTCAGGGCAAAGGGGATAGGTGCAATTTGGCATCAGCTGTGTGAATGGAGAAGCAAATGATGTCTGTTTGAATTCACTCATATGTAGAAAAAAGAAGACGAAAGAGGCAAATGAATGAATGGAAAATGCAAGAGTACCAAGAGGGAATTCATTTCACCATGACAAACATACCACTTATGAAAATGATGATGATCTTTGTGTTTCCTTTGTCAGGGTCTGAAGATAACGACCCTGGGATAACGTTAGATCCCAGGGACCAGCTGAATAATGGTATTTAAAGATATTTGTGCTAACCTGGGTATACGACTTTGGTTTTATCTCACTACAATCATAGGCATCCTTGGAATATGATAAAGCCTTCTAAATTTCTGTTATCTAGGTCATGTTATGGCATCGGAACTAAATTAAAATATTGTGTTGAATTAGTATTGTACCAACTTTATTCCAAGTTTAGTTAATTATAAGGTACATATACAGTTACTGTACATGGTCTGCTTTGTGGCAGTATTTTTTCAGCACAATGAAATATAAAGAGATGACATTCTCATTTGCTGCTGTAGACAGATCTTGTCCTGTCACAGTGGTGCAAGGATCTGGGACATTTTTATGACACTTCTGACAGTGAATGAGCTTCTGCTATTCCATTTCACAGGACAATATACTTCTAATGTAACAGGATTGATAAAAATCTGGGAAGTATATTAATCATTATCCTGTCAAACATGAAGAAGGCTTTTATTTCCAAGGATTGTCTGGGCTTCTTTTCACTAATCTTAAACAGATTTATATATCTATATCCATCTTAGCACTCTTTGCCTTTTTTCTCACTTGATGTTCTGTTGGGAAGTAGTATGTCTTATATATGACTGAACATTCATCATAATACTAAATCTTTACTCAGCTCCTTGATTATGGAATTTGTATACTTGTGATTAAATAAAAACTACAGGCAGAGCCCAGCATGTTTTGGGCATGATTTATTAATAAATGAAATGTCATGGGAATGTGGACATATGATATTTAGATTATCATTTACAAAACAGTTATTCTTTTATTGATGTACCCTAAAAAGAATACACACGTTTAAGTGCTTAATTTTATCAATTTATCTTTTTATGATTATATTTTCCCATCCTTCTGATTTACATGGAAGAAGAAGAAGTGGTAGACCATGTGCTTTGCATAAACAAAGTCACAGGTTCATTCTTTGGGATTTCAGGATAGGATTATGAGAGCTCCTGTAGAAAACATCTGTCAGTCAGTATGAACAATACTGAGCTAGTGCCAATAGTAACAGATGTATTATTGATAAACTTCTTTTAAAACTAAAGACATGCTATTGACTGGCTTTTAATTACATTTGTAACTTTCCTTTATATGACTGGCGAGGAAGCGCTACCGCTCAGTTTGCCATCTTAAACATGCCCCCTCGCCATCTTAAACATGCCCCCTCACCATCTTAAACATGCCCCCTCACCATCTTAAACATGCCCCCTCGCCATCTTAAACTTCTTTTAAAAGTAAAGACATGCTATTGACTGCCTTTCTTAGTTCTGAACCAATGTAAAATAAAACATGTTTCTACTCAAAGGCTGAAATCCTTTTTACACAATTAACACAAAAGACATAACTTTTAGAGGCAAATTGCTGTAAGATAAGAAAGCATTGAAAACATTGTCTGTTGTATACTGAGTCACATGGCTTGGCGTCCAGCAGATAGTGTCTACAAGATTTCTGAACTCACGTTGATTCACCTCTAAAATCTATTTACTTTCCAAAACTCTGCAGCAGGATTTTGACCAGTGCATTTCTTATACATTCATATTTTTTTGTTTTTTGTTTAATAAAATATGGACAGTCTGTCCTTAGTAAAGGAAAAGGTCACCCTTGCTTGAAAGCCAGTTGTATTGAACTCTAGGGTTCAGTGCTCATCTCTGTTTCATAGCTGAAGAGCCAGCGCACTGTGCTTCTGCAGATGTTTTCATGGTCATGTGGCAGGCATGACTAGACACCGGAGTGCACAGAACACTGTTTACCTTTCCACCTAAGTGGTCCCTAATTTATCTACTTGCAATTTCTTGCTTTTGAACTGCTAGGTTGGAAGGAGCTGGGACAAAGACGGGAGCTCATTCAGTCCTGCAGTATTCGGGTATTGAACTGCTGACCTGCCACTTTCCAGTCAGCGTCTTATCCACTTGAGCCACTGCAGTCCCAGTCTGTCTTTAGGCTTTGTCTTTAATATCTGTTAAGAAAGTAGTTAGCATGATCAGTTCATGCTCTAATCTTCGGCTCTTTTGGATTTTAAAATATTATATATAGCCTAAGCAGAACTTATGCAGATATGACACTATCAGAAATGGAATCAGATTAATATTTATGATTACTTGCCTGACATCCTTTAAGTCCATTCTTTTAAACATTTATTTTCCCTCCCCCTTTAGATAAAGGCCCAGTTACCAGTCTTCTGCCTTCTCAGGTGAATCATGCTCCAGTGATCAACCATCTCCTACTAGGAAAGAAGATCAAACCAACTAACAAGTCTGCCAAAAATGCAATTATTCATATTCCAAATCATGCAGGAGGCAAGGTGTCCCCTGGACCTCATGAAGACCTTAAAACAAAGCTCAATTCTCCCTGGCGCACACACATTAGGGTGCACCGAAAGAACATAGCAAGAGCAAAAGGCCAGCTGGGCTATGGGGATACTATAGGACTAATAGAGGAACAAAGTGAAGGTGTGAAAACAAATAGCCCCAGTGTAAAAGGAGAGGCTCAAAGCAATTCTGAATCATCGGAAAGAGAAGGGAACGATTTGGATGCTGGGATTGCCAGGAAAACTGACGGACAGTCTCCTGAACCCACATGCAAAGATGTCAGTGCCAATATATCATCTGTTCAGCTGAAGCTGGAAGCATTGGAACTCACCCAGAATGACAGGAATGATACAGATTCCTTAGCAAGCCTCTACTGTCAGACACACACATCCGAGTTGCCAACTTTGTCCAGTGACAATGGAACAATGGCCAAATCCCCCTTTGCCAGCACTCATCCCAAATCTCAAGTCTTTAGTCCTTTTCCTAGTGTCAAGCCACTTAAAAAATCAGCTGCAGCCAGGAATTTAGGATTGTATGGTCCAACTGAAAGAACCCCAACTGTGCACTTCCCACAAATGAGCAGGAGCTTTAATAAGCCTACAAATGGTAGCAGTGGAACTAAAAAAAGATAATGCTTCTACTACGAGCACTTCTTTAGTAGTATTAGCGTTGTTGTTACTGTGTTTGTTTTTTTATTCTGTATCTATGTGTCCAATGAATTTATAAATAATTCAGCTATTTCTTTGACATAATGGAGATAAGTAACAACCTCTGTGTAAATTGTCAGAACTCTTGTGTTTTATTATGGTGCAGAACAATGTAAATACATGGTGGCATGTTCAGCTTTATGTTAAAAGGAAATAAATACTGACTTGCAGCATGTGACATATTTGCCACTTCTTAAGTATTGCCTTCAGATAAAGTGTAGTAAGCTTAAGCTCGTGCCCTCTGCTGTCAGGCATTGACTAATATTTTGGTGATAGTTTTCCTTCCGTTTTATTCATGATCCAAGCATTTTGTCAAAATACCACCACCCTGTTCATTAGTAAATTCTCTTAATTGCCAAAGAGAATTTTCAACATTTTGAGAATATCAAAACTGCTTGCTGTCTCCATTATTATGCTACTAGTTGGAGAACCTGATACAACAGCAGTGCACTAATGTTTCTGCTATAATGCAACTGCTCACTCTTTTAAATATTTTCAATATAACAATCTTTAATTCGGTAAAGATAGAAGTTGCAGTGTTTTTCATGACTTTATCTTTGTTGATTAAATGACAGCCTTCCACGAGTCTTGAGTCTATAAGGATAGATATTTAAATTTGGTAATTAATCTGTTATTGTAGATCAGGGGTGCCCAAAACTTTCAGGCTGTGGGCTAGTCACGTGGTTCAATGGGCCAGTCGCATGGTTCCTCCCACCAGAAGCAGAAATAAAATGTGCCTTGCGATCTGTTTTGCAACAGATCTGTTTTGCAACAGGATGAGATAGATTTTAGGTTGCCATTTTTCCCTGCTTAAATCAGGGATGCCCAAACTATGACCCATGGGCCAGATCCGGCCCCTGACACCAATTCATCCGGTCCATGCCACCCTCATCACTCCTGGAAGTGGAAGTAAAATGCACCTGCATGGGCACATTTTACTTCTGCTTCCAGGAGCAACGAGGGCAGTGCAGGCTGGATGAATTGGCATCGGGGTCGAGGTCTAGCCCACTGGCTGTAATTTGGGCACCCCTGTTGTAGATCATGGCAACAATTATTGTGGGAAGAAATCAACAACTTGCATCACAATCATGTACATTTCCTTTTTTTTTAAAGAGTCTTACTGAATTAAGGAAAGGCTTATTTCCACCCAGACCTAGCACATTTACATTATACCATAACCAAAGTGTTGGTATGCACTTTTGAGTTGTTGAGGAACTTAGATTTTTGACTTTTGCTGGAAGCAGACTAGGAGTTGGATAGTGACTGTAAATATAATACCATATATTCTATATTTTTTAATTCAGTTGCTCTAATTATGTGCACTCGAAGTGCCTCACTGGTCATGTTAAAAACTTTACAGCTATTGCTCATTGTAAATGATCAAGCATTAATCATTTAACAGCTATGCAATTGAAGAAATAACTTAGAATGTTATTGTGTATCCAGCATAAGAGGCTCACTAATTGCATATTTGTTTCTGTGAAAATTCAACAATGCAGCAAATTTATGTTATTTAAGGAAAGCAAGGACATGTAGCTGTGTTTAGAAGAGAGAATTAATTTTCTCTTTGATCACTAGATGTCACTATTGATCTGCCCACATACCAGTCTACATTCAACAATTTTTTGAATACAGTATTTCTGAAGTTATGTGCAGATACAAAGAATGACTCAAAAATGGTGTGTTCCGGTTAGCTTCCTAAAGTACAGTTTTTCATTAAAGGTGTGCCTTATGTCAGCAGAGGCTGACTAGCCTAGAATTTACTGCTAGTTCTTAATTCCTTTAAAGGTAAAGACCGCCCTTGCTCGAAAGCCAGTTGTATCCGACTCTAAGCTTCAATGCTCATCTCTGTTTAGAGCCAAAGAGCCAGCGCTGTCTGCATCTGTAGACATTTCCGTGGACATGTGGCAGGCAGGCCTCAACAAGGAAAGCTGTTTACCTTTTCACCGAAGTGGTCCCTATTTATCTACTTGTAATTTTCTTGCTTTCAAACTGCTAGGTTGGCAGGAGCTGGGGCAGAGACGGGAACTCACTTCATCATGCAGTACCTAGGAATCGAACTCTGACCTTCCAGACAGCAAGTTCAGCATCTTAACCACTTGAACCACTGAACATCTTTTCAAAACAGAACAGCAGAAGACATAGGCAGTAAAAAAAAAATCTGTCTCCTTTTGAATCTAGATTTATTGGAAAGGATAAAGGTGTTGTCTCTGTTTTAGAAGCCACGCTGCAGAATGGGAAGCCAAATATTAACAGTGAGGATACAAAGTGGGAAAAGAAGAGAGAAGAGGAAAGCCAACACTGAATTAGCAGCTCCTTTGGCCAAAAGATTTTGGCAATTCATTGGGACATGGTTTTCCTTGCTTATATAAGGGGGCATGCACATTGACCCTAATATCATAAGAGTGAATTAAACTGGAAGATAAGCAGAACCAAAGACACTCAGATTGTTTTGGGAGGAACCACAACATGACCTGTAACCATAGGATACAAGCTTCAACTTCTTTCCTACCATTGTAGGATATGGTTTACTGCAGGTAGCAATATATATTGTTGCATGAAGCACTTTAAAAAACACTTGGTAAACAGCAGCCGTTCAAATATGATAATACTATAATCTTAACATGTATGTGGAGAAAACAACTGACCTCAACTGGACTTATTTTATTTTATTGAAAATAAATTACAAAAGAAAAAATGCACACCACACCCCCACAAAACATAAACATATATAATCTCTACATGCTCCCACCACCCGCGAGACTTATAAACCTTATCCAATGAGTATGTTCTATATCATTAAACGTTCATATTCTTCCCTTCATCCCCCAAAAGATAATGTGTCTTGTTCCATCTTTATTCCTTTCCCTTTCACCAATACATAATCTAGGAACTCTCCCCATATCTCACTAAAATCATTTTCCCCCACCCCACCCCCACTAATCCCTTTTTAACCTTTATTTCACATGACCTCAATAGGACTTAATTTGATGTGAACATATATAGGATTGCGCAGAACTGGGCAACTAAGATCCTCCAGATGTTGTTAGACTTAAATTATCACAGCTCTTCACTACTAACTAATTTGGCTAGGAGTTGTGGAAGTTGCAAAGTCAATGGCATCTGGAGAATCATAACTGAGGACCCTAACATGTAGCTTAATTCTCAGAAAAATCCATTGTTGCAGCAAAACCACATATTTCCCATTATTGCCACAGAGACTGCAGTTAAGCTCAGAGGTGGCACAGAAGTTTGGTGGGGCTGTCTTATCATTGTCCCATATCTGTTCTGACAGCTGGGTGAAATTTTCAGTAGATGGGCATTGGCTGCTGGTACTGAAGACCTAGAAGGCTCTTCAAAGACAAAAAGCTACCCTATACAGTAAACAATGCTTTGTAAAGACTACTGTGCAAGCCAATACATGTTCTCTCAGAGGTAATTCTCAAGATTTTCAGTAGTGCTTGCTAGTATCCTTATAAAATTGTAATGCAGTTGTGTGGAACCTGTTGCTTTTTGGATTGTGATGGACTGTAATTTCCATCAGCCCAAGACCAATGGTTAGTGATGAGGGGAGCTGTATTTCAAAAGCATCTGGATGGCCACACATTTTCCCCAGTGGTTGAAAGAAAATAGAAAAGAACAAAGCAAAGATCTTGTCTGTTTTGCAAGGGAAAACATTCGAAAAAGCTAAACACTAGATAGAGAAAATCAAGGAAGTGGTTCTCAGATTGCTCCCCCTGCTTTGGTAAGTCAATATCTCTTTTAATCTTTCTTCATGCCATGACTAAACATGGTATGTTTTCCCCACTGCCCAATTTGAGTTAACTGTCTCCCGTTAAATCAGAATGGCTTAGTCATTGATGTGATCTGTTCTATAATAGTTGAAATGTCAAGCTGACACACTTACAGAAATCACCAATATGAGAAGTGACTTCTTGCCTACTCCACCCAGTATAAAAATGCCCAGCCTATCATTCTTTTATGTTTTTACCATATGGATCTGAGGCTAGCCAGTATCTTTTGCTGCTTCCTATGTTTTTGCCATCTGTGATTCAGGCAAAAAGCAATATTATCCTTTTTCCTACTGCTGGTCTGGTGGAAGTATGGAAAAGAAATTAGTCAGTGTATAGTTGCTATATCTAGAGATACTGGATATTGTATCCCTGTCTCAGTCATTCCTTTTTTTTACCTTCTTTCCCAATATTTCTGTTCCTCTCTCTCTCTCTAAGGCTACATAATTTGCATTTAATCCAAACTTGTGAAATTTTACTTGTAAAATAATATTTTTAAGGATATTGCTGTAGTTTGTCAACTCGTGCTTAGAGTATGAATTTTCTTTGCATGTAATGGTGAAGTATGTGTGTGTGTCTGTGATATGGGTTATTTCAAGCTAGAAATGACTTATAGCGACTTTAGTTCTAGGTTTTAAAGATAGGTGAGATATTTAAGGAATGTTTTTTCTGTGCTACACACTCCCCTACCCACGTTTCCATGACCAGGTGGGAATTCAAAGCCAGGTTTCCTGAGTTCTGGTCCATCTGTATATCTACTCTACCACACTCACTATGAAATAGATACTATTTTTAAATATAGTGCTATTGTGTTTTGCTTTTTCTTGGGATACATGTAATGTTCATACAGCCAGGCAAAACAAAAAAAATAATGTGTGTCATGAAGTCAAATCTGATGTATGGTGAGCCTTTCCAGGGTTTTCTAGCTAGAGGATAATCAGAAGTGGTCTAACATTCCCATCTTATGATGATATCTTAGGACTGTGCAGCTCAGCAAAAGCTGCACAAGCTGGATCTACTCATTGGGAAACACAGTGCCAAATTGAACTCCCAGCTTCTGGCTCTGCACCCAAAAACCTCACTCACTAAGTTACCCAATACTTATTTTCAACTTCCATTTAAAATAGAATCTACAGCTGCAACAAGTGCTAGCCTTAGTATTAGGCCCTGCCTGACTGCCTCAAGAGGCAGATCCTAAGAAGTGCTGACTAGACAGAAATCTGTGTCTAGCAACTTTGCCAGAGAGACAGTCATGCTAGTCCTGTGATGGCCAACCTTAGCACTCCATCTGTTCTTGAACTTCAATTCCCAGAAGCCCTGATCAGCAAGAGTGCTGACCTGGGCTTCTGGGAATTGAAGCCCAAGAACAACTGGAGTGCCAAGGTTCACCATCAGGGTGCTAGTCTATTCTTGCCCATTCCCACATCAAATGGCTGTTTTCCAGTGCAACAGAGAATGCTGCCCCCAGTGCCAGTAAGTACTGAACTAAGATCCAGTAGCTAGTTGGGTGCATATCTGTGGGGTGGAAAGAGGCATGCATCACTTTGCACTCCACTTCAGGCAGGAAAAGGTAGTGGACTGATCCTGGCCATACCATACCAACAAACCCATATTCATGCTCCCCTAAGAGAACTTTCACCATTAGGAAGAATCTCAGATTGTTATTCTTCTTTTATTAGCAAAATTTCCACAGAGACAACAATGCTCGCCTGTATTTTACAACAAAACCTTCCAAGTGCAAAGTCAGCAAGCTACCTTGAAGTTGCTGCTTGGACTTTTCAAATTTAAAATATTCCGTTTCATCAGTAACAGGATACTAGGGCATTCTAGAAGTTGTAGTCCAAAAGGGTCACATTTCTAGCCTCTATCTAAAATAATATTTGTTGTTGTTGTTATTGTTGTTGTTCAACACTTTGCGACCCCATGGACCACTGCATGCCAGGCACCCCTATCCTCCACCCACTATCCTTCACCATTCACCCCTATCCCCCATCCCTATCCTCTACCATTCTCCTTAGGAAACAACAATCATTGAGAGTCATCTAATAATGATAGAAATATAAAAGAAATGTTTTTATTTAAGGAGTAGATTTATAAACAAAACAGCAATCCTGCCAGAAGGGATTCCTTCATGTCTTCATTCCACACACTTAAAGGTGTTTTAAGGACTGATCAGAGACAATGTCACTTCAACATTATCACACAGGGTGTCCACACTCCCTGTTCTGCCTGTGTGATCAATTGATAAATACAGTAATTCAAACTGGGATTCTAAAATTTGACCAAGGAGCGATCTACCTTTTGAAATGTGGATCTACAGATGGCTGCTAAGCATATTTTGGGTTGATCATGTGGCTAACGTAGAAGTGTTGTTCCGGATGGAAAAAGAGCAAGAACTGTTTAAGACCATTAAGCAAAGCAAGCTCCAATACCATGGCCATATCATGAAGAACTGGAGAGGGAGAACTGTAAAGCTCAATTGTTTGGATATTATTCTCAAGTATGCACCTATAAAATTATTGAAGAAATATCACTCTAGCCTTGGATTCAATTGACTTATTTGGCTCAGAGCTTTACAGTTGGTACGAACATTCATTCTGCAATAGTGTTCTTCGCCAGCCACGAGCGGATACTCTTTCTCCCTCTCCAGTTATTCTCCGCTCTGCCCACTTGTTTTACATATCATAAAGAACAACCTAACATATAGAATAACTCCAGCTTTCTCTGCAAGAAAAGATCCCTGGGAAGAGAGGACCTGAACGTAGGTGGATTTCATGGCTGAAGAACCTGAGAGACTGGTGTGGCATGTCCTCGGAAGAACTGTTCTGAGGAGTTAAGAACAGGAAGACAATCGCCATGATGATAGCCAATATCCAGAATGGATACAGCACCTGAAGAAGAAGTGATCTAGATTACATTTCAATTAGTTTAAACTTTGTCTGAGATAGCCATATAAAGAAAACAATTCTGAGATGACAAAAAGTGCACCTTTTGAAACTACACGAGACCCAGAGATAAAACAAACAAGATAGTATGTCAAATAGAGAGCATGATTACGAGACAGCCTTGTATTTTTCATGTCTGAAGAGGAACACTCTCCTTTGGGCCTTTTCTTCACCACTAGCCATTGTGGAAGGAATCGCCTTATGCTATCCACTTGCTATGGTTTCGGCACTAAAGAATTTTCATTTCTTTTATGTTTGGATGTCTCTGGTATTCCGTGGATTATGCTTCTGACTAGAACTCAAGTATTTGTTTATTTTAGTGCAGATTCCTGATGTGATCTCACATTTCACAATAGCATCAAAGGAACATTTCCCAGTTAATGATTCCTCTAGTTAATAGAAAGATAAGAATTATCATAGTGGGATTTTGCTAATAAAGAGTGCAGAATGATTGTCAAAGATTTGGAAAGGTAGTTTGATCCTGTAGCCTCCAGGCAGGAAATGAAAACGAATAATAAACTAAAACAATGTTTAAAAGTCAATACCATCTTTAATGTCACTTTTTAAAAAATCCCTATTATATACATGCACTGAAATTGCTTCAGAAAGACAAATGTGTGCTTCACCACGCTTATGGATGAAAATGCCATTTTATTTATTAACATTAACATTGCAGGTCTTGGCATTGTAGATTGCTATCCTGAGAGAGGTGGAAAGAGTTTTTGATGAGAAAATGTACCTTCTCGGTGGGGGCTCCTTTGTTGTGAAATGATTTACATTTTGAAATCCACCACACCCCTTCCCTCTAAGCCTTCAAGAAAGTATTAAAAACAGAACTCAGGGGTTTGAATATCAGTTTGGGGTTTCTGGGACATTATCAAATTTGATGCACCACAACAAAAATGCGGAAAATGCGGTACACAAATAAAAGTGAAATGAAATGGGGGAAAAATGAAACAAGCAGGTTGTTATATGCTGCAGTTTTGCCTTGGTCACTCAAACCATTGCCAATAGATGTTAACTCATTGGAAAATGTGTAAAGCCACAATATTTGGTGCACCCACCCTTTGGATGTGATGCATCGGCTTGCAAGAGAAGTTTGTTTTGCAGCCGTATGCAACAGGGAGCCAGGCTTTGCAGCAGGTTTGAAAAAAGGTACAATGTTACTATTCTGTTGGGCTGTCCAATTATTGTGTGCCTGTGTACCTGATGTGTGTATTAATTGATGCCATGAGACCTCACTCCTATGTCTGATGAAGTGGACTTGGTCCAAGAAAGCTCACATTTAAATACAGGAGTTCGTCTTTAAGGTGCCGCAACATTTTTTGTCCTTTATTTTGCTGTTATGTTTTGTTTACTCACAGATATCCTCTCTAAGCGTCGGTCTAAACTAAGATTTAAGTAGAATTTTTTATCACTAGTTTATTTGTGGTGTTGATTGCTAATGTTGATTGCAAGTTAGGTGGGTTAGCGAGTATCTGATTTGGAATTTTTCTGTTTCAGAGGAAGGGATCAAGCTCTTAACTCATTTGTGGAAGTGGGGACATCCAACAAAATGACATGAGGGAAAGAGGGTAGATTTCAAAGCTCTCTGTTGAAGAAATGGGCAAATCTGGCACCTGCTGGTGCTCTAGGGTACAAAGGAACAAAGGAGACCAGGTGTGCTCTGAGAGCTGTGGTGGCTGGCTGGCTTGTCTTAATGACTGGGACCCAGCTCTGCACCTGTTTAGCAGCAACCAGTGGGGGGAGTTCTCAGACCAAGTTCCTGTGAGGAAAGACATCTATAGGGTTACTCCCAGAATTGACTCTGGGCCAGAAAGAGAGAGCGTTACCCATTTCTCACCAACTCTGAATGGAGAACTCTCTTGCTTTCTCTTGCATTATCTTTCTTCAGGAGAAAGGATCAGTGATACACCTAGGTTACTTTAGACACGTGGTTCCCACAGGGGGCAACTAGATTTTTAAGGAGGGCAATTCTAGAATGTTTAGACCAAGTTAATGGTCTTTTAGGCTTCCTACACGTGAATAGGAGTTCACTTTTTGAATAATAAGAATTATGTATCGGTGTGTGTGTCAAGATTTTTGTAGGAATGACTGGCCGCAAGGAAGACACGCGGAGGCAATCGTGCGGTGAAGTCCAGCCCTGACCAGAGTTGGGGATACGTATTTATTACCCTGCCTTGGGGTTCGTGACATGTGCCTATGGCACTCGTGCCACCCCTATACAGAAGGCTTGCATACGTGGCATTTTCCGGTGGTCAGCTACAATGACCGCTCTTGGACCTTGCCCTGTGGTTAATGGACAGCCCGCAGTTAATTACCACGGGCTGGCAAAACCCATTTTGTTCCTGCCCTAATCTCAGGGTCTATGTGTATTGACTCCGGGTGCCTAGCTTGTCCTTTGTCTGCCCTGGCTTGTTTGCCTTACTCTATTTGCCCCCAGCCAAGGTTATGATTCATCTCTAACTAGCCTGCTTTATCTTCCCAATTTCCTTTCCCGCCGAGCCCAGGTGATCCCCGGATCTGTTGAAAGCTGAGCGAACCCCTGGGGAGAGGTTTAATTGCCAATTATTCCCGCAGGCAACCCACAGATTTTAAGGATGGTTAGGTGGAGAATGGCCAAAAAAAGATTGGGAAACACTGCTTTAGACTCTTGAATTTAATAATAATAATAATAATAATAATAATAATAATAATAATAATAATAATAATAATAATAATAATAATAATAATAAGTTTTAATTTCTACCCCGCTTTTCTAGCACAAGTGCCACTCAAAGCGGCTTACAACACATATAAATACAAATACAAAAAAATTATGTTTCTTTCCTGCCTTAGATGGTAACATGCATCCCTTTGATTTGAAAAATCAGCATTCATTTTGAGGACACTCCTTTTTATTCTGCAGGGTAACATTCCTACAAGTTTTCTCTCTCTCAAAGATTTGTCTAATGGTGCCACTGAGAGGTAGATGCTGATCAGGTGGGTGACCTGTTACAAACTTTCCTCCGAGCATGGAAGAGAGAACTACTTGAGATATTGAGCTCCTTAATGTCAATTAATGTACCTCAGTTTCCATGGACAATTTGCACTAAACAATCATACTTGCAGACAAAGACTATGTTTACCTCCTGATGATCAATCACAAGCAAAACCATGCTGATTTACAAATTATGGAGGTTTTAAAAAAGCTCTTGTCAGGGCAATCAGACATATTTTATCACTTTGGAGAGGACTGCTTCTAAATTAGTTTATTTAGTGAGCCATTTAGATGCAGCGGATACTTATATTCTTTTTTTATGCATCCTGCAACAGTGAAAAAACTATTTCCTCTGGAGAAAGAGGCACATTAGGGCTTCTTCAACAAATAAACCTAATCTCCAATGCTTTAAGGCAGGGGATAGGCAACCTGATATTCTCCAAATGTTTTGGAGTACAACTCCTGTAATTTGTGAGCATTGGTCATGATGGCTGAGGATAAGGAGAGGTAGAAGGCAAAGAGTTTAGAGAAAACCAATTTGCCTTCCTCTGCTTTAAGGAAAACCTTCTGCCACACAAGATCAAAAACATCCATTTCTAGAGACAAAAAATAGTGGTAGCACTGAAAGGTTTTATTACTGTTATGGTTATAGTAATAACTTACAATGTGGCACTTAATATTGGGGGTTATATGGTAAATAATCAGTTTAATTATTAATATGTGCTAGCTCTTATGAACTTGAGGTAATACTGTATTGATGTTGTTTTTGTTGTATTATTATACTATACTGTTATTGTTTTTCTTTTTTGTATGTTTGTTAAAAATTTAATAAAAATTTAATAAAAAAAACATCCATTTCTACATACAGTAGTTGGTTTTATATACAGTATATATTTTCCTCTCCAAGTTTCCCCTCTTTTGAGTACTAAAGGGATTCCCCAAGTCACCTAATACTTCTGGCTCATGTGCAGCTGCTGCCGATTTGGCCGTGCAAGTGCAGGCATTCTTCTTTCCAAAGTAGGAATAGATTACAGTATCTGAAAAATCAAAAGAACTTTGTGATAATAAAACACCTGTCATAACCTTTGTGTGTTTTTTTGAGTGTAGGCATAGAGGTAGGACACTATTCATGTCAAATAGTGTGACTGAAATTTTACTAGGCTGAAGTCCAAACTGTGTCGCTGTTAGACTTATATATATATTTTTAAACACCAGAGGAGTGACTACACAATCTCTAACAAAAGAAGAACAGCTTACTAACCGGTACATGTAGCAGTCACATGTTTCTTGTTACAGTAAACTCTAAGAAAAGCTGGGGCTCCTTCTTTCACACATCAAAAGAGATCCTGTTTCAAATTATGAGGAAGAACCTGATATGGAATGATAGATCTAACCATGGTGTTTTTTTTTTAAAGAGAGTGAAAAATGAATTCCGGATAAGTTTCGCATTGTTCAAGTGCCACTGTTGTGCACTGCAGCGATGAAAGGATGACAAGCGCAACAGCTTCTAGTTCTCCATGAATGTATGTTGGAGTAATTTGTTCAATGTTACATTTATTGCTGGGGTTCTCTTAACCTTTGCCTTGATAGCTGCTGTACCACCACCATTCACACGCACAGCATTATTCAGCTCCCCGTATAGACAGTATATGGCATAAAGTTGTCAGAGGTACAAGGTCCCCATTGGGGTTTTTAGCCATACCTGTCAAGTGTCCAGTACTGGCCGGGAAATCCCGTATTTTATCCCTCTTTCCCCCCATCATCCCGAATTTGGAGTGGCCAGAGGGGGGTTTACTGTGCATGTGAGCCCATTAGAAGCAGAGGTGCGCGTGCGCAAGGGGTTTCTGCGTATGCATGAGGTGTTTCTGCGCATGCGTGCCCGTCAGAGGCAGTGTTGCTTCCCGTATTTTCTCAACCGCATCTTGACAGGTATGTTTTTAGTAACAGCTACACAGTTGTAACTATACTCAAACAAGGTAAGGGAGGGTGTATTTCATCCAGCAAAGGTTGGGGCAAGGATTGGTAAAGGCAGGGTCAGCCACACACCTTTTGTGGACTCAGGTTGGAACAGCAGATGCCATCACTTCAAAAGGCACAGAAATCAAAGCTATCCAGATGTGTAAGACAGGAAAATCCCAAGAGTAGAAAATCCCTCTCTTCACTTTCAGCAAGAAAAAAATGTGACAACAATGACAAAACAGTTCACATTTCCTGCACCTTTAGGTAAAGTTCATCCTTACTCGAAAGCCAGTCGTATCTGACTCTAGGGTTCAGTGCTCATCTCTGTTTACAGCCCAAGAGCCAGTGCTGTCTGCATCTGCAGACATTTCTGTGAACATGTGGCAGGCATGATTAGACATGGAACACTGTTTACCTTCCCACTGAAGTGGAACCTATTTATCTACTTGCTTTCAAACTGCTAGGTTGACAGGAGCTGGGACAGAGATGGGAGCTCACTCCATCATGCAGCACTCAGGTCTCGACAATAAAAGATATGAAGTTGAGTGAAAGTACACTAGTCGCTTTCACAATCAGGCACTCTTCACCACTGTAGGAAATACCAGTTCTAACAATGTACTAACTGTATAATCTAAGTTTGGGACTCACATTTTTTTTATTCATCCACAATAATGTATCAGTTACCTTCTGGTTGTCAAGTTCAGTGTCTTAACCACTAAGCCACCACAGTTCCTTTCTTCACTTTTATGTCACTCCAAATCAGCTAGCTATGGTAGGTACTTCTTTCTGCTTAATGATAGGGCTTGCTTTTGGCAGTGAGGTTGTTGTGCCATATGGTTTGCCTTGCCTCCTCACCCTATAGAGCAGGGGTTCTCAACCTTTTAATGCTGGGGGCAGGGTCATGCTCCCTCAGACAGCTTCGGGGGCTGGACAGCTATTTTGCCCTTCCTCCACCACATGGCATTTCCTGGTATGGTGGAGGCGGTGGGAGTGACATGAAATGGCACCGTGGGCTGCATTTGGCCCACGGGCCACAGGTTGTGAATCCTAGCTATAAAGGAAGATGCTACTTAAACTGCTAGTCTGTTTGAATCTTGTCCTTTAACCTTGATGGATGCTGGTTATTTCTTAGTCATACAAAGGCTTCTACCCTGTTATTCACACAACGATTGAAACCTCTTCATATGTTAAAATGCATGGAGTTAATCAAATGTCGAATGCTTCTCTTGGGAGCAAACAAGTTGTTGTTTGCTTATCTGAAACAGCGGAAGTAAGTGGTTGTCTTCCTTCGTCCTTTAGCCATTCATGGATTATAGTATATTTTCCTAATAGTCTTAAATTTTGGTTGCCAAAATTTAATAGATGTTGACATTTTTAACGGCTATGAATATAACCTGATTTATTTCAAATTAATGTATATGATTCTATACATTCAATAGCAGCAAACACTATGTCGGTGAGCATTAGTTTATTATAAGCAGAGACAAATACAAGAATGGTTCACGTTCTCTGTGCTTTGGCTCTGTTATGATATTAAAAGTCTTATTTATTCACATAACTATTTCCATCTGTAGAATCTCTTTTGGAACAATGCCCATGAATGCCTTACATCATGCGGGAGGAAATATTTTGTCATTACAGGTCATCAATTTGATTTGTTGAATGATAATGATATAATGTTCCATCTTTCTCTTTTTTTTCCCTTTTCCCCTTGCTCACAAAAGTATTACTGGGGGGAAATGACATAGAGACACTTCAAAACAAACCATTCACCTCTTACAAAACTACAGAATTGTGAATGTTTTTAGATCGTTTAAAGTTTTAATTTTTTTTTCTTACTTTGCGTGTTGATGTATTGCTGACCAAAAGCCCCTCCCATACTGTGTGTTCTGCAGCTTCCTGACAGTGCACGAGAGAGCCTCAGCAGTTTGGCTCAGAAGTTAGAAAAATTTAGGTAAAGGTTTCCCTTGCTTGAAAGCCAGTTGTATCCGACTCTAGGGTTCAGTGCTCATCTCTGTTTCAAAGCCAAAGAGCCAGCGCTGTCTGCTTCTGCAGACGTTTCCATGATTATGTGGCAGGCATGCCTAGACACTGGAGTGCACTGACCACTGTTACCTTCCCACCGAAGTGGTCCCTATTTATCTACTTGCAATTTCTTGCTTCCGAACTGCTTTATTGGCAGGAGCTGGGACAAAGACGGGAGCTCATTCCATTCTGCAGTACTTGGGAATCGAACTGCTGACCTTCCGCCTCCCAGTCAGCATCTTAGTCACTTGAGCCACTGCAGAAATGTTTAGTTTCTAAAAAATAGTAATAACAACCACCAGTATGGATGATGTCATCAGCCTTTAGTTGTATAAGTTACAGCAGGGATTCCCAACCTGCGGCCCGTGGGCTGGATGTGGCCCACAGCACCATTTCATGTCCCCCCCATCTCCACCACACCAGGAAGTGCCATGTGGTGAAGGGAAAAATGGTCATCCAGCCCCCGAAGCTGTCTGGGGGAGCCTGACCCAGCCCCCAGCTTAAAAATGTTGAGAACTCCTGAGTTACAGCAACAGGTGTTTAGCTTACATTTTAGTAATTTATCAGTTACCATAAAAAGCATGTCACATGTCATTATTCCTACATCTGTTTCTACCCAATGACAATGAGGATGCCAACGAAATACATGAAGAAGAACTTTGATGACAGAGTTAAAGGCACTGAAAATGACATGGGAGGGTGCCAAGACTGAGGATCAAATTATTTGGAGATCACTTGCTGCCTGACATGCTACTTTGTAAGGGAGGACTTAAGTAAGTGTGACATAGGGGACAGACTTATGGGCAAGGGTTCAAATCCTTGCTCGGCCACAAAAACTCATAGGGGTGGGGTTTGGTTTTGGTAAAACTACTACTTAAGTAAGATATTAATCTTGCAAGCCCTATCAGGATCACTGTAAATTAGTTCTAATGTAACAGCACTTTAACACAAAACATCTACAGTAAACATCTGATGCAACACAAACCTGTGTCCTCTTCTGTGGTGACGTGTAAGTAGCCATCCTGTTAGGTCCGCAAGCATAGCATCGCTCATTTCAGTCTGTAAATGGTGTTTCCCTAATGTGAGATTTAAGTTTAAAGCTACTTGTGAGGTAAAAGTCAAAGCATTTAACTAAAACTGTACCAAAACATATGTCTATAACCTTCATAGTAACTGGCATTTCTTTTTTAAAAAAAATCTCATGAAGTCAGAATAATTATTAATCAGGCAAGTTATTGTAAAATAAAAGCATTGCTTGGGTTTTAAAATATTGGCCTCTAGTGAGTCTCTGTTATCTATTTTCAAGAATCTGCCTCATCTTAGGGGACATGCCAACTGTTAGCCTTTGATTCAACTTCCTGTGCAGCTTGAAAAGAAAAGAAAACTAGAAATTCCACTTAAAATTCCAGCCTGACTTTTCTCTGTAATTGACAGCTCTGAGAAATTCCAGATGGCTTAGCCCTGCTTTTGAATAGACCATTTGATCTCACTTGGATTTCCTTCTTGGTTCACCTGTTCCATCTTTATTGAGTGGAGATTTAGCAGGTGGACACATCAACCTTCTTAACATTGGGTGGAAATAGTTTATAGGAAATACAGTAGCTGGACACAGCTGGAATGTTATACATTGAATAGTGCAGATTTATTGGCAGGTTAAGTGACACAGATTTTAGTAAGTTATTTATAAATTAAAGAAAGTAATATATTATTTACTATTTATTGTATAAGACTGAATACATGAAAGATAGGCATAAATTGGAGGGGCAGGCAGTGCTGGCCTGAGACAAGTTTTAGGTTGGAGCAAGATCCAACTATGGTGCCCCCTTGGGGGCAGGAACACACTCAGCAGCGGCAGCGCTTCAAAGCCGACTCGTAAACTAAAATGGCTGGCAGCGGCAACACTGGCGATCTAACCGAGGAGTGGTAGCACTGGTGCCTTGCCCGGCACCCCGCACTCAACCCGCACGCATCTCAACAAATAAGGTCATTAACATACATGCCATACGCTCGTAATCAAAATATCGGAAAACCCCCAAAATATTTTTTTTTCCTTTACTACTGCGGCGCCCCCTGGGAGTGGGCGCCTGGAGCGACCGCTCCATTCGCCTTATGGTAGGACCGGCCCTGGGGGCAGGATATATTCTTGATAATCCCAAAAGTGTAGGGCAGTGATGGTGAACCTTGGCACTCCAGATGTTGTTGGACTTCAATTCCCAGAAGCCCTTATCAGCAGAAGTGCTGACTTGGGCTTCTGGTAATTGAAGTCCAAGAACACCTGGAGTGTCAAGTTTCGCCATCACTGGTGTAGAGCATGTCATAATGGACTCAAGTTACAGGAAGCCAGATACAGGCTGAATATCAAGAAAAAGTTCCTGTTAGAACATTATGACAATGGAACCAATTACTTTAGGATGTGGGTGAGTGCTCCAACGCTGGAGGCATTCAAGAGAAAAATTGGACAACTATTTGTCAAATCTACTTTGATTTGGATTCCTGCATTTTATGGGAGACTGCATTGTATAGTATCCTGGAACTGTTCAGCTTGCCCAAGGCCACACACAGTCTAGCTCAGTGGTTCCTAATGAAAGGTGAAATAATGAACTGCTGTTTTTAGCTATCAGTAATAAAGTTTTCCCGATCTAACCAATGGTTTTCCCTCCCCCCCCCCCATGACAAGGTTGCACAAGCAGCACACATACACACATTCGCATGCCTGCACAAGCATACACATTTCACTGAAACTCCCCCATAGTCTCCCAGCAGTGCGGAGACACCCCCCCCCCCCCCCCCCGGATCTACATAGAAATGCATAGCCAGGACCTCCCTGAAATCTCACCTTTCTGGTTTTCCAAGGCGGGGAAGATGACTAGATTCACCTTGGTATTAAAGCTCCCCTTGTTGGATTGGGGCCGTGAAGCGGCCCTTGGGGTCCCGGAGGAGACTGGTCAAAGGAACGACACGAGACAAGATGGAGCGAAGACCAGTGGTTTATTGTGGGAAAAACATCAGCATATATAGGAATAGAAGGCAACGGTGATAGAATCGTCATCTGACAGAAAAATCACATCACCCATTTACCCGGGTTAATGGGGAATCTCTCTTGGGGAAGTTAATTAACTAGGACAAACACTGACAGGGGAAATCCATTGTTCGGGGCTTACACCAGGGTAAATATGGCCACTATTTGCACCAAGGATTAGGTTTAACTGCGAGTGAGTAATTGCCTAATACGTAACGGAGTTTAGTGATTTGCTTCCCTCAGCGGAATCGCCGGTCAGGTCAGATGTGGGTGAATCAACCCTATGATTATTAATCCGCTCCCCAATTTCTGTGCTCACCGAGGTCAGTGATCAGGGGTCTGCCTCGCCCGGTGTGACCACCGTGAGGGACAGTTATGCCAATTGTGCTCGCAGAACCCGCATCCCCTAATGGTGACCCATGTAAGCAGCAGGGTTGATCAAACAGATTGAATGTATCATGTGGGGGAAAGTTCCAATTATCTTATTAAGGTCAAGTCAGCAAAAGAGAAAGACGGGGCGATTCCAAAATTGGAATAATGTTTAAAAATGCATAACTCTTTACAGGGACCACATAGAAAGACAGGGTTGGTTTTAATAGACTGCAGAAAGGGCGAACTTGCTTCTAACATAACTGTCATGTTGATGTTGGGCACATAAATAGAAATATGTAATCTAACGCTTCCAGATTGTGTTTTTAGTCCAGGAAATGAGCAGGTTTATCTGCTTTAAAAGTGTCTTCCAATTGAAGGTCTGTCCAATCCATTTCTGATTTAAAGCTGCTTTCTCTGTCAACATCATGTCTGCTGATAGTGCGTTTTACACTTTCATTTTGCACTTTCCCTACTGATCTGCAGAGGGGCAAGGAAAGTGTAATTGTTCATCGCTCCTCCTTATTGATTATTGTAGTGTTTCTGTTTTCTCCTTTAATTGGTGATAAAAGGGGGAAACAGCACTATAATGATGGGGGTGGGGTGGGGAATGGAACAATTACCTTGCATGGTGAAGTGTCTCATTAGCCACTTCACCATACAAACAAAGGGCTGCTCTTTAGACGGGGCAGTATGCCAAATGTAATTTAGTCCTTCTCCCCCCTCTTTTTTTAGCAACTCAAAAATAAGCAAGATAAAACTGTTCTTCAACATCCGTGAAATGTGGGCACATTGCATGCAGACCAACTCCTGGGAGCTTGCAAGAGCACACTAAGTGCTCATTTAGACATGCTCCACAATATTTACATTTGAGTGAAGTAAAAAAGTTGCATGCAATGGATTTACCATTATGTGCCATCTGCCCTGCAGACTACAGTTGAGAAGATCAGAACTCCTGAAATAGCATTTTCTAATCTTACAGTCTTAAGTATTTAAGTATCTTAAGTATTCCATTCAAAATACCCACTTCAAGAACTCTACTCCAATGAAAGAACATCATGGTAGAACTGTTATTTTATGTGTTTCTGTTAAAAGATTGGATAAAAATGATGGATAACTTGGAATTAAGAGCTGAAGTGTTTAAACAGATGAAATTGAACTGGTTACAAATAATTTTGGTAAAAAAATGGGGGAAGAGATATAAAGAGGAGTTCAGTTTACAGAGAGGGAAAACAGAAAGCTCGCAAAATGTGTTGAGAATACTATGGGAAGAAGATTTAAATATAAGAATTTTGGAATCACAGTGGAAGAGTAAATGGAGGAGAAGAATTATGAAAAATCTTTCTGTAAGATTAAAAGAACATAATTATAAAATATTGTGGAGGTGGTACCTGACTCCAGTTAAATTGTATCGAATGGATAATAGTAAATCAAGAGATTGCTGGAGATGTAAAAGTGAGCTTGGAACATATGAACACATGTGGTGGAGTTGTAAAGTGGTTAAGATTTTTTGGGAACTAATTGAGAAAGAAATTTCAGCGATTACTAAAGTTGATATAAAACTGGAGCCAGGTATTGCCTTGCTGACGGGATTGGATGATATAAATATGAGTACAAACAAAAAAGAACTGGTGTCAATAATGTTAACGGCTGCAAGACTGTGTATAGCGAGAAAATGGAAAAGTGATTTAAGGTTAAACATTGATGAATGGTATAAAGAAATGAGGGAAATTGCATTAAATGATAAATTGACATGTGAATTGAATGTGAAGAAAGGTATTTTAAAAGAGAACAAATTTTGGGAAATATGGAAACCATTTGTGGAATTTGTCCTTGTGAGTGATAAAGGGCTTAAGCCGGTACCTCAACATATGAGTTTCTGGGAAAATTAAATTAGAAATTCGATCCTCATGGTTTGTAAATATCACTGGGTGTTATAATTTGTAATACGAGAGGAGAAAGACGGCAAGGGTGTAAGCACAAGGGAGGGGAGGGGAGGTATCACCCTAAAGGACAGGAGTCAAAGGAATAAAAGTAGCAAAAGATTTAATATGACTAAACAAGTGCAGCAACCCGGTCAAAAAGACAAAAGGGAAAAAACGATAGGGATAAGGTTCATAATATCATACTATATAGATTAATCAAAAGTCACATTTATCCAAAAATCACACAATATCCCTAAGGTAAATCCCGAGAACCTACGGACAAAGGAACTGAGGTAACCAATGGATCTACTGAAAGTATACCACTAATAAGATATCGAAACAGTCATAAAGGTGAAATAGTGGTAAATAACAGGTACAAGTCCGATAAGTAACAAGTACAAGTCCAGTATGAAGTAAAGCTTGAAGAGCCTGCCGAAAGGTCCAAGGAGGAGGGGTAAATCCAAAATAGTCACAGATCCGGGAGCCACGCCAAGAGTATAGTAGTGTCGTTGCAGGAGGTAGATAATCAATCGTCCATATCCTTCCGGTAAAATGGATATATCGTAGTCATTTATCAAGACTCTAGATCATCAATAAATGCGCTCAGCTGCCTTCAAAAGTGTATTCCTACGAGGTCAGAGCGTATATCATTTGTATTTTTTTTTGAAAAACTTAATAAAAATATTATTAAAAAAAAGAACTGTTATTTAACAGCATCCCATTCATTTCAGCAATGCTTATTCTAGAGCAGTGGTTCCCAATGTAGGGCATACGCCCCACAGGACGACTTCAATTCCCAGAAGCCTAAGTCAGTAGGAATTGACTTAGGTGTCTGGAAATTAAAGTCCAAAAACCAAAGGTTGGGAAACACTGTTCTAGAGACTAGGGCCAGAAGAGTTCATGACTGGAACAGGGGGGTTCTAAATTAATGTGAACATCTGAGTATCACAACTCAAACACATCTCATCTCTATATGAAAATTAACTTGTTTTGTTTGCTGACTGCTGTTTCAGGATTTAGGGATGAGATAAAGTCTGATTTTACAAACACAGACAAATTGCTTCACTAACCTCTCTGCAATGTTCATATGTGTTCAGCTCTAATTACAGGCAATTTCTAATGCCTGTTTCTGACCCTGACTATTGTGGTATGGGCTTTATACTTTTACTACAATTTATCTGTCTCTCCCTCAAACATAATTGAACATATATTGGAAATGTTTCCCTCTCTGAAACTGCTCAAGTCAGTTTTCTGCAATGCCAACATTACTTAGCCCTAGAAAAATAAGAGTAATAAGGGATCTTGAAATATAAACAAACCACATGGCTCCTTTTTGCTATGTCAATTATTCTTTGTCAAACTGGAAGACTTGCATGCAGCTTTACATAAAGGCAGACTTGCATTCTCCCACTCACTGGGTAGACTGTTTAACCCATGAGTTATTATATTTATTTAGGACATGATCCAGCTGACTCAAGTTTTATCGATTGTACTACATCCTGAGGTCTACTGATAGAAGTAATTCAAGAACCAAATTAAACAAAGTTCTGCTTTTTTGTGTACCTGATCCCTAGGGGTGAGAGCAGTCCCATCCAACTTAAGGACAAGGCCACTTAGTCAGGCAGATGAACCCTTCAAAACCAGAACTTCCTCCTTGTCAGGGTTCAGTCTCAGCTTGTTAACTTTGGTCCATTCCAATACTGGCCAGACAGTTGTAAAAACATTGGGTTAAATCTACTGCAGAAGTTGAGAAGAAGAGATAGAGATGGGTGTCATATTGATGACACCGAAATCCAAATCTTTAGATGACCCTCCCAGTGGTTTAACATAGATAGAATAGAATAGAATAAATCTTTATTGTCATTGTCCCCTTGCGGGAAGCAACAAAATTTCTCAGTTGCGACTTCAGAGTCCAGAGTTTCCATTTAGGGCCAAAATTGCTCTAGACAAAAAACTGTTCTTGAGATGGCTCGTTTTTGCCTTCATTGTTCTATATCTCCGTCCCGATGGCAAAAGCTCGAAGAAGCGGTGACCAGGATGTAATGGGTCTCCTAATACATCTAATGCTTTTCTGTGGCACCTGATGGTATAAATTTGTTCTAAAGAGGGGAGTGAACAACTGATAATACTCTCCGCAGTTTTAATGATTCTATGCAACATTATCCTATCCTGATGAATACTACTCCCATACCACACACATAAGCCATAAGTGAGCACGCTCTCAATAGCGCAGCGATAGAAGGCCAGCAGCAGCTTTTGCGGAAGATGATTTTTCCTAAAAGTTCGCAAAAAATACAGCCTCTGCTGTGCCTTCTTCGCAAGCCCCCTTGTGTTGGCACTCCAGGACAAATCCTCCTGTATCTCAATGCCCAGAAATCTAAACGTCGCTAACCTCTCCACACAGATTCTGTCAATCAAAAGTGGCTGGACATCGGTTCTCTGCTTCCTAAAACCCACCACGAGCTCCTTTGTTTTCTTTATGTTGAGAAGCAGATAATTGATTCTACACCATTTTGTCAATCGCTCCACCTCATCTCTATAAGCCGTGTCACCCTCCTTATCAGAGATGAGCCCGATCACGGTCATGTCATCTGCAAATTTGACAATCCTATTGCTAGGGTGGACAGAGACACAATCAAACGTATAGAGAATATAAAGGAGTGGGCTAAGCACACATCCCTGTGGTATTCCCGTAGTTATACTAAGCATGTTTGAGGTACAATAATGGGGAGATAATCGATCCCCGTGGAACACCCCATTGGAGAGTCTACTGGGTCGAAACAAACTCCTCAAGTTGGATTCTCTGGGAATGGCCACCAAGAAAGAAGTGAAACCACAGTAAAACAGTGCCCTGAACATGCAACCTGGCCAGCTGTCCCAGTAAGATGCTGTTATGTATGTTAACTGTGTTTTCTGACAGAAGCGGAAAGTATCTTTTCTCATGTATCTATTCTTATGCAAATAAGTGGATCTAAAATGTGCACACTCTGTTAGCCAATGGGCTTGTTGTATTATTGTTACTGTTACTGTTTATAGTGTATATAAGTCCGAGTTTTGCTCCATCCAAACTGTGTTCAAACCCCACTAATAAAGAGCTGAATTTCACTACTTCACTCGTCTGCTTCTTCATTCCCTGAACATGAAACTGGCGACGAGGATGGGATGGCGTCCCCACATGGCAGCAACATTGGCCCATTTGACCCAGTGCATCCAGAGAAATGGGCAACATACGAACGCTGCTTCCGCCATGCAATGGCCTCACAGAAGATCACCGACGAAGACCAGAAGCGCTCCTGTTTCCTCGCTCAGTGTGGTTCTGAGACGCTTGAGCTGGCAACCCAACTCGTTCTTCCAAGGGACGTGGATGTGGTGCCGCTCGCAGAAATCATGTCTGCACTGGGGAAACACCTGCAGCCAGAGGTCTCGATCTTCCCGGCCAGGGTGGCCTTCCACAGAAGGGAGCAGCAACCTGGGGAGTCCATTGCAGACTACGCCGCCGCTCTGTGCATTCCTGCCACCCCGTGCAAGTGGGACAACATCAAAGAAGCACTCCGGGACCGTCTGCTGGCCGGTATGAGGAACGAAGATGCTCATTGTCACTTCATGATCAGGAAGATGCTAACTTTCAAGGCTGTCCTAGAAGAGGCGGTAGCATCTGAGGCCGCACGGTCCAGCATCAAGCTTTTTCGGGATCGCCACTCCACCACCAGTGCCACCGACTCAGCTGTGCAAGCTCAGCAAAATTCATCTTCATCCTCCTCAGCATCGCCTGGTTCCACCTCTTCATTGGAGTCCAGTGACGCAACGGGGGAAGTCCGAGCGGTCCGACGAAAGCACTGAGAGCACCGTGACAATCAGGAGAAGAAATTCCTTTGCAAGTGTGATAGCTGCGGAGCCCAGCATGACCGCAGGAAGTGTCCCTTCTGCACAGCAGAATGCCACAACTGTGGGCGACGAGGGCACATTGCTAAAGTATGCCGACAGCAAAAGCAAAGAACTCCAGCACCTGAGTCCAAGAAGAGTCATCACCACAAAACGTCCATTGCCAAAGTGTCACCAGAGCCTGAGCTGTGCCAAGTGGGCATCATCAGCGAGCGTTTCTTCGTAGACCTGAGCCCGCAGGACGTCCCCTTCAAGATGGAGATGGATTCAGGTACTACCTTTTCCATAATCCCACAGCGGGAGTTTTTGAGAATTCCCCCTGCCTCTCAGCCCAAGGTCAAATCTTTTAAAACTTCCATCCGGGATGTGCAAGGTTGCCAGATTCCGGTGCTGGGGGTGGGAAATTTCTTGGTCAAATTCAAAAACATTTGCACCTCCTTGCCATTGGTTGTAGTTAAGCAGGGAACTAACTGTTTTATTGGGACCCAATGGTTTAGGCCCCTGGGAATCCGGCTTTCTGGCATTCACGCAATAGACGCTGACCCAATCTGGGACATCAAAATGGGTTTAGGGTTATACAAAGGACCCCCTGTGGACTTTGAGCTTGACCCACTAATCCGGCCCATCCAGATGAAGCCACGCTGGGTACCCTTTGCTTTAAAGGAGAAGATAGAAGCCAAGCTGGACAAACTGGTGGGGCAGGGCATCCTAGTGCCAGTGGACTCTGCAGAGTGGGAGACACCAATAGTGACTGCTTTGAAAAGTAACGGGGAGGTCAGGATATGCGCTGACTACAAGTGTACCATCAATAAAGCTATTCACCCGAACACATATCCTGTGCCCGTGGTAAGCCACCTTCTTGCCTCCTTGCATGGACGAAATTGCTTCGCAAAACTTGACCTTGCCCAGGCTTACCAACAATTGACTGTGTCTCCTGCTGCTGCCATAGCCCAGACCATAGTAATGCATAGGGGGGCATTTAAGGTAACTAGACTACAATTTGGGGTGAATGCAGCCCCCGGAATATTTCAATCTCTTGTAGAATGTATTTTAAAAAGTTTGCCCGGTGTCCTGCCATTGTTTGACAATGTCCTGATCACTGCTAAGGACACCATCGAACTAGCGGCCAGGCTCGATTGAGTCCTCTCACATTTTGAGAGGGTTGGTCTACATCTCAGAAGAGACAGATGTGTGTTTTTGGCACAGGAAGTGAAGTTCCTGGGGTACCGAATTACACCCCAAGGGATCATGCCCTCTGACTCCAAGGTGGCGGCCATGCAAAATGCACCCAGGCCAAAATGTAAAGTCGAATTGTAATCATTTCTAGGATTGTTAAACTTCTATCACGCTTTTCTCCATCGCAAAGTCTCAGTTGCCGAACCATTACATTGGATTCTTAAGAAAGATACTGTTTGGCACTGGGGCCATAGCCAGGAGAAAGCGTTCCTAGAACTTAAAAGGCTGCTATCTTCGGATGCTGTATTAACTCATTTTGATCCTAACAAGGAAGTTGTACTTGTGTGTGATGCATCCCCTGTGGGGGTGAGAGCTGTGTTATGCCATGTACTAAATGACGGGAGAGAAGCCCCTGTAGCATTCTATTCCCGTTCACTCTCAAAGCCTGAGAAAAATTACGCTCAGACAGACAGGGAGGCATTGGCAATCGTGGCTGGCACTAAGAAATTCCACGATTACATTTATGGAAGACCTTTTACCATAGTAACTGACCACAAGCCCCTCCTTGGAATCTTAGTAAATGGAAAGCCCACACCTCAAATTCTGTCCCCAAGGATGTTGCATTGGGCAATTTTCCTAAATGCATACGATTTTACTTTGGTGCACAGGCCCGGCAAGAACATTAGCCATGCTGATGCCATGTCACGTTCTCCACTGCCAGGGGTTGGGGAAGCCGATTGCGAGATCGAAAGCGACCACCAGGTCCTTATGATTGAGACTTTCGACTCACACCCAGTCGTCCCCTCAGATATAGCCAAGGCTATGACCAAGGATGTAACATTGACTAAAGTAATGTTCTGGGTACAAAAAGGCTGGCCTGTCTCTCCTCTAGTCGAGGAATTCAGAACATTCCACCGCAAGTGTTTGGAACTGTCAGTAGAACGAGGTTGCCTTCTATGGGGCCAGCGGGTGGTCATTCCTGTCACTCTCAGGAAAAAGGTTTTACATCTACTTCACACAAGTCACCCGGGAATTGTCCGTTCCAAAGCCCTTGCCCGTAGCTACTTTTGGTGGCCTCAACTGGACCAAGACATAGAACAAATGGTCGGCACTTGTGCCAGTTGTCAATCCTCTCGCCCAGAGCAATCCCACCTTCCCTCTCGGGAATGGGATTCTGCTCGGGGCCCATGGTCCAGGTTGCACATAGATTTCTGCAGGTCCATTTAGGGGTGCCCTATTTTTGTTGGTTGTAGATTCATTCTCTAAGTGGCTGGAAGTGATTAGAGTGCGTAATACCACTTCAGCCACCACGATAATGCACCTAAGAAGGCTGTTTGCAGTATTGGGACTTCCAGATGTGCTGGTGTCCGACAATGCGTCCACGTTCACATCTGCAGAATTCCAATCCTTCATGGAAAGGAATGCAATTAGGCACATCACTACCGCCCCATTCCACCCAGCCACCAATGGCCAGGTAGAGCGGCAGGTGCACACAACTAAAGACGCACTTTGGCGTATGGGTGAAGGGGATTTGGAGCTCCAGTTATGCCAGTTTCTTTTCACATATAGGCTCACCCCCCTTGCCTCAGGGTTGTCCCCTGCTGAATTGCTCCAGCGAAGGAAACTGTCATCCTTGCTGGACAGATTGGATCCCTCTAGGGTAGAGGACAAAGGCACAAATATAGCAATCCAACACCAGAAGGGTTTCTCGTCCAGAGACCCTGTACATTGCCACAATTATGCATCTGGTGGCCCTACGTGGGTGCCTGGGTTTGTGATTGAAACGCGGAATAGCGGCTGGGGTGTAGAAATAAGATAAGTGAGAGAACACACCCAGATAGACCAAGAATAGTAGTGAAGTGTGTTTAATGTTACTATGCGTGTGCTTATAATAAATCTTATCAAGCTACTAACTGAATTGCTGCACGAGTAATCCTAACGAATTACAAATTCATATACAAAAAACTACAATATACGAAAGGCTATATATACACATATAAAAATGCTTCCCCCCTCTCTGGTCGACTCTGCATGGGACAGAGATATCTCCAGTAATGATCCCTCAGTCCATGAGAACAGTACTTGCAACATGCGGTCTGTAATTCAGTCCATGGCTCCAAGATAGTTAATGCATAGAAAGTACGGGATCTTTGTTGGCATGTAATGCTGCAGGTAACCTTCTGCAATGTGCTCACTGGAGAAAAATCAAACGTGCCCAATTGCAGGTCTTGGAAGGGTAGGATTTTCTTGAATGGTTTCGATGCCCCTCCGGTAAACGGACATTTCGGAAGACTTTCTCAAGAGTCTAATGAGTATGAATGACGTGCGTGAGGACCTCCATGGTATATTCTTATTGTGTTATCGCGTATACAGACACTCAATGCTAGGGTTGGCCCCCACCCATTTAAATCCAGGGGGCAGAGGTAATAGTCAGCAGCCAGCCAACATTCACCCAGAAGTGTCTTCGAGGAACTGATTTCAAGGGGAATTTGTGGAATGCGCCCATATTCCGGCCAGGTGTACCCCTACACTGTCTCAGCCTAGCACTCTGGATTCCTTTATTGATGATGACCAATTTTGTTTGGAGTCGCCCTCCACTCTTAGTACACATAGGAGGGACCCTGAGTTGTCTTTTTCATTCACAGAATTAGATTTTGGTTTTGAGTGATCCCTTGCTCCTCCATCTGACAAACGGGGTTTTAATTTGGGTTTACAATCCTCCCCCTCTAGTCAATCCCTCACTCTAGTCAGGTCGCCCATCCTACGAGCCCTTGAGCCAGCTCAGAAAAGCATCCGACCCAGAAGGGAAACTAGACCGCCATCCTGGTTAAAGAATTTTGTTTTTACCTAGGGGGGAAGAATGTTATGTATGTTAACTGTGTTTTCTGACAGGAGCAGAATGTATTTTTTCTCATGTATCTATTCTTATGCAAATAAGTGGATTGAAAATGTGCACACTCTGTTAGCCAATGGGCTTGTTGTATTATTGTTACTGTTACTGTTTATAGGAGCGGAATGTATCTTTTCTCATGTATCTATTCTTATGCAAATAAGTGGATCGAAAAATGTGCCAATGGGCTTGTTGTATTATTGTTATTGTTACTGTTTATAGTGTATATAAGTCTGAGTTTTGCCCCATCCAAACCCCACTAATAAAGAGCTGAATTTCACTACTTCACTCATCTGCTTCTTCATTCCCTGAACACAAAAGATGCTGTGGTTGATGATATCAAAAGCCACGTCTCATGTTGAAATCCTTCCCAAAGGAGCTTAGGCCATACCTGTCAAGTATCTCAGATTGGCTGGGATTTCCTGTATTTCGGCGCCGATTTTCGTCCTTTCCCATCCGGAGCTGACGCTATCCCGGATCTTGGCAGCGGGGGGAAAGGAGTTACTGCTCATCCCTTCCGCGCAGATCATTTCTACACATGCGTAGAACTTTTCTATGCATGCGTAGAACCCTTCTACACATGCGTAGAAGGGTTCTGTGCAAAAGGGGATGCGTAGAACCCTTCTACACATGCGTAGAACTGACCAGCGCAGAACGGTTCTGCGCAGGTCCATTGTACGCATGCGTAAAAGCCTTCTACGCATGCCTACAATGGACCTGCGCAAAACCGTTCTGTGCATGTCTGTTCAATGCATGCATAAACGGCTTTTACGCATGCGTAAAACGGACCTGCGCAGAACCGTTCTGCGCAGGTCCCGTATTGTCCAGAGCCACGCTTGACAGGTATGGCTTAGGCTGAATTCATCCGTGTTGAGCTTCCAGTAGATGGTAAACATGTATTCTTCTATATAGGCTCTGGTTTGGTTTTTTTAATTAAAAAAATGTTATTAAAACCTGCATATAAAGAAACAAAACAACAACAACAACAAAAACACCCCAGTGTATTCTTCTCTACCTCTATGTTTTGTTGTTGTTCGGATATACAAAACACAGTCAAAACAATATTATAAAAACATTGACTGGTATATAACAAATACAAGCATAACAAAAAATTAAATATCTCTTAAATAGAAATGTAATATATATGCTGTTCCCAATATCATTGTCCTCTGTAACTCTGATGATATTATTTTAGAAAATTTCAGTTGCTTATGATATTATTTTATGAAATTGCTTGGCATTGTTTCCAGCAGGAACCACTAAAGTGCATTTTATCCATTATCAAGTTAGTTCTATTGCCAGATATCTCAATTTTGTTAATTTTCCAGTTCTTTATCTTCAGCTTTGGAATTGCAATGTCAATTATCCAGACATTTCTTCATTCTATTTCTGTTATGTCTGGCGTATTATATTCAACTAGCAAGGGTTGCCCGGCGTTGCCGGGCTTTTCCCCCCGTGTTTTTTAATTTGAAATGCGCCAATTTTATTTTTGCAATAGTTTTACATTGTGTTGGAAGGTTAAATTGTGTTGTTGTTTTTTTAAATTGCTTAGTCTGTAATTTTAATTTTTTAAATGTTTATTTATGTTAAATTTGTTTGGCTTGGCTGTTATTAACTGTGATCTGCTTTTTTGGTTTTTTTTGAGGATTAATAAAAGAAGAAAGTATGATATAATAACTCAGCACAGGATTTTTTAAAGTTTCTATTGTATTTTATTGACATATATTTGTGATTTGTGTGAAAGTGTGTTTAGTGTAATTTTTTTTACTTGTTTTTGTTGGTGTGACCTTTTGTGTATAATTGTGAATTTGTGTTTTGTTTGGGGCTGTTGTGTGTTTTTGAATTGTTTGTACTATTGTGGCCAGCAGGTGGTGCTGGTAGGGGTTTTTGTATTTTGACTTTTGTTTCTCCCCTTGCCTCTGGGTGGAGCTTCTTCTGGTAAGTAGGGTCTTTCTGTATTCATTTCTTTTCCAGTCCTGGTGGAGGTAGCACCTGTTTCGGTACGTTTGCTTGTTTTCTTTCTTTTGTGTGTGTGTGTGGGCGGGGGGGGGGGGGGATTGGAATTTGTATTTTTTGTCTGTTTGTTTTGTTTTTGATTGTGTCTTTGTTTACTTCTTATTGTTTTTGGTGTTTTTGTTTTTGTGTATTTTTGGCTGTGTTTGAGTGTTTTTAGTAATTTTTAAAAAAGTATTTATTTGGTGGTGGGGAAGGTACGTGGTCATTGGGGGTTTGGATGGGTGGGCTAGGTGGTGGGGAGGGGGCATGGTCTTTGGGGGTTAGGAAGGGTGGGCTAGGTGGTGGGGAGGGGGGCATGGTCGTTGGGGGTTAGGAAGGGTGGGTTAGGTGGTGGGGAGGGGGCATGGTCGTTGGGGGTTAGGAAGGGTGGGTTAGGTGGTGGGGAGTGGGGCATGGTCGTTGGGGGTTACGAAGGGTGGGCTAGGTGGTAGGGAGGGGGGCTTTATTGTTGTATTGTGCTTTGTTTGTGTGGAGTTGTGAAAGTAGATCGGGGTTTCCCCTTTAATATCAGTGGGTGGGGCTTGCGACCCCCCTCTCCGCTGGCTTTTCTAGGGTTGGGAGGTTTGTGGGGAGAAAAGGGGAATGTTTCCCAAACCCTTCTGGACTCAGGACACCAGGGAGATGGGATCGTTTCCCTCCCCCCTCCTTAAAACAACTCCGTTTTTAAAGAGTAGAAAAGAAGAAGTTTTTTAAAGGAGGGGGGTGGGAATCGATCCCCTCTCCCTGGTGTCCTGAGTCCAGAAGGGTTTGGGAAACATTCCCCTTTTTTCCCCACAAACCTCCCAACCCTAGAAAAGCCAACGGAGAGGGGGGTCGCAGCCCCCACCCACTGATATTAAAGGGGAAACTCCAGGCGCCGTGGGTGAGGGAAAGAAAGCCGGCTGGTGTGTGTTTGGCTGTGACGCGGTGAGTTGTTTTTCTTTTTAATTTTTCGGGCGCCGTTTTCCTCAGCGTTCTGCGTGCTCATGGCGCGCAGGATGCTGGGGCTTGTAGTAATGGGTTGGTGCTTTCTGTTTGTGCTGCGTTTTTTTAAAATGGTTTTGTTTTGATTGGCTGCGGCGCGATTCCGAACGCTGCGCCGTGCGAGAGCCTCTCAGCCTGATTGGCTCTGGTGCGGTGCGGCGCAAGGAATGTTGGGAAGTGAAGTTCTTTCCCTTTCTTGCCGTTTGTGGGACTGAGGCCCCCGTGCCGGATTTTTAAATCCTTCGTTGACCTGCGTAGGCAATTCGGCCGTGCGCACGAAGGGTAGGTGCGGGTCAGTAGGGCGACGCATAGCAACCTATAGCCAGTTCCAACGGTGAACACTTGGATTTATAGGTTAAGAAGAGTCTCTCAGTTTGGATCCGAAAATCCCACCAGATTTTAATCTGGTCATTTTCTAATACCATTTCTATCTGACATTCTCATTAATTTTTGAATGCTGGAAGATTATACTTTTTTACATTGCGACCATTGCATTAATTTTGGAACTCTATCATGTCTTACTTTGTAATTTGCCTGAATAATCATTGAATATTCATAGATGGGCTGTGACACAGTTTCATCTTTTTCTTGACAGAGCTGACATTTGATATTTTCATTGATTTCTTGAATGTTAGCTTTTACAGCATTAATTTGACGTCCTTGTTCTATTACTATCCTTATCAAAGGTGTTCACAATCCACCAGATGTTCAGGTGAGAATTTTAGAGCCCCACTGCTCAGGTTCTAGCCCTCGGTCTAAGAATCACTAACATATTGCCTGACAATATACTTGGCACTTCGTAGTGCTTACTCTCTGCAACTACTCTATCATGACCATATCAATGTTGATCACACTCAGATGTTTTCTCATCACTTTTGGGATTGCTCCCAGTCTCCTATCACTACTAGTATCACTGTTGCTCTTTTCTACCACAGATGCAGTACTTTTCTCTCCAGAGAGCAAACAACCACTTCTGATAACATCAAATGTTTGGATCTGCATGATAATATTCAACTATAGCTCAGAACTCAGACTTCCAGCATTTCCTTTGTGGTTGCTCTTCCAGTAACCCTTGAACCTGCTTGCTCAAGAGCAGTCTCTGGGTCATGTAGGCTACTTAATATCAAATGACCAGGAATCCCAACATCCAATGTGGTCCTTGTTTACCCAGGCAATGTCCAGTCCAGTATGGATTTATTTTTAGATTTTCTCACCATATTTTATTAGTTAAGAGCACTTTTAGTCTGACTCTTTAGCACAAGCCTTTCTGGCATGGGTAGCCCTACCAGTATTGGTATAGGCCAGTGTTGGCGAACCTATGGCATGCATACCAGAGGTGGCACTCAGAGCCATCTCTGTGGGCAGTGGTGCAGTCACCCCAGCACAGAGTTTACCCCGCCCCCTGCCCAGCAGCCCAATGGGAGCACTTCCTCCCTCCCTCTAGCACAGAGTTCACCCCTCTCTGCACAGCAGCCCAATGGGAATGTTTCCTTCCTCCACTGTTGCTGTGTTGGCACTTTGCGATAAATAAGTGGGTTATGAGTTGCCAATTGGGCACTCGGTCTTTAAAAGGTTTGCCATCACTGGTATAGGCAATGGTGGTGATGGTGATGATGATGATGATCTGCCATTCTTTTTTTAAAAAATAGCATACTCTTCTTGAGTATTACATACTGTAGTTTGTTATGTAATTGCTTATTGTAGTCTAATTCAGGTTGTTCTGTTGTGAATTTTCCCTTGTTTGCTGCCTTGCAAAATTTTAATAGAAATTCAGAATATGAACAAATACATAACAAAATAAGCCCAAACTTCTCTTTGATTCACTAGCATTCTGAGTGCAAGGATTTTTAAAAACTTCTTTGTATGCAACATTTTTTGTCTGGTGATCTTCCACTTCAATTCAGAAATCGCATAGCCCAGACATGGAGTTTTAAGCTCTAGGTATGGTATGTAATTGTTGAAAGCACAATAGCTTGGCTGTTTCATTTGTTTCATCTATCACATTTTTTGCATCTTTCCACTTATATGACTACTTAACACATTAGCAAAAAGGAAGGAAAAAATGATATCAATTTTCATAAAACTGAATATGTTAATATACAGTATAGGTCAGTTGCAAGTTACAAATTGTAATTTAAGCAGAATTACTGTATCTCTGACCTTAGGTATAGTGAGGAAGGTTGTGACAGGTGATTTGTGTGCCTGCTGTGTCTGCTGTCCAGGTGTTCACAGCAGATGAACAACTTCAAGAGCGTTTCATCTTTGCAGATCTTTATCTTTAAACCAGAAATGGATTGGACAGCCCTTCAATTGGAAGACACTTTTAAAAGGGGATTTATCTTTCCCTAGTCCTTAAATTGTAAAAATAGAAGCCACGTGGGTCACCTGCCACACTGGTGAAGAAAGAGTTTTAGAGAGATGCTGAACACTTCAAGAAAAATGAGTCGAGTTGGCAATGCAACTTCATTAAGGGAGAACTTTAATTCATGTCTGCCCAAAAGACCATCATCTTAACATTCCAAACATTTCTGGGGTTCTTATTTCGGGAAGGTTAAGTTAGGTTGATTTGTGTGGAAGATAGCAATTACATTCCCTCATGCATTCCACTGACCAACACTGTCATTTTAAAAATGGGATAAAATTTTGTTTACCCACACTCAAATGTTTACAGCATAGATTGTTGTAGGTATCTATTTTTGTAGTAAAATATAGCTGTTCCAAACCATATCTTAAATTTTATATAAGATGCTGTGATGTTTATATATGACTCTCTGGCATTCTAAGGCTTTTGGAATTCACTCACTTTCATCCTGTCAATCCCAACCCTTTATGCTAGGGAAGATTTTAAAGTAGATTTAGATAATTTTGGATTATTACAGTTTGCTCAAATAGTAGTGATCCAAAAGCAGATTCAGAAAGTCTATTCAGAAGGCTCAGTTTTATCTCATACTCCATTGTAAACGAAACAATTAAAATTGAACCCTTGTGATTAGGATACATACAACTGTCTCTCTTGATGATATATTGCACTCCTCAAAATCAATATGTATGAATTTCTTTTCAAGTATTTATTTCCCATAGTTTTCCCCCAAAAGAGAGTTTTAGACTATACCTATAAAATCAGATGGAAGGGAAAGTCTAGCAGTGTACAGCAGAATCACTTTATCAAACCATAAATTAAATAAGACTAAAAACAAAAAGGGAAAGGAACCAATATTTTTAAAACTCAGATAATTCACAATATTTTGCTACTTGCAAAGAAAACTAAATGGCTTGTTCCTCTTCTTTCAAGCATTCTTCAAAATCTTTATGCACCATTCAGACACCAGCTCTTTGCTTTATCACATCCTTACTTTGGATGCAGTCTCAAACAGATTGCATCATCTTGCTGAGCCACCACAGCCCTAAAAAGGGATGTGGTGGCTCAGTGGTTAAGAAGCTCACCTTGTTAGCTGGAAGGCTGGCAAGTTGGCAGTTTGAGATCTGGGTACTGCATGATGGATTGTGTGCCTGTCTCTGTCCTAGCTCTTGGGGACATGAAAGGAGCCTCATTCGGGCATCCCCTGAGCGGAGTTTCTCCCGCAAAAATCTTTTCAACCCAGAATAATTTGTGGCATGAAATTATTATTACTATTATCTTGCTAAAAGGCAGTTGAGGGTGCGACTATACTGAAAAGCTAATTCACAGTGGTTCAGTTCTGTTGTGGTTTGTTTTGAAGCTTTAGTAATGGTTGAAATCAATTGGGTTTGTGGGTTTGATCCGGATGTCATTGTCTGTACTAGTGATGTGATGCCACCTTCCTCTCTATTTTTTGTTTGTTTGTTTTGCAAATCCTTTCATGAGCCACTCTGCAGCCCCTTTGATCTGGAAAAAGCTGCAAGCATTCCAAACATGCTGAAGGAACAGGTCTCCTTTCATTTAATCTCAATTGTTCCTTTCTGTTATTTCCCCAGTTTTTTCACACACACACCCTCTAGTGCTAAAGCGATACAGCAGAAGACTAAATCATCACTCTTATGGAAAGGGCTAACCTTTGTGTAATTTCTATTTTGTCCTATCTTTCATCTTACACCATTGTCCCTGTTACAGATTTCTCCACTACTCTTTACCACTCTCTTTTACAGATGTTGTTTGGGGAACAGATAGAAGATAAATACAATAGAAGGAAGACTTAGCCGCAATAAAGTACAGGGTGATATACTGTTACTCTCAATTATGGGACTGTGGTGGCTTAGTGGTTAAGAAGCTCGCCTTGTTAGCTGGAAGTTCGGCAAGTTGGCATTCAAGACCTGAGTACTGTGTGACAGAATGAGCTCCCGTCTCTGTCCCAGCTCCTGCCAACCTTGCAGTTCAAAAGCAAGAAATTGCAAATTGATAAATAGGGACCACTTTGGTGGGAAAAAATTTTGGGGACATGAAAGGAGCCTCATTCAGGCATCCCTTGAGAGGCATCCGGATCAAACCCATATATTGTGAAAGCACCTTTTTGTGCTACTGACATGATTTTTTTAAAAAAAGATCTCAATTATTGAAAAAACTTTTGGAAGGACAATGAGGAAGAGCGAAGAACAAGGGGAAGTGTTATCTCACCCTGAACATCATGCCTAGCTGCCTACATCACTGAATCACCACCGACAAACATGTTCCCCACATCTTTACATGCATCCACATGGGGAGCAAAAACTTATTTAAATCCTTCTGATATGAAAAATAGAAGCCCTTCAATATCATTGAAAAAACTGATTTGGGATAGAAAAGCCACATATAGATTCAGTTCTGCTTTTGCATCATGTAGACAGGGGGAAAAGTTTCTTTTAATTTTTTTAAAATCCATTTCATAAGTATAGCAATTCCCGATATTTTTGATGGTGCAGTCAGCTGCCAAGTAAAAGCCAACATTCACTTGATGTCCGAAAAGGAATGGACAAAATATTAAGCAATAGTAACAGCAATTACACTTATATACTACCCCATAGCGCTTAGTGCAGGGGTGGCCAAACTATGGCCCGCAGGCTGAATCTGGCCCCTTGCACCAATTCATCCCACCCACACTGCCCTTGTTGCCCCCCGGGGTGACAAAGGCAGTACAGGCTGGATGAATTGGCATTGGGGACCAGATTTGGCCAGCGGGCTGTAGTTTGTGCACCCCTGGTTTAAGCATTGAAAATGGAAGCCTAATTTACTTCCACTTCTGGTGGGGGGAACCACGTGACCGGACCACTGAACCATGTGACCAGCCCGCAGCCCGAAAAGTTTGGGCACCCCTGGCTTAGTGGATTTTCTGGGCGGTTCACAAGTTAATTAGCATTTTGGCCCCAACATACTGGGTGCTCATTTTGCCGACCTTCGAAGAATGGAAGGCTGAGTCAGCCTTGATCCCTGTTCAGGATTAAACTCACAATGTTCTGGCTGCAGTACAACAGTTTTACCACTGCACCACCAGGGTTCATTTATTTATGTTTTGTAGCATTTATATTCTATTTACAGGTTAGAAGCATCTAGTTACAAGTAATGGTCTACTTCTAATTGATTCTTTTTTTGGCATTAAGCATATCTAAGTCATATTAGGATTGTGATGTAATGATAAATAATTTTATTCTTCTGCTGAAATGTTAACTGTGTTTTTATGTAATTTGTAAGCTATTGGTGATCTCATTCCCTACACATGTTTTGAACCACAGGCCAACAGCTCATAGCATTCTGATGTTTCTCGCAAAAACAAACTGAGAAAGAACCTGTCCAAATGAGTACTTAGCCAGTTCTTTTGTCCTCTTGGGCATCTGTCTGCACTCCATGTGACCGGAATGTACAGACACTTGAATGCTGCAACCTCTTCCCTGGCACTTGTTTTTGAATGCCTTCATCGGTTTCTGCTTTTTTGCAGAACTCTAGATGCTAGGGTTTGTGGTGGCTTAAGTGGTTAAGATGCTGAACTTGATGACTGGAAGGTCAGCAGGTCGAGACCAGAGTACTACACAATGGAATGAGTTCCCACCTCTGTCCCAGCTCCTGCCAGCCTAGCAGTTTGAAAGCAAAAAATTTCAAGTAGGTAAATAGGTACCACTTCGGTGGGAAGGTAAGCAGCGTTCTGTGCATTCCAGTGTCTAGTCATGACTGCCACATGTCCACGGAAACATTTGCAGACACAGACAGCACTGGCTCTTTGGCTATAAACAGAGATGAGCACTGAACCACAGAGTCAGATATGACTGGCTTTCGAGCAAGGGCGACCTTTAGCTTTACCTAGATTCTAGAAACAGCATGGTTGTGAGGAAAGGCATGCAGTTTTGATTGGCAACAAAAGGGAAACACAGAGGGGAGATTTTTTTATTTTATTACCCTTCTATCTAATCCAGCACTACAATGATTGGCCAGAAGGGAATCAAACAGTTTTCCTACATTTCCAAAGATGAGCAGTGGAAGTGTTTTGTTTGCCTAGTGGTGAAATGGCTTTTCCCTCTGATCCCCAACTAAGCAACAAGCATGGAGGCTTTCTCATTGTGCTGGAGTCTCCTCCTGCCCTTTTAAACATTTCTTATGACTGTAACTATAGATTAGGAGTTCTCAACCTTTTAAAGCCAGGGGCCAGGTCTGACAGCTTTGGGGGCCGAATGGTCATTTTGCTCTTCCTCCACTACATGGCACTTCCTGGTGTGGTGGAGGCGGTGTGTGTGTGTGTGTGTGTGGGGGGGAGCACATGAAATGGTGCCACATCCAGCCAAAAGGCCACAGGTTGAGAATACCTGCTATAGATGATAACTGTAAATATAGATATCTTTTCCTACCAAACATGCTTCTAGAGTACTTTTATAAAATGCTAGTTTATATTGGGGGGAGGGAGGGGGGACCAGCTGCAAAAGGGCAGGCAGTGACTTCTATTCAGCTGATCTCTATGTTTTTCTCTCCACCCTATAACTGTATCAAATAGAGAGAATAAACAAAATTCTCCAGTAATCTGATCGGAGGAAAAAGCTGTTGTGAGTTTATAAACTGGGGAGAGCTCTTTTAAATATAAGGATTAGTATTTAAACTTTAGGTAATCTGAGTATATTTAAGCAATATCAATCTGTTGTTTGAAGAGTTTATTTTCCTGTGTAACAATTCTTTTCATAAACATCTCAGATTTTTTCATCTTGACTCAACCAGATGCCACGGCCATAGAGCACTGGCTACCAAGTTCCCTTAAAGTGGAGTAGATTTATTTTTTGAGTCAGAGACAGAACTCAGTAGAATTATTTTTCCAGCCTGTAATCTCAGCAGGGATAAACAATCATGAATGCTGGCCATACTGAATGGGAGGCTTTTTTTAAGTCAAGCTTTGTGGAAAGATTATAAGTGATATAGTTGGGGCCATGTCTGCTAACTATGAGGGCACTTCATTAAAAACTATAGTAGAAAGTCTGTTCAGTGGGACAATTATAAATATTAGCAACAATCAGAGGCTATCGTGTTTGCTGTCATAATCTGTGGCGGGGGTAGGGGTAGGATAGCATACTTTTTTATCCTGAATTTATAGCTCAGCATTATTATTCTTTTGTGACCTGATCAAACCTTGGTCCATATCAGTCAAGTTGTAGTTGTGAAAATACGTGAAGCACCGCTGCCTCTGATGGGCGCACATGCATGCACACCTCTGCCTCTAATGGGTGCACATGCACAGTAACCCCTTCATGCATGTACAGTAACCCCTTCGCACATGCACAGAAACCTTTTGTGCATGCGCACCTCCACCTCTGATGGCACAATGCACAGTAACCCTCCCTCTGTCCGGTCCAAATTTGGGATGAGTGCAGGAAAGAGGGGTAAAATACGGGATTTCCTGGCCAATACGGGAGACTTGACAGGTATGCCCTGGTCTGGACTGCCAAAATGAAGCCACTTCCTTTGCAGTAATTGGTAGATCAGTAGATGAGCTGGATTCTGTATCTCTCCACATTCACACTGTGTGTTGTTGTCCTCCAGCAGCTCCAACTTGAGCATGTTGGTATTGCATTTAGGGACTCTAACCCTCAGTCTATTCAGGGTCCTCCAAGTGACATAGGAGAGATCATGTTCCTCATCTATATCCTACTTTAATGATGTTCCTTGTCCAGTAAGTTCCTTCCTCCATCTTTTAATTGGCCTTGCTCTTGTGTACCCTCAAGAATGTTTGTTCTTGGCATAAGGCTCTTCATGAATCTGAGATGGCGGGCTTGTGGCTCATATCCATTCAGAGGATGTCAAGGATCATTCTCATGCTTATTTCTCTCTGCGTCTGCTGCTACATGAAATGGCACCGCAGGCCTTAGTTTGGGAAACCCTGGTTTAGTCTTTTGATACAGTCCATGGTTTTTTTGTGGCAATGGTACTGGCATGGGTGGCCAGTTACTTCACCAGTAGGTTTTGTTTAGTCCGAGTTCTCTGCTATGGCCTGTATGTCTTGGGTGGCCTACACGGCATAGCCCTTAGCCTCATCGAACCACGCAAGCCTCCTCACCACAGCAAGGCAACAATCCTTGAAGGGGTGTACCTATGTATCTACTTGCAATCTCTTACTTTCAAACTGCTTAGTTGGCAGGTTGACAGCTCATGGTGGCAGAATATAAACTTTGGTTTCATGCAGGAGAAACTGAATTGTGGCTACACATTGCAAAAAATTAAAATGAAAAACTAGCTTTATTGATTTGCAAAATACTTTTATTTGTCACACGCTACTATCATGTACATTTGCTATGATTCAAGGAATTGGGAGCATAGTTGTTTTTCAGCAAATTTCTCCACCTAAAACATTCTTCACTGGAGCATCACAAAAGGGGCTAGAGACAACTTTGTTCTGTTCTCCCTCTTGCATGCCTCTCCTCCCCATAACATTCCTATCCAGGAAGAATAAATCCTTCAGCAGCGTTCTTTATCCCTGGTTGTTTGATGTACTTCCAGCAACTTCAAACACAAGAACTATCCAGATTGCTTCAATTCAAAATGGCTGGGATTTCGCCGTCAAGGGAACTGGCTATAGTGACAATGTGGGCCTGACTGTGTCATAAGGAGGAGCACTGGCACAAACGGGGCAGCCCTCTCTCTCTCTCACTCAGCCCTTCTCCTTTTCATCTGCCTTTGATGCATCTTTTGTAACATCGATTGCCGACAGAACAAGAGAAAGGGAGAATAGCTTTACTGCTGTGCTAAAAGCAAAGTAATGGGAATAGGCGCTCAGTGGAAAAGCCACAAGAAAACTTCAATGGGTCTCTGAATGAGTTGCTGAAAATAACAGCACAGTTTATGTTGATGGGTTTGGCTGAGCTTAAGAATTTCACAGCCATCCGTTTCAAGGCTGGAAGAAGGGTCTCGCAGCTTCCCAGCTGCCTGCAAGGACAGCTAATTCTAGAACCCCCATTAACTATAGATTGGCTATGCTGTTGAGCAAGGGACTGCAGTGGCTTAGTGGTTAAGATGCTGAACTTGATGACTGGAAGGTCAGAACACAGGTCAACAGTTTGAGACCCGAGTGCTGCATGATGGAGTGAGCTTCTGTCTCTGTCCTAGCTCCTGCCAACCTAGAAGTTTGAAAGCAAGAAATTGCAAGTAGGTAAATAGGTATCACTTTGGTGAGAAGGTAAACAGTGTTCTGTGCACTCCGGTATCTAGTCATGCCTGCCACATGTCCATGGAAATGTCTGCAGATGCAGACAGCACTGGCTCTTTGGCCATAAACAGAGTTGAGGACTGAACCCTAGAGTCGGATAAAGCAAAGCAAAGCAATCACATTTCTATACCACCTCATAGCACTTAATACACTCTTTGGGTGGTTCACAAGTTAATTAGCATTGCTCCAACATGCTGGGTACTCATTTTACTGACCTCGGAAGGATGGAAGGCTGAGCCAACCTTGAGCCCTGGTCAGGATCTAACTCACAACCTTTTGGTTGCAGGACAGCAGTTTAACCACTGCAGGCTACCTATGCTGTTGGGCAGTCCTAAAGAAGATCTCTCCCCACCCCATTGATGCACAGCTAAATAACACCATGCACATTATATCCGGAACAATTAGGTCCACACCTACTTACTGGCTTCCAGCGTTAAATAACATTTCTACGCCAGAACTTCACAGGAAAAATGTTCTTTTAAGAGAGTACAGCAAAATAGTTCAGAATTCAGAACTACCAGTAAATCCTGACATATTAGACCTGAATATCAACAGACTCTGCTCAAGACATCCACATTTATTCAGGGCCACTATTGAAGGCATCACCTTGCAAACAAAAGTCCGCATAGTCAAAGCAATGGTATTTCTAGTAGTGATGTATGGTTGCGAGAGCTGGACCATAAGGAAAGCTGAGCACAGAAGAATAGATGCCTTTGAGATGTGGTGCTGGAGGAGAATTTTGATAGTATCCTGGACAGCAAAGAGAACAAATAGGTCAATCTTAAAAGAAATCAACCCCGACTGCTCCTTGGATGGTCAACTATTGAAAATGAAGTTAAAGTACTTTGGACATCGAATGAGAAGAGAGGATTCACTTGAGAAAGCCTTGATGCTGGGAAAGGTCGAGGGCAAAAGAAGAAGGGGACAGCAGAAAATGAAATGGCTAGATGGCATTGTTGACGCAATGAGTATAAAGCTGGGCGAGCTGAGGAGGATGGTAGAGGATAGGGGTGCCTGGCATGCAGTGATCTATGGGGTCGTGAAGGGTCGTAATCAACTGTGTGACTGAACAACAACAATTGAAGGCAATGAAGAGTTCAAACTGCAAGATGCATGGAGAAGAAATTGACTGGGAAATGCACCATAGCACCAGTACCAGAATTTTCAATGTGTAGCTGAAACAGCACAGTTTTGATCAACCTCACAAGATATGAACTAGCCTTAATAGAATACGTAGAGTGTATGGTAGCTGTGCAGACTTTTTTGCATAAATGGGGGAAACTACATCACCAGCATGTGAGTGCAGGGCACCGCACAGACTGTGCAACATATTATACAACAATGTAGCCTTAGAGCATATGTGGGCAATAGAGAAGATTCTTTCAGGGTGACTCCTGATGCAATCGAATATATAAATTGTTTAGATGTTTGTTTATAAATTAATGTTTAATATACTGTATATATAGCTAAAATGGACAGGTATGGGCGAATTCAGCTCTGGAAACCATCATGTCTACTACTGTGGACAAGAAAACCTCAGAAGAAATGGAGTGGCCATAATTGTAAATAAAAGAGTGAGAAAAGCAGTAATGGGATACAATCTCAAAAATGATAGAATGATGTCAGTCAGACTACAAGGCAAACCATTTAATATCACTGTAATCCAAATATATGCACCAACTACCAGTGCAGATCAAGCCACAGTAGACCAGTTCTATGAGGACCTACAACATCTTATAGAACAGACACCAAGAAACGATGTCCACATTATCTTAGGAGACTGGAATGCAAAAGTAGGAAATCAAAAAGTGGATGGAATAACAGGCAAGTTTGGTCTGGGAACACAAAACGAAGCAGGGCAAAGACTGATATAGTTCTGCCAAGATAACACACTAGTCATAGCAAACACCCTTTTCCAGCAACACAAGAGGAGACTCTACACATGGACATCACCAGATGGCCAACATCGAAACCAAATTGACTACATACTCTGCAGCCAAAGATGGAGAACCTCCATACAGTCAGCAAAAACAAGACCTGGAGCGGACTGTGGCTCAGATCACAATCTACTGATTGCAAAATTCAGGCTCAGACTGAAGAAAATAGGGAAAACTAATAGGCCGGATAGATATGATCTAGACAACATACCCAAGGAATACACGGTGGAGGTGAGGAACAGATTCAATGGTCTGGACCAGACAGACAGAGTACCAGAGGAATTATGGACAGAGATGAGAGACATTATGCAGGAGGCAGCAAGGAAAACTATACCAAAAGAAAAGAAGCGCAAGAAAGCAAAGTGGTTGTTGGATGAGGCTCTTAAAATAGCAGAGGAAAGAAGGAACGCAAAAGGCAAAGGAGAAAGGAAAAAATACAATCACTTAAATAAAGAATTTCAAAGAAAAGCAAGGAGAGATAAGGAAATCTACCTAAATGAACAGTGCAAAGAAATAGAGGAAAACAACACAAGAGGCAGGACTAGAGATCTCTTTAAAAAAATTGGGGAAGTCAAGGGAACGTTCAAAGCAAAAATGATCATGATAAAAGACAAAGATGGCAAAGAGCTAGCAGATGCAGAAGAGATAAAGAAAAGATGGAAAGAGTACACAGAGGAACTTTACAAAAAAGACCTAAACACCGCGGATAATAACAATGAGGGGGAAATTGAACTTGAACCAGACATCCTAGAGAGTGAAGTCAGAAAGGCCCTAAAAAGCACGGCAAATAACAAAGCCAGTGGATATGATGGTATCCCAGTTGAATTCTTCAAAGCCCTAAAAGATGATGGAATCAAGCTACTACATGCTTTATGCCAGCAGATTTGGAAAACGAAACAGTGGCCACAGGATTGGAAAAGATCAGTATATGTCCCAATCCCAAAAAAGGGCAATGCCAAAGAATGTTCAAATTATCGAACAATTGCGCTCATCCCACAAGCCAGCAAAGTGATGCTCAAGATAATGCAGGATAGACTACAGCAGCATGTAGAAAGAGAACTACCAGAGGTGCAGGCTGGATTCAGAAGAGGCAGGGGGACCAGAGATCACATTGCCAACATACGTTGGATCATGGAGAAAACAAAGGAATACCAGAAACAAGCTTACTTCTGTTTCATTGACTACACCAAGGCCTTTGATTGTGTGGACCACAACAAAATGTGGCAAGTAATTAAAGAGATGGGAATACCAGAACACCTCATATGTCTCATGAGAAATCCGTACATGAATCAAGAAGCAACAGTTAGGACAGAGTATGGAATGACGGAGTGGTTTGGAATAGGAAAAGGAGTAAGACAAGGCTGCATTCTGTCACCCTGCTTATTCAACTTATACACAGAGCACATAATGCGCAATGCAGGGATGGAGGAATCACCATATGGGATCAAAATTGCTGGGAGAAACATCAACAATTTGAGATACGCAGATGATACCACCCTAATGGCAGAAAGTGAAGAAGACCTAAAGAAGCTCCTGATTAGGTTGAAAGAAGAGAGTGCAAAAGCTGGCCTGAGACTCAATATCAAGAAAACCAAGATAATGGCAACAGGCGCTATAAGTCCCTGGAAAATAGATGGGGAAGAAGTAGAAGCAGTAACAGATTTTACTTTCTTAGGATCCAAGATCTCTGCAGATGGGGATTGCAGCCATGAAATAAAAAGGCGACTGATTCTTGGGAGACAAGCTATGAAAAACCTGGGGAACATAGTGAAAAGTAGAGATATCTCACTGCAAACAAAGGTCCGCATAGTCAAAGCAATGGTATTTCCGGTGGTAATGTATGGTTGTGAGAGCTGGACCATTAGAAAGGCTGAGCGAAGAAAAATAGATGCCTTTGAGATGTGGTGCTGGAGGAGAGTTTTGAGAGTCCCCTGGACAGCGAGGAGAACAAATAGGTCAATATTAGAAGAGATTAGCCCTGAGTGCTCCTTAGAAGGACAAATAACAAAGATGAAGTTGAAGTATTTTGGACATCAAATGAGAAGAGAGGATTCACTTGAGAAGGCCTTGATGCTGGGGAAGGTGGAGGGCAAAAGAAGAAGGGGACGGCCAAAGATGAGATGGCTAGATGGTATTGTAGACACAATGGGCACGGGGCTGTGTGGACTAAGGAGGATGGTGGAGGACAGAGGTGCCTGGAGAGCGATGGTCCATAGGGTTGCAAAGAGTCGGAGTCGACTGTGCGACTGAACAACAACAACATAGTTTATATATTTTTCTTTTCATTTGCTTCTTGTTATATTTTCTTTCTTGTTATATGTTGACTCAATGTGTACAAATGCCATATGCTATATAAATAAATATCCCCCCTCCCCAGGTCACTCCATGAAGACAAATGATGGGAGAGTCGAGACAGAAACAAGAAAGGATTCTTCTTCACACAGTGGACAGTTCAGCTGTGGAAGTCCTAGCCACAAGATATGATGACATGGCAACCACTTCAAGTGGTTGTCAAAGGGGATTGACAATAACAGTTGGATCAAAATAGCAAGGTATAGAACACATTTATTAAAAAATAGAGGCTTATACAGTACTACCTTAGTAAATGCAGAGTGCCCAGCCAACATTGCAGAGACACACAAAGTCCTTGCACTGCTAAACTGATGCAACACAGGACAGGAGTGTGTTCAGTGCTGAGAAACCAATAATAGAAAAATATTCAATGTTATGCAAGTGTGAATAATTGGAAATATGTTGTGCTGGGGCATGACCAAGATGGCTTAGGACTGAGGACGTTTCTTCTTGCTCTCGCTATTTTTAAAAGCAGGATCAATTAGACTGAACCTTTAAAAATAATTTTAACGACTTTAAAACTGTCTGTTTATTCACTTGGACTACAAAAGATTTTTATCTTTTTTTTCTTCCTTTTTAAAAAGATCATCAATGGGAAGTAGTTTTTTTCTTTTTCTTTTAACTTTCTGGATACCCTTCATTAAGATCTTTGAAAAGATTAATTAATTAATATTAATAGTGATTAATTAACTGATTGGGATTAATTGACTTGAATGAATTGATTGGCTGAAATTAATTTTGGAATATAACTGCAAAATCGAAGGATTTGATTAAATTGGACATTTGGATAATAACATTTGGATAATAAATTAGAACTATAAATATGGACGTAATTAATTGACTGGACTTAATTGGACTATAGTTAAATATAATTGGATATTTTAAAAAAATGGACACAATTAATTTTTGGAGCTTGATTATAAAAACTGAGAATTGTGACTGAGAACTTTGATACTGATAAGTGAGAAATCATGGCAAGCACAGGAAGAAAGGAGGAGGGTGAAGAGGTGGTGAAGTCCAAGAAAATGGAGACGAAGAAGGAGAAAGAGAGGAAAGATTCTAAAGATAAATCAACACCTACTATATTTCCAATGCCACTGGATGAATATAAGATTATGACTGAACAGGGAAAGTTGATGAAAAGATTGAATAAGATGGAAGAAGTAAGATTGCAGGATAAAACATATTTTGAAGGGTCAGCAGGAGATAAAGGAAGCCAGAGCAAAAGATAAAGTGGCGATTTTAGAAAGTCAGAAGAAGTTTACAACAATGTTTTCTGATTTTTCTAAGCAAGTTAATGCTAATTTTCAGAAATTTGGAAAAAAATTGTTTCAGTGCAATCAGATATGAAAATGTTACATGAGAAGGAAAAAGAGATTAAATTTAAAGTTGAGGTGCAAGAAAAAAAGGGTTGACATGATGGAAGAGCAGATGAGAAAGCAGAATATAGTAATCAGAAAACTTTTGGAGAAAACACCAGACCAACTAAAGATAAGAATAGTAGATTATATCATTAATCTTAAAATGGGGAAGGATTTTGTGATTGAAGATATTGTGGCTGCATACAGATTGGGGTCAAGAAAGGGGAGGAATGCTCAAATAAATGTTTTGGTTAAATTTGCAAAGTTGGGGGATAAATTAAGGGTGATAGCTTTTATAAAACAAGCTGGGTCTGGTGCTTTAAGAATTGATGGAAATGATGTTGAAATTTATAATGACATAGAGATATATAACTTTAAAGGAACTTTGCCTCTGCTGCCTCTGAGGCCACCGGACACTTGCCTCGTCCCTTCCCAGTCAGCCTGGCTGGAGAAGGGCAGAAACACCTGTGAGAGGGAGGCAGGCAACTTTAAAGGAACTTTGCCTCTGCTGCCTCTGAGGCCACCGGACGCTTGCCTTGTTCTGGAGGGAGTGGTAGCATCTGCACCATCTCCTCACAGCAACGAGGGGCCTGTTTTGTGCTCACTAACACCTGGCGTTGGGGCACAAAGAGCAGAGCTTTTTTCCCAGTCTGTTTAGAGCGTGGAAATTTGGGCTCTGTGGGAACCGTAAGGACACAACCTTTATGGGATTGTGATAATTGTGCTGAATTTTTTGATTATTTGTATATTGAATTTTGTAATGCATATTGATTCTGTGCTGTGCTACTTTGTTAGTTCAAATTTTTGTGGTATATTTTAGGATGCTGTTGTTTATAGACTAGTCTTTTTGCATTGATTGTATATTTAATTCTGCAGTTGTTGATTTGTAATTGTATACTATTGTGTTTTGTGTGTTTATATTGTTTTCTCTTGTTATATTGTATTTAATTTACTTGTTGTAAGCCGCCCTGAGTTGGCCCTGGCTAAGTAGGGCGGGATATAAATCGAATAAATGAATGAATGAATGAATAAGATGAAACCCATGACTAAGATACTGAGGGAGCAAGGGATTGCATATTGGAGATTTCCTCAACAACTGAGATATTTTTATGCAAAGAAAATGCATACAATTGATTCAAAAATGGACCCATTAGAATATCTGTGCTTAATAGGTTTGATTAAAGGGGTTTCCCAAGAATGGTCTAAACTGAGACAGGAGTTGATGGAGTCAGGAGGTATGGAGAAAGAAGAAGAAAAAGAGGAAGAAAGAGGCATTGTGGGAGGGGTAGAAGGTGGGACTCCTGGTAGTGCAATATTGGTGCTGGAATCAGATGAAGGTTAAGAATTGAAATTTGAGGCAAGTAGTAGGACCTGGTAGGTTTTAGATGAAGGGTAGTAGATAGAGAAGGGAAAAGATTAGTTCAGATACAAGGAATCAAGCAGACAGAGTGGATAGTAAGATCAGTCTATGCATCTTCCATGTCTCCCCCTTTGATTGACAAAGGCGACTTTCTGGAAAGAAAAGTAGGAGGTGGATTCAGATTTATTAAAAGTCCATCAGAACCTCAAAGGCAAGAGGGGTGGTGGTCTTGATTTCAAGTAGGTTAGGATTTACAATGACAAACAGTATTTCTGACCCAGAAGGTAGATATTTGATAGTGAAAGATACAGTGGATGATGAAGAAATAACATTTGTGAATATTTATGCTCCAAATGAGGATCAAGATAAGATTTTGAAAAAAGTATATTATATATTAGAAAAAGAGAAAACAACAAAAATGATTGTGGCATGAGATTTTAATTTAATAAGGTCTAATGTAGATTGCACAAATGTAACAAAAAATAGAAGTGGATATAAAATGCAAATTATGGATAAATCGATTAAACTTTTGGGTTTAAGCAGAGGTGGGCATCAGCAGGTTCGCACCAGTTCGCCAGAACCAGTAGCAGAAATTCTGGCTGGGCCCGCCCATTTAAGTTCTGAAATAAAGTAGTTCTAATTCGGGTGCAATGCAGGGCTTTTCCCCTGGCCACACCCACCATACCATGCCCACAGAGTGGTAGTAAAAATATTTGGAGCCCACCACTGGGTATAAGGGATACCTGGAGGGAGCTTAAGGGATTAAGACTTTTTTCCCTTTTTCTTGGTATTTTGTCTTATATTTATTGTATTCTATTCTATATTGCATTGAAATGTATTGTTGTTTGATTCTTTTTGTTTTGTTATCTTTTTAAAAATTAATTAAAATATTTTTTTAAAAAGGAAATATGTTGTGCTGTCAAGCTTGAACCACAAAGAAAGATAATGTGGATATTAAGAGGCTATCAACAGCCACTTAGTCGTGACAACTATTCATGACCTCCAGTCATCAGAGGCTATAGGTCCCCACTGTAAATACTGTTTGCTAGGGAACATAAAGAGGAATGTGCTGGTGTACTCTTGTCCTGCTTGCCATCTTCCCATATAGGCACTGGGTTGGTCCCTGTGGGAGCAGACTTGATTGACTGTTGTCTGGCACAGCAAGGCTTTTATGTACGCAGCTTCAGATGCCATAGATCTTCAGAAGCACAAAATCCTGGAAGCAAAACAATGAAAAGAAGCCTCATTCTTTGCACTGCCTGTCCTCCCACCCCCTGCCAAGCAAGGAACTAGACCACACAGACTGCCCACACACCCTCAAATCACACGATGCTCTCTTCAGTCTTTCCAATGCAGGTGTTTATTGTGCAATTAGAACTTAAGATCCTGTCCTTTTCCACGATGGTCTTACCCTGTCCGCTACTATGTCCACTTTTTTCTTGTGCAGAAAATATGTTGATTAGAAAAGATCTTCCGACTGGTCTTTAACCCAGAGTTATTTGACTAGGTGAACTGGACCCACCTATGTTTCTGCCGTAGAAGCAAATAAACAAATATGAAAACAGAGGAGGGCAACCAGAATGATTAGGGGACTGGAACACCTTCCTTACCATCTGAGGCTGCAATGGTTGGGCCTTTTCACTCTTGAACGACGGCGTCTAAGAGGTGACCTGATTGAAGTTTATAAAATCATGCACGGTGTGGACAAAGTAGATAAGGAAAAACTGTTTTCCCTTTCGCACAACACTAGAACTAGGGGACACTCGATGAAACTTTTGGGTACTAGTTCTCAAACAAATAAGAGAAAGTACTTTTTCACCCAGAGGATTACTGGTCTATGGAACTCCCTGCCAGAAGAAGTGGTGACAGCTGTCAGTCTTGACAGCTTTAAGAAAGGATTAGACAAGTTCATGGAGGACAAGGGTATCAATGGCTATAATTATGGATATTTAAGGACAACCTCGGGGTTGGAGAGATAGGCAGGATATCTCTCAATGCCATTTCCAGGGAATCCTAAGCAGGTGAAGGCATCTCCTTGGGAATACCCTGAAGGAAATGGTGAACCACTGTGTGAGACAGAATGCTGGACTGGATGGGCTGTGGCGTGTTCCAGCAAGGCTGTTCTTATAAGTGTAAGTACTGCATTTGAAAACTAGATGTAAGTTACAATTACAAGAGGCTCATTGAATCAATGAAATGATCAAAGGTTTGAATTCACCAAATCTCCACTAATTCAATGGGCTTACTCCAGTTGTGATTTACTAGTATATTTCAACCATTATTATCAGCAACTATACCAGCTACCTGCTAGGGTATCACACATATTTTCTTCACCCTAGAGGTCTGGGGTGGTAAAGGTTGCCTTTTCTTAAAAGCCGGTCGTATCCAACTCTAGGGTTCATTGCTCATCTCTGTTTATAGCCAAAGAGCCAGCACTACCTGTGTCTGCAGATGTTTCCATGGACATGTGGCAGGCATGGCTAGACAATGGAGTGCATAGAATGCTGTTTACCATCCCACCAAAGTGGTACCTATTTATCTACTTGCAGTTTCTTGCTTTCGAACAGCTAGGTTGGCAGGAGCTAGGACAGAGATGGAAGCTCACTCTGTCATGAAGCACTCAGGTCTCGAGCTGCTGACTTGCCAACCTTCTAGTCATCAAGTTCAGCGTCTTACCCACAAAGCCACCACAGTCCCTTCTGACCTGAAATAGGTGAACCCACTTTCTGATTTATTTGTAGACAGCTTTCTGGGTTCCTCTTGTTGCAAATACTACTACTACTGCTAGTTTCAAGCTGAGTGTAAGCATTCTGGCATCTTTTAAGGTAAGTAGCACATAAAAAGAAGGAAGAAGAAAACCAGGGTGACTAAAATCAGACAAACTTCTGCAGCCCACGAGCGTTACTACAGATTCAGTTTAGAAATGCAATAGATTGTACATATGGCATGTGGTTAGGCTGGTCCATTAATGTTAAAACTGTTCAGCATCGTAAATAAATTGTAGTGCCCTTTGCTCTTGTTTGTGGCTTAATCATCACACTTTTCAATCAAGTTGAATGATTTACTATACAACTTAATGCCTTTCAGCTGTCAGTTAGATGAAAGAAATCCTTAGAACAAGCTGTTGGGGGAGGCAGTATTTGTCCAAGTGTGGAGTTTGGTCAACATTGGAAGACCCTGTTTGGAAGACAGAATGGGAAGGACCATATAACAACCTTTAGTCTACCTATGGTACCCAACCAGAGGGGTGGGTAGGGTGGAGAATCTCATATGTTTGTGACATTCATATCTAATTTCTACAAGCCCGCTTTAAACAGATCTTCTTAAAGAGGTAGACACGTGGTGATCTTGTGGGATTGTGTGTGTGTGTGTGTGTGTGTGGTTTGGTTTTGCCCATTGATGGAACAGAAGAGCCATGTTCTGCATTGTATCCTATAATAGCTTCCAGGGGAACAGCTTTGTTGGTCTTCTGCTGTAAAAACAACCAAGTGTGCATGTAGTAGTTAAAGTGGCGAGACTTTAGACAGTCAAACCATAGTGCTGATTGCTCAACTTGGGCCAACAACTGGTCTACCTTACAAATTTGCTGGGAGGATAAAGCAGGTAGAAGAAAGGCACACACACTGCCTTGAGTTCACTGGAAGAAGGGTGAGACATAAATGCACGTACTGTAATATATAAACAAAATCATGTCAATGAAAAACACTTTTGTTGTGACATGAGCAATCTAGAAACAGAGTATGCTTCTTTAGATGAGCCTGATGAATGGTTCTCCTTGCAAAGAATACTGTATATTAGTTTTCAAGGTTATGGTGTCTACAGTATTTCAAAGCTGGATCATAGCTTTTGGTGTGCAGTGGTACATCCAACTACAGACAAGAAAGCCAAGCTAATTCATCTGCATGGGCGGAAACCATCTTATGTCCACTGGCCAAGATGTCCTGAGCAATAGTCCTTCCTAACATGAAACAGAATGATTAGTTAACATCACCACACCAACAGGAGCCCTCATGGCTCAGTAGTTACACTGCTGTACTGCAGCTAAAACTCTGCTCACAATTTGAGTTTAATTCTGATAGTGCTCAAGGTTGACTCAGCCTTCCTTCCTTCTGAGATAATAAAATGAGTACCCGGTATATTGGGGGCAAAATGCAATTACCTTGTGAACCACCCAGAGAGTGCACTAAATGCTATACAGGTGTAAATGCTATTGCTATCAACAAACCTCCTGTGGCGAATTTCCTCATTGACGTTACCTTTGATAACACTGCACAACAACAGTTTTGCTACTGGGAATAACATGTGTGATTTACATGATATTGAGTGTGCTGATTCCAAAACTGAACTCAGAATTTGCCTATCACATACAGATTTTAAGTTATAGGTGTGCTATAGCTGTTCAAATGGTATTGGGTAATGTTTTTTTACATGGGAACATTATAACAGTTGCAGCTACCACTATGCCTGCTTCTGCCTCAGCTGACTCACGTCTCCTGGTGGCGTACATGTTCAAGCAGCGGCTGGGCATGCCTGGGCAAGTCAGTGAACTGACATCAGAAATAGGTAAGATGAGATAGACCAAGTGGCTTGTCTCTAGTGCAAAACCATCTTATTGGATAGTATAGCTAGGCCATAGCAAGTCTGTTTTGAGCTAAAGATGAGTAGACACAACTGAGTTAATAAACCGGACAATTTTTGCTACTTTAGTGTCTTGCACGGAAGACAAAGAAGGAGTCGCAATAAGGACTAACACAGGTTTATTGGTTGATGATCAGAACGAACATGTGGTAATGGCGGAGATACATCACATTATATACAGTAATGAAACAATGAAACACATTTGAATCTGGTTGCACGGTGGCTCATTGGCTGCCACCGTTGGGGGCGTCGTCTTGAGGCACGCCCCCCTCTTCTGTAGTTCTTCATGCGGAGAAGTTTCCCGCGGCTGTCCGTGATTTGGGGATTGAACCATGTGAGTATGAACGCTCGCACCCGCCCTTGATGGGCGGCTCGCTCGCGTTCCTTTGGCAGCTGTGATACATTGTAATATGGGGCTGGTTACATTCATTTACTTAAAGCAACAGTGTTCTTGCATACACAACATCCCTCCCCCCTAGGATGGGACGAAGTCCCTTAACCATTGTGGCTTCCCGCACGTGCGTCTGGGGCGCGTGTCAGCCTGCCCTAACACAGGGGAGCCCGTGGCTCCTGGTCCCGCGCGGTCTTGTCCTGCGATGTAAGGTGGGGACTCGTTAGTGGTTCTGTGATGAGGCTGCGGTGACCTTGCCTGTGGGGACGGGAACGGAATGAACAGTTGGGAAGTGAACCCTTGCCTACCGCCTGTAGGACCCGGGGACCCCCCTAGTACGAACCTCGGGACTGACGATGAAACCCTTGTGGCCCCGCTGTCTCCCGCTGCCTGTTCGGGGGTCTGGGGATTTGCGGCTGGCGAGATTCCGCTGGCTGCCTGTCTCTGTGGCGCTTGTCTCTTGGGGGCCGGGGCTATGGTGTACTCTAGCAAGCTCGTGCTGCGAGGACTGGAGGTACCAGGGGCTGAACTGAAACCCCTCTTCTCGCTAGGACGGGTGGGGGACCACTCCGCTAACTCCCCCTGGTACGGGAAATTATAGTCAAACTCTTGATCCTGGTCATAGTCGGGGACAAACTGATTCCTCTCTTTAACTTCGCCCTCGTGCGCCTCCGTGTCTCCCCCTTGGGTAATGCGGGTGGGGAAGGACCCTAACGCTGATTCCCCCTCACTAGTGACTCGCCTTCGGAGCTGATCGGCGTGCCGTCTCCATGTTAGCCCTGAGTTCGTCTCGACCCTGTAGGAGACTGGCCCCGTTTGCTCGATGATTGTCCCCGGCACCCACGCTGGCCCCGAGGCCGCGTAGTTCCTGCAATGAACCGGGTCCCCTGTGGAGAAGTTCTTGGAGCTCCCCCCCCCTAAATTTATATTTCTCCCCTCATCCTCCACCCTGGACGGATCCATCCGGTCAAACAGCGTTGCCGGGCGCCTCTTCATAAGCAGCTCGGCCGGGGAGAACCCTGAAGCTAGGGGGGTGGTCCTGTAGGTGATTAGGAACTGGCACAGGTGTAGGTTCAGGTCGCCGGGACCCATGCGCCGCAGTGCGTCTTTCGTCGTGCGCACTTGGCGCTCCACCTGACCGTTTGTGGCGGGGTGGAATGGGGCAGCAGTAATGTGTCTGATTGCGTTCCTCTCCATGAAGGTTTGGAACTCGGTCGACGTGAAGCAACTTGCGTTGTCGCTTACGAGGACGTCTGGCAGGCCGAAGCAAGCAAAGAGTTTGCGCAACTGCTTTATGGTTGTCGCGGAGGAGGTGCTGCTCACGGGGATTACCTCCAACCACTTGGAGTAGGAGTCGACAACCAGTAGGAACGTGGCCCCGTGGAAGGGCCCCGCGAAGTCGACATGGATACGAGACCACGGCCCGCGGGCTGTGTCCCACTCTCTATGGGGCAATCGGGACTCCTCGGGCCGGGAGCTCTGGCAGCTCTCGCACGTGCCCACTAGACGCTCTATGTCAGCGTCTATCTGTGGCCACCAAAAGAAACTTCTGGCTAGGGCTTTGGACCGCACGATCCCCGGGTGACTGGTGTGTAGTAACTTCAGTACCCTTGCCCTTAATTTCTCTGGGATAATCACCCGCTAGCCCCAGAGTAGACAGCCCCTTTCCAGGGAAAGTTCCACCCTGCGCCTACAGAACGGTTTGAACGGTTCCTCTGGGGGAGTAGTGGGCCACCCCTTTTTCACCCATGAGCTAACCTGGGCTAGGATCTTGTCGGCCGCCGTGGCTTTGGCGAGGTCGGCCGGGACAATGGGGGGTGAGTCGAGGGACTCGATTAACATGACCTGGTGGTCCTGCTCTACCTCGCATGCGGAATTCCCCAAGTTAGGGAGGGGAGATCGGGACAGGGCGTCTGCATGGGAGATCTCCTTCCCTGGGCGGTAGACTAACTCGTATTGGTAGGCGTTGAGGAATATGGCCCAACGCAACATCCTGGGAGAGAGAATTTGGGGGGTAGGTTTGCCGGTAGTGAAGATCCCCAGAAGCGGCTTGTGATCAGTCACTACCGTAAACTCGCGGCCGTATAGAAAATCATGAAACTTTTTGGTCCCTGCGATTATGGCCAGTGCCTCCCTGTCTGTCTGCGCGTAATTGCGCTCAGCCTTCGAAAGGGACCTGGAGTAGTAAGCCACCGGGGCCTCCCGCCCGCTCTCTAACACGTGGCACAGGACCGCCCCCACCCCCACCGGGGACGCATCACACACCAGAACCACTGGCTTCCTAGGGTCAAAATGTGTCAGGACCGCATCTGAGGAGAGGAGTGATTTTAGTTCTCGGAAGGCTCTCTCTTGTTTGTCCCCCCACCGCCAAACCGCGTCCTTTTTTAACAAGGCGTGCAGTGGCTCCGCAACCGATGCCTTCCTAGGCAGGAACGAGTGATAGAAGTTAAGGAGCCCCAGAAACGACTGCAGCTCCGGTTTTGCGGTGGGGCGGGGGGCATTCTGTACGGCTGCAACCTTGGACTCTGAGGGCCTGATCCCCTCTGGGGTTACTTTGAAACCTAGGAACTCAACCTCCCTCGCAAAAAACACACACTTGTCCTTCCTTAGTCGAAGCCCCGCTTTCTCGAAGACTGAGAGGACCCCATCTAGTCTTTTAGCTAGTTCTACCTCGCTCCCCGCTGTTATCAGCACATCGTCGAAGTATGGTAGAACTCCTGGAAGCCCCTTTAACAGGCGTTCCACGAGGGATTGGAAGATCCCGGGGGCCGAGTTCACGCCGAACTGAAGGCGCGTTACCTTAAATGCCCCCTTATGCGTTACTATGGTCTGCGCAGCGGCAGCGGCTGGGGTCACTGAAAGTTGCTGATAGGCCTGGGCTAGGTCTAACTTGGCGAAACACCTCCCCCCATGGAGTGTGGCCAGCAGGTGGCTGACCACGGGCACTGGGTATGCATTTGGCCGAATGGCCTTGTTGATCGTACATTTATAGTCCGCACAAATCCTGACCTCCCCGTTCGATTTAAGGGCCGTAACAATCGGCGTCTCCCACTCTGCCGAATCAACTGGAACCAAAATCCCCTGCCCCACTAATTTGTCCAGTTCCGCCTCGATCTTGTCCTTGAGTGCGAAGGGCACCCTCCTCGGCTTAAGGCGGATGGGCCGGATTTCTGGGTCCAACTCGAATGAAACTGGGGGCCCCCTGTAAGTCCCGAGCCCCTTTTTAAAAACGTCCGGGTGCGCATTGCAAACGTCCTGCATTGGGTCAGTCCCTATGGCATGGATGCCGGACAGTTCTATTCCCAGGGGAGCAAACCACTGCGTCCCTAGGAGGCAACACTTCCCCCCCTTGAGGACCACTAGGGGCAGCCTTTCGGAGAAATTCTTGAACTTCACCTTGAATTTCCCCACCCCCAACACTGGGATCCCGTTTCCCTGTACGTCCCGCAGATGGGACCGCATGGCCCGCAACTTGGGCCGCGCCTCTGGGGGGATGCGCAAGTACTCCCTCTGGGACAGTATGGAGTATGACGACCCTGAGTCTATCTCCATTTTCACGGGGCACCCCTGCAACTGTACCTCCACGTAGAATCGCCGGTGCTTCAGGGCCACGCGGTGCACGCCGTCCTCGCCGCGAATGGTGGACACCTTCCTGGAACCGGCCGCCTTCCGCTGGTGGTGCTGGGGGTGGCTGGAACTGCCTTTGCTCTCGGGTCGCCCGCGCCTGCAAACTCGGGCGATGTGCCCCTTTCGACCGCAATTGTGGCACTCGGCCTTGCGGAAGGGACACCTCGTGCGGTCGTGGGCCGCGCCACAGCCGTCGCAACGGCGGTCCTGCCGCTCTCGGTCTTGCCGCCGCTCCCCGCGCTTCCTCACTCTCTGGACGCCGTCGTCCTCGCTGGTGTAGGAGTCCGCCGTTACGGACGAGTCGTCGGAGGCCTCTGGGGTGCCGGCGGGCGACCTAGGTGCCCGCCAGGCTGCCTTCGCTGGGGTCCGCCGTGCCGCTTGAACGGGGGACTTGGCCCGCTCGGACGCTGTGCTGCGGGCCTTGAACACCTTGACCCCGCTCCTGGCCGCCTCAGCCGCTTGCGCCTCTCGCAACACCTCATTGAACGAAAGGTGCTCGTCGCGGGTCATGAGCTTCCGTTGCAGCTCCTCGTCCCGCAGGCCGCACAGCAGGCGGTCTCGTAGGGCCTGGTTCAAATCGTCCCACTTGCAGTGCACAGCCGCCAGCCTGAGGGCCGCTGCGTAGTCGGACACGGACTCGCCTGGACGCTGGTCTCGCCGGTGGAACGCGACCCGGGCCGGAAAAATCGAGACTGGGGGCTGGAAGTGTGCCCTCAGCAGCTCCAGGAGTTGGTCGATCGGCACGGCTTCGACCTTCTTTGGCGCCACCAAGTTCATGAGGATGCGCAGCGTGGCCGGTCCCACCTGGGCCAGGAAATGGGAGCGGATCAGCGCGTCGTCGTCGACGCCGGCTGCTTCCATCGCGTGCCGAAACTGGCACTCGTAGAGCTCCCACTGGTCAGGCTCGCTGACGTCGAAATGGTACGTCTTGACTCTGGGATTCGCCATAATCCCACCTTCGTCGCCAATTTAGTGTCTTGCACGGAAGACAAAGAAGGAGTCGCAATAAGGACTAACACAGGTTTATTGGTTGATGATCAGAACGAACATGTGGTAATGGCGGAGATACATCACATTATATACAGTAATGAAACAATGAAACACATTTGAATCTGGTTGCACGGTGGCTCATTGGCTGCCACCGTTGGGGGCGTCGTCTTGAGGCACGCCCCCCTCTTCTGTAGTTCTTCATGCGGAGAAGTTTCCCGCGGCTGTCCGTGATTTGGGGATTGAACCATGTGAGTATGAACGCTCGCACCCGCCCTTGATGGGCGGCTCGCTCGCGTTCCTTTGGCAGCTGTGATACATTGTAATATGGGGCTGGTTACATTCATTTACTTAAAGCAACAGTGTTCTTGCATACACAACAGCTACATTTGTGGCAAATATACCCCGCATGATCAATGCAAAAACCTAACCAAGAGGGCGAGATTTGCTAGTTTAAGATCCTGACATCCTAGGAAGAATCAGATTTCAGATTTGGATACAGCACACTTGATTTAGTATAGGACAAATGGATTAGATCAAGTAGCAGACAATTTTTTTTGTGATGCAGTGTAATCTATTCCCAAATGCCCTCCCCTTATAATTTTCTTGACAGTATTTTACCTATGAGCATTCTTAGTTCAGGGTTAATCCTGTCATTAAGCTTCAGGCAGAAGAATCTGGCTATGTCAGTGAAGTATTGGAAGAAAGGGTTCTAGATACGAGGGGGCCTTCCTTATAGAGCTTATGTGCTGCCAGTTATATGTGAAGTAGGGTGTATGTAGAGAATTCAGCTACCAATCCAATTAGCCAATTCTGTAAATTGAATGATAGGGACAGGATATCTTGTCCTTCACTTCAAGTAGGAAAGGATCTTGGAGTTACCTTGCTTTTTCAAAGGAATGCCGTTAATCACAACAAGCAACCCAAATAGCACTGGCCTGCTGAACAGAGAATTATTGAATACCATAGGTTACAACTGCTGTGATTTGAATAATAAAAATGTGAAATAAATAAAGACAGTGGGAAGGAAAGGTTAAGAAAACTAATGAGACAGGTCCCTACTCCATGTCCCCCATTCATTTCTATGCAACGTTTTGTGGTTGCCTGGAATTTAGCAGTGAGATGCCAGCATATTTCTCTGGTTACATCCATCTCTTTGACTTTAATTATTTACTTCTCCCTTCTCTAATTAAAAAGGAACCCCAGAAGACTACATGAGGTACAATTAACCTTTTGTCGCAAAAGCAAAGTCAATAAAAACAAATGGCACAATGGGCTTGGATTAAAGTTTCCATTAGGTGAGTGTGAATTTCATTATCTTTCCCATTTTTGAACATGTTAATTTTTAAAAGACAATTAGGCACTTAAAGTTTTTGAACTTTTAATTGTGTTTAATTGGATCTTCTTCAAGCATTTAACAATTGAACATTTGTCGACATATTTAATAAACTATGAGCTCTGTTTCATGTGTTTTTGTTATTTGTCCTTTGATTTAGTTGTTTATTTTTTCTTCTCCTGCCAAAGAAAATTGATTGGTTCATGTCAGCCAAAGCAGAGCCATCCACACATGATCAAAAGGAGTTTCAGTTTAAATACAAATGAACTGTTTTCTCATTGTTCCTACAGTCTTTAAGACATTGTACAGGCCTAATATAGCTAGCTTCCCTTTGTCTGTGGGTGGTCTTGAGATACCCTACCAAGTCTGAGTGGAAAAGAAACACATCATCAATACAAGAACAAAAGAATGTGTCATTCTAATATTTAGTACTTTGTTTATTATATAAAAGGATTTTATACCACTTGTCTACTCGAATAAAGGCCCCAGAGTGATTAACATAATAGAGTCAAAACAACTCATCAAGTAACACAAACTAAAACAAGACCCTTAAAATAAAGAAGAACAGAGTTAAAACCAAAAATTGTAAAACTGTGTGCCAGCTGTGCCTCATCTAAAGCAGAGTTTTTGGTGTACTGGAACCAAGACAATAGAAGCAGCCGAAGTCTGGCTTAACGCATCTTTATTGGCACACCGGTAGACTGAACATGTGGTAATGGCGGAGGTACAGCATATTGGCTGCTACCTGCGTGACGTCATCAGGAGTCACGCCTTTCTTCTCCAGATGTTCCTTGGGCGGGAAGGTTCCCGCGGCTGATGGTAATTGGGGAATTTGTACCATGTGAGCTGAACGCTCGCAGCTGCCCTCTATGGGTAGCTAGCTCACGTTACATTACAGCTGAGATACATTGTGTTCATTGTTAGGTTACATTCGGACATTGCAGTGGCTACATTCATTCTTAAAGCAATGCTGTTTCATACACAACACTCCCCCCCCCCAGGATGGGGCAAAGTCCCTCAACCATTGTGGCTTTCCGCATGTGCGCTTGGGGCGTACGGCTGCTTGGCTGAGCTCAGGGGAACTAGGGTTTCCGAGTTCCGCAGACTCTCATCCTGCAATGGAAAGGGGGGACTCATTAGTCGCCTGGCGGGGATTTTGTGGTAACCTTGCGTTTGGAGAGGGAAATGGGAGATATAACCGGGATGCGAATTCCCGCCTGTCACTTGTGGCACCTGGCGACCCCCCAGCATGAATCTAGGAACTGATGGAGACCCTTGCTGTCTCGCCCTGGTTTCTTGCACCTGCAACTGGCGAACCTGTACTTCCCCCTGCTACCTGAGTCAGGGGTCTTGGTGATGGGGTGAACTCTAGAACTAAAGGACTGGGAGGACTATAAATACCAGGGGCTGAACTAAAACCCCTCTTCTCGCTCAGATGGGTGGGGGACCACTCCGCAACACCCCCCTGGTATGGCAACATAAAATCAAACTCATTAGATGACCCCTCATTCCTCTCTTCCAAAGTATCCTCCTCCACGTGCGAGAACCCAGGATATGCATTTGTATTTGGGAGGATCCCCGTGTCTCTCCCTTGGGCTAAACGGGTGGGGGAGAACCCTAACGTTGACTCTCTTTCACTGGTAACTCTTCATCTGAGTTGGTCAGCGTGCCTTCTCCACAGCAGACCTGTACTGGTTTCAACCCTGTATGACACTGGCCCCGTTTGTTCAATAACCACCCCTGGAACCCACGTTGGACCCGAGGTTGCATAATTCCTACAATGAACCGGGTCCCCTACCGCAAAACTTTTGGAGCTCTCTATCTCTATATTTCTTCCCTCATCCTCCACCCTGGTCGGATCCAACCGATCAAAAAGCGTTACCGGCTTCCTCCGCATGAGGAGCTCAACTGGCAAAAGTCCTGAAGCCAGGGGAGTTGCCCTATAGCAAATGAGAAATTGGCATAGCTGAAGGTTCAATTCCCTGGGACCCATGCGCCGCAGTGCGTCTTTCGTAGTTCGCACTTGGTGCTCTACCTGACCATTTGTGGCGGGGTGGAACAGGGCAGAGGTAATGTGCCGAATGGCATTCCTCTTGATGAACACCTTGAATTCCGCAGACGTGAAAGTACTTGCATTATCGCGCTCACGAGCACGTCCAGCAGGCCGAAGCAGCTGAACACCTTGCATAATTGTTTAATGGTTGCGACAGATGATGTGTTGGACATGGGGATAACCTCTAGCCATTTGGAATACGAGTCTACTATCAGCAGGAAAAGGGAACCCTGAAAAGGGCCAGCAAAGTCGTTGTGCACCTGGGACCATGGCCCGTGGGCCGTGTCCCATGCCCTGTGGGGTAGCCGGGCCTCTTCGGGCCGAGAGCTCTGGCAACTCTCGCGCATGCCTATCAAATGCTCTATATCAGCGTCTATCTGGGGCCACCAGAAATAGCTCCTGGCCAAAGCCTTGGAGCGCACTATCCCCAGGTGGCTGGTGTGCAGTAGCCTGAGCACCTTTGGCCGTAGCTTCTCTGGGATGACCACCCATTGCCCCTAGAGGAGGCAGTCCCTTTCAATGGAAAGCTCTACCCTGCGTCTGAAAAATGGTTTGAATTCATCCTCGGGGGGAGTTGTGGGCCACCCTTTTCTAACCCAGGAACTGACTTGGGACAGGTTTTTGTTGGCTGCTGTAGCTTTGGCGAGGTCTGCGGGAATGATGGGGGGGAGTGAGTCGAGAGACTCGATCAACAGGACCTGGTGATCCTGCTCCACCTCGCATTTGGGGTCTCCTAATTGAGGGAGGGGAGATCGGGACAGTGCATCTGCATGGGAGATCTCCTTCCCTGGGCAGTGAACCAGTTCATACTGGTAGGCGTTGAGGAAAATCGCCCAATGCAGCATTCTGGGGGACAGGATTTGTGGGGTGGGCTTGCCTGTGGTAAAGATCCCCAAAAGGGGTTTGTGATCGGTCACAATTGTGAACTGGCTGCCATACAGGAAATCGTGGAACTTCTTTGTTCCCAGAGTCTCTCTATCTGTTTGCACGTAATTGCGCTCCGCCTTTGAGAGTGACCTGGAATAGAAGGCAACCGGGGCTTACCGCCCATTCTCTAACACGTGGCACAGTACAGCCCCCACCCCCACTGGTGATGCATCACAGACCAAGGTTACAGGTTTCCTTGGATCAAAATGGGTCAGAACGGTGTCTGAGGACAAGAGCCCCTTGAGCTCCTTGAACGCTTTCTCCTGTCGATCTCACCACCGCCAAACCGCGTCTTTCTTTAGTAACCCATGCAGTGGCTCTGCAACAGATGCCTTCCTTGGCAAGAAGGAATGGTAAAAGTTCAGGAGCCCTAAAAATAACTGCAGCTCCGGTTTCGCCTTGGGGAGAGGGGCGTTTTGCACAGCTTCTACCTTGGACTCGGATGGCTTGATACCCTCTGGGGTTATTTTGAACCCGAGAAACTCAACCTCCCTCGCAAAGAACACACATTTATCCCTTCTCAACCTCAGTCCCGCTTTCTCAAATACAGTTAGGACCTTGTCCAGACTTTTCACTAGTTCCGATTCGCTCGCCGCTGTTATCAAAACATCATCAAAATATGGGAGCATGCCTGGAAACCCCTTTAACAGGCGTTCCACGAGGGACTGGAAGATTCCAGGGGCTGAGTTCACGCTGAACTGTAGGCGCGTTACCTTGAATGCCCCCTTATGCGTGACGATGGTTTGCGAAGCTTCAGCAGCTGGGTTTATAGTAAGCTGCTGGTATGCCTGCGCCAAGTCTAACTTTGCGAAACACTTACCCCCGTGTAAAGTGGCTAGTAAGTGGCTAGTAAGTGGCTACCAGCACCGGATATGCATTTGGCCGAATGGCCTTGTTAATTGTACATTTGTAGTCAGCGCAAGTCCTAACCTCCCCGTTGGATTTTAAAGCTGTAACAATCTGAGTTTCCCACTTCGCAGAATCCACTAGAACCAAAATCCTCTGCCCCACCAATTTGTCCAATTCCTCCTCAGTCTTGTCCTTGAGGGCGAAGGTGACTCTTCTTGGCTTGAGTCATATGGGCCGGATTTCTGGGTCCAAGTCAAACGACACTGGGGGCCCTCTGTATGTCCCGAGGCCCTTTTTGAAAACCGCCATGTGCGCATCACACACATCCTGTATTGGGTCAGTCTCGATGGCATTTATGCCGGACAGTTCGATTCCCAGGGGGGCAAAACCACTGGGTTCCCAAAAGGCAGCAAGACCCCTGCTTGAGAACTACTAGGGGCAGTTTTTCCGTGAACCTTTTAAACTTCACCATGAAGTTTCCCACTCCGAACACTGGGATCCCATAACCCTGCACGTCCCGTAGGTTCGATTTCATGGCCTGCAACTTGGGCTGCGCATTTGGGGGAATGCTCAGGAACTCCTTCTGGGAATGGATGGAGTAGGATGACCCTGAGTCTATTTCCATCCTAACCGGGACCCCTACAGTACCTCTACAAAGAAACACTGGTGCTCCAGGCCCACGCGGTTCACGGCCACCGCATCATCGTCAGCCGAGACCTTTCTAATTGCAGCCACCTTGCATTGGGGTGTTTGAGGATGTCTCGACGAACCCTTGTCCTCCACTCGCCGGTGCCTGCAGACCCTGGCGATGTGACCTCTCCGCCCGCAGTTGTGGCACTCAGCTTTTCGGAATGGGCACCTCTTTCGGTCGTGAGATGCCCCGCAGCCATCGCAATGGTGGTTTCCTTTCTCGCTGGTTCGGCTCCTTTCTCCTTGCCTCTTGACTCTCTGCACGTTGTCGTCCTCGCTGGAGCAGGAGCCCGCAATCGCAGACGACTCCTCGGAGGTTGATGGAGTGCCGGTGGGCGACCGGGGGGCCTGCCAGGCCGCTTGTGCCGAGGTCCGCTGGGCCGCTTGTACTGGTGACTTGGCCCCCTCAAGTGCGGCCCCTCGAGACTTGAAGACTTTGACCCCGTTCCTCACCACCTTGGCTGCCTGGGCCTCTCGCAATACCTCGTTGAACGTGAGGCAATGGTAGCAGGTCATTAACCTCCTCTGGACCTCTTCATCCCTTAGGCCGCACAGCATGCGGTCTCAAAGGGATATGCCCAGGTCCTCCCATTGGCAGTGGACAGCCACCAGCCTGAGGGCCGCCGTGTAGGCAGACACGGATTCTCCTGGGCACTGGTCTCGCCTGTGGAATGCGACCCAGGCCGGAAAAATGGAGACGGGCGGCTGGAACTGTTCCCTCATCGTTGTGAGGATGCGGTCAATGGGCACCGCGTCGACCCTCTGGGGAGCTAGCAGGTTCATCAGGATGTGCAGCGTAGCCGGCCTGATCTGGGCTAGGAAATGCGACCGCATCTTCCCTTCATCGTCAATGCCTGCAGCATCCATCGTGTGCTGGAACTGGCACTCGTACAGCTCCCATTGCTCAGGATAGCTGATGTCGAATTGGTGTGGCTTGATCTTGGGATACGCCATATCCCACCTTCATCGCCAATTTGGTGTACTAGAACCAAGACAATAGAAGCAGCCGAAGTCTGGCTTAATGCATCTTTATTGGCACACTGGTAGACTGAACATGTGGTAATGGCGGAGGTACAGCTCCTTTTATGTTGCAACAATACATTTGAACATGGTTACACTGTAGCGTATTGGCTGCTACCTGCGTGACATCATCAGGAGTCACGCCCTACTTCTTCAGATGTTCTTTGGGCGGGAAGGTTCCCGCGGCTGACTGTAATTGGGGAATTTGTACCATGTGAGCTGAATGCTCGCAGCTGCCCTCTATGGGTAGCTAGCTCGTGTTCCATTACAGCTGAGATACATTGTGTTCATTGTTAGGTTACATTCGGACATTGCAGTGGCTACATTCATTCTTAAAGCAATACTGTTTCATACACAACAGAGTTGGACATTGTAATTCATGCCTTAATTAATAAGAAGCATTAGGGTTATGTGTTGTCAAGTCCTTTCAGACTTATTACATACCTGCCAGGTATTTCTAGGTATAAAGTAGTCAGAACCCACCTCATGGTGGTTCTCTGGGACTTAGGCTAAAGCCATACAAGTGGCATGGCATGTAACCAGCAACACATGCTCTGAGTTACCTCAGTTGGTTCACCACCCCACCACCCCGAGAGGTGCAGAATTCTTAGCCCTGTAGCCAGACACACCAATCTATTCAGGTCTACCAGCTTGCCTCTTGATTTTACTACTAGAATGCTCCCTACTTGGTCCTGTCCTTGCTACAACTAGTGCAAAATGCAGCAAACATATCTGGCTTGTGCTTCAGAGGCCATTTCCTTGTAGTCTTCTTTGTTTCTAAGCACAATTCAAGGACCTGTTTTTTATCTTTAAAGAGGCTCAACACCAGGTTCTTTGAAAGACCACTTCACTTCCTTCTCTGTGAGCCTGCATGAAATTAGAGATGGTCATCAAAAGTCACCTACTGAATCTGTTGTCTCGTTGTTTATGGTTGGATGGTCAACCTCAAGGCCCCTCATTTCCATCCATATGTTCTTTACCTTCAGATCGGAGTTGGACTGGATACTCCTTAATTGGAGAACACCTTCAAACAGAGGTTGTTCCCTCTGGCAGGTCTTTACATTGAGGATTGTACTCCCTAAAAGAGGATGGGGCCACCCAAGGAAAAAAATAAATTTCACATCCTTTCAGAGGAATTTCATAACCAGGTCTACTGAGAGATCTTCTTTCACTGTAGTGAGATGACTAATAGAACCTCTAAAGCAGGCAGGCCCGTGCTGGCCGTTTGGGACACAAGGACAAGTCCCAGTGTGCCCCAGTGACTGGTGCCCCCTGAGGTGGGCAGAAGTATTTCACCTGGCGGCTACACTAGATTTCCACCACAGCCCCCCACCAAGCCAGAACCTTCCAGGTGGTGGGTCGCTATTTTCGTGGGGTGGGTATTCTGGTATTGCCATGCACCAACCAGCCCCGCCCCTGCTATGGTTGGTTGGTACATGTTGGGTATTGCTGTGCACCAACCAATTCGACCCGCCACCACCAATGCTGTTGCTGCCGCCGCAACCTGCAAAGAAGCCCAGTGGGTCTTTCCCATCCACTGAGGCCATGGGGGGGGGGGCTGGTTGGTGCACAGTGATCTCCACCATGACCCAACCAGCCCTGCCCCCTCATGGCCTTGGTGGATGGAAAAGACCCACTGGGTCTGGGTGTCTTCGCGGTTTGTGGCAGTGACGACAGCAGCGCCAGCGCCAGGTTAGATTCCGAGGGAGAAGGCAGGGGGCAGGAGTCGGAGGCCTCATTCCAGGTGTCATGCAGTAACCCCCCCATAGGTTCCTCCCCTCTCTCCCTATCCAGCGCCCTTTTAGCGTAGCCAGCATGCTCCTGAATGCAGAGGTTCCCAACCTAAGACCTATGGGCCTGATCCGGCCCTCACTGCCATTTCGTGTGCCCCCCCACCCCTACAAGGGAATTCAAGAAACAAAATGACCACCCCTTTGAAGCTGTTGGGACAAAATAGCCACCCCCATCATGCAGGCAGGGCAAAATGGCCATCTGGCCCTCAAAGCTGAACGTGACCCGGCCCCGGCTTGAAAAGGTTGGGAACCCCTGATCTAAAGTTTGTTTCAAGTCATTGGCAGACTCATATGCACAGAAGCGGCAATTCAGAAATCCTGGCCTGATCCTTACATTCATGATTCACAAAGTCTTTGTCTGAGGTTATTTTTCATAGAAAACCAATCTTACTGTGCTTTTGTTAATTGGTTGTGAGGCTGTCATATAAATATACTTTGCTCAATGTTATTTTCTTATTGTACTAGGTATAGAATGTAGTTACGTTTTTTTATCAAGTTGGATTATTTATTTATGTTCAGTATGTGATATGCAGCACATCATATTTAAACCCTGAAAAGGGTTCACCATATATCTATGTTGGCTCAAAGGTTTCCCCTGGACTAGCAAGCAAGATCATCAGCATGGATGAAATCTCTAGCACATAGAGACATTGGTTGATTATTTGTGTGTTAAAAAGCAATGGTACCAGGACACTACCCTGTGGCAGACCAATTCTTTGGCTCCTCCACTCCAGCAATGGTGTCTTCCTTGAAATTTAACAAAAAACTTTCAGTTTTGAAATAGAACAGTGACTATTTCTGTTAGTCCATGATATTTAGAAAGGAGATAGAGCAGGAGTTCTCAACCTTTTTAAGCCAGGGGCCAGGCCATGCTCCCTCAGACAGCTTCAGAGGCTGGATGGTCATTTTGTGCTTCCTCCACCACATGGTACTTCCTGGTGTGGTGGAGTTGGTGGGGAACCACATGAAATGGTGCTGCAGGACGCAGGTTGAGAATCCCTGAGATAGAGCTTTTAAAGCATTTATTGATGGTCATATGCTGCTGTAAAGTCAACAAATACTGCTCTGTTTTATGTGTTTCAAAACCATCTTCTATGTGGTGGGTGAAATTTAAGATTTGAACCATATGGTTGTTTGGTCTGAATTAGAAGAGGTTCAGTTTTAGGGGCTAGAAGACAATCTAATATCATTCATTCAAATACTCTGTATACATGTAGTTTTCAGGATGTCATAGTTCATTGCCTGGTTTTGTTATTAAAGGTTTCCCTTGCTCGAAAGCCAGTCGTATCCGACTCTAGGGTGCAGTGCTCATCTCTGTTTCTAAGCCGAAGAGCCAGCGCTGTCTGCTTCTGCAGACGTTTCCGTGGTCATGTGGCAGGCATGACTAGACACGGAACGCTGTTACCTTCCCACCAAAGTGGTCCCTATTTATCTACTTGCAATTTCTTGCTTTCGAACTGCTAGGTTGGCAGGAGCTAGGATGAAGACGGGAGCTCATTTCCGTCCTGCAGTACTCGGGAATCGAACTGCTGACCTTCCGCTTCCCAGTCAGCGTCTTAGCGACTTGAGCCACTGCAGTATAACAGTTACTTTTACCTTTCACCATGTCTTTGGGATTTGTTTTCTCATCCAGCAGTTATTAAAGAGTTAAAGGAGATATTTCCCACCCACCCAAGATTTCTGTGTTACCTAGGTAGGACTAATTTTGAATCTAGCCTAACAGAGTCGCAAGTTTGGGCAAGCCTAGTCTTTCAGAGCAATGACTTTAGTGATAAAGACGCTGAACTTGACTGGAAGGTTGACAGGTCAACAGTTTGAGACCCGAGTGCTGTATGACAGAGTTAGCTCCCATCTGTGTCCCAGCAACTGCCAACCTAGTAGTTTGAAAGCAATAAATTGCAAATAGATAAATAGGTACTGCTTTGGTTGGAAGGTAACAGCGTTCTGCACGCTCCGTCTAGTCATTTTATTTATTTATTTATTTATTTATAGTTCACATTTCTATGCCACCCAATCAGGTGAACCTGACTCAGGGAGGCATGCCTGCAACATGACCACAGAAACATCTGCAGTCGCAGACAGTACTGGCTCTTTGGCTGTAAACAGAGATGATCACTGCACCCTAAAGTTGTATATGACTGGCTTTCAAGCAAGGGTGACTTTCACATTTCAGAAGCATAAAAGTAGTAGTTAATACCCTTCTTGTGCCGGAAATGCAGAAGGTGGCATAGGAACCTTGCACTGGTCTATGTTGTCTCATAATCAACTTCTAGGCTGCTCAGATCAGTTACGTGTTTGATGCAGGAAAATGAGAGCTTGAGTTTCCCAAATAGAGGCCACCTGCTTCCTCAAGATTTATGCCACATATCATCATGTCACATCATGCCTGTCTGTTCAGATATCCCACTACGGTAATGGAGTAGACTTAACAGCCAGCGACTCAATGGCAAGTGTTGGGTGGCAGTAAATAACCTGACTCCCTAAAGGGGCCAACTGCTATGGGTGGATGAACTCCTTGGGGGGGGGGGATAAATGTTCCCTCTCAGCGGAGGAAATGCCACTGGAAAGCATCAATTTGGGCCCAATGGCGATGTGAGCGGAAGAGGAACCATTTCTCTATTCTGATTCCCAATGGTCATGGAGGTGGAAGAGGCACCTTGTCAATATCCTCAAGGCTGCGGCAGTCCATTGCAGTCCCGGTGTCAAATCCTACATGTCTCATTTCATGCGTGCCACCACAGGAGATGGCTTCGTGATCATAGTGTGTGGGTCTCTTCAAGGCAAGCTGCGATCCACCTTAAACAAATTCATGTAGGGCTGCCATAATTCTATCCCCCCAAACCGGGACTGCCATGTGATGTCATTGCATTCTTCAAACTCTAAGACCCCACAGAATCCCCAACCAGGGCAGGCAGCCTCCATCAGTTTAAAATAAATTGTAGTCAAGAGGCTGTTCCTTTATTTTTGAATAAACATTTCTTGGGCCACTCTTGAAATTGCCCTTCCTCTCCCTGAGGTCACCCCTACCCTACCCTACCCTACACACACACACACCCCATTGAGTTGGACTCACCTTCAAACCCAACATGAGGATCCCTTGGAAGAAAGCTCTAAAAAGTGGTCTGGAACGGGAATGCAGCCCTTGGGAGTCCCAGTTTCCCTCCGGAAGGAGAAAAGGAAGGGATTTATTTTGGAAGAGGTCCTTTGTTAAATGCAGAGTCTCCTGGGACCCACCTGCAGATAGACAGAGGGCTTGGGACCGCCTGCTCCACCGGTGTCCTGGCCCCCACCAACCCCTCCTTGCCAGGGTCTCATAAGGAGCAGCCACCAGAGGACTTTGCTGTCTCCCAGAACCTTGCTGATGTCAAGGCACGGAGGTCCTTTCCCTGGCATGGTGGAGGGAGGGGAAGCTCGGGCACTGGCACATCATGGCTGTAAGGACTTTGCTGCTGCTGAGGTCGTTGCCAAGGTGCGGAACACCCTGCAGCCATAGGGCACCCAGGCCATAAGGACTTTTGTTTGTTGCTGGCCGCTGCTCAGAATTCTGCTATATTGTATTTTTGTCCTCTTAGTGCTTGTAATATGGATTATATAGATTGTATTGTATTTTTGTATATTATATTGTACTTTTTGCTTTTTTGCTCCTGTTATTGATATTGAATTGATTATATTGTAATGTGTTATTTTTGTACTATTGTGTATTTATTTATTTTGTATATTGTATACTTATTGTATTGTTGCTGTTACTGTTGTTTGCCGCTTTGAGTTGCCTTCGGGCTGAGGGAAGCGGGATATAAATAAAACTAATAATAGTCAGCATTCCTAGAAAAGAAGGGAACACTGTGGATAGGAAGTGAGAGACATCTCTTCACTTCCTATCCACAGTGTCCCCTTCCTCTCTAGGAATGCTGACTCTATGCATTTAACCCTTTGCAGTCATGTGAAGAAGGAATCCTCTGTAAACATGGGTATTTCTTGCTTTTTACATGTTTTACCTTGAACCCGCCGGGTCAGCTTGAATCTGGGAAAATCCCAGAAAAACGGTGTTGTAATGGCTCTCGGAGTCCAGGGTGATGAAGGCAAAGGACGGCACAGGAGACAGGAGTGCTGAAGGAAAGCCAGCCGATCCCGATGGCTGGAGAGGGCTGTATTTATTGGATTACATAGAGGTCTCCCCCACACATCCTGTGTCAAACCTCATGACAGGATACACTGCCTACATGGCATTCTGCTGCCTAAGTTACATTTGCCAGCTCTAAGAAGTTACTGTATACATTTGCACCTGCTAAAGGATTGCACAATCTAAGCGACCTTGGAGACTTCCTGTGTCTAGCTGACGTGTGCTGTTACAGGCTTGTGTTTCTCCTGGAAATTTCCACTATTATGAGATTATGCCAAGGCAATATTGAGTCACTCTTGCTACCTATATAATTGGCCCGTTCCCAATTTCCTTTCCTGTCTTAGCTTGGTTGGTTTCCAGCCTGTGTTCAAGCCAGACGAACCATTCTGGAAGGGTGCTATCCAATCAGTGAAGCGGGCAACCCACAAAACGGGACTTATGGCAACCCTAAATTCACACCAATGGCATTTCCCCTGAAAACATTTTCAGGGAAAATTGTATACTCGGAAACGTGTAGTAGCTGCCGACGTCAACGCCATCATGTCACATCACACAGAAACTAAAGCAGCATCTTTATTTAATACATAAAAATCAGTATAAAAATGTTTATTACATAACAGCGATGGTTGTGTGCAATATATTATACTGCAATAAGCCAATGCAAAAATTTATGTTCATACTTCCTAGTTCCACATTGTTTCCAATATATTATATTGTTTCAATAGTACAACAACTTTGTATTTAATACAGAACAGTCTACAGACATGGGAACTTGTTTTAAATTAGAAAGCTTTCATTTTCTTAAACAACAAACCAGGTACAACTCCCATCATGCCAAAATTAAAATTAAATGTTCTACTTGTTTAAGCCATATAGGCATGATTCAAGAAAATAATTTGTGTGTTTGAAACCTGCATTTGTAACACTACCTCCCCCCACCCCGGGCCTTTAAAGATTTTTAATTTGTTCTTAGGAATTTCTAAACAGGGGAAAAGGGTGACTCATTGAAGAATTGAAATATTGGACAAAAAAGAAACTGGTCAAAAAGCACTGGGAAACAAGAAGCCTATATAACTGAGGAAACATATATAGCTGTGCTAGGGAAGTAAAACTTAAAAGGCATAGTAGATATCAGCTCAGTGGTTTATAATGAAGCTAGTAAAATTTAGGCCAGTAATGTTAAAAAGTAATGAACAGCATTTGATCATTTAACACATGAAAGGTTAATGAAGGATATGAACTTTGTGTAACATAAAACGTTTCAGATGTTCGCAGTTCACCAGATATAATTGGATTCAGCCGACTCTTGCCTCTCCTCAGCCCTTTTAGGCGAGGGTGTGTGCTGCCGGTGTTTGGTGCCTACTGGCCTCAGGGCATTGAGAAGGTTGGCTCCAAATCCTGAAAAACAATTCAGTTCAGGAGTAGAGAAGTGACGAAAGCAAGCAGCTGTCTTTGCAATTAGTATGTCATTCTTCTTCTTCCATGTCTAGGCCAGACATAAAATTGTCAAAATGAAGCCACCTTCTGGTGAGTCCATTCTGCAGTTCTTTTGGCCTGGCCTAGAGTGAGAAAGATTAGCCGGCAACACAAGGTTACCATTACCAGGGTACTCCCGATTGTGGTTCAAAATTAACACAACCTTCAAGGAAGCTCTTTCTGTGTACTCGTACTATAAAGACTGTCCTGAGAATATAATGCAGTGGCCCTTCATCTGTCTTCCGCATTGCAACATGACACCCCGTACCACTGATCCAGATCCGCAAATCACTTTCTGGTTCTGAGCCCTTTTAGCACACAAAGTTCTCCTCAGCCCCAGGCCAGTATTGATGAAGCTGCTGCCCTTCATCAAGATGGATTCAAGTGGGATTTAATCCACTAGGGGACCATCACCCTTCCCTGTGGACTTTGCTACCCAAGGCCGTTAGTCCTCAGGGTTGTCAGCTTAATTAACTGCTGCCTGACACTCGGCGTTGCGTCACTGGCAGTAAGGTCTACTCTATTACTACAGCAGGATAACCTGGCCAGGCATCTATTAGTATGTCATGTGTAATGGCTTTGTACCATTGAAGGCACTTTGTACAACACATAGGCCTTGCCTCACCAGATGCCATGTTATAAACATCTAAGGGTAAAGAGACCCCTTCTGGCTTTCAAGCTTGGAAGTAAATAATTGCCCATAAACAATTATTTGCAACTAATTCCTTTTCTGGTAATGCAGGTATAAATTGTATACCTTATAGTTGTAACTTAGCAAAAGATAGCTTTATTTCTTTTATGGTACAGCTAAAAATTGTGAATTTACTTTTAGATTTATGGGGTTTTGGCCATGCTAAATGATGTAGGTGAAACATCATATAGTTCAAGTGCTGAATTGTATTGTGAGGCTGGGCACTTAAGGAGAAGATGTCATGAATGGGAGAAGAGCGATTTATGCTATAGGCCAGCGACTTATACTTTTCAAATGTTAAAAAGTAACTAAATTACTTTTGTTACTTTGTTACTTAAATTACTTTTAGTTACTTTTTTACTTTGTTGAGAAACAGGAAAGGGACCAGGAGGAGAGCCTAATTATAATTATTTCTTTCATAAATAACATTTGAAGCTCTGACTTTTCTATATACAATCTATACTGATCTGTTGTGCACTCTCTTTATTCATTGACAGTGCAGATTCTGTGATCTTTAGGTAAGTACACAAAATGGGGCACAACTTTGCACCCAGGTCAACTTACAACACATGCTGTTCTATGACTACTATATGTTGAACTTGAAGTATCTCAATTGCACAGTTGCAGTGATTGATTTTTCCATAACAGCAACAGCATTGGTATGTGACCATCATTGCCAATAGTCATTGTTTAAAATCACTGACTGCGGTGGCTTAGTGGTTAAGATGCTGAACTTGATGACTGGAAGGTCAGAGTGAGCTCCCAGCTCTGTCCCAGCTCTTGCCAACCTAGCAGTTCGAAAGCAAGAAATTATAAGTAGATAAATAGGTAGTGCTTCGGTGAGATAGTAAACAGAATTCCATGCACTCCGGTGTCTAGACATGCCTGCCACATGTCCCCGGAAACGCCTGCAGATGCAAACAGTGTTGGCTCTTTGGCTATAAACAGAGATGAGCACTGAACCCTAGAGTCGGATACAACTGGCTTTCGAGCAAGGGTGACCTTTACCTTTACCTTAAAATCACTGCTTGGGAATTGCTTGGAGAAGGAGACTTGCAAGTATAACAGACTTGCCAAATTTGTAACAAAGTTCACTCAACTATGTTGTGCTTGTGCAACTAATCTATGAGAGCAACCTTGTATGATCACAGAATATATCCATCTCAAGCTAGTATCCCACAATTATTGATTGACCAGATCTCATTGGTACGACTTACTTTTATTGCAGTGCCTTCCATGCCAGGCCTCCTGACACTGGCATGTGTTGGGTTCAAAACAGATGCCATATAATCCACAATCAGGTTCACAGATGGCTGCAATAAGTGTAAATATCATAATCAGCTACTTTTTGGCTGCTTGGACAGTGAGATTTTTCTGTAATAGAATTCTGACTCTTATTCAAACTTTTAGAAAGAGTCCAAATGGGTTTAGTACTTACGCTTTGAGCAAAGCTCTCCTTGGTACCCTTTGGAGCACTTGCATTTATTTTTACCAACACATTTACCTCCATTTCTACATGGCTGGTTGCATTTGCCTATAGGGGAAAAAAGATTTTAATTCTTTTAATGAATTCAGTAAAAGTTTGCCAGACATCACTAAAGACACGAATGGGACCACATTTGTGATTAAGAAATGTTAACTTCCCACAGACCTGGTATCCCAGTATGGTCACTGGCTTGAAGTTAAATTTTTTATTTTAATTATTTACTGCATGAAGAATGGAGAAACACACAGTTTGGAAAAGTTTTTTTTTTGGCAATAACTTCCCATGTCTTCAAGTTGTGTTTTGGAAAGGTGATATTTTAAAGATTTTGAACAGCATGTTTCTAAACCTTTGAATAGAATGTGAAAAAGCTTTTGGGCATAACCAAGGTAGGTCTTTGGATTCTAACAGTGGTTTCTACAGAGCTGGCAAGTACATATGAGCTAATAATAATTGTCAGCCATCAATTCAGTTTTGATTTGCACCAACTCTTTTCAAAATTTTCTAAGTAAAGGGTACGAAGAAGTGGTTCATTATTCCCTTCTTCTGGGGCTTGCTGGGACTATCTTGGTGCAACACATGCTTTTAGCATATCAGAGAGTAAACAAAAAACAACAAAAAGTTGTGGCCCTTTAAAGACTAACTGCTGTATTTTAATGTTAGCTTTCGTGGATCAAGTCCACTTCATCAGACAGAAGAGGGATGTTTCATGTCATCCATTAATAACAGGGGTTCCCAGTCTAAGGCCCATGTGCTGGAACCAGCCTGCGGCACCATTTGATGTGGCACCCCACCCCTCCAAGGGCATTCAAAAAACAAAATGGCTTCCCCTTTGAAGCTGTTGGGACAGATGGCCACTCCTATTGTGCAGGCAGGGCAAAATGGCTGTCCGGCCCTCGAAGCTGACTGAGAGACCATGACCCAGCTCCCGGCTTGAAAAGGTTGTGAACCCCTAATTTATACACATCAGGTACAGGGGTACAGAATGATTAGCATAACAGATATGTATACAAATCAATATGTTTTTTTGCATCTGGTAACACTTGGTATTCGGATTAATTGTGGAGCTTCCCCCTTTAGAATTGCAAATTGTTAGTAAATTGATGGAAGAGAGACATTATGGCATTAAACATTTTCTAAAGAGTTTACTCTTCAGGCTAGCATCGATCAGAATAACAGGTGTTACCAATTGTAAAAAAATGATTTGTATACTTATCTGTTATGCTAATCAGTTTTTTAAAAAAACTTCAGAGCTGGATAATTTAATCCTTTTTTCACCTGTAAATTCTCTGCTCCAGATCTGTATCTTCCAAAGCATTTTGGGATAAAAAAGGGCTACTGAATTATGTTATGTGTTTGTTTATAACTGTGGGCAGCTGTGGTACTCCAATGTTTTGTTGGCCTATGACTCCCATAAGTTCCTGCGTACACAGCAGATGGCGGCATGTCAGGAATTGCACAAGAGTTGTAATGGAAGGCCACAGCTAACCATGATGGTTTACAACATATAGTTAGCGTCTACATCCAGTTATACCCACTTTCCCAGAACTTATATTCTTACCAGCAGTTTGTGTTTAGTGGGATTCGCTTCTTATTTCTGATGAAACAATGTAAAGGACTGCATTGTCTAAGCACAACTTTGGTGTCTTGAGTTTTTGCTATGGACTTTGATGGCTATTTCCCCCCCTCGAAGTGAGTGCCTGAATTATTTTTTCTCTAACTGACATCTGAAGTTCTACACCTCAGTTCTACACAATGATCAAAATCCTATTGTGTAATTATGACAGCATAATATGCAGTTTAGAGCAGTTTTTCTATCAGTTAACAACACTTGCTTGGATTATCAAGTATGTAACAACATGCTGGCTTGGTATGCACCCAGAATTCAAGCAGAAACTTGTTAATTGTCAGGGAAAAGGTGCTGTGAGTTATGCTGCTTGCCTTCTTCAAGTGTACCATTAATAAAAGATTTGTGTTAGTCTATATAAATTAAATCATATGGGTGAGTCATAATGGGTACCTGCCGATACAAAGAGCGGAAGATGTGTTGGCCTCTGGTAATTTCTGGACCACAACTACCAGTGCCCCCCATTGGTTATGCAGGTACAGTTAACAGAAATGCTAGTCAATAATAACAACAACAACAACAACAACAATGGCCACATTTCCTACCTCTACTATATGCAATTATTCACAGTGATTGATTTTATCCTGCCATCTTGCCCCATTCCTTACTGTTAAAGGTCTCCCTTGCTCAAAAGCCAGTCATGTCCAACTCTAGCAGGCGGTGCTCATCTCTGTTTACAGCTAAAAAACCAGCATCTGCATATGTTTGCGTGGTTATGTGGCAAGTATAATTAGATACTGGAGTGCAAGGAATGCTCTTACCTTCCCCGCCAAAGTGGTACCTATTTATCTACTTGCAATTTCTTCCTTTCAAATTTCTAGGTTGGCAGGAGCTCGAACAGAGATGGGAGCTCACTCCATTGTGCAGTACTTGGGTCATGACCTGCTGACCCAAGCTGTCCCAAGCTGTCACCAAGCTCAGCATCTTAACCACTAAGCCACCACGGCCCTTTTCTTATTGTTAGTGAAACATAAAAAGGACAAGATCGTGGTATGTGATCCAATAACAACAATAATTTCATGTCAGAAATTATTCTGGGCTGAAAGGATTTTTGCTGGAGAAACTCCACTCAGGGGATATCCAAATGAGGCTCCTTTCATATCCCCAAGATCTTTTCCCACCGAGGTGGTCCCTATTTATCTACATGCAATTTCTTGCTTTCAAACTGCTAGGTTGGCAGGAGCTGGGACAGAGACAGACTTGAGGCTTCAAATGCTCAAGAAATTAAATATTTTAGGATTCTCAAGCAGAATATTTTCTCTTTTGTGGAAATAATAGTGAAGTATTGATACGATAACAAGAGACTAAGAAATCATAACTCTAAAATATAGCAAGCATAAATTTGGTCACAGAATGAAAAAAAGGAAAATACAGATTGTTACAGCTAATCATTCAGGGTAAAATAAAAGAGAAAGAAGTGCAGAAAGGAAAAGAACTTACTGGCTAAAGAGAGTTGGGGGATTGATTTGGATGTAGCATTACGTCATTGTTTAGTGCTTCTGCATCCTAAGCTAGTGTAGCCATGATAACATTCAAGCAGAAGAAGAGAAAGAAGTAAAAAGTGACAGGAAGAAAATGGGACTCATTGATTTTTGTATTTTTTTTTGGGGGGGGGGGGGAATTAGAACTCACTAATTTCACACTGATCACCCTCATGTCCTGCTGGACAAATACATTTTCCAGGATAAAAGCATGTTCCTCCATTGAAGCAGGTTGTTGTGCAGTTCACTAAGAAATAACAAAATATGTAAATTTTAAGTATAGTTTTGATGCGGTACAACAAAATTTGGGATTATTTGAAAACCTACTTAAGGCAAAAACTTCAGGAAAAAGGGGTAACATCCTGATTTACAGTCCCATGTGGACTCAAATGCCTAGTCCAATATCCACATCTTCTTTGTCTGAAAGTACCCTAGGGTCATTTCATTGGAAATGTATGGCAAAAACTTTAAGAGATACATACTTCACATGTCCATCAAAGCTGCAGCAATGAGAACAGAGAGATACAGTAATTCCTGGGCTTGATTCATTTAGCATCAACCATCTAAAGTGGGCAAACTATTAGGGCCAAATAAGATGAGAGTAACTTGAAAGATGGTACACAACATTATTACTAAAGAGTTAGAGGCAGGGATGGCTCAGTGGTTAAGAAGCTCGCCTTGTTACCTGGAAGGCTGGTAAATTGGCAGTTCGAGACCCGGGTACTGCATGATGGATTGAGCACCCGTCTCTGTCCCAGCTCTTGGGGACATAAAAGGAGCCTCATTTGGGCATTGCACAAAAATCCTTTCAACCCAGAATAATTTCTGACACGAAATTATTATTATTACTAGAGAGTTGCCTTCTTCACAGCTATTGCATTCTTTGGTAGGTGTCTTATATGCACAGTGAGCATATAAATGGAGTCCGCTGTTAACTCTCAATAATCAGTCATCAATCAAAACAAGCTAATGTACAACTCAGAAAGCTGTGAGTCAATAATCACATGTGCTTGATTCAGCTCCGCTTCTAATTCTGCCATGTTTAGGCCTTGGATCAGTACAAACAGGAACTTTTCCAGAACCTTTAGCATAGCCTCTAAGACTAATTTTCTATTAGCTTATGCAATACAGCAGGGATTCTCAACCTGGGCTGGATGTGGCCTGCAGCACCATTTTATCTGGTTCCCCACCACCTCCACCACACCAGGAAGTGCCATGTGGTGGAGGAAAGGGCAAAATGGCCATCTGGCCCCTGAAGCTGTCTGAGGGAGCGTGACCCAGCCCTGGCTTAGAAAGGTTGAGAACTCCTGCTATACAGTCTCTCACTTGGTACATTACAGTAACATATTCAAACACCTCCAATTTTTATTGTTATAGTTATACTTTTTTTAAAAAAGCAATTAGTTACTCTTGCATTTCTCACAAATAACTAGAATAATTATTTTCAGGTTTTTTTTTTAAAGTTACAAGCTCCTGGTCAGTGGAAACACCCTTCCCTTGTATCCAGCTTGCCACTATCTCAGCACCCTCAGCAGAGAATGAGGCAGTATTGGTATCATGCAATATCTCGTCTGCTGTTTAGCCATGCTCCTGTGTGCATCAAAAGTGAGCAGTCAGGGCACAAGCAAGAAATAAGTAAAGCACATAGAAAGGGGGAAGCAAATTCTCCATCTTTCTGCATGTTAGTTTCACTCATTCTGTTATTCTGAGCACTATTCTCAGTTCCCAGCTGTTATTCAAAAGCAGTAACTTTGCCAGAAGCAGCCAACTAACTGTAGGAGGCAGTGCAGGGGAAGAAGAAAAAATCAGGACATCTTTTCCATGGAAGTTCCCACTGACAAAGAAAGATCCAATTCTATTTCATTTTATGATTGTATCCCTTATGATGATTTAATGATTTATGTTAACCACCCTGAGTGCTTTGGCCAATAAGGTGGTATATAAAATGAATGAATGAATGTGAGGACAAAGTGTACAGTTGAGTGATGTTTCTTTATACAAACAATAAATACATGAAAACATCTGTGTATCATTGCAGAAGATTTTCATGCCTTCTGTAGTTTATATGTTAGGTTATTTTGTTTTGTAATAATTTTGTGTCAGAAATTATTCTGCGTGGAAAGGATTTTTGCAGAAGAAACTCTGCTCAGGGAACGCCCAAATGAGGCTCCTTTCATGTCCCCAAGAACTGGGACAGAAACGGGCGCTCAATCCTTCATGTAGTACCCTGGTCTCAAACTGCCGACTTGCCAGCCTTCCATCTTACAAGGCGAGCTTCTTAACCAATGAGCCACAGTTTTGTGACTGGTCAGTTGGGGGAAAGCATACACTGCTTTTGTGGGTACGGTAAAGGTCTGCCAGCATCGAATCTGTGGAATGCTAATACATTTCAACTTCTAGTGACAGGTCATCCATAACACATAGTTTAGCTGTTAGTTATACCTGTATCTGGCACACTGACCCAGTCTGGCACTAGTGAAGTATGGTCGTGGAACAGTGGGGCTGTTCTGCCACTAACAGAGGCAGAAAGCAGCACTGAGGCAAAGAAAAGCCCCTGTAGCCATACGGGAAAAGGAGGGCAGAAACTATGGAGGACAAGAGGATAGGGCAACCTGGTGGATTTTCAAGAGTTTGTTTTGTTACACCAATTACTTGGAAATCTCTCTCTTAAAAAAAAAAAGAATTCAAGTTTAGTTGGTAAATTCCAATGGTTGAATTCTGGAAAGCTTGCAGGAGTAATCCTGATCCATACCTTTATCACAGTTGCTGCCATAAAAACCAGGTGGACAGATGCACAACCCAGGCATGACACAGAGTCCACCATTCATGCAGTGTGGTGTGCACAGAGCTGATAGAAAGAGAGGGGAAACAGTGAGTTTCTGACAACAAATGCAGAGATTAATGTATAGGGCTGACTCAAGGGGAATTCATATTTTAAAAAAGCAGGGGTTCCTGATCTTGGGTCTTCTGATGTTGCTGGACAGCAGCAGTGGTGGGCTGGCCCATCGAGCAACCGGGACTCAGCCCAGGGCACCTCCCCCCTTGGGTGCCAGTCCTAAGAGCCAAGTCAAGCTGTGATGCCCAGAACAATCGAGCAAATGAGCGAAGCTCCGTGTTCCTCTGCCTGCCTTCTTCCTCCTATGCTGCCAAAGATAAGGTTACAAAAGGAGCTCCATTGACATCGGAGCTGCTGTGGCTTAGAGGTTGCAATTTTGCTTTGTAAGCAGGAGGTTGTTGGTTCGAATCCCCAGAGGGGAGTTGAAATTAGAAGGCAAGTGGGAAGGTATTTTATTAGGGCTCATCACTCCCTTGTCCAGTACTCCTTTAGCAGCCAGCACCCTTTTAGCATTGCCAGCATGCCCCTGGACTGTAGCTCTCAAAAGGCTAATCCAGCAGGAATGATGATCAGGGTGTCTGCTGAAAGGGAATCCCAGAGAATTATTGAATCTGCACCCCTCCTTGGGGGACAGACAAATCTCTCAGTCCACTTTTGAGGGCTGGACAGCCATTTTGCACTGCCTGCACAAAGGGGGGGGGCATTCTGTCCCAAAAGCTTCAAAGGGGTGGCCATTTTGTTTCTTGAATGCCCTTGAAGGAGTGGGGGGCCACATGAAATGGCATCACAGGCCAGATCCGGCCCACAGGCCTTAGGTTGGGAACCCCTGGTCTATAACTTGAGAAAGACCACCCAAAGGGCATGAATACCGCTTGGCCCCAAACTGAAAATGGCACAGAGAATATAAGGGTCAGTCTGTGTAAATATGACTTATTGGACAGTATCTGATGATGTGATTCATAGTTACACAGATTATTTCTCCGCACAGATGTAGATTTGCTGTTATGATGAAAATGGGATATTTTCTTCAGCAATAGCTGAGAGAAATAACTGTGGTATTTAGCTTTCAGCTATTCTTCATTAGCAAGAGTGTTCTACTTAATGTTTTGCCAGATGGACTCTCTTTCAGCTATTGGTCATTTTTGCTCTGCCTTTTAAGCCCTTCAGTGGAGACTGCTTTATCTTTTGTCTAAATGATCCATGTTTTTTTAAAGAAGCCACAGCTCATAAAATATTTTTCTTATGTGTTTAGATTTAATTTTTAGAATTCTCCTACCCACATCTGAAAACTGCTACAAAATAGTATTTTGAAAGAGAGTGACTGCCTGACTGTTCTTGCAATATAAAGTACTGTACATACAATAATTATAGATGCCTTGTTGATTACCTTTTTCACAGTGAGGACCGTAAAATCCATCTGGGCATTCGCAGACATGCCTTTCATTGCAAGACCCCCCATTTCTGCATCCTCCAGGACATTCAGCTTAAAAAATATAACAAGCCAGATAAAATAAATTGCATATGTTGTAAATAATTTAATTGTTCTTTGGTTAGACCATCAGATTTTCTTGATGAGGTAGCAGAGGTACTCAAGGAGCAAATTGCAGGTTCCAACCAAACAGCTTCCATTTAGGTAGTACATACTGACTGCGATATACAGATACAACCAAATCTTAGAAAGGTTACTTTTTAAAACACTCCACCCAGAATCCTCTCAAATGCAACATGGAGACTCTGGGAATTATAAGCTAAGACCTATATCTGGCACACAGATAGCAAAAGACTGGAAGTTGTTCCCCCACCCTTATGTTAAACAACAGAATTTCAGCCAAAGTATGAGAAAACTCTACGTTAATTATTAACTGAAAAGTTAAGAAAAGGAGATACCTATTGTACCTTGAATACAAATACATTCATTATAACATGAGATTTCATGGAGTGTAGCCAATTTATCATGTGCTCAAAAGCTCATGCGATAATATATTCCATAGGTTTAATGTAACAAAGCAATCATGTTTTTCCCGCAACAGGTTTCCACAGGAGTTCCCAACATTTTTCCGCCAGGAGCCTTTCCTGCCCCCGACACTGAGCTGTGCAGGCCAAAGGCGTGGTTGCTTCCAGTGCTTACATTTTTGGCAGCGGTGGCGGCAATCACACAATTTTTTCGGCTTCTTGCACAGCCTCCACCACTTCCCATGCCAGCGAGAGTGTTTTCGGAGCATTTTCGTTCCATTTTTGGAATTTTTTGCCATGTATCCACTGCGTTTTGGCAAATAACATGCAGTGGTTTGGTACTTCCTGGTTCTGCAGTGCAAACCCAGGCACTGCTGGAAGCTCTGCCTGGCACCGGAAGTCCCAAACTACCGTGTGTTATCTACTGAAAAGCTGTGGATACATGGTGAAAAATTCCCAAAACTGTGCAAAAATGCTCCAAAACCACTCCCATCGCCATGGGAAGTGATGTTTTGGAACTTCCAGTGATGGTGGGAGCTTCTGGCAGTGCCTTGGTGGCTATCATGTGCCGTATTAATGAGCTCCAGGGGCCAGATTAGGCCCACAGGCTGTAGATTGGGAACCCCTGGGCTACCATGATTGCCCTTCTGGAAATTAAATCTCGAAGAAAATAGACTCCCAAAACACCTCTCTGGACTTCTTGAAAAAATGGGAAGGATTAGTATATGTGATCAGCTGCTGATAATGTCCAAATGTGAGAAAGTGGGAGGCAAACTAGATGATACAGCTAGCATGTTGCTGGAAACCAAACACATTAATGTTTATGTTGCGCAGTTTCCTACAAACCTTCTGCCTGAACAAACGAAGCCTCTGTTTACCTAAAGGAAATTAATTTGCAAGCTATGGCAGCTATGGAAAATTTGTACTACTGTATATATATATCAGATATCTTTCATGACTTAATAGCAATAGCAGTAGCAATTACACTAATATACTGCCCCATAGTGGTTAGAGCACTCTATGGGTGGTTCACAAAGTAATTTGCATTCCCTTCCTCTTCAGCAAGCTGCATACTCATGTTACTGACCCAGGAAAGATGAAGGCTGAGTTAACCTTGAGCCTGTTGGGATTAAACACAAATTGTGAACTGAGTTTGGGATGCAGTACTGTAGCTTAACTACTGTACCATTGGTGCTTTTTAAAAAATTCCACTTCTAATGATATGCCATCTGTATTGTATAGTTTGTCTTTAGAACAGTAGTTCCCAATGCAGGGGCCCACACCCCACAGGAGAACTTCAATTCCCAGAAGCCTAAATCAGTACATTGGCTGATCAGTGCTTTGGGGAATTGATTTAGGCTTCTGGGAACTGAAGTTGGGAAACACTGCTGTAGAACATAAAAATAAATCTCTCTTGAGGTCACTTTCACTTACCTCGTTGACATGTTTTAAAGAAGATGGCATTCTGGGGTGTTTGGAGTATAATATTGCCTTCTGAATTCATGACAATCACTGTAACTTCAAACGCTGCCACACCATCTTGTTTTCCAAGGCAAGGAAATCCAACCTGAACAACTAAATAAACAAAAACAGAAAATCAAGCAGCCCCCAAATGAGGAAGAGGTAGATTAGGTTCTGACTGGCCTGGTCAAAAATTCAGATTGTCCCAGAGCTCATGGAACCTGCAACAATCAATGTATTTATACTTTGGGACCTTTGTTCTGATAATCCTGTTCCATGCAGTTTATAAGAATCACTATTTTACCCTTTGGAGAGGCTTTTCCCATTAGGATCACTAATTCAGTCCCTGCTACTGAGATTCTCTCTAAATAATAATACAAAGAAGGTGGGATCAACCATACTCCTTCAAAATAAGGAAGAGTTGTCTTTTCAATTTATACAAGCTACCTGTATTTTAAATCTGGGGATATTTGTATCAGTAGATATGCATGAATTAATGTTTGCTCCAAAGCCTTTTGCCTGCAGCACAACCAAATACTGTATTGTGAAACAATACTTTTAATTATCTGCAGAGACTTTCAGTGACACAGGAAGGTTTAGCAAAATTGGTGTTTTGTTTTTGTTTTTTTACACTTTAAGGCCAGTTAACCTTACTTTTAATAATTTTTTTGCATTGTTTTAATATCAGGAAAAAACCAACAGTGTCAACTGTGGTAAGGTATTATTTTTATATGTTATACAGTTTTCCTTCTCTGAAAAGAGATTGTGAACACACCTTTCAGAAAACCTAACTGCATGTTTATTTAATATTTTTAAAGTTTACAAAAGTAAGCCTAGTTTGAAGTAAACGTTTTACTAAGTTAAGGACTAAGTCTCATGGAGTTCTACAAGAAAGTTAGGTGGATTGTTCTTAGCATCACTTTTATAAATGCTAACTATGGATGCACTCTAACATGTTTTTAGAGTCTAAAACAGTGTTTCCCAACCTTTGGTTTTTGGACTTCAATTCCCCAAAGCACTGATCAGCCAATGTCCTGGGAATTAAAGTCCCCCTATGGGGCATGGGGCCCACATTGAGAATCACTGCTCTAAAGGCTATTTCAGATTATGCATTTGTACCCCTTAAAAATTCTCTACCAATGAGTGACATCCAGATGGTATTTTCCTTACTTTACCTTGAATCACTTCTTTTTACAGGCTTTCCGGACCTCCCCCCCCCCCCCACACACACACACACAAAAAACCCCATTGGTTTTAATATTGCTTAATATTTAGGATGGGGGATAAGTTTTAGTGCTATGGCAGATGCTAGTCTTAGTAATAATGCATCAGTCAACAAAAATTGCTAACTCCCGCAATCTTAGCTACAAGTAGGGGTTGGCTTATTCCTCCTTAATTTTCATATATGTTGACACTTCTTCTGTTGCAGCAATTGTGACAGACAGCTCCCTGTTTTGGGAAGGATGGGGTTCGTGCAGCCAGGCAACTGCAAACTGGATTGTTTCTAGTCAGATCTTCTCCAGTTTATAGCCTCCTCAGTGGTTCAGGAACCTGGCAGATTTATAACTGCTACCACCACCAGTATCACCACTCTGAGGACTCATATTCCAGTTATCCCTAGTATATTTTGTCACCTTTTAAGAGAAAAGGAGATGGGGAAAGTCAGCAAACACACTCCTTCTGTAGTAAGTATCTCTAATGTATTAAGGTTTTTCTGTGCAACTGAACAACAACAACAATTCACTGCACAACAACAATTTTGCTAGTGGGAATAACACATGTGATTTACATGATATAGAGTGTGCTGATTCCAAATCTGAACTCAGAATTTGCCTATCACATACAGATTTTAGGGTGTGCTATAGCTGTTCAAATGGTCGGTAATTGGCTAATGTATTTTTACATGGGAACATTATAACAGTTGCAGCTACCACTATGCCTGCTGCCACCTCAGCTAAATCACATCCCCTGGTGGCATGCATGTTCCAGCAGCAGCTGGGCATGTCTGGGCAAGTCAGTGAGCTAACATCAGATATAGGTATATATGGCGAGATGGACCAAGAGCTTGTCTCTAGTGCGAAACCATCCTTTTGGATAGTACAGCTAGGCCATAGTGAGTCTGTTTTGAGCTAAAGATGAGTAGGTGCAGCTGTGTTACTAAACAGGACAATTTTTGCTACATTTGTGGCAAATATACCCCTCATGATCAATGCAAAAATCTAACCAAGAGGTTGAAATTTGCTAACTTAAGATCCTGATTTCCTAGGCAGAATTGGACTTCAGATTTGCATTCAGCACACTTGATTTAGTATAAGACACATGACACAAAAAAAATTTGTGATGCAGTGTTATGAAGGACTGCAGTGGCTTAGTAGTTAAGATGCTGACCATGACAACTGGAAGATTGGCAGGTCAGACGTTCAAGACCTGAGTGCTGCATGACAGAGTGAGCTCCCATCTCTGTCCCAGCTCCTGCCAACCTAGCAGTTCGAAAGCAAGAAATTACAAGAAGATAAATAGGTAGTGCTTTGGCAGGAACGGTAATAGCGTTCTTGGAGCTCTGGCATCTAGTTATGCCTAGCACATGACCACAGAAAAGTCTGCAGATGCAGACAATGCTGGCTCTGAATCCTAGAGTCAGATACGATTGGCTTTTGAGCAAAGGACGACCTTTACCAACCTATTCTTATGATACCAAGATTTATACTACTTCAGGGGAGGGGGGCACACTGCCAACTAATTTTAACTTTTTAGATATTATGTTTGTTTTACCCCTTTGGCTACCCCCTTGTTCCCTATACCTTTACCATCTTTTTTTCTTGTGAAACCAATGCCAGTTATTTTAGTTGCTAATATTTACACTAAATTTTCAGTTATCTTTAGCTGCATGTAAGCCATTATAAGTTAAAATGTTCTCTGCTTGGAGAAGGAGTGGCAGGGATATTAACTGGGGCAGGTGTGGGGCACCAGCAATGTGGTAACCCCGGACTGTTGGCTAATTTAGTAGAACACTCTCTTTCTCTTTTAATCTTTTAAAACTTTTGTCAGTAGTTTTTAATGGTTTTTTAAAATTGCTTTTAAAACTGCAATTGGTTTTATTTTATGTGAGCCGCCCAGAGTCTTCGGAGTTGGGCAGCAATACAAATTAGAAAATAAAAATAAATAAATAAATAACCACCTTTCCCTCTCCACCAGCAAATGGAAAAGATTAGTTGCCACCATTAAAAATCCTGCACCTAGAAATGAATGCTGGCTAAGCGTTTGGTACCAAGTTGCTGAAGGCAAAATAGAGTTTAAAGATAAAATTCTTTTGTTCAGTGCACTCCTATTAAGGTGCTTATAATATAGCAGGAGTTCTCAACCTTTTTAAGCCGGGGGCCAGGTCACGCTCGTCAGACAGCTTTGGGGGCTGAACAGCCATTTTGCTCTTCCTCCACCACATGGCACTTCCTGGTGTGGTGGTGGTGGTGTCATATGAAATGGCACCATGGGCTGCATTCGACCCATGAGCCGCAGGTTGAGAATCCCTGCAATATAGTGTACATATTTTGTTGGCATCAGTGCATGAAGCAGTCTTAAGAATAAGACAACATGTAGCCTGGATCATGTCAAAGATCTATCTTTTTCATCATCCTCTTTCTAAGCGTAGCTAGCTGGGAAGCACAAAAGAAAACCATGGAGGCAATACTGTCTCCCCCACCCCACCCCCCACTCCACCCCTACCATCTGTTGTTCAGCAATTCACTGCCTTCAAATATGAAAGCTATCAGAGTTAATACCTACTGGCAGACACTGCCAGACTAGATGAGGCAGTAGTAGGAGAGCCTGATTTCTAGTGGGCGATGGCTGTGTTACTACTAGTGAAGAACAGCTGCGCAGAAGAGAAAGCAGGATTTGATCATATCTATTGCAAAATGGGGAGAGGGGCTTAGTTGCTCCCTCATGCCATTTGTCCCCTTTAAATTGCTCTTCAAAATTGCTATTTGTGCTACAAGAAAAATAGTTGATTTTTTTTTTGAAATAATAGCCGTGTTAGTCTGTTTCAAGAACAGCAGAGAATAAGCAGAACAAAACAATAATGCTGTAGTACTTTAAGACTAATTGTTATATTTTAATGTTAGCTTTCAGGGCTCAAGTCCACTTTGTCAGACATAGGAGTGAGACTTCATGGCATCAATTTATACACATCAAGGTACAGAGGTACAGTAATACCTCATACAAAGTCCACTTCGTACAACATCGAATTCATACAACATCGCCTAATTCCTTGAAAAAAGTTGCCTCATACAAAGTTGCTGTGACTTTGTATGAGGCATTGGGGTTGTTCCCAGGCTGCATTGTGCCTGGGCAGTATAAAAGGCAGGACACATGCATGCATTGCTTTTGTGGGTTTTGCATGAGGCGAAGAGTGTTTAGGAGTGGTTTTGAGCACGACTTTGGATTTTTTTGAATTTTTCATCAGAATTTTTAGAAGCATTCCTGGGATTTTTGCAGCATTCTTCAGGTTCTTGAACAATCAGGGTTGTTTGACATGTTTTTGTAATGTATTTAGCCTTTAGACAATGTTTTCTTAAAGTTCTGTCAGTTTCCTGTCTGTTTCCTTGACTTTGCCCTGAAGTCTGTGCTGTTACAGTACAATGTATCTCTGTGGAAACGACGTTGTATGAGGCATTGCGGCAAGGATTTGGACATTGTATAAGGTGTCGCGGCTAGGATTTTGCATGCCTCATACAAAGTCCAAATCCGTATGAAGTCCAAACTTGTGGAACCAAGTTTGAACGTTGTATGAGGTATCACTGTACTTTAGTGTTCTAGAAATAATAGGCAGCAGCCAGCAATACGGGCCAAACACACAACTTTATTTGGAATAAAAATAGGTGACCAGAGCCAACCACACACCCTCACATTCCTTAACTATCTCTGATCAGAACTGACAGTTGGAAAAAACCGTTAGAACCATTGACAGCTCTGTTCTCGTTCAGAACCCTCCCGATATCTCGCGAGACTTCGGACCATAGTAAAGCAAATACATATTAAACTATTTCACAACAAGACAAAATGGCAAACACATTTCCTTAAATACACAACAGGTACAGAGTGATTTTTTAGCATAACAAATAAGTATACACATCAATATGGATTTATACAACTGGTAATACCAGATGACCTCTGGTTGTTATTCGGATTAGTTTTAAATTTCTTCCCCTCAGGTCTGCAGCCCGCATCACTTGCTCCTCTTCATCGGCGCAGCTTCAGGTGTCGTCCCTGAGATTGGCTAGGAGGACTTGGGACAAGGAGAAGAGCCTTCTCAGTGGTGGCACCAATGTTGTGGAATGCTATTCCGCTCGAGCTGTGCCAGGCTTCCTCTCTCCAGTCTTTTAGAGGAGGCCTTTGTAAATGTTTCACATATCCCTGGCTTTTAGACTGGGGTCCAGCTTTATTTTCCCAGTTCAGTGGCTTAGGACATGGATCTGCTATACTTTGGCCTAATTTTATGGCATGTTTACTGTCGGTTTAATTGTAGCTCATTTTTATTATAATTTTATGGGGGGTACTGTTAAAATGTCTGTTTGTTGTATGGGGGATTTTATGCTGTTAGTCGCCTCGTGTAGGGATTCATTCTCCCTAGAGAGGCGGCGTATAAGTGCAACTATTAATAATAATAATAATAATAATAATAATAATAATAATAATAATAATAATAATAATAATAATAATAATAATAATAATAATAATAATAATAATAATAAGAAGAAGAAGAAGAAGAAGAAGAAGAAGAAGCAGCAGCAGCAGAAGCAGAAGCAGCAGAAGCAGCAGAAGCAGCAGCAGCAGTCAAGGGTTTCTGGGACATTATCAAATTTGATACACAGGTTGTTATATGCTGCTAGATATATTGTATGTCACATGTTTTTATAGTATAACAACTTCACAGAAATTTGTCAGTAAAATTCCCATTCACAACATAGGCTGCCTCACAGAACAAAGGATGCACTCACACAATTGTCAATAGATGCTGAAGGTTAAATTCATTCACAAATGTTCAATGCCAGGTGTTTGTTTTGTATCCTCCTACTATTTGCAATTGTCAATATCCTCAAGGCTGCAGCAGTCCATTGCAGTCCCGCTGTTAAATCCTGCATGCCCCATTTCTTATGTGCCGCAGAAGATGGCTCTGAGATCATAGTGTGTGGGTCACTTCTTGGCAAGCTGGGTTCCACTTTAAACAAATTCACACCAATGGCATCTTTCCTGTTTGTCATTCTTCTTTCAAAGTCCAACGGTGATGGGATAAGGATGGTGAGGCAGTTTTCTGGTGGGACTGAAGTTCAGACCTGCATGTTGGCAGCAGATGTGTGATTGTTTTCTTTCTAAGAATTGTGTGACTACTTAGGAATTCAGTCCTGCATCTGTGTTTGGACAGGCCTATTTAGGAACACTGCAGCCCACCCCACATGGGGAAGATCCTAGAAAATGTTGGCTGAACATCGGAAGTCACACACTTTGTCCATAGTATTTATGGCAACTATCGTGGCATATCATTGCTATCCATTGCTGGAAAGATTTTCGTAAGAATCCTGCTCAGTCACCTGCAAATCATCTCCAGAAGGGTCCTCCCAGAATCTCAGTGTGGTTTTTCTATTTCCTGAGGCACAACAGACACGATTTTTTTTTTTTGTGCAAGACAACGTAAGGAAAAAAATGCAGAAAATAACAGAATTCTCTCTTTTTAGTATTTTATGACCTAGAAAAAAAGCTTTTGATTCTGTCTCGAGACCTGCTATGTGGGCTGTGCTGAGATGCTTTAGTTCATAGCTGTTAAGTATCCTGTATTGGCCGGGAAAACCCCTTATTTTACCTTCTTCCCTGCCATCATCCCATATTTATTAGACTGCAATGCTCTATTGCCGCCATTGGAGGGTACCAAAGGATAAGCATAGCTGTCAAGTATCCTGTATTTGCTGGGAAATTTCCCTTATTTCCAAATTTAAAACTTGACAGGTATGCTTTGGTTGCCCTAAGAGTTTTGTAGATCTGGTCCAGGCACTACATGATGGCATATCTGGGAGGGTTCTCCATCAAAACAGCATATCAGATGCTTTCCCAATCACCCACAGATTGAAGCAGGGTTGTGTGCTTTCTCCAACCCTTTTTTTTGCTCTTTACTTGGCTGCCATGCAGTATGAAACATCTAATAACAACACAGGCATAGAGATTAAATACCGCTTCGACAGAGGACTCTTTAATTTGGCTAGACTACACTCCCAAAGACTAACCAGTGCTAACAGGATAACAGAAATGCAATATGCATATGATACTGCATCACCTGCTTTCACACCTGAGGAGCTGCAACAGTCAGTCAACTTTTTCAAGAATGCATGTGATCATTTTGGCCTCACCATAAACGCTCAGAAAACCAAGGTACTTGCACAACTTGCCCCAAGGACAACTCTTCCAGAGTTCAGTATTACTATCTCAAATTTGACATTGGAACAGGTAGACCATTTTTCTTACCATGGTAGCATCCTGTCTAAAAACTGCACCTGTGAACAAGATGTTATGAAGACAATCGGTGTTGCCCATTCTGCCTTTGGTCATCTATCACACTAAGTCTTCATGAATAAAGATTTAACAGTTCATACAAAGCTCATGGTATACCAAGCTGTTGTTATCTCAACATTATTGTTTGGCTGTGGAACATAGACCCTCTATCGCCAAGACATCAAAAAGCTTGAGCGCTTTCACCAACAGAAGCTAAGGTCGATCTTGAGCATCAAGTGGGATGACTATGTCACCAAAATCACAGTTCTCGAGAAGATACATCTCAGATGGATAGGGCATGTCTGCCATATGGATAGTTCCAGGTTTCCTCGTCAAATTCTTTATGGGGAACTTAGTTCCAGTACAAGACATCATGGAGCTCCTTTGAAGTGTTATAAGGACCAGCTGAAACAAACCATGAAGGTGTCCGGTATAAATGCACAAACCTGAGAGGCAGTAACGGTAGATTCCCTACTTTGGCCCTAAACTATCTCTGCTGCTACTGATCATTTCAAAGGAGAACGATGCAGACATGAAGAGGCTAAGCAACAAGCCTGGAAACTTCGTCAAATTCAACCACACCCTCCACCATTTATTCAATGTAATGTGTGTGGGCATATATTTCCTGCCAGGATCGGCTTATTAAGTCACCAAAGACACAACAGAGAAAATTACTTCCAGGAAAAATTTATGTAGAAATCGACAATGAAATCTATTTCTGAGATTTCTGCTTATCATAGATTCATGGAATGAAATCTAAACAGTAAATAATGCAAACAGAAAAAAGACAAACAATATTCATTGCATTTATTAGTATCAGTAATACACAAAAAATCTCTCTGGCTCAACTAGCTCTAGATCATATTCACCCTAACTATCCTCACCTTGTTTTTGCATCTTTATCCTCCCAGTCCTTAGTTCCAAATCTGTTTTCACTCACAGCAAAAAAACATAAACACTTCCAGGAAGGTTAAAATTATGAAATATGTTATTTTAACACATGCACGTACATTTTCAACCAGTCTAATGAATACAATGGAATTCCATAAGTATTAGTGGAAGCAGCTTGAAGATGGTACATATAGAGATAGATCTATATGCCTGCACATGCTCACCATATGGAAATATATTCTGCATTTCTGTAACAGATTCAAAACACTGTCACTATCACCACAGGAAGGCTGATTATACTTAGCCACTTGAGCAGTAGCTCAAGTGGCTAAGATGCTGAATGGGAGGCGGAAGGTCAACAGTTCGATTCCTGAGTACTGCAGGATGGAATGAGCTCCCGTTTTTGTCCCAGCTCCTGCCAACCCAGCAGTTCGAAAGCAAGAAATTGCAAGTAGATAAATAGGGACCACTTCAGTGGGAAGGTAACAGAGTTCTATGCACTCTGGTGTCTAGTCATGCCTGCCACATGACCATGGAAACTTCTGCAGAAGCAGACAGCGCTGGCTCTTCGGCTTTGAAACAGAGATGAGCACCGCACCCTAGAGTCTGATACGACTGGCTTTCGAGCAAGGGAAACCGTTACTTTAAACCTCCCAAAATGATAGTGAGCAGAGTTTCTCCTTAAGCCAAGAGGCCCTGCCGCTCTACGCTAAGTAAATAATTGAGATTGAGCATTTGATATCTAAAACAAATATCCAAGTGCTGACTGACAATGCTACCTCAGGTGAAGCGCAATATAAGTCATTTCTCTATTCTAACTACAAAGGCCAAGTAGGCAGGCTGTCAAATCTGATTTCTATACTGGTGTGGGATTATATCCTTCACTGCTCCTAAAAAGGGCGCACTAACTGAAGCAGATGTTCTCAACGTTTTAAAGCCGGGGCCTGGGTCACGCTCCCTCAGACAGCTTTGGGGGTCGGATGGCCATTTTTCCCTTTCTTCACTACATGGCACTTCCTGGTATGGTGAAGGTGGTGGTGGGCCACATGAAATGGTGCTGCTGGCCACATCCGACCGGCAGGTCACAGGTTGAGAATCCCTGAACTGAAGGGTTAGCACATAGGGCTCTGTCCTCTCATATCCTGACATTTCTCTCCTTCCGTAACATACACCTAATAAAACAGCCAGTCTTTCTGACTGGTATATTATAATTTAAACCATCTACTTCCCCACGTCTTGTCTAATTCATACTGAAATTTGTATTTCACAGCATATTAATTTCATTAGTCTGGTTTTAAAGATTGCCATTCTTCTTCTCATTCTTTTCAGATGTGGAACAAAAATATGTTTACAGGGAAAATTCAAGAGCTTTCATGGTGTACATGTTCTCAGTTCATTCAACAGATAATACTGCATAGCATTATGATGCGTAAGTATTAAGGAGAGGGAGAGGAAGCTTATGTTGTTGTGTTGCAATAGATATTTTATGGTAGGATGATGATGCTTAGTTTTGAAAGACTTCTATATAATGGTATTACTGCTAATGGAGTATAATATATAAATGTACTAGTAAAGAGCATTTATCTATGCTAGAACCAGTCCATTTAGACCAGTGGTTCCCAATGTGGAGCCCATGCCCCACAGGGGGACTTCAATTCCCAGAAGCCTAAATCAGTACATTGGCTGATCAGTGCTTTGGGGAATTAAATTAGGCTTCTTGGAATTGAAATCCAAAAACCAAAGGTTGGGTTGATTTAGACAAATTCGATGTAGTGACTGGCACCTATTACAGCCAATGACATCTTGGGACGTTTAAGGGGTGGAGTTCAAACTATTGGTGAGATTCCTATCCACACATGGACAAAGAACATTCATTAATTCCAGCTGTGCCACATAAATTGTTGTGCTGTACAAGCATTCCCAGAAGCATCCTAATTGTGGCCATACCATATAGTAGCCTTCCCTATCCTAGGTTTCACCTGGTGTTTTTTTCCATGCAACTTCCTTCAGCCCCAGCAGGGACAATAGTCCATACCTGTCAAGTGTCCCATATGGCCGGGATTTCCCGTATTTGAATGGCAGGGAAAGGGGTTACTGCGCATGCTGCCCACGGTGCGCATGCACAAATGGGTTACTGCACATGCATGCCCATGGTGCACATGTGCAAATTGGTTACTGCCCACGCACGCCCATGGTGCGCATGCACAAATGGGTTACTGCTCACGCATGCACAGTAATTTCCCGTATTTTGCACTTGACGGGTATGACAACAGTCAAGGATAAAGGGAGTTGTAGTCCATGATATTTGGAAGACTTTACTAATGGCTAATACATATCCGTGGGACTGTGGTGGCTTAGTGGTTAAGACGCTGAACTTGATGACTGGAAGGTCGGCTGGTCAGCAGTTTGAGACCCAAATGCTGCATGGCGGAGTGAGCTCCTGTCTCTGTCCCAGCTTCTGCAAACCTAGCAATAACAATAGAAATTACACTTATATACCACCCCAAAGTGCTTAGTGCACTCTCTGGGCAGTTCCACAGGGTAATTAGCATTTTGCCCCCAACATGCTAAAAAGAGGGGGAGAGAAGGATGGTAAGGGAGAGAAAGGAATAAATATATATTCAATAAAAGCCAAAGAGAGACAAGACAACAAGATAAAGAAAGGAAAGAGAGAAGAGAACGAAGAGAGTAAGAAAGATGGAGAATTGACTTGTCCTTGTGGCTTTGGCCACAATCATCACTGGCACACGGATCCAGACGAGATCTGCACACAAGAGAAATGTGGCTAGATGGGTGCCCCTATTTACTAGAACATGTTTGGACAGATATATGCACACAGATGTCACAAACCTGATGCTTGGTGGGGTACTGTTCCCAGCAGAGGGATGTTTACTGTTGGGTCAGCCATAATGCCCTTATCCAAAGACCGCAAAGACAGGAACTCATAGAAATATTCAGCCTAAAATAAAATTAATAATTCAGTCAGTCAGTACCTATATAAATTCCATTGATTCAACAGGCCTACTCTAGTTACACTATTTCTGCCTCTTATCTTCTTTTGTCATGATTATATTTAAAAGACAATCAAATCACATACTTCTTCAATTACAATTCCAAGACCCCCGAAGTTATTATTCAACTAGTTAATTAGTTATTATTGCTACAATTTTAAAGCATTCTACTTTTTTCTAATGACAAGAACAGTTTTTTAAAGGGACAGTGGCCTTCCTTATGCCATGTGGAATAGCAAAGTATCAAAATGAACTAAACAGATTATTTTATAAACATTTACTTTAGAGAAGAATAATGTGTTCTGAAAAATATTTTCTCTCTCTGAAGGTCCTGATGAAGCCATGGCAACAGCGCTACTGCTGTGTTGCCTGTTTCTCATTGCTCAGCTTTGATGTTTTAATTATATTGAAAACCAGGTTATAGTGGTTTCTCTGATTAAAACAACATGGTCTTAGTTGAAAACAATAACTGGTGAGTCAGACAAATAGTTCCACACATGTCCGTCCATTGTAGTGCTGTCCATTGTATAAGCCTATTGTCGCACTTTCGAAGATATGTATTGTTTTGAACATGGGACTGAAGAGTATTGTAAGGGTGACAAGAAACAAATCATAGTGAAATGGGCACAGCAAATAAGCTAATTACATAGTGCAGCTCACTTCAGTACAGAATAAGTGGGGAAGGAATACACCTTCCCTATCTTTCAAATTAAAGCAACTATTTTAAAGCTAGAAGGAAATTAAGGGAAGAGACAGATACAGTTAATAATAATAATAATAATAATAATAATAATAATAATAATAATAATAATAATAATAATAATAATAATAATAATAATAATAATAATAATAATAATAATAATAATAATAATAATAATGTTTTATTTATATACCACTTCCCTCAATCCAATGGATGACTCGAAGCAGCTTACAAGACATTTAACAATACAATAATAAGATACAAAATTCAGAAATGCAGTATGACAGAATAATCAAAACTATAATCTAAAGATGCAAAATAACAAAACCAAAAATACATTATAGCAAAAACTAGTAAAGGAAGTGGCAAATTTTACCAGCACTAGTTTTACTTGTAGATTCTGCCTTGTATATTCCTCTAGGACAGTAGTTCCCAATGTGGGCACCACGCCCCACAGGGGAACTTCAATTCCCAAAAGCCTAAGTCAGTACATTGGCTGATCAGTGCTTTGGAGAATTCACCTAGGCTTCTGGGAAGTGAAGTCCAAAAACCAAAGGTTGGGAAACACTGCACTAGATAGAAGTAACTTTGGTCAGATATCTGTCTAAAGAGTGGCTGAGTGGCTAAAGTACAGTATGTAATTCCAAAGCAGCACTTTCAAATATTTTTTGCTTTTTTCTTTCATTAATTCTTTGCACATTTAAAGTTTTTATACATGAACATTTTTTTTACAAAAAACTTTGTGAACTCTGATGAGTGTCTACAAAGGAGGTACATTTCTCCCAGTAGTATCTCACACCTACCTCTGCCATTATCCCCACCTTCTTCCCCACTGGCCCCCTTTATTCGTGCAGTTGACAAAGTGCCTTAGGACCATTGCACAAATCAGCTGAAGCTGTTTTTGGTTTCCTTAAACCTCCCTGTATATGAATGTAAGCCTTAAGGCTCACTAGGCAGTCTGTCTGGCCGGACATCCCACTACGGTAATTGAGTAGATCGTACAGCCAGCGACTCAACACCGAGTGTCAGGTGGCAGTTAACTAACCTGACTCCCTAAAGGGGTCAATGGCTACAGGTGGTCGAGTCCCTTTAGGTGGGGTGATGGTCACCCTCAGTGGAGGAAATTCCACTGCAAACCATTATATTGGGCCCAACGGCAAAATGAGTGGAGGAGGATGTCTTATTCCCAACGGTCATGGAGGTGGAAGAGGCCATGCCAGATGGACTGGCTACAAAGGCGCACCTTGTCCATATCCTCAAGGCTGCGGCAGTCCATTGCAGTCCTGGTGTCAAATCCTGGATGTCTCGTTTCATATGTGTCACAGGAGATGGCTCTGTGATCATAGTGTGTGGGTCACTTCGTGGCAAGCTGCAATCCACCTTAAACAAATCCACGCCAATGACATTTTTCCTGCTTCAGGGGAAAAAAATGCATTCTTGGATACAAGTTGTAGTCAATGACGATGACGATGATACGAATGTGTCTGCGTTTTGCATCAACCAGAAAGGAAAAAAAGATTTCCCCTTTTTTCTATTTCAGTGATTACCAGAAATGTTCTGGTAAGTAGGATTTTAAAGAAATAATGCCATTGCTGCATCGTGATGTGTTGAAATTTAATGACACCACAAAGGCATTGAAAGGTTCCTGTTCAGGCTACCTTGTCATCTAATATACTTAAGAAAAAGAATCACACTTCCCTAGACAATCAGGGGAAGTGTTTAATTTGCTATGAGCATGCATCAGTTTGTCACCCAGTGCACAAAACAGGAAGTTTATCCCAGAAGCAGTTTTGACAGTAGCTTTGCTCTTTTTCTTCCTGTTCAGGCTACCTTGTCATGAAGCTGGGGACAGGATAAAAGAGAGCAAAGTAAAGCTGATGCATGCTCATAGCAAATTAAGCACTTCCCCTGATTGTCTAGGGAAGTGTGATTCTTTTTCCACCACTTCACACTGGTGGAAACAAGAGTGAGTGGAAGAAGGAAATACCATTCAGATGCAGCTATCATGCCAAATAGCATTTTGCTCCTCCTCCCCACTCTTTCATCCTGTACCATCTTGACCCAAAATTGGCCAGTGTAGATTAGCCCTACATTTCTACCTACCAGCTTCAGCAAGGTAGTTTAGGATGAAAAGGTAGACATATATCCTAATATATTTGTAGGGATATTTTTATGGAAAACTTCAATTTTATATTAAAAATATACATATTCGATAGTGGGCATTGTTTCTATTAAGAGGTTATACAATAAATAATCCAAATTGTTGGTTTGCTTTGATTTTTCACCTATTTACTTATTCTTTTTCTCTTTCCAGAAAAAAAAAGACATGAGTCCCTCTTCTCACCCTCCCCCCCCCGGAGGTATGCATGTACACACATGCACACACATGTGGGTGCAGTTCAGAAAATGGAACTTGGAGGAAGAAGGAAAGATGTCTAAATTATTTATAAAACACTTTTCCAAGTGACATAACTGATAATAAGGTTATGAAAGAGAAGTGTTCACAGTCTGTGGATAAAATATTCAACCTCTTTGAATTCTAGGAAACATGAATAGAACTCACAAGCTTTGACCTTGCTTCAAAACTGGCGAGCCTTTGTACTTAAGGCTCAGAAGACAGCTTTGAAGTTTGGGATAAAACTCTTGTAACACATCATTATCAAAGAACAACCTTTTGATTATGATCTCATGAAAGTATAATCAATAACTTACATAACTAGAAAGTGTGGTTAAAAAGCAAAGGTTTTGTAATTGGACCTTTATTCATTCCATCGGTGACTTTACTGGTTTCATTTTGTACTGCAGTGGCTCAAGTTGCTAAGACGCTGACTGGGAAGCAGAAGGTCAGCAGTTCGATTCCCGAGTACTGCAGGACGGAAATGAGCTCCCGTCTTCATCCCAGCTCCTGCCAACCTAGCAGTTCGAAAGCAAGAAATTGCAAGTAGATAAATAGAGACCACTTCGGTGGGAAGGTAACAGCGTTCCGTGTGCTCCGGTGTCTAGTCATGCCTGCCACATGACCACAGAAACGTCTGCAGAAGCAGACAGCGCTGGCTCTCCGGCTTAGAAACAGAGATGAGCACTGCACCCTAGAGTCGGATACGACTGGTTTTCGAGCAAGGGAAACCTTTACCTTTACCTATAATAAATCTCTTTTCTTCAATATAAATCATCTCTAGAGCTATTTAGTTTTAGTAGTTGCTGTCAGCTATGGACTAGTTAGGACCACAAAAGCAAGCTTATGCTACATCTTTTACACTAATATGAAATTCAGAGAGAATTAATAAAGCCTTAAGAAGCAGACAGCCCTGGCTCTTTGGCTTTGAAGTAGAGATGAGCAGTGAACCCTAGAGTCGGATACGACTGGCTTTCGAGCAAGGGAAACCTTAACCCTAAGAAACAAAAGGGAGACAAAAGGGAGACATCCATTTGTCACCCACACTGTGGAATTTTTTTGGAATAGTAGCCATGTTAGTCTATGTGTCTGGCATATCAGAGAATAAACAAAACAAAACAAAAATACTGTAGCACTTTAAAGACTAATATATATATTTATATATATTTCAATATGAGCTTTCATGGATCAAGTCCACTTCATCAGACATGGGAGTGAGGCTTCATGGCATCAATTTATACACATCAGGTTTGGAGGTGCAGAGTGATTGGTTAGCATAACAGATAAGCATACAAATACCTGGCAGTGAACATTTGCTAATGAGTTTAACCTTTGTGTTACTGTGTGAGCACATCCATTGTTCTGTGAGACTGCCTATGTTGTGAAAGAGAATTTTACACGAAAGTTTGTGAAGGTGGTATATATAACAAAATATAATATTCAACACATATAGTATATAACAATCTGTGTATCAAATTTGATAAATTTGATAGTGTCCCAGAAACCATAGGCTAATTTGCGATGGATATAAAACCTCTGCGATGGATGTCCATTAGTCGAATGTATTTTATTTCTGCTCTCTGTCTCTGGATCCTAGTTTTGTAATCCTAGTCTCTGCATCCTAGTCTTGTAATTTCTCTGCTCCAGATACTGTGGAGTTTATATTACTTTTAAAGGTATGCTAGATCAGGGCCCCCCAACCTACGGCCCTCAGGCTGCATGTAGCCCCTGAGTTATTTTTGTGCAGCCCTCCAACTTGCTTGTTTATAGCTATCACCCTCAAGGCATTTAGACCCACACTGTTCTTTTTGCCTCAAACAGCACCATCTACTGCTATTTTTCCTGTCACTTTCTTGCAAAAAAATACAATAGCAACAATGCTTCTTCTGGTCTCCATAGTTCCTTCTGTCAACCCTCTCACAATCTTATCCTTCATACTAGAATTTGAGCCATTCTTGGCACTGTTGCTAGCCAGCAGAGCTCAGGTATCCTATACCACTCAGCTTTTTCACTCTCCCTCTTCATATACTGTACTGTATTACCACAGTGTTTCCCAACCTTTGGTTTTTGGACTTCAATTACCACTGATCAGCCAATGTACTGACTTAGGCTTCTGGGAATTGAAGTCCACTAGTGTTCCACGGAACATAGTTTGGAAAATGCTGTACCATACTGAAGGCCATATACATGTGTAAGAAAGATGGAAAAAGTGCAGAGGAGGGCAACCAGAATGATTAGGGGACTGGAACACCTTCCTTACCATCTGAGGCTGCAACGGTTGGGCCTTTTCACTCTTGAATGACGGCGTCTAAGAGGTGACCTGATTGAAGTTTATAAAATCATGCACAGTGTGGACAAAGTAGATAAGGAAAAACTGTTTTCCCTATCGCACAACACTAGAACTAGGGGACACTCCATGAAACTTTTGGGTACTAGTTCTCAAACAAATAAGAGAAAGTACTTTTTCACCCAGAGGATTACTGGTCTATGGAACTCCCTGCCAGAAGAAGTGGTAACAGCTGTCAGTCTTGACAGCTTTAAGAAAGGATTAGACAAGTTCATGGAGGACAAGGGCATCAATGGCTATAATTATGGATACCTAAGGACAACCTCCGGGTTGGAGAGATAGGCAGGATATCTCTCAATGCCATTTCCAGGGAGTCCTAAACAGGTGAAGGCATCTGCTTGGGAATACCCTGAAGCAAATGGTAAGCCACTGTGTGAGACAGAATGCTGGACTGGATGGGCTGTGGCCTATTCCAGCAAGGCTGTTCTTATGTTCTTAAAGATAAAAGCAGTTGTGTGGATCAGTACAGTAGATGTCTGGCCCACTTGTGCAGAAATGTCTGGAAAAAGGAGTTAAAAGCCTGGTATTTTTTGCAAAAAGGACAGAAAGTGTTTTGCATATTGAACATTTCCAGAGGCTGTACTCATCAAGGCACATGAAATTCCAGACAGGTTCACTGATTTGCCATAATTATGGGAATGAAATAAGAGTGATTCAGAATCCATTTGAAGTAGCACCAAAGGAAATAAGCAACTTTTTCAGGTGGAACTAACTGGTTTGTAAGCCAGTAATCACTGCAAAGACATTTACAAGAAAATAGTCTGTTAGGTTTTAATTCTGGTCTACCTGATATATTTATCAACCTAAAGAAATTTGCTCCTGGCATGTTCACAGTCTTTGGTACCACACACATCTGACCACACACATCTGTGCAACTGTCCTCCACCCCAAGATGAAAATTATGAAATCCAAGTGTAGGTCAAGATTTACAGATGAACATTTATTTACCTGACATTTAAAAGATGTCTGTCAAAAACCTTAACTTGGACGTTAATGCCTTGGCTAATGGAAAACATCCACAAAAATCTCACTGATTAGATAAGCGGGAGTGATGAGGGCGGCGCAGTGATGAGGGCATCACTTTGGCTTCCGACAGTGATGAGGGTGGCATGGGCTGGATGAATTGGTGTTGGGGGCCAGATCTGGCCCATAGGCCATAGTTTGGGCACCCCTAGTTTAAGCAGAGAAAATGACAGCTTAAAATATATCTCATCCTGTTGCAAAACTGATTGCAAGGCACATTTTACTTCCGTTTCCGGTGGAAGGAACCACATGACTGGACCGCTGAACCACGTGATTGGCCCGCTGCCCGAAACGTTTGGGCACCCCTGTTCTAGTGATAGGCTTCTGACAGTGTATGCATTAAAGTCAATGTGTGAAAGCCAATCTGCAAAAACATTTTGTGCAACTGAACTATTACCTGATAAAAGTCTCATAGTAATCCTAAACACGATTCTATGAAGGAGGTTTTAGAGGTTATTCTTCCTTTGTAAAGCCTTCTCTCACTGGACAAATTTCAAAGTCAAATGTAACAACAAATAATGTTTTAGCAAAGATGGAAAAAATTGTTTTTCAGGGTGGAAGCCCCAGACATTGAGGGAATAAATATGCAGTTGAAAGAAAGACCATTTATTTTTGTGCCAAAAAAATACATTTTGAAACCTGCCAAGCAGTCTGGAAACTGTGTGTTTCTGTCTGCTGGTGAGAAGGAAAAAAAAGGAGTGATTTCACAATATCCAGCATTTTGTGAGACTTCACAAAGGATCTGCTAGCAAGTCATGGCCACCATGGGATCCCCAGAGCTTACCACTAAGTAATTTGTTGTTGTTCAGTCGCACAGTTGATTCCGACCCTTTGCGACCCTATGGGCCATTGTCCTCCAGGCACCTCTGTCCTCCACCATCTTCCTCAGCCTGCCCAGCTCTGTGCCTAGTGTGTCTAAAATGCCATTTAGCCATCTCATCTTTGGACTCCCCCTTCTTCTTTTACCCTCCACCTTTCCCAGCATCAAGGCTTTCTCAAGTGAATCCTCTCTTCTCATTTGATGTCCAAAGTACTTCAGCTTCATCTTTACTATTTGACCTTCTAAGAAGCAGTCAGGGTTGATTTCTTCTAAGATTGACCTATTTGTTCTCCTTGCTGTCCAGGGGACTCTCAAAACTCTCCTCCATCATCACATTTCAAAGGCATCTATTCTTCTGCGCTCAGCTTTCCTTATAGTCCAGCTCTCACAGCCATACATTACCACTGGGAAAACCATTGCTTTGACTGTACACATTTTTGTTTGCAATGTGATGTCTCTACTTTTCACTATGTTCCCCAGGTTTCTCACGGCTTGTCTCCCTAGAATCAGTCACCTCTTTATTTCATGGCTGCAATCTCCATCTGCAGTTATCTTAGATCCTAAGGAAGGAAAATCTGTCACTGCTTCTACTTCTTCCCCATTTATTTTCCAGGGACTGATAGGGCCTGTTGCCATTATCTTGGTTTTCTTGATGTTGAGTCTCAAGTCAGCTTTTGCACTCTCTTCTTTCAACCTAATCAGGAGCTTCTTTACGTCTTCCTCACTTTCTGTCATTAGGGTGGTATCATCTGCATATCTCAAATTGTTGATGTTTCTCTCAGCAATTTTGATCCCATATTGTGATTCCTCCATCCTTGCATTGCGCATTATGTGCTCTGTGTATAAGTTGAATAAGCAGGGTGATAAAATGCAGCCTTGTCTTACTCCTTTTACTATTCCAAACCACTCCGTCATTCCGTATTCTGTCCTAACTGTTGCTTCTTGATTCATATACAGATTTCTCATGAGGCATATAAGGTGTTCTGATATTCCCATCTCTTTAATTACTTGCCACAAGTCATGCTGGTTCCTTGCTATTCCCTTCTCATATTCTCCATCCCAGTATGGTCTAGTGGACAGTGTGTTTCAATGGGACCAGGAAACCGGAATTCAAATTCTTTTGTTGTTATTCAGTCACAATCAAATCTGACCCTTCACGATCCCATGGAAAACATCTTGCTGGGCTTGTCATCCACTATCCTTCAGAGACCGCCCAGATCCATGCCCACCACATCAATGATACTTCTTACCCATCTCATCCGCTGCCACTCCCTTCTCCTTTTGCCTCCGATCTTCCCTAGCATCAGGGCCATCTCTTCTCATTTTGTCGCCAAAGTATTTGAGCTTCAGTATCTGTCCTTCCAAGGAGCAATCATGGTTGATTTCCTTTAGGATTGACTGATTTGATCTCCTTGCAGTCCAAGGGACTTTCAAGAGCCTTCTCCAGAACCACTGTTCAAAGGCATCTATTCTCCTGTGCTCAGCCTTCCTGCATATACCGGTAAGTTAAATAAGGAGAGTGATAATGTACAGCTTTGTCATACTCCTTTTCCTATTCTAAACCAATCACTTGTTCCATATCCAGTCCTAACGGGGTTTGCATATAGGTTTCTCAGAAAGCAGGTAAGGTGATTTGGCACTCCCATCTTTCTAAGGACTTGCCACAGTTTGTTCTGATCCACACACTCAAAGGCTTTGGCATAGGCAATTAAACAGAAGTAGACATTTTTCTGGTACTCCCTTGCTTTCTCCATGATCCAGAAAATGTTGGCAATTTGGTCTCGAGGGCCCTTGCCTCTTTGGAACCCAGCTTGTATTTCTGCTAGTTCTCGATCCACATACTGCTGAAACCTAGCTTGTAGGATCTTGAGTATCACCTTGCTAGCATCTGAAATTAGCGCAATTGTACAATAGCTTGAACATTCTTTGGCATTGCCCTTCTTTGGAATTGGAAAGTTAACCGACCTTTTTCAATCCTGTGTCCACTGTTGCATTTTCCCAATTTGTTGGCATGTTGAGCGCAAGACTGTAACTGTGTCATCTTTTACGATTTTAAATAGCTCAACTGGAATAATGTCATCTCTAATATCTTCACTATTAGTAATGCTTTTAGTAACTACTTGACTTCATACTCCAAGATCTCTGGCTCAAGGTCAGTGATCACACCATCCTGGTTTTTAGGGACATTAAGGCCCTGCTTGTATAGTTTTTCTTTGTATTCTTGCCACCTTTTCTGCTTCTTTTAGGTTTCTACCATCTTTGCTCAAAACATTCCCTTGATTCCTCCAATTTTCTTAAAGAGATCTCTAGTCCTTCCCATTCTGTTGTTTTCCTCTATTACCTTGCATTATTTAAGCAGCCCTCCTTATTTCTCCTTGCTGTTATCTGGAAATCTGCATTCAGCTGGGTGAAGCCTTCTTTTTCACCTTTTCTTTTTGCTTTCCTTTTTTCCTCAGCTATTTGCAAAGCTTCATCAGACACCCACTTCACTTGCATTTTATTTTCTTTGCGATGGTTCTAATTGCTGACATCTGTCAAGTTTAATCCCTAAATAGGCAGTGTTGACCATCTCTTGTCAATGATGTTAGGCTGAGACTAAAACTCACCAAAGTGTCCTCCATCAGATGCCTTGGGCAAGGTGGAAGCAGAGTGCACATGTCATGGTCCAACCAGCCAGTGGATAATGTGATATCCATATTTCTAAAAGACCGCACGCAGATGGACTTGATTTATTAAATCCATTTGCATGTGCGGAATGTCATTGTGGAGACGTTTACCATGGACACCTTGCTGAATAATGACATCAGGGTACCCAAGGTAGAAATGTGCGTTAATGTGCTCAACAGCTTTGAGCACAATTCATTGTGGAAAATGTGTACAAATAAATTAACCATTTTGTCTAACCATTTCCAGGTGTTTGTTTTCTGCTTTGAAAATCTGAGTACTTGATCCTTGACCATTCCCTTCTTTTGTCCTGCATTCCTACTATGAGTTGTTAGATTCCACTCTTGCTTTGTCATCTCTTGGATGAGAGAATCTCTTTTTTTTTGTCCTTTTTTAAATTGCCGGAGGGGTGGGGGACATGTGGGGAGTTGTCTGGTACTTTTAAAAATGAATACAGTACTAATGAATGTTCTTGATAAGAATGTTGCTTTACCAACTTAGTCATTTCATCTATTACACTCAATTTTGTCTAATATTGGGGGTCTCAGCCTATGGCCTGTAGGCTGGATCCAGCTCATGGCGCCATTCCATCCAGCTTGCGCTCTTGCTCCTGCTGTCCTTTCCCCCTCTGCCTGCCTTGGCATGTCCCTTACTGTGCTCCATAGCAGGACAGATGTTGTAAGAAGGCTTACAACATCAGCCCTCCTATGGAGTGTCATTAGGGACACACCAAGCCAGGTGGAGAGGACAAGGACATTGGTGCTAGTGGTGGAAGTGGCAGATACCGATGGCTGCCCATGTCTTTCCCAGGTGTTGCTCTGGCTGAGCATGGGCAAGGACAGGCAGGTAAGTAAGAAGGGAAGTGGCAGTGGTGGCGGCATGGGGGGAAATGGTGGGGGCTCAGAGTGGTCTTGCCTTTGGCAGTAGCAGCGGGCAAGGACACCAGTCTGGCCCACCCACAGTCTGAGGGGGCATGATCCAGCCCCTGGCTTTAAAAGGTTGAGAAACCCTGGTCTAATACTATAGTCTGTGAAATTTCTGGTTATAATTGTGCACCTTCTTACAATCTTATAGTTAACTGCTTGACTTCCTAGTCTTAAAAAGTACTTCTTAAATTAAGTCATAAGCATCTCGTTTATCCACTGACATTATTTAGAATACTATATACCTGTTTGATCTAGCTATGCAAGTTGAAAATCAAAGAAGTATCTGGGTCCGTGCAAGATTGCTTGGTCTAATTTGTACCAGTAACATTTGCTGAAATTAGACAAGGGATTCTGAAAACAGAGGCAGAGCACTAGGAATAGAAAGCTTCCAAGAAGCTCCAGCATGTAACACACCCAGATTGTAGCTTTCCTAACACATAATGTATTAATTTGTTGCTGATTGTCTATGAGCCAAGCAACTAATTCACTGTTGCTGTAGCTATCAATTGACTGTTTAGTTCACAGCAATTGCACTGGATACTGGATGATATTTGAACAGGTTTAGATTACAGTAACCTTTGCTACTGCAGCGGCTGACTACATTCAGCACAAATAGAGCACCTACAACCTATTTCTGCAGCCGTAAATGCAAACTTTAATTAGAAGAGAAAGATCACATCCTTTTATTTAACAGAACACAAAAGTTAAATCACTAGAGACTACTATCATTGCTTGTCTCCCTTCTGGATTGCTCAAATTATACGATACTCTTATTATACATCCAAGGAGAACCCTAGACTGCTAATCCATTAACCAAAGGCTGAACAATATGTGCAGTTTTTAGTAGTGAACACACACCACTTCAGTCCATTTATGTCAAGCTCCCTCCATCAATAAACATTGCCTTGAAAATTTCAAAGTGAAGCCCCAGCCTATTTGCTTTCATCTAGATCTCTTTCTCTGCCAAGCTCTTGAAAATAAAAGAAGTACACTAATTAAATTCAGCAGGGTGAAAAGGAAAATAAGCTGAATGTAACAAGATGCTGAAGTCACTGCAGCCCAGAAGTCTCAGTTTCCCTTCATGGCCTCACATGTGTGTGGAACAATTTTGAGTAGCAACTTAATAGGATTTCACAGAAGAGACCGTAGCAGAAAGTAAACATTGACCCAACGGTACACTCTGGAATCTTTCAGTGTGCAAAGGAAAAATTGACTTTCCCTCCATTAAACTGGTAGTCCATAGGCAAATGACTTGTGTGGCAGCAGATGACATTTCAAGTACACTGTATGTCATTTCATTTGCCTCTACGATACTGGCAGACAAAGAACAACTTTGGGGGCACATGCAGCCCTATGCCTTCTCCCACCACCACCCCCACCCCCCCAGCAGCAGAAAGGTGGACTATAGCTCTTGGAAGCCTTCAGGAGTGGCAATTACAGTATTCACTTCACCATGTATGTCCCCAAATACTATTTCATTTTTTTACTTGCTAGGATTTCTGGCAGCCAGAGCAGAATCTGGTTAGGATTTTTGGCAGTCAGAGCAGGATCTGGAGAGCACAAGACAGAAACCTGGTTCCTGGACCCACCAAAGATGCTCACTCCAATCTACAAATCACTTAGATTCACTCTAACGTAGATGCAGTTGTTTATACGGGTCTTGTCAATGTAACTATAACTTCTGCTTCTACCATTGTAATGGACGCTCTTCAATCTATGCAGTCTGAGAATGTAAAAAACCAAACACTATATGTGCATTAGATCCTTGTCCCTCCTGGCTTACAAAAGCAGCCAAGATAGAGAGTGGCCAATAGTACAAAAAGTGTAATAAACAGCTCCTTACAAGAAGGTAGGGTGGTGGCATTTTTAAAGGAGGGAGTTGTATAAACTTGACTGGAAAAGCCTTCCTCATCTCCCACTGTATTGGATAATTATCATCCAGTCTTCAACATTCTGTTTTAGGCAAAGTATTAAGAGTAAACAGTGGCTTCTCAACTCCAGAATAAAGGTAAAGGGCACCCTTGCTCAAAAGCCAGTCATATCCAACTCTAGGGTCCGGTGCTCATCTCTGTTCATAGCCAAAGAGCCAGTGCTGTCTGCATTTGCAGACATTTCCGTGGACATGTGGCAGGCATGCCTAAACACTGGAGTGCATGGAACACTGTTACCTTCCCACCAAAGTGGTCCCTATTTATCTACTTGCAATTTCTTGCTTTCGAGCTGCTAGGTTGGCAGAAGCTCATTGTGTGGTGCAGTACTTGGGTCTCGAACTGTTGACCTGCCGACCTTCCAGTCATCAAGTTCAGTGTCTTAACCACTAAGCAAGCACAGTAATTCCCTGTTGGTTTTGCTAGATGTCTCAATGCCTTTTGATGTCATAAACCATAGTATCCTTTTCAACCATCTTTCTGGGAAGGCACTGTTTTGCAATGGCTCTGATTCTTCCTAGAGAAGGAAACCCAGAAGGTGGTACTTTAGGACTCCTGTTAGATGCCTTGAGCTTTAGCCTGTGGTGTCTTATAGGGTTCCCCATACTATTTCATATTTACATCAAGGGTGGCCAAACTACAGCCTCCAGGCTGGATCCGGCCCATGGGGCGTAGTTTGGGTACCCCTGGTTTAAGCAGAGAAAATGGCATCTGTTGCAAAACAGATTGCAAGGTGTGTTTGACTTCTGCTTCCGATAGGAGGAACCACATGACCGGCCCGGCCCACTGAGCTACACGACTGGCCTGCAGCCCAAAAAGTTTGGGCACCCCGATTTACGTGAAACTGGTAGGAGAAATCTTTTGGAGTTTGGTGCCACACGTAATCTGAAGACACACAACTCCCACATAACTCCAAGGAAGCTGTTCCTCTAAATCAGCATTTGGTATCAGTGGTAGAGTGATAAGGGTAAACATAGTGAAATTTAATCCAGAAAATACAGAGGCACTCCTCATCAGTTGAAAAGCAGACCAGGAAACACAGATTCAATCTGTGCTGGATCAATTTACACTCCCCCTAAAACCCAAGTTCTCTTTTTGGGAAGACCCCTTGATCCATCTTTGAGCCTGGAAGCTCAGATATCAACTGTGACCTGGCTTGCGCTTGCACTGTCAAAACTCCTGTACCAGCTGTACCCATTCCTTGAGATGCATGATTTGGCTACAGTGACACATGCCTTAGTTATATCCTGTTTGGATTATTGCAATGCACTCCATGTGGCTCTGCCTTTGAAGACAGTTTGGCAACTTCAACTGGTACAAATTTCTGCAGCTACACTGTTGATAAGGGCTGGTTACAGGGAGCATGTAACACACACACCCCACTTATAGCAATTTCACTGGTTATCAGTCTGTTTCAAAGTGCTAGTCATCAACTATAAAACCCGATATGGCTTGGGTCAATCTCTCTCCATATAACCCTTCTCAGGTCTTAAGAACATAATGGTCCCATAAACTTTTCAGAAACATTTGACAGCAGCCTGAAATATTTTTTTTTTTGTGAGGCACAGCTGGTTTCTTCTCTCTTTTAGGAGAGGAGAGTTTTGATTGAGACAGGGTTTTAATATTGAATGTTAAGAATTTTGTTGAGAGAGACAGACTTTTAATGTTCCATATCTTTGATGCCCTCTGCTTGCTGCCACCATATCCTTTTTGTGTGTGTGTGATTTAATGTTTTTGTACTTTCATTTTTAAAAAGATGACAACTTTGAAATGTTCATGTTCAATAACTTTTTAATAATTCATGTGTCTTGTTTTATTTGTCTGTTTTAATGACCTGTGAGCTGGCTTGAGTCCTGCCACCGGGAGAAAGGTGTCATAAAAAACAATAAAAAATGAATACACAATTCAGTGGATTATGGCACAAATCTAATTTCTTCAATTAAAGGTTGAATATTATAACCAGTCTTTGTTAATCCATGTAATTATGTGTCTTGTTCTCATGATGTAATTATCTGTCTCAACTGGCGATGCTAGACATTTATGAATCTAAAGAAAGGTAGAGCTAGATAAGATGGCATATCAGTCATATGCAATTCACACTGTGTAGCTTCCATATAGCTTTGCACTAAATCAGGAGTTCTCAACCTTTTTAAGACAGGGGCCGGGTCATGCTCCTTCAGACAGCTTCGGGGGCTGGAGGGCCATTTTGCCCTTCCTCCACCACATGGCACTTCCTGGTGAGGTGGAGGCAGTGGGGAACCACATGAAATGATGCCATGGGCCACATCTGGCCCATGGGCCATAGGTTGAGAATCCCTGCACTAAATGTTTGGTGTTAACCATCAGCCTTCTTTGCATACCAGTTATTCTCCACAATGTGAGCCTTAACATTTATGCATCTGCTATGAAATTAAATGCAAATATGGCAAAATGAACATATTGATGAAATGTCATCTCAAGCTACCTTCAAAATGGTTATTCCACAAACATTAATCTAAATCAGGGTTTTTCAACTTTGGGCCCCCAGATTTTCTTGGACTACAATTCCCAGAAGCCCTGATCAGCAGGTGTGCTGACTTGGGCTTCTGGTAATTGAAGTCCAAGAACACCTGGAGGGCCAAGGCTGAGAAACTCCGATAAACAATAATTAATTGAAGAAAAAATTATGTTTTAAAAAGTACTTTAATATCAACATTAAACAAGTGAAAAACAGATGAACATATTGAAAAACTTCAGAAGTTGCCACTGCACAATTAAAAGCCACCAGCTTCAGCTAAAAAGAAAGAAAGTAAGGAAAAAAGAAAACAAGCCAGAAAGAAAGTACAATCAACTTCACCACACAGGGCTCCTGACGGAGGGATTTCGATCCCAGATTACCAGAGCAGATAGTTAACACTTTCATAATTTGGTCGTGAAGTGTTTATTAACTATTGTATAGAGGATTTGCAGCTTTCAGGCTAAAGAAATAAAGTTCTTTGCAGGTATCAACAATTAAATTTGACTAGGTATTTTACACCTTACCTGTTGTGAGTTGGCCATTTTTTGGTGTGTGATGTTTACAGAGCACTGGTTCCTAACATGGGGGCCATGCCCCACAGGGGAACTTCAATTCCCAGAAGCCTAAGTCAGTACTTTTGCTGATCAGTGCTTTGGGGAATTGACTTAGGCTTCTGGGAATTGAAGTCCAAAAACCGAAAATTTGGGAAACACTGCTATAGAGGATTCAATTGTAGTCCAAGGTATCTTTCTGGGCTGGGTCCGAGGACTGGGGACCCAGAGCACTGTGTTGTCCTTGTTTTCCTCATTTCTGAGGGACCGGACCCAGTCAGTGTCTTTAGAAAGCGAGTTGTCCAGCCCTAGGCCTCTCCAGTATGGGGTGCCACAGGGCTCGGTACTCTCGCCTCTTCTATTTCACATCTACATGAAACCGCTGGGTGAGGTCATTCATTCCCATGGGGAACGATACCCAACTGTACATCTCGGCCCGTGGGGACCCAAGTGATGCAGTCAAAGTCCTAACCAGGCTCCTGGAGGCTGTTAGGGTCTGGATGGGGGACAACGGGCTTCAGCTAAACCCTGACAAGACTGAGTGGCTGTGGGTTCGGGGGGGGGGGGGTGTTATTCTGGGAGCTACCATAGTTGGTTCTGGATGGGGCATTGCTGCCTTAGACAGACCCGGTGCATAATTTGGGAGTCCTCCTGGACTCTCGACTACTGCTCGAAGAGCAGATGACAGTCGTGGCCAGGAGGGCCTTTGCACAACTTCGTGTCATCTACCAATTACGCCCGCTCCTGGACCGGGACTCCTTGCTCACAGTCACTCATGCTCTGGTCACCTCCAGATTGGATTACTGTAATGTGCTCTACATGGGGCTGCCCTTGATGACCATTCAGAGGCTACAGCTGGTCAAGAATGTGGCTGCCAGGGTGGTGATGGGGCATGGTGTATGCCCATGTCTTGCCGCTGCTCCGGGAGCTGCACTGGTTGCCAGTGTGCCTCTGGGGGCAATTCAAGGTACTGGTTTTGACCTTTAAAGGCTTCATGGCAGTGGACCAGGATTCTTAAGAGACTGAATGGTTCCACTTCCCAAGCCCGCTGGCTTGTTCAGCCTGCGTGTGGGTGTTTTTGTCCTGATAGCTTTTAAATGTGGGGGGGAGGGTTAAGGGGGGGGGTTAACAGATGGTTTTATTGGGTTTTAATGGTTTTAGATAGGGATTTTACTGATGTTTTTATTTAGGTTGAGATGTTTTTATGATGATGGGATTTTTGTAATTGTCTGGGCTTTTGTTGTATACTGTATATTGTGTATTATATGTTGTAAGCCTCCCTGGGTGGTGCTTGCATCAGGAGGGCGGGGTAGAAATAAATAAATTTCTTTTTTTGAAAGCGCCTAATTTGCACCTTTTGAACTCCATTTGTAGAAGGGGGAGTTCTACTATTTTGGCACACTCTCATATACATTGTTCCCAGTGTCTGTGGATGTTAGGAACGGCATAAATGGGAGCCTTGCAGATGTCAAGCTGCTTCCTGTATGAATTTCTGGTATCCTGAAGCAGCTTACAGTCAGGGCCAGGAATAAGCATTTTATGATTTTATGCTTCATGTGTTGAAACCATCTGGCCAACTTTGGGGGCTATGGCTTTGTATAAATAGAATCAGGTGGCATTATGTTCAGAGAGCAAACAAACATTGAGCTGATCCTACCAGAAATTCAGCAGTAGAGGAGAACTGGAAGAGACAAGGTATTTCTTCCTCAAGGTATCCCAAGGTTCTTTGAAACCTGAGATCTGTCTATGTTAATTTAGTTGTGTTCTTTGCTCTGGCAAGGATAAATATTCTAAGAGATTTGTCCTTCTAAAGCAGTGGTGGTGAACCTATAGCATGCATACCAGTGCCCTCTCTGTGGGCACATGCACTGTTGCCCCAGCACAGAGTTCACTCTGCCCAGCAGCCCAATGGGAGCACTCCCTCCCTCCCCCAGCACAGAGTTCACCCCGTCCCTGTGCCCAGCAGCCCAATGGGAGTGCTTCCTCCCTCCCCCCAGCACAGTGTTCATCCCGCCCCACTGTGGGGCAGACAGCAGCCTGTTGACTTTGGGCACTCGATCTCTAAAAGGTTTGCCATCACTGTTCTAGAGGACACATGTTTACAAGACACATGATTCCACAGTAGCCACAGCACTGCAAACTACCACACATTCACAACTGCTGCTCAATCTGGCCGTTCTATGACTCCAACGGCTATACATTCCAAACCCCAAATGCTGCCAATATAGGAAAAGCAATGGTTTTAGCTAGAGCACCTTCTTCTGGTTTTGTTCTGAAGAACTATTTACAAAAGAAGAAAAAAACAAATCCCAATGAAGACTGTTTTTTGCCAAACATTTGTGCTGCTGTAAAGAAATAAATTAAAAAAGATGAAAAAAGGGGGGGGAAGTAATTCTGTAGTTTACATATATACCATGTAAATGACTATGTAATCCAGATGTAGCTTACAAGGTACCTTGTAACTCATCTCTGCTAAGCAATAAAGCTTTTTTGGCAAAAGTCTGAGAAATTTACTGCTGTTTTCTGTCAGCCGCCACAACAGATGGCTGGCACATGCCTGACTCACTAAATGAAGTGGGATCTCTACGGCATGATTCTTTGATCTCTGGTGGCATGTCCACAACACCAAAATACCACAGCAGAGAAGAATCTACATATTAAACTGTTCAGAGGTTTGCTTTTGATATAAGGATTCCTTTCCCTCCCTCCTTTTTAACTGTGCCCATAACTTTATTTACATTCTGTAATGCAAAAAAAGTTAGAACATATATTTCTCCTATTTAATTACAGGAAAGCACAGTGAGTCTCCTGTTTTGTGGATGAACAAATAAATCAGTCTATAAAACTTGGAAAAGTTACTTCTTGGGATTATAAGCACAAGCACAAGTATTTTGAGACTTAAATCATAAAAACAACTTTTTAAACCTCTATATTCTATCACATTAGCCAAAGAAGCCATATATTAAGGCTGTGTGAATCTACATTTTACAATTGAAGCATGGAATAAGAATATCAGGGCTGAAGTCCTAGTGGTAATGTAGACCTATGTAAATTGACACTTAAATCACAGCTAATTAATTAGGTCACTTCCCTGACATGTGACTAGAAATGTGATCTTACATACCTGTATTTGTTAACTGTCAACAGGATGTTAGCTAAGAAATGAGAAAAGGAGGGGAAAAGATAGAAACCTAATATATATGGTAAAGTTCATCTATCTTTATTCAGCAGCTGCCATCAAAGACTGTCTGACGTCCTACACTATGCTTCTGTAACATCACCTTCAGAAAGGGGCTGTGGTGGCTAAGTGGTTAAGAAGCTCACCTTGTTACCTGGAAGGCCAGCAAGTTGGCAGTTTGTGACCTGGTTACTGCATGACGGATTGAGTGCCCATCTCTGTCCGAGCTCCTGCCAGACCTGTGGTGGCTATTTTGGACACCAGGACAACTCCCGGTGCATCACAGGGTCTGGCGCCCCTCAGAGGCAGGAAAAAGTATGACACCGGGCAGCTACACAATGGCGCAAGTTGATTTCCACCCAAGCTGGAACCTTTGAGGCAGCAGGTGCTGTTTCCATGGGGAGGGTATTGCCGTGCACCAACCAGCCTTCCCCTCCAATGGCTGGTTGGTGCACTCAATCCATGATGTCAGGCAGTACCCCCCATAGGCTCTGCCCACTCCCTCCCTGTCCACCACCCTTTTAGCATAGCTAGCACACCCCTGGCTCCTGCCAACCAAGCAGATTGAAAGCAAGAAATTGCAAGTACAGTGATACCTCATACAACGTCCAAACTTGGTTCCACAAGTTTGGACTTTATACGGATTAGGACTTTGTATGAGGCATGCAAAATCCTAGCCGCGATGCCTCATACAACGTCCAAATCCTTGCCGCGATGCCTCATACAACGTCGTTTCCATAGAGATACATTGTACTGTAACAGCACAGACTTCAGGGCAAAGTCAAGGAAACAGACAGGAAACTGACAGAACTTTAAGAAAACATTGTCTAAAGGCTAAATACATTACAAAAACATGTCAAACAACCCTGATTGTCCAAGAACCTGAAGAATGCTGCAAAAATCCCAGGAATGCTTCTACAAATTCTGATGAAAAATTCTAAAAAAATCCAAAATCACGCTCAAAACCACTCCTAAACACTTTTTGCCTTGTGCAAAACCCACACAAGCAATGCACGCATGTGTCCTGTCTTTTATACTGCCCAGGCACAATGCAACCTGGGAAAAACTGAATGCCTCATACAAAGTCGAGCGACTTTGTATAAGGTAACTTTTTTCAAGAAATTAGGTGATGTTGTATGAATTCGAAGTTGTATGAAGCGGACTTTGTATGAAGTATTACTGTACATAAACAGGAACCACTTTGGTGGGAAAATATCTTGGGGACATGAAAAGAGCCTCTTTCATGTGTCCCCTGAGCAGAATTCCTCCAGCAAAAATCCTTTCAACCCAGAATAATTTCTGACACAAAATTATTATTATCACTTCAGAAATGGGGTATCTAACTTTCCTTATGCTAGACTTGAAAGAGTCTGGGGCAAACATTGACAGACTTAATTACAATAGATAACATCCTCTTCTTATTTGCCTCAGCCCAAGTTTTCAAGCAATGCCTGTGTAAATCCAAAGAAATGTAAATAAGAAATATCACTATTCATCATTTTATATTATATTTGCCTCTCCTTGACTGCATACCTTCAGCATAGGATTGGCTGGAGGCAGATGTTGCTGGACTTCACTTCCCATAGCTGTGGCTATGCCAGAGCCAGGGCTAGTGAACTGTATTCCAGGAACATTTGGACAGCCATAGATTGCCCATTCTTGCACTCGTTTTATGTATAATTTACAAACATTCCTCTGGAATGGGTACCTCTTTTGTGGCCCTATGAATACTGTGAAATCTAGAAACTAAACTTACTTTCAGCCTGACAGAGGAAATGAAAATATCCACACTTTTAATATGATCTCCCAGCTATTAACACATCCCTGCTTCTACATTCAATGCTTCACTATCTGCCTTGGGTGAGAAAGGAAAAATTACACTGCATCAAAAGGGGCTCCTGGGGAGAACTTCACAATTGCATAAAGCAATCAAGAAGTGATACAATACTGCACAATTAGAGAAGTAAACAGACCCTCACAACAAAAAGAGAAACAGATGTGTACCACAGATGGGGAAATATGGATTAAAATCTGAAGAATGGGTAGCAGGAGGGAGCATATGAAGGCACAACAGAGCCATAGACGGTAACCAAACCACGTATGACTGAAATATTTCCATAAAATAAATAACAGTACCATCGGAAGGGGGGGACACACCAATAATTCACACTAAACAGGTAAAAAGCAAGGTAAGAGAAAAAACATGGGATGATTTACTCTCTAACCTGATAGGTTCCTCCTCACCACCTAACACAAAGAATACGTACTGCAGAATAAACCTTGCTGATTTCATTATTAGAATCTAGCAGAACATGGAAACATTACTTTTTTGTATTACAGCTTCCAGAAATCCCTCAGCCGGCATGGCTCTCACTGCTATGGCAGTTGTGTCCAAAAAAGTAACTTTTCCTATATCTTCCATACACAGACAGGAATGATGTGTTCACAAACACAATTGACTGTTACTATTAAAGCCTCACACAATTATGATAGCAAGCTTGTATTTAAAGAATTTATTTAGCCTCTCATAGAAATATTCTTTCAGAGTCCATTCCCAATCATGATAGGGTTGGATCCACACTATTATAATCCTAAACACACTTTAGTAAGCTCCATTGACCATAATAGGTTTGCCTCTAAATAAACAAGCACATGTTTATTCCACATGTTAGTTATGCATTATATCTACAGAAATCAATGAGGGTTATCTTAATCATGATCAAGGCTATTAATGAATTGTTTCAAAAACTCTCAAGATATGAGATGGTGTCAGGTCAGAAGGTCTGATGCTTGCACACCTTCCTAAGAATGCTATAGACCTTTATAGGCTTCTAGAGAAAATAAAAATAAAAAACCTGTGTTCATCATAGCTAGTGTTGCTTCCATTTAGGGCACTGTTTCCCAACCTTCGGTTTTTGGACTTCAATTCCCAGAAGCTTAAATCAATCCCCAAAGCACTGATCAGCCAATGTACTGACTTAGGCTTCTAGGAACTGAAGTCACCCTGTAGGGTGTGGACCCCATTAGGATTAGTTTTTGGGCTTGTCTTGGATGTGACCCAGGCCTTGTGGGGGCGCTATGTGGAACGCCAAGAAAACACATCAAGATCACTGTTTCAAAGGTACCTTCCTTCTGACCTTTCCCATCCTAAATTAATGTTACTTGACAGTGCAATGTAGTGGTTACACACACACTACAGATGGTATTTTCTGAATAATATTATTTACAATTTGCTGGTGCAGAAACAGAGTTTCATTGAAAAGGAGATGAGAGAAAGAGAGATTGAAGGAACACTGTATATTTTTGCCTGGCATGGACTGGATTTATTAATATTTCTCATGACAGATGATTCAAGGCACCACTTTGTAGGAACTTTCTGGCATACCTCTGAAATACTTTCCACGAATATATACGTAAACTAAATATTTGCTCCAGTTTTTTAAAAATGCCTTTTCCCTCACCCCTCACCCCCCTACATGATGGCCAGACCACCTTCTCCCCTCCTCTGACTCAACCTACCTTTCCAGTTGCTTGCCAAGTGAAATTCATGGAGTGAATATTAACTGGAATAGCTGGCATCCTTTCCTGGGCTTTTCTGAAATCATGAGTGAATGGGGCCATCTTCCCTTCTGAAACAATCAGGATATCCTCTTCAAAGCCTGTAAAACAAAACCAATTAACTCAAAACAGGAGGGAGGTGAAATCCAAACCTGGGGTGAAAAGCAAACATTTACCCCAAGGAACTTTCACAAGAAGATAAACATGTGGACTTTCCCCAGAGAGGCTGCTTAAGCATCCTACAAGGAAAGCCCTTCTGTGTGGAGGGAAACCAGAAATTGAGTCATGTGCAGCAACTAGGAACACAATTAGCCATATGTGCACAGGTGAGTGTGACTAGCTATTACAGGCAGAATGATAACCACCCAGGACATCCTTTACATATGGCTTTGGATGTGAAAGTAATGGACAGCTTTCAGTTCAAAAGGGCAGATACAAATCTGAAAGCCTCACACACAGTCTATTATTTTTTTTTAAAAAAATATTTCTCCCTCTGCTGCCCAGAAATGCTTTCTGGATAGAAATGTGATATGTCTGAAATTCCTTCCTTTCCTCCCCCCCCCCCCCCTTCCATTCAAGAATCTAAGCTTTGGAAGAATTTAGCACCACAAAGTTGATATGCTTCTTTAAGTCCTTCTGTGATAGTGAGCAACAGTTCATTCAAGTTGAGCAGCCTGAGCATTCTAAATATGGGACTATGGCTAGAAATCACTGCTAGAATTAACTGAGCATAAGAACAGCCTTGCTGGAACAGGCCACAGCCCATCCAGTCCAGCATTCTGTCTCACACAGTGGCTCACCATTTGCTTCAGGGTATTCCCAAGCAGATGCCTTCACCTTCTTAGGATTCCCTGGAAATGGCATTGAGAGATATCCTGCCTATCTTTCCAACCCGGAGGTTGTCCTTAGGTATCCATAATTATAGTCAGGTAAGCAGGGAAGGAGTAAGTTTCCCTGGCCCTTCTCTTTCTGTGGTGGCATCTTTCTGATCCGTTTCTGGAATTTTGTTTGAAGAAAACCAAGGCTGGACTAAATCTGGATCAGCTTTATGCATGAGAGTGGTTGTTTTTGGGGAACGTATGGGTTCCTTGTGAGCTTCTGACATTGGCATGGACCCTACTTTCAAGCAGGTAAGTAAAGGATTGCCCCTGTAAAGATATTTGAATTGCAGGGCACAAGAACATAAGCAGCAGGTGAGGCTAGCTCCATCTAGTCCAGCATTTTCACACTCACAACAGCCACTACATGCCTAAACAAAGGATGTAGAGACAGCAATTGCACTTATATACCTCCCTATAGCACTTAGTGCGCTCTCTGGGCGGTTCACAAGGTAATTAGCCTTTTGCCCCCAACATACTGGGTCCTCATTTTACCAACTTTGGAAGGATGGAAGGCAGAGTCCACCTTGGTCCCTGTCAGGATCAAACTCATAACATTTAAGTAATTATACCCTCGCACTTCCGTTACCCCAAAAACTGATGTGCAACAGTATTGCTTTCCGTATCTGGAGGGAAAATACAGCCATTCTGTTGGTTAACCCTTTGAAAGCTGCTCAGATTGAAAGCCATAGTATTGGGGTAGCCCATCTCACAGTTTCTTCTTCCTTCGTTTTCTGATCAAACCCTGGACTGCCAAAATGAAGCCACTTTCTTGGCTTTTTTGCTGGCCAAACTTAAGTTTGGTGCATGTTTCTGGCAGTAATCGGCAGACCAGTAAATGAGCCTGATTCTGTATCTCTCCACATTCACATAGCATGTTGTTATCTCCCAGCAGCCTCCACTTGAGCATGTTGGTCTTACATTTATACACTCCAACCTTCAGCCTATTCATGGTCCTCCAAGTTACATAGGGGAGGTCGAGTTCCTCAGCCGTATCCTCCTTTAATGTTATTTCTTGTCCAGTGAGCTCCTTCCTCGATCTTCTAATTTGCTCTTGCATACCCTCAAGAATATTTGTGCTTGCCATAACACTCTTCCTGAATCTGACACAGTGAATTTAAGGCACATATCCATTCAGAGCAGTGTTTCCAACCACTGATTTTGGAAACTGAAGTCCAAAAACCAAAGGTTGTGACACACAGGTCCAGAGGATGTTGAGGGTCATTCTCTTGCTTAGTTCTCTTGGTGTCCACTTCTACTTCTCTCCTTATCTTAGGTGGAGCGATATCAAAAAGAGAGTATACATTCTCAACTGGTGTAGATTTGAGGCCTCGCATGGCTTCATTAACAGCAATATAAGCTTGTTTTGCATGTGAGAATGAGCACCATACTGGAGCATCATCCCCTGCTGAGGAGATGCTCAGGGACAGCATGGATGGTTGAGTTCCCCATTGATACGGCAGCTTGCGAGTTTCCTGACGATGTTGTTGATCTCACCTTTTAAGAGACTCCAATTCAGTGGTACAACTAGGACTTGGGAAGGTGGGTTTATACCTCCAATTAGGCTATGAAAACTCAGCGGCTGACACTGGATCAGTCGCCTCCCCACAGCCTGACTTCACAGCCATGCTATGAGCGTTTGGAGGGGGTGCAGGGCCATAGCCAGAGGGTAGTGGTGGTGGGAATCAGCCCCCCAAACCCCAGCTAACAGCCCCCACCCCACCCCGGGATGTCAATGGTGTGTGTGTGTGTGTGTTTGTAAGAGAGAGAGAGAGAGATTGAAAAAATATTGCCACCCCAATCTAGAATCCTGGCTACGGCGTTGGAGGGGGTGCGCGAAAGCTAAGCCCCCTTGCCCTAAGCTGAGCTCACCATGCAGAAAAGCGAGATGCAGTATAAGTATAGCTCAAAACAAGTGAGATCTATGTATAGATCCCTCTGTTGGGCCAGCAATGCTTCGGCCACCCATCGCCCACAGACACCCTCCCCCTCTCTCCCTAAGTGGTTCCCCAAGCTCAAAAGACGAACCCAGCATCCTGCAAAGAATTTGTGGTCCCCCCCCCCCCCCGGGAAAAGGCGCCTGCGCGAGAAGCCCAGAGACTCCTCTTGTGCCCATCCCGCGCTCTGCCATCTCTCCCTCTCCCCCCCCCCCCCGGTCCTCCTCCTCCTCCCACCCAGGGCGCGCACGCTACCGGGAGAGGACCCGTCCCGAGACTGGAGGGCTCGCCTGCCTCGCCTTCTTACCGATCAAGACGCGCGCCTGGTGGGCGTCAATCCACAGGTATAGGGCGTCCTCCTGGCGCGGGGCGGCGGCGGCGTGCGCGGTGGTGGTGGTGGTGGAGAGGCACACGAGGGCGCCCAGGCAGAGCGCCGCGGCGACCCTGCGGCAGCCGCTTCCTCCGCCCCCGGCCATGGATGGTGGATGTCCCGTCGTCGGGCAAACAGCAGACGGAGGGCTGGCTGGCGAATGGGGCTGTGGGGAACCAACCACCCGCTCCCTCTCGCTTGGACGGCGCGCTCCGCGCTTCTGCCCGCACACGCGCTCCAGCGGGAGTTTCTCAACAACTCTATGCGGGCCAGGGACAGGCGGGCGGCTGGTTCGCCTGCTTTGCCGTCTGGTGGAGCTGCTACTGCCGCCAAGGGTGGGCTCTCGCCTCTCTTCTTCTTGGCAGCGGCCGCCGTTCTGACTGAGAGGGGGCGGACGTGCCCTGGTGAGAGGTACAGAGGTCTGTGCGCTCCCGCTCCTCTCCGCTGGGTGGCGCAGCAGGGACGCGGGAGGCGTCCGGAGGCCGGGAACGGGCCCCCTGGGCTTCGGACGGAGAAACCCGGTGGGCGGCGGCTGGACTCACACTCAGTTAGTCCCGAATAACCCGCTTTTTCGCCCCCCCCACCACGTTTAATAATCCTACTCCAACCTAGCAGTTCGAAAACAAGAAATTGCAAGTAGATAAATAGGGAGCACTTGTGGGAAGGTAACAGCGTTCTGTGCCTTCCGGTGTCACCACAGTAAGGCTGATTATACTTAGCCACTTGAGCAGCCACTTGAGCCAATGCTCAAGTGGCTAAGACGCTGACTGGGAGGCGTAAGGTCAGCAGTTCGATTCCCGAGTACTGTAGGACGGAATGAGCCCCCATCTTTATCCCAGCTCCTGCCAACCTAGCAGTTCAAAAGCAAGAAATTGCAAGTAGATAAATAGGGACCACTTCGGTGGGAAGGTAAACAGCGTTCTGTGCGCTCCGGTGTCTAGTCATGTCTGCCACATGACCACGGAAGCGTCTGCAGAAGAAGCAGACAATGCTGGCTCTTTGGCTTTGAAACAGAGATGAGCACCGAACCCTAGAGTCGGATACGACTGGCTTTCGATCAAGGGAAACCTTTACCTTTAGCTTCTTATTTTAATTATAGGCAGGGACATAGCCAGGATTCTAGATGTGGGTGGGCAAATATTTTTTCAGGGTGGGCAACAAAGCCTCTTTGAAATGCATTCCTATGGGAAACCATGCCTTGCCAGGGTGGGCAAACTGCTAACTCAGGGTGGGCTAAGCCCACCCTGGGCCCTCTGGCTACGTACGGCCCTGATTATAGGATACTCTCTGCCTTCTCTGCTTGTTGTAAGGTAAAGGTGAAGGTCGCCCTTGTTCGAAAGCCAGTCGTATCTGACTCTAGGGTTCAGTGCTCATCTCTATTTATAGCCAAGGAGCCAGCGCTGTATGCATCTGCAGACATTTCCGTGGACATATGGCACATGGCAGGAATGCCTAAACACTGGAGAGCACGGAACTGTCTATGTCTGCAGATGTTTCTGTGGACATGTGGCAGGCACGACTAGACACTGGAGTTCAGGGAATGCTGTGTTACCTATTTATCTACTTGCAATTTCTTGCTTTTGAACTGCTTATTTGGCAGGAGCTGGGACAGAGACGGGAGCTCACTCCATCGTGCAGTACTCTGGTATCGAACTCCGACCTTCCAGTCTTCAAGTTCAGTGTCTTAACCATAACCACTTGAGCCACTGCAGTACTTTGTGCTCTTTTTTAAAATAGTAGCCGTGTTAGTCCGTGTTTCAAGCATATCAGACAATAAACAAAAAAACACCGTTGTAGCACTTTGAAGACTGTTACATTTTGATTTTAGCTTTCCTGGATCAATTCTGCTTTGTCAGACATGGGAGTGAGAGTTCATGGCATCAATTTTTTACACATCAGGTACAGAGTAGTTAGCATAACAGATAAGTGTACAAATCAATATGGCTTTATACGACTGGTAATGGCAGATGATCTCTGGTTGTTATTTGGATTAGTTGTACATTTAGCCATATTGATTTGTATACTTATCTGTTATGCTAAGCAATCACTCTGTACCATACCTGATGTATATAAACTGATGCCATGAACTCTCACTCTCTTGTCTGACGAAGTGGACTTGATCCACGAAAGCTAACATTAAAATGTAACAGTTAGTCTTCAAAGTGTTACAACGTTTTGTTTTGTTTATTTTCTGATATACTTGTACTCTTGATTCACTTTGTTTTTCGAAGTGGGAAGATGTCAAGTCTCTTGTTGATACTTGCGGATGTCTTTCAAGTCTCGCAGGCATATATGGGAAGGAAAATCTAAAGAAGTAGTGTTTAACTGAAGGCGATTTTTTCATTTTTGAAACAACAAAATAAAACTGGCATATGGATACAGTTAATATAGGGGAAGTTTTAGGTATGTATTTTGTAATGACTGGCAATGCGCTTGTGTGACAATGGCAAGCATTTTGCTGCTTGAGGTAGGGCAGAAGATGGCGCCTTCCTTTTACCCTCCAGATTATATGTAGAAAAAATTGGCTGGGTTAACAACCTGATCATGTTTCCTTCATGTCTGGTAAGAGAGTAACAATTTTATTGTGCACAGGGGCAGCAGAACAGCCGGGGGCCCACAGACCTGATGGTGGTTCACCTGCAGCTTTGTTCCTTCTGTGCCACTTCAGCATCTGCTCCCTGAGGCTTCCATCTCAGTTTGCTCAACAGCAGGGCTCCACCACAGACAGACAGACAGACAGACAGACAGACAGAGTTTGAAGTGTGTGAATTTTCTTATTAGAAATACTTCAGCTTGAGTAAGAAAAATGAAAGATACAGATGAAAACATGGTACAGTACTGTAATTCCATCTGAGAAATTCTGGGAGTTATCGTAGAAAAATAAAGTATTTTTTCCAAGCTTAATTCAGTAGTGTTGGTTGGAACAATAGTGTAATGTATGCTGGTAAAGGTAAGATAAAGGTAAAAGTCGCCCTTGCTTGAAAGCCAGTTGTATTCGACTGCAGACATTTCCACAGTCACTTGGCAAAACAAAGCAAGCAAGCAAATCAATCACCCTTATATACAGCCCCATGGTGCTTAGTGCACTCTCTGGGCGATTCACAAGTTAATTAGTATTTTACCTCAACATGCTGGGTCCTCATTTTACTGACCTCGGAAGGATGGGAGACTGAGTCAACCTTGTGTCCTGGTGAGGATTGAACTCACAACCTTTTGGTTGCAGTACAGCAATTTAACCATGGCGCCACCAGGGCTTCAAGACACCAGTGTGTGCACGGTGGCATGACTAGTTTACCTTCCCACCAAACTGTTACCTATTTATCTATTTGCCATTTGTTTGCTTTTGAGCTGGTAGGTTGGCAGGTCTGGGACAGATGACGGGAGCTCACTCCATTGTGCAACACTTGGGTCCCGAACTACTGACCTGCTGACCTTCCAGTCATCAAGTTAAGCATCTTAACCACCAAGGCACCACAGTCCCCTATGACAGTAGTGTATAGCAATGTTTGACCCTTTTCTACACTGGTTTCATATTGTCTTTGGAACCCAACTCAGCTCTGACACCAGAACTGAAGGGGTTATTCTCTCTCTTTCCTACATTCTTTCCTCTCCCGTTTAGGATGCCCTCTGGAGTGGGTTTTTGAGTGAATCCAAGAGAAAACCAGTCACATCACTACTGCCAGCATGATATAGGAAATAGGACCATAGGCAGTGGTGGGATTCAATTTTTTTTTACTACTTACTCTGTGGTTGTGGTATGGTGGGTGTGGCCAGGGGGAAAGCCCTGCGTTATTTCAAAACTTGGATGGGCAGGGCCAGCCAGAATGATTCTGGCAAACTGTGGCGAACCTGCTGAATCCCACCAATGGTCATAGGGTTGTTTATGATTACACTCATACAGTAATTATCAATCTGCATTAGATGCTGTAAAGAATAGTCATCTTCTGTTATTATATGCCGTCAAGTTGGAACAGCATTATAGTAACCCTTATAGCAGGTATTCTCAACCTGCGGCCCACGGCACCATTTCATGCATCCCCCTCCCCACTACTTCCACCACACCCGGAAGTGCCATGTGGTGGAGGAAGGGCAAAATGGCCCTCTGGCCCTCGAAGCTGTCTGAGGGAGCCTGACCTGGCCCCCGGCTTTAAAAGGCTGAGAACTCCTGCCTTATAGGGCTTTCAAGGTAAGTGAGATAGTTAAGGAATGGTTTTACCAGTTCCACTCCCTCTGTGGGTTTCCATGGCTGAGCAGAGAGATTCAAACCCAGGTCTCCTAGTCTATCATGTTATCCATTATATACCACACAGGGTATCACATCTATTGTTACCATTTAAAAGTTGATTTTGCATATGTAGCTGCAATTAGTGTGAGGGTGCTCTCTGGTGGTTGATATTTATAATAGCAAATTGTTCATAAAGTAGGAGCGGTGTTAGTCTGTTCAGGCATGGCAGACAGGAAATAAAATATTTTCTTTTTTAAAAATACAAAAACATTGTGGCACCTTAAAGACTAACTACTCTATTTTAATGTTAGAATTGGACTTGATCTATGAAAGTGAACATTAAAATATAGCAGCTAGTTTTTAAGGTGCCACAACATTCTGTCTCTATTCCCCCACCCCCGCTGCTTTATTTCCTGTCTAATATGTTTATAAAATAAATTTTACCTTATAGGCATGTTGAATTTAGGGTTGGGGAAAAAATATCTGATAATATTGCTTCCTGCCACATTTACACTAATTAAATGTGAATTTCTTTCTATACAAAATAGGACAGATTCTGTTAATTCCGTTAAATTATGACCCAAAAAAAATTGAAATTAAATAGTCATCCCAGTGTCTGCCAACATCATCACCATCACCACCTTTTATGTTGTTCTGTCCCTCCAATTAACTCAAGGCGTACGCGCATATATATATATAACTTGGGGGTCCTCCTGGATTAGCGGCTACTGCTAGAAGAACAGGTGGCGGCTGTGACCAGGAAGGCTTTCGCCCAGCTTCGGGTGATTCGCCAGTTGCGCCTGCTCCTGGACTGGAACTCCTTGCTCATGGCCACTCACGCTCTGGTCACCTCCAGACTAGATTATTGCAATGCGCTCTACATGGGGCTGCCCTTGACGACCATTCGGAGGCTACAGCTGGTCCAGAATGCAGCAGCCCGGGTGGTGATGGGGTGTGGGCATTATGCCCGTGCTTTGCCACTGCTCCGGGAGCTGCACTGGTTGCCAGTTTGTCTCCGGGTGCAATTCAAGGTGCTGGTTTTGACCTTTAAAGCCCTATATGGTAGTGGGCCGGGTTACCTAAGAGACTGCATCGCCCTGAGGACGTCTGTCTGTCCAACCACAGCGGACCGGAGGGGCTCTCTAATCGTTCCATCAGCCAGAGGGGCTCGCCTCTCTGGCACAAGGAGGAGAGCCTTCTCCATGTCTGCGCCGGCCCTCTGGAACCTCCTGCTAACAGAGCTACGTCTCTGGATGGAATTGCTGCCTTTCAGAAAAGAACTTAACACCTGGCTGGCAGGTCAAGTGTGGGGTGCAGGTGGCCTTCTTTAGGCACTGGCCATGCTAATGCATCTTCCGTGTTCCAGAAGGTTGGGGACTACTATGTTAGACTGTCTCAGAGAAATCAGTGCAATCTGACTTTTGTTAGTTCAACTGAGCATGGATAACGCAACAGAAGTGTGTCTTTCTTTCTACATGGGAAATATTCAGGGGTGTAAGTGTAGGTCTCTGAATCTCAGAGAAGTGTCACTATATAAATAACACTGTACACACAATTCATTTATGTCCACTGATTCAAGGAAATCAGCAGCAGATCTGAGGCAGCAACAAAATTATGTTTAGGATGCATTCTGTTGCATGTACTGTGAATGCCTGTAAAAAGAGGATGCCTCTTGTTTAATATGGGGACTGCAGTGGCTTAGTGGTTAAGATGCTGAACTTGATTGCTGGAAGATTGGCAGGTCAACAATTTGAGACCCGAGTACTGCATGTTAGAGTGTGCTCCCATCTCTGTCCCAGCTACTGCCAACCTAGTAGTTTGAAAGCAAGAAATTGCAAGTAGATAAATAGGTACCACTTGGGGGTAGGGAAGCAAACAACGTTCTGTGCATTCTGGTGTTTAGTCATGCCTACCATATGCCCACAGAAACATCTGCAGACACAGACAGCACTGGCTCTTTGGCTATAAACAGAGATGAGCACTGAACCTTAGAGTCAGATACGACTGGCTTTCGAGCAAGGGCAACCTTTACCTTTACTTTTACTAGCCTTGTCAGGCAGGACAGATATATTTCTAGACAGGACATTTGTGTGTGTGCGTGTGTTGATTGAGAGGACATGAAAACTAAGATAGTAGAGAGCAAAGGCAGTGTCTTTCTCTTCGTCTTTTCTTTATCTGTGCAGAAAGTCTATCCACTTAAAATAAACTATGCAAAGGTAATGTGAGCAGAAACGTTTGGTGCACATAGTTTCCCTTATCTCACTCTCCCTAGAGAACATGCCTTTGATGAAGTTCAGAGCCACAGATTCTGGAAATGAAGTGATGAGGGTGTGCCTGCCATTGGTGGGGTGTCCTCTTTTTTGGGAGGACTAAGTAGCAACTGATCCTGTTCCTGTTGTCATCTCTTCCTTGGGCAAGGAACTACTGTTATCATTGACTGGTAGGGCAGAGGGCTAGCAGAGTGTGACAGTATCTTCTTTTCTTCATTTGAAAGCACAAACAAACCCTGCGTGCCCCCTCTTCTCTTTCTTAGTGGGTCCACAATCATCCCTCAGTGCAGAATAGGTGGGAGGCCATAGTGCCACTGCTGCTGTTACTGCTGCGAAGCTGGGCATGTTGGAAAATGTGTCAGCATTTGTTTCTCTCCATTCTCCTGCCCCTTCACTCCTTTAAAGGTCCTTGGTGTTTTGAGGAGGGGTGTTATGACACCCTCTTTCCCCCTTACTTAAACACTGTGCCACTTTGTGTCTGTGCCCCATGGCCACTCATATTGTTAGAACTGGGTGCCAGAGTACATAGCAAGAGCCTCCTGAAAGATTGTGGTACTTTTGAACCACAATCAGGCATTTGTTGTTGTTGTTCAGTCGCACATTCAATTCCGACCTTTTGCGACCCCATGGGCCATTTTCCTCCAGGCACCACTGTCCTCCACCATCTTCCTCAGCCTGCCCAGCTCTGTGCCCACTGCGTCTACAATACCATCTAGCCATCTCATCTTTGGACGCCCCCTTCTCTTGCCCTCCACCTTTCCCAGCATCAAGGCCTTCTCAAGTGAGTCCTCTCTTCTCATTTGATGTCCAAAGTACTTTAGCTTCATCTTCACTATTTGTCCCTCCAATGAACAGTCAGGGTTGATTTCTTCTAACATTGACCTATTTGTTTTCTAATCTTTCTCACACTAGAAACTACAGAATGAATTCCCCAAAAGCTGGCTTCATTTTATCAGTTTAAAGTCTGACCTATATCTTGGTCCTTTAAAATTACCACGGTCATTTCTGGACCATGAGGCTGACCTAGAGGAAGGTGGATAGACTAACATTAGAGAAATATTACCAAAATACCAAATAACACTGGTGGAGGCTGCTAGAAGTGCCAGAACAAGAACCTTGCATCTCCCTCAACACCCGATGGAGTAGTAGAAGGAGGAGGAGGAGAAGGATCTTTTTTATATTTTTACCATACAAAGTGGTAGTCAGTGTATGTGGGGCAGTAGAGATTAATGAGAACTGAGGTAATCTCTCTAAAAATTCTGTCTGGTGCTGTTGTGGTTCTTTTTTTAAACCTCATACTCTGTTAAGAGAAATAATGAAAATTCATTAAAAAAATTAGTATATAAACAGGTGTCTAAGAGAGCCAGACTCAAACTTCTGAGTACCTCCTTCTATTAGCTGACCTAGGAAGCCTGCATTTTGTGTATGTTATGGAAATCAGAGTCCTGTTCACTTAAAGTCTCCAAGGGACAAAGGACTACTGTATTGTGAAAGATCTGTTTCTGAGAATTACAGAGACAATATGGCAGAAAGAAGTGCTGTGAATGACTCATGATTCATTGTTTAGGTTTCCCTGGTAGTAAAGTGAACCCAAGCTCAAATCACTGGGTATTTCTAGTAGAATATGGTGCTGTTTGTGAGATGCTTGCTCGCCAGTGGGATAACCCCAGAATAGGAGGTGCCATATATTTTAGCTGCTTCCAACAGCGGCCTGGCTCTGTGGCCAGACGGGAACAGGCATTTTGGGACTTTTTATTTCCCACTGGCAAGAGGTATATTTTTTTATTTTAATGGTTTGCACAACAGGTGCTTCAAAGCAATTGCTTTCTCTCATTTATCACTGACACAAGAGTGGTCTGAACTTTGTCAGACATTTGATCAAAATTTGAGATACCTTAGATGTTATTATCCAAAGTAGAGTGCAATATCAGTTTGATGGCATGTCAAGTGTGTATGAGCTGGCTCGGACAAAGCAATGAACCTCCTTTGCCATTTGCAAAGAAACTAATGGATCGGATGGAAGGTTTAACCAGACTTTGGAGATGCTAAAGGTCTATGTGTTAGAGCTGTTATAATAATTCCGTGTCAGAAATTATTCTGGGTTGAGAGGATTTTTGCTGGAGGAACTCTGCTCAGGGGACGCCCCAATAAGGCTTCTTTCATGTCCCCAAGATATTTTTCCACCAAAGTGGGCCCTGTTTATCTACTTTCAGTTTCTTGCTTTTGATCTGCTAGGTTGGCAGGAGCTGGGACAGACGACGGGTGCTCATTCCGTCATGCAGTACCCAGGTCTCAAGGCAGGCTTCTTAACCACTGAGCGACCACAGCCCCGTTAGAGCTGTTGAGTATATTAGAACAACCCCACCATACAATGGGTTGTTTATGTAAACTATGTACAGTAATACCTCATACAAGGTCCGCTTCATACAACATCGAATTCATACATCGCCTAATTTATTGAAAAAAGTTATCTCATACAAAGTTGCTTGACTTTGTATGAGGCATTCAGTTTTTCCCAGGTTGCATTGTGCCTGGGCAGTATAAAAGACATGATACATGCGTGCATTGCTCTTGTGGGTTTTGCACAAGGCAAAGAGAGTTTAGGAGTGGTTTTGAGCGTGATTTTGGAATTTTTTGAATTTTTCATCAGAATTTTTAGAAGCATTCCTGGGATTTTTGCAGCATTCTTCAGGTTCTTGGACAATCAGGGTTGTTTGACATGTTTTTGTAATGTATTTAGCCTTTAGACAATGCTTTCTTAAAGTTCTGTCAGTTTCCTGTCTGTTTCCTTGACTTTGCCCTGAAGTCTGTGCTGTTACAGTACAATGTATCTCTATGGAAATGACGTTGTATGAGGCATCGCGGCAAGGATTTGGACGTTGTATGAGGCATCGCGGCTAGGATTTTGCATGCCTCATGCAAAGTGCAAATCCGTATAAAGTCCAAACTTGTGGAACCAAGTTTGGACATTGTATGAGGTATCACTGTATATAACCAGCCAATCAGAAGAGTCTTTCTAGTTTCCTACCTCTGGGGTCACCTGACATGATTAAGCTGTTTGCTGTTCAGTTCTTTGCCGTCTTTTATTTAGTCAGTGTCTGTTTTTCAGTGTGTGTAGTTCCAGTTATTATTCTGCTGTTCTTGCTCTCTCTCTGTCTCCTATTACTCCAAGTGATTGCCTTACAAGCAAAGTATGTTTGTCTAAGGAAAAACTATTGTAAATAAAAAATTTAGCAACCAAAACTCAAAAAAGGTGCTTCTGGGTTGAAAGGATTAGTCGGTGACAATCACCATTGCCACCATTGGCCAGTGGATGCCCGGTCGCTAAAATAGCAGACTTTGGGGAGGCTCCTTTCATGTCCCCCCAAGGATGAACTATCACCCATATGATACAATGCACACAATGCCCCTCAATGTGCACCGAGGAGGACCTTACGTTGGCAAGAGGAAATGCTGTTGTTGTGGCCTGATATTGGGCGGATGTCATCTAGCCCTTTTAATTCCATTATGTTTTAGATATGTTAATTTTATCTTTGTATGTTATTGTAACCTGGTGGTGCTTCTGACATGAATAAAGAAAGATCAACCAAAGCAACTGTTTACTAATCTTTTTAAAAGCACCTGTAAATAAAGAACTATTTTCTTAAATACAACTAAACAAGTGTGGAGAGTTTAATTGCTGAGCTAGACTGGGAGAACTTGCAAACTGTAAGTAAAACTATTTGTAAAGCTGCCCCACCTACTGCTGTGCATGCATATAAAAAACTTAACAAGAGCGTCCAAAAGACTGAAAGTGGGCCCTGCTGTACCTTATGTTTGCCTAAAGAGATATTTCTCAAGATAATTCAGATTTTAATCCCAATGAGCTCGTTTTGGCAGAAATCTAAGAGATCCTTGAGCTTGCTTGACGTGTACTGGGAGAGGAACTCCTTGTCCTAATTGAAGAGTTCACATATAACTTGCACAATACTTTGAAAGGAGAATGAGAAGTGGCCCATCAGAACTTGGAAGAGGTCCAGTACCATCAGAAAGAGGTTAATATGTTGGTCTTCAGTATTATGGTAAGTTTTATGATGGTGAAACATAAAATTAATGCTGTTAATTGTCTCCTAGAAATGCTTGGCTTTGCATGAAAACTGAACTTGAATGATTTTAACAGCCTAAAACAGGGATTCTCAACCTGAGGCCCATGGGCTGAATGTGGTCCACGGCACCATTTCATGTCCCCACCACCACCTCCACCACACCAGGAAGTGCCATGTGGTGGATGAAGGGCAAAATGGCCGTCACACCCCCAAAGCTGTCTGAGGGAGTGCGACCTGGCTCCCAGCTTTAAAAGGTTGAGAACTCCTGGTCTAAAACCTTATATAAATAAGGGAAGGCATGTTTTTAATTTGTGATAACAGGAATGTATAGTTGGAACAAATAGATCTGATGGAGGAAAGCAAGCAGAAAGGATTGGATGAAGTCTATCACCACTGCGGAACTGTTGCTGCAGTAACAGCCTTAATTGCAAGAACTGCTGTTAAATTTCCAATCTTGATTCAGCGAACCTGGAAGAACTCCTTGGTCCAGCATTCTGGAGTGTCAAGGTTCACCATCAGGGTGCTAGGTTTTGGGATCATTAATCCTTCTAGTAGTCCCTGAAGTCCACAACTGTACTTGTATCCAAGTGTGGCCTTGATGTGGAGTTTGCATGGATATCTATTGGGTCAGCTGTGTTATGCAAATGAATTATTACCCCAGGCCTAGAATAAATAGCTAATAGAACAGCTTCACAGCCCATCTTTGCAAGGGATTATTCACCTTTTAAAAAAGCATACATAAATTGGAAACTATTCTGAGAGTGTGCGGTAAGAAAAACAACCATGTTAGCCACAACCTGAAATATACCCTTGAACCAGATCCAGTCTCTGTAGCAGATTTTTGCTCTTTGGTTTTCCAGTTTCCCCCTATAATAATTGCTTAGTTGCTTCTAAAGAAGACATTTGCAAATAAACACAACTTTAAAAGACCATGAGCAATCAAGGACTCCTTTTCTAGTAAGAAAGCAGACTGGTTTCTCACACTGAATTGAAAGCACATTTTGGACCCCGCAGCTGCTGTTCCTTTCAATTAAAATGTCCAGTCTATGCATAAATGTGCATAAAATAAGTCACAGTATTGTACTCAAGCCTATTTGTACAATATTCATAGAGACAGTTGATACATTCATGCCAGTACTATAGTATCAGTTATATCTGACTGATACTACTTTAATGTCCATTATTCTGTCCTATAGAATCCTCGATTTTGTAATCTGTATACTGAATTCTCTTTTCTAGTTCAGGGGAATACAGGGAAGCTCTCTAGCAGAAAACTCTACACCCAACTGCAAATCACAGGATTCCACAGGACAGAGCTATGGTAACTAAAGTGGGACCGAGCTGCTACTACTATGCAATCTAGATACATTTCTACAGATTCACAAAGTTTGAATTTCATCAATAGAATTTTGTCTTCAAATAAAGTTATTCTACAAGATGTAATCCCATCAACCTTTACAGAATTTCTGCCCACTGTTTCTGAAAGAATTGTAAGAAGAGTTAATCACGCAAACAGGCTTGCTGGTATCAGCTGGATTTATACAGAGTTAAATCTCTTCAGCAGTTTCCTGTTCTTAGATTCTGACGCATATTTACTCCTGTTTCACTGGACTGGCTGGATTTACAGTCAGGTCACTGCACACAGGATTTTAGTTACCACTGGTGGATATATCCAGAAACAGCAACAAATCTTGTGGCTTAGTGCAGTAGATTGCATTGGAGTAGGACCAATGGGACTGCAGCGGCTTGGTGGTTAAGATGTTGAAGTTGATGACTGGAAGGTCAGCAGTTTGAGACCCGAGTGCTGCATGACGGAGTGAGCTTCCGTTTCCCAGCTCCTGCCAACCTAGCAATTCGAAAGCAAGAAATTGCAAGTAGACAAATAGGTACCACTTCAGTGGGAAGTTAAACAGCATTCCGTACTCTAGGATTCAGATGAGCACTGAATCCTAGAGTTGGATACAAGTGGCTTTTGAGTAAGGGCGACTTTTACCTTTACTAGGCCCATTGTATCCCCATTGATTCAAAGGGCCTACATGAGTGTGATTTGTTATAGTGAATAACAGGATCTTGGCCAGTTTCATCATTTCAACCCTGAAATGAGAGAAAAGAAAACTTTGAATTTCAAATTTTATTTATACAGTGACAGACCAGAGAAAAATTTACATTTAAAAGAATGTCAAAAAACTATAAATATATAGAAATATAATATAAAAGTCAAATCTTTATGAGACTATAGAGCCATTTAAAAGATTCCTAGATATATCTTGGGATAATATTCGATTTCTGGGAGCAACCTGGCCTGCAGTTTAAGATAATTGGAATGGTGGGTTTCTTTTACTTTCGATGCATCCGGACCACAAGGGCACAGAACTTCGCTGTCTGTAGGGAAATCAGAGGTTTTCTATCCATTAAGAGTTCCCTGATATGCTCTGCATCTGTTTTGGAGCTCCTTGCTTCCAGGAGGGGACCTAAGAGTTTTATTCTGGATGAGTCACATAGTGGGCACCAGAGCAAAATGTACTCCATAGACTTTGAATTTATTAAAGTACTTGGTTGTGTAAAGAAATCATAAGACTGAAGAAAATTAAAAGCAACAGAAAGTCACCATCTTGCACCAATATAAACATAGCTTTAAAGCTTTGACAAGAATGACAATGCCAAATACTAAGCCTATGTTAAATGACACCATGTTCTTTTATGATTTAAGACCTTTTAAAGCGGTACAGAAGTCTAGACATGTCCTAATATGTAAGCATTAAAACTGTCTATAAAGACACTACAAAGAGTAAAGTTCTTCCTTTGGACTAATGAACAAAGCATTCCCTTTAGTCTACTAGATCTGCTGGGTTTCACTGAATTGCAAATCAGCTGCAGGAGAGACTAACAAAGGTTTAGGTGCACAGTTTTGAGAGACAGGTGTTTCCTGGTTAAAAACACAAGAGGGGCCTATAACTGACCTATTTATAAAGAAATTTATATCCACTCATCAAATGCCCACACACCATCCAGAGCAGCTCACAAAATTATAAAGCCACAGTTCAACAGAAAATAATGCGTGCAATAAAAATACTGTAAAAACATAAAGGCAATAAAATACAGAAGCAGAAAGCATTGATTAAACAACCCTGAAACAAAGCACTTAGCAGGCAAAAGTCGTATGGAACTGAAATACTGTATTTTAATGAAATCTAGATACAGTACGCTACAAGTTTCTATCTAGCCTAGAAAAGCAGTTTCATATTTAATATTGTAAGATCTAGAATGGGCTTATTTATCTTCATTACTTATTTACTTGGTTGATCCGTACTTCACACGTCTAGTTTGACGTGGCGGATCGAAGCATCATCTCCCACGAGATTTTAGCAGCCTCTCACCAGTGAGAGGTCCTATTGCTAATGTAGCAGGGTCCGTGTTTTCGATGTTCCTTTAGCCTTTTTGAATATGACAACACAGCTGGCTTGGCTCATGTCGAAGTTAGCCATGTTAGAGCAATGCACTGGCCAGGTGCATTGCCCAAGTATCCAACCCCTTAGCTGACCTGCACTTCCAGAACAGAGCACCATTCTGAACCGCTAGCTGACACCTTTGTGGCACGGTTCAACCTGCCAGGGAAATACCATAGCTGTCGGCCAGGGTCACCACTGCACCACGTTTTCATTATTGAAGATATTACTCCAGCCATCTTAAAGGTGGATAGAATTACACTCTCCTCTAAGAAAGCCTGTCATGATTGCCTCCAATCTGCCAAGCAAGATCAAAATAAAATGTGTAGTCCCGCCCTCCCCCTCGCCCTCAGGCTCAAAAGGCGATGGGGTGTCAGGCGAGCTGCTGCCACCGCCGAGCATCCTAGCCCCAGTGGGGATGAAGAGGCCATTCGACCAGCCACCCCACCTGGCCGGCGTTCTTGGGACCCACCCCTCCTTGCCCTTGGACTCAAAAGGCGAGGGGGCACTGGGCAAGTTGCTGCTGCCGAGTATCCTGGCCCCAGTGGGGGCGAAGAGGCCACTCCACCAGCCACCCCACCTGGCTGGCGTTTTTGGGCTCTGCCCTCCCCCTCGCCCTGCTCGGACTAAAAAAGATTCTAAAGGGGGTGGTGGTTTGTGGGTAATCTTGGATATTTCTTGTGTTTATTGTTGTTAATGGGTTTCTTTTTTGATGTTTTGTTTTCAAATTTGACCTTTTGAATTGTACTGCACTGCTTTTTGAATTGTACTGTGTTATATTGTATTGATTCATTTATGTTTATTATTGACTATTGACTATTGTATTGAATTTACTTTTCATGCTTCTTTAGTATTATATTGTATGATATCTACTGTAGGAATGCATCTGGATTCTGTCAGGCTGTCTCTGACACATTTTGTATACAAAAGCCTCTTTGCTTGCTATTCTCCTTATCTCTCTTTCTTTGGGTTCTGACACTTCTGATTGGCTGTAAGGACTCAGCTTTGTCTCTGCGAAGTTTCGTTTCTGCTGTACAATAATTGCTAGTTTCGTTTCTCTCTCTCACTGCCTAAATAAAGAAAAAGGCTTCAGTAGCATTTGACCAGCCAAGGACTGCAGAGTGCTTTCTCTCTGTCTCTCTGTTCCTCCCTACAAAAAGCCTAAGGAAGCAGGACTTCTTGGGACTGATTGTTATCTTAAAGATCTGAGGATATAACTGCTGCTAATGAGGCTGACTGAATAAAGAAGATATCTTTACATGAAGCAGAATCCCATCAAGTGGCGCCCCGTCGTGAGGCCAATTGAATGAAATTCAAAGAAATGCTTTGAAAGCTGCTTCAATAATTAACACCTCATCGACCGGGAAGGTCTCATTCACCTACGACCAGGAAAGGTCTAATCGAGCGCTCGAGAATTACAACTAGGTGAGTGAAAATGGGGTGTGTTTTTTCTTCGCAAATGTATGAACTTTGTAAAGATATCTCAGATCTTTTGCATGACAATGGGCGAAAAGTTGATGAGCAGGAGATACGGAAGCTGGCTAAAGCTATAGCAAAATTCTGTCCTTGGTTTAAATATGAAGGTCTGGACTTAAAAGAGTGGAAACAGATTGGGAATGAATTGCAGAAGCATAAAGGGATTTCTAGATCAATATTATTTACTTGGGAGGAAGTGAGAGGCTGCCTTCAAAGACTTACTCCAAAAAATATTTTATTGTCTCAAAGACTTGATGGCCATCCCCTCCCACAGCTTTTGCCTTCAGAGAAAGGGGAGGCCATGGCAACCATGGCAGCCATGGCAACTGCTCCTCCATCATATGAGAAACAACAGACTCCTGATGGGGGTGGAGGTGAAAATGGAGATGGGACATTATGTCCTGACTTGCAAAAATCAGGCACTTTTAGCCCTACCAAGACACAATTCTCTGCTGCGTTAACGGCAGCTGTGCTGGACCTGCAATCTCCTGAAATATACCCAGTGATAAGGGGGGCTCCGGCTGTGGGCAACGCAATTGCAGTCCCAGATAGGTATGAAACCCTCCATTACAAATATCTGAAGGAACTAAGAGTCAGCATACGTGACTATGGATTTAATGCACCTTTTACTAAAGCTTTGTTGGAAGCCATAGCATCTCAAAAATTGCTACCAGTGGATTGGAAACAGATGATTAAAGCGCTTTTGCCCCCAGCAGAAGCCATGCTCTGCTTGCAAGAGTGGAGGGATGTGGCTTGGGAGGTTCATCATACACGCCCTGCACTCACAATGGATATGTTATGTGGGGAGGGAAATTTTGCCAACCCCACACAGCAATTGGCCCTCAATGATGCCCAGCTGGGAGAGATTGCTCAGATAGTCATGCGGGCCTGGAGTAAGATCCCTTCCAAAGGAGACAGCTCCGTTGCTGGATTTGCAGCAATTAGGCAGGGCCCTAAAGAAGATTACACTGAGTTCATTAACAGACTCATGACTGCTCTCAGCCGCCAGGTGGAAAATGTGCCGGCACGGGAAATGCTCATGAAACAACTGGCTTTTGAAAATGCCAATGAGGATTGTAAGGGTGCTCTGACAGCTGTTTATGCTAGGCCAGGAACATCTATAGCAGACATGATGAAAGTTTGTCAAAATGTGGGGACTCACAGTTACAAGGCTCAACTTCTGGCAGCTGCAGTTCAATTGCCCACAACTCAGGCTCAAAACAAACGTTGTTTTGGCTGTGGGAAGGAAGGGCATTTTAAAGCACAATGTCGCTCCTCTCAAAAGCAGGCAGCACGCCCTTCAAGGAAGTGTCCCATTTGCCAGAAAGGGTACCATTGGGCCAATCAGTGCCGCTCAAATCCTAATGCCAACCCCTCAGCTGCTCAGCACAAAGACTCTGACTTTTCTCCACAGCAGCAGGGAAATGGGAGTGCGGGCCAGGCTCGGGCCCAGGCAAAATAATAGGGCTACCAGAGGTCAGTGAAGAAGCAATACAGGAGGTTTTGGCAGAAGATATGGAACTTGCCCAAGAAATGATTTCACAATATAGAAAAAACCATCCTCTAAAAGAAGGACTTTTATTGAGGTTATCTAAGGACTGTACTTTTACTATGCCAGGGTGTGTGGAGGCTCTTCCCACACTGGTTGATGATGTTAATTTCCAGGGCATGATGGGCATCGTTCTTCCTTGTCCAGACGCCTTACCCGCTTCTGTACACATTGCAGCAGGGTCAGTTACATTGGGTCACCAAGAAATTGTCATCCCTGCTTCAGCCACGCAACATCTCACCCTGCCTAAGGGACAACCTGTAGGACGCCTTCATCTGCTCCCACTAGGGACCACTGCAACTCCATCCCAGGAGGGGACTGCAACAGCGGCTATGGCGGTGATACAAATCACCGAGGATAGACCGACCCGTTCGCTGCTTATGGGTGGACGTTCAGTGTCTGGACTGGTCGATACAGGAGCCGATATTTCAGTGGTGGCAAAAAAAGATTGGCCAACTGGATGGGCCGTCCGCCCCTGTAGGGAAGTTTATGGGGTGGGCGGGTACGAGCCAGCACAGCAAAGTGTTCATCCAATCGTCTTTGAGACCTCAGGGGGAACAAAAGTTTCTCTTCACCCCTTGATTATGGATATTCCTATTACTCTGTGGGGCCGGGATCTCCTGGCTAAAACAGGGTGTACCTTGCAGACAAATTTTTGATACGGGCCTCCCCTGCAGCGCCGTTGCATGCACTTCCACTACAATGGAAAAACACCCCACCAGTGTGGACGGATCAATGGCCGCTCTCAAAAGAAAAGCTCCAAGCGGCGGAGGCCCTTGTACAGGAGCAATTAAATCTGGGACATATTCAAACAACCACTAGTCCTTGGAACTCTCCGATTTTTGTGGTGAAAAAGAAGTCTGGAAAATGGCGATTGTTACATGATTTGAGGAAAGTTAATGAGCACATCTTGCCAATGGGACCTCTACAATCTGGACTTCCTAATCCGAACATGATTCCGGAAGATCATCAACTCATGGTTATAGATTTGAAGGACTGTTTTTATACAATCTTGCTAGCGCCACAAGACAGAGAAAAATTTGCATTTACATTGCCAGTATACAATAATGAACATCCTACTCAACGGTTTGAATGGTGTGTCTTGCCTATGGGTATGGCCAACTCGCCGACTCTATGCCAACATTTTGTGAACAAGGCTTTGGAACCTTTCAGGCAACGCCATCCAGAGGTTAAAGTCTATCATTACACAGATGACATTCTATTGCATGGTCCACAAGTCACGGAGAAACACCTGCAGGACCTAGCAGACATTTTGCAACAAGCAGGCTTGATCATAGCTCCTGAAAAAGTGCAGCGGATGTATCCATTCCAATATCTGGGACATAGGCTCTCAGCTACAGCTTCAACTCCGCTATTGCCAACAATAGCTATTCCGGAGCAGTTCACTCTTGTACAATTGCAACAATTGCTAGGGAACATAAATTGGGCTCGTCCTTTCTTGGCCCTGAGCACGGAGGAACTATCACCACTCTTTGCTGCTCTTTCTGGACACACTTCTCCAGCGGACATCATTCCCTGCACAACGGAGATGCGTACAGCTCTTCAACGCCTCAACGAAAAGCTGCATACCATCGCTGTGGATCGGGTGCCCTCAGGCACCATTGCGCTGGCATGCGCTCTTCTTCCTACACCGAGGCTGCCCACTGCGGTTTTGTTCGCGCCTGTCAACGCTCAGAAGGTGGCCATCGTGGAATGGCTGCACTTGGCGCACACTCCCTCGAAAAACTGTTATCGCCTACCTGATGCGATTGCTGATCTTTTCCTCAAATGCCGTACTAGGGCAAAGCATTTGACTGGCTATGATGTTGACTTTGTTTGTTTTCCTTTTTCACAGGATCAGCTAACCGCCTTGCTACAGCATTCTGAGGCATTTCAGGTGGCCATGGCGGACTTTGTGGGACAAGTTAAATTTAACCCCCCCAAGGATAAGCGGTTTACCTTGCTGAATCTCACTTCTTACTCCCTGTCATCCCCACTTTGCATGCAACCTATCTTGCATGCCATTACTCTCTTCTCGGATGGCTCCCCCTCCCGTGGAGTCCTTACATGGCAGGGTCCTACTGGGGAATGGGAGGTTGTCTTTACAGGACCTCAAGCATCGGCCCAGCGGTCGGAACTGGCAGCGGTCATACTTGCTTTCTCTACGTTTTCTGATGTGCCTTTTAACCTGATTGTGGATACTCAATATGTTTACCGCCTTGTCTTTACCTTAGCTCAAGCTTATTTGTCTCCATCGATGGATAGGGATCTTTTTGCTTTATTCCAACAGCTTCAAGGTTTTCTTACTAACCGTACGGTCCCTTTCTTCATTGCCCACATACGCTCTCACACAAGGATTCCAGGTTATTTGACGGAGGGCAATGCACGAGCAGATTCTGCTCTCCGAGACTCTGCTGAGGTTTTTTCTCTCTTTGACAACCCCATTGACAGTCATGCAATGTTTCATCAATCTGCTAAGGTTTTGCATAAACGGTTTTCCATTTCTATGTCACAGGCTAGAGACATTGTGTCGTCCTGTGCTTCCTGTACGAAGTCTCCTATATTCCTGCCATTTGATGCTGTTAATCCTCGAGGAACAGAAGCTAATCAGCTATGGCAGATGGATGTCACGCAAGTACCTGCTTTGGCTCCGCTTTCTAAGTTACATGTGACTGTTGATACCTTCTCTGGATTTATATGGGCTACACCCTTACGGGGTGAAACATCCAGACATGTTATACAACATTGCATTCGTTCGTTTGCGGCAATGGGTAAACCTAAAAGCCTTAAGACAGACAATGGGCCATCATATGTTTCTTCTGCCTTTCAGGACTTTTGCCGTCAGTGGGACATTAAGCTAACCCATGGAATACCCTATAACTCGACTGGACAGGCGATTGTTGAAAGAGCCCACCTGACATTCAAAAATTTGTTACACAAGCAAGTGGGAGATAGAGGGGTTCCTGTGGCTGAAATACCTACAGCTGTTGCTAAAGTACTGTATACTCTTAATTTTCTTCTTGCTCCCCATAACAGGTCACACTCTCCAGTCGAATTGCATTTCAGGACTGAGGAGTGTCTTCCTAAGCCATTGGTCGTTTATCGGCAGCAACCCGATCCTGAGTGGAAGGGTCCTGTACCTCTAATCACCTGGGGACGAGGATACGCAGCGGTTTCTACAACCTCAGGACCTGTGTGGATTCCTGCCCGAGCGATCCGCCCATGGAGAGAGAAGAAGGTTACTCAGCTCCAGGATGGTGGTTCACCAGTAAACTAACCTTGCTGACATTTGTTGTTTTCTTTCTTACTGTGCTTCCAGCTGTAAGAACAATGCCTCATGGGGGCAACCCCAACTTTTGGATTCGTCATGCTAACTATATGTTTGAAGTTCATGGTAAGAATGCAACGTTATACTATGAGCATCCACTGGCAGTGTCTCAAATGGCCTTTCTTCCGGCATTGTTCAACACACCAGAGTTGGTTATTGGACATTTGCAACATCTTGATAGGTCTACACTCTTCTCTAATCCTCCAGAACAATTTAACAACACCCGCTGGCGAAGCATGACATTCAAGAAATACACTAAAGGACTTTGTTTCTGCTGTCATAGTTCTGGAGTCTGGAATAGTAAATGGAAGAACTGGACTCAAGCAAAAAGGGTTTTGCAGAATGTAGGCAATTATACGGGTTGTGACGATTATTTTTGGTTATGGGGTAGTTATAACAGTTCTTATAAGCTTAATTATACCTTGTTTAACACTACTATTGAAGATATATATGATGTTTTTCCTATGTTTACTCCTGATTATTCTGCTATAGATAGTGGTTCAATTTGCAATGGATGGCAAATCAAGGATCCGAACATGTGGTTCTTTTTTAATGGAGTTGCCACGAATTTCCATCCAGGACAATATCAATGTGCAGCATTGGGTTATTTTATCTGAATAATACTATTGAGAAAGAACTTCAGGATTTACAGGAGAGCATTACTAACAATGTACGCACTGATGTTAATCTCTTTGATTGGGTGACTTCTTGGTTGCCTGATTTATCTGTCCTTAGACAAGTTTTCTTTTATGGATTTATTATTATTATCTGCCTTATACCTTTGTGTTTTTGCATTACTTGTATTCCTAATCTTATTTCTATGTGTAACACATGTCCATTGCGTAGAAGGGAGACATCGAGTTTTGCACGACGGCAATTGTACTCAATGAGGTATCTTCCTTCGGAACAAAGTACCAGGAGTCAGGAGGGGTACGATGTCCAGGAGGACAGTGATGATGTATATGGAGGAGTAGTTATGGAGTATGATGACATGCAGGGGTATGATTAGCCGTCCCTCTCTCAAATTTAAATGAAAAAGGAGGACATGTAGGAATGCATCTGGATTCTGTCAGGCTGTCTCTGACACATTTTGTATACAAAAGCCTCTTTGCTTGCTATTCTCCTTATCTCTCTTTCTTTGGGTTCTGACACTTCTGATTGGCTGTAAGGACTCAGCTTTGTCTCTGCGAAGTTTCGTTTCTGCTGTACAATAATTGCTAGTTTCGTTTCTCTCTCTCACTGCCTAAATAAAGAAAAAGGCTTCAGTAGCATTTGACCAGCCAAGGACTGCAGAGTGCTTTCTCTCTGTCTCTCTGTTCCTCCCTACAAAAAGCCTAAGGAAGCAGGACTTCTTGGGACTGATTGTTATCATAAAGATCTGAGGATATAACTGCTGCTAATGAGGCTGACTGAATAAAGAAGATATCTTTACATGAAGCAGAATCCCATCAATCTACATGTTGCAATGGCCGCCTTGAGTCAGCTTCGGCTGAGAAAGTGCGGGATATAAATTAAAATTTATTATTATTAATTGTTGCAATGAGACGCGGGAGGCGAAGATGCGTATCTAAGATAATCGCACCATCCCCTGTACAGGCTTGTGTACATGGCATTCTAATGAAACCTGTGTCTGGAAGGCTATTCTGAGGCCACCCCGAGGTTAATGGAAAACCCGCACTTAATTGCCTTGGGCTGGCGAGACTCATTGTTCCTGCCCTAACCTCGGGGTCTATGTGAATTGTCCCTTGTTTGCCCCTGTCTGCTTCCCTAACTCTATTTGCCCCCAGCTTGAGCCATTGTTTATTCCTAGCCTGCCCGCTTATCTCCCAATTTCCTCTCCAGCCGAGCACGGCCCCAACTAGTTTGGGGACTGGCATGCAGGTCTGTGGACACCAGGCGCACCCCTCGGGAGTTTTAATATCCAATTAATGCGGGCAACCCACAATTAATATGACAAAAGATTACATTATTCTGTTTTCCATGCTTGTATGCCAAAGTAGGAATGCCAAAGTAGGAAATCAAAAAGTGGAGGGAATAACAGGCAAATTTGGTCTTGGAACACAGAATGAAGCAGGGCAAAGATTGATAGAGTTCTGCCAAGAGAACGCACTGGTCATAGCAAACACTCTCTTCCAGCAACACAAGAGGCGACTTTACACATGGACATCACCAGATGGCCAACACCGAAACCAGATTGACTACATACTCTGCAGCCAAAGATGGAGAACCTCCATACAGTCAGCAAAAACAAGACCTGGAGCAGACTGCGGCTCAGATCACAACCTACTGATTGCAAAATTCAGGCTTAGACTAAAGAAAATAGGGAAAACACGGAGACCAGAAAGATATCACCTAGACAGCATCCCTAAAGAATACGCGGTAGAGGTGATGAACAGATTTAATGGCCTAGACTCGGTAGACAGAGTACCAGAAGAATTATGGACGGAGATGAGGGACATCATGCAGGAAGCAGCAAAGAAAATCATACCAAAAGAAAAGAAGAGTAAGAAAGCAAAGTGGTTGTCTGATGAGGCTCTTAAAATAGCAGAGGAAAGAAGGAACGCCAAAGTCAAAGGAGAAAGGAAAAACTACAATCATTTGAACACAGAATTTCAAAGAAAAGCAAGGAGAGATAAGGAAAACTACCTAAAAGAACAGTGCAGAGAAATGGAGGAAAACAACAAAATAGGCAGAACCAGAGATCTCTTCAAAAAAATCGGCGAAATCAAGGGAACATTTAAAGCAAAAATGACCATGATAAGGGACAAAGACGGAAAGGAGCTAGCTGATGCAGAAGAAATTAAGAAAAGATGGAAAGAGTACACAGAGGAACTTTACAAAAAGGACCTCAACACTCCTGACAATCACAATGATGAAGAAATTGAACTTGAGCCAGACATCCTGGAGAGCGAAGTCATAAAGGCCCTAAAGAGCACTGCAAACAACAAAGCTAGTGGAGATGATGGTATCCCAGTTGAATTCTTCAAAGCGCTAAAAGATGATGGCGTCAAATTACTGCATTCAATATGCCAGCAGATTTGGAAAACAAAACAGTGGCCACAGGATTGGAAAAGATCAGTATACGTCCCAATCCCAAAAAAGGGCAATGCCAAAGAATGTTCAAATTATCGAACAATCGCACTCATCCCACATGCCAGCAAGGTGATGCTCAAGATAATACAGGACAGACTTCAGCAGCATGTGGAGAGAGAATTACCAGAGGTGCAGGCTGGTTTCAGAAGAGGCAGGGGGACTAGAGACCACATTGCCAACATACGCTGGATCATGGAGAAAACAAAGGAATACCAGAAACAAGTTTACTTTTGTTTTATTGACTACACTAAGGCATTTGACTGTGTGGACCACAACAAGATGTGGCAAGTAATTAAAGAGATGGGAATTCCAGAGCACCTCATATGCCTCCTGAGAAATCTGTACATGAACCAAGAAGCAACAGTTAGGACAGAACATGGAATAACAGAGTGGTTTGGAATAGGAAAAGGAGTAAGACAAGGCTGCATTTTGTCACCATGCTTATTCAACCTATACACAGAGCACATAATGCGCAGTGCAGGGATGGAGGAATCACAATATGGGATTAAAATCGCTGGGAGAAACATCAACAATCTGAGATATGCAGACGATACCACCCTAATGGCAGAAAGTGAGGAAGACCTAAAGAATCTCTTGATTGGGCTGAAGGAGGAAAGTGCAAAAGCTGGCTTGAGACTCAATATCAAGAAAACCAAGATAATGGCAACAGGCCCCATCAGTTCCTGGAAAATAGACGGGGAAGAAGTAGAAGCAGTGACAGATTTTACTTTCTTAGGATCAAAGATCACTGCAGATGGGGATTGTAGCCATGAAATAAAAAGGCGACTGATTCTTGGGAGACAAGCGATGAGAAACCTGGGGAACATAGTGAAAAGCAGAGACATCACATTGCAAACAAAAATTAGAATAGTCAAAGCAATGGTTTTCCCAGTGGTGATGTATGGATGTGAGAGCTGGACAATTAGGAGGGCTGAACGTAGAAGAATAGATGCCTTTGAGATGTGGTGTTGGAGGAGGGTTTTGAGAGTCCCCTGGACAGCGAGGAGAACAAATAGGTCAATCTTAGAAGAAATTAACCCTGACTGCTCATTGGAAGGTCAAATAGTAAAGATGAAGCTAAAGTACTTTGGACATCAAATGAGAAGGGAGGATTCACTTGAGAAGGCATTGATGTTGGGAAAGGTGGAGGGCAAAAGAAGAAGGGGGAGGCCAAGGATGAGATGGCTAGATGGCATTGTAGACACAATGGGCACAGAGCTGGGAGGGCTGAAGGGGATGGTGGAGGACAGAGGCGCCTGGAGGAAAATGGTCCATGGGGTCGCAAAGGGTCGGAGTCGACTGTGCGACTGAACAACAACAACATAATACAAGGATGTATCATTAGAAAATGGTATCTAACTCAGAATCAGGTTGCATTGATATGATTTGGGATATAACCATAATATAGTAACATTACTTTTAATAATATTTAGTAAAAGAAATACTGTTGTGTATACACTTCCACTTTTGGGAGCGATGAGGGCTTTGTGGGCTGGATGAATTGGCATCGGGAGCCGGATCCAGCCCCCTGGGCCAGTGACGAGCCCCCTGAACCACATGCCGGCCCAGGCCCAAAAGGTTTGTGCACCCCTGGGTTAAACTGCTGTACCGCAGCCAAAACGTTGTGAGTTCAATCCTAACTGAAGGAAAAGGTTGACTCATCCTTCCGAGGCCGGTCGAATGAGTACCCAGCATGTTGGGGGCAAAATGCTAACTTGCAAACTGCCCAGAGTATACTAAGCGCTATATTAGTTAGTGTACAGCAATTGCTAATGCTAGCCATCAGTGCTTCGTGTTGGACTGACACGCCTCTGCCTGCTCCAGCATTTAAGTTTGTCCTGCTCAGGCCAGCCCTCCAAAATAAAGAGGACTGACTCCGAGTTAAAGAACCCAAAGAATTTGCACCGCTTTAAGAAAAGGCAAGCAAACAAAACAACAACAACCGAAGGGCACGTATGCCATTTTATTTAATGGTCTGGAACGAGACTCGTCGCGCCACTTGCAAAAGCGAAGCCAATTTAGGAGCGCCGCCGCCGCCGCCGCCGCGCGATCTTGATCTTGGGAAACCCGCCCCTCCCCCTTTGGCGCGCGGACAGAGCGGTGCGACACTTCCTCGGTGAAGGGTGGGTCTAGGCCACAGTCTAGTGCGCACGCGCCGGACGGTTCCGGGCGGCGGGGACCAAAGAGATAAGGAGAAAAAGAGCCGAGAATTTCTCCCAGTCATCACTTCCGGTTATCAACTTCTTCTTTGTAGCCTGGCAATAATCCAAGGTGCAGGTACTTGGACATAGCAGCAGCTTTTCCATACAGCAACTGATAATCGTTTTAAAACTTTCGGTTTCTTTCCCCCTTTTGCGTTAAAGTTGAAGAACACGAAGCCTGTACCTTTCTAAAGTTATTTTCTCTAATAGACACGACTCTTTTCCCCCACTCTTTGGCTGTAGTAGTAAAATTCAAGGTTTTGTATTGAAAATCATGAGATGAATTGAGGCAGGCAGGCGCCAGAGATTTTGAAAGCCAGCATGGAGAAAAGTGGGGGGGGGAAAGAACCCAGGCTGCTAGTTTCTTCTATCCTTCAATGCATACCTGTCAAGCACAGCTCCGGAGATTACAGGACCTGCGCAGAATGTTTCTGCGCAGGTCCGTTCTACCCATGCGTAAAAGTCTATGCATGCGTAGAAGCGACATGCGCAGAAATGGACCTGCGCAGAAGGGATGCACAGTAACTCCTTTCCCCCCGCTGCCAAATTACGGGGTAGCGGCAGCTCCGGGCTGGAAATGGAGAAAATCGGCATGGAAATACGGGAAATCCCAGCCAATCCGGGATAATTGACAGGTATGCTTCAATGAGAGGCAAAGTGAAGCCGCTACTGCAAGGAACAGTTGGGTTTTGCTGTTGAGCCTCAGGATATTTCCATTAGGAAGAGAGCTGTGCATGTATGTCATACAATCTTCAGTATGGTAGCGGTCAATGTCCCATCACCAGTTTTGAAAAAAGATTCATCTGCAAGCCTTCAGCTTCAGTACATGGACAGGAAGATAATCTCCTCCATTGTTTTCCCCTTAGAGCCAAATGGCTTGAGCTGATCCTGGAATTCTGCAGAGGGAAAGCATTTGTAGTATCTTCTGCGTTCCCTTATATGTCTTTTTCAATCTGCAGTTTGTGTAGCTTCTGCAGACAATTCCTTGGTCCTGTGGCAGGCATGAATGCCTGTTCACTGGAGCGCACGGAACGCTGTTACCTTCCCGCCGAAGTGGTCCCTATTTATCTCCTGACAATGTCTTGTTTTCGAACTGCTAGGTTGGCAGGAGCTGGGACAAAGACGGGAGGCCTCATTCCGTCCTGCAGTACTCGGGAACTGAACTGCTGACCTTCCGCCATTCCAGTCTTAGCCACTTGAGCCACTGCAGTCCCATAAGTGACCAAGTCCTTCCTTTGTTTTGTGAGGTGACCTGAGTCTATGGATGAGACATTGAGTGGTGTTTTGGGCGTGTGCAATGTTTGAACCATAGACCCTGATGATTGGCCATTTTTTTTTTAAAAGCCGGCCTTGTTGGCTTTGCTAGGTCGGTGCAAACAAGCACTTGCCCCGCACATGGATGCTCCCTCCCTCCCACCCGGAGTTAGGAGAACCGGAGCTCGACGCCGGCCACCTCCTAGGCCGCAGCCCCTGGCTGGGGCGGAGACAGAGAGACTGGGCGCGCGTGGGTAGGAAGGAAGGAAGGCTAAGGAACAGCCGCCGCGGCGCCTGGAGGTGGTGGAGGGAAGAAAATGGCGGCCGCCGCCGCGCAGCTCAGCGACGAGGAGCTGCTCTTGGAGTTGCGGCGGCTCGGCTTCTCCCCGGGGCCGCTGACGGACAGCACCCGGCCGGTCTACCTGAAGAAGCTAAAGAAGCTACGGGAGGAAGAGAGGGCCGGAGGAGGGACCCGCGGCGCGGCCGCCGCCAGCAAGACCCGGAACAGTAACAACAATAACCCTGGGGCTGCAGCCGCAACAGCAGGCGGCGGCGGCGGCGGCGGCTTATTAGGCGCTACTAGGCTGGCTCATCACGCTGACCTCCTCGCCTCTCTCCCGGCCGGGGGTGGCCGGGCCCGTGCGGCTCCCTTCGGCGGCGGGGCCAGCAGCAAAGTCCTGCTGGGCTTCAGCTCCGACGAGTCGGATGTGGAGGCCCACCCCAGGGGCCAGGCGGGGGGCGCGGCGGCGGCGGCGGGCAGCCGTCGGGAGAAAGGCTCCGCTTCCCGGCGGGAGCCCAGGCCTGCCACTGCCACCGGCGGTGGCCTCAACCACAGCGCCTTCCTGGCCGAGGCGCCGGCCCGGAGGAAGCCCCACGCCTGGTGGGGGGCGACGCCTAGGCGAACCGGGGCTTGGGAACCGTCTGGGGACGGCGGCGGCGCCAAGCGGGACGACGACGACGAGGAGGAGGAGGAGGAAGAGGAAGAGCAGCCGCGGGAACGAGGCAAGGCCCGGGCAGTGAACGGGAACCGGTTCCTTGCCTACGGCGGCGGCAAGCGGAGGGAGAAGTACTCCGACTCGGAGGAGGAGGAGGACGAGGCCAAGCCGCAACCGGGAGCAGCAGCCAAAGAGGAGCCGCCGCTGGGCCGCCACGGCTCGGCCAGGAAGAGCCTGGGCAAATGCGCCGCTCCCTTCTCGGCCCACAAATGTGGCGGCGGTTTGATGGAGACCGTGGGCGGCGGCGGCGGCCCTTCCTTAGACGCCAGGCTGGCTGCTGCCGCCGCCGCTGCCGGTGGCGAGCCTGGTAGGGAGGGGAATCCGGAGGAGGAGGAGGAGGAGGAGGAAGGGTCAGTGGCCCGAAGAGATGGCGGGTATCTGGATTCGAACCCCCTCTTCTCTAGATACCGCTCCAGCTCGTCTAAGAAAGCCCACCAGCTGGGATTGACACCCCTCCTGGCAGACCTGGAGGGTCGCAGAAGGACTGGTTCTTTGGGGGGCCACTGGAAGCCGGCCAACAACCATGTTCTCACTGGGGCTGGTGGTGGCGGCTATAGTCCTGAGCCAAGGGTCTATGCTGCGGTGGCCAACAGCCTCTCTCCAGGTGCTACTGCTGCTTCCACTCGAATGAATCATCACTCCAACCACACCGGTCCCAACCACACCTACCTGAAGAACGCCTACAAACAGAAACTCTCAGAGCCCGAGGATGATCTTCTTCAGCAGTTCAAGAGAGAAGAAATGTCCACTACAGGAGGCTTCAGTGCTCACTACCTGTCCATGTTCCTCTTAACTGCTGCGTGCTTGTTCTTCCTGATCCTGGGACTCACTTACCTAAGAATGAGAGGCTCGGGAGTAGCTGAGGATGTGGGAGTTGACAGTAAGTATTGGAACATGGAGTGAAAGTGCTACGTGACATTGAAGCAAATTAGTTAACCCAAAGCTTTTTTTGGGGGGTATTAAGAGTCCAGTTGTGATTTGTCAACTTTTGTCACCCCTGTGAATTAGAAGCTGCATTTTCTCAGTTTTGTGCCATTTCCATTCCCCCATGTCAACTTTGAATGTTTTTATTTATTTATTTTATTACTAAGTCTTAAATGGCTAAGATGCTGACTGTGAGGCAGAAGGTCAGCAGTTTGATTCCCGAGTACTGCAGGACGGAATGAACTCCCATCTTTGTCCCTGCTCCTGTCAACCTAGCAGTTCGAAAGCAAGACATTGCAAGTAGATAAATAGGGACCACTTTGGTGGGAAGGTAACAGCGTCCAGTCATGCCTGTCACATGACCACGGAAACGTCTGTAGCAACAGACAGCACTGGCTTTGAAACAGATGAGCACTGCACCCTAGAGTCGGATATGACTGGCTTTCGAGCAAGGGAAACCTTTACCTTTTAAGGTAATAATAATTCTGTGTCAGAAATTTTTCTGGGTTGAATGGATTTTTTAATGATTATTCTGGGTTGAAAAGTCTTAAGGTGAAATCTTTGATGAAAATGCTTCAGAATTTTAATTGCACATTTGACACTGCTGAGGCTAATGTGTGTTTTGTCAGCACTCTGATGCTTTCCTTCTTTAAAATGTAAACTTGAGCCATAATATGAGACCTGTAGGCCAGGTACTGATCCTAGAACTAGAGTGAAGTGGTATAGATCAACCATATATATTTGGGCACTTAAGTCTTTCTCCTTGCTACTTTTTGACCTGTTGGATTCTCCTGCCCTCATTACAGAATATGCACCTGATCTAGATTTTCATTTAGGAATGAATGAATTATGGACATTAAGGGTTATTACTTAATAACTGTATTTTGAACTATTTGTAGGACTGTAACTTCTATGTGAAAGTGCTTGTGCAAGAATTTGAAAAATGTGATGTGATTATAGTCTGTGTAAAATTTATTTCACTTGAGGTTTCTGGAATAATTTTGAAATATAATTTAATATTACTTTGTCTCCAGTGACATAAAGTTGGTTTAGTTACAGAGAGAGTGGACAGTTGCAGAAAAAGACTGGGAGTTATTATTTTGAAAGGTTCTTTTGACTTTAATGTGTTAGGCATTAAAAATGGTTTTGTTTTGTTTTTTTGGGGGGAGGACGACAAACAATTCCTGAAAACTGATTTTCTCTCCTTTCCCACATTCTTCTCGAGATACTTTCCAGTGATCTCCTATTGTCTTCTCTTCTGTAACTTGAAGTTTAGTAGCAACTAGCAACACTACCCGATACACACCACACCCCCAGAAAACACACCCACCCACACGGCACACCAACACAATACCCTCCCCCTACACACACATGACACACAACACACCCACCATAGCCACCCACACCACAACACACTCGCAACACACACACACATGCACACACAACACCCCCACACAATACACACAACACATGCCACACAATACAACAGTCACCGACCGGAGGGAGGAAAGGGGGGATGGACGGTCAGCCCCCCTTCCGGCGCCTACCTCTCCGCGCGTGGCCAACAATGACGGTGAAGGACGAAGCTGGGCGGTTGCGTCTTGCGGTGGGGGAGAAAGGGCGGCACGGGTTGTTTGGTGTGGTGAGATCCGTTGCTCCCCCAGCTCCAGACACAACTGGGCAGCTTCGTCTGTCCCCCATTGCTGACCGCATGCGGAGAGCAGGGCCAGGGGGGTTGGGTTGACCATCCATCCCCCCTCCCGTTACTGGCTGTATCTGTGCGTGGCCAGCGGGGGGGGGGGGGGGGGGGGGCAAGACGCCCGGGCCGGCCGGTTGCATCTTGCATCGGGAGGAGCAATGGCGGCACAGGTTGTTCAGCAGGGTGAGCTCTGCCACGCCAATCAACCTGTGCTGCCCGTGCTTCCCATGGTGCAAGATGCAACTGGCCAGCCAGGGCGTCTTCGTCCGCCTCCCCCCAATTGCTGGTCATGCGCAGAGAGGTAGGCGCTGGAGGGGGGATTTGGCTGACTGTCAGTTTCCCCTTTCCCCCTCTGGTCGGTGCCCCTTCCCTCCCTCCCCGAGGGGCACCTCAGGCAGATGGGAAGAGGCAGGGGAGGAGGCTCCCAAACCACGCCCGTGCGGAGAGGTAGGCGCCAGAGGGGGGGATTCGGATGACTGTCCTCCCCCCCTTCGGTCGGCGCTCCTTCGTTCCTCCCCTCCGAGGTGCGCCTCAGGCGGCGGTGCAGGGGAGGAGGCTCCCAACCCGTGTGCGACTGCACAGGCACAGAAGCCTGTTTGGAATTCCTCGCGGCAGCGCTGGCTGCAACTCCGGGCAGGCTTCTGCGCCTGCATGGAGTTGCGCGCATGCGTAGTGCCGTCTCCCCACCCTTCACTTCCTGCCATTTGGGGGGGGCTTGTGAGGACATTTTTTGGGGTGTAGGACACTGAGGAACGCTACCGCTATCCTGTGCCGGCCCGGCAAAGCGCCCCAGGTAGGCGGGGAGCGCGTTTCTGGGGTGGAGGTGGGGGCAAGGTGTCATGGCATTGCAGCCCAAAAATGCAACGACACCTTGGTTTTTTTAGGTATATAGATTATGGCATACACCCTAGATTTAACACCTGTTGCTTTTATCTTCATGATCATTTTTTAAGATTATGTTTCATTGTCAACATTTTCATGTCACTTTCACAGTATATACAGGTGAAACTCGAAAAATTAGAATATCATGCAAATGTTCATTCATTTCAGTAATGTAACTTTAAAGATGAAACAAATACTGTATTCAACACATACTATACTCTATGCTGAAATTGAGATCCCCAGAATGTGTATGTGCCTTTTTTTGACAAATGTTGCCTGTGGTAGAAATAAGGGATACACTAAGTGTACCCTTAACATAAGACTGTGTATGTGTCCTTTTTACTCTGTATTGGTGTGGCATATAAGCTGCACCTTGTAGAAAGTATAGAACAGTGGTGCTGAACCTATGGCACACATGCCAGAGAGGGCACTTAGAGCCCTCTATGTTGGCACCACACCATTGCCCCAGCACAGAGTTTGCCTTGCCCCTCTACCCAGCAGCCCAATGAGAGCACTTCCTCCCCAGCACAGAATTCGGCCCGCCCCTCTGCTCAGCAGCCCAATGGGAGCACTTCCTCCCTCCCCCAGCACAGAGTTCATCCCACCCCTCTGCGGTAAGGACAGCAATCTCTTGCATTTGGGGTTCGCCATTGCTAGTATAGACTGATTTACATATAATTTATATGGTGTAGCATCGAAATGTGGGCAGTACATACAGGTACTGTACCTTGCTAATATGATATAATGTAAAATGGCAGTCAAACCTGGAATCATTGGTTAGGGGATAAAAAGTTAGATAACCAAGTAGAGCCAACATGGTAACTTCTAAGATAGCAACACTTGTCTTCAAGCATAGTGTATGTTTTGATTATATGCTATAATATATTTAGGTTTTAACTATCTTTTATCCAGGAAAATTTTTGCACTGGTAATTTGCACAGATCCCAGTCTTAAAACCTTCAGCTCGTGCAGTTATCTAGTGGTTTGGGTAAATAGATACTAAATATTGAGACCTATGTGAAGCTTTTTGAATACACTAAAGGAAACAGCTAGTTTCCTCATATAACAGGGGTTCTCAACCTTTTTAAGCCGGGGGCTGGGTCATGCTCCCTCAGATAGCTTTGGGGGTTGGACAGCCATTTTGCCCTTCCTCCACCACATGGAACTTCATGGTATGGTGGAGACAGTGGGGGTCCACATAAAATGGCGCCACAGGCCGCAGGTTGAGAATCCCTGTTCTAGAAGATTGTGGTATTTTTGACCCACAATCGGACATACCCTGGTAACTTGGGTTGCCAACTAATCTTTCTCACTAGGTTGGGTGAAGGGAACTGCAGAATGAACTCCCCAAAAGGTCCCTTCATTTTAGCAGTTTCACATCTGGCCTAGACATGGGGGGAAAAGTTGTTGTCAGATAAATTATGATTATCTTATTATCATTGATGTTTGTTCATAAAGCTGGACAGAGTAAAAATGGTACAAACAGGAATATTTCAATTTTGCCAGTAAATTTAGTATTAAGAAGGTGTGAGTTGAATTTTGAGGTACTGCTATTTTAGAAGGGCTGCATTGGTGCTGGGGTCGGAGTTCATTTGGCCTTCAAGATGTCTTGGGTATCATACTCAAATTTTTTTACTGCTGCTGTTTACTCTGTGGCCATGTTATTCTGCTATGGTAGTAGAGTAGACCATACTGCCAGTGACTCAACGCTGAGTGTCAGGCGGTGGTTAACTAACCTGACCACCTTGAGGACTAACGGCTTTGGGTGCCAGTGCCAAAGTCCACAGGGAAAGGTGATGGTCTGAAAGTGGATTAAATCCCACTTGAATCCTTTTGATGGAGGGCAGCAGCTTCATCAATATTGGCCTGGGGCTGAGGAGGACTTTGCATGCCAAAAGGGCTCAGGACCAGAAAGTGACTCGTGGAAATGGATCAGTGGTACAGCGGTCAGAAGATTGTGTTATTTTTTAACCACAATCAGGTGTACCCTGGTAATGGTAACCTTGTGTTGCCGGCTAATCTTTCTCAAACTAGGTCAGTCCAAAGGAACTGCAGAATGGACTCACCAAAAGTTGGCTTCATTTTGGCAGTTTCACGTCTGGCCTAGACATGGAAGAACTGCTGCTGTTAACTGGGAGTGTTGGAAGTTTAAGGTTTGCAGCATTTGGAGAGCCAATGGTCATCTACCCTAATTTCTGCAATTACATCATCTTTTGGAATTTTTGTATTAAAAACATGACATTTTTATAATTCTAGAAAGGCTTAGGGGACAGCAGCAAGGAATTCTTCCGTGTCTAGAACTTCTTAATGTATACTATTTGAATGGTTAGCAAAATTAGATTTTTTTTTCAATGTCAGAAATTAATGAGAGACTTATGTAGTAGAACCTCTGACCATACAGATGTTGAGTATGGCTTTTGTGTCAAAATTAAACTTCAGAAACATAGGGAAAATTGTTACTTTTAAAATAGGATGCCATCAGCAACGTTGAAGAAAGAACACAGGTTTTGCATGCTGAAGATTAAGGGGCCAATCTTTGGCATTTAAAAATAGGCTTGAAACATTGCTGCTAACATATTGTATACCGTATTAGCCTTTTCAACCCTGGTGACTTAGTGGTTAAAACGCTGAGCTTGGAGACTGGAAAGTCAGGTTTCGATACCCAAGGGGATGCACTTGGGGACATGAAAGGAACATCATTCTGGAATCCCCTGAGCAAAGTTTCTCCAGCAAAAATCCTTTCAACCCAGAATAATCTCTGACACAAAATTATTATTATTGCAGGTGTTTTGGAGTGCAACACCTGTTGTTCCTAGGCAGTACAATCGTACCCATAATGCCTGAGAATGAGGGGTTCTGTAGTGCAACACATTTGGAAAGCTTCAGACTGGCAAACCCTGATTGGTTTAACTACCTCAGTAGAATCCAATTACCTGATCAGGCATAAGGCAGCTTTTCTTGTAACATTTTGCATCTTATTGAGATGAAGATACTGTATAGTCTTGCTTTCAGGTGTTCTTGCATGATATATCTTGGAAGACATGAAGTCATTGCTTTTCATTTTACATTTTTATATGTAAAAATATAATTTAGCAGTCAGGTTCACGGAGAGCTATAAAACATTACTTTGGGAATGAATAATCTGTATACTGCTTCCTTATGCCCAGTTCTAGTTAGGCGTAGTTGGTTTCTTAAACCACAGTATTCTGATGTGTGAAATGGAAGAGTGCAGTGCTTACAGTGACTGCGTGCGTCTAGGCATAACAGTTTATTATCCAAGCCAGGTTTGAATATCATGGTGTCTTTCAGATGTTTTGGGCAAAAGCACCCATAGTCTCTGATTGTTGGTTATATTGGCTGGGGTTTATGTTTGTGTTGTCCAAAAATATCTAGAGGGGATAACCTCTTATCCCTAAATCATATTTTGTATTAATTCAGCACATCTTTGCTGATTTAGATTTAATGGCTAACCAATTTAATGGCTAACCAAAGTATGATTAAGGCATGATATCGTAGGCCACAGGTGTCCTGAGGTGCTCTGCATAACATCTGCTGTGTTGCTAAATCCTGTGCTTTTAGGTCACTAAGACATAGGAACATTGGACATTCCTTACTGACTAGCATGTTCTATGATTTAAAGCTATAACTACTTCTGAAAGTAGTTTGGCACATTACTGAATAAGCACAGGTTTCTTCAAACTTACGAGTGTAATACAGCATCTTAAATAAGGTAGTCATAATTTTCTGCATATGGTACATACTTATACAACTATTTCTTCTATTTCCTGTTTTAAGAATTATACGTCTTAGTTTCATATTGTGAAGTGTTTTGAATTATTGTGTGATCTTTTATGCAGTATCTGTAGCAACATATATTGGGTGGACAAGTGTCATGCTTCTAGAGACTAAGTCAATTGCAAAATGCTCTTAGAATAATTTATTAATTTACACATTGTCTTTCAAGTGTGAAACATGCAAAAGTGCCTTATAATATGAAATTAAAAGCAGGCACAGTTAAAAAGAATCTCAAATAGTCTATTAAAACTGGTAAATATTTTAATTATTCACTGTTAAATGAGTTACCATGTTAAAAACAGACATTGAATTAACATGGTTAAAGTTCATGCAATAATACTACAAAAGGTGTGGAAGAATAGTCCTCATCAGTGAATCAGCCGTCAAAGGTATAGCTCATAAAAATGTCTTTGCTTGCTAGAGAAAGGATAACCAGGTAGAGGTAGGACTTTTCATTTATCCCCACCAAATAGGCCTTTGAAAGTGGTAGAACAGGTAGAAAATGCATGGCCTATCTATACCTATAAAATGGTGTGTTAACCGTTGGAATGTGACAAAGGCTGTTGCACCAGGCCCCACTAGCCCGTAATGGGCCTCCGTTCACTCGCCCGAACCCGGTTCGCAGGTAACTGTCGGGTTGAAATTTTTTGCCGGGGGGCAGGAGCCCCCCGGACGCAAACAAAAAAGGAAACTTCAATTCCCAACGTTCCTTGCACCACGCCGGGCCAGAGCCAATCAGGCTGAGCGGCGCGGCAAAAGGAACGTTCGGAAACGCACCACGGCCAATCGGGGAAAAAAAGCCGCAGGAAAAAAAACTGCTGCAGTAAGCAAACACGCGCAAGCAAAACTACAAGCCCCAGCGTCCTGCGCGCCATTAGCGAGTAGAACCCTGAGGCAGCCGGCGCGCAAAAAATAAAGTAAAAAAAACGCCCGCCGCCATTGCCCTTCTTCCCCACGGGCCAGCCAGCATGGCCCGCGGGGGGGGGGGGAAGAACCACCTTCCTTTCGATGGGCCAGCCGGCGCGCGGAAAATAAAAGTTAAAAAAAACCCCACCGCCGCTGCCCTTCCTTCCCACGGGCCAGCCAGCATGGCCCGTGGAAAAGAAATCCCCCCCGCCATTGCCCTTCCTTCCCACGCCCCCATGCCACTGCTGCCCTTCCTTCCCACGAGCCAGCCAGCATGGCCCACGGGAAAGAAAGCAACCCCCCTGAAAAAGTAAACACAAAAACACAAACCAAAAACAATCATAAACACTCCAAAATCCAAAAAGGAAACACAAAAACAGCCAAAAACAAACAAGAAAAAAAACACAGACTCCCCCCCAAAACAACAACAACAACAATCAAATCCAGAGAGCTTACCATAAGACGTCTTCTATCCATGAGGACCGGAACTCAAATGAGAAAATAAGGAAAATACTTACCTGAAGAGACACCCAGAGGACAGAAGAGAAAAATTGTAGAAAGGAAGAAAAGCTCACCACCCCCACCCAGAGGCCACAAGAGAAAAAACATTCAAAAATATTGAAACTAATAAGATTAATTCCAAAATGAATCAAATAAGTTATAAAAACATTCAAAAATAATCACACTAATCTAAAAAAAACCACAAAAAAACCAGAAATCACTTTTCACTCAAGAAAACCAAAACTAAAAATAAAAAATGCGTAAAAATAAAGATTTAAAAAACCAAAATTAAATTTTAAACTAAATAAAATTAATTTACATTAAATAAATTAAATTAAAATAAAATTTGCATAAACATAAAACAAAAACCTTCAAAAACCAATTTAAAGAGCCTGACACTGAGGAAGCCGGCACGCAAAAAAAACCCCCAAAAAAACAAAATTGGGAGCGCAAGTCCGCCATAGGCGGACGCAGCGCTTCGAAGCCACAAAATCACAAAACCTTACAACACCATTTAAAACAGCCAAGCACCATTGGTTCAAGAAAAAAAAAGAAACTCTTTACTATCCAACACAATTTTAAAAAGCCCGGCACCGCCGGGCAAAATATGCTAGTATATAATAGGACCAGGGCTAGCTCATATGGGAAGATAAAGTATTTTAGACAGAATGGCACTAAACTGTAAAAGACACTTTGCATCATAACCAATCAATGCTTTGAATCGTACCCTGAAATGGATCTGCTGTAGCAAAGAATTTATATTTTTACTGTAGTTGGATCCATCAACACAGCTTAGCCACATTGTTTGGGATGTGATGGCAATTGTAAACACTTTCCAAACAGTAATACAAAAGTGATGTAACTAAATTGTTTCATCCCTCCATCAAAATTCCGTGGAGAAAGTGATGCTCAGAAGGAGTGGGTCAAAGCAAGTTCTTCGGAAACACACCTGCTATTTGGTCACCAACCACCAAAGCAAAGACTGAAATCAAGGCATAGCTTCCTCACAGCTTCTGCTCTTCCGAACAACCAGCCACCCACAGACCACCTTAGAACTATGAAAGGCAAGCAAGGAACTACCAGATAACTGGGCAGAACCATTTTACTCTCTACGGCCTGGCCAAGAACAACCATGGCCTGTGTGGAAAGCTTTAAATAGACTGTGGGCCAGGAAAGGAAGATCAAGGGCTAATCTGAAAAAGTGGGGTTTCCCTGTAGATGACAGCCTGTGTGAATGTGGAGAAGTGCAGACTATCCTATATGATACAGTGCACACGATGCCCCTCAACATGCACTGAGGAGGACCTTATGTTGGCAAGAGGAAATACTGTTGATGTGGCCCGATATTGGGCAGATATCATCTAACCCTTTTTAATTCTATTTTGTTTTTAGATGTGTTAATTTTAGCTCTGTATGTTATATGTTGGTGGTGCATCTGACGCGAATAAAGAAAAGAAACTAAGTTGTGTGTTACCATGACTAGATCAGACCTTTCCAGGAATAGGTATAGTTTGGTGCACTTGTTTTAACTGTGCAAATGTATTCCTGCCTATGCTACAAAATTCTGGACATCAGGGCTGATTCCACCAGTGTAGTCAAGCTGCAGACCTGAGTTTTCGAAGGGAGTACGATATAACCAGTATAGCACAGAACTTTCCCTTGATTTGCATTTTGAATGACCAGACATATTTGTCTTGTTTAAATTAAGCTTTAATTTATTCATCCTCATTCTGTCCCTTTATGAATTAAGAAGTAGTGAGCATTTGAGTGCATTTAGACCAATAATACTTTTAGTATTCTAGTTTTTCTCCTTTCCTGATATAAACTGTAGATACTTCATTTAATTTAACGACTTGGATTAATTTCAGTAACATGGTATAATCTAAAATTATTTTTTCTATTCATAGATAAAGATCAAATTCACTTACCTGAAATGAAAGTGAGTATGCATTTAATATACATGTTGATGTTGCTGAAATGGATTACTGCTCTATCTTAGATGGGCTTTCTGTGGTTTTCTGTGCAATGTAGCAATTAAGTGAGGACTTTTTTTGCGTAATATTTTTGCCATGGGGAAGTCTGTACATAAGGGTCTCTGGCAAGAGCTTGGTCTGTGTTTCCAGCTAGGCTTGAATCACCTGGAAACCCCCCAAATGGTACTTTGTTGAAGAAAATAGTTGATTTAAGGAAGTCCCTATTTTCTACCTTCTGTAAATGAAGTTCTGAAACAACATTGTCTGGAAACGTATCATTTTCAACTACTGATCAGGAATTATCTAGTGAAATCTGGGTGGTTTACAACAATTTTCTCACACACTTTGATTGAACCCTATAAAGTTTAAACAAACAAATGATAGCTATAAATTAAGCCTAGTTAAACACAATAATAGACAATCAGAATATGAGAACTAGCTGGAAAGGACAAAATAGCATCAGTAGTGGATCCAAGACATTTCAGTACTTAGGTAGTATATTTTTAGAAGTCTCTTTAAATACAGTAGCTCTGTTTTAAAGTGTTTTAAAAGCCAGGGGGCCTCGCATTGTTCCTATGGAAGGGTATCCCATAAAATTAAGTGAAATGCATTCATCTTCTTTTGATGCTTTGCCTTCAACCTATAGTAATTTTTATTTTGCATCTTAACAATGTCTCTGATACTGAAATTATACTGTTTTGTCAAGGTACATTAGTTAGTTGTGTGCCATCAAGTTGGAGCAAACTTATAGAAACCCTAATAGGGCTTTCAAGTTAAGTGATATATTTAAGGAGTGGTTTTGCAAGCCCCACCCCCCCAACAGTAAGTACCCATGGCCAAGTGGTGATTCAAATCTTAGTCTCCAGTGTCTTAGTCTGTCAGTCTATATAGCCTTGAAGGTACCTTAGGCTCTATATTACAGAGGCATGTAATAATCTGTTCATCACCCTACATAATCCACAACGCTGTACTTTGAACTGCAGAAGAGTAGCTGTTGAAAAAGGGAACCATATAAATATTGCTATGCTAAACACATAGAGCAAGGCTATTAAATTATGGTGTCCATGTTTTGAGATTGGCTGTAGAGGAATATACTGTAAATGAATACTTCTCTCTCATGAATAGTGATTCCCCAAAGTTTAGGATGCTGTTCTAATGTTTGTTGCCCAATAGGGCTTACATTAAACATAAATGTTATTGTTATTTCAAGTTTTTTTAAAAAAAACAACAATATTTAAATAAGGTTTGTTAACTCTCTTTTTAATTGTATAGGGAAATGAAACAATTCTCATGAACAGTTTATACATACTTCATGAAAAGCTGGCACAAATAGCAGGTAACATTTGAAACTGTTAACTAAATGTCCAAATGTAAAAATAAACACGTAGCAGATTATTTACACATTTACATGATTTGCCCTCTATCTACTCTTTAGAACCTGCAGGTAATTGATTATTTCCCTTTTGTAATTCATATTTACAGAACGGGTTGCACACCAGCATGTGTATAATATAGGGGAAGAGCAGGGCTACTGTCAAAACAATCTCCATCCAAAGGTTTAGAAGGGTGGCTCTCTGTAGATAAACATTTGAAGAACAAATGTTACAGTCAGAAACTTGCTCTCCTGCACTGCCAAAAAAACCCCTGATAAATCACTGTTGTTGCATGGAGTCAAAGCTTGGACACTGACTAAAGCATCTGAAAAGATAATTGAGGCTTTTGAAATGTGGTTCTACATACTGCTGCTAACGATATAATGGGTTGACCATGTGACTAATGTAGAAGTGTAGCATTGGATGGATTAAGAACAAGAACTGTTTAAGATCATTAAGCCAAAAAAAAAAAAAAAAGCTCCAATACCTTGGCCATATAATGGAGAACATAAAGTATATACTTCAACTCGCTCTGCAAGGAAAGATCCCTGGGGAGAGAGGCCCTGGATGAAGACGGACTTCATGGCTGACGAACCTGAGAGACTGGTGATGGCATGTCCTTGGAAGAACTGTTCCGAGGAGTTAAGAACAGGAAGACTATCGCCATGATGATAGCCAATAACTGAAACGGATATGGCAGCTGAAGAAGAAGATAAATCACTCTGCACAGTATATTTAAAGAAATGTTTGGGAGGGTCAGTGGGTCCATTCTAAACAATTTAACATGAAGTGTGGTTGGAAGAAGAAAAGGGAAAATTTCCTCTTGCAAGTGTCCCTAAGCTAATTTGCCTGGTGTGATTTTAGGTGATTGTCCCATGAGGGTTTTCTGGGGAGCACAGAGGAGAAACAGGGCAGTATTATAGATAGTCTGTAAAGGTTCCTTAGTGAAATAATGAACTGTCCGAAAATGAATATTAAAAGTTTGTGATAAATAGTAAAAAGCAAGTAAATGGAGTTAAAAATATAAAGTAAAATAAAAGTGGATCATATTGTCAAACATAAGCACTTGCAATTTGATTGAATAAATAATGGGATCATAGGCATACAATAAAAGTCAGCACCATCTTGTTTCCATCTTTCTGTGTATCATTTGGATCCTCAGTAAACAGTAGTAGACTTTCCTCTTTATTCATACATTTTCAGTTCTCTTAAATGCTGGAGTGGGAGAGGACATAAAAAGGCAATATATGGGGGAGGGGCGGGGAAGAGATTGACAATACACTTTGTAAGGCAGGGGTTCCCAACCTATGGCCCATGGGCTGGCCCGACCCCACAGCACCATTTCATCCAGCCGGTCGTACCCAGAAGTGGAAGCAGATGTGCTTACATCAGCCATAAAACACGCCTGCGCATGTGTAAACTCGTCTGTGGCTGTCGTAAAAGCGGAAATGGTCGCATTTATAGCTGTTGTAAATGTGTCCGCTTTGACTTCTGGTGGGTGTGGTCAGGCCCACTCAGCTGTTTGGGGGTGTGGTCAGGCCCGCTCAGCTGTTTGTGGTGCGTGGTAAGGCCTGCGGCGTAAAAAGGTCGGGAACCCCTGTTGTAAGATGTAAGTTGGTTGTGTTTCAACTGTTTGGCATGTATTCATTGGTTTTAACATGAGCTGTTGTAATAATTAAATTAATGTGGACTAATTGCCAGATAATAATTTATTGGATTGAGAAACTGACTAAAAAAGGATTGCTAATAAATAAATAAAAACTAGAAATCATAAAACACATTATAGACAGAAAGCTAAGATTCTTTGATCATGTATTGAGAAATAAAAAATACAGATGGTTACAACTGATTAAATAGGTGAAATAAAAGAGGAAATAAGAATAGGAAGGAGAATAATTTTTTTTGGCTTAAAGAAATTTGGAGACTGATTTGGATGGAACTTAACACAATTGTTTAAAGTTATGTGTGAAGTCAAAATAGCCGTGATGACTTCTAGCCTCAGCCTCCAGTAAGAGAAAAGCAACAATAGAAGGAGAAAGTGGAACAGAATCTTCACTTCTGTGAATTTTTGTCTTTCCTTGGGATCCAAGCCTTATTTATTTTGAGTACCATTGAATTTAAAGCTGATGTTGTTCGTTAATTTAAAATTGATTAGATGTTAAGCATGGTGCTTAGACTACAATCCTGTAGTGTAATACAGTACAGTATCTGGAAATAAGACAAATCGGATTCAGTGGTTTTACATCTATGTAAACATAGCTAATGATAGAAACATTTACTATCTAGATTATTTTTAAAAATATTATAGGTTGCCTTTTTGTTAAAACAAAATGACATACTGTACTTTACAAACAATGAAAAATCTCATGTAATGTGTGTATGTGTATTTTTCCCATTTCTGTTTAATATATCTGTTTCTAAATATATTATCTTGGTATATAGACATTGTAATCTAAAAAGAAACATTATGATTTTAATTCTTCTAGGAGATCATGAATGTGGCAACTCTGCCAATAATGGTCTTTCCATCCATGAAGCAGCTACATATTTAAAAGTAAGCACATATTCAACATTTTGTAATTGGGATTATGTCTGTTACATGTTGCATTATGGAATGGCACAGTTTTTTTTTATCCTGTTTCCATTTTTCTGTGTATAATTTGGATCCTCAGTAAACAGTAGTAGACTTTCCATTGGATTCATTCAGGTACATTTTCAGTTCTCTTAAATGCTGGAGTAGGAGAGCCCATAGTTCAGTAATAGAATACTGTATATGAGTACAGTAAAACTTTGCACAAAGAGCACCTCGCTTAGAGACTAACTCGCTTGAAGAGCAGAATTTTCTCTGAATGGCCGCTTCGCTTAACATCTAAAACCAACCAAAAACTCGCTTAACAACTAAATCGGGGTTTGCAGTGTTCCCCCCCCCCCTCCGCCATAAGCCACAATTGGTCACTTACAATGGTGTTTCACTTAAAGAGCAATCCCATGGAACGCATTATGCTCTTTAAGCAAGGTACCACTGTATATGATTTAGGAAGCTTCCTGTGTTCCTTTTGGTTTCCTCTTGACCATCTATGGTTTTGGAAGGAAGTCTGCTAAGCAGTTTGACAATTAAGAACTAACCAAGGAGATATTTGTAGTGGAGAAGCACAGTTACAAGTTGAAGTGTTTGTAACCAGGGATATGCTTTTGGTTCAGATTTTATTTGAAAAACAGCAAAATAGGGTAGTTGTCTCTTTTGGAACTGTTGCAGAACCAATTGAGACTTTCTAAAGTGCTGAATTTCTCTTTGGAACTTCAGAAAGGAAAAATGCTGAAATGGCAGGTGGGTGGGGGCTTAGTTCCAAACAAACCTCACTCAGAAAGCAAAAGTAAAAGTGTCATAGAACTAAAATGTTTATGAAGGTTGACATCTCAAGCAGTAGATGTCACAAGTGACAAGGTGATGCATAAAGCAGCAATCAGATACTTCATCCACTGGGGCAGCAAAGCTACTACCCTAAGCTATCCTTTCATCTTTCACAATTTCCCTCATAGTTGCTGTTCTTTATTTGCTTGGGTGGGAAACTTTTCAAAACCATGATAGTCTATGAGGCATCTGCATTGCTGCGGTGTTGTTATTTTCACGACAGCCTTTCTCACCAGGAGGCTAGTTATGTAAGTAAGTATCCACTTTCCCAGTTTGTTTTGTTGGCTTTTTCTTGATGTTGTGCTTGGGCACCTTGTGAATCAATCAAATAATAAGCAGTACTCTTTTTTTTTTCTCACTCAGTGGCAGATGTGACCTCCCTTCCTTTGAGATCAGCAACTGCCTCCCTCAGAACCACATGCACTAAAAAGGGAATAGTTCATTTACCCCCAGCTTCTGGGTTTTCTTGGACAAGCAGGTTTTTTTTTTTTTGTCTTTCTGGATATTTTTGGCCAGAGAACTGAAGTACAATATAGTTCAATTAAGAACTATGTTACTGTTGTTTCTCTCTCCTTTGATTTTTACTCTCTACCAGCATTAATAGTGGCAGGGGTGAGCTTGAAATCTTCTAACTGGACTGAAGACCCAGATAACGCTCTTCTACATCACATCTGATTTTTAAAAATTATTATTTTTAAATGAGTTTTATCAAACCTGTTACTTAGTTTTATTAGAATGTTCTCAATAATGATGCATATGTAACACTTTTGATAATATTTATTTATTTGGGAATTTATTTCCTACAACTTGCTGACAATTTAGGTGTCTCTCCTCTCCCCCCCCCCCCCCCCCAGTTTTGGTTGGAACACTCTTTCGACTTTGTATTTACTTTATTTTCTTCTTTTTTGCAAGAGTTTAGGTCAAGAGTATGAAAATATACTTAATGAGTCCCTGAAATGGATTCTAAATAGTGGAGAAGATGTTGGTATAAAGTAAGTCATTTTATTTCTGTTTGCCCTTTTCATAATTTAATAATGGTGTGCCATCAGGTAAATTCTGACATATGGCAACTCTATTAATGGTTTTCTAGGCAGAGAGTACTCAGAATGGATTTATGATATCCTTCCTCTGGGAGCATCCTTTGAGTGTGTAGTTTTTATAAGGCCACATAGGCTAGCTCTTCTGATGAACAGTGGGGGACTGAACTCCCAACTTTTATTTTATCTATTTATCGCATGTATACCCCACCCATTTGGTGCAGGTGCCACTCAGGGTGGCTTAGATATGTCACAATAATAATAAATAAGCCCAGGAAATATAGCATAACCAGTAGCATGGAAGTACATTATCAAAAAAACTAAATGCATTAAAGAAGATCCTATTGATCTATATAACAAAGCATAAATCCATGGTGTCAGAAATACAAACCCATCAATTAAGCACAATTTCCATCTAATCAAGAAAAAAGCCACAATTGGGAAACTAAAGCAACAGATTGCCCAACTTCAAAGCAGTCCAAGAAATATTAATAGCCTGGGAAAACCTGCTGAAATAAGTATATCTTCAGAGACTTACAAAATGTAAGCAGCAATGAAGCTGATCTTATCTCCACTGGCAAATCATTCCAGAGGGTCAAGGCTATGGCAGAGAAAGCTCTTGATCTGGTCCTTGGTTTCTCACATTTCTAAGTGTGATCACTTGATGTTTAAGCATCTGGGTGCTCTGGGTATAATTTCTGAGGAATGTGCTCCTTAAGATAGCAAGGTCCCAAACCGTTCAAGGTTTTATAGGTCAGCACCAACACCTTGTAATTGAATGAAACAGGGAACTAATGCAGACTAGCCAAGACTGGTGTGACAAGTAGAGGAAGAATTGGACTAATCTAAGCTACAACTGTCATGAAAATGTTGGAATTTCTTCTTTTGATAGGTTTATTGGCCACAGTTTGGATGAGGAAGCTATAGCCAACATAAGTGATGTGAAATACCTAATATCAACTAGGCCACAGATGTCTTTTACATGTCGTTTTCGTCGTGCATTTATTACTGTCACATGTAGATCGTTAATTCTACTTCTGGGTGAGTCCCCTAATTTTTTTGGCTATAAGGAAACCTACAAAAGATAAATTAGCAGTAAGCATTTAAGGTTTTGTAATATATTGTGTAATAAATTGATTCATTTGAAATAAGGAGCTTAGTAACATTTTCTAAAAAATGTGTTTCTAGAATGGAATAGGACGTGGTGGTGGACCTATGGCATGTGTGTCAGAAGGGACACTCAGACCCTTCTCCATCAGCACACATGCCGTCACCCCAGCACAGAGCTTGCCCCTCCCTTATGTCCAGCAGCCCAATGGGAGTGCTTCCTCCCTCCCGCAGCACAGATTTCGCCTTGCCTCTGCCCAGCAGCCTAATGGGAGCGCTTCCTCTCTCACTCAGCACATAGTTCATCCTGCCTTTCTGCCCAGCAGCCCAATGGCTTCCTGCCTCCCCACAGCACAGAGTTCGCTCTGCCCATCAGTCCAGTGGGAGCCCTCCCTCCCTCTCCCCCCAGCACAGAGTTCACTCTGCCCCTCTGTTTGGGCACTCAGTCCCTAAAAGGTTTGCCATCACTGGAATAGGATATGTGGTTACTAATACTAAAATGTTAATGAAAGTACAGTCTGCACCTTTTATTTATATGGTTCAGTGAAGTATCTGTTTCACATAGAGCCAGAAGGAGTTAAAAAGACTGGCAAAATTCTTTCCCAACCATGTACCTTAAAGTTGTTTTGGAGCAGCTTCTGTGGTCTGCATTAGTTGGGATTGATGGAGTGTTAAGGTTTTTTTCCTTAGTAAATTTATACTTTGCTTATACTATACCTAACAATACTCAAGGCAATCCACAGCTCTCCTAACAACTTGAAGAGCAAAATATATGGAAGTTTGGGGGAAAGCTGCTCTGTAGGCATTCTCAAGTTTATATAAATAGCTGTGTAAACAATTTAATTAAAATTATTAATCAAAACCAAATATTAAAAATTCTTAAAATGCTCAATATAGAAACAACTGAATATTTGGCTAAATGGTATATATTGAATAATGGCATCTGATATCTATTCTGATTCCTCTGATTAGATTTATTGGGGTAAAATATTTGCATTTTCTAAGCAAAGCCAGGGATCTGATAAAATTTTGATTGTTAAAGTATTCTGTTTCATACAGGTGTAGGAATGGTTTGGGCAGTCTTAAGATATATGAAATATCGATGGTCCAGAGAAGAAGAAGAAACCAGACAGATGTATGATATGGTTGTAAAAATTATAGGTAAGCGTAGTTCATTTTTCCGTAACCTCCCATCTACTGTTCTTGCGATTCATCGTCATATAGAATCTCTGGTTCTGGAGAAAGCTGCCTGCCAATAACCCTAGTTAAGATTATTTAATTTACGTGGCACTGTCCCATGATCGACAATATCATATGCTGCAGTCAGGTCAAAGAAAACCATTCCCATAATTAGCTTTCTTTAAAAGCCATCCTCAATGTGTTGTGTAAGGTTAAGAATTTGACCACAATATGACCCTACATGGCCTAAAGCCTGCTTGCTCCTTTATGATCTTTTCATTAATAAATTCCAAAATACTATTGAGAATCATCTGTTCCAGTACCTTATAGAAATGGCAAAGAAGTGACACTGGTTGCTAGTTTTTCAGATCATCTGGGTCTTCGCCGGGTTTCAATAAAGCAACAACTCTTGCCTGCCTCCACAGTTTAGGAATCTTAAGCTCATCTATACAGTTATTCATCAATTGCAGAAGTGCAAGGGAACATAAGAACATCCTTGCTGGAACAGGCTACAGCCCAACCAGTCCAGCATTCTGTCTCACACAGTGGCTCACCATTTGCTTCAGGGTATTCCCAAGCAGATGCCTTCACCTGCCTAGGATTCCCTGGAAATGGCATTGAGAGAGATCCTGCCTATCTCTCCGACCCGGAGGTTGTCCTTAGGTATCCATAATTATAGCCATTGAGACCCTTGTCCTCCATGAACTTGTCTAATCCTTTCTTAAAGCTGTCAAGACTGACAGCTGTCACCACTTCTTCTGGCAGGGAGTTCCATAGACCAGTGGTCCTCTGGGTGAAAAAGTACTTTCTCTTATTTGTTTGAGAACTAGTACCCAAAGGTTTCATGGAGTGCCCCCTAGTTCTAGTGTTGTGCGATAGGGAAAGCAGTTTTTCCAAGCTGTTTTACCTGCTGCTTTATTTAGTTTCATTTCCTCCAGTTCAGGTGCTTCAAAGAGGTTATTAAATAATCCCTCCTTTGGTTTTTTTGATTGGATGGATTGTTCCAGCACCTTTTTGCCTTGAACTTTTCCATTCTTTAGCAAATGACTGGCTACTTGGTCTGCTGTTATTCCAGTATAGTTTAGCTGTGGTTGGATTAAGTCTCCACCTAAGTTTTTAAGGAGTTTTCAAGCTTGCCTACTGTTCTGCTTCATACCAAGGTTCTCAACTAACACCATAGTACCCTTGTGGCTAACCTTGGCACTCCAGGTGTTCTTGGAGTTCAATTACCAGAAGCCCAAGTCAGCACTCTTGTTGATCAGGACTTCTGGGAATTAAAGTTCGAAGAACAGCTCGAGTGCCAAGGTTAGCCATCACTGGTAGTAGTTTCTGATTCTCAGCTAAAGCTCCTCCTGCTTCCACTGTATCTTCCTGAAACGGATTTTGTTGTAAAGTGTCTGATATCTATCCTGCAGAGGTTTGATGACATCATTCATTTTCCTTGATATTACTTTCCTTGATATTATTTTCACAGGATGGATTAATTCATCATATTTATCTGGATGCAGACTAATCTTCTCCACATTTATTCAGCTGCTCTTGAATATCCACCCATAATAAATAAATAAATAAATTTAGCCTTCTTAAAATTAAAATGTCTGTGAAAAGGCGCCTCCTGGGGTTTCACTGCAACATTTACTGCACACATGATGGGTCTATGTTGAATGAGTGGAATAGGATCATCAATTACTTTCACACACTGTTGCAATCTTTTTGCTGACAAAGATGTCTGGATTATACTCCCTCCATCTATTGCTGCTAAAGGATGCAAGAAGTTTTGGATCATGGACAAGTTGAAGGTGATTAACATCTGCCCAAGATACAAGTTGTGCACCATCCTCATTGATTTGATTCTATCTCCAAGGCTCGCTATGACAATTAAAATCTCCAATAACAAAATTTATTTGATCATATATAAAGTTGTATGGCTCATTAAAACTAAAAGTTATTTGTAGTGGCTTATAAACAGAGGTAACAGAATTCTGTTAATATAATACTCTTATAACTAGAAACTCCTTCAATATTTATGGAGATCATTGTAAAAATTGGCCTTTACAAATACCGTTTTGATATTTTCATTCTTTGGTTCCTTTAGTTTGATCTAGTGTGAGAAGAATTAGCTGGCAAAACAAAGTTGCCATTGCCCAGGGTATGCCCAATTGTGGTTCAGAATACAATATATATCCACAAAATTCTAGGAGGCTTCTGTGAAACTCCTGTATGTCCCTGATTCCAGTTTGATTTGAAGTGCAATGTATTTATAATAACTTCATGCAATGTTTTCAGATGTTTTAAGAACTCACAATGAAGCATGCCAAGAAAATAAAGACCTGCAGCCATATATGCCTATTCCCCATGTTCGAGATTCTTTGATACCACCTGAAGACAGGTATGTACAAGTAGTTATACAGTAAAACCTGGCATAAAGAGCGCCTCACTTAGAGACTAACTTGCTTAAAGAGCAGAATTTTCTCTGAATGGTTGCCTCGCTTAACAACTCAAACCAAACAAAAAGTTGCTTAACAACTAAATCGGGGGTTGCAATCGCCCCCACAAGAAGTCACAATTGGTCACTTACAATGGTGTTTCGCTTAAAGAGCAAACTCACTTAAAGAGCAATCCCGTGGAACACATTATGCGAGGTACCACTGTATGTTGTTTCTACTGTAGATTAAGAATACTTATGACCTGAGATGTGTTTTGATCTTCATTTTTCACTATAGAAGGCTTTTACTGCTCTTTGGAAATCAAATAGGTGATTTTTATTAAATAGCTTTTCTAATTAAAAGTTTTTCTTTGTTTAAGGAAAAAAATGAAGCAAGTATGGAATAGAGCTGTTGATTTCCTTGCTGCTAATGAATCTAGAGTTCGCACAGAAACTCGAAGAATAGGCGGTGCTGACTTCCTGGTCTGGAGATGGATACAGCCATCTGCATCATGTGAAAAAATGTTAGTCATACCATCTAAAGTATGGCAAGGACAAGGTAGGCAGGTTTGTGTATACTTTATGAAATGTGCCGGCATTTAACACATTGGAATAACCTATTTAACATTAACTGAAGTGTATCTATCACTCAGAAATAAAACTTCTTCGATGCTGAAATCTGAAAATTAAATTAAATTAATTGTATTTAGACAAATGTTTGTCAAATAATATTTTTATAATTCTGTGTAAATGGTTCTTGGGGAACTATATAGTAATTTTGAAACTGATTTCATTTCCAATATCTTAGATAGTCTGTGTATAAAATCTGTATAGCTCAGTTATAGCTATAGAAATCTGTATCTTTGACACCTTAGCCTAAGGTAGTGATGGCAAACCTTTTTAGAGACCGAGTGCCCAAACTCAAAAGGCTGCTGTCTGTGCTACAGAGGGACGAGCAAACTCTGCTGGGGCGACAGCACACATGCCCACAGAGAGGACTCTTTGAGTGCCCCTTCTAGCACACGTGCCGTAGGTTCACCACCACTGACCTAAGGTGTCACCTGATTTTATTGTACTGCTGTTTCCAGCAATCCTTCTTACTGGCTATGCTGGGTAACACGTATCTAGAGGGTTGTACTTTGCTTACCCTTGACCTAGAGATTAACGTCTTGTGTACTTGTTTTTGCATTTACGAAAGTTTTCAACATCCACTAATAAGATGGAAACAACAAACTTCACATGGAGCAGGAAGGAGTCTTAATATCTGAAGTGCTTTTAATTATTCATCCAGTCCCTTAAAATCATTTGTTCCTAGCAGTTAACTGAACCTTACAGTAGAAAAGATAGCAGCTATAATTGCTAACTGTATGGACTTTGACTGATGACAGTGACAGGATAAAAAGGCACGACAATTTTTCAAAAATCTCTCACTCATACTTACATCTGAACACCAATTTGCTTTATCAAAACAGTAAATTTACCCTATGTGATCAGAAGCATTTTGAATTTTTGACCAAACTAATAGTATTTTAAGCATAAAGTCTATCCCATCTCAACATCACTTTCACTTATTATGTTGAATTTTTAACAAATGTAGGCATCTGAGAGTCAAACTGTGTGTGGTAATGGTAGTCTCACTCTCATAAAATAGCTCTCATCTATGTTATGTTAGAGCAGGGGTTCCCAACCTTTTCAAGCTGTGGGCTCTCTCAGTCAGCTTCGAGGGCCGGATGGCCATTTTGCCTTGCCTGTACAATGGGGTGGCCATTTTGTCCTGACAGCTTCAAAGGGGAAGCCATTTTGTTTCTCATGCCCATGGAGGGATGGGGGGCCACATGAAATGGTGCCATGGGCCTTAGGTTGGAAACCTCTGTGTTCAAGTATAGATTGAGGGTCAGTCTTTCATCTGCCTCCTTACTTTTAAAAAAAGTTTGTGTGATTTTCCCAGCTTACTCTAATGATTGAAGTCTCTTTGGAAAACAGTTTATGCTGTAATTTATTTGCAGTAGAATTGGGTTTACTAGAGTGGGCTGAGTGTCAAATACCAAGCATTTCAGAAACATCTCATTTATCCTACAGCTAAGTAATATTTGTGCAACTTTGTTTCTATTGTACACTGGTACTATATTTACATAATGAGGTTGCATATTTTTTTTAAAAAAACCAAGCATAGATGACAGAAATTGCTCAATAGGAGCAGTATTCCCATAGTACAGAGGATGGTTTCATTAAACCTGTAATGTTTCCTAATAGTGTAAGCGAAAACTAAATTGTACATATAACAAAGATTTTACATCTTGTTCATTTATATTTATCAGATTTTGCAATTTGAGAATGCCAGTATCTGCAACCATATTCAGGAATAACATATGCATAGACATATAATAGAAATGGTATGGAAGTTCAACAGTTGCAACATCCCAGTAAATGTTTATTGCATGGTGTTGCACTAAAAAAATTTTTTAAAATATTTGGCCTACCATAATATCTTATTTGCTGCTCACTGTTTATATCTTTTTCTTTGGTAGCATTTCATTTAGACAGAAGAAATTCTCCACCAAATAGCTTGACACCATGCTTAAAGATCCGCAATATGTTTGATCCAGTTATGTAAGTATAGTTGCTTCAGTGCAATGGGTTTATGTAATTTGTCTAAATGCCAAAGGAGAGAATGGAGTAAAAACACCATAAGATTTGTTTTTGAGTTTAAGTTACTGGTATTGAGTGCCTAGGGAAGAGCCAGCAGAGCTATCTTACAGTATTTGCCTTTAGTTTTTCCTACATGCTAATAATTTTCCCCCCTGTTGGAAACACAACCATCAGATCTCACTCCAAGATTTCCTTCTTACTCTCCCACCTTTTCCATTTGAAAAGAAACCAGACTACAGTATTTAGAAAGAAGCAGCAGATTTTTTCCTTCCAGTCCTAATTGCCTTGTGGGTAGGGTGGTCGGGGATCATTCAATGGAATAAATAAGAAATCAGTTTCAAAAGTATGTTCTCTGCATCAAGCTCCACAATGCAAGTTGACATCCTTGATTGATTTTTTGTACTTGTGTTATTGGACTGCAAACACCAAAATTCTGTAAGAAGTCCCCAAGTTGAATTCTGGGAGTCAGAACCCACAAATTCAAATCTGCAGACATCTAGACCTTTCTCCCCTACAGAAGGGCTTTTAGATTATTTACCTCGGATGTTGCCAAACTTCTATCATCTCCCAATATGTTTCCTAGGATTTGTACGTCTTTGAGAGGCACCCTCTTTAAAATCTAATAGGCTGCATTACTATGATCTTCAGTATCCTCTGCATGCAGGAGGGCCTGTCCCTTGCTACTTAATCACATTATTGCAAGGGGTGATGGTTGGCCAACCAACAGAAGCCAGGCCCTCCTGGGAGTGGTGCTGCTGGAAGTTGTAGTTTCACTATCCAATAGGATCTATAGAGGATGCTTCCTGAAGTACTAGGACCCCCTCCCCCAGGAAGTACCACAGGACTTTTCTTTTGAAATGGTAGGAGTGTAGTAGCAGCATCAAAGAAAAATAACTGGAAAACTTTTAGGAGGGGGGGGGGGGGGGTAATCTAAGAGTCTTTGGATTTGTGTTTGTGGGATGCAACTCCCAGAATTCTGCTAGGAGAACAGTTGGAGAAATCTGGTACCTGCAGTATAAAACATGAAAGCGCATACGACAATGATTTTGATACTTAGAGTATTAATCTATTAAGAACTTAAGAGGAATTCCAGTTTTGCAGTTTGGGCAATGAGCATGGTCACATATGACTGAGTTCAGCTGACTGAATTAGGGCTTTGTTTATCTTGCAATCCACCCAGCTGGACTATGCATCAAAAGGTCTGCAGCCATGGCAGGGAAAATGTTCCATATTAAGTCTTTTGTATTACTGAGCTGACAGTATCATGGGACACTATAATTACCCCAATACTATAGCCTTTCTTTCAGTGTGCTTGATTTCTATATACTGTACATATATGAAGCTTCTCTGTATTGAGTGAAGCCATAGGTTCCTCTAGCTTAGCTTGCCTGTCTTACTCTTGACACTGGTATTCCAATGTCACAAATGGAGTTCTTTTTTAATTCTGTAACTTGTTCTGCTTGAAGTGGTAGTCATCAGACCCAAGAGCCCTCCTTAGTCCTTGACATATGGCTGTCTCCTATCAATGTTGCCCTATCAATGTGAAAGTCTTTCTAGAAAACAGATGAAGATAATTCCATATACATTTTATAACATCAAACATGTTTGCCTCCATCATGAAGAAAATTAAACTCTCCGACTATTGAAAACTATAGTATTCCTTAACAACATTTTTTTAGTTATGTACTTGTCATATAATTTCCAAACCTTTGTGATCCTAGTAGAATTTTTGAGGTATGTGAGATGTTTATGGAGTGATTTTCCACTCCCACATTCTTCTTACTCTTTTAAAAAAAGAAGCTACTTGATTTAGGTTCAAAAATAATTATAATTTGGGGTACTATATACACTATTTGTTGGTGGACTGGATAACAATTAAAGTGGCCAGTAATTATGCAGCAGCATTAGTTTGTCGGCATGAAATGGTGAAACTGCATCTTGATAATTTTAAAAACTTTTACTTTTATGACTTAATTATACTTAATGTATACTTATATTTACTATTTTTATTATATAACTCATAAAAGAGAGACAGACAGAAATAGCTAGGCTAAAATCAAGCTAGCTACTTAGGATTGTGCCTTATGTTGCTTCATAATTTAAACTGTTTTAACATTTTGTAAAAATAAATAAATGCAAATATTGACCTGCTAGTTTTGTGTTCTGTGTGTATTTTAGGGAAATAGGTGATCATTGGCACTTGGCAATTCAAGAAGCAATCTTGGAAAAATGCAGTGATAATGAGGGAATTGTTCACATAGCAGTGGACAAAAATTCACGTGAGGTAAATTTTTTAAATACAATAGTTAAATACTCAATTTCCTCAATTTCCATGTTAAATCTGAATCAAACCTTTATTTCTTTCCACAGGGTTGTGTGTATGTCAAGTGCTTGTCTCCAGAATATGCTGGAAAGGCTTTTAAAGCATTACATGGGTCTTGGTTTGATGGTAAGAAATTTTGATTTATTTTTTAAAAAAACCAGGAACTGGTGATACTAGATGGTAAACCATCATAAACAGCAAGTGTGGCTAGTTTCTAGATTAATGCATTTTTCGATCAAAACAAGTACAGTGGTACCTTATACAACGATTTTAATCTGTCCCACGGGGCTCGTTGTTGTATGAAACAATTGCTATACGATACATGCATCGTATAGCGATTTTCCCTATGGGATGCATCGTACAATGATTTTTTTTTTTGCTAAGTGTTTTTTCCCATTGAAAAATTGTTGTACGATTTTTTTCATAGGGAAAATTGTTATGCGGGACACCATTTCCCCCAAAAAACCTAATTGTTATGCGATTTCGTTGCTATACGAGGCAATTGTTGCATGAGGTTCCACTGTACATCTATTTGTAAAAAATCAGATCAAAGTATTAACACTGAACTGCAATTTACTACAGGCAAACTGGTGACAGTAAAGTATCTACGACTAGATCGATATCATCATCGTTTCCCCCAAGCTGTTTCTTGCAATGTTCCATTGAAGCCGTCAAATACACACATGAACTCAATGTCACATCTTCGTCTCCGGACGGGCACAACCAACTCTCAGGGGAACTCCTGAGACGTTTTATTGCTATTAGAACTGTTGACTTGCAGCAGGGACATTTCCTGTCTGACCCTGTCTTCCACTTTTACTACTTTTGTATGTTAACAATTTCATTAATCAATGTTCCAGAAGCCTTGCTTTTCAGGATGTCTGAGCAATGAGGCAGTAATAGTGAATGAAAGGAACAGTTGCTCTGTATGTAAAGTATTTTGGAGCTCAACAGAACTGACACATTAAGTTTTGCATGTCATATGTTGAATTTATTAAACATTCTCAGATGTGGCTGTATTTTTGCATCGACAAGTGTTTGATAACAGTCTAAGAGCATGAAGGTGTACTGTATTTCCATAGTTTCCTGTGAAATAATCTTGTGGGTATTTTGTAATAAAACCACCTACAGTTTCTGATGGAAAGTGAGTAGAAGTGTTTGTTTATGTCTGGTTTTTGGTTTCTGTTGCTGTAAAAGCTTCATCTGTGTCAGCTTAGAGATGGGAAAGAACTTCTACTGTTACAGAAGGAAAACCAACTGAATACAGATGTACTGGTCTTGTATATACATGTAGTTGGTGGTGGTGGTGGTGGTGGCGGCGGCAGCAGCAGCAAATGTAATCTTGTTTTGTGAGAATGTTTGCATTAAAGCAGAGAATAAGCTTCCTATTTTATTCATAACCTAATGTTTTATATATTTTGGCTGTACCATTACATAAAAGCCAAACAACCTTGAAGTATTAGATACACATTAAATATCTTTTATAGGTTTTGTATTAAAATGCACAGTTATGATTTTATGTGTGAATGGTCTCATATTGTAACTGTGACAATGGATTCAAAATTATGGGAGCAATAAAGAAGCAATTGGCAGGTACTCAAACACTTTGTGAAACATTTTATTACAAAAGTAAGCCTCTGATGACATACTTGGGAATATACTGTCCTGTAGATTTGGTGCCTAAGTAAGTCTGTAAAGCTAAAAAGATGCACATATTTTGGAAATAAAACCTTGATGATTTGAGCTGAGAAATGCAGTACATTTACATGAAGAGTTGTATGTGTTCAATTTAGAAATGTGTGCACTGTTTACATCAAAAGCTGCAAATAACAAAGTATTAAAGAATTGAATACAGTAATTCCTGCTGAAGCTGCATAATTATCAGTTCAGCTGGATGTTGTATAAGTGAAGAGATGGGAAATCAATCAATTGAAAGTAAATCTGTTAAAGCCCAGTTTTATTGTAGATATAGATCTGCAGCATGAAATTGCACAAATAATGCACGTTTTCTTATTGTTAAGTGAACATGATGCACACTTCTGTAATGGAAAATCCTATTGTGCCTTAACTTTCTGCTTTCTATTTGTGGGCAACATGTTTAATAATGGACAGTTTCTTATCTGGAAAAATCTTAGACTGTTTTATGTCCTGATTGCTAACAACTATATAATATAATCAATCATGCAAAATTCTACTCATCAAGAACAAGTACATATTTTTGACAAGTGAGTAGATTTTGTCAAATCTGGTAGATTTTTTTCATGAGATTTACTACATACATATACAAATATGTATAATATACATGTATATGTATTTATATGTATATAATCAGATTTTGCTGTATTTGTGCACCATAGTGATTTATTGACCTGATTTTAGTAACCATCTTGTGACCTGTTGCAAGTGTGAATGTAAAATTTAGTTGTGGCAGTTTAAAAGGTTGCCTTTTGATGCAGATGCATCTTTCTTGCTTCTAAACTTATTTGTAAAGACTGTACATTTATTATGGTAATCTGTACTATTATGCAGCTTATTTTACCTTTAAAATGTTGACCAATATTCCTCCCTGCAAGACAGATGGGAATGTGTATAATACCTTGGACATTTGAGAAAATCAGATGTTTGTAATTTGTCATTTGTCCTGTAAAAACAAAAAGCAAAACAAAACTAATTAAAGATTTATTAGGGCTTTTTACATGTGTGTCACTTCTTTGCAAGCTTTGAACATCTGGAGGTCATGGCTGCTTTCATGTCTCCTTGTTTGGAATGTTGTGGGGAAAGGAACACGAAGATCCATTGCTAATTTCAGCACATGAATCTACATCAGGTGTTCTCAGCCTTTTTATGCCAGGGGCTGGGTCACGCTCCCTCAGACAGCTTCGGTGGCCGGATGGCCATTATGTCCTTCCTCCACCACATGGCACTTCCTGGTGTGGTGGAGGCAGGGGGGGGGGGGGGCACATGAAATGGTCCCACAGGCCACATCCGGCCCATGGGCCGCAGGTTGAAAACCCCTGATCAACATTGTACAATATACTACAATGATGAGATGTCCTTACTGCCCCTTGCTTCTCAGAGCCACTCCAGTTCTGAAGAGCAAATTGTATGATGCAGCGAAGCTCTGGCATGACATCAAATACCCACGGTACATTTAACAATGGCTTGCCATCATGAAGTGCAGGAATCAGCAGTAGAACTAATTTAAAGATTGTCCTCTTGGTATTCTGCAAGATTATTTGATTGCTAGTTATGTTAATACTTAGGTTTCCTTGGTTGGTCTTTTGCAAGGGCTCTTATACAGTAGAGAAGATCATTTCACAAGATCCTCTTGTTGCCTTCTGAGATAAACTCTACAATCGCTTTCAGCCAAAGGCTCCTATTAATGAGCCAGCTCTGGTGAAGACTGGGTAGTGAGAAAATACAGTAAACACAGTTTTTTAAAAAAACACGATTTGAATCCAGCCTTAGTCACGCTGAGAGTAGACAATGGGGGGAGGAGACAAGTAATGACTAACAATTACACATGTTCAGAGAATGCTCTTGATTTGGATCTAAAGCTCTGTATCGCTGTTGCTGTTCAGAAGCTGATGCACAAGGCAGAGATAGTGAAGTCCTAGTCTAGAATAGAGCAATGTTTCCCAACTTTTGGTTTTGGGACTTCAATTCCCAGAAGCTTAAGTCAATTCCCCAAGGTACTGATCAGCCAATGTACTGACTTAGGCTTCTGGGAAATGAAGTCCCCCTGTGGGGCATGGGCCCCACATTGGGAAACACTGCTCTAGAGGTTCCTTTGATACTTCCAGCGTCCTGCACCATTGGTTATGTTGCTTATGGCATGAAGTTTGGTTGGTCTGGTGGACCAACACCATCTGAAGGGCTGCGTTTTTTATACCCTGGAATGCTGAGTGTCTTCAGAGAGTATATGTGCATACATACACATGCAAATACACCCAAGAGAGAAAGAACATGCATATAGGGACACATACTGAAAAGTAAAAGATAAGGAGTTTGCAAGCTATATAAGGACCTGGTGCAACAGAGGGTAAAACCTTACATAGTAGACAGTGTTTTGCATTGCTTCTTCAGTTTTTTAAATGAGAAGGGAAACCATTTTTTTTTCACTTTGACCATAAAGGACTGCGGCTTAAGGTGCTGAACTTGATGACTGGAAGGTTGGCAAGTCAGCAGTTTGAGACCCAAGTGCTGCACGACAGTGAGCTCCTGTTTCTGACCCAACTACCAACCTAGCATTTCAAAAGCAAGAAATTGCAAGCAGATAACTAGGTACTGATTTGGTGGGTAAGGTAACTGTTCCATGCACTCTGGAAACATCTGCAGGCATAGAAAGTGCTGGTTCTTTGGCTGTAAACAGATGAGCACCAAATGCTAGAGATGGATACAACTGGCTTTCGAGCAAGGGCTACCTTTACCTGACCATAATAAGTACTCAGTCTATACCAGCCACTGAACTGATGAACTAGTCATACTTCCAAAATAACTTTATTTTTAAAATCCACAAGGACAAAGTATTCTATTTTACAGTATTTATAGATGAGCATAATTCATCCCTTATAACTTTATTGGCGTGTGAGACAAATGCACTAAAACGCGTTCTCCAGCTAAGTAAAGCATCCATGAAATCACAAAATTCAGAAGCAGATGGCCATCTCTCAATGACTTGCTTGTGAGCTCCCAGAAATACCCGACTGACAAACACATTGGAAACAGGACACTGGACTAATACTTGCAAGATGTTAGCAATGGGGTGTGTATGTTTATTTGCAGGTACAACAGGTCGACAGATCAATGGAATGCACAAATGATTCACAACCATCTTTAGTTCCACAGATTTTAATGGAAGAATACTCACTGAAGTCAACATCACTCAGCACAAACTGTATAGCACATGATGTGCTGCTGAAGTCAGAAGCACACTGTTCATTTTTATGCCATCCTGAAGACTTAAAAACCAGCAGTGCTCCAATTGATGAAGCTTCCTTCACTAAACTGCCATGTGCTTCATTGCCTGAAGCAGCACCTACCTGCCAAGAATCGGAGTTTGGTGGTTGAAGAGATTCTGAGTTTAAAGAGCTTCCTTCCATGATGTTGCTTTGTAATAACTTTTCAAGCTCCATGTTAAGACTCTCCCGACTCATCACACAATTTTAAAAGATATTTCAACAACAGTGATGATGAAATGGCAGGAGTCTTTTCTGGCTTTACTGCTTTATAATCATGATTGCTTGCCCAAGACGGTGTGCTGCTTTCTCAGGTAAGTTCTTTAGCTACTGTCAGAGCATTTGCTTCAGTCTTAAGAGCTGCTACAATTGTTCTCTTCCTGCTTACCCTCTCTCTTCTCAGGAGCCGATTTCTTCTGCATGGAATGGGCTTGGTACCTGCCACAGGCTTAGGTTTTACAATGGTTCATTCAGTTTTTAATCTAGTCTTTTGGTTTCTGTTCTTTGCCTTCACTTAGAAAATTTCATTTCAAGTGGTAGCTGTGTTAGTGTGTGCAAGCAAATCAGATCGTAAACAAAACAAAATGACAAAACATGTGGCACCTTAAAGACTAACTCCTGTATTTAAATGTGAACTTTCATGGATCAAGTCCACTTTGTCAGACATAAGCCTCTGTACCTGATGTGTATAAATTAATGCCATGAGGTCACACATAAGTCTGACGAGGTAGACTTGATTCAAGAAAGCTCATATTAAAATACAGGAGATAATCTTTAAGGCACGGGTGCCCAAACTTTTTGGGCCGTGGGCCAGTCACATGGTTCAAAGGTACCCAAACTATGGGCCGGGGGCCAGATTCACCCCATACCTGTCAAGCGCGGCTCTGGACATTACGGAGCCTGTGCAGAAGGCTTCTGTGCAAAACCCTTCTGTGAATGCGTACAACCTTTCTAGGTATCCGTAGAAGTCTTCTGCACATCCCCTTCTGCGCATGCATAGAAGGGTTCTGCGCATGCACAGAAGGGGATGCGCAGTAACTACTTTCCCCCGCCATCAAATTACGGGATGGCAGCGGGTCTGGGCGGGAAAGTAGAAAAAGCGGTGCTGAATTATGGGAAACCCCGGTCCATACGGGATACTTGACAGGTATGATTCACCCCCAATGCCCACGCCACCCTTGTTGCTCCCTACGGGTGCGTTTTCCACTTCTGGGAGTGATGCGGGTGGTGCAGGCCGTCGGGGACCGAATGCGGTCCCTGGGCCGTAGTTTGGGCACCCCTGCTTTAAGGTGCCACAGCAGTTTTTTTTTGTCTTGTTTCGTTTACTCCCTGATATGGTTGTGAATGCATTCATGCCACACCGGAACACCCTGGGCCAATGCAGTTGGTTGACTGCTTTCTAATTTTAATTAATTTAAAGATTTGTTTATTTATTTTTGTAATGGGTGTGCCCTCGAAATACGACAACAGCCTGGCAACAAAGCCCTGAAAACTTTTTGTGTGTGTGAAAGAGACGCCAGCCTGACGTCATGGGCTAAAAACCCCTTCTGGTGTGCCCTCGCCACTTTTGGAAATAGAGGCCCGGGACTGACGCCACGGCGAAGGGGCAGAGGAAGCGCCTTGGCTCACGATGACCCCGGGTCCCCCTGCGCTCTCCTCTCCATGCTCATATTTGGAGAGGCCCGGGCAGCCCTGGTGCCCAGGAATTTCCCGTCATGCCCTCCTGGAGAGGCTGCTACCGGGCCTGTCGCTGTGGGCTGCACTGTGGCTGCACAGTGGAAGAGGGAGGGTGGGCGAGCGGGCGGGCGGCGTTTTTGGGGTGGGGAGCGAAGCCGTCAACACCTCCTGCGTGGCGAGTTTCCCCCGCCGCGTCGCTTCAGCCTCTTCGCCCCGGCTCTCCTCCCCACACCAATGCGCCTGGCGCATACCTGGCTGCCAAAGTTTTGCTGTCTTGGGCTGCTGTCTGCCGTTGCGCTGGTAGGAGGTAAGGCGAGAGAGAGTCGCTGCCGGCCATACCTCTTTCCCCCCTTCTGACTTATAGAGTTTCTGCCCACCCAGTGCCCGGCCCCCTTAGTTGGAGAATTAAGAGGCGGTGGGTTGCCAGAGGAGGCGCTTGGGAGGCGAGGAAGAGGGGAGGGTGCTGCTGCTCCTGTCGCAGGATGCATAACATCTCCATCAGTGCCTTTTCGGGTCCCACTACTACGTAGTACAAGGGACCCCAAACTACGGCCCCGGGGTCCGGATCTGCCCTTCCCCCCCATGCCAATTCATCTGGCCCGCAAAGCCCTCGTCGCTCCTGAAAGCGGAAGTAAAACACGTCCGTATGCTTCCAGGAGCGATGAGGGCTCTGTGGGCCGGATGAATTGGTGTTGTGGGCCATATCCAGGCCATAGTGACCAGCCTCCTGATCCATGTGACCGGCCCACGGCCCAAAAGGTTTGGGCACCCCTGATGTAGTACTTCGTACTCCAGCGTAGGTCTCAGCGCAGCCTTATTGGCTTTGGTGGGGCTTCCTTGCCGTTAAGTCAGCCCTGGGTTGCAGTCCAGATAATCTGGCCAGACAGGAATAAAGCTACAGAATATATTTATAGCATTCTAAAATGCCAGTCCTGAACCATTTATGTAGGAGAAGATCCAACAAAATTCATGAAGTGCAACTTGCATCTGAGCATATGTGTGTGGGGGGTTGCGCTGACATCTGGGCAGAAACTTTCAGTGTGTATTTTGGCTATTAGACTATAGTCTTTATTTGTGACCAAAATAACTAATGGCTGAAAGTCATTTTGGGCTACATTTGAGTTAGATATACATGAAGTGGTGCCTTCCTGTTAAAGTTCAGGCTTCTGCTTGCAAGAGTAGCTAGCCAGTTCATTCCTCTCTGGAAGCTGACTAATATTTAATGTGTGTGATGTATACACAGAATCAAAATCCAAAGTTCTACACTTGGTTTGCTTTTGATTTCCATATTAGGTAGGAGGGTAAGCAAACAACTAAGTCTTTGTGACCTTCTTTTTAATAGATCTATGTGAAGAGAAGTTGGTTTTTTTTTCTTTGCCCCAAGTGAGGACTTGCCAAAGCAAATACGGTATTTTTCTGAAAAGCTTTTACAAGTCTACAGAAATGAGGCAGCTGACAACGTGTCAGATAAATGAGAATTTTGAGAATATGTTCTAACTACTCTTGGAATGCTGGCATGCTAAACGTAGATCTTCCAATTGTGGCCATTTGCTGCTCATTCTGATACTCTAGAACTGTGTTATACAAATAAGAATGTTCACCGCTAATTCAGCAACCATTTCTTCTTACCTGTACATAAGGTACAAATATATACAGAGAAGAAAGCCTTATTCCTTATAGAATTCACAAATGGTTGGCTGCATTCTGTCCAAGGGTTTTTCAGCTAAGCAGGCAAACAATTGTCTATATAAGCTTATGCAGCTGAAAGTTTTGGACTTGATATTGTAGAACCTATAATAATAATAATAATAATAATAATAATAATAATAATAATAATAATAATAATAATAATAATAATAATAATAATAATAATTATTATTATTATTATTATTATTATTATTATTATTATTATTATTATTATTATTATTATTTATATCCTGCACTTTCTCAGCCAAAGCCGACTCAAGGCGGCCATTACAACATGTATATACCATATATCATACTCTTGCCTTCTTAAACCTTTTCCTAGTTTTGTGCTAACATCCTTCTGTTAAAATAATTACAGAATAGTATGTCAAAGGGATTATTAGGATGCATGTTGAATTATTTTTACTTATATTTCTAATATTTTATATGAAATTGAAGCAAGGATGATGGAGCAAGAAAGTACTTTGCACATAAATATGCCCCCTAATTTTGAATTAAAAATGGAAAGCTTCATTATGCATGCATTCATTGGTCAGCTCAAAAAAAAAAAAGCTGAGAAAGCCAATGAAATATTGCTCTATATTCCATTTGTCCAGTCAGTTGGAGTTCTGGGATAGAATACTGTTCAAACCATTTAAGCCATACGTAAGTACGTTTCAGGTATTGCAGTAGCTATCTTTTTGAAAATGACTGCTCTACACACACATTAATTATACATCAATCAACATATTAATAATTTGTTAGAGATCCCGGAGGTTTCTGGAACAAGATACATGTGTTTGGAATGATAGAATTCTTAACCCTGAGTTTTGTTTTGTTTACCCAAAATGGAGCACTCTGCTTTCTTATGAAAAAACAAACTCTCAATTTATCCCTAATTTCCTTCATTTTAGCAGTGTAAATCCCAAGAGGGATGAGGAGGAGAATAATGTTGATATTCCTGTTAAATAACTGGAAGTCAGATATCTTGAAAATAGTCCAGAATTCTACCAATAGATCCATGACTAGTTTGTACTCATTTCTAATATAAGCTACTGTGCATTAGAGAACTGTTATAGGACCTGAGAGACTGGTGTGGCATGTCCTCGGAAGAACTGTTCTGCGGGGTTAAGATTCAAGAATATGAAAACTATTGCCATGATGATAACCAATATCCGGAATGGATACGGCACCTGAAGAAGAATAAGAATAGGACCTTGCTCCTTTTCTTGGATGATGTCACTTTTCCCTAAGAAAGTTTAGCCCCAATCACATGGAGAACTGAGTCACTTAATAGGCTACTGTTTGGAATTAGCAGAACCAAAATGAACCTTGGGAAATGGGATTTTCATACTGGTAGAGTACACTTCTTTGGGAGTACAGAGGAGAAGGGAAAACATCATGCCTGCATCAGTGTACAATATACCCCTCAATGTGTATTATGGAGGTTATCCTTCGTATAGTTTGTGAATCCACACTCATGGGTTATGCGCCTGCGCAGAACGGCCGATCGGAGGCTTGAAAAGCTATTGGTCAAAAGTTTTGGCGGTAAGACCGCCCACCGTACCGCCCACCCTGAGGCACCCGCGCGCCATTTTACCTCAGTTCTCTTCTTTCCGCCGTAGCAGCAGGACGATCGTTGAGAGCTTCCTCAATTTTTTCGCCCTTCTGAGGGAAAGTCTTTTGGCAAACCTTTTAAAAAATTTTCGGTGATCTTGTCCTTTGGGCAGGATCGCCACCCCGGTGCTGTTTCTTCCTTCTGGTGGACTCAGTTACCTACTCGCTTCGGTCACCGTTTCCCCCCTCAAGGGGGTGGCGGCTGGCCAGCCCTTCGGGGTATCCGCGTTCCAGAAACTTCCGTTGGAAGAATTTTTCTTTGATGGCCGCGGCCTTCAAACAGTGTTCGGCTTGCCTGAAAAAGTTTCCGGCTTCCGACGGGCATAGCCTCTGCCTTTTCTGCCTCGGAGAGTCTCATCAGAGCCAGTCTTGCCCTCACTGCAAGAAATTCACTCGTCTGGCCGTGCAAAACCGGAGCTACCGGCTTAAGGCCCACCTGATGGAACTCTCTCTGGCTCCCGTTGCGGCCGCTTCCACTTCGGCTGGTGTCTCTCAGCCTCCTCCGCCTTCGACCTCTTCTTCCACCACCATCAAGAAGAAGAAGAAGAGAGACAAGAACGGGGAGAAGAAAAAGAAGCACGCGCCGGAGAAGAGGCGATCACTCCCGCCTACTCCGCGCACCCCTGTTTCCCCGGGACCTTCGCCACCATACTCGGTCGCGAGATGTCCGTCTCCTGGGTCTTCCATCTGGGGAGGACGGTCCTCCTCGGGATCGCCTGAAAAAGGACGCAGGGCTGGGGCTCCAGCTCGCCCATTTCAGGTACTCCCGTCACCCCCTCGTGGGAGGGCTCGTTCGCCTACGAGACAGGCCTCCGTCTCCCCAAGGCCCAGAACCCCGACGCTCGACGACGCGGTAATTACCATGCCGGCCACCGTTTCGTCGCTGATTTTACCAGCCACCGTTTCGTCGCCGGCTCCACCTGCCACCGTTTCGTCGGCCACCGTTTCGTCACTCCCGATGATGCCGGATCCAGCCCAGATGGAGCTCCTGAGAGGGATGTTTGAGGTCATGGCTCAGACTTTTGCCAACCAGTTTAAGACCTCCATGCCTGCGGCCTCTGCGGCTCCGGTTCCGACCACCGCAAGCCCCAGGGATGTTGGCCCTGCTGTGGCCCCTCCGACCTCCCGAGGGTCGAGTATCCGCTCCGCTGGCCCACCCACATCGTTGCGGGTTGGTCCAGACGTCGATGCGGTGGACTCCCATCCCGCCGGCCCGCCCAGGCCGTACTGGCGCGGTCCCGACGTGGATGTAAGAGTTCCTCCCTCGTCCTCCGATGACTCCAGCACCTCTTCGGAGGAGGACGAGGGAGACGTCGACGCCGAGAGGACGCCGGACCAGGCCATCGGCGCGGTTGACCCACCGCGTGGTGAGGACCAACGCTCGCTTACGGCCATGCTGACACGACTCGGCACTGCTCTGAACCTGAAGGTGGACCAGCCCCCACTGGAAGGTGAAGACCAAATGACCGCTAAGCTGGACAGAAAGGCGGTACGGCCGGTGCACATCACCATGTTGCCGTCCATGTTGACGTCGGCGAAGGCGACATGGAGGAAGCTGGTGTCAGCACACTCCGTTTCGTCCAGGCTCGACGGCATGTATAGAGTCCTGGACGAGAACGTCGAGTTCCTGCAGGCGCACCCCCTGCCAAATTCCCTGGTGGTCAAGGCCTTCCAGCACAGGACGGCCACCAGCGGGTTCCCGGTGCCTTCGACCCCGGAAGGGAAGAAGCTGGACGCGGTGGGCCGAAAATTCTACGCCACCGGTTCCCTCTTCCTCCGCGCCGCCAACTACTCGGCCGCCATGGGCCTGTACCAGTCTCACCTCTGGGAGCAAGTGAGGGCCGAAACGGCGAAGTTACCCGCCGACGCCCAGAAACGGATCGACGCGCTGGCATCCGAGGGCGATTTCCTGGCGGAGCAACAAATGCGTACAGCCAGGCATATAAATGACTATGCGGCGAAGGACATGTCGTCTGCGATCCTGCTCCGTCGCCATGCCTGGCTTAGGGGCACCTCCCTCGATGATGCTATGAAGAAGCTCATCGAGGAGTTTCCCTTCGACGGACAGGGCCTTTTCGGGCAGGACACGGACAAGGTCCTCAATGAGATGCGGCAGACCAACTCCACCGCCAAGTTCCTGGGGCTCACCACGCCGGCTCCTGCCGCCAGGCCGAGGTTCCAGCCCTTCACGCGGCGCTACCAAGGAAACCCCCAACAACAGGGTGGTCCCGCGGAACAGCCCAGGTCTGGCTCCTACAAGCAGCGACGCCAGCACAAGCCTCGCTACCAGCCCTACGGGCAGGGCAAGCGTTCGGACGCCAAGTCCAAGTCGCGCGTTTGAAGCTGCGACGGCCGAGTCTCTCTCGCTCCACATCCCGTACCTTCCCCTCCAGAACTTCCTCCAGGTATGGTCAGGCATCACGGATGACCAGTGGGTCTTAAAGATCTTGTCCTCTGGCTACGCCATCGAGTTCGTGCAAGCGCCTCGAGTAGGACGACATCGTCTCACCACCTCGTCCCCCCATCTGGAGGAAGAAATATCAACTCTTCTGTCCAAGGGAGCCATCGAGCGGGTGGCACGCCCGACTGGGACAACGGCTTCTACTCGAGGTACTTCGTGGTTCAGAAGAAGGACGGAGGACTCCGCCCGATTCTGGACTTGCGCCTCCTCAACAAATGCATCCACACCAGGAAGTTCCGGATGGTGACCCTGCAGACCGTCCTTCCCCTCATCAACAAGGGGGACTGGTTCACAGTCATAGACCTCAAGGACGCGTACTTCCACGTCTCCATCCTCGAGGAGCACCGAAGATTCCTCCGGTTCCGCATCGGCGATTCGGTGTACCAGTACCGATGCCTACCGTTCGGTCTGGCCACGGCACCACGAGTCTTCACCAAATGCATGGCTCCGGTGGCTGCTTTCCTTCGCCAGCGGGGAATCAGGGTCTTCCCATACATCGACGACTGGCTGATCGTATCCCCCTCCAGCTCGTCGGCCATTCGGGACACGCAATTCACGGTCCACCTCATGGAGAGTCTCGGCCTCAGGATCAACTTCACCAAGTCGAAGTTGGTTCCCTCTCAACGCGTCGAGTACATCGGAGCGGTACTCGACTCGCTTACAACCAGAGCCTTTGCACCCCAGAAGCGCTTGCAGGACATCGCACAGGGGGCGAACGATTTTCGCACCAAACCGTGCGTCCGAGCGGAGAAGGCTCAAAGACTGCTAGGCCTTATGGCCTCAACGACGGCCGTGGTTCCCCACGCCAAGTTGAAGTTCCGGTCCCTACAGTCGTGGCTTCTACACGAATTCGACGCACTCCGGGAGAGTCAGTCCAAACGGCTAACCCCGTCTCCGGAGCTGAGGGACCAGCTGCTGTGGTGGACAACGCCACTCAACGTTACAACGGGGAAGAGCTTTTACCCCCCGCAACCCTCGTTGCAAATATTGACCGACGCAAGCAACCTCGGCTGGGGGGCTGCCTGCGGGACTCTCACGGTCAACAACCCTTGGTCGCCTCAGGAGATGGTGCACCACATCAACTACTTGGAGCTACTGGCCATTTGGAAGGCCCTCCGTTCCTTCGAGAACCTGCTCTTGGGCAAGGCGGTCCAAGTGGCATCGGACAACACCACGGCTGTGGCGTATCTGAACAAGCAGGGAGGAACACGGTCCATCACCCTTCTGTACCTCGCTGTGCAACTATGGGAATGGTGCCTGGAGAGGCACATTTTCCCGATTGGAGTGCACATTCAGGGCAAGCTGAATGTCCTGGCCGACCACCTCAGCCGCCTCACCTCGACGACCCACGAATGGGAACTGAACGACGAGGTTTTCCAGTCGCTCTGCGAGGCCTGGGGGACTCCGAACATCAACCTCTTCGCATCGGAGTCCAACACGAAATGCCACAGGTACTGCTCCAGGGCGGGCATCGGTGCGAACTCCGAGGGCGATGCCTTCATGAAACGGTGGGATCAGGACTATTTCTACGCTTTTCCTCCGTTTCCACTGGTCCAGAAGGTCCTCACCAGAATGTTCCAACACAGGACCAGCGCAATCCTTGTGGCCCCAGCTTGGCCTCGTCAACCATGGTTTCCGCTGCTGTTGCGCATGTCATCTCAGCATCGCACGCTACCGGAGTCACCGACGCTTCTTCAAATGGAGCAGGGCCAGCTTCACCACTCGGACCTGCCCAGCCTCCACCTCACCGCGTGGAGGATAACCCCAGACTATCCAGGATCCTGGAACTAGCCAGGCGTCCCTCCACAAGGAAGTCCTACGCTTCTAAATACAGACGTTTCTGTGCTTTCCTGGCATCCCAGCAGACGCCCTTCTCCCAGGTGGGACTGCAGGACGTCTTGACCTACCTTCTCCAGCTGGCGGAGTCTGGCCTCAGCACCACCTCCATCCGGGTACACCTCGCTGCGGTGGTGGCTCACTCACCGGCTGGCTTGCCCGCTTCTGGCGCTTTCCGCGACCAAACGGTGAAACGCTTCCTCAAGGGGCTACGCAACGCCTCCCCTCCGGTCAGGACTCCGACGGCCCAATGGTCACTCTCTACCGTGCTCAACGCGCTCACCAGGACTCCTTTCGAGCCCATGGCTACCGCGGATGCTCGTCTCCTCACTTGGAAGACGGCTTTTCTGGTGGCCATCACGTCTGCTCGACGAGCTGGTGAACTGGTTGCTCTGCGGGCAGACGCACCTTTTCTTCAATTCTTCAATGACCGTGTGGTACTCCAAGCGGACATCACCTTCCTCCCCAAGGTGGTCTCCCAGTTTCATATGGCACAGACTATCTCCTTGCCAACATTCTTCCAGAACCCCACTAACGCCCAAGAAAGGACTTGGCACACGCTGGATGTCAAACGAGCTTTATTGTTTTACACCAGCAGGACAAGGGAGTTCAGGAAGTCGCAACGCCTTTTCGTGGCGTATGGGGGCAAATCCAAAGGTGAGCCCATATCTGCACAACGGTTCTCCAAATGGATCACCTCTACCATCTACTTGGCCTACGAGTCAGCATCGCTGCCCCCTCCACCGCATGTCAGGGCACACTCTACCAGAGCGGTTGCAACATCCACGGCTTTTCTGGAGGGCATACCGCTTGAGGACATCTGTAAGGCTGCCACCTGGTCCAGACCTTCTACATTTGTCCAGCATTACAGGGTGGACACCAGAGCCACTGCGGACGCCAGGCTTGGCCGTGTCGTCCTCACTCGGGGGCTCCGGGCCCATCGCCCTTGACAGCTTGCCCTGCCTGACCGTCATCATCTTCATCGTGGGATCATCTCATTCGACTGCCCACCAACCAAGCAAGTGTGAGCTTGCTAATCTCCCATGAGTGTGGATTCACAAACTATACGAAGGAGAAAGTTCGGTTTCACTTACCAGTGATAACTTTCGTTCTTCGAGTATATAGTTTGTGAATACACACTACCCACCCTGCCTCCCCTCTTGAGCTGCACGGATGAGATCAATTGGTTTATCCTGTGCTTGGCTTAAGTATGGAACTGAGGTAAAATGGCGCGCGGGCGCCTCAGGGTGGGCGGTACGGTGGGCGGTCTTACCGCCAAAACTTTTGACCAATAGCTTTTCAAGCCTCCGATCGGCCGTTCTGCGCAGGCGCATAACCCATGAGTGTGTATTCACAAACTATATACTCGAAGAACGAAAGTTATCACTGGTAAGTGAAACCGAACTATTTTATGTTAGATGCCCTTGATATTATTAGGTATAAATTATCTGACATTTATTTAAGCTTTACAGTTTTGTTTTGTACACTGCATTGTGTTAATTATATTGTGTTTGCTATAAAAAAGAAAAGAAGGACTAGATGTATATGATAAGTAAAGATGTACAGTACTGTATAGGATAAGCAAAGGCAGAAATCTGCTTCTGAAGGAAAGAGTGATAAATTCATTGAACACAGCAGGATGCACATATCTGCCAAACTTCCTCCACTTATCTGAAATCACTGTAGTAGATTATCAGTAGTTCCTAGAAATGACAACCAGTGCTGAAAAAAAATTACATTTTCTAGGTTACTGTATTATTATCACAGTAACTCATGTGTTGTGAGAGAGCTACCCTTAAATATATTGCAGTATTTCCCAAGTGTAAATTGAAAGATTAGTACTGTACTATAGTGCAATTTGAATTTATCCAATGGAAATTGAAGATAAGAGATAATACTGTATATGCATGGTCTATAATTTGCTAGTACAGTGAATCTCGCTTTACGGAATTAATCCATTCCATGGGGTTTCCCATATAGCAATTTTTCTTTAAAGCAAACTGCCCATAGGAATGCATTGTGCGGTTTCCCATAGGAATGCATTGGAAACAAAAATTCCATAAAGCAAATCAGGGTTTCCCATAGGAATGCATGGGGAGAGGGAAACCATTCCGAAAAAATCCTTGAAGCAGACCATCATTTCCTATGGATTTCTTTCCTTGAAGCGAGTTTTCCGGTAGGCAGACCATCCGTAAAGCAGGGGTCCATTGTATATTGCTAACAAATGATGGACCATGTATTACTACTTATTCCTGTATTGCAGCTTTACTAATGGATGAATGTGTGCACAGAAATCCTTTACTGTAACTCAGTGCTTTAAGGAAATAGCAGTTGTATTGCACAAGTCAGAATGTTTGTCATTAACCAAACAGGTTTAACCAAAAAGTTTTGTTAGAACAAATAGTTGGGTTTCATTCTAAATGGTAATGTCAGATAAACAGAATAATATGTTCAAATTTAATTTTTCAAAAGACTTCTGGTTTATGAATCTAAACTGTTGGCATTCTTTTTCCTGCTGCAGTCAAGATGGTTAACAGGATACCCTCTTGTGCTCACTATTATTTACAAAGAGACACCAGGCAGGAGAAAACTCTCTAAACCTGATTCGTTTTTTCATCAGTTAAAGCTCTTGCTGGGAATCCTGTTCCACTTATGCTCACAAATCTGTCTCTGGCAGTTGAAAGGCCTTTTTTGAGGATCGGTATTTCAGACCCTACAACCTAGATTCCTTCCAAAAAAATTTTAAAAATGGGTGAGGCCAACCATTCTCTTTCAAGATAAACAAGATTGGGCTTTTCAATTTTTAGAAGTACAGTACTGTACCTGTATTTTAAAATCTAAGATCGTTTGGGGTCGCCAATTTATGAACCAGGGGGAACAGTTTTGCTTTTTTAAAAAAAACATAAATTGAAAACTATTTCCCTAAACTTCTTCAAATTTGGCACAGATCAAGAACAGATTGTCGTCTCCAAGAGTGCCTGATGTGGTGCTGGTCTGAAACCCACTTTAAAAGTTAAAAGCGTCAGAAACAGCCCCTATTTTTTAAATTGTCTGATAGAATGTCAATTCCCCCCTGCCATTTTAAGATTATTGCTGCACTCTAATGCAGCAGTGGAAGCTTAAATTTCAGATGATGTCATAGACCAGGGGTGCCCAAATTTTTTGGGCTGTGGGCTAGTCACATGGTTCAGCGGGCCAGTCGTGTGGTTCCTCTCACCAGAAGTGGAAGTAAAATGTGCCTTACAATCTGTTTTGCAACAGAATGAGATAGATTTTAAGCTGCCATTTCCTCTGCTTAAAACAGGGGTGCCCAAACTTACAGCCTGTGGGTCAGATCCGGCCCCTGACACCAACTCATCTGGCCCACACCATTCTTGTCGCTCCCAGATGTGGAAGTAAAACGTGCCTAGTCCTAATGCATGTTTATCTGGATGAAATTACAACCAATTTCTATGGACTCTGTCCCTAAGTGCTTAGGCTTTTCGCATCAGTGAACAAGTGGGAAATGGTAGCTAAAAGTCCTGCCATAGAGTTCACAGACAGACACCAACTGGTCTATAACACTCTTAATAGGTGGTCTTCACAGAGGTGTGAGATTTAAATTCTGTTTTAGGGATCTTAAAGCAAGGACAAAAAAATATAGGAAGTAAAAAGTAAGTTGCCAGTCCGGCTAGGTTATCCTCCTATGGCAATACAGTAGAGTAGTCCATACTGCCAGCAACTCAACGCTGATTGCCGGGCAGAGGTTAACTAACCTGACAACCCTTAGGACTAACAGGGAAGGGTACCCCAAGTGGATTATCCCACTTGAACTCATATTTATGGAAGGCAGCAGTTTCATCAATACTAGCCTGGGTCTCATGAGGACTTTGCATGCCTAAAGGGCTCAGGACCAGAAAGTGACTCGCGGAACTGGATCAGTGGTACTGGGGTCATGCTGTGATGCAGAAGGCAACTGAAAGGCCACTGCATAATATTCTCAGGACAGTCTTCATGGCTGATCACCCTGATGATCGGATTCGGATACAGCAGAAGATGAAGAAATAGTAAGCCACTGCACTCACCAAGTTGTAGCAGATCTATAATATAGACTCTGTGTCAATGTTCTTAATATTCGGCCTTCCAGAAGTTTTCAGCTGTCCTAAGTTGGTTTGCTTCTACAGGTATTTGTTAGGCTATTCATTCAGTTATCTATGGGAGGCCATTACAGTACTCCAGGCTCTGTTCTGAATCTCTTGATATTTTGTGTGTGTATATATTGGGTCTCAGACTGTTGGCGGGCCAGACTGGTGTCCCCTGGCAGCGGCACCCTGAGGCCCCACCATTCCCTTCTGCCCTTTGGTGACGGTGGCAGCAGTGTGTGTGGGAGGGACCACACCATTCTGGCCTGCAAACACTACCCCCTCCGCCACTTCCCTGCTTACTAGCCTGCCATGGGTGAAGGAGGAGTCCTGACTGTCTTTGCCCATGCTTGGCCAGAGCGGCACCCAGGAAAGACCAAGGCGGCCATGTGTCCTGACTTTGCATGTGCCTAATGCCATTCTGTAGCAGGGCTGATGTAAGCCTTACAACATCCGCCCTGCTATGGAGCATAGCACAGTGTGCGGGCCGGATAGAATGGCGCCACGGGTCAGATCCAGCCCGTGGGTCATAGGTTGAGAACCCCTGTTTTATATTGTTTACTTTAAAATAAAGGTTTTAGAAAAATATAACCTCCATCCTTTTTCTCTTTATAGCAGTTCCTAGACTATTAACATTTAAAATTGGTATTCTTAAACTATTAATTATAATTGTTTACATTGTTTACTTCTGCTCACAAACTGTGAAAATTCCCCTAAATACCCATAACAAAATTGTAAGCACCCCATACTTAAACTAAAATAACTGATAACCCACTAAATTCACCTTCACAATATTATATATTCTCTGCCTCTACATCAGTGGTTCCCAATATGGGGTACACACCCCACAGGGGGACTTAAATTATCAGAAGCCTAATATATTGGCTGATCAGTGCTTTGGGGAATTGACTTTGGCTTCTGGGAATTGAAGTCCAAAAACCAAAGGTTGGGAAACACTGTTCTACATTAATTTAAAATCTTCTCATCCCTGTATTATAACCTATCTTCCTCTTCTTTAGCTAAATTTATCAGTTCCCTTTCCATTCCCCTTAATTTCTTAACTTAATTTTGTAGGTAGATTCTGTAATTTTGAAGAGTCTTAACTTACCAGTTCACATCCCTTCTCCCATCCTCTATATAAATTTTAGTATCGCCTCCCCCCAAATTAATACTGTTTTATTAAATACTAGCTGTTTAGCCAGCCTTGCCTGTCCTGGGTCTGTGGCATCACCATGCCTGTCTGTTCCGACATCCTCTCCGGGTGCGGGGAGCTCGTAGTCTTAGCCACCCCTGGCGCCAGCAACAGGCCAGGACAGCCAAGGGCCAAAGCCTTGAAAATGAGCCGCTGGTAGCCAGCCCGGTCCCGGCTGCGGTGTCAACAGTAGCGAGAGGGGCCCTTACAGCGCACATGTTGGACCTTTTTACCTCACAGAATAACCACCACTGCGCCAGGTTCCCTCCCTCTCCCCCTTCTCTGCAGGATTAACACGTGAGTGCACCCAAGGCACCATGGGAATAGTAGTTCCTGCTCCTTTTCCCAATTTGGGGAGCATACACCCCCTCATGGGGCTTGTGACCATCCACAGTGCTGATCTCGTAAGGCCAAGATATATATGTGCCAAATTTCAGTGAGATTGGTCCAGGTGTGTGGGAGCCTTTCGAGCACATACAAATCCAGACCTCTGTTTTATAGATATAGATTACCAAATAGTAATACAGTAATACCTTGGACAATGACAGCATTGCATAATAACAAAACTGGATAACAACGCTATATTTTTAGAAAAGTCATGCATTGGATAGCGTCATTTTGCCATTATGTGGTGCATCATGTTCACGCTGGTTGGGGACAAAAAAATCGCCATCATTGGATCCCTGTGTCCGGATCTCCCTCTACCCAGCAGCATCTGGGAGGGTGGGAGGACCTATTCCGCGCTGTTCCTACCTTCCTAGCACCTCCCTGGGCCACACAACAGTTGAGAAACGTTGCGGCTGCCTTCTTGTTTTCTTTTTTTAAAACAAGATGGCAGCCACAACTTTTCTCAGCTGTTATGTGACCGAGGGAGGTGCTAGGAAGGCAGGAATAGCACGGAATAGGTCCTCCCACCCTCCCAGACGCTGCTGGGTAGACGGAGAGCCCGACACAGGGACCCGGCAATGGCGATTTTTTTTTTGTCCCCAACCAGCGTGAACAGGTAGGAGATCACGTCGTCCTTTTTGTGGGGGTGGGCAGAGGCAGCCTGGGTGCCTCTGTGAGGGTGCAGACAGGCAGTCTGCACTGTTTCCGATGCTCCCCAACCTCCCGGGGTGGTGGGGCAAGGCAAAACCTGCAGCTGACGAAGGGGTTTCCCCCGGCTTTTTGCCTTGCCCCACCAGCCCGGGATGTGATGGAGCGTCGGAAACAGCACGGACCGCCTGTCTGGACCCTCACAGAGGCACCCAGGCTGCCTCTGCCCACCCCCACAAAAAGGACGACGTGATCTCCTACCTGTTCACGCTGGTTGGGGACAAAAAAAAATCGCCATTGCCGGGTCCCTGTGTCGGGCTCTCCGTCTACCCAGCAGCGTCTGGGAGGGTGGGAGGACCTATTCCGTGCTATTCCCGCCTTCCTAGCACCTCCCTCGGTCACATAACAGCTGAGAAAAGTTGTGGCCGCCATCTTGTTTTTTAAAAAGAAAACAAGAAGGCAGCCGCAACTTTTCTCAACTGTTGTGTGGCCGAGGGAGGTGCTAGGAAGGTAGGAACAGCGTGGAGGCACCCGGGCTGGCGGAGAAGCCAAAATGATCCTGCGAAGCCCCAGAGTTTGGCTGCAATCGAAAAAGTCTGGGGGGCCTTATTCGATTGCAGCAAAGCCTCAGGGCTTCGCAGGATGGCGAAGAGGGAAGGGATATGTCCTCCGCACCCTTCTTGAGCCTGCGGACATGGCGGAGAGGGGATGGTACTCACCAGACACCCTGATATTAAAGAGGACACCAAGTGTGTTGTCCTCTTTAATATCGGGGTGTCTGAGGGGTGCCATCCCTTCTCCACAGGCTCAAGAAGGGTGGTGAGGACATATCACTTTGGCCCCCACCCTAATGCGAAGCCTCAAAGTTTGGCTGCAATCGAAAAAGTCCCCCAGACTTTTTCGATTGCAGCCAAACTTCGGGGTTTCGCAGGATCAGACGCCCCGACCAAGGAGGTAGCTGAGCAGGTCAGCTACCTCCTCCGAAAGCAACCCAGTGGGGTAATCTGAATCCCGGGTAGCTTTCGGAGGAGGTAGCCGACCTGCTCACCTACTTCCTCCGAAAGCCGGCTTATTTCGGGGAAGGCAAGGCGGGCGGCCTGCCTTCCCTTCCCCTAAAGGAAGTCGGCGATTGGAGTGCTCACCCATAGTCATTGCAGACAAGGAGCCGGTCAACCACTTGACTGGCTCCTTGCCCGCAATGGCGGTGGGTGCACGCAGACACACTCCTGCCCCTCCGGGAAAACCCCTTTGTCACCTGCAGGTTTTGCCTTGTCTCACACCCCAGGAGGTCGGCGAGTGTCAGAAACAGCACGGACCGCCTCCCCGGAGGTTAACAGAGGCACCCGGGCTGGCGGAGAAGCCAAAATGGGCGGGGAAAAAATTCCGTCGTGATGGATTTTTTCCACCCATTTTGGCTTCTCTGCCAGCCCAGGTGCCTCTGTTAGGCTCCAGGGTGGCGATCCGTGCTGTTTCCAACACTCCCCAACCTCCTGGGGTGGTGGGGCAAGGCAAAACCTGCAGCTGGTGAAGGGGTTCTCCGCGGTGTTTTGCCTTGCCCCACCGCCCCGGGAGGTGGGTGGGGAGTCGGAAACAGTGCAGCCTGGCTCCCCCGAGTCTCACAGAGGTCCTGGGCTTTTTTTAGCATTACCCATGCATGCACCGGACAACGACAAAAACCGGCCAACGACACATCTTGTGGAACCAAGTTTTGTTGTTGTCCAGGGTATTACTGTATTCTAATACTGTATATCCCTATCACGCTTAATAGTAGTAACTTACTTGTTATTATATAATATATAAAACCAATCTCAATAATATTCATATTTCATCTTGTTTGAATTTTAGTCTCCCAATGCTCTCCCTGAAACTTTGAAGCCCTTTTTTACAATAATGTAAAATATATCAGAGAGATAGATCTAAAAAGGAAGTCTGGCCAGTATGGTTAGTAGACCATACTGCCAGCGACTCAGCGCCAAGTGTCAGGCGGCAGTTAACTAACCTGACAACCCTGAGGACTAGCGACCTTGGTGAAGTCCACAGGGAAGGGTGATGGTCCCCAAATAGATTAAATCCCACTTGATCTTGATGGAGGGCAGCAGCTTCATCAATACTGGCATGGGGCTGAGGAGGACTTTGTATACCAAAAGGGCTCAGGACCAGAAAGTGACTCATGGAGCTGGATCAGTGGTACGGGGGTCACACTGTGATGCAGAAGGCTGATGAAAGGCCACTGCATTATGGGTATATTCGCTGGACAGTCTTCATTACTGCTCACCATGATGATCGCCAATACTGTATTCAGAATTGGATATGGCACAACAACAAGATCTATAAAGCAACTTTAATGAATTCTCATAAAATTCCTTTTCCTCTTGACTTCCAAAATACTTTTAAGGGTTTCTCTAAGCTGTTGGACTGACTAGAAGCTTTCTCTTCAGTTCCCTCTTGCTCCTCTTGAATTTCTCACTGTAAGATGGTAGACTGCTCCAGCAACTGTTTGTCCAGTTTGGCTCTTTATTGTTCACATCCAACAGACCACATTCATGTTGAAGATTAAGACCTCAGTCCAATAAAACTATCTTGTCATATTTTCCATCATAAAAAAATCTCAAGTATATTAGGAATCTCCAGTTATATTTTATATTAGTCTTCATGGGGATGTTGCTTTAATTTCTGTCAAAATCTTCTGCATAGTTGTCTCTTTCTGTTTTAATTGTTTTCTCTGCCTGTCTTTTAAACTCTTTTAAAAGTTCAGGCTTAGGGTTCAAAATCATTAAAAGCTGAAGTATGCGGTTGGAGTGGTCTGTTCTTGGTATGTAGTTTCTATAACTATACATCAGATGTCATAAATAAACATTCAGTCATGCTAATGTGGATACCCAGTGTGGCTTTGTCTTTGGCCAAACTTAAGTCCTCATCAGTGCATGATTCTGGCAGTAATCGGCAGACCAACGAATTGAAAAGCCTAAAAACTAGTGATCATTACATTCTGAGATGATCATTTTCTTCTGTTTCATAGTAAACCATCTTATCCTATATAATTGCATTTGTAATTTAAATGTTAAAGTAGACATTATGGTTTACCTTCTGTTCTCAGTTTATTTCTGTTTTTGCCTTTTCTTTCTGCCTGGAGTTTATCAAATCAGTCTATCCATCCCTGTATGAGAAGATATAAAATCAGTTATTCACTTTTAATAGCAGTCTAAAGAATCAGTCTTTCTCTCTCTTGTTTATTCACTAGATAAATGTTTCTCATTGTAATGCATAGAGAAATGCATGAAATGGCAGACAAAACAATATTTCATATATTTGAGTTTAGCAGCCAGTTTTTACTGCGACAGACACTTTCTCTTTCAGTGTCTGGTAGAAATACTTTATACATTACTAAAGGAAGTCAAATGAACCTGGCTGCCCTCCAAAGAGCTATTGTGGTGTATTAATGAAGTGTTTGAATCCAATTCCTGATTTGGATTTCAGCTTCCTCCGCAATGTCTCTGTGTTGTATGCTGTGGAAATTGCTTCCAGCTTGTGGCAAATCTGTGAGCTAGAATCATAGAATTGTAGAGGAGGAAGGACCGCAAATGTCATAGAGTCTGACCCCCGATGAAACAAGAAATCCACAACTAAAGAATCCCTGATAGACGGCCATCCAGCTTCTGTTTAAAAACCTGCAATGAAGAAGAATTCCAATCCCCATCTCCCAAGGTAACCCATTCCATTGTGAAACTCCTCTTATTGTCCAATTCTTCTTAACATTTAGTTAAAATTTATTTTCCTGGAATTTGAATCTATTGCTTTTCCTTTCATTTGTCTGGAAATGCAGAAGAGAAACTTGTTCTGTTGTTCGGACAGCCCTTTATATTTAAAACATGGCTATTGTGTCAATTCTCAGATTGTTCTTTTCTGGGCTAAGAATACCCAGCTCCTTCAACTGTTCTTTCTAGGTCTTGGTTCCAGACATATTACTTTTTTTGTTGTCTTCTGCTGTATACATTCCACCTTGTTAGTATTCCAGGTGAGTTCTGGCCAAAGCAGGAGAGTTGTACCCTTGATCTGAATATTATTGGTGCAATCTGGTATTGTGTTTGTCTTTTTGCTTTGGCATTGCACTGTTAATTCATGCTTAAACTATAGTCTGTTTCGTTCTCTAGATCCTTTTCACTTAAACTACTGCCAAACAGTCTTTTTGCATTTGCTTCCCCCCCCCCCCCTTCCAAAATGAGGAAGTTTCATGTTGAAACCTACTTTCTTTGTTTTTCACCAATTTTACAATCTGTTAAGGTGGTCCTCATTCTTGTCTTTTGAAGTGTTACCTGCTCCTCCTGGCTATTATCTATAAACTTGATGAGCATCTCTTCCACAGCTTCATTCCTGACATTTGTAAACAGCAAAATATGGTTCTAAAATAGATCCTGCAGCACTCTGCTTGTCGCGTCTCTCCAGGATGACAAGGAACAAGAGAGGTGAGCACTCTTGGAGTATGACCAGTCAGTCAACCAGAGACAAGTTCATCATCTACCCCACATTTTGTGATCTTGGCCCCACAGACATCATAGGAACTTTATCAGAAAGGATCTTAACTCGATAGCCGAAATAGTGGTGCAGCTGGAGTAGGTCCATTCATCAGCGGGGAATTGATGAGTCAACTCCTTATGTTCTTTTGATTCAGTGGGCCTACTCTAGTTGCAATTTACTTCACTAAGCAACAGGATTTCAGCCTCTATTTGTGAAGAAAGCACATCTTCAGACCTTTACAATGAACATATGAAGTAAATTTCAGTCCAAAAGTACGAGTGTTTTTGTGGTAAAACAATCTATGAATATTTAATTGAATTACATAGAATTGATTTAAAAATAATGAGGGTGTGGGTATGATGTGAGAAGCATATATGGTCTCTCTTTTTTAAAGGTGTTTGAGCCTTTCCCTCCATTTCCTGGATGATGGTGAACCCAAAAGTTAAAACTAGACCTCTGAGGTGACATAGAGCTCCCAGACTTTCAGAGTGCAGTAGTTTCCATTTGGTACACTTAGCATTACAAATTAAGAGTTGGCTTTATTTAATCTGAAGTTATTTTCTGTGGAACTTGCAAAAGTTATCTTTTGGAGTACAACTCTTGATGGCCATGGCAGCTAAGGAACTCTGGGGTTTGCACAGTCCTATTATCATGTTTTCCAATGCCTGGTTTCCCATAGACAAACTAACTCCAACACCTTCGTTGTTTGTTGGGATCAAAGTTTTAATTAATGTCCAATACACCTTTATGCTTATTCCATGCACTGCGTGCACCGCTAACCACTAGATGGTGCTCCGTCACTTACGCAAAGGAGAGAATTGCATTAATCGTAAATCACTTCAGTAAAAGCCATGCTACAGGCTCTGTTCGTAGGGCAGCCAGCTTTTAAATGGTAGAATACATCTTTGTTCTTTGCCTGACCTGAAGAGTGACATCACTGCCTTTCTTCCTGTTGCACTGTAGCTGCTTGACTCACAGGCTTTGACACAAGCCAGATGGCTGCAATTGGTAGGCGCGCAGGCTGCCTGGTACTACATTGGATGAGACAGAATAGGAAAACGTTTTATGGTCAGCTGCTAGAGCACAATAAACTGCAGCTTTGCTAGGTAATTACATTTTCACTGCACACTTTTATTCCTCATGGTGAAGTTTGCTTGGGGAAAGAAAAAAAAATTACATTTTCATTTGTGTGTTTGGAATCTGTGTAGACCTTGGATCTTTTATTAGTTAGAAGTCTCCTGCAGAGGAATGCTGGAGGTTTTTTTAAATAAAAAAATCCAACCCCCCTCCAAAAAAAAGGGGAAACAGAAAAAGAGTTCTGCAGTCACTCTTGAAAATGACATGTTTATTTATGTTTAATGGTTCTCTCAGGCTGTTCAGCATGGTACTTACTTTCTCCATTTCAACCTCCCACCCTCTGCTTTTGTCTTTGCTCAGTAACACACAAATGCTTGCATTCTGTAGCTTTGAAATCAGAACTCCAGATATTTTTTAAAAATGTACACTTTACTGTGTAGAATAAGCACAAAAGGGCCATAGTTGGTAGAGTGAACATGAAACAGAACAAAGTTTGGAAAAGTAACTTTTTGGTGTACAAAAAACTTTTAGTCAGCATAGCAAATAGCAGTGTTGGCTAGGGGATTGTGAGACCTGTAGTCCAAAAATATTTTCCCCCAACCTCTGGAATAGAAGGGATCGTTTTCTCAAGTGGCTAATATGCTGACTGGGAGGCGGAAGGTCAGCAGTTCAATTCCCGAGTACTGCAGGACGGAATGAGCTCTCGTCTTTGTCCCAGCTCCTGCCAACCTAGCATTTCGAAAACAAGAAATTGCAAGTAGATAAATAGGTCCTGCTTCAGCAGGAAGGTATGAACATTCAGTGCGCTCTGGTGTCTATTCATGCCTGCCACATGACCACGGAAATGTTTGCAGATGCAGACAGTGCTGTCTCTTTGGCTGTAAACAGAGATGTGCACTGAACCCTAGAGTCAGATACGACTGGCATTCAAGCAAGGGCAACTTTGCCTTAACCTTACATCATTAGCTCAGATACTTAATTTAAACACAAACAGCTAGACTCAAAGGTTGCAAAAATAGAAATATGTTCATGCCACGGATCTTCTCTGTCCCTGTTTCCTCCTGTAACCCTGAAAAATGTTTCCAGAACTTTGATGGGGTGCTTACTTGAACGCTATATTATAAGGCATGGGAGGCTACATTAGGAAGGGGAAAATTCACAGGGAAGCTGGGGAAAATTGGACAGTTACTTGGCATAAGTGGGGCTGTATTCATACAATTTGCTTGCACGTCTAAGAACCAATTTCCTATTTTTTTAAAAAAATCAAAAAATGGCAAGGAAACAATTCTTGCCACCCAGTGGGGTTTTTTCTTGTTGTCCTTTAGAGTCCTGCAGACAAAGATTTGGAACTACACTTATCTAGTGTTCTTCATGTCCCCAAGACATGATTATTCTTTAGTCAGATGACACAGCAGAGAACCAGGAAGACTCATACTTTCCAAAGAGGGAATTGTCAAGATTCATTTATGAACATCTGAGATGCTTTATCACTCTTCCTATTGCTTCCTTTCACACTATTTAAATGCATAACTAAGAGTGTACAGAATTGTTCACAGGATGTAGAATGGATGAATCTCATGTGCAAGATTGTATTACATCTAGTATGTATATATTGGATAAGCCCTAGTAAACATATACAAATGAATGGCAATGGGGAAAGAGCTATACTCTTGTGTGTATTTATTTTGCTGCTCTGCCAATCTTTGATTGCATTTCAATGTCTTGTCAATGACTTTTTAATTACATGTGGCAGCATTTCATCTACTTAACAGTTATGTTCCTCTCATGTCATTTTTCTTCATTTTATTTCTCACTGTTTCTCAAAAGACCTCAGTGTAACATATATTTATATTTATGTGTACATTATATATGCCACATTGTAATTTTGAGAGGGAGTTAGCTGGCATTTCTAAGACAACTAGTTCATTATGTAAGTGGTTGCTGTATTGTGGTATCTGAACCATTCATGCAGCCTGATTATATTATGTTTTAATGAGTATAATAAGTGAAAAGAACAAGTCCCATGTTTACTTTCTGCATTTTCCATGTGATCATAACTGCTCTGGTTTAATTGTCTTGTTTTTAGTAAGATGCTTAGTTGCCTGATGTTGTTAGCATTTGCTCTCTAGCATATGTTAAGGTGTGCTAGTCCAGGGGTTTGCAACTTGCGGACTGGCCCTGGCTTCTGACACCATCCCAACCGGTCTGTGGCGACAACCCCAGAAGTGAAAGCACACATTTACGACAGCCGTAAATGTGCATGCATAAATGCACCCGCCGTGGTTTATGGACGTGTTTACGATGGGGGAAAACCACGTGTCTGGCCCACTCAGCTGTTTGAGGGGGAGTTGTCCGACCATGGTCTGGCCCAAGGTGCGAAAACCTTGAGAACCCTTGTGCTAGTCCAATCAAATTTAAAGCCAAATGGCAAGAAATGAGAGGAACTCACTTAAAGTTGTATATTTGAATTATTAGTCTTATATCTTCTTTTCAGTAAAACTATCATCAGTTTTAAAACCATCAGTTTTGTTGACTGTATCTTAACATTTTTTGACGTTTTAATTTTGTTTTCATCTTTTTTTCCCCCTTACTCAGCTCTTGCCCCTGTTCTTTGCCTCTGGTTGTGTTGGTGAGAATATTACAGTGATGTCTGCATTCAACCTCCTGCATTTGGTGACAAAGAGCCAGCCAGTGGCCCTGCGAGCCTGTGGGCTTCCCTCAGGTTGAATGGGTGCTACTTGTTGTGGTCATGTATATGGAGGGCTCTCTTTTTAGTAGAGTGGGTGTCTCTGCTACAGTAAATAGTATGAAAGGGGTTGGTGAAATTTTAATTTTCTGAGGAATCAGGAGTTACTTTCTTTGAGGATATACTCTGTGCTTCTCTTTTCTTTTTAAAAATTTTTTAGAAGCATGCTTGACTTCATGGCTGTCACATCAGTTGAAATTTCTCAGCTTGAAAAACAAGAACTTACATCCCTACAGCTCAGTATAGTTACCACAGTGAATTGGGTTGCAAAACACTTTAAAATGTGTTACTATTCAAAATCCATAGTTTAATTTATTGTATTACCGTATTTGCCAGCGTATAAAATACACCCTGTTATTACCAAAATAGCCCACCATAGGCCACTATATACAGTATAAAACACACTCCATTTTCCCAGTGTATTAAAGGAGGAAAGTGGGTCTTATAGGCCAGCAAATAATTCTGTATTTCACAGTACAGACAATTCTTTTATTAAAAAAACCCTACCCTGAATATGATGAAATGGCCAAATGGCAGACTAAGAGAAACTGAATGCACATACTTAAGCAACATGTCCAAAGGAACATATCTTCTCACCTAATACATCGTCACAGGCATTCATAACACTAATCAATAGTCATGTGGTGTTAAGTCCGTTTTGATTTATGGCAACTTTTGCAGAGTTTTCTAGCTAGAGGATAGCCAAAAGTGGTTTACCACTCCCTTCTTTTGGATACACCCTGGGATTATGCAGCTTGTCCATGGGCACGCAGACTGGGTCTTTTCTTAGGAGGCCCTGTGGGGAATCAAACTCTCTGGTTCCACAACCAGATACCTAAACCACTGAGCTATCCAGCCAGCTCATTCATAACATTAGATGTTCTATTTTTTATCTCCTTCTCTGACTTCTGCCTCTGCAACCTTATTAATAGACTACAGAAAGAATTGTTCTACAGCAAACCCAAAGTCTGTCTGGTCTAGTATAGGACTTTACAGTGTCCATCCCAGTTCCTCTGAGCAGAGCCAACCAAAATCACTTTGCTGCTTGAAAAGTGCCTCCTGCCCATTTGAAGCAATGAAAATGACCAGGATGAACCTTACTTCAACAATAATCAGTATCTTCTACCCACATCTCAGGCAACAGGCTAGCACAGGAGGGCCCGGACAGGCCACGTGGCATACATAGCTGTGCCCCCTAAGATTAGGATGTAGACGGGTGGCTTCAGGTAGAACACTGGAAGCAACAACTATTCCTGTCACATCGTATCTACAACCTCAGGTTATCACCACAGTGTGTGTAATAATAAAACAATTCTGCCTATGGGAAACCCACAAATCATTCATACAAACTAGTTGCTATCATCAACCGTTGTTTTCCAAAGGTGCGTTCTTGCTACCAATAATTAAAGGGCTAAGGCATTGGTTCCCAACTGTTTTTGGCCATACCCCACCTAGCTAAAGGTAAAGGTCACCCTTGCTCGAAAGCCAGTCATATCTGACTCTAGGGTTCAGTGCTCATCTCTGTTTCGTAGCCGAAGAGCCAGCGCTGTCTGCTTTTGCAGACATTTCCGTGGTCATGTGGCAGGCATGTCTAGACATAGAACGCTGTTTACCTTCCCACCGAAGTGGTCCCTGTTTCTTGCTTTTGAACTGCTAAGTTGGCAGGAGCTGGGACAAAGACAAAAGTTCATTCTGTCCTGCAGCATTCGGGTATCGAACTGCTGACCTGCTGCCTTCCAGTCAGCGTCTTAGCCACTTGAGCTACTGCCCTACCTAAGCGACTCTCAAAATCTAGTTGCCCCCCTCCGGTGACATATAATTCTTATTATTCAAAAAGTGAACTCCTATTAATGTGGAGGAAGCCTAAAAGGCCATTCACTGTTAATAACTCATTCTAGAATTGCCCTCCCCCTTAAAATTCAAATTGCCCACCTCTCATGGGACATGTGCTCCACATTGGGAACTACAGGGTTAAGGGGAAAAAAATCAGATGTTACAGTCACTAATGATTGGGAAGAGAATGGAAAGTAGTTTATGAAACACTATCATCTATTTCCTTGTTTCTTTAGGCACAATTGTTTCTTGGGATTTTTCAACTGGGAGATTAAGACATGTTTTTAATGTGGTTGCGGCCCCACATCCAAATTTTTATGTCTACAGTTTGGACAGGCTTAAAGATACCCACATACCATTTTAAAAGTATTTTCTGAGCTATTTTATGTGTCCGAAATATGCCTCTTATTTGGTGCAGGTGAATATTTATATGAAGTAGATTAGGATTTCACTGTAATTTCAAGGAAAATGGATTCATTTAGAAGTGATGTTTCAAAGTGAACTACTATTTATGTATAGTTATCTCAGCCAAAATGGTTGCTGCTTCAGATTTCCAGTAGATGGCACTAATTATGTATTTTAATACACTAAATGGAAATTCTGTTTGGTGAACAGAAACTGGCAATTTAGTTGTGTAAACAGTTTTAATAGAGTTTTTTTTACACAGCATTTGTGTTGCACATCTAAAGTAATTCCCTCAAATATTTGTAATTTTTTGATAGTCTTCTGTACTAATTTTCCTTGGGATGTTTGGGTAATTAGTAATTGTTTAGTCAGTGTATAAGGTAAATGTGGAAGGGAAAAAATCAAATTATCTGTCATGTGATTTTCTCTTCTTCAAAAAATACCTTTCGTAGAATGTATGTATGTAGAACCTTAATGATATTTTCTGTAGCAGAGCACCACTCTTACATAGGTGCAGAACTTAACGTTGCTTTGCTGTGAGTTTGCAATGTATGAGTTCACTCCTTTCTGAGAATTGTACTTCTCTCTCAATTAACACTTGTGCTGCTTGCATCACTTTTTGCATGTAGTATAAAGCATTTTTCCTTCCTGCTCTTAATGTCCTAGAAAAGTAGAATTATTTGTGTACAGTAATTGTAATTTTATTTCCGCTAAAGACATTCTGAAATATATGAATGCATCTTAAAGGATACTGCTTTATTTCCAAATATAATTTTATTTATGTTACTGGGTGAAATTTAATTTATGTTAATGTGCAATGTTCAGGAAACATTCAACACTGTTTATAAGTAACTTGTTTTGAATTGACAATAGATAATAGAAATCAAATTACTGTATATCTATATTGAAGATATTGGGCATATCATGTTGGTTACTTTTTAACATATTTGTGCTGAGCTTTGATAACTGATTTTAATGATCAGCAACTAGGCACTTCCATTATGCAGGTCAGCTCTCTTTTACATTTAAGACACATAACATCCTTGGGCACGATTTCCAAGGGGCAAATATAAATACAGGTACAATAAACTGATCCCTATCGTTCTACTGATCTTTAGGAATGGTGATATGGGTCATGTTCATGACAGGTAAAGGTAACCCTTATAGTGGCCTTCCAGATGTTTTGAACTTCAGTTCATGGATGCTTCAGCCAGAATGATCAGTCATAAGTATAATGGAAAATCTAGTTGAAAGTAGACCAGAAGTTTTCAATATGTATTTCTTGCCAAAACAATTTGGTCACTACTTTGAGCATCGTGTTGTAGGTATGAGCATCACTAAAGCTGCTACATCAAGATACAAATCATTGATTTGATGGACATGAATAATCTCATTCATTGTTGGTTATAGCAATAGCAATTACACTTATATACCACCCCATAGCACTTAATGCACTCCCTGAGTGGTTCACAAGTTAATTAACATTTTGCCCCTCCCCCAACATGCTAGGTACTCATTTTACCGACCTTGGAAGGATAGAAGGCTGAGTCCACCTAGAGCCCCTCAGAATCGAACTCACAATGTTTTGGCTACAGTACAGCAGTTTAACCACTGTGCCACCAGGGCTCCTGGTTGGCTATCACTTACCTTTAAATAGGTATGAGTGAAATGTATGAAGTTGTAGAGTTATTAAAAAATTGAGGAAAATATACATTTTTAAAAATTGTTATGCATTACCTCTATGTTAAAATCACACAAGCTGCTGGTTTTTTCATGTTCTTTAAGTCCATAATATCACACAGAATGTTACATTCTTGTGAATGTACTCATACTAAAGTATAATGCATATTTAACAATATTTCTGACAATCCAAGTTCTGTGTTCCTGTGATATAGGGTGATAGAGGGTGATATATAAATGTGTAAAAATTAAGTAAAAAATTATCCTTTTTATGGAGCATTTGAATGGATTTCTCATTTGCTTCAGCAGAGAGAGCAGAATTTAATGTGAATTTTTTTAGGGAATATGCTGTCTCTCCATTGGGATGCATTGGTGACTCATCTGTGAATTAGGTCTGCCCTGTATGCGCTGAATCAAGGAAAGGGTCCATTTACAAGAAATTAGTGGATGACATACTGGTATTCAGCACTGAGTGTTGGTCCTCTGCAAACTTCAGATCTACTTTTTATTAGAATTTGTGAGGTCTCTCAACCATACCTGTCAAGTTTGGGAAATTCCTGTCAAATAAAGGAAATTTCCCATCCAAAATGGGAAACTGGACAGCTATGCTTATCCTGTGCTGGCCTCTAGTCTAACTCCAGTTTAATTGCAGTCTAACTCATACAGGATGATGGCGGGAAAGAGTGTAAATTACGGGGGTTTGACAGAAATTTCCCAAAACTTGACAGGTATGTTCTCAACTGGAGCCAGATGCAGATGGTATCCCAGGAGGTAGAGAACTGATGGAATCCCACAAATTGTTTACTGTGATAAACTATATCTCCAAATACTACATTGAATTTCTACAGTTCAGGGATACTGAAAGTCTAATTCTGACTCTAAAGCTGTTATTTATATGGGTGTTAAAAACCATCAGTGAATCAGCCACAGATCTACCAGCATACCTGTCAAGTATCCCGTATTGGCCTGGATTTCCCGTAATCTAACACCGCTTTTTCGCCTTTCCCGCCCAGAACCGCTGCCATCCTGTAATTTGACGGCGGGGGAAAGTAGTTACTGCACATCCCCTTCTGCGCAGAATCCTTCTACGCATGCGCAGAAGGGTTCTGCGCAGGTCCTGTATTGTCCAGACCGCGCTTGACAGGTATGTCTACCAGTGGATCTCAATTGCTTCTTCAGCCTACCAAAACCGAGTTTAACTGAATTGTTCAGATTTGAGCTTTGCCTAACTAATTTCAATTACAGTTTCCCCATAAAGATAATACTTTTAAAAAAATCAGTTTGAATGCCTTAATTATCAGAAATATTATGAGTGTTATGCAGCAACTCAGATACTGAGGTATAGTTCCCTGAAGAAGCATCCCAATATAGAATGAAGAGACACAAACAGAAAATTAGAGTATCTCTTCCAAGAGATAATTCTGATATGATGCTAAATAATATAAATAGGTTGTTCAGGTGTTAATCAATGCATGTTTCACAAATAATTTTAAAAATCCTAGCTTGACATTTGAAGACCCTACATAGCTTATCTGAAAATTTCTGTGCAAAATACAGGGTGAAATGACTCAGCTCCTTTTCCAATCTTCTTGTATAAAGTCACTGAGTAACATATGCCAGGCTTGCCTCCCAATGACATACATTTCTATTTGTAGCCGTCTGGCTTTTCCTGTATGCTTCTGCCCTTACCTTGAGATGGCTAATAATTTTGTGTCAGAAATTATACTGGGTCGAAAGGATTTTTACTGGAGAAACTCTGCTCAGGGGACGCCTGAATGAGGCTCCTTCCATGTCCCCAAGGTCTTTTTCTGATCATGATAGAGAACTAAACTATGGCTAAATCAACTGAAATTATTTATTTATTGTTCACATTTGATCCGCCATTTTACATTCTCAGTTTTAAAGTATCGCGAGATTGGAGTTCGCGCCATTTTACCCCGAGAAGCGCGAGTGGTGTCCAGTCCAGGATCATCCCATTCTCTCCTGATTTACACCAACCAATCCTGTTAATTCCCGCCTAAATGTGTTTTCCCTAACTGTATATAAGGCACTGTGGCGCAGTTGAAATTGTGTTCTTATTCCCGAATAAAGTTGTGTGTTTGGCCCGTTATGCTGGCTGCTGCTCATTATTTCCAGAACACTAAACATTTGTATCGCCGCCGCCTCGCCGAGGTGACTCCGGGTGGCTCACAAATAAAAACATAAAAAACATCCACAATAAAATCATTTAGCGTTAATCTAAGCAAAACAGAAATACTGTAATGGTAATTGACAAGCCTTGTAACACAGAGGAAATTGGTAGTCCCATCAAGGGTTGTTTGATTAGATTAGTTAGGTATTTGCCTGGATTCTTCATGAAACCTAGGTAACCCAAGTGCAATGGGTGATTATTTACTGCAGCTTTCTTCAAAGGCCTTCCAACCATTGGTATGATTTCAGAATGTTGATATGAGTACTATACTGTACAGTACAGTACTTTGTGAATGCTGCCATAGGTACCCGGTGAACAATGTGTCCTTTTTGAGGAGAGGTTGGTCCTTTACAGTTTTCCAGACTAAATTCAAGATGTAATGTTAATTCTAAAAGACCTAAACATCCTGGTCCTAAAATGTCCAAGAGACCACTTTCATTTAAGTACTGTACCTGTATTTCATTATGGCATTTATATTTGACCAGTTCAAATTTGAGCTTGCCAGCTGTGTGATGTTCTGATTACAAATGGCACACAAATGTTTTCAGACGTAAAATTAAGTTTTTCAGGAAAACAGCCAAGAGATCTACAAAGAAGAAAAGGAAAACAGTAGTACAACAAATGTATAGGACAAAAAAAATGCTTTAAATGTTTTTTAGAATGATAGTGTTGCACTATTGTGGAATAGATTGCTAAACTACATATTTTCTTTTTCAACATAACATTTAAAAAACAATGCCCAAAATCTTGTGTAGCTATGCAAATAGTATAACATCTGGAAGCAAATTGCCCAAGAAATCACCATAGATTTGCCGAGTTTGTCTACAATATATATCTATGATGATTTCTTACCTTGGGACAGTTATACCTAAGCCAGCATAAATAGGTAAGAAGATTTGGACGAATATTGTGCTTTTAAGTCAAAGTAAAAAAAAAATTACTTATATAAATTTTATTTATATAGATGTCTCAAGCATGCTTTAAAAATTGTTCTTCAGTGGCTTCTTTGCTTTGAGATGAGATGATGTCTTCTTGGAAACTTGTACTTCATGCATTATTGTCTGTTCAGAGCCACTGTAATGGACCAAGCCTTGTGGAATAAAATTTATACTCATTTACAACTCTTTAAGTTTACAAAGGAATGCAAGAATTTAAACGTTCAAAAATTGAACTTTATGTAGCAAGGCAGCATTTGGGTTTAAACATTTGTCGTTATGAAATTGTACGAATAAAATAAAATAAAATGTAAATCCAAGCCAGATATTTAATGTAATATAAAGATCATAAGTTCAATCATACACAATAAAGTGTCCCACAGAATTATAATAAAAGTACATGAATTGAAAACAAATCTACTGGATTGTTATTTCATTGAAACTCTAATAAACCAAACTTGAAATATATAGTCACACCAAAAATACACTAGAAAGATACATAGCTACATGAAAAACATAAATTCATCGCAGCTGACCTCTGCCTCAATAGAATATAACATTAAAAGTCAAAGCAATTAAATCAGAAGCCATCATAATAACAGAGAATACTGGACCTATAGGACACATGAAGGAACTGAAGATTAACTAACCAAGATTATTATCTATTACAAAATTGGAAAAATAATGCTCGGCCTCCTGTAAGAATACAGCAGCACCTAAGAATACAAATTTGGACCACTTGACTTCTTAAAATAAGAACATTATAAAGCACAAACCTCACAATTTGGAAACAATATTTGTATTTAAAGCTGAGAAGCCAGAATCCTGGGAAATTGTGCTAATTTGGAAGGTAACCTTTAAGTGCCTTGAAACCAAATACTTTTTGGCTATGGCAGAGGGAATAGTCCTGCAAAATTTTGACAGATACTCCTTCAGTGTTACTTTTAAAACAAACATAGAAATCTGAAATGAAGTATTTATCCCTTTCCAAAATCAGATTTAAGCTAACCATGAGGTTACAACAGTGGTCTTTCAAAGCTTTCTATTAAAATGAGTGCTCTGCAGCAGTTAATGAGAGAGATCACAGCAGAAAACAGGTTTGTTTTAAAAGGAATGCTCAGATCAAACGTAATTTCTAATGTGTGGAGTCAAAAGTTTATTTTCACTACCTTACATTGAACAGCTAAGCTTTTAATGTCTGCAGCATTTATGTCAATCACATGTTTTTGATTTATTTATTTCTATCTGCAAATACTTAACAGGGTTAGTTGGTAGTGACCAGCAGCAGCATGTATTTTTCTTTTTCTTTTTAATAAAAAAGGATGGAAATGGAATAAAAGGGAAAATAAATATTTTTACTTAAATTATTTTAAAGCATCTGTTCTTTAATCTACTTTTTATGAACACTATTTTGTAACAACTGAAGGTAAAAAACAAAGACAAGCATCCAATGTTAGGAAATTGCAATCCAATACCATGTAATTTAAACCTGCCGTTTCTTCTCTTGTACTAAATGATATACAGATGGATAGCTCTGGTCGCTCCATTTTGAGAACACAATTGCTTTCTTTATGAGTTTATATCTATTACTAACAATCTTCAGTGAGGACTGTTTATTTCTAATCAAGCATAAGTCCTTCCGTAATTGGAAAAACTCCCTTTAAACTGTTAATTTTTCAGATCCAGTTTAACTGTAGGCAATTGAGTAAGTTTTATTTTACTAAAACATCTGTGCAATTTCAGAAGATAATTTTAAATAGATACAGTTGCCTAGTGAAATTGAACTGTTTGATGCTCATTTTTGTCTAGCTACCAGTCTCAATTTTAAATTATATCTATGACTTTTTCTCTCTTGCTATACAAACCCATCCCTGCTCTGTAATAATTGATCAAAATCTGAGAGACAAATATCTAGACTGAAAATAGTAAAGGTAAAGGTTTCCCTTGCTCAAAAGCCAGTCATATCCGACTCTAGGGTTCAGTGCTCATCTCTGTTTCAAAGCCAAAGAGCCAGTGTTGTCTGCTTCTGCAGACGTTTCCGTGGTCATGTGGAGGGCATGACTAGACACTGGAGCGCATGGAACGCTGTTACATTCCCAAAATGTTTAAAACAAGAATTCAGTGAGTCCTATTCACAGGTAAATGTAGATAGGATTTTGGTATTTGGTAATTTGCAGTGTAATACTACACTCATAGGTAAATTGTTCTGATTTCAGTTGACCTTGTGTCCAGGTAAATGGGCATAGGATTGTGATCTAAATATATTAATGAGCAGAACATTTGTGGATGTACCACATGATTAGTACGTTCATACCCTAATCACATCTTAGCCATATTCAAGTTTTAGTTCAAAGGCAGTACTGTCAGTTGCCTTTTTTAAAAAGTAGCAAGCAACAGAGGAAAAGCAGATTATGAGTTTTTAAACCTTATTTATTTTTTTATTCCATTTCTACATGGCGTAAAACCACTTTCTGTGCAAAAATAAATAAATTAAGACATCCAACATATGAAGTCCAACTATATCTTCTAGTGTGGCACAACAGGCTACATCTAATGCTGGGTATTTGCTTGTACAACACAAGAATTTGCTTGTGAGAGGTGGATTTCCATCTATTGAGCAACCCAAATCCTGCTCCAGTCTGCTGACAAGCCTTCCAAAGCATGTTTTTGGATGGTGTTTTAGATTCTTGAGTTATCAGGAAACTATTCAGATACAGTAAGGAAGAAGAAGAAGCAATCTTCTTACAGAACTCCTGTGTTATACTGCTGGTGCTAAAAACACTTAAGTATTCCTTGACATTTCAGGAATGAAACACCTGTCAGATCTTTATTACACTCCCTTGTCAGGAATCCTACCACCACTTGTCCACTTGAAAGACTCTTCTCTTAAACCTTGGAGAATTATCATCTGCCAGTCATTGTCAACAACATGGGATAAATTGACTAATTGTCTAATTTATTATGAAATATTTTTCTGTGTCTTCAGCAAGTTGATGATCTTCCTGGCATGTGTAATTTTGATACAACTTTTAAAAAGTTGCATTTAAATTAATAACAAATTAGAAAATATTCAGATACCTGGTTCAACATAATATGCCCATTAATATTTGTCTGCAATATAGATGTTTTGCAAATATTAAAGCAATTGTCTTAAGTTATTTACTGGAAATCTATTCAGTATGCTTAGGTTCAGGATGTCGCCTTCTTCTGAAAGATTATGTAACTGTAGAGTAGGGGTTCTCAACATATAGCCCGTGGGCCGAGCCTGGCCCACGGCACCACTTCATATTACCCACATCGCCAGCAGAAGCAGACATGTTTACGAGAGCTGTAAATGCACATGTTTACAATAGCCGCAGATGTGTTTTACGGTGGGATAACCATCAGTCCGACCCATTCAGCTGACTGAGGGGGCATGGTCTGGCCTGCGGCTTTTAAAGGTTGAGAACCCCTGCTATAGAGTCTTGCCAATAGTTTTGACTTTTCTGCACTGAGAAGGCTTTGGCTGTATCACATTTACACTGGAATAACCTGCTTTGCGTACTGCAGACTTCTTAAAACTGGATTTGAAGAAGTAATCAGCCGAGCTATTAGGATCTAGTTTGACCATTGGAAAAGTAAATGCATAAGCTATGCTTTTGGCTAACGGCCAAAAGTTATTCTAGATTTAAACTAAAAACATTTCTTGTTCCTCATATCCTCTACCTTTACAGGATCATGTAGGGATAAAAAGAATTGTAAGGTGGCCTTTTCCCCAGATGAACTAAAGAAGCGGCTGACACCTTTGCAGTATCAAGTCACACAGGAGAAAGGGACTGAAAGGTAAGGCAAGATGGGAGAGATATGCTCAACAAGAAAACAATGCTGTTTTCTCTTCTTCACAACTTGAGAGTTTTGAGGAATCCTGTTTTTAGTAACTTATAGAAATTCTTTGATTCCTTGATTGACCAGACTATCAAGGGATAAATTCCTGCTGGTCGCAACTTGTTTTCCATTTGTTTTGCTGCCATGCTCTTATTCTCCAGGTTCAACCAAAACATTTCATAATTGGGTCTTCCCATCTTTTGTGGGGGCTGCCAAGGGGTCTTTTTATTCCTCTGGGATACCACGCAGTGACTGCTGCTGTCCAAAGCCCGTCTGTCATTCGAGAGATGTGTCCAGCCCAGTGCAATTTCCATTTGTGATATTCAGCAACAGCTTCGTTGATTTCACTTTGTTCTCTTACCTGGGCATTGAGGATGTGGTCGCAAAGGGATACTTTTAGCATTGATCTTTCCATGGCTCTTATGGCTCTTAATAGTTCTTCCTCAGCCTTCATTAATGACCATGTTTCACTCCCATAGAGGACTGCAGGTAGTACTGTCAAATTTTAAAAATTGGCGCATTGTGTCTTGTCGATTTTCTTATTTAGCAAAATTTCTTTGATGGAGTCAACACACATTAACACAACTAAACAGACAGGAGTTTCCAATGTAGAAGGCAAGTCCATAGACTTAAGCAATATAAAATGACCACATTATTCTGTCTTGGCACACATTAAGAATATATTTTCAGTTTACTACAGAATGTGTGGGAAGTAATGGTAGTTGACGAACTTTTGTTGTTGTTTGGGTGACACTACAGTAAGCGGAACCATAAGAAAATAGTCTTTTGTTAATGCTGCAAATTTTAAGGTGGTCATTATTATAGACATTTTGTTTGGGGGAGGAAGAGAGAAAGAGGAGTTAGTACCATTTTACTCCAATCCATTCCGGAGTTCTTTTTTTGAAGTACTTGTGGAGAGAGTATTTATTGGCTGGAATTTCAAATATTTTCAATTACTGTCCTCTCGTGACTTTAGTCTTTGGAAGCAAGCCCTAAAACCTTGAGGACGGTGGGGGCAGGGGGCAAAGAGAAGAGCTCACTCCCAAGGTTCTCACAGTAAATATAAATCCTCTCAGTTGATTCTAGCATGATAAATAGTCACCTTTGACAAAATCTAAATTAAATGTTGATGCCTTGTTCTGACCATGGAGGGCAAAAAAGAAATACAGTACTAGCATTGCTTCTGATCCAGGATCATTGGTGATGCAACCTTGTTTCCAATCTAGAATCCAAATATCATTTTGCCATATATGGAGTCCTAGTTAATTAGTTAATTGGCAACACTCTTCTTGTGGGAATATATGTGAGTGGGGATCACTGGGTACCAAACCACATATACCACCACAATAACCTAGTGGTGGTACTTTTTCCAGAATAGGATGTCTTCCAGGCCAGTCATTTAGTGTACAAAGTTGGTGAAATGATTTGGTGGAATAATAGTAGTTCTTTCATGTGCTAACACTAAGTATTAGTGATAGGGAGCTTTGCAGCCTAATGCGATTTCCCTTTGCCATTTACTTGATTGGTAACTCCCCTCCTCCATCCTGCATTTGAATAGTGACTGTAAATAAAGTTGCCTTTTTCTACTTTAAATGTTTCTAAAGTGATTTTTATCATTCAAAGTGTTAGTTTATGTGTAAAAAAACAAAGGAGAAGAACTGAGCCTGAGCTGATCTCTCCATATTTCTGTACCTCTTACTCTACTAATTAGAGCAGGGATTCTCAACCTGCAGCCTGTGAGCCAAATGCAGCCCACAGCACCATTTCATGTCGGCCCCCACCGCCTCCAACACAGCAGGAAGTGCCATGTGGTGGAGGAAGGGCAAAATGGCCATCCAGCCCCTGAAGCTGTCTGAGGGAGTGTGGCTCGGCCCACAGCTTAAAAAGGTTGAGAACTCCTGAACTAGAGGGAATAGCTAGAATAGGTGATAGGCTCAGACTGAGTAGCTTGGCTCAGAGAGATAGGTTACCAGCATGTCTTGGGTTTTAATGTTTTCTAAGTCCTGCAATTTTTCTCCCTGCCTCTCCAAACTAAATTACACATTAGCTGAAGAGAACGAATGGTTGTTTTATCTATCTTTTCTGAAACCAGTAGTCAAACTTACTCAGAAATACAAACATGGAATTTCATCAGAATAGAGTTTTTTCTGGAAAATTTCCAAGGGTAGCTTCTCCTACTTTTTCACAGTGGAAGACTAGATGCCATATTAATTTAAGGCCTTTGCCAAGTCCCTGATGGTATTCAACATTATGAAGCAGGAGAAACAGAAGCAGAAACAAAAGCTAGAATAACATGGAGAAAGAATGATTATGTAGCAAAGACAGTGATCTGTGAAAGCTTATTAAACCCGTGTTTTATTGTACATGAGGGAGCATGGATCCAAAGGCATGTTAAATACCTTAGAGAAGTCCAATGCCTTTAGCAATTTTAAAATGCAAGCTATGTGGATCAGGGAACTTGGGAAGATAGAGGTTTAATTCTCAAAAGGTTTGTGAAAAGCACATTACTGCTTTGTAAATATATTTGATAACTTAAGTCTGACCAGATTTAACTTTTATAATTGAATTTACAACATTGTAAAGATTGATGCTCACCATCAGTAATCCAGTGGACAGAAGTCCTCACAACACTATTTGCATATGTCATACAAACAACAATTACATAAGGATATAGATTTTTGATAATTGGAAACCCTTTGTGGAAGTACAGTGGTACCTCATACAATGATTTTAATCCGTTCCATGGGGCTCGTTGTTGTATGAAACAATTGCTATACGATACATGCATAGTATAGTGATTTTCCCTATGGGATGCATCATACAACAAATTTTTTCACTAAGTGGTTTTTCCCAATGAAATATTATTGTAAAATTTTTTCCATAGGGAAAATTGTTATGCGGGACGCCATTTCCCCCCAAACCCTAATTGTTATGCGATTTCGTTGCTAGACAGGGCGTTTGTTCCACTGTATATGTTTAGACATTCTTGGGTGGTTTTTTTCTCCATTTTGTTTCTCTGCTTACCTCTTTTTTCCATTTTCTTTGCATTTATAATTTTGTGTTTAGACCTATATCACTATGTTTGCTATTATTTGTTTTGTTTGACATTTAAGTCAATTGTGCATTTCTCTACATTTCTCTTTGTTATTATTGTTGGGGTTTTTCTGTGTTATACTCTGCTAACTAGAGGGAATAACAAAAAATAAAAATAAATCCCAAGTATGATTTAGTGCACACAACCAGAGATTAGGTCATTTTTAAAAACCCAGTTTATAAAGACAAAAATTGCACCCCCATAAAAAGGGTGAATTGATAATAAAAACAAGCTGCCAAGCACATAGACTTTTTGTTGGCCTAGAACAGCTGATTTGTATTATATGAATGACCTCCTAGCCTTTAAGATTGTTAATTTAGAAAAAAAATCCCTTAAAGCAGTAATATTCCTTTTTGAATAAAAATATAAATCATGGGTCAGTTCCTACCTCTGCTTTTACTTCTGTACTTTTGACATTTAAACATATTTGTATGCCCCATTTTCACAAAGCTTTTGAACTAATGCTGTATGTCAAACTTGATCCAACAGATTTGGCATTAAGAAATAAGGTGTAGGAAAGTTGTCAGGAAGATGCTTAGGACTAAAATCTATTTTTAAATTACTTCTATACTCAAGCTCAATTTAAAGCCCTGAACTGAAGGAGGAGAGTGCAAAAGCTGGCTTGAGACTCAATATCAAGAAAACCAAGATAATTGCAACAGGCCAAATCAGTTCCTGGGAAATAGATGGGGAAGAAGTAGAAGCAGTGACAGATTTTACATTCTTAGGATCAAAGATCACTGCAGATGGGGATTGCAGCCATGAAATAAAAAGGCGACTGATTCTTGGGAGACAAGCTATGAGAAAACTGGGGAACATAGTGAAAAGCAGAGACATCACATTGCAAACAAAAATTAGAATAGTCAAAGCAATGGTATTCCTGGTGGTAATGTATGGGTGCGAGAGCTGGACCATTAGGAAAGCTGGACGCAGAAGAATCGATGCCTTTGAAATGTGGTGTTGGAGGAGAGTTTTGAGAGTCCTCTGGACAGCGAGGAGAACAAATAGGTCAATCTTAGAAGAAATCGACCCTGACTGCTCATTAGAAGGTCAAATAGTAAAGATGAAGCTAAAGTACTTTGGACATCAAATGAGAAGAGAGGATTCACTTGAGAAGGCCTTGATGCTGGGAAAGGTGGAGGGCAAAAGAAGAAGGGGGCGGCCAAAGATGAGATGGCTAGATGGTATTGTAGACACAATGGGCACAGAACTGGGAGGGCTAAGGGGGATGGTGGAGGACAGAGGCGCCTGGAGGAAAATGGTCCATAGGGTCGCAATGGGTCGGAATCGACTGTGTGACTGAACAACCACAACAAAAATGCTCCTCTACTTTGAGGTTGAAACAATAGCTTCTTGTGCTATATAGGAAACTTTATGCTGGTATTCAGATTTTAATACTTACGTTTTTCAATAAAATCATGATGTGTTAGTAATTGTAGAGAATATACAATTCGAACATACTGAATCATTTCAGTGTTAACGCTGTCAGAATTAACTAACTATTGGAGTTATTTGGTTGTTCACGATTTCTCTCTTTCTCCCTCTTCTCGCTCTCTTTCTCCCTCTTCTCTCTCTAGTGCCTTTGAAGGAGAATATACATACAACAAAGCTCATGGAATATACAAATGTGTTGTTTGTGGGACTCCTTTATTCAAGTGAGTATATTTAATAATTATACAGTAGTGCAAAGCAGCTAAAAATAATTATTCTTTAGTGTTGAGTAGTAAACATTATTTATGTAAGTAAATGCTTAGATAAAACTGTTTGTGACCTAAACTGTTGTAAGTAATAAGACTCACAACTAATGCAACCTACTTGCTCTCAGTCAGTAGGTCAGCAGGGGGCAGTTTCCCTTCCTTCGAAAACCTGGTGCTGGATCCTCACCCTGCAAAAATTCTGTGGGATAGCAATGAGAGTCACACTTAAGCTTTAAAGCAGAGGTCTGGGTCACACACTCTCAGTCAGCTTTGAGGGCTGGACGGCCATTTTGTCCTGCCTGCACAATGGGGGTGGCCATTTTGCTCCAACAGCTTCAAAGGGGTAGCCATTTTGTTTCTTGAACATACCTGTCAACCCGCAGCTCCGGAAAAACGGGACCTGCGCACAAATCGCTTGTGCGCAGGTCTCTTTCCACGCATGCATGGAAGGGTTTTACCCCTTTCACGCATGCGCGGAAAGCGCTACGCCGCTTGCGTAGGGGCTGCGCAAGCGGCATAGTGCTTCCGCGCATGCGCGGAAAGCATTTCCCCCTGCTGTCAAATTACGGGGTTTTGGCAGTGGGGGGCAGGTTATGACATCAATAGACGTCAAATTACGGGGTTTTCCCGGCCAAATCGGGATGGTTGACAGGTATGTTCTTGAATGCCCTTGGAGGGGAGGGGGCCACATGAAATGGCACCATGGGTCAGATCTGGCCCACAGGCCTTAGGTTGGTAATCCCTTGTTTAAAGCAACATGCTTAAGATGTGTGTATCTTATCTTTAAGGAAAATCAAACTTTGGTAGGTATCCATAACAGCGATTTCTCACTTGCACTCCATAGGTTGCTGCCACCACATCACTGAATTTCAGTAACACATTTTAAAAAATCAATTGGGTGATGGAGCCTGATATGCTACATAGCATGGGAGGGTCTAAATCTAAGATGGAGACCGCAAAAATAAAGCACAGGTACACATGTTATCCACTGCAGTTCATGCTGGCTGGAGATTATCGGAAGTTTCAGTCCAGCACATCTGGCGAGCACCGGATGAGAGAAAGCTATTTGAAGGACTACTGTGTTTCTAAAACATTAGAGAGGGAGAAAGAGAGACATTCTTGCCTTTCTCCTCCTTTTTGCCACCTGCATAGTTTGAGGATTGTTCTTTAGCTGTTTAGAACCAAACCAGAGTTGGTAGAGGTATCCAGATTATTTTACTTCATGGGAGCCACAAGGTGGCGCTGCATTCAGTCAAGAGCAGGAAAAGAGTGCTTAACCTTTTCTTGACGATTTACATCCATATCTAGCATGAATGTTTTATTAAGAAAGGTCCATGTATCTTGTCCATCTTTTTGCATTCTTCCTTGAAGTCTCTACCCTGCTGAAAAGAGCAGCTAGTTTTGTCTGTACCTCTTTTCCATCTTTTCTTCATTCCAGTTTCTGGCATTTTGTAGGACTCATTGATGTTGCTGGTCCAAGACAAGTCTGTACAACAAATTTTGTTTCACTACATATCTATGTTTACTTGGAACTGCATGCAGAGTTCAAACTGCTAGTAACAATCTGACAGTAAGGTTAGACACACTGAAAACCAATTCAGGGCTTCTCTGCCTGGACTTTTTGTTTCATCTCTGCTTTCTGTTGCTTGGTGCCAAATGAGGATGAAGTTCATTAGGATTAATACCCAAAAATATGTTATATTTTTTTTCTTCTATACAAAAAAACTCTTTAAAGAACTATTTAATAAAGATACTGGATTTTCTGTGGCTTTTCTAATCATTAAGGCAATCGCCATCTGCTGTAAAATGTAAAATTATGCAAATTAGGTTGATGGCAAGGAACACAAAGTTAGATTTCATCAGAGCATGTACTGGAGAATACCCTGATGGAGTGTGCCTAAAATAAGCAAAGTTGAGATCAGTACTGATTTATAAGATCTTTAAAACACAATACTTTATTTCTTTTCAGATTCCTACCACTATTTACTATTTACATACTCTACTTCCCTTTTCCAGAGCTTGCTTGCTTGCCTGAATGAATGAACGAATGAATGACAGGCTACAGTTTCTAGAATCCCTAATCTAGCCATATGCCATCACCATTCACTCATCTGTGCCTCTGTTTGACACAAAGGGTGTTCACTTGTAATCAATATTAACTCTTTGACTAGTGCTGTTGGGTCAAGCACTGTCAGAATGTGTTCCTGACTGAAGAATATTTGCTTTTCTTTCCTGCCATACTTTTCTTTGAAGAACATTTGCTGAACAAAGAATATATTCTCTTTCATCCTGATTACTCCTTTTCCTTGGAGTCTGACTTAATGACATCACCATCAAATATTCCAGCCACCTTTGAAGATAATTGGAATTTATATTTACACACACACAAAAAAAATACTGATTTTATTTTGCTGCTCATCTTAATAGCACTTTGCAATATGTGCTTTATGAAGGATGCTTATAACTTCTCAAAGCACCGGAATATCTTCTCATGGATTCAAAGATCCTTCAATTTCCCACTTAGCTTGGGTGCATTTCACTCAAAAACGTTCTTACTAAAGTAACATCTTTTATGAAGATTCCTGCTGATCCATTCTTGTATCTTGCTGTGGCAGCTTTGAATATATATAATACACACCCAGGCACAGAGGTTGTTAATTTGTGATATAAGTCTGGCTGGAGCATGCCTGCTAATTGGTTTGAGAGTTAGATCTAGACAATGCCTCTTCTAGCTGTTTGTTCAGATACGCCTAGTCAGAGGGTTAATTCTGCTTGACAGAACTTCAGCCACATCTCGAAAGTAATTACCCAACTTAGGTTTTCCCACAGCTGAACTGAGAGCTTCAAAGACTTCTGAGTTTAAAACTATTATCAACGTATATCTGAAACATGATGTTCCCACAAAGGCTAATTTTCCTTTCTTTCAAACCCTTCCCCCTCATTACTAAGTATGTATATAGCCTACTGAGTTCATTGGTGTTATGCTAAACACATTAAAGACACAATTGGTAGTACCGTAAAACCCCGATTTACACATGCCTCAAGTTACATAAAATTCAACATACATAACGATTTTGTGCTAAAACCATGTCCCAATTTACACGATTTCCTATGGGTTTGCTTCGAGTTACATAAATATTCTTTTTCCTATGGGTTTGCTTCGAGTTACGTAAAAAATCATTTCCCTATGGGTTTGCTTCGATTTACATAAACATTTCAAATCGAATCAAATCAAATTCTTTATTACAGCCCAAGGCCAGTGTTACAATATCACAAATTCAAGCAACTTTACACAAGTGAGGCAACCTAATAAAACTATCACAAAATCATGAACACTAGATTATTTATACAATAGCAACATGCAACCAGAATTTAAAGGGTTGTTATTTCCATGTCCTGCAAACATATTCTATGACAGTCAAGTTGTAATCTGAAAGCATTTTCCTTATTCCTGTGATTTTATCTTGCCTTTACGAATACAAGCTACATACCATGCGAATCTAGCGACCTGCTATCGTAGTATCTTGCCCTTCACCCAATAAAAGAATATTCAGTGTCCTGAGGTTATTGTTAGACTTCAAGTTTGGGAAGACACTAAAAAGGTCTATCCTGGGTTTATTATATAGGGGACACTCTAGCAGAACATGCTCAGAGGTTTCTATCATATTTAACTGACATGGGCATAAACGCTTGAGCACTGGGACTTTCTTAAAGAAATCCTCTTTGTAGGAGGAGGGAAGCATGTTGTACCGGATAAGTGTGAAGGAACGTCTATGATCCGAATTTCTTATTAAAGACAAGTACGCTAAGGGCCTAGCAACATTGAAAGTTGATCTATCAAACAATGGAGAAACTAGTTTACTTAAATCATTTGGCGATGTATATCGAGAATTCTTTGTTTTATTAACTCTCTAGCATGAATAGATCCTAAGGAAAGAACATAAGGTTTTGAAATTCCATAAATAGTTAGTGTCCTTTCAAGATTGCTAATCCATGGTGGCGTCCAAGGGTCGGACATCACCAGTTTGAGTAAGCCAGATGGGGCAAACAGAATTCTTATCCAATAATTGGCCACATTTACTAACAGGCTGGCTTGCACTGTATACATTCCCATTTCTAATCTAAAAACATAAACATTTCATTTTTCCTATGGATTTGCTTTGAGTTACGTAAAAAATAATTTTTCCTATGGGTTTGCTTCGAGTTACATTAAAAAACAATTTAAGCAAAAGCCTATGGAACTGACATTTTTTTCATAAGTAGGGATTTTATTGTATTGGCATGGTTTGAATGTACATTTCTTTTGTTCAGTAAGAATTCACAAGGCTTAATTCCCTGCCCACCTTAAGAGACAAATATTTTGAGGTGTGCATGTTATAAAAATAAATTCATTGATGTTATCAACAATGCTCTTATTTTGAAGAAATACTCTTCAAAATTATAGCATATTTTAAAAAAGAATTAACTATAAATTATGTGTAGTTAAGATACGTTGTTTCATAATTCTGATATTGTTTCTATTTCTAACTTTTGCAGGATTTTTATCACTTGTATACATTAAAAAGATTATTGATAAAAGTTCCTAATGTGAAAAATGCATGTAAAATAGGTTTAAGATCAGTTGTATTTGCAGACAGGGTACACGAACATAGAGAGATAGTGTTTTCTGCTTGTAATTCACTCATCAATTTTCTCTGACATAAACAGTATTTTATAAAGGATACCTCCCTTTTCTTTTTGTATTTTAGATCAGAAACAAAATTTGACTCCAATTCAGGTATGTTTAGGTTTAGAATCTTTATGTTCAATTTGCTGTTTCCATGTTACTCTCAGTAGAACAATTTATCAGCTCACATGCAATCCTGACTTGAAGCAGTCTGGAAAAGACCAGTGTTTAAGGCATTTTGAAATCTGAGATTGTTCAAAACAGTGCTGTTATTGAGAATGGCAGTCCTTTTATTCCTTCCATGGGTTCAAATCTCTCTTTAATTTTACTATTTCATGTTAAGGTGACAGCAAGGAAACCATGTCCGTTCTGCATTATGTTCTGAATGATACAGAGCTGAGGGAAGTGGACTTTGGGATTATTGGCTGATTTAAAATGCTGTTTTTCTTGCTGGAGGACAAAGCTGTTTCATGGGCCTGAGGCCTGAGCAACCAATACATCAGGAAATAGGTTATTCATCATTGATTATGTCCATGTATACATGCATGCCAGAAGAAGACGTAGAATTCTCTCTAGGTGGTTAATCTAAATGTCATTCGAAAAACACAAGTATACAGTATTGTAAGAAATATTGGTGTCCTGGGCGCCACAAAAACAAGATATTCCACAAGCTTATTTAACTTCAACAGAAGGAAAATACATATTACTGTATAGAAAACAGCTTGGCTTTTATCAGCTAGGCTCATAGTAGTGATGGCAGAAAAATCAGGTGACTTCTTGCTTTATGTTAACAACAGAGGCTTTTTATTTCCCCAAAAACAAATGATCAATAGAAAGTGTTATTCTTTATGGTGCCAATAGAATCTTCTGTTGTTTTTGCTTCAACAGAACTAACATGAATACCCCACCTTGATATTTTTCCATTGTTTAATGCAGGGGTACCCAACCTTTTCAGGCTGTGGGCCGGTCACATGGTTCAGGGGTGCCTAAACTATGGCCTGGGTCCCAGATCTGGCCCAGCGCCAATTCATTTGGTCCGCACCACCCTCGTCGCTCCCAGAAGTGGAAGTAAAATGCGGCTGTATAGGCGTGTTTTACTTCCGCTTCTGGAAACTATGAGGGTGGCACAGGCCACATGAATTGGCATCGGGGGTGGATCCACCCCCTGGGCCATAGTTTCGGCACCCCTTGGTTTAATGTAAAGTTTTGCAGAGGTCCCCAACACACCGAAAATACCAGTTTTCCATAAAAGGGAACAGACCACTGGATATTCTTGCTTTCTTTGGAGGGTATGTTTGGTATCCTGTACCACCCCTGTGGTTTGTAACAATATAATCCAATCATTCAGTTTTTAATCACATATCTTCACAAATTATTCATGAATTTATTTTAAAGATAGCATTGCTGGGAAGGAGTTCAACAGTAGCAAGGCTCTCTCCAAAAATGCCCTATCTCTTTTCGTCTGCCATCCTGAGCTGTTAATGAAGCCATACGTATAGTGAGGGGATGCCTCAAACCTACACTAGTTGAGAAAATATAACCTCTTGTTGGTATCGATCCACCTAAGATCAGGAGAGAAGTAGCAGCAGACGAGAGAACTAAGCAAGAGAATGACCTTCAACATCCTTTGAATGGATATGAGGCTCAAGTCCGCTGGCTCAAATCCAGAAAGAGCTTTATGGCAAGAACAAACATTGTTGAAGGTACGCAAGAACAAAACCAAATTAAAATATGGAGGAAGAAGCTCACTGGGCAAGGAACATCATTAAAGGAGGATATAGCTGAAGAACTCAACCTCCCCAGCGTCACTTGGAGGACCCTGAATATACTGAGTAGACATGCTGGTAGACAACAGCACCTAGTGTGAATGTGAAGAGATTCAGAGTCTGGCTTATCTACTAGTCTACTGATTACTGATAGATACATGCACCAATGAGGACTTAAGTTTGGCCAATTATAAAGCCAAGAAAGTGGCTTCATTTTGGCAGTCCTGGGTTTGATCAGGACATGAAAGAAGAAGCACCCTTACTAGTGATTCGTGAAGCAGGGCCCCTTCTATCACATGGCTGGTAGTTTCTCATGCAACTTAGTGGTGTAGATTAAAGCTTGTGTTTCAATGGCCCCAGTATGCTGTAGCAACTACTAGGAAATGCAGGGGAGGGGCATAAACTAATACACTAAGATCTGATACAAAGTAGTCGTTCTTGCTTGGCACCCAGTATGGTGTGATGGAAAGTGTGACGGATAAGGACTCAACTGACCAGGGTTCAAATCCCCCATGGACATGAAAGTTCATTGTGTTAGTGGAAGTGGCACAACTACTCCTTAAATATCTCAATTACCTTGAAAGCCTTTTGAGGGTCACTATAAGTTGGCTCTGATTTGATGGCACATAACACATAATGGTTCCCAGTCTTTCCCCTTCTAGATGTTTTTGGCTTCATGACTCAGAAACCTTAATAATTGACTATGCTACCTGGATGTTCTGGATGGTGAAGTCCAATAAGTCTGGAGTACTGTACCAATGACAATTACAAAGTTTGAAAACAAGGTGGACCACATATTTTCAAAGAAGATCCATGTAAACATGACCTGATAATAATGGGAAGGTCTGAGTAGATTTTATAAAACAGAGCACAGAGTTTGCTCCACCCCTCTGCTCAGCAGCCCAATGGGAGCACTTCCTCCCGCCCCCCAGCACAAAGTTCACCCCGGCCCTCAGCCCAGCAGCCCAATCGGAGCGTTTCCTCCCTCCCCTGTTGCCATGTTGGCACTTTGCGATAAATAAGTGGGTTTTGGGTTGCGGTTTGGGCACTCGTTCTCTAAAAAGTTTGCCATCACTGCACTATATCATACCAGGTCTAGTAGGAGTTCCTGCTTTTTTTCGCCCTCAACCATATCATGAGAGCCACATGCTCTCCACCCCTATTCTCTGGAATATGACTGAAGCATATATTTTGCTGCTTTCTTAGTCCGAATATCACAGTTCTTTGGTTTGTTTAATTGAAAAGGCTCACCTTTCCCACATAGTAGTCTGGAATAGATATTTTCTTTTTCTTTCACAAACTCCTTATGTGCAGAGAGGAAATGTACTTGAAGGCCATTTGTAATGCCCTGATAGTATGCTTTGAGGAACCTTGATACTTTTTGTGCTTTTTTTGGGGTAAAAATATGAAGTTATGTTCTGTGTTATAAAGAATAACAGAGATTTTATTTTTTGCAATAAAAATGGAGCCTAGCCTACAATTTGTTCTGAAAGGTTCAATTTATTAATTTTAACTACAAAATCTGGAAATATCATACAAGGGTGAAATACTGACAGAAACATTGTCTATGAAACATGAATGTGAAATTGAACATTTAACTTCAAAGTGAAACAAAAAATAAATTAATACTCAATATTCATCATGCAAATGATCATAACAGATGTACAGAAATACACATTCTTCACGCTGATGACTAGGAGTTGGTTTTTACATTAATAAAAGCAACATCTTTGACTGAAAGAAATTCTTTCACTGTAGAGGTTCTTATGTGAGAAAACAGTTATACAGTACTTACTATTTTTGAGGCTTAATGTCTGGAAATAAAATGTCCATGTAATGGAAATCACATTTATACTTTTAACTTTAGGAAACATTGTAAAAATTGGAGTCATAGGCATAGCATGAACAGCTGACACAAGGGAAGTAGATACTGCCATTGGAGATACATTGCCCTGTGGGGAAAATGTTAAATTACAGTAAGTGAACAAAGAGTGATTGTTGGCAAGCAGCAATTGTACTAATACCATGTTGTTAAAATAGACTACATTCCATGCATTTTGGGTGTACTATATTACTTAAGTTTTATTTTGTATTGGAATCCTCTTAACAGTCTGACTAAAAATAATTTGTCATGTCAAGTAGTTTTTAGCAATATAGGCTGGCTTATCATTTGCAGATTTATCTTTAGTTCCCTATGGTTGGTGGTAGAATGTGCCTCATTTTAAAAAGATCGTGAAAAGCATAAATCGCTTTTTACAGAAGTGGTGCTTTGAAGTCTGCTTTTATGGGGCACATGTGTTGTCTTTTTGTCACTTAAAAATAAAAACAAGACATGAGCATTTCAATGCTGGATTTGTACAATATGGAGTACTGTGCTGGCAAGAAACCCTGGTGAATAAACAAAATGATATACTGATGTAGCCAGATAGTTAATTTAGTGTTTATTTTAACTTTAGCTTAGTTAGTTCTGGATAGCTTTGTCTTTTTAGGCCAGAAGTTTATTTATGTATATTTTAAAATCGCTTGGATTCGCTCAAAGTTTGACCCTGGCGTGGACACTATGGGTCCAGAGTTGACCAGTTCGCAGTCTTGCCATGTTATCTGGAATCAGTTTAACCCAGTTGTCCCTGAGGAAGTGGACAGGCTCCTTGAATCTGTTTGCGCCACTGCTTGCCCATTAGATCCATGTTCCGCCTGGTTGGTCAAGGTGTCCAAGGCGGTGACAGGCAGTTGAGTCAATGCATCTTTGTGGGAGGGGGTGTTTCCTGCACCATTAAAACATGCTTTGGTGCACCTCCTCCTTAAGCCAGCGCTCAATCCAACAATAATGGCCAACTATCAGCCGGTATCCAACCTCCCCTATTTAGGCAAAGTTTTGGAGAAGGCAGTGGTGCAGCATTTACAGGGGGTTCTGGATGAAGCGGATTATCTGAACCCCTTTCAGTCAGGATTCAGGCCCAGATATGGTACCGAGACAGCATTGGTCGCGCTGTTGGATGATCTCTGGCAGGAGTGAGATGGAGGTTAACCCTCCGTCCTTGCTCTTCTTGACCTCTCAGCAGCCTTCAATACTGTCAACTATGGTATCCCACCAGAGCGGACCGGAGAGGCTCTCTTATTGTGCCATCTGCTAGAGAGGCTTGCCTCTCTAGCACCAGAAGGAGGGCCTTCTTTGTGTCTGCTCTGGCCCTATGGAACCTCCTGCCAATTGAGCTACAACTCCAGACGGAGTTGCTGCCCTTTAGGAAAGAACTAAAAACCTGGCTGGCAAAGCAGGTGTGGGGCACTGGGGATGCGGTGACCCCCACCTGCTGGCTGATATAGTAATATCGCTCCCTTGCTCTTTTTAGTTGCTGGGCTAATTTTTATTGTATTTTTAATTGTTTTTTTTACTGGTTTTAAGTTTTTTTAAATAGTTTTCTAGTGGGATTTATGTAGTTCATGATGTAATAGTTGTACTCTGCCCGGAGTCGCTTGCCGATTGGGGGGCAGCAATACAAATATGACTAATAAATAAATAAATTTGAGGTATTTTAAGTTTTAAGTAAACTGCTCCTAGTTGGAGGAAAATTTCTCAGCTGTGTGATATAAAAGTGTGACCGACCAACCCACAGACAGAAAGATAGATAGATAAATGGCTAAGAGCTCAACAAAGTCTACTCTTGTGATCTTCCTAGTTTCAAAACTATACTCAATATGTTGCATTAAATGTCAGGTTTCTGCTGTACAGTTCTTCCCAGGTCTAAAGCTAGCCTGTTGTGGGATAAAGAGTGGTTTCTCTATTTCTATTAATAGTTAAGAATAATTTGTTCCAGGACTTTATAAAGTTGGCAAATTAGTATGATTAGTCTGAAGTATTTTTCAATCTGTGGGTTCTTCATCAGGTTTCAGAATGACTATTTTTACCTTTCTCCTAATTTTTAGAATTTTGAGACAAGATTATTAATCATTGATTAGAGATATTAAGGATTTTTGGTACTTTGTAAAAAACAACAACTGTTCTATGCGGATACCATCCAGGCCTGCTGTCTTGCCATTTTTGCAATTACAAATAGTTTTTTCCAATTAATTTATGTTGAAAATTCTTGAATGAGCAAACAATTTTGACAATGGCTTGCAAGCAGCCACTAATAACAAAAGGGCCCTTGCTAGGTCCAAAGCTAACCATAATCTCTATTAACATAAAAGGCTTGTTAGCCTATAAAGAAGAGCTGCTGCATCAGCTCTGTCAGACAGGTGAGTAATAAATAAACAGAAATAGCCACCAGCAATGATCCAAAAATTTGACAAGAGACCTGCAGCAGAAAGGCCTAATAGTAAAGAAGCACTATATTAGTCAACCCTGACATCGAGATATTGTCGACTGCTGTCATAGAACAGGAGGATATAGAGATTATAATACTGGAGCTTTGTAATTGTATGGTGCTTATAAACTTTTATTTATAAACCATATAATGCAACCTTATCCTTTTTAACCTCAGACAATTTCCATAAGCAAAAAAAATACATTTTATAGTTGAACACTTCAGATACCACAGCAGTGTCTGGAGATATGAACTTCATGAAAACAATGAAGAAGTGGTGCTATAATTGGTGAAAATGTCTCAACTACCTTTTATTAAAATAGCAAACTTCCTCCAACTTTAAATAAAGGAAGATGGCAATGAAACTATAACCCAGAATTGATATTTGTTAATGAGTCTGCCCTAGACACGGAATAAGAAGCCCAACAATACATAATGTTAGTTTACATCTTGTTAGTTTTTACCTTGTTAAGATTTTTTTTTCATGCTTACATGTTTTAATACTGGGTATTAATGAGAGGGCTGCTTTTAGGACCTAGAATGCACATTCTTCACCCTGATGACTAGGAGTTGTTTTTTTTTACAGTAATAAAAGCAACAACTTTGACTGAAAGAAATTCTTCTTTCACTGTAGAGGTTCTTATGTGAGAAAACAGTTATACTTACTATTGTTGAGGCTTAATGTCTGGAAAGAAAATGTTCCTGTAATGGAAATCGTATTTATACTTTTAACTTTAGGAAACAATGTAAAAATTGGAGTCAGTTTTCCTTTCCTATTAATCTAAGGCAAGCTAAGCCTCCTCTTTTAGTTTTATCTGCTTTGCTCCCCTTTCTCTCTTTCTTACACCTATGCCTATGTGCACCCATCAGTAGGAAGTAGCAAGAGCATGGAGATTTTCTCCATATGGGTAGACTTCATTTTACCTTTTTATTCTTCTGTTTGTAATTGTTGAAGCTAACTGTAAGCAAAGATGCCTCATTTTAACTTGAGCTGCTTCTAGAGTGATTTTGTTGTATAAAGTGTTTGTTATTGTGAAAGTGGGCAAGGTGGCATTGAGGGTTTGTACTGTGCCTCTCTATGTTCAAAATATCATTTGGTGCCTCATGAGCTGCTAACTGAAAGGAAATAACCAAATTCCAATATATAGTGAACAATTCTAAATACTGTATGCAACATTGGTCTGTGATGTAGCAATCCTGCCATCAACATTTATTTATTTATTTATCACATTTATATCCCGCCCATCTGGGATATTTTCCCACTCGGTAGCTTGCAACGTATTAAAAAATCTTTACAATAAAAAATTAAACATAAAGAATAAACCAACTAAATAAATTATAAATATCAACATAAAACAAAAATTATGCCCCCAATTTTAAAAAAACCCAACAACAACAGTACCACTCCACAAAATATATAATTTTCTTGACCTTATAATGTAAAAAACCTAGATTAGATTCAGATGAAAGAGAAATGAAAGTTGGTGACTATAGCCAAGGAGTCAGAGCCACTTCTATTCCATAATGCAGTTTTCTTTGAGAATCAGATCACAACATTAAGACAAATTGCATATTTCTTCCTTTTATTACATTATCCCTTCAAGCAAGATCAGACATGCCAACAAAATCCTTATATTTTCAATTGTCTACTTACAAAACACAGGTAAACTAGTATGCCAAATGTTGTTACAAACAATCTTTTCCACTTAAGCATGTGTTGCTTTAATGAAGAAAGGCGTATGTTTGATATGAGTATGGTGAATGCCTCTTGTGAAATAAAGCTGTATGCAGTACACAGATAGAAACAGGTGGTTGGATTAAATAACACTATGCCATAACACAGTGCAATACTGTACAGCAAAATAATACCTAAGAAATAAAGAGCATATTATGGGACCGTACAGTCTCACAGGGTATCTTTCCCCTTCTACCCCATCATCCTCCACTGAAGTTAAGCATCACTTTGGTACCAGTGTGGAATGTGATTAGAACTAGTTAGGTCTCCTGGCTACCTAGGATGTGAGCTTGTTTTGAATCCTAGTTACATGTAAACACTTTTTGATCTTCGCTGCTTATCTTAGGAGCTGATAAATTGCTTAATTACAGTTAAGACTGATCGGGAGCACTGATATTCTATTTTTCATGCTGATTAAGGCTGCTTTCACAACTTAGATGTTTTATTTTTGTATTAGAAAGTCTTATTTAATGAAGAGAGAAAGTAAAAAAGTAGTCACTATTGAGACAAAACCAAAAGATCTCATTGAAATTATGGTGTGAATTTAACAGCTGTTTCCAGCTGCTGCAATTCACAACATTTCTGACAGTTACTATGCATTACACATTACTTGTGTCCGTTTAATCTAAACAATGCTGTATTAAGAGGAGCTCAGAGCAGGACCACAGTGTAGGCAGAGAGAAAGTGAACTAACAGTTGAACACCTCTAATTTTTTTTGTATAGTACTTTGCAATCAAGACACACTGATTTCAGGAGGTCTAGTTCAAATTATGAGTGCTTACTTACTCCGGTATGCTATAGAGTGATGTTCTGTGCCCACTGAGAACTAGTTCTCACTCAGATACTAAAAGTAGTATTGGCATGATGATGTTCAGTTGCACAGCCAGGCACCTCTGTCCACCATCTTCCTCAACCCGCCCAGCTCTTTGCCCATGGTGTTTACAATACCATCTAGCCAACTTATTTTCTGCCGCCCCCTTTCTCTTTTGCCCTCCACCTTTCCCAGCATCAAGGCTTTCTCAAGTGAATCCCAACAGGTCAAAAGAGGGGGGTGGACAGGTCAGTGGGGAAAAATGTGTTGTAAAGAACAATACTGTATAGGGACATGGAATGTAAGATCTATGAATCAAGGAAAAGTGGAAGTGATAAAAAATGAAATGGAAAGAATAAGCATTGATATTTTGGGAATCAGTGAGTTAAAATGGACAGGGATGGGCGAATTCAGATGTGTAGACCATCGTATCTACTGTTCTGGACAAGAAAATCTCAGAAGCAACCGAGTAGCTATAATAGTCAATAAAAGAGTAAGAAAAGCAGTAATGGGGTATAATCTTAAAAACTACAGAATGATATCAGTCAGAATCCAAGGCAAACCATTCAATATCATTGTAATCTAAATATATGCACCAACTATCATAAAGCCTGGTCACACCGTTGCTTTGTCCCTGCTTGTTGTGAGTTTGTGGCAGGCCGTTCTGTTTGTTGTTGTTTGTTTTTTGTTTGCAGATTTGAAAATATCTTCTCTACGATGATTATGGTATTTCTTGCTGGATGTACTGGCATGTACTGGGTTGTTCTGCCACCAGCTGTTCACACACATCAGAATTTGCTCCCTGGCCATTCCTATTCCAACACTGATCATGTTCCCCTTCTCTGCCCCCACTTCACTCTCTTCTCCACCATTCTCAAACCTTCATGTTTTCTCTGTCCATTTTTCTGTGTAAATTTGGCAATGATTTCCCAGCAACAATTCATGCCACAAGAAAACTAAACAGAAGTAGTGCTCATGTAGCAGATTCATGCCCCTAAGGAAATAGCATCAAATGACATCCATCCAACAATGTGTTATTAAGGTCCACATGAACAGAGCATGCATTAGAGCAAGTTGGAGCAAAGCAGAAAAAAGGAAGAACCAGGAAACTACAGACCAATCAGCCTGACATCAATCTCAGGGAGCAGATTATAAAAGTTACTCTGCAAGCACTTGGAAAACTGCAGAAATAACTAGAAGCCAACATGGATTTGTCAAGAACAAATACTGTCAGACTAATCACATTTTCAGTCTAGTAACTTCCTTGGTTAGACGATGGGAATGCTGTAGACATAAAATATCTTGACATATTCTGATCAGCAAGGTAACTAGATGAGGCCTGGATAGCACAAATGTCAGGACACACAGAAAGAATGCTTATTAATGACTCCTTTTCAAACTGGGAGCGGGTAACAAGTAGGGTACCATTAAGACTCAATCCTGGACCCAGTGCTCTTCAACATTTTCATTAAAGACTTGTTATGAAGGCATGCAGGGAATACTTAGCAAATTTGTGGATGACACAAAATTGCATGGAATACCTTAGAAAACAGGAACAGAATTCAAAAAGATCTTGATGGGCTTGATTACTGATCAGAAAAACTATGATTTGTGCAATGTTGATGAGATCACAATATTTCAGTTCTGATAAACCATTCAGAAGGTTTGCAGCCGGATGGAGTGTTCTATGCTGTGGTTTAAATAGTTTGCAGTTAGTTCTTGAGGAGGATTTGTCTAACAGGTACCAAAGAGGAAAGAGGTCTATTAAAGGTCAAGAAAAGTATTTTATATAGTGTAAGTTTTAAAATACGTAAATGAATTCAGGATACAGTACAGTGGTACCTCGGATAAAGTCCGATTCAGATAAAATCGTGGTTTTCATGCATACGTGATGCATCGCAGAAAGTCCAAAACTGCTAAAAATGGATGTTATCCGAGGTATTTGGAATAGGAAGCTCGGATAAAGTTCAAACTTGTGGAACGGAGTTTGGACTCTATCCAAAGTTCTACTGTATCTGAATTGAATAGGTCTTTTAAAAGTGTGTAGGCGGTTTTTATTTAGAAACATTTTCCCAATGAGAAAGTGATGTTTTATCTGATATAATTTATGTTCCAAAATTTGACTGAAGGTTTTAAATTCTAATGAAGCTAATTTAGTTATAACATGCTCTTGTTTTTTTGTAATAAAAGCATTATAACTCAGCTTAATTGAGTAAGGTGGGAAAAGAAATTTTTATAACACTACCAGGGTAACACAGATGAGTATTACATAGTACTTCTGTTGTGAAGAGTGACAGATCAGACTTGGGAACTGGGCTGAAAAATGACAGATTTAAATTTAACATAGATAAAAAAGGAAGATTAGCCATGTGATCCATATTCAAATTGTAAATAATGCAAAATATGCAGGAGGCAGGTGATACCTTTATTGGATTACTAAGAAAAACAAAACATTGAATGGAGCCTGGCAGACCACCATACCATGAACGTTTTATACATGCTTGAAGAAGTGGTCTTGAACCACGAAAGCTCATGCAACGTTTTGGTTTTCTTAGTGATCCAATAAAGATATCACCTGCCTCCTGCATCTTTTATTTAGTTAGTTAGTTAGTTCAACTTATATTGTCTCCCATTCGACAGGCGACTCTGGGCGGCTTACAATATTGTCTCATAAAAACATATAAAACCCCGCTAAAATAATTAAAACTTTGTAATATTAAAAATGTTAATAACATTTAAAAACCCACCCACCCCATCCATAAACCAGAGACAGCGAGGGAGGATCATGCCCATTCAGACAAACCAGCAGGCAGGAGTCATTCTACCATCAATGCCCCACACCTGCCCCACCAGCCAGGTTTTGAGATCTTTCCTAAAGGGCAGAAATTCTGTCTGTAGCCATAGCTCTATTGGCAGGATGTTCCATAGGGCTGGTGCAGACTCAGAGAAGGCCCTTCTTGTGCTAGAGAGACGAGCCCCTCTAGCTGATGGTACAGTTAGGGAGCCTCTCCTGTTCGCTCTTGTTGGACGGACATGTTCTTGGAGCGACGCGGTCTCAAGTATCCTGGCCCACTACCATGTAGGGTTTTAAAGGTCATAACCAGCACCTTGAATTGCACCTGGAAGCATACCAGTAACCAGTGCAGCTCCCAGCACAGTGGCGAGGCATGGACATAATGCCCGCACCCCATCACCACCCGGGCAACCACATTCTGGACCAGCTGCAGCCTCCAAATGGTCTCCAATGACAGCCCCATGTAGAGCGCATTACAATAATCCAGTCTGGAAGTGACCAGACCATGCGTGACCATGAGCAAGGAGTGCAACTGGCTGATCACACGAAGTTGTACGGAATCCCCCCTGGCTACAACTGCCACCTGCTCTTTGAGCAGTAGTCATGAGTCCAGGAGGACCCTCAGGTTGTGCACCAGGTCTGTCTGGGGCAAACTAGCCCCATACAGAACCAAAGATGGTAGCTTCTGAGATAACGTGGGGCCCATAACCCATAGCCACTCAGTCTTGCCGGGATTCAGTTGTAGCCCGTTGTCCCCCATCCAGACCCCAACAGCCTCCAGACACCTGGATAGGACTTTGACGGCATCGCTTGAGACACCACGAGCCGAGATGTACAACTGAGTATCATCAGCGTACTTTTGCATTCTTTACAATTTAATTTTAACAGGGATGAATGCAAAGTTCTGCACTAACCTGTAGGCAGAAAACCAAATGCACAGTTACAAGATGTGGGTTAGTTGGTTCAATAATACTACGAGCAAGAAGGGTCTTGGAATTACTGTATTGTAAATCACCAGCTGAATATGAGTCAACAGTACGATGTGGCCGCAAAGGGGGCAAATGCTATTTTAGGGAACACTAACCTGTTCCTGTAAAAATTAAGATGCTACAAAAATAGCAAGAAGAATCTCAAGTTCTTCTTTGTGCACTCTGTGAATCCCCACTTGTGGGTTCTGCATCTGCACAGAGCCGTGACAGGAGCTTTTAAGCTGATTGGATAAAAAGTTTTGTGGTTAGGACTGCCCACGATACTGCCCACCCTCAAGCGCCATTTCGCGCCCTTTCCTCAGTTCTCTTCTTTCCGCCATAGCAGCAGGAGACGGTTGAGAGCTCTCATCAATTTTTTATGCCGATTCTTTGGAAAAGACTGCTTATTTTTTAAAAAAATTCTGTCAGTGATCTTGTCCTCTGGGTAGGATCACCTTCCTCGGAGCGGCTTCTCCTTGCGGGGAAGTAGTTCCAGGCAGTTTTTTGCCAATTTTTACCTCACGGTCATTTCCCCTCGCGGGGTAATGGCCATTTTTCCCTTTGGGAGTTTCATCAATTTTTACCTCAGGTTGCTTCTCCCTTGCGGGTGAAGCAGCCCTCTCCCTTTGGGAACTTCTTCAATTTTTCTGCTGCCGCTCGTCCCTTGTGGGTCGGGCGGCACACATACAATTTTTTCTCATTTGTCGGTCTTTTCTCCGGAAAGGAACAACACACCAGCCATTTGCCCGCCTTGTGGTGGGCATTTAGACTGTTTTCCTCTCATTTGCTCCTGGCATTGACCACGGCTGTGGTTCCTCATGCCAAACTCAGTCTTCGCTTCTCCACGATTTCAATCTGCTGATGGAGAGCCAGTCCAAACAGTTGTTTCAAACTCCAGAACTGGTGGATCAGCTAGCATGATGGACATCACCTTTGAATGTGGCGACAGGAAAACACTTCTATCCCCCTCAGCCAACTGTACAAGTCCTGACCAACGCAAGCAACCTCGGATGGGGAGCTGCTTGCGGGTCTCTCACCATCAACAACTTGTGGATTCCAGAAGAGGCAGTCTTCCATATCAACTACCTGGAACTCCTCTCATTTGGAAGGCTCTGAAGTCCTTCAAAACGGTGCTATCAGGCAAGGCCGTCCAGATCGCGTCAGACAATACCACCGCGATAGCTTATCTGAACAAGCAGGGAGGCACCAAATCAATGAAACTCCTCTACCTGGCAGTGCATTTGTGGGAATGGTGCCTGGAGAGGCACATCTTTCCCATCGGAATCCACATTCAAGGAAAGTTGAATGTCCTGGCCAACCATCTCAGCAGGCTCAGCTCCATGACCCATGAATGGGAACTGGACGACCAAGTGTTCCAGTCCATTTGTCGCCAGTGGGGAACTCCGGATCTCAACCTCTTCGCCTCGGAGACAAACTGCAAGTGTCCGAGATACTGCTCCAAAGCATGGATTGGACTGGACTCTGAGGGTGATGCCTTCATGAAACAGTAGGACTTGGACTATCTATATGCGTTCCCTCCGTTTTCTCTCATCCAGAAGTTCCTAATCCGGATGCTCCACCATCGAGCTCGGGCGATCCTGATCGCACTGGCATGGCCGAGAGCCATGGTATCCTTCTACTTCAGCTGTCTTCACAGTCGCTCACGCTACAAGACTCTCCATTGTTGCTCCAAATGGAGAACGGTCAGCTCCTCCATTCTTACCTGCCCAGTCTGCATCTCACGGCGTGGAGGATAACCCCAGACTAAACAGAATACTTGAGATGGCTAGGAGGCCTTCCACGCGGAAGTCCTATGCTTCTAAGTACAGACGATTTTGAGCCATCCCACACTCTAAACGGAAGAGCCCAAACAGTGACAGCCTCCAAGACATCATGGAGTATTTACTCCATTTGGCAGAGACTGGCTTAGGACTTGAGTCCATCAGGGTACATTTGGCAGCTATTGTCGTGCAATCCCCAATGGGATCTGCAGCCTCTACTGCTTTCAGAGACCAAACAGTGAAAAGGTTTCTCAAGGGACTGGGTAATGCCTTTCCACCTGTGAAGACTCCAGCTGCACAGTGGCCCTTATTCACTGTTCTGACTGCTCTCACTAAAGCTCCATTTGAGCCACTGGCTACTACCGACTTGCGTCTGCTGACATGGAAAGCTGCATTCTTGGTAGCCATCACGTCTGCCAGGAGGGCATGTGAATTTACTGCACTCCGTGCTGATTCACCTTTTACCAAATTCTACAAGGACTGTGTAGTCCTTCATCCAGATATCACCTTTCTGCCTAAGGTTGTCTCTGAATTCCATTTGAGCTAGACCATCTCTGTGCCAACTTTCTTTCCTAATCCAACTTCAGATCAAGAAAGGGCATGGCACACACTGGATGTAAAAAGAACTTTGTTGTTTTACATCAGTAGAACAAAAAAGTTCAGGAAGACACAACATCTTTTTGTTGCATATGGAGGCAAGTCCAAAGGCGAACCCATTACATCACAGAGGTTCTCCAAATGGGTGTCATCTGTCATCTATCTTGCTTATGAGATTGCTTCTCTGCCGCTTCCTCCTCCTCCTCACGTCAGAGCACACTCTACCAGGGCTGTTGCAACCTCCACTGCCTTTTTGGAGGGCACACCTCTTGAAGACATCTGTAAGGCTGCCACCTGGTCCAGATGTTCTACGTTTGTCAAGCATTACTGGATGGACACCAGAGCCACTGCGGACCAGACTTGGTCATGTCGTCCTTCCAGAGGACTCAAGGCTCCACGCCCATGAGGGTCCATCCTGCCTACCTGACATGACTGTATGTGACTGTGGATTCATCTCATCCGGCTGCCCACCTGCCACGTACTGTAAGTGTGAGCTTGCTAATCTCCCACAAGTAGGGATTCACATAATGCATGAAGAAGAAAGTGTAGTTGTACTTACCAGTAATAACTTTTGTTCTTCGAGTATGCATTCTGTGAATTCACACTTGCCCACCCTTCCTCCCCACTTGAGCTGCACGGATGAGTTCAGTTGGTTTAGCCTGTGCTTGGCTTAAGTATTGAACTGAGGAAAGAGCGCGAAATGGCACCTGAGGGTGGGCGGTATGGTGGGCGGTCCTAACCAATCAGTTTAAAAGCTCCGGTCATGGCTTCGCACAGGTGCAGAACCCACAAGTGTGAATTCACAGACTGCATACTCGAAGAACAAAAGTTATTACTGGTAAGTTACAACTACACGTTATTTCAAAACTGAAATCATTGGAGATCCCTTGCTGCCCGATATATTACATAGCATGGAAGGATCTAAGTCTAAGTAAGTCTAAACAGAAGTATAATCTCCAAATCCCATGAGTTACTAGGCCCCTGCTATTCGGCACTAGTCAGATCACATCTAGAGTACTGGAAACTGCACTATAAGAAGAATGCAAACATCTGGAAACTGCACTTTAAGAAGAATGCCAACAAATCGGAACAAATTCAGAGGATGGCAACAAGGATGATCAGGGGCCAGGAAACCAACCCCTATGAAGAAAGATTGAAATAACTGGGTATGTTTAGCCTTGAGAAAAAGAGACTGATGGGAGACATGATAGCACTTTTCAATTACTTAAAAATATAGTGATAAAGAGGAGGGACAGGGCCTGTTCTTGATCATCTTGAAGTGCAGGACGCATAATAATGGACTCCAATTACAGAAAACCAGATATAGGTTGAATATCAGGAAAAACTTGTTAACTGTTGGAACAGTGTGACAATGGAGCTAATTACTTCAGGAGTTGGTAAGCCCTCCATTACTGGAGGCCTTCAAGAGAAACTAGGACAGCCATCTTTTAGATCTGCTTTGATATGGATTCCTGCATTGATCAAGGAGGTTGGACTTGATAGCCTCATAGGCCCCTTCCAACCCAATTGTATGATTCTATGAAAATTACACTACCTGTCAGAGGTGCTGTACAACAACAGAAAAGTAAGGAGTTTTTTTTCCTGCTTTGAACCTGCTTGACTTAACCCTGCATCGTGTGAATATCAGGATCATGGGTGAAAGAATAGATGAACAAATTTCCCCTGTTGATAAATGCTCACTTTGACTGCTGACAGTGTTAACATAAATGAATACCTTTCTTTGGGAAGTAACAGTCTATGTCAAAAATAAGATGTTGGTCAGACTGATTCAAACTTAGCTTTTATTTTGCCTCAGTGTCAGCCTCAAGTAGCATCTAGGATTGAAATGTGTAATAGAGGTAGCCTATCATTGGAAGACAGAGTTCAGTTAACAGCAAGGGTACACAGAAAGAGCCTCCTTGAAGATTGTGGTATTTTTGAACAACAATCGGGTGTACCCTGGTAATGGCAAACTTGTGTTGCCGGCTAATCTTTCTCACACTAGGTAAGACAAAAGGAACTGCAGAATGAACTCACCAAAACGTGCCTTCATTTTGGCTGTTTCCTGTCTGGCCTAGATACAGAAAAAGAAGTTAATAGTAAAAAATGTACAGCTGTCACAGATGGAGCTTTTCTTATCTCCTGTATCTTGCAAATCAGCCTACTTTGGCTTGACCTTCAGGGGCTTCTTCCGAGTCTAGGCCAGTCATGAAACTGCCAAAATGAAGGCATCTTCAGGAGCTAAGCACAGCTTTGCTTGCAAATTTGTTTTTTCAAACACAAAGTTTTGTTGGTTGGTTTTTTTAATATCAAAGAACAGACCATATTGCCTTTTTGCATATAAATCAGTGTCTGGATACTTCTAACATTCACTTGATTTCATCAGTTTCAGGAAGGGAAAGAAGTTGTTACTTTTGTAAAACAATAGGTCAAATATCCTTGCTGAGCAAGACTTAATCTGCTAATCAGTCCAGAGATATTTGGTCCCTGTGGGGCTCCATGTTGTTGGATCCAAGGATCTGATGCCACCTACCCATGCTCCACCCTCTGGACAAGGTCATTGAGGAAAGACTGGAACCAAGCCAAGACTGAGTCCCCAATCCCAAGCTCCAACAACCTGTTTTAGAGGATACTGTGGTTGATGGTTCAAAGACCACTGAGATGTCCAAGAGAACCAACAGAGTAGCACTGCCCATGCCGGACTCTCTTAAGAACTCATCCAGGATTGTATCCAGTGCTATTCTTGGTGCCCCATGGTGCAGCCTAAAGGCCAACTGGAAAGAAGTGAGGGTGTTACATCTAAACATGCCTTTTATCCAGTATTTCCCTCTTATGAGAGCCTGAAAACTGCCATAACCATGATATTTATGATTAAGTTGATTCCAGAATGTCTATCCAATATTTCAGTTATCATTCCAAAGAAAATATCACAAGAGGTTTGTGACATTCCTCTCCATTTCAAACAGCAATCTGGTATGGATAATGCCTTTGAAAAAGAATAGCAGCCAATGAAAACTGGTCCAGAATGGCTGGATTTCCTGTTGTACTTAAATCCTTGGTCTCTTACACTAAATTAATCTACAGTTTCTCGTTTCCCACCAAGTTTAGCTCATTAGATTAGTTAAGTGTTTATGGTGATTCTCAACTTTTGAGTCATACCTCTCTTCCCCAGTCTCGTTGTCCCCAATCTCGTTATTCTGTGCAGGACAATGACAATAAAGATTTATCTATCTATCTTTTGTTCCTTTGTAGCATAAGATTTCATGTCTTATTTCAGCTGGGATCATTGAATCAGTTTATTTTAAAATGCTGTTCCTGAGTGTTTGTTGTGATACTTGGGGTGCCACTCTTATATTCCAAGAAAATTATCAATTTTAAATTGTTTTTAAATTGAATTATAATACAGTAATAACCCGGTTTTTTGATTGATTGATTGAAGTTTTATTTCTATACCACCTTTCTTACCCAACGGGCAACTCAAGGCGGTTAACAACAATAAGTATACAATACAAAATAGAAAAATACGGGATCTAAGCAGTAGCAATAACAAAACAATAATCATCAATATACAAAATAAATAAGTACATAGCAATGGAGCATAATCTATACAGTCAATATCGATATGACAATAATAACTAAGAGTCCCACAGAATACAATACAATACAATTGCAAAGACATATCAACTATAATATAATACACTATAACAAGCACTCAACAAAATTCGGACTGCCAAAACAGCAACAGTAGCATAAAGATTTACCATAGCACAATCCTTTTCCACCCAAGTCCTTCCAAACCCGGGAGGTGGGGACACCGGTAATTGTGCAAGTCCTAGCACTTCTAGCCGGCGGACCTCCTCGCCTCCACCGAGGTGAGTCCATGAGTGGCGGCGGCGGAGAGTCCTGCCACCTGCTACGGCAACAGCTTTTACATGTTGGTCCAGGCGGGGCCCAGGAGCGCAAGGGAAAAGAAGGGCGGGGCCTCCTCCACAGCTGCGGGAGACAGTCCTTGGGCCGACGGTAGTCTCCCGCCTGGCAACCCACTCCCGTTTAACCCATCTCCGCAGGGGATGGGCGAGGAGGGTGGGGCCCCTCCACAGCTGCGGGAGACAGTCCTTGGGCCGACGGTAGTCTCCCGCCTGGCAGCCCACTCCCGTTTAACCCATCTCCGCAGGGGATGGGCGAGGAGGGTGGGGCCCCTCCACAGCTGCGGGAGACAGTCCTTGGGCCGATGGTGGTCTTCGACCCAGCAGCCCACGGCCCTTTAACTCCTCTCTACAGGGGACAGGGCCGCTCCACAGCTTCGGGAGACAGTCCTTGGGCTGACGGTGGTCTCCGGCCTGGCAGCCCATGGCCCTTTAACCCCTCTCCACAAGGGATGGGAGAGGAGGGTGGGGCCCCTCCACAACTGCGGGAGACAGTCCTTGGGCCGACGGTGGTCTCCGGCCTGGCAGCCCACTGCCCTTTAACCCATCTCCACAGGGGACAGGAGAGGAGGGTGGGGCCCTCCACAGCTGTGGGAGACAACCCTCGGGCCGACAGTGGTCTCTGGCCTGGCAGCCCACGGCCCTTTAACTTCTCTCCGCTGGGGACAGGAGAGGAGGGCGGGGCTCTTCCACAGCTGTGGGAGACAGTCCTCGGGCTGACGGTGGCCTCCAGCCCGGCAGCCCATGGCCCTTTAACCCTTCTCTGCAGGGGACGGGAGAGGAGGGCAGGGCCCCTCCACAGCTGCAGGAGACAGTGCTCGGCACCGCACAGCATTAAAATCGGATAACGTTGGGGAATTTGAGGAAAACTTTTGCACTGCACGTTAAGATAATGTTGTGTGATGCAAAAGTTTTCCTCAAATCCCCCAATGTTGATCTCTGCCCCAAAGCCCACAGGGCTGGAGACCAGCCCTGTGGGCTTTGGGGCAGAGATTTCCGGAGGCCCCCTTGCTGAGGGGGGGGGCAAGGGGGCCTCCGTAGACCCAAGCATCAGATTGCCAGTTTCCTCTGGGTGAGAGTACGCGCACACTCTCCCCCCAAGGAAACCGGCAATCGGACGCTCAGTGCACCAGCTTCCTTGGGAGAGACCTTGTGTGTGAGCCCTCACCCCAAGGAAACCGGCACTCAGATGCTCAGCGCCAATTTCCTTGGGGGGAGACCATGTGTGCGCACCCTCACCCCAAGGAAACAGATGCTCAGAGCACCGGCTTCCTTGGGGTGAGACCGTGTGCGTGAGCCCTCACCCCAAGGAAACAGATGCTCAGAACACTGGCTTCCTTAGGGGGAGACCCGGCTTTTTTTAACGTTGTGCAACCAATGTATCACACAATGTTAAAAACTGGATAACGCTAAGACTTGTGGAACCAAGTTTTTTAAATTAAATTTTCAACAATAATACAACTTAAAAAAACAAATGTGAATAAAAATACAAACAACAAATTTACAAATACAATATATATATAAAAAAGGAAAAGAAAGAAGAAAAACATAAAAATGCATTTAAATTACAAACTTAGTAATATAACACCTTCCCCTTTCTTCCATACATTTTTGATTATATTTCCAAAAAATTTAATACATTATGACATTCTTGCAGTTATCCTAATATACATATTCAAAATCACTTCTTATACTCCTCAATTTAATTTAATTTAAATTTAAATTTAATTTAATAGTCATATTTATATATGCCGCCCACTTAGGCAGAACACGACTCAGGGCGGCATTACAACAAGTTCTAAAAACACATAAAAACACTTTAACAGACCCATATCCCACCCACTTTAAAAGACCCATATCCCACCCACCAATCCCTCCCACTATAAAAAGAAGAAGAAGAAGAAGAAGAAGAAGAAGAGAGGGTTCTTAATTGTTTACATAAGCCAGCAGGCGGGGGCCGTGTTCCCATTAGGGCCCCACACCTGCCCTGCCAGCCAGGTCTTCAATCCTTTCCTGAAGGGCAGCAATTCTCTTTGAAGTCTTAGATCTGTTGGCAGGAGGTTCCAGAGGGTTGGTGCAGACACGGAGAAGGCCCTCCTTCGGGTGCTGGATAGATGTGCACCCCTAGCTGATGGCACTATTAGAGAGCCTCTCCAGTCTGCTCTGGTTGGACGGGCAGACACTCTTGGAACGATGCGGTCTCTAAGGTATCCTGGCCCACTGCCATATAGGGCTTTAAAGGTCAAAACTAGCACCTTGAATTGCACCCGGAGACAAACTGGTAACCAGTGCAGCTCCCAAAGTAGCGGTGAGGCGTGGGCATATCGTCTGCATCCCATCACCACCCGGGCTGCCGCATTCTGGACCAGCTGCAGCCTCTGAATGGTCGTCAAGGGCAGCCCCATGTAGAGCGCATTACAATAATCTAGTCAGGAAGTGACCAGAGCGTGGGTGACCATAAGCAAGGAGCCCCGATCCAGGAGCGTGCGCAACTGGCGAATCACCTGAAGTTGGGCAAAAGCCCTCCTGGCCACAGCCACTACCTATTCTTCTAGCAGCAGTCGTGAGTCCAGAAGGACCCCCAAGTTGCGCACTGAGTCTGTCTGGGGCAAAACAGCCCCATCCAGTACCAAAGATGGTAGCTCCCTGGGTAACACAGGGCCCCTTATCCACAGCCACTCTGTCTTGCTGGGATTCAGCCGAAGCCCATTGGCTCCCATCCAGACCCCAATGGCCTCCAGGCATCCGGATAGGATTTCAACAGCATCACTGGGGTCCCCACGGGCTGAGATGTACAACTGGGTGTCATCCGCGTACTGATGGTACTGCACCCCGTGGGAACGAATGATCTCACCCAGTGGCTTCATGTAGATGTTAAATAGGAGAGGAGAGAGCACCGAGCCCTGAGGCACCCCATACTTGAGAAGCCTAGGGCTGGACCTCTCACTCTCTAACCACATCGACTGGGTACGGCCCTCCAGAAAAGAGGAAAACCAGGACAACATGGTGCCCTGGATCCCCAGTCCTTTGAGCCATTCCAGAAGGATACCGTGGTTGATGGTATCGAAGGCCGCTGAGAGGTCAAGAAGAGCAAGGATGGATGGATAACCCCCGTCCCGCTCCCGCCAGAGATCATCCATCAGTGCGACCAATGCCGTCTCCGTACCATACCCGGGCCTGAATATTGAAAGGGGTCTAGATAATCCGCTTCCTCCAGGACACTCTGCAGCTGGCGTGCTACTACTAAGTCAAAATAAAAATACAATAATTAAAATACAATAAACAGTTTTCACAATATACACCCAGTGTTTTTATACAATGCCCTGGAGGATGCGGAGTGTCACAGTTGTTTTTCTATTCCTAAAAGCTCATTTGATCTGGTACTGGTCTATTCCCTTCATCCCCCTTCAATGAGTAATCCACAAATAATTGCCATATTTTCCAAAATCTATTTTCTTTAACTATACCCTTTTTCTTATTCATCTCCCAGGTTAGCTTATCATTCAACGCAAGATCCCACATCTCCTTGTACCATTCTTCTATTTTCAAAATTACTTCATTTTTCCAAATCCTAGCAATGCACTGTCTACCCGTTGTCAACATTATCGACAGTAACTCTTTTTAATCGTTATTTAAATTCATATTTTCCACATCTGTCAACAAAACAGTACTTGGCCCCAATTTAAGTCTCATGCCCATAATAGCACAAATCTCTTTCTCATTTTTCCCCAAAAGTCTTTTACCACATTACAACCCCACCACATATGTTCATACGTTCCCAGTGTATCCTTACATCTCCAACACATTTTATCTTTATTGTTATATATCTGATGTAATCTCACTGGGGTCAAGTACCATTTCCACAACATTTTATAGTTATGTTCTTTCACTCTAACAGACATAGTTCTCATAATCCTTTTCTTCCATTTATTTTTCCAAACCTCATCTGCAATCTTTATTTTCAAATCTTGTTCCCAATTTATTTTCAACGTTTCTTGTGGATTACCATCTTTATTTAACATTATATATATATTGCTTACCAAGCCCTTAATTCCCTTTTCTCCCTTTCTTATTTTTAATATCAATTCTTCAAAATCAGTCTTACCTCTTTCCAAACTGTCTTCCCTCAAATATTTACTATTCCACTTATTTACCAACACTTGGAACCAGATTTTAGCGTTATCCTAGGTATTACTGTATTCAAAATTATGCAATTCTGTGCCTTCTTTTTGCCCTCTTGTTTGCTGATGAGATAACTATAATTCATAATTCTATATGTCCCTTGGAGTATACACAGTCTCATACAACTATTTGTAGTGGAATTGCACAGCAAGAAGGTCCAGGAGTCATTATGTTGTACTCTACTTCTTGTCTTGTTGTAAATGGCAAGATGGACCCAACTGCATGTATCCATCAGCTCTCGAATTGGTCTCTTCTCTTTCCTCCAAACTCTTTGGCATGTTAGTATTGTAATGGCACCACACACATAAAATAATATTTTCATTAAATCAGTTCCAATGTCATCTGGGGGCTGTGGAGATACATACCCACACACCAGGTTTTTAAAGCTACTACGCCTCCAAAATAAAACTTCTTTTGCAGTGCTGCTCACATTTTGTCTTCCTGTTGCATTCAAGAAAGCATGTTGGTTATCTAAGGCAGGGGTTCCCAACCTTGTCCCACCTTGAGCCTGACTACACACCCCGGACAGCTGAGTGGGCTGGACCACACCCCCGGAAGCAGAAGTGGGCACATTTACTGCTGTAATAAATGCGGCCACTTCCGTGTTTACGACTTCACTGGCATGTTTATACATGTACGGGTGCATTTTACGGCAGATGTAAGATGCACCTGCACATGCGTATGCGCGTCCACTTCCAGATGCAGGGGCAGTGGGCTGGATTAAATGGTGCCACAGGCCAGACCCGGCCCACGGGCCGTAGGTTGGGAACCCCTGATCTAAAACTTTAGGCAACACTGAGGACTGGTGGTCATAGCAGTCAGAACTTTTAGGAATACTTTCTGCAATTTGAATCTTAACCTGGGACTTAGCTCCAGGTGAAATATTAGAATCTGGGAAAGGTACCATTTGCAAATACAACTGGCGGACTTGACATTTTTTGTGTTGGCATTTTTGTGTGATTGTTTGAGTGTATGCATGAACTAAACACAAGTAAAAGCTGTAACTTAAAATGCTCTGACATTTCTGTCATATAGCTTTAGGTAATATGAAAAATCCAACATCAATATGGATCAATAGATTTTTCATATCAGCAGATGGAGACAGGAACACAGGCATTAAGTATCAGTGCTATTGTAACACTCTCACTGGTTTTTAGATAGAATTGTAAGTTGTTGCCACCAGGTGGAAGCATCTCTATGCTAGCTGTTTTGATTTTCTAAAGTCATTAGGATCCTGGATTCTGGAATGATATTCCAGATACAACTTTGTTCTACTTGCTAAATTCTGTTAAATGCTTTATATGAAAGCAGGTTGTTTACTAAATCAGTCTGCAGCTGAAAGCTAGCATTATGGTATCGTTTCAAAGTTCTTACATCTTACTGGAGACTATCACTACATTAACTGGGGAGGAAAACCCTAACTGAAACTATTTTGCATCTCTCCTTAAGGGATAATGCAAGAAAGAGAGCTGAGTTAAAGAGCCAGAAGATTCATGCTGTTTCTCTTTCGTGTTGGAAAAAGAAGATAAAATGCTTTTCTTTCTTGGTTGTGAATTATAGAAATCACTTACTCATCATACAAAAAACCAGTGGGTTAGTCCCATCACACCAATCGAAGAGTGGTCCCCAAATTTAGGTCCCCAATGTTATTTAGCTTCAACTGTAGACATCATGACTAGTGACCAGGGTTTTGGCAGTTTGCAGTCTAGCAATGTGTCGGGACTCACATTTGGGAGCCCCTGTTTTATATTATAAATAACTATTCTTGACTAATTTTGTTAATTTCTCATATAAATGACTTTTATAATTGCAGGTCGCTCCTGTATCTGCAGGGGATGCATTCTAAGACCTACTACAGATACATGAAACCGCAAATAACAGAGAACCCTATATTTACAATTCAGACAGTGGCCTCTAGTGGCCAACTCTGTTAATGTGCCATAGAAATACATATGTATTTCATGGATTTTTTATTGAATATATTTAGATCCGTGAATAACTGAAGCTATGGATACTGAACCCGTGGATATGGGGCAGAGGCCTGTAATCCTGATGGCTTGTGTCCCTGTTTAGTATTCTTCCTTGGGCAGTTACTTTTAAGAGAGTTGAAGATAAGCAAGATCATTGTCCATTTTCTACTAATTCATTGCTTTTGTCTAAGTGTGTGCTGTTTGTATTTTTGGACCGCAACTTTTAGGATTTTCCAATAAATCCTCAGACAGAATTCTGGAGTTTCAGCACACAGACTTAAATCTGCAGGCATCTTGAGTTCACATTTCTAGAGAAGGGCTTGGGCATTATTTACCTCCAATACTAACTTCATATACTCTCACTTTCCCCGTCTTGTCATGGTGTTTCCTGAGAGTTGTACTTGTTCAAAAACACCCTAATTATAGCCACATGGACAGTGAGACTATGGGTCACAGCCAGTGGTGGGCTCCCAAAAAAATTACTACCACACTTTGGATGTGGTATGGTGGATGTGGCTAGGGGGAAAGCACTGTGTTGCACCCGAATTAGGACTACAGTACTTTATTTCAAAACTTGGAAGAGCCAGGCTAGCCAGAATTTCTGCTACCAGTTGTTGCGAACTGGTGCGAACCTGCTGATACCCACCACGGTCAATCACATGATAGTAGGGATGGTTGATTAACAAAGTGCAGAGGATGCTGGGAGTAGTACTGTCACCATCCATTAAGTTCTGTAGGGGGTGCTTTCTGGAAAAATCTAATTCCCAGGAAGCACTGTATAGGAATAGGAGGAAATGAAGTCAACATTAGAGGTATCTAACTGGAAAGCCCTTCTTCTCTAAGGATGGCAAAATCTAGATAACTTGTGGATTTGGAAGTATTCACAGAGTTTTGCCTGAAGGGATTTTGGAAAATTTTGGAAGCTGCAGTCCAGAAAGACAAAACAGCACATCCATACTTTGAGTTTTCCATTTCTGATGGCATACTAATGCATTGGTTTAGCAAGTTGCATCTAAAGTTTATGCAAGTCTACAGTCTATAAAATATTACGCCAACTAAAACCTATTAGTCTTTAAGATGCCTCAAGTATTCTGCAAGGTGTAACAGACTAAGATGGGATGTGTTATATATTAATAATAGACCTTGAATAGTAGAAGCCCATGACTGGAAGAAGGATGTTATTAACTAAAGTGAGTACAGTGGTACCTGATACAACGATTTTAATCTATTCCACGGGGCTTGTTGTTGTACACAACAATTGTTATACGATGCATGCATCGTGTAGCAATTTTCCCTATGGGATGCATCATACAATGATTATTATTTTTTGCTAAGTGGTTTATCCCATTGAAAAATTGTTATATCATTTTTCCATAGGGAAAATTGTTATGCGGGATGCCATTTCCCCCCCAAAACCTAACTGTTACGCAATTTCATTGCTATACGAGACAATTGTTGTATGAGGTTCCACTGTATCTGAATACCATGGGCCCAAGCTTCTATCACATCTGGGATTACGCAAATCAGCTAGCTTTGTTTGGCTTTCAGGATTCAAGTTTGGATTTAAGCATGGGATTCCTTTGAGGTTTTACAAAGGTGGAAAGGCTGCCTCAGAAAGCCCTCTGCAACCTTCCCTCTGCTCTGTAATTGCAGGCTATCTCTAAGGTCTGTTTTTGGCATCACTCTGTTGAATTACATAAGAACCTAAGAACAGCCTTGCTGGAACAGGCCACAGCCCATCCAGTCCAGCATTCTGTCTCACACAGTGGCTCACCATTTCCTTCAGCGTATTCCCAAGGAGATGCCTTCACCTGCCTAGGATTCCCTGGAAATGGCATTGAGAGATATCCTGCCTATCTCTCCAACCCGGGAGTTGTCCTTAAGTATCCATAATTATAGCCATTGATACCCTTGTCCTCCATGAACTTGTCTAATCCTTTCTTAAAGCTGTCAAGACTGACAGCTGTCACCACTTCTGGCAGGGAGTTCCATAGACCAGTAATCCTCTGGGTGAAAAAGTACTTTCTCTTATTTGTTTGAGAACTAGTACCCAAAAGTTTCATCGAGTGTCCCCTAGTTCTAGTGTTGTGCGATAGGGAAAACAGTTTTTCCTTATCTACTTTGTCCACACTGTGCATGATTTTATAAACTTCAATCAGGTCACCTCTTAGACGCCGTCGTTCAAGAGTGAAAAGGCCCAACCGTTGCAGCCTCAGATGGTAAGGAAGGTGTTCCAGTCCCCTAATCATTTTGGTTGCCCTCCTCTGCACTTTTTCCAACTCCATAATATCCTTCTGGAGGTATGGCGACCAGAACTGTACATAGTATTCCAGATGGGGCCTCACCATAGATTTATAAAGAGGCAAAATGACACTTGCTGACTTATTTTCTATACCCTTCCTAATGATCCCTAGCTTTGAGTTTGCTTTTTTCACTGCTGAGGCACACTGGGTTGACACCTTCATTGAGCTGTCCACCAGGATACCAAGGTCCCTTTCCTGGTTTGTCACAGAGAGTTCAGAACCCATCAGTTTATAAATGTAATTGAGGTTTTTTGCCCCAACATGCGTCACTCTGCACTTACTAATGTTGAAGCTCATTTGCCACTGTTTTGCCCACTCCCCCAGTGTCAAGAGATCCATCTGGAGCTCCTCACAATCTCTCACAGTTTTCACTACCCTGTATAATTTAGTGTTGTCAGCAAATTTGGCTACCTTGCTATTTACTCCTACCTCTAGATCATTTATGAAGAGGTTGAAAAGCAGGGGTCCCAGTACTGAACCTTGGGGGACCCCACTCTTTACTTCCCTCCACTTGGAGAAGTGTCCATTGAGTGCTACCCTCTGTTTCCTGTCCCTTAGCCAGTTGCTGATCCAGAACAAGACCTGTCCCTTTATTCCATGACTGGCAAGTTTATTCAAGAGCCTTTGGTGTGGGACCTTGTCAAAAGTCTTCTGAAAGTCCAGATAAACAATGTCAACTGGATCCCCCTTATCCACATGCTTGTTGACACTCTCAAAAAATTCCAACAAATTAGTGAGGCATGATTTGCCCTTGCAAAAGCCATGTTGGCTCTTCTTTAGCAGCTCCTTCTCTTCTATGTGCCTATTAATTCTATCTTTTAGGATGGTTTCCATCACTTTACCTGGGACACATGTCAAACCGACAGGTCCGTAATTTCCTGGATCACCCCTAGATCCTTTTTTGAAAATTGGTGTTACATTCGCTACCTTCCAGTCATCAGACACAAAGCCTGATTTGAGGGAAATATATATTTTGGCTAGGAGATCAGCAATTTCATCTTTAAGTTCCCTGAGAACTCGAGGATGGATGCCATCTGGTCCTGGTGATTTGTTAGTGTTTAGTTTAATAAGACATGCAAGGACCTCCTCCCTGGTTATTTCTATCTGGCTTAATTCTTCGGTTTCCCTCCCTACGAAGATAGGCTCTGTTTTGGGCATGTGGTCTCTGTCCTCTTCAGTGCATACTGAAGCAAAGAATTCATGAGTCACTCCGCAATCTCTGTTTTCTCTTTAATAACCCCTTGCCTTCCACTGTCATCTAATGGTCCAATGGCCTTACTAGTTGGGTTCTTACTTCTAATGTACTTAAAGAAGTCTTTGTTATTTCTCTGAGTATTTTTAGCTATACGCTCCTCAAAGTCTTGCTTTCCTTTCCTGATTGTTGCTTTGCATTTGTTCTGCCAGAATTTATGTTTCTGCCTGCTGTCCTCATTCGGACAAGCCTTCCATCTTCTAAATGAGCTTTTCTTGCTTTTGATCACTTCCCGAACAGCCACATCGGAGTCCTCTTGGACATGGCAGTTTCCTTTTTCCTTTTGGGTATGCATTCCAGTTGGGCCTCTGTTATTGTTTTTGTAAACAGCCTCCATGCCTCTTGGAGTGTTTGGACTCTCTGAATTTTCCCTTTCAGTTTCTTTTTTACTAGTTTCCTCATCTTTGGGAAATTTCCTTTTTGAAAATTTAAGGTCTCTGTGTTAGATTTTATCAGTGACTTGCGGTCTATGATCAAGTTAAACATAATTGAGTTGTGGTCACTGTTCCCTATTGGATCAGTCACATTAACATCTTGCACCAGTATTACTCAGGATCAAGTCAAGGATTCTTTTACCTCTAGTTGGGTCTTCAACCATCTATCCCAGGGAACAATCATTTAGCATATCTAGGAACTTTATTTCTTTATCATGTGCTGAACAACAGTTCACCCAGTCTATGTGAGGGTAACTGAAGTCCCCCGTTATAACCAGGTTTCCCTTCTTGGATGCCTCCTTTACAACATTCTCCAACTGCCAGTCTCCCTCAAGAGTTTGGGTCGGAAGCCGATAGTATATGCCTACTGTTAGACCATCCTTGTGGCCTGGTACTCTTACCCACAGAGCTTCTAATGGTGACTCCAAATCACCTAGATATTCCAATTCATACGATTTTATCACTTCTTTGACATACAAGGCTACACCACCTCCCGTTTGCCCCTTCCTATCCTTCCTGTACAGTTTGTAGCCTGGGATAACTGTATCCCATTGGTTATCATCCGTCCACCAAGTTTCAGTGATACCAATAATATCAATATTCTTATCTATTGCTAAGTATTTCAGCTCCCCTATTTTGTTCCGGAGGCTTCTAGCATTCGTATATAAGCATTTATATATGCTTTCCTGATACAGTCTTTTGAGTCCAGTTGCATTGTTAGACTGCCTCTTGCATCCTTCTGCTAGAGTGCTGCATCCTCCTCACTACTCAAGTACACACTTTCCTGAACCGGATGCTGCCCAGCTCCTGTCGGCTTTCCCCCAGTTATCAGTTTAAAAGCTGCTCTGCAGCCTTTTTGATGTTGAGTGCCAGCAATCTGGTCCCATCATGGTTCAAGTGCAACCCATCCCTCCTAAACAGATTTGGCTTGTCCCAAAATGTTCTCCAGTTTCTGACAAATCTGAAGCCCTCCTCTCAACACCACCGCCTCATCCACGCATTGAGGCTTCTGAGCTCTGCCTGCCTGGTAGGTCCTGCATGAGGAACAGGCAGCACTTCTGAAAATGCTACCTTGGAAGTCTGGGACTTCAATCTTCTTCCTAACAACCTGAATTTGGCTTCCAGGACAGACCGCTTGGCCTTCCCAACATCATTGGTACCAACATGTACCATGACCACTGGCTCGTTCCCAGTTCTCTCTAACAATCTATCTAGATTTCTCGTGATGTCTGCAACTTTTGCACCTGCCAGGCAAGTCACCATACGGTTATCATGTGCATCACAAATCCATATCTCTGTATTTCTAATTATTGAATCACCTAGTACAAGGAGCCTCTCTCCTGCAATCTGTTCATCTACATGCACCTCATCAACCATATTAAGGGAGAGAACCTCAGTTTGTTCCTGTTGTTTATCTTCCTGGATCTCATCAAGTGTGATGAAGGAGAGATCATCAGGTGGAACCAGTTGTTCCTCTGTGTGTTCCTCATCAGGTGTGATGAGGGAAAGAGCCTCAAATTGATTCTGTAATTTCAGACTCTCAGAGTGATCCCCTACTCTTCTCCTTTGAGTCACATTCCTCCAAACATCTCCCTCCTGAGTTAGTGAAGGGCCTTCTCCCTCAGAACTGTGCCCTGTCTCTTCTTTGTCCAGCATAGTCTGCTCCGCTCTGTCCAAGAACAGCTCAAGCTCCTTAATTTGTTGATGGTTAGATATGCGGGCCTCTAGCTGCTGGACCTTCTCTTCTAGTAGTGCAACCAGCTTGCACTTGCTGCAAGTGTAGTTCTCCATATGCTTTGGCAAGAACACAAGCATGGCACAAGTATTGCAGGTAACTACAGCTGTTCCCTCAGAATCCATTTTAACAAGTGCAGTATTCTGGGCCTCAAAAATGTACACATTTACCACCTTTCTATCTAGTAAGACTATATTCTTCCTTTGCTCTTAGTTTGAAATCTCTAAAGCAGCTCTACTCCAACTGCAAAACTTACCAGTGCTCACTTCCTTTGTTTGGCTCTCCTCAGCAGCAGCTCTGCTTAAGAGCACATGCAGAATCAAAAGGGCTGACCCTGAAAGAGCTCAGAGCTTTTAAAGGCTAGTGTAGCTCCGCCCCTATGAGTCACAGTTCAGGGAAGGGCCTGGTCTGGCTCTACCCCCCCTGCTTCTGGAAACTTCTAAGTGCTTCCTCTGTTTGAACAGAGGTGGCTCTCAGCAGTTTAAATTATCAATTTAAATTAGGGGAGGCCTCTAAAGCAGCTCTACTCCAACTGCAAAACTTACCAGTGCTCACTTCCTTTGTTTGGCTCTCCTCAGCAGCAGCTCTGCTTAAGAGCACATGCAGAATCAACATTTTAGTTGAATGCTTAATTTTGCCTTTACTGGCTAAAGAGAATGATTACAAACATTGGAAGAATAAAATGCTGCAAATGCATTTATGTTAAGGCAAACACTTCTGAGAAAATTTGATTTTTCACTGATCTGATTTGAATTATCAAAGGTTTTGTCCTGCATCATGCATCTTGTTGATATATTCACATAGTCTAAAATTTAAATAACAATAGAGGGGCTTGCAGACAGTATTTTACTATGGACAATTTTAACTACACAAACTGCAATTGTATAGCATCCTGGAGCTAGCAGTTTATTAAAAAATAATCAGAACCAGTATGTGAGATGTTTTATTGAACTACTTTTTTGAGATAGCAACAAAAATATTATTCAACATTGAGTGCTTTTGGATTGAGGTTACTAGGTCACCAGTAAATTTTTAAAACTATTTCAAGCATTTTTAAATGGCACTTCAGAATTATAGTTTAAGGTTATATTTCTGCACAATGCCATTTAGATCCTTTGATGCCAAAGATCTACAAATGACTTATGTTTTAGAAGATCTATTTTTAAAAAACATTCCCTGTCATTTAAAGTAGCACAAGAGATTAAGTAGAAGTGAATAAAGGGAAAACAACACTTTAGGTGGAGTGAACCATGTTTAGCCGTTTTTATTTTTAGGCCTGACTGATGAATGTATATAATTAATGGCAGAATCTTAACTGGTGAAGTATTTTCTCCTTTCAACCTAATGTGTATATTGAATAGAAATTTTAATGTACACGAATAAATGTACAGTAATCATATTGGCAGTTTCTAAGAGTCGTTCTAATATATTTTGATTTATTTCAAAATGTTGATAAAAATTATTAAAATAATGATAGTTTTATATTGTGTGTATTTTCTAAAACAAACAAACCCCCAAACAATATTTTAAGAGTATCCAAGTTAGTCTTGTCAGTGTCACTTTCTAAGAAAACTACATGTAAACCCTCATATTTTAAAGTTACTTTTAATTGACTTTTAAAACTAGTGCTATCCTACTGAGAACTCAGCTAAAGAAATAAACCTCTTTCACATTCATAAGGAAGTAAAGAAGGAAAAGAAACTGTTGTGTATTTAAGGAAATAGTAAAGCAAATCTATACCTATAAAATGGTGCGTTAACCGTTGGAATGTGACAAAGGATGTTTAGCCAGGCCCCACTACCCCCTCCGGGCCTCCGTGCACTCGCCCGACCGGGGTTCGCAGGTAACTGTCGGGTTGAAATTTGCGCCAGTGGGGCAGGAGCCCCCCGGACACAAAAAAAGGGAACTTCAATTCCCAATGTTCCTTGCGCCGTGCCGCACCAAAGCCAATCAGGCTGAGCGGCATGAGCAAAAGGAACATTCGGAAACGCGCCACGGCCAATCAAAAATAAGCCGCAGGAAACAAACCGCTGCACTAACTAAAATAAAAGTAAAAAAAACACCTGCCGCTGCTGCCCTTCCTTTCCACGGTCCAGCCATCGAGCACGGCCCGTGGAAAAGAAAGACCCCCCCGCCCCTGCCTTCCCTTTCCACAGGCCAGGCATCAGGCCAGCCCACGGAAAGACCCCCCCGGCCGCGGCCTTCCCTTTCTATGGGCCAGCCACCAAGGCTGGCCCACGGAAAACCCCCCACCCCAGCGCTGCATGAAGCGGTGAGGCAATTTCCGTGGTCCGGCCACCCAGGGAGGACAACAGAAATACCATCACCCCAACGCCGCATCAAGCAGCGATGGTATTTCCGCGGTCCAGCCCATGGAAATACCCCCACCCCCAACACAACAAAACACACTCCAACAACAGTCAAAAATAATCAAAACAAAAAAACAGAAAAAGTAAACACAAAGACATCCAAAAACAAAATCCAAAAACAGTCAAAATAAACAAAAACAAAAAAAGACAGAAAAAGGAAACACAAAAACATCCAAAAACAAACAATAATAAACACAGAGAACCCCCTCCCAAAACCCAAAACAACCCCCCCCCAAAAAAAAAAAATTTAAACCAGAGAGCTTACCAGGAGACGTTTTTACTCCATGACGACCGGAACTAAACTGAGGAAAGAAAGAGACGACTTACCGGAAGAAGAAGCGACACCCAGAGGACAGTAGAGAAAAATTGTAGAGTACAAGAAAAACTCACCAGCCCCACCCAGATGCCACAAGAGTAAAAACATCCAAAAATATTCAAAATAATAAGATTAATTCCCAAATTACTAAAATAAGTTATCAAAACATTCAAAAATATTCACACTAATCACAAATAATTCAAAAAAAGTTTTCACTCAAAAAAACAAAACAAAACTTCTAAACACAGTATAGAAACATTGATTTTTTAAAAAACACATATTCTTACACACTTTTAAAAATAATTATCCAAGGTACAACTATTTTTAAAAAAATCACATAGCAACACATTATTTGGCTAAATACGATAATTATAAAAAATTATATCATCCTTTCCTCTTTTTAAAAAACAAAAAACAAACACAAAAAATAAAAAAATCACAGTTTATAACAGTCCGTGCGTAAAAATTTAAAAAACCACAATTAAAAACTAATCTCATTTTCATAAAAATAAAACAAAACCCTTCCAAAACAATTTAAAACAGCCCGGCACTAAGGAAGCCGGCGCGCAAAAAATAAAAATAAAAAACACACTGGGAGCGCAAGTCCGCCGCAGGCGGACGCAGTGCCTCAAAGCCACAAAATCACAAGACCTTTCAACACCATTTAAAACAGCCCGGCACCATTTGTTCAAGAAAAAACAAACAAACCCTTTACTATCCAACACAATTTAAAACAGCCCGGCACCACCAGGCAAAATATGCTAGTACATATTAAACTATTTCACAACAAAGACAAAATGGCAAACACAACAGAAACATAACTTGCAGAGTTTTGGTTTCCTCATTACTGCAATAAGAGAGATAAGAAGTAATTTCTTTATAAAATTTGAGGTTCAGAACTACAACTACAATTTATGTCACTTGCTTTTCCAAACGTACCATTCCCATGACAGAGTTACCTCATCAATTATACCTTTATGCTTTACTTACTACCACTGGTGTACACAGAAAGAGCCTCCTCAAAGATTGTGGTATTTTTGAACCACAATCAGGCATACCCTAGGCAATGGCAACCCAGTTGTGCCAACTAATCTTTCATTTTGGCAGTTTAAAGTCTGACCTAGATATGAAAGAAGACTTACTATTACTTAAGTTCCAAGTTTTACCTGCCCCCTATTCTTTTTAAAAATAATTTTGTCTGATGCTTGTTCTGCATCACCCCCAAACATGAAAAACCATTGGCACCAAAAGAGAGGTGAAATTTAATTTGTGCACGCATTTGTACTGTATATGGTAACCAAAATGTACAGATGCAAATTAAGAAATAATATCAATGAAATAAAAATAGAAACTCAGTATATTTTACCACTGAAAGGAAGATAGTGTATTGCTTCCTGCCTGTACTGTCTTCTGGTACCAGTTGCCAATGGGCACAATCTCACTGTCCATACTTTTACAGTCCTTCAGCTTGCGTTGGATAGCAGTCAAAGGATTGTTCTTCATCAGAGGAAAGCCTTCATATAGAAAACTGTCCTTCCTAAAATAGGCTGTGCTAGGCTATTCTGCAGCACTTCCCCCAGTTGGAGCTGTTGACAGTTGGTACCTCTGCTGTAGAGAACGATCATTCTAAGGCCAGGGAATAGCTAAGTTTGGAAAAGTTTAATCAAATTTTGTTTGAAGGTGCTGACCCAACTAGCTCCCGGGTGCAGAACTCCAGACACAAACAAAATCCATTGCATTTCACAGCATCCTCTTAACATTTTTTTATGTTTTATTCATAGAATCATAGAATAATTAAGTTTTAAAGGGCTTATGAGCCCAACCCCCTGCTCAATGCTGGAATGCAAATCAAAACATCTGACAGATGACTGTACAATTTTCTCATTTACGCCTTTAATGTTGGAGCACCCCATGCTTCTCGATTTAATTGGTTCCATAGTTGTACTGCTCTAACAGTCAAGATATTTATCCTGATACTGTATTCAGCCTGTATCTGGTTTCCTGTAGTTTGAGTCTGTTATTATGTATCCTGCACTCTGGGATGATTGAGAACATCTTTAAGACTGTCTTTCAAGTATGTTTAAAATGCTACCATATTCTCCCCTCAGTTTCCTTTTCTCAAGGTTCTTTCAGTCTTTCCCCCAAAGGGTTTGGTTTCTATTGGCCTTTTTCATTCACCTGCATGCTATTGTGCCATTTTTATTTCACTTTTTAGTCCATACTGTTTGCCTTGTATTTTGAGCCTTGTGGGGGAAATGGTCAATCTCCCTTTAAAAATTGTTGGGCTACAGTTCCTACATTTTGGGCATTGGCCATGTTGCTTAGCATAGATAGAAATTTGAGTACAATAACATGATGGTCACAATTTTACCATCCACGCCTAAAATATATGTATATTAGCACTCAGGAAAAATTGCATATAGGAAAATGTGGGATATAAATCAAAGTGTGATTAATTTCTTAGTAAGAAAGAAATAGACATGCACTATATTGTTGTCTAGTATGTAATGTTCAATAGCCTGCTTTGAGTTGAGTTCCTCAAGCTCATCGTCAGTCATTTCTGTGATTTAATGATACTCCATCATAGGGTTACCATAATTCCCTCTCACAAAAACGGGACAGAAGTAAAGGTTGCCCTTGCTCAAAAGCCAGTCGTATCCGACTCTAGGGTTCAGTACTCATCTCTGTTTCAAAGCCGAAGAGCCAACGCTGTCTGCTTCTGCAGACGTTTCTGTGGTCATGTGGTAGGCATGACTAGACACCGGAGCATTGGAGAAATGTAATTGCTAATTGCCAGGCGAGGCTGTCCACACATGCTCAGAGGCCCTCTTGATGTCCCAAAATTCCACAAGTGGCCCAAGCGAAGATTGCTTTCTTTGGGGGGGGGGGGAGAGCGAGAAAACCAGGTCCTTTGGCTCAGCGTCCAAACTTGAGAGCGTACGCACGGAGTTGGGGGGGTCGCTCCACACCGCCATCCCTGTCTCGCCCGGGAGCCCATGCCACCGGCTCCCGGGAGTGGAGACAGGTGGGAGAGCCACCGCCCCCCCACAGCTGACTTCGCTCTCTGGGCCGGCCCACCCAGAGAGCAGAAAAGGAGGAGATGCTGCTGCCACGGAGAGGGACTCCCTGTCTCGCCCGGGAGCCCATGCCACCGGCTCCTGGGAGTGGAGACAGGTGGGAGAGCCACCGCCCCCCCCCCCACAGCTGACTTCGCTCTCTGGGCCGGCCCGCCCAGAGAGCAGAAAAGGAGGAGATGCCGCCGTCGCGGAGAGGGACTCCCTGTCTCGCCCGGGAGCCCATGCCACCGGCTCCCGGGAGTGGAGGCAGGTGGGAGAGCCACCGCCCCCCCACAGCTGACTTCGCTCTCTGGGCCGGCCCGCCCAGAGAGCAGAAAAGGAGGAGATGCTGCTGCCACGGAGAGGGACTCCCTGTCTCGCCCGGGAGCCCATGCCACCGGCTCCCGGGAGTGGAGACAGGTGGGAGAGCCACCGCCCCCCCCCCCCCCCCCACACAGCTGACTTCGCTCTCTGGGCCGGCCTGCCCAGAGAGCAGAAAAGGAGGAGATGCCGCCGTCGCGGAGAGGGACTCCCTGTCTCACCCGGGAGCCCATGCCACCGGCTCCCGGGAGTGGAGGCAGGTGGGAGAGCCACCGCCCCCCCACAGCTGACGTCGATCTCTGGGCCGGCCCGCCCAGAGAGCAGAAAAGGAGGAGATGCTGCTGCCACGGAGAGGGACTCCCTGTCTCGCCCGGGAGCCCATGCCACCGGCTCCCGGGAGTGGAGACAGGTGGGAGAGCCACCGCCCCCCCACAGCTGACTTCGCTCTCTGGGCCGGCCCGCCCAGAGAGCAGAAAAGGAGGAGATGCTGCTGCCGCGGAGAGGGACTCCCTGTCTCGCCCGGGAGCCCATGCCACCGGCTCCCGGGAGTGGAGACAGGTGGGAGAGCCACCGCCCCCCCCCCCCACAGCTGACTTCGCTCTCTGGGCCGGCCCGCCCAGAGAGCAGAAAAGGAGGAGATGCCGCCGTCGCGGAGAGGGACTCCCTGTCTCGCCCGGGAGCCCATGCCACCGGCTCCCAGGAGTGGAGGCAGGTGGGAGAGCCACCGCCCCCCCACAGCTGACGTCGCTCTCTGGGCCGGCCCGCCCAGAGAGCAGAAAAGGAGGAGATGCTGCTGCCGCGGAGAGGGACTCCCTGTCTCGCCCGGGAGCCCATGCCACCGGCTCCCGGGAGTGGAGGCAGGTGGGAGAGCCACCGCACCCCACAGCTGACGTCGCTCTCTGGGCCGGCCCGCCCAGAGCAGAAAAGGAGGAGATGCTGCTGCCGCGGAGAGGGACTCCCTGTCTCGCCCGGGAGCCCATGCCACCGGCTCCCGGGAGTGGAGACAGGTGGGAGAGCCACCGCCCCCCCACAGCTGACCGCTCTCTGGGCCGGCCCGCCCAGAGAGCAGAAAAGGAGGAGATGCCGCCGTCGCGGAGAGGGACTCCCTGTCTCGCCCGGGAGCCCATGCCACCGGCTCCCGGGAGTGGAGGCAGGTGGGAGAGCCACCGCCCCCCCACAGCTGACTTCGCTCTCTGGGCCGGCCCGCCCAGAGAGCAGAAAAGGAGGAGATGCTGCTGCCGCGGAGAGGGACTCCCTGTCTCGCCCGGGAGCCCATGCCACCGGCTCCCGGTAGTGGAGGCAGGTGGGAGAGCCACCGCCCCCCCACAGCTGACGTCGCTCTCTGGGCCGGCCCGCCCAGAGAGCAGAAAAGGAGGAGATGCTGCTGCCGCGGAGAGGGACTCCCTGTCTCGCCCGGGAGCCCATGCCATCGGCTCCCGGGAGTGGAGGCAGGTGGGAGAGCCACCGCCCCCCCACAGCTGACGTCGCTCTCTGGGCCGGCCCGCCCAGAGAGCAGAAAAGGAGGAGATGCTGCTGCCGCGGAGAGGGACTCCCTGTCTCGCCCGGGAGCCCATGCCACCGGCTCCCGGGAGTGGAGACAGGTGGGAGAGCCACCGCCGCCCCCACAGCTGACTTCGCTCTCTGGGCCGGCCCGCCCAGAGAGCAGAAAAGGAGGAGATGCCGCCCGGGAGCCCATGCCACCGGCTCCCGGGAGTGGAGGCAGGTGGGAGAGCCACCGCCCCCCCCCCCCCACAGCTGACTTCGCTCTCTGGGCCGGCCCGCCCAGAGAGCAGAAAAGGAGGAGATGCCGCCGTCGCGGAGAGGGACTCCCTGTCTCGCCCGGGAGCCCATGCCACCGGCTCCCTGGAGTGGAGGCAGGTGGGAGAGCCACCGCCCCCCCACAGCTGACTTCGCTCTCTGGGCCGGCCCGCCCAGAGAGCAGAAAAGGAGGAGATGCTGCTGCCGCGGAGAGGGACTCCCTGTCTCGCCCGGGAGCCCATGCCACCGGCTCCCGGGAGTGGAGGCAGGTGGGAGATGCTGCGGGTTGTCCTGGCTGGCCCCCCGGGATGCCTCGCTACCATTTTCTTATTGTTGGCTAGGACTTGGGGCCAGCAGTGGCGGGCGGCTGGACTTGCCATGGTCTGGGCCTCAGTGGAGGCGAGGAGGCTGGTCGGCTTGGAGCTCCAGGACTTGTGCACGCTTTTGTCCCACCCATCTCCCTTCTGGAAGGACTAAAAGGGCTGTGCTGGGTATATTTTTATATTGTTATTTGACGTTTTGAAATTTTTTATTTTTATATTGTGTACTCTTTGATGTGATTAATTGATGTTTAGGATTTTATTGTATTGTACCTTATTTGATGTATTGTTAGAAACTGTATTATAGTGCACATGTAGTGCATATTGTAGTGTGTATATATATATATATATATATATATATATATATGTAATTTTTGCGGACAGAGATTTGTAATTGGACTTTTGGTGATTGATTTTTTGTTGTATTTATTGTATGTTATATTACTATATTTTGTATTATTGTCCGCTATGTAAACCGCACTGAGTCAGGTTCGCCTGAGTGAGCGGTATATAAGCGTGAAAATTAAATTAAATTAAAAATTAAATTAAATCCCCTCTCCCCCATCCTCCCCCCCCCCAACTCCCAGCAGCAGGAGCCTCAGATGCAAAGGGGCAGGGGGGAGACAGGAAGGAGGAAATAAAACCCCAGCCGCAGGCATGACTAGACACCAGAGTGCACGGAACGCTGTTTACCTTCCCACTGAACTTGGCCCCTATGTATCTACTTGCCATTTCTTGCTTTCGAACTGCTAGGTTTGCAGGAGCTGGGACAAAGACGGGAGCTCATTCCATCCTGCAGTATTCGGTCAAACTGCTGCTACACAGATGAGACGCCACAAGATAGAAAAAGCTGTGTTCCTCCCCCCACCCACACACACACTCCTTGTTCACCATGCTGCTGCCACCTGCTGGTTGTTCCAATAGAAGAGCAGGAAAAATCCGTGTTTTTTTCTTCCAAATCAATTGGTTTGAAAACCGTGAATTTTCAGTGTTTTGTATGGAACCGTGCGGGACAGTTACAAAACGTGAAATTCACAGTTTTCCGTGGCATATGGCAGCTCTACTCCATCAGAGCCTTGAGATTGCTAATGATTTGTGGTCCCTTCTTGTATTCCTAGAGCCAAGGTGTGCCTCTGAGAATACTGTACCTAGAGCAGGGGTGGGAAATATGTAAACCTCTAGATGTTTGAATGCATGATATGGGATGATTGGAGCTACAGTCTACCATTGGAAGATCACATCCCCTTCTGCCTTGCTGATCTAGGAGTAATTTGTTTTGTGTTTGAAACAAAATGCTATACTACTGTATTGCCATTTCATCTACTAAGACAACAGCATTGCAGTCATGGTATTACTCTTGTACATTCTGGGTTTAAAAGGCTCAGTCAGGCAGCAAAGACATTACTGAGACACTCAGGCAGAGAGTAGAAAACGAGAAAGGCAAAGAGACTCAAAATGAGTTTATTTAATGCAAAATGTATTAGGAGGCACATATTTGCTGATACTGCTGACTGAGTTTCAGATGAACAGTCCAATGTTTATTTCTCATGCTGCTGTCAGGTACCGTTTATAAGCTGTAGTTTTGCCCCAGTAGATTTAGGATGACACTATCACTCCATGTCTTCATATTTGTTTACTTCACATTGAAGTTTGGTGCTCCAGAAGGAGTCATGGGTTCCCTAGAGTTAGTAGATTTAGCCATGGCATAGTGTTTAGCCTAGCTTGGTTCTTAAAATTGGCTGACATGGATAAATAGCTTATTCAGAAGTAAAATCTCTGGTAGCCTGCAGACACCTGAGCTTTCTATGGAGAGATAATGAGGAAGATATATCTTTCAAAATCAATCCTAGTTTAAACTCCATAAACAGAGGGCTAAGCACATCCAGCCTCCTTTTATTGGTCAACGCATATGCATTTAAGGATATCTCTCTGTCACTATCATGGGCCTTGTTACTTAGTTCCCAGGCTGTTCCCTTCTCCAGATGTTGAGTAATTAGGCCTCACTTAATTGCAACAAAGTGGTTGGAAGTGAGTAAGAGAGGAAGCATTTCTTTCCTATTGTTTGCAGATCTAAAATGTCAGCAAAAAAGTGAACACTTCTTAAATCACAGAAAGATAAAGCTGGGGAATATGAGTTATTATACAGTATCCCAGATGGGCGGGATATAAATGTAAGAAATTAAATAAATAAATAAAATATCACAAAACATTAATGAGTCTAACATGAAAAGGCAAAGGAATAAAGCCTTACTAAGAAATAATAACAATCCTTGTTGTTCTAGGTAGGAAATGGGAACCTTTCTGGCCAGTTTTTCCTCTGTTGCAGAAATTAAACTGGTTATAAAGCAACTCTTAACTTACTAAATGTATGTTAAACAATGGATATTTAGACACATTTGCCAATTAATATGATTTGAAGATGGAAGAAAAACAATATACATTGGAACCTCGGATAGAGCCCAAATTCCGTTCCACAAGTTTGTACTTTATCCTATTTTGGATTTTATCCAAATCAAATGGGCGATGCATTGGATAACACCCAAAAATGGACTTTATCCAAGGTTCCTGTACCAAATACCTCGGACAACGTCCATTTTTAAGCGGTTTTGGACATTATGCGATGCATCACGTGTGCATGAAAACTGCGACTTTATCCGTATTGGACTTTATTCGAATCGGACGTTATCCGAGGTACCACTGTATCTTTATTCCTATCAGAGCATTGCACAGTATAAAATTATGGATGTACATGACGTGAAATACAGGTAACAGTCAAAACAAATTAAAATGTCAGTATAATTAGACTATCTTTGACCTTAAGTGAGCTAATTCAATAGTGTTGCCTTTCTGGCTGGCTTGAGGTTTCACTCCCAACACTTGGTGACCAGGGTGAGATCAGCACTCTCTTCCTTTCCTTTTGCCTCGCCACCAAGTATCTCCTTGGCTTGCCTGCAATCTGTGACAATCCCACTCCTGCTGTGCCATAGAGAGAAGTACTTGGCAGGAGTGGAGTAGACCATGAAGATCATAATAAGCACAGTCTGGCTGAGAAGAACCAGCAGGAGGGAAACCTGCCTGTCTACTAGCTTGTCTACCTTCCTGAGGACAGCCTTGGTCGTGGCTTTACCAGTGCTCACTTGGAGACTTGCTCTAGTAAGTCCAGGTGTGGCGTGACCTGGGTTTGACAGCAAACCCTTACAGGATATTTTTGAGGATGGAGACAAGATGTTCCAAGCAGAACTGGCTCAGAAAACAGGGCATGTGTATGTTTTTGTTTTTATTTATTTATTACATTTTTACATGTGTGGAACTCTTCCCTCAAAGACATTGGGGCTTGGCTTCATTCACATTTGAGGCTGTAGAGATCATTTTGTTCTTTAGGACTTCTTTGGACTTGTGCCAGAAAATATAAATGAAGGGCAGGGCATAACCAAAAAGAACCCAAAATTAAACAAAAGTTTTCATCATGCACATTTCTAATATTTATATTGCAACATGCTTTGATTGTCCTGTCATTTTGGTCTGCATCTTTTTTAGCAATCTCATTTGATGATTCACTCAATTTGATTGATTCAGTAAGTTTCTAGACAAGTGTACTAACTGATTTTATATAACTGATAGAAATGAGGTAAACTATTATCACTGTTTCTTGTGAACAATATTATTTCCCTAGTGAAGTTATTTGATGTTAGAAAAGGTGTTATATAGAAACATGAAAGTTATGAAGCCAATGCAAATTTTCTCTTTTTAAAAGTTCTGGGAGATGATCTCTTCTTTTATCTTTCCACTTTGTATCAGTTACATCTGAAAACATATGTGTTCTGTTCATTTTACACTATTCCAACCTAGATTATAACCATTTAAAAAAAATTACACCAGGTTTTGCTTTAAATCTGGTATAAATCAAGTATACACTCAGCTTTTGTGTCAGAAAACACAATTCATTTAGCATAGTGTATGTTTTGTGAAGCTATTTGTAGCACTTTCTTTACTTGATAGATTGACTGATTAAGAGATTTTGATCTACATAACATTTTGAATAAAAGCAATGTCATTGGAAATCAGGAATGCTGTTTGTATTGGGGAAGGTGTATGCTATATTGATATTACCCAGAGCTCAGAAGAGTGCTTCCAGAATCCAGCAGATAGCAGGGTCATTGTTTTACCACCACACCACCCAAAAAAAGAAGGGGAGAGCTTTGATATCTTGTTTGTGGCCTTGGGGAAGGCACATGAATTACCGTTGTTGGAAACTGGACTAAAGAAATCTTTGATCTGATCCATCAGGGCACTTGTATTCTGATGTTGTAGGCAGGGGAAATTTTTATTCTGAATTTTGCTTCATGTTACAACTTCTTTATTTTGTTTTGCAATGCTTTCTTTTTTTAGGACAAGTAAAATACCACAAAAGTGGTTTCTCAGACAACTCAACTCCAAATTCTGACTCCCAGGTTGGCTAGAAAGTCCGATACCTGCCGTAGGGCTTTCTTGGTGGCAGTTCCGGCTCTTTGGAACACATTGCCAGGGGAGCTGAGTTTGATTGACTCCTTAGGGGCCTTCAAGAAACAACTGAAAACCTTTTTGTTTGAGGAAGCCTTTAGCAGATTGTTGAAGACCAAATAGGGGACCCTCCCATTGCCTTTCTGTCACAAGATTTTGGAGTCCTCGGTTCTGGTTTTAATTAGGTGGGGGGGGGGGTTGTTTTATTGCAGGGGTGCTGAAACTACGGCCCATGGGCTGGATCCAGCCCTCAATGCCAATTCATCCGGCCCACGAATCCCTCGTCGCTCCCAGAAGCGGAAGTAAAACATGCCCATCCGGGTGCATTTTACTTCCGCTTTTGGAAATGACGAGGGCTTCATGAGGTGGATGAATTGGCATCGGGGCCCGGATCCAGCCTATGGGCCATAGTGACCAGCCCCTTGAACCACGTGACCGGCCCGCAGCCTGAAAAGTTTGGGCACCCCTGTTTTATTGTCTTAATGGTGTTTGTTTAATTTTTTTAATGGTGTAAGCCACCTAGAATGGGAGCCCGTCCCAGATGGGCGCAGTATAAGTCAAATAAATAAAACTTTCTATTTTGTGGTTAGGTTTTTTTCTGTGAATGAAAGATCCATTGCCTGCAGTTTTCACATTTTCAGGTGACACGGGACTCTTTTCTAGGCAAGAGAGAATAATATTTGTTCTAGTTGAAAACTTCCAGGTTTGCCTCATAGATACTATAAAACTGATCACCTGCTGAAGATTGGACCTCTAAAAATCAGATTTGTAGTCCCAGTTTTCAGACTCCAGTCTAACACATGAATCACTTTCTTTTTCCTTTTTCAGGTTGGCCTTCATTTTATGATGTGATTGGCTCTGACAGAATTACATTCACTGATGACTACTCCTATGGGATGCACAGAGTTGAGACAAGCTGCAGTCAGGTCAGTTTAGACACCGAAAGGGCATCCTGATGTTAAAGGTTGCAGAAATCGTTGCAGTGTCTGTAGTTTCTCTCATCACATCTAAAGATCTGCAACAGCCTTAGCTACCCAAAGTACTAATTAGGGTTGCATGATGGGTCACAGGCCTGACAGCTGCTGAGCATAATCTAAAGTCAAAAGTGCTAATGAGAAATTTGTGTTGTTTTCTAGGTTAAGCATTATTTAACAGAGCATACATAAATGGCTTGGATCAGAGGGCTCAGAAATTGTCTTCCGGGACGACATCCCTTCAAGGTTCACCTCTGAACTCTGGTCTTTAAAGTCTAAATGCAAATAGGTTTAGATGGATAGTTAGGAACATTGGGCTGACTATTTGTGTACTGATTCCATCACAGTGCATTGTCAGGGAGCAGCTCTGACAGAGGTCCAGTAGCTATTCCCAGCGTATTTGTTTGGCCATTTCTGCATCCCATCTGCCAAAATAACCAAGTGAACAATCAGACCAGACACCATCAGTGTTTCGTTATCTGTCTCAGTCTAATTCCTTTCATCTATTGTCATCACAGCCTTCTACGGCATTAACGGCTCAGTCCTAACTTAACAGGGAGGAAGGGTTACTGACCTGGCAGTTAGGAGAAATGCCTGGATAGCTCTCAGTCAGTTCCTTCCGCTCAGGATGCTCTAACTTTAATCAAGCTTAAGTCTTAAGTTCTCTTCTTCTACTTCTTTATTTGTTTTTTTTAAGCACTTGGTAGCTAGGAATCTGGTAGGAAATTGCCATAAAGGAATGCTGAACAGCACTGGGTTCTGTTTGTTTCTTTATAATTGCACATGACATTGTGTGACAATTTTCAATTAATTGTCCAATTAAGAGGCCTAGTTGGGAAAACTTTAAATTTGTTGCTGGGTCTAGAGAACAGGCCTCAGTGGGGCTGTGCCTAAGTAACTCTAGAGACTGCTCTTGCACCAAATTGTCTTTATATTGACTATAATGGCTAGATATCTCAGTGGCTTAGATATCTAGCTGTGGAGCCAGAGTTTGGGAATTCTATTCCCTCCTGGGCCTCCTGGGAGTAGAGCCAGCGTGTGTAGTTATCAGCTAGCTGCATAATCCCAGTATGCCCCCAGAAGAAGAGAATGGTAAACCACTTCTACCTGTATGTATTCTCTATCTAGAAAATCCCGGTAAAGTCACATTATTATTATTATTATTATTATTATTATTATTATTATTATTATTATTATTATTATTATTATTATTATTATTATTATTATTAATAATAATAATAATAATAATAATAATAATAATAATAATAATAATAATAATAATAATAAATGGAAGTGCAGTGATATATTTCTCGAAAGAAAAACATGTAACTTTGAAACCAGGGTTTAGATCAGCACCAAACTTGACCCAAATGAAACAGACAGTTTGCTCTTGCAGGATTAGGGGCAAAAGATTTTGAGTTAGTTTTTTTTCTACAAGTAAAATTGTTCCCCATACCCTTGCAACAAGTATAACATTTTATGCCTTCAGATTTAAAATGAATCAAATAAGCTGGGACTGCAGTGTCTCAAGTGGCTAAGACCCTGACTGGAAGGCGGCAAGTCAGCAGTTCAATACCCGAATACCGCAGGACGGAATGAGCTCCCGTCTTTGTCCCAACTCCTTCCAACCTAGCAGTTCAAAAGCAAGAAATTGCAACTAGATAAATAGGGACCACTTAGGTGGGAAGGTAAACAGTGTTCCATGTGCTCCGGTGTGTAGTCATGCCTGCCACATGTCCACGGAAACGTCTGCAGAAGCAGACAGCGCTGACTCTTCAGCTTTGAAACAGAGATGAGCACTGAACCCTAAAGTTGGATACGACTGGCTTTCAAGCAAGGGAAACCTTTAAACTGAAAAGAGCTTACCTTAAATGAGGTTTGTCCCACTTGCTTTTTTTATTTAGAAGAGATCCCAGCTTTAAGCCTTGCAGTATTCATCCTTAAATTTAAAGACTGCTCTCAAATGGATTAAACCAGCCATTCGCAACCCCCGGACCTCAGACCTAATCCTGCCCACACATATTATTAATCTGGCTGCGGTTGCCAACCGCCCACCTCTAGGATCACCCACCCTCCCCCACTGCCAGAAATTGTGATACTTCATTTACTGTTGTGGTGATCACGCGTTTCTTCAGGGCTCTTGTACAGGCTCCGCTGCTTCCCAGGGCAGCAGGAACCTTTGCAGTCCACTGCTTCTCTGCTTGGTCCCAGCAGCTAATCCATGGCGCTTGGAGATTTCCATTGGCACACGGCGTTGACGTCAGTGCCTGGTTTCCCAGCTCTTGGATACTTCCTGGTTCAGCATTGGGAAACCAGGCGCTGATGTCAGCATCGCGTGCCGATGGAAGTCTCCAAGCACCTTGGATTAGCTGCTGGGACCAAGCAGTGAAGCAGCGGAAAAATTTCAAAACGGACCATTTGGGCTCCACAAAGGCTCCTGCCATCCTGGAAAGTGGCAGAGCCTGTCCAAAAGACCTGAAGAAATGCGCAATCGCCACTGCCGTGCACTACCAATGACAATGGAAACGTATGTCCAGGGAGCAAACATGCCTCTTGCCCCAGGCAGGAAGTGTCAGGGGCAGATCTGGCCCCTGGCGGGAAAACATTGTGAACTCCTGGATTAAACAGCGACTATAGACTGCAGGGAAAAGGTTTAGCAATAAGAATGTTCCAAATAATTGATACAATCTTGCAAGTTCTAGGAACTCAAGGGCAATCTGAACTTTTGACCCTGCCAGTCAGGACCTAAGTGGCTGACAGTAAAGAACTACCAAACTGACATTAAAAGGGGATTCTGTTTCTGGTTGTAAAAATATTCAAAAATATGTGAATAAAGAACAAATATCCAGAAGCCCATCCATTTAAGATGTGAAATTACCGCTTTTTGCTTTGTGGCTGGGGGTCATCTTACTGATGTTGGTCCAGCTTTGGTGCCTATTCCATTAATCTTGGAACTATACAATTGTTTAGTAACTAAGGGAAAACCCCACCAAAGTTGCTATGTACTTTTAAGTCACTTTTGGTGTGTAATTACCATATTTATTTATTTATTTATTTATTTATAGCATTTATACCCACCCTTATAGTGCATGTACCACTCAAGAGTGATTTACAAACATAAAACAGTCATCATAAACAACAATTAAAATTACTAAATGAGGCACAACTATGAGTAAATGACTTTACTTCTGATGAGTAAAATCCCAGTACCTGACTCCTTTATTCCATCAGTTAAACGCTTAATAAGCAATCAAAATGAACCTTATCACGTGTGAGTCTAATAGCAGCCTTTTTGTATTGAAGACAATAATTTTGTTTCCTGAAAAACATTTTAAAGTGAAGGTTTTGCTCTTTCATTTCAGTGTGGTGCTCATCTTGGACATATTTTTGAGGATGGACCTCGCCCAACTGGCAAACGATATTGCATAAACTCAGCATCATTGCTTTTTGAGCCTATAGACAAGAACAATATGGGAGAAGGAAGCCTTAGTTCTGCTTCTGTCCAGCGAAATAAGACAGAGCTGTAGTGGGACTAACATGCCTTCAGAAATCTTGTTATCTTCAGATGACCTAACAGGTATTTTAAATGGCCTTCTATCATATGTTAAAAACAAAGTTTGCAAAGAAATTCTACACTCAGATTTTCATATCAAAATGAGGCCTTGTTTTTCATTGTATTTTGTTATATAATGATACCCAAATAATTACAGGTTCTATTTTGATAATCCCCATCAAAAGAATCTTTGGCATTAAAGGCTGTGTACAGCTTTGTTAGAATAGATCTTAGAAATAACTTTCCTATCAGTTAGGGACAGTGTAAAAAGTAGAGTATACAGATTGCCTGTTTTAGGCTGGCTAGTGCAGAATGCTGTACAGTGGACCCTCGAATAACGACGTTACTTGGTTCCCCAAGTAGCCTTGCTATTCAAATAACGTTGTTATTCGAATAACTACAGTGGACCCTCAATTAACGATGCATTCGAATAGCGTCATTCTCGATTAACGACGCTCCCAATGTGATTATTTGAATAATGACAAAAAAACATTGTTATTCGAATAATGATGGTATTTTTACCATCGTTATTCGAATAACGACTTTTTTGTGGTTATTCGAATAATCACATTGGGAGCGTCATTAATCGAAAACGATGCTATTCGAACACGTCGTTAATCAAGGGTCCACTGTAGTTTGATCTTTTGCAGCTCTTTGGTTTCCTGGTACAATAATTAAAGTGACAATGAGAATGTCAGTCAATGTTGATAGAAACCTATTTGTTTTAGGAGTAGCAATAAGAACTTTTAGAGACTAGGTCTGTTTGCCAGAAGTGGTTGATGGCTAGAGATAATAGCAATAGTAGCAGGAAAAGCTACTTGCACTTGCTGGCTAAATCATCATCCGAGAGCCAGAGAGCATTCACAGGGTAACATGATCTAGTTGCATTTATAGATCACACTTTGGATCATATAGTAAAGAAAAGGGCATTGATGGCAGTGTTGTTGATCAATGCTCCGCTTTCAGAATTTTTTCCCCCTGAGAAATTTAATACCTTTTTGAAGAAACATTTTCCTACAATTTACCTGAAAAAATGTGGGCAGGAATTAGAAGAGATGTTATCCCCCTTCTTTTGAACAGCATGGGTAGTCAAGCTAGTACACTTACTAATGTGTGCATTTGCATCAGTGTGTTGCTTGAAAAACACTCGGCCTCTGCCATCTTAGTACTTTTCTATATGTGTGAAAATCCTCTTATTTGTGCCTGTGTACAGCAGATCCATACAGAGACATTCTAGAGGACAAATTAAACAATGAGAAATACAGCATAAAACAATCATACTCCAAGTGACTCAGAGTAGCTTAGTGAGAAGTGAGCATGTTTTAATTTAAAATCAGTATTATTAAAATAACCAATTTTGTCCCATTGGTTGGAGGCCACAACTACTCTGAGCCTTGCCTTTTAATATTATATACAGTGGTACCTCGCTTAAAGACCCATCATGTGTTCCCTAGCATTGCTCTTTAAGCGAGTTTGCTCTTTAAGTGAAAAACTTGGAAAAAACGCTGCTGCTGCCATTGTAAATGACCAATTGTGACTTCTGGCGGTGGGGGGGGAGATTGTGAATCCCGATTTAGTTGCTAAGCGAATTTTTGGTTGGTTTTAGTTGATAAGCGAGGCAACCATTCAGAGAAAATTCTGCTCTTTAAGCAAGTTAGTCTCTAAATGAGGCACTCTTTTTGTGAGGTTTTACTGTACAGTAAAAACTTAGAAGAGCTACATTTCTTAAGTTGTTGCACTATTACCTGAAATGCCTAATCAAAGAAACAATGTACAACAGCCATGATTACTGCCTTCTTAGCCTTACAGCTCAAAGGAAAAAAACAACCAAATGTTGAAATCTTGTTGCTTAGCATAGTAAGTTGCACTAAAGTAGACCCACTGAGTCAGTAGGGGTTTAGCAAGGCAACTTCTCCAAAGTTCCTCTGATTCAAATAGGCCTACTCAAGTTGTTACTTGTTCCCGCAAAATAAGTTACAACTAGAGTAGGCCTTTTTGAACCAATGCAACTTGCAAGGAGTTGACTCTCCAAATACCCACCCATCCAATGGGCCTACTCCAGCACAACCTAATGTGCGGAGCAACAAGATTTCAGCCAATATGTTAATAAATGACAAAAACAGCTGAACATTAGAGAAATGTATGATTTCTTTATTAAAAGAGCAATTACTGTTAGCATCACTACTGTTAATGTGCAATTGCACTCTTCACGTTTAACAGCTGAACAATTTGTATGCAGCATGTCATTGTGTGTGTGTGTGTGTGTTAAGAAGGACTATTCTCATTTCTTGCCTTAGTTGAATGAAAAAGTAAGGGGTTTTTTTCTGTTGCATGCTATAACATACATCTCTAATGTGCAACATCAGTAGAAATGTGGAACATGCATGAAATTTACTACTTTTTGTAGTAAAGGGTTATCAAGTTTCAGAGTTTTTCTGCCTTGCGTAAAAGAAACATGTTACTGAAACTTCAGTGAGCAATAATGTCAGCTGTCCATTGATTGATTTATATTTGTAGGATATGGAATGCAATAAACTGAATCAGTATGGCTAGGTGTATGTGACTTGAGGGAATGTAGCACCAATAACATAGGAAAGCCATTTGTCTGTACCACAACACTGGGCAGTGTTTTTCACTATGAATGCCAATAGAAAATATAGACATAGCTGGTATTGCAAAGCCCAAATACAGGTTATTTTGTTCATTGCCTTAACCAAGGATCTTGGATGTTGAGCACAATATTATAGCCAAGGAGCCTATTGGTGTATCTTTGCACTGTGTGGATGCATGTAACTACTGAATTCAAATTACATAAGAATAGAGAGCTGTATTATACCTATATTATCTATAAGTTTGTAGAGCGTCTGCTTAATATATAAATAGAAAAAGAAGCAAAACAATGAAAAGCTTATTTTAACATACCATTTTAAATATGTAAACTTTTCCTCCAAATTGTTCTTTGCTTTTAAGAAATAAGTACTGGATTTTCCAGTAAAGAATCTTTTAATATATTTGTTGTACACAGATATATAATAAATTTAATTTATAAATAAATTCTTGTCTCCCTTGCTACACCCCTATGATTCTATTGTACTTTGTTGTATTATATTCAAACCATTACGTTACTGTTGTATTTGGAAAAGCACATACCAACTCCAGAAGAGTAGTATCCTTGAGGAGGAGGAACAGCAACGGGCATACTCAAATTCTCCACATGTTCTATGACCATGGGAAAATATTCCAGAGATGCAGATATATCATTGCGGGGAGTGAACTTTTCCAGGAGAGTCCAACCTTCACCTTAGGGGAGAACCCCCCCCCCCCCAACAACAACAACACCCAATGTTTTGTGTACATTCCTGTGTTTTCTGAGAGCTTTGGACTATTCCATAGAGATAGCACATCACATGTGATAAGAGTTCAATCAAAGAAGCCCTGAAGTCTGGCTAGAAACATTTTCTTGAGGATTAGTGTCTAGGGAAACAGAGCTGGAACTCCCTTTTATTTGCAAATAAGCTCACTTTGGTAAATAGCTTCACATACAAAAATTGATGGAAAGGGGGCTTTTGTGTTAGCTCCACTTCCCTGTTGACATTCCTTGAGAACTGCTAGTACAGCAGTTCAGTTGTTAATTGTCAAGAGTCTATCTAGGTCATCAAGGTGCAGCAGGCACACAATTGGAATGCCAAGTGATATTGATGATCTGGCTTGCTTTTGCCACCATCAAGTTATGGACCATTGGATCCATAACAGCAGAGGTAAACCAAATTATTAATGTTATATTTATTTTTTTATTAGCATTTTTTGCCCGGCCTTGCCGGGCAGGTTTGGATTGTGTGCTGGTGGCAGGGATCCGTCAGGGAAGGTGGTTTTTTCCAAACACACAACCACAACATGCACACATGACTCACAACGCACACCCACCACAGTCACACACACATCACACAACACAACACACATGACACCCCCACACAAAACACATACTCCCACATATAACACATGCCTGACAGACAACCCACACTTACCACAGCCACACACATCGCACACGACACAGCAAGCCCACACAGCAAACCCACGTAACACACCGACACAGGACACATGCACACAATACACACACAACACAACCACACACACCACACCCGACTCAACACACCCAACACAACACATTCACGCAAAGCCGCCTTCCCGTCGCCGCCACTGACCCAGCGGAGTTCACCCGGCAGTTCGGCCGGGGTAGAAGGAGGCAGTGAGGAGAGAGCAGCAACACGAAGGGTTTCTCCAGCGGCCCTTAAAAAACGCCTCTCCGCCTCCGCCGTTTCCTTTGTATTACCCCCACTACTGTTTCGAGAGCTAACATGAAATAGCGGAGGGGGTAATACAAAGGTGGCAGCCAACGATCCACCAGGGAGAGCACCTCCCCATACGAATCGCTGGCTGCCGCCTTTGCATTTCCCCCTCAGGCAGCGCGGAAGGGACGGCAAGCAGACCGTTCCCTCAGCCCGGACTCTGTCTGCCTCGGCAAGGCAAGGCCCTGGGCTGAGCTGTTTTGGGCACATGTCGGCCGTTTTTTTACATGCACACCGGCTGTCTCGCCTCCTCCGCGCTCACATCCTCCTGCCTGGTTGGCTGAGGGGTGGCATAGTGCGGAGGACTCTGGGAAGCGTAGGTTTTTTTTGTTTGGGTTCGTGGGGCATTGGCCCCACTCTCGGCTTCCGGTCCCTTGCGGGAGTGATCTTCGGGAGGTAAGGTAAGTGTACACGGCACATTACGGGATCGGCTGGACATGTGTGGACACACATTACGGACATGCACGGCCACATCCCATTCTTATAGGTAAACATGATAATAACACAGTTTATCTCCTGCACAGAGGCACTGAAGAATGATAGCTTTCACCTATCAGATAAGTTATTCTCTCTAAACAATCTTCATAGGAACTAGAACAATGATATGACTTTGCCTTATTCCAGAAGACACCTATGTCTGGTGCCTCATGGTTTCCTGCCTTTAAAAAAAAAAGAAGACACAGTGTCTCCCCATCTACACATTTGTGAATTAAACTTAACTAATTACAACTTCATCATGGGCAACAGAACGCCGTCTTTCATCTCACCTGAGGACAAGCTGCCAGCTCAGGAGACACATAGTAAACCATGAGAAACACAACATTCTAACTCCAGAACTCACTACTTTCCTCTCTCCTCTCCCAGTATTTGCCATCACAAGCAGCAGCTTCACTTTGCCTAAAGCGGGGTGGCCTGTCCTAAAAGTGTTGCAGGTTTACATAGCACAGACTATGTTATATGCCATCAACTGACTTCTGATTTATAGCAATTCTAATAAGATTTTCAAGGTATGGAAGATACTTGAGGGATTGTTGTAACCAAATGCCTTGTGTGTTTACGTTGCCAAGAGGCATTATTACAACACAATGTTGTGTGCCTATTGGTTTTCTGTAAAGCAGATAAAGGTATAATGTATACTGTTAACTACAGTGGTACCTCAAGATACAAAATTAATTCCTCAGGGTTCTTTGTATTGAAAAATGTCATATCTCAAAGCTTGTTTCCTATAGGAATGCATTGAAAGCCAAATAATCTATTCTGGAGGTCAGAAAAAGCCAAAACAATGTAATTTTTCTGTTCAAAACTTCATAAAGTGCATGTTGGAATTTTTTGCCATGTTTTTGCCACTTTATAAAGAAATTTGAACAGATAAAAGACTCCCCCCCTTTTTTTTCCCTTCCTGATCTCCGGAAGTGATTACATTGGTTTCAATGCATTTTCAGCACTTCCGACAGTGGCCTCTAGTGGCCAGCTCTGGTAATGTGCTTGACAATCAGCTGTAAGCCCTCTCCCGCACCTGGAAGTGTGGGAAGTTGGGGGGGGGGAGCTATTTTCGGTGCATTTTGGCAACTTAAAAGTGTTTTTGGAACTTCCAGTGGCTGGGGGGTGCTTATAGCTGATTGTCAGGGATGGGTCTGCCACATTAGCAGAGCTGACCACTAAAGTCCGCTGTTTGAAAAACCTTTTAAAAAAATTTGTAAGGCAAAAAAAAAGTAAGTCAAGGTGTCATTTTCTCGGAATTTCTTTCCGTATTGTGAGTTTTTCGTTAGTTGAGGCATTTGGAACTTGAGATTTCACTGTATATCAATAAATCTTTACAAAGTTGAAGGGCTCATTGGTCTCGACCCTGCTTATAAAGAACTGGAAGAGGGCTGAGGAACCTTTTGGACAGCACCTGTCTCAGATTATAGCTCTACTGCCTGGTAAGTGAACTCCAAAGAAAACAGCAAAACCCTGAAAGCCCAAAGGCTCTCTCTCTTGTGAAGTAAAATTTTCTAAGAAACACATTCTTCATGCATTCCAAAAGAAATTATTAAGCCACTTCCACTTGCATTTCAATTTAATTTTAGTGATGATACAATAGGATTGTATTGGTTATTTTGTTCCTGAAAAGCTTACCTAGCTGTCACTGAAGTTCACCAGACATCTATTAGAAGCATGAAACCCACTCTTTGAATTACATTGTTTACCTTAGGCAGGTGAGACCTGTGGCCATAAGGTCACAAGTTGCCAGAGATTGTTTACACTTTAAAGGAGGGCAAAGGTAACTGTATGTTATGTCACTGCACCCAAACCTAATATCCTAAGCCAAACAGTAGTAGAGCTATAGTCTGAGACTGGGCCAAAAGGGCAATTTTATTCATTTTCTCTGACACTGTGGCAAGGTAAGGAGTGATTCCGACTGCTATGATGCACATTGGATATGGAGAATAAGTGTTTTGAGTCAGTACTATTTCACTTATATATTGGAGGTGGGGGGAACAGTGTTTGACTGCTGAACATAATCACAGTCAATCTTTATTTTCCACAGCTCTTCCGGTGGCTTACTGGTTAAGATGCTGAGCTGGAGACTGGAAGGTTGGGTTTTGATACCCGATTGCTGCACTTGGGGACATGAAAGGAGCCTCATTCAGGCATCCCCTGAGCAGAGTTTCTCCAGCAAAAATCCTTTCAACCCAGAGTAATCTCTGACACAAAATTATTATTATCTTTATTTTCCAAAATGTTAAAGAGTCAAGAAAGGTAATCCATCACAGCAGGCGGAACAATCTGAGTGACCTGTGCATATCTGGTAACAAGTAGATTCCACTGGGTTCACCAAGACATATTTCTAAGTACTGTACTGCACGTGTGTTTCTTTAGACACTTGCCTGGCAGGAAGTCCCATTGACAAATTAGGCCTATTTCTGAATAGAAGTGCCTAGCCTGTATTGTAAGGAATTTACAAGCAGTTCACTTTTCAGATTACTATTGTCATAAAGCAGGGGTCCTGAAATTAGCATGCAATTCAAAATATTCCTGCAATACTAAAGAACAGAACAGTAGTGTTTGTCCCAGTCCCGAATGCTTTCAGTAAACATTTTCTCAGAATTACTGAGACCAGGCGCCTCACACAAGTTTTCAAAGGAGAAATCAGATCCATGTCTGGGGCAATCTGAACTTTTGAACCTGATATATATATATATATATATATATATATATATATATATATATATATATATATATATATATATATATATATATATATATATATATATATATATATATATATATATATATATATATATATATAGAGAGAGAGAGAGAGAGAGAGAGAGAGAGAGAGAGAGAGAGAGAGAGAGAGAGAGAGAGAGAGAGAGAGAGTTAAAAAAAGAATAACAAATATTTTTATAGCAACCGATTGCTCAGAAAGATCCCTGTGTCATAAATGGTGTTTAAAAGGTCTGTCAATTATTTGATGTTAACTTCAGACAGAAGTTTCAAAATTTCTACTGGGATGTCATCTGACCCTCTTGCTTTCCCATCTTTGGATCTTTGCAAAGCTCTTACAACCTCACTCTCCAGTATTGGTGGTCCAGTATTGCCATTTGTGACAGACTGTTCACTTCTTTTATCACTAAACAGCTCCCCTTTTGCATAATCTATAAAATATGCATGCACTCACATCTCATGTCTCTACATCTTTGTATGAGAACCTGCATTGTAAACAGTACCTCTCTGGTACCAATAGAATTCCAGAAGCCAAATTGTGTTTCATCTGTGTTTTCTTTGCACTTCTTATAAATTCTACTATGGATGATATTCAAGAAGACCTTAAGAACATGACTCATGAGGGTAATTGTTCTGTACTTCTCACAGGACTTCGCATTTGGTTTCTTTGGCAGTGTAACAAAGGTTGATAGCAACTAATCGCTCAGAAGGATCCCTGTGTCATAAATTGTGTTAAAAAGGTCTGTCAATTATTTGATGTTAACTTCAGACAAATTTCAAAATTTCTACTGGAATGTCATCTGACCCTCTTGCTTTCCCATCTTTGCAAAGCTCTTACAACCTCACTCTCCAGTATTGGTGGCCCAGCATCGCCATTTATGACAGATTGTTCACCTCTTTCATCACTAAACAGCTCTCCTATGTATTCTTTCAATACATTGATCTTATCCTTTATTTCCACTGCAAGATTCCTGTCCTTGTTCTTTAACAATGCATGTGTCTTCTCTTGTCTTCTGCCAGTAACTTCCCTGATCTTTTTATGTACGTTGAAAAAAATCATGCCTATTTTGATATTCCTCTGTCTCAGCACATATGTCAGCCATATAATCTTCCTTTGCAGCTCTTATTTTGCGCCTCTAGATCATTATATGTTTCCTTGTTCTTATAGGTCCTTCTTATTTCCATTAAATTGTGTATGCCATCTGTCATCCATTCCTTATTCTTATGGTTTTGCTTTTGTCTGCCAAGATGTTTCTGTCTAACTTTCCAGGTTATTTCTTTTATTATCCCCCATTTATCATCTACACATCTTTCCCCTTGATGTTTTCTCATTTTGTCTTAACTCCTCTCTCATTGTCTCTTTCGCTGCTGTTCTACATTCTTTGTCCTTAAGGACAATAGCATCAAAACCAGTCTTCATTGTTTTAATTAAGATTTTATGCAATTTTAGGTGGAGACAACATATTAATGGGTTAACATGTTATGTAGAATTGGAGTCGATATTATGTTAAGATTAGAGTTATTGAAAATGATGTCACTTAAATTGTCCTACTCTGCTTTGTGTATGAAAACAATTAATGCTGGTTTTGAAATTATTTTGCAGAAATCCACACTGTTGTAACAAGGAGTTTCTGCTATAGTCCTCATTAGGCTCCTTGTACACTCTGCACAGTGGGCTTGCAGTAGTCTCTGTTTGATTCTGTCAAATTTCTAAATTTTATTAAACCTCCATTAATTAAAACCACGAAGGACATGCCAGTTAGCTTTTCGATCTCTGGATGCAGAAAATGTCCTTTTCAGGTGGATCTGGCTTACGGTACAGTTATGTCGCTGCCCTGAGTCAGGTTCACCTGAGTGGGTGGCATAAAAAATTAAAAATTAAATTAAATTACATTAATGTCTTCACTTTACTGACTTTTAAATGGAAGTGGCTGTTACTATAATTATCTAATCCTAGCAAACTGCTATTTGCTAATCTGTTTTACTGCAAAATTTTCTGCATAGCATAAAACCAGATCTAAGAACCTGAAAGGTGAATGGAGATTTCATGCTCCAACAACCCTTCCCCACCATTGAAAAGTTAGCAGCTCTTCAGTTTTTCTACTAGAATTTTTCAGAAACTCCCTAAGACTTATCCAATTGAATGGTGAGCCATAGTGTGCCATATGTCATTAGTAAAGGTAAAGGTAACCCTTGCTCGAAAGCCAGTCATATCTGACTCCAATGCTTATCTCCATTTACAGCCAAAGATCCAGTGCTGTCTGCATTTGCAGATGTTTCCATGGTCATGTGGCAGGCATGACTAGACACTGGAGTGCATGGAACACTGTTACCTTCCCACTGAAGCGGTACCTATTTATCTACTTGCAATTTCTATTGAACTGCTAGGTTGACAGGAGCTGGAACAGAGACAGGAGCTCACTCCGTCACACAGCACTCAAGTCTCGACCTGCTGACCTTCCAGTCATCAAGTTCGGCATCTTGACCATTAAGCAACCACAGTACCATATTTCAAATAAATACATAAATATATTATTTATGAAGCCAAATCTTTCTGCTTAACACTCCCGAAATTAGCCTGCGGCCCTCAGAGGCAGAGGAGGTGTTATCCCATGGTTACTGGCAGAGCTTGAAGAACCTTCCAGTTTTGGACTGCAGTTCTCTGTATTTCTCATTGCCAATGGCTGTGCTGGCTGGAACAGCAATCCAGAAAAGGAACTTTTCCAAGTTTTACAAATGAAGGAAATCCAACTACTATTCCAGGTCACCTGTCTTATGTGGAGCTGGGGGCAGGCAGATTCATATCAATATCAATAATATGAAACTCTGACTTAGAGACACAGTTGATAATTCTGTGTTGATGACCATGACTATATGATGGCCGAAACGTAAGAAAATAACTGGAATAGAGACTTGTTTTATAGCAGACAATTTGAGTTGTGAACAATTTATTAATTCCCACATTTTAATTGTATGCTTTTTAAAAACACACAGAGAACTACATTTTACTAGCATAAAACTGCTGGTTCTACCATATGACAGGAAAATTTAGACAGCTGGGATTACAGTTATTGTGTAGAAGTATTTTAATCCTTCATGTTATGTGATTCCAGATGAGAAGGGGGTGGGGGGGGGGGGGATGTAGAAATTATTTCATGCTCCATTTGTGCTATGCCAATTGCCAACTTCATTGATTGACATAAGGCAAGAAAAGGTTTTCAGAGAGTTATTTTAATTCAAAGGTTGTCATTCATACCACTCTTCAAAGACAATTAAATGGAGTACGTGGAGTGTTAAAGAAGTATGGAACCTGCACCAGCTGGAAGCTGCTGTAGAGACACATTACTGAAATGTTTCCCACCCTTCCACTCAGTATCACTTAAGCAAATGCAAAGTGGCAAATAATTGTGACTGTATCTTTCCCATGTCTTTTCATGGGAAACGTGTGTGTGTGTGTGTGTGTGTGTGTGTGTGTGTGTGTGTGTGTGTGTGTGTGTGTGTGTGTGTGTGTGTGTGTGTGTGTGTGTCCTGCATTCTGGGATAGACCCTGCCTCTTAATGACTATTGTTCAAATATTTTAAAAGCCCCCCTCATCACCTTTTTCTCAAGGCTAAACATGCCCAGTTCTTTAAATCTTTCCTCATAGGGTTTGATCAACCTTGTTGCCTTTCTCTGAACCTGTTTCAGTTTGTTGACATCCTTCTTAAAACACAGTTTCCAAAACTGGTCACAGTACTCTAGATGTGGTCTGACTAGTGCCGAATAGTAAGGGACTAGTACCTCATGGAATTTGGAGACTATACTTCTGTTAGTGCACCCTAAAATAGCATTTGCCCTTTTTGCAGTGTTGTTTCATATTCATCTTGTGATCTACAATAATTCCAAGATCCTTCTTGCTCATAGTATTATTGAGTCAACTATCCTTCATCTTGTAACTGTGCATTTGGTCCTCGGCTCCCAGGTGTAGAACTTTGCCTTATCCCTTATTTCGAGTTGTGCCTTTAGAATTTCTTTTTAAAGAAACTCCTACCCATCTTGGACTCCTTTACCTATCATTATTCTGAGTGTATTGAAATTGGCTTTCCTAAAGTCCAGCATATATGTATGGCTACACTCTGCTTGTTTCCTTTGCAATGAAGAACTCAAGTACAACATGGTAACTTTTCCACAGAGTTGCTCTTGCTGTCATTTCTTCTACCAAGTCATCTCTATTGGTTAGAATCAAGTCAAAGATAACAAGGATAACTACTCTTCCACACAAGCCAGATATTTCTTGGAAGGGCCATGTTTGGCAGAACTTGCCTCCCAACATATATCAGGATTACTATATCATGTATCTTTGACATTTCTGCAATTTATTTTTCAAAGGTTTTTATCTTTTCCTTGATTGGGCAGTTGGTAATAGACTCCAACTACTATGTTCTTTTCAGTCATATTAATCCAATCATTCTCAATGGGACAATCAGGTTCATCCGCCTGTATTTCTATCCAGGGATATGTGTTTTTGACATATAACACAACTCTGCCTCTCTTTCTGCCCTTTCTGATCTTTTCGAACAGTTTATATCTTTCAATTGCTGTGTTCCAATCAAGTTTCAGTCATCTTTATTTATCAAATTTTACTTACCCTCCTGAACTAAGATTTCAAATTCTACTTGTTTGTTTCCCATATTCCCATATTCCTTGTATTCACGTGTAGACAACAGAGATTGTGATTTGTGGCCAGCTTTCCTTTCTACATTTTTCTGAAGATTAGTATTATTGGTCCCCATTGGAGGTATTCTGGTATGTTCCCCTTATCGTACATAAGCCTTCATCTTTCTTTACCTCAGGTTTACATTCCCCCTCCCATTTCAGTTTGAAGCCCTTCGTGCTGTGTCCAAACACATTATTTCCAGTTCTTCTATCATGCAATATCCACCCCTTGCCAGCAGTCCATCTACCAGGAAACATAGCCCATGGTCCAAAAATCAAAATCCTTCATGTTGGCATTGACTTGATAGCTAGTTGTTAACTGAGAATATTTCCCTTTTCCTTTCTATTCTTCCTCTGAGGACTGATAGGAATGTTGAGAGGACTATCTAGCCCCCAAAGTCCTACAATTTCCTTTCCAGGACTTCAAAGGCATTTGATGTATTTTCTCTATAGCTCTTCTTGGCTGTGTCATATCTTGCCATATGAATGAGAAGAAACGGATATGCATCTGTGGGTTTTATGAGCAATGACAACACTATACCTGAGGATCCTCCCAGCATATTCGGTTTCAATCCCTCAATAGTGAGTTCCTACTACAACTACTTTTCCCTTCTTATATAATCCTAACCCAGGGGTTCTCAACCTTTTCAAGCTGAGGGCTGTGGCACGCTACCTCAGACAGCTTCGGGTGCCAGATGGCCATTTTACCCTACCTGCCACACATGGCGCTTCTGGGTGTGATAGAGATGGTAAGCAGCTACATGAAATGGTGTTGCAGGCCACATCGCCCCCAGGCTATAGGTTGAGAACCCCTGACCTAACACATTGCATATGGAAAAGTAGCAGCATTGCTAGTAGTATACTTTTAATTCTTCTTTCGTATCTAGGTCAGACGGGAAACTGTCAAAATGAAGGCACTTTTTGGTGAGTTTATTCTGCTGTTCCCTTCGCCTGACCTAGTACGAGAAAGATTAGTCAGCAATACTAGGTTGCTGTTACCAGGGTATGCCCGATTGTGGTTCAAAAATACCACCATTTTTGAGGAGGCTCTTTCTGTGTACCCCATACTTTAAATAAAAGACCCATTGTTCTACCCTACCCTCTAAAGCAACATGTTATAGTTATATCATTATTTTCAACACATTACTTCCAAGCCTTGTTTCTTAGTCTGCAGAACCACATATCTTGAAACATGCACAGATTGCATGAGGATGCAAAATACATAGTGTTAGTGGAGACAAGACTAAAATTGGGATAATCTATTTCCCAGTGTTTATTTTCATGCCTGTTTAGATCCATTTCCTGCCACCAATAATCCCCCGATCCCTTCCTTCCTTCCTTTTCTTTATTTTTGTATGGCTTTTTACTATTGCATCACTTATAATGGTACTTTTGGTAAAAATACATTCCTCAGGGCTTCTTAAACTTGGTGGATGTAGCAGATGCCAGAAGAAGAAATTCCTTTCCTCCTTCTTATCACCAGAGAAGTAAAAGATGGTTCCCCAAGTGAATGGGACAAAAGGAAGGAAATAGGCTGTTGGAAAATTAGTAAAGCATTCTTCATATTTTAGTTGAACACAAGGAGTCCCAAAGACTCATCTTTTTCAAGGTAATTTCAGTGTTGGAAGTATCTTTATTTCAAACTCCCTGAATTTTCTGAGATGAAAATGATTAGTGAATTCAAATGGCAACACAGTCACCATTGGAGCATCTGTCAGAAACTTCTACATAATATGCCATGGTGTCAGAGTTTTTCCACGTTCATTTCCAATGCTGTTCTTTTTAGATTCAAGCATCAGTGTTGGCAGTCTTCAAATAAAATTCTACTCTTTTATAGTAGACTAGCATAGTTTGCCCGGCGGTGCCGGGCTGTTTTAAATTGTGTTGGAAGGTTATTTTTTGTTAATGTTTGTAAAAAATTGCTTAGTCTGTAATTGTCATTTTTAAAATGTTTATTTATACAGCTTTTTTTTTGGGGGGGGGTGGATTAAAAAAGAACAAAGTATGATATAATTTTTTCAAATTATTTTATTTAACCGAATAATGTTTTAGTTTGTCGGGTTTTTTTTAATAGTTGTACCGTAGGTAATAATTTTAAAAATGTAATAGTACATGTTTTTTACATTCAATGTTTTTAAACTGTGTTTAGATGTTTTGGGTTTTTATTTGAGTTAAAACTCAACACAGGATTTAAGAAATGTTTTTATTTTATTTTATTGACATATGTTTGTGATTTGTGTAAAATTGTGATTTTGTGTTATGTTTTTGACTTGTTTTTACCCTTGTGGCCTTTTGTGTAAAATTGTGATTTTGTGTTATGTTTTTGACTTGTTTTTACTCTTGTGGCCTTTTGTTTGGGGCTGTTGTGTCTTTTTGAATTGTTTTTACTATTGTGGCCTGCAGGTGAGGCTGCTAGTGGATCTCATTTACTTTGACTGTTTTTTCTCTCCTGGCCTCTGCTTCTTCCGGTAGGTCGTCTCTTTGTATCTTCATTTGTGTTCTGGTCGTCGTGGAGGGAGGACATACTGGTGAGTTGGCTGACTTCCTTTATTTTGGTTTATTTTGCTTTTTTGGTTGTTGTCTGGGAGGTTTTTCTGTATGGTTGTTGTTGTATTGTTTTATTTTTAGGTTTAATTGGTTTGGTTTTTTGTGTTTTCGTTTACTTTTTCTTGTTTGTGTAATTTGTGCTTTTTTCGTTTTGTACTTAGTTGTTTTGTAAGTGGATTTGTGTGTTTTTTGTGATTTTTGTTTTAAGTAATGGTTGTTTTTAATAATGGTTGTTTTTAATTATGGTTTTATTTTTGTTAGGTGGTTAAGTGTGTGTATGTGTGTGTCTGAGTGTGTGAGGGAGAGAGAGGAGGCTGTTGCCAGGTGAGTACCTCCTGTAGGCGAAGGCAGCAGCCGGAGCGCCCTTCGCTGCCTTTGCTTTGCGGAGGAATTGTTTCGCTTTCAAGGGGGGAAGGCACTGATGCCTTCGCCCTCCCTTGAAAGCAAAACACTTACTCGTAAAGTAAAGGCAGCAGCCGGAGCGCCGTTCGCTGCCTTTGCTTTGCGGAGGAATTGTTTCGTTTTCAGGGGGGGCAAAGGCATCAGTATCTTTTTTCCCCTTGACCCCCCCCCCTGTTTTTGTGGGTTTTTTTCACCCTAGCTCAACTTTTCTTGAGGCCAGTGGTGGTCTCGCCTTGTCTTTGGCGGGGTAGCGTGGAAGAGAGGGAGTCCCTCTCCTCCCCTTTGCTCCACGAAAGAAGGCCGGCAGATGTTTGCATGGCTGTGAGGCACTGTGTTTGCCTGCGGCGGACTTGTGTTCCTGTTGTGTTTTTTATTTTTATTTTTCGCGCACCGGCTTTCCCAGAGTTCTGCGCGCTCATGGCGCGCAGGACACTGGGGCTTGTAGTTTTGTGTTTGTGGTTTCCGTTTGTGCGGCGTTTTTTTTCTGCAGCTAAATTTTGATTGGCTGCGGTGCGTTTCCCAATGTTCTTTTTGCTCGCGCCTCTCAGCCTGATTGGCTGTGGCGTGGCGCGGCACAAGGAACATTGGGTAGTGAAGTCCTTTTTATTTGTTCACGTGTCTCCTGCCACACTGGCACATTTTTCAACCCAACAGTTACCTGCGAACCCGGTTCGGGCAAGTGCACGAATGCTCGGTACAGGCTAGTAGGGCCGGGTGCAGGATCCTTTGTCACATTCCAACGGTTAACGCTCAGATTTATAGGTATAGATTACTAGACTGCACTTCCAAAAATAATTTCAGTAGTTTCCCCTCTAGGATAGCCTTCAGATTTCTTGTATGTTCAATGCTCCCACAGGAACCAAAACTACATACCGATAATCTGGAAAAGCCGGGTGGAATCCACAAGGACTCTTGTCACTGCATTTTGCTCCACCTAAGATCAGGAGTGAAGTAGCAGCAGATGCTGAGAGAACTAAACAAGAGAATGACCCTCAACACCCTCTGAATGGATATGAGCCTCAAGTCCACTGGCTCAGATACCGGAAGAGCTTTATGGCAAGAACAAACATTATTGAGGGTACACAAGAACAAACCCAAGTTAGAAGATGGAGGAAGGAGCTCACTGGGAAAGGAACATCATTAAAGGTGGATATAGCTGAAGATCTTAACCCCCCCTATGTCACCTGGAGGACCCTTAATAGGCTGAGGGTTGGAGACCAACATGCTCAAGTGGGGACTGCTGGTGGACAACAACACACGGTGTGAATGTGGAGAGACACAGAGCCAGCCCATTTGCTTTTCTGTATATTGCTGCCAGAGACATGCACCGATGAGGACTGGTGTTTAGGCAATTACAAAGCAAAAAAAAAAAAAAAGGGGGGGGGGGTTCATTTTGGCAGTCCAGGGTCTGATCAGGACATGGAAGAAGAAAAGACTGCATGTTGCAACAAGTTTCACTGTGGATTTAAAATTGTACCCAATCTGCACTTTTTTTGCTCTGGTTTTGAAAAGAAAAGGGTTCAGAGCAGGGGAAAGTAGGACAGGGAGTGTGAATGCAGTGGACAGGTAAAGGGAAAGGATTGCCACTAGCAGGCATGGGGAGGGGGGAGGCACATACTGGAGTAGTGCCCAAAACAGAGTATGTGTGTGTTGCAAGCAGGCTAGCTGGACATTTGCACCTACCGAACAAAAATACTTTCATCCTAAATTACTACAAAGGTCTAGTTCTAGCCAGAGTATAAGAAAAAGGACACAAGAACATAGTAAATCACCTTATCTCAAGACAGGCCATTGGTCCATATGGGATTTAGGATCTTTGTTATCGATAATTACTAGAATGCTGCTGGCAGACAAGGAACAGAAAGGCTCAGCATTTCCCAGATGATTTTTCACTTACATCTATGCAAGCCAGAAATCACTCCCTTTAAACCTGCTGGAATCTCTGGTTGTAGGAGGACTTACTAGATTCCCCAAGGCATCAGACAAAGAAGAACCACACTCGGAATGGACCAGGATTACCTAAAAGCTAGGCCCGAGCTTGGAAAAGTGTCAGGAAGAGTACTGGCAACTCCCAGAATCCTCCAGGAAGTGTAGGAGCCGCAGGATTCAGGGTCTGTTGTGTATGCATGCAGTTCAGCTGCTCGCCATTAGTGCAGCTGTGCGGAACGTCACGTGGCTCCACATCCTCCAATGGTAACTTCCGCGGGAAATCTTCCCGCCACAGGTGAAGCTATGTTAGGTATGCACAAAGGTCCGGCTACATCATAAGGACGTCACTATGCCTGTAACCAATGGTGCGTCTCCAGGCCAAATTCAAATGTACTGTGTCATATATAAGGGAGGCAAGGCTCCGCCATTGCCTTATGTACAGATTGACCATGCTCTAATAAAGAAGTGTTTAACCCGCCTGCCGGCTCGTGTGCATCCAATCTGCCTACATCAAAGGGTCCAAAACCACCATTGTCTCAAGCTCTGAGAGAAGGCAGTTGTTGTGTATTGAATAACATTGATCCGCCATTTTATGTTCTCCTCAGTTTCTAAAGTAACGTGAGATCGGGGTTCGCGCCATTTTACTCCGAGAAGCGCGAGTCGTGTCCGGACTAGGATCACCCCATTCTCTCCTGAATTTTATCGACCAATCCTGTTGATTCCCGCCAAAATGTATCTTTTCCTAACTGTATATAAGTCGCTGTGGCGCAGTTAAAATTGTGTTCTTATCCCCGAATAAAGTTGTGTTAGCCCGTTATGCTGGCTGTTGTTCGTTATTTCCAGAAAACTAAAGCGGCGTAAACATGAGCATTTGTATTTTTGAAGAAAATAAACAGGTTTTCTTTTCATGATGTTGACAAGCTTAGTTTGTGCTATGTGATAGACTAACTTTAGGCTGGAGGTGGGATTTTTGTTGTTGCTGCTGTTGTAGGCTGCTTTCTTTCAACTTTTCTTTGCAGAGGTAATCCTCAAGCATGCCTTGTTGCATGGAACAATGAACTCTAATACATGCTTGTGTAAAATGTTATAAGCAAGGATATAAATCACCTAATGTCAAGTACATACCTTACTATGCCAGCATTGTATTTACTTTGCACTTCTGGAATCTGGATTGATCTTTCCAAAGCAATGGGCAATTTGTGCTACAGAATCAAAGGACCAAGTCACTTGGGACTGCATTTTTAAAAAAATCAATGAATCACTTTATTTCAGCTGGTGGGTATTTAGGTGGATCCAAGTTGTAGCTGTACTGCAGAAGAAAAAAGAGCTACAGATTTCCCTGCAGCTGAGTATAAGGGGTTGCCTTATATACAATCGGATCAAAGGTCTATCCAGTCATAATTTGCAGATGTTAATTTTTAAAATTGCAACTCCCGGTTAATATCCTAGCCAACATGGTTACAAAAAATAACTTTTCCACGCTTTACTATAGCTCAATACTGTTAAATCAGAGTGACAGTAGCAACTACTCAAGTCGGCGTGCAAAGATTTCTCAGTCCTATCTTTAAGACTGGAGTTGCTAAAGATTCAACTTAGAACTTCCTGTAATGAAATAAAATCATTATACTGTAGTCATATTCCATAGAAGAGAGATGGGAAATGTGCACACTCACAATATGTTGACAAAATCCCATTACAGTATTTTTCATCACTAGCTGTACTGGTTGATGGGAATCCAACCATATCAGGAAGGCATCACATTCAACCCCCCTGGCATAGAGGCAGATTTTATCAATGGTGACAAGCATGCTTTTTCATATTCTTGCAGGAAGAGCAGGAAAATAACATCTACAGTTGATGTAGTAGATGTTTAATTTAAAACTGGATCTCCAGGTGACAAATGCATGGGCAAATACATTTGTGAACTGCCCCAGCCATAAAGTTAACATGCAGTCCCTAGTTGCAAGGGAATAATTCCAAATGGGCATGGCTGCATCTGTGGATGTTTGAGAAAAAAAGAGTTTGCCAAATTTTTGAAGACAGCAGAGGCATACTAGAACTATGGTCTGAACTGTATGTTATGGTTAATCTATAGTTCCATGAGAAGATTCCATAGCAGCAGAAAAATATCATCTTTATCTAGTCCAGTTTCCTGTATAATGAGTTCTGTGTAAAGACAGGCACATAAAATATACTCTTGTCTGATACCTTTGCCAATAGGAAACCATTAAGTTTCTCCATATTCTGTCCTAAAACTAGCATTTTGTCCACAATATTTGCATCAGGGCAATGAAGTGTTGAGGAACCCTCTTTTCATTTAGAACAACCCACAGCTTCTCATGATTCACACATGAAAAGGCTTTCCTCTAGTTTATAGACTATATACAATGGAATCTCATACAACAATTGCCCTAGCATAACAGTTAGGTTTTGGGGGGAAATTTTTCCCTATGGAAAAAAATCGTACAACAATTTTTCAATGGGAAAACCCACTTAGCAAAAACAATCATTGTACGATGTATCCCACAGAGAAAATTGCTATACGATGCATGTATCGTACAGCAATTGTTTTGTATAACAATGAGTCCCGTGGAATGGATTAAAATTGTTGTATGAGTTACCACTGTACTGAAATTCTTTGGTATGTTCCGCTAACCAATGTATATATGCAATATGATCTATAGTGCCATCTTCTTTTCAGAATCCACAATGAACATCAGGCATTTTCTGGTTCCATATGATAAAAATGAGGAGCAGACTTTCTACAAATTGCAATATCTATTCTGGAAGAGAGAGGGGGGGGGGGATTGTTTTAAAACCTTGCTGATATCCACTCCTTGGCTGAACTCACAGAACTGCTAGTTTCTTATACAGTAATTAGTCAATTCAATGACTGGACATTTTGCCTTCCTCTGGCTATATAAGAGCTAACAATTTCCATCTGTTGTTGCTGTTGTTTGAAATCTAGGACAAAGCCAGAGGATTGTTCAAAATGGGTGCTAGGCAACAGGCCTAGAAGCCAGGCCCTGAAAGCAACTAGCAGCCAGATAAAGAGTGTGCTTCTTGTTGTTGGTTCTTAACAAAACGTTCCATTTACAAAGCATATGCTTTCCAAAGGTTTGTACTTTCTGAAGCTTCTTAATGAATTGAAAGGCTGAGGGAAAAAGATTTTAATTTAATTTAATAGTCATATTTATATATGCCGCCCACTCAGGCAGAACCCGACTCAGGGCGGCATTACAACAAGTTCTTAAAAACGCATAAAAACACTTTAAAAGACCCACATCCCACCCACTTTAAAAGACCCATATCCCACCCACCCATCCCACCCACTATAAAAAGAAGAAGAAGAGAGAGTTCTTAATTGTTTACATAAGCCAGCAGGTGGGGACCGTGTTCCCATTCGGGCCCCACACCTGCCCTGCCAGCCAGGTCTTCAATCCTTTCCTGAAGGGCAGCAATTCTCTTTGAAGTCTTAGATCTGTCGGCAGGAGGTTCCAGAGAGTTGGTGCGGACACGGAGAAGGCCCTCCTTCGGGTGCTGGATAGATGTGCACCCCTAGCTGATGGCACCATTAGAGAGCCCCTCCGGTCCGCTCTGGTTGGACGGGCAGACACTCTTGGGACGATGCGGTCTCTAAGGTATCCTGGCCCACTGCCATATAGGGCTTTAAAGGTCAAAACCAGCACCTTGAATTGCACCCGGAGACAAACTGGTAACCAGAGCAGCTCCCGAAGTAGCGGTGAGGCATGGGCATATCGCCCACATCCCATCACCACCCTGGCTGCCGCATTCTGGACCAGCTGCAGCCTCCGATTGGTTGTCAAGGGCAGCTCTATGTAGAGCGCATTACAATAATCTAGTCGGGAAGTGACCAGAGCATGGGTGACCATAAGCAAGGAGCCCCGGTCCAGGAGCGTGCGCAACTGGCGAATCACCCGAAGTTGGGCAAAAGCCCTCCTGGCCACAGCCGCTACCTGTTCTTCTAGCAGCAGCCGCGAGTCCAGAAGGACCCCCAAGTTGCGCACTGGGTCTGTCTGGGGCAAAACAGCCCCATCCAGTACCAAAGATGGTAACTCCCTGGATAACCCCCTTATCCACAGCCACTCTGTCTTGCTGGGATTCAGCCGTAGCCCATTGGCCCCCATCCAGACCCCAATGGCCTCCAGGTATCCGGATAGGATTTCAACAGCATCACTGGGGTCCCCACGGGCCGAGATGTACAACTGAGTGTCATCCGCGTACTGATGGTACTGCACCCCGTGGGAACGAATGATCTCACCCAGTGGCTTCATGTAGATGTTAAATAGGAGAGGAGAGAGCACCGAACCCTTAGATACTTAAGATACTTAAAATATTTCTAAAAACATTATAAAAGGTAAAGGTCACCCTCGCTTGAAAGTCAGTCGTATCCAACTCTAGGGTTTAGTGCTCATCTCTGTTTATTTATTTATTTATTTATTTATTTTTATTTATTTATTCAATTTATATCCCGCCCACTCAACACAAGGCCGACTCTGGGCAGCTAACAACATAAAAAGTAACCCCAGGGCAACCCAAGGAGTTTACAGACAATATTAATAATCCTAAAAACAGTTAAAACAGTAAAAAAGTTAAGACTACCCACCCCCTAAAAAGCAGGGGCTGCAGGATCGAAAAGGCACCATGGGGAAGAGTTCTTCTACACCAACCACCCCATGGTGGTTACCCTTCCACCTGCACCCCACACTTGACCTGCCAGCCAGGTTTTAAGATCCCTTCTGAAAGGCAGCAACTCCGTCCGAAGACATAATTCTGTTGGCAGGAGGTTCCAGAGGGCCGGTGCAGACACGGAGAAGGCTCTCCTCCTTGTGCCAGAGAGGCGACCCCCTCTGGCTGATGGCACAATTAGAGAGCCCCTCCGGTCCGCTCTGGTTGGACGGACAGACGTCCTCAGGGCGATGCGGTCTCTTAGGTAACCTGGCCCACTACCATATAGGGCTTTAAAGGTCAAAACCAGCACCTTGAATTGCACCCGGAGACAGACTGGCAACCAGTGCAGCTCCCGGAGCAGTGGCGAAGCATGAGCATAACGCCCACACCCCATCACCACCCGGGCAGCCGCATTTTGGACCAGCTGTAGCCTCCGAATGGTCGTCAAGGGCAGCCCCATGTAGAGCGCATTGCAATAGTCTAGTCTGGAGGTAACCAGAGCATGGGTGACCATGAGCAAGGAGTCCCGGTCCAGGAGTGGGCGCAACTGGTGAATCACCCGAAGTTGGGCGAAAGCCCTCCTGGTCACAGCCGCCACCTGTTCTTCTAGCAGTAGCCGTGAATCCAGGAGGACCCCCAAGTTGCGCACCGGGTCTGTCTGGGGCAAAATAGCCCCATCCAGAACCAACGATGGTAACTCCCGGATTAACGCAGGACCCCTTATCCATAGCCACTCAGTCTTGCTGGGATTCAGTTGTAGCCCGTTAGCCCCCATCCAGACCCCCACAGCTTCCAGGCATCTGGAAAGGATTTTGACGGCATCACTGGGGTCCCCATGGGCCGAGATGTACAACTGAGTGTCATCCGCGTACTGATGGTACCGCACCCCATGGGAACGAATGATCTCACCCAGCGGTTTCATGTAGATGTTAAATAGGAGAGGAGAGAGCACCGAGCCCTGAGGCACCCCCCATTTGAGGGGCCTAGGACTGGACCTCTCACTCTCCAACCACACCGACTGGGACCGACCCCTCAGAAATGAGGAAAACCAGGACCACACAGTACCCTGGATTCCCAAACCTCGGAGCCGTTCCAGAAGGATACCGTGGTCAACGGTATCGAAAGCCGCTGAGAGGTCAAGAAGAGCAAGGACGGATGGATGACCACTGTCCCGCTCCCGCCAGAGATCATCCATCAGTGCGACCAATGCCGTCTCAGTACCATATCCAGGCCTGAATCCTGACTGAAAAGGGTCCAGATAATCCGCTTCATCCAGTACCCCCTGCAGCCGACACGCCACTGCCTTCTCCAACACCTTCCCTAAAAAGGGGAGGTTTGAGACAGGCCTATAGTTAGTTAGGACAGCTGGGTCGAGGGAAGATTTCTTCAGGAGGGGGCGCACCAAAGCATGTTTTAAAGGTGCAGGAAACACCCCCTCCCGCAATGATGCATTGATCACAGCCCCAACCCAGCCACCTGTCACTGCCTTGGAGGTTTTCACCAACCAGGTGGGACAGGGGTCCAAAGGGCAGGCAGTGGCGCGCACAGCTGCAAGGAGCCTGTCCACTTCATCAGGGGCAACTGGATCAAACCGGTCCCAGATGGCATGGCAAGACTGTGCTCCGGCTCCCTCCAGACTCTCCCCATCCACGCCAGGATTAAACCCAGAACGAATCCGATCGATTTTCTCCACTAGATGGTCAGCAAAGTCCTCAGCCGACCCCTGCCAACCGGGCACCGGGGTCCCCCTACCAAGGAGAGACCTGGTAACCCGGAACAGGGTGGCTGGGCGATTATCAGCGGAGGCAATAAGGGTGGTGAAGTATTGTTGCCTCACCACCTCCATCGCCACTAGATAGGCCCTAATAGCGGCTCTAGCTAGTGTCCAATCGGAGTCTCTCTGGGTCTTCACCCAGCGGCGCTCTTGGCGTCTCTTTGCCCGTTTGAGCTCCCGCAGTTCATCTGTGAACCATGGAGATGACCTAGCTCGATGAGCTCTGAGAGTCCGTAGTGGTGCGATTTCATCCAAGGCCGCTGTAGTCATCCTGTTCCACAGGTCGACCAGCGCCTCGGGCGAATCGTGTTGCCGATCCAGAGGGAAATCCCCCAGTTCCCTCTGGAATCCATCAGGATCCATCAGTTGCCTGGGGCGGGCCATTCTAATAGGCCCTGCCACCCTACGGTGCAGCGTCGCACCCAGGAAGTCTAGAGCCACCAAATAGTGATCTGACCATGGCACAGGTGTTATGTCTAATTTCCGTAGTCTCAGATCACTCTGCCACCGCTCCGACAAAAAGATTAAATCTGGTGTGTGGCCACTGCCCCTGGTCGGGCCCTGAATTACCTGAATCAGGTCCATATCTGCCATGGAAGCCATGAACTCCTGAGCCACCTCGGAGCCAGTCCCCAGCGAAGGCAAATTGAAGTCCCCCAGAACCATCAGTCTAGGGAACTCCAACGCCAACGCTGAGATGGCCTCGAGGAGCTCAGGCAGGGAGTCCCTTACCCTGCAAGGGGGCAGGTACAGGAGTAAGACTCCCAACTGACCCTTAGAGCCCAGACGCAGAAGCAGGGCCTCACAACCCAGAATTTGTGGAGCAGTAGCCCTGGTGACTCCCAGTGACTCCCTGGCTATGATGGCAACGCCACCGCCCTTAACCTTATCCCTAGGCTGGTGCCAAATACTGAACCCAGCTGGACACATTTCTGACAGAGGAACCCCATCCTCTGGTCTCAGCCAGGTCTCAGTAATACATGCCAAGTCGGCCCGCTCCCCCATAATGGAATCTTGTATCAGGGGGGCCTTATTACATACCGACCTGGCATTCATCAGAAGCAGCCTAAGGACAGGGTCACCCTGGGTCAGCTGCTCAGGACCTAGAGGTGTAACCGTGGGGCTGGAACGAGGGACAGATACTAAGCATCTGCCCCGTGTTCCCCGGGTGCGGCCCGCCCCTCGGTACCCGCTATATCGCCCCATGCCCATCACAACCTCTATATTGGTCTCCGGAGCCTCCCTGCTTGCCCTGGACAGAATGCTGCCTCTCCTTCCTGGCTGGCCTGGCAATCTCTCCCCCCCTCCCTTCCACCCCAATATAAAACCGCCCCATTCACTCCCCCCACCACCCTCCGCACGGCTCCGGTGGTGATGGAAGTGGTGGGGCATTCTTCCACAACTGTGTTGAACCCTCAACTGCCGGGCGGGGCCCGAAACGCCGGCCGATGGCGAGTCCAGCGAGCCTCTTCGCCCCAGCCGGGGCCGAGCACAGCGGCGGTGATGTTTCGTCCGGCAGGCCCCCTCGCCTTTTGAGTCCTGGCGAGGGGCGGGGGGTGGGGCCCGAAACGCCGGCCGATGGTGAGGCCAGCGAGCCTCTTCGCACCCGCCGGGGCCGAACACACCGGCGGTCCTTGGCGTTGGCCCCGCTTTTGAGGCTGCCTGCCGAAACTCCCTCCAGCTGTACCTGTTCATCTCCCGCCGGTCTGGCCGGGAGGGAAAGAGAGCGCCCGGTGTCCTTGGCGTTGGCAGCGTCGGCCCCACTTTTGAGGCTGCCTGCCGAAACTCCCTCCAGCTGTACCTGTTCATCTCCCGCCGGTCTGGCCGGGAGGAAAAGAGAGCGCCCGGTGTCCTTGGCGTCGGCAGCGTTGGCCCCACTTTTGAGGTTGCCTGCCGAAACTCCCTCCAGCTGTGCCTGTTCATCTCCCGCCGGTCTGGCCGGGAGGGAAAGAGAGCGCCCGGTGTCCTTGGCTTTGGCAGCGTCGGCCCCACTTTTGAGGCTGCCTGCCGAAACTCCCTCCAGCTGTGCCTGTTCATCTCCCGTCGGTCTGGCCGGGAGGGAAAGAGAGCGCCCGGTGTCCTTGGCTTTGGCAGCGTCGGCCCCACTTTTGAGGCTGCCTGCCGAAACTCCCTCCAGCTGTGCCTGTTCATCTCCCGTCGGTCTGGCCGGGAGGGAAAGAGAGCGCCCGGTGTCCTTGGCTTTGGCAGCGTCAAAGCTGTTTCAAAGCTGAAGAGCCAGCGCTGTCCTTTTATGCAGACATTTCCATGGTCATGTGACAGGCATGACTAGATACCGGAGCACACGCTTTGAGTCACCCGCTGGGTCGAGTAAAGTGGTATAGAAATTAAACATGAAATGAAATGGATGCCATTTCAGCCCACCCCAAAAACAGACTTCATGCCAGTCTGGACAGGCCTTTAGCTTTACTTTAGCATTCTGCACACTTTCATATCCAGGAAACAGGTTATGTATGCCATTTAATCAATGATACATCTGAAAACAGCTGTTCTAAATCAGCGGGAAATATGTTTGAAGTGAATATTTCAAATCTGTATGTTTTAGAGCGCATCTCTGCAGTGGGTCATTCATTTGGCAGAACACTCTCACTGATATAAACAAGTGCAAATAGATTCCCTCTATCAAAAGGTTCAAACAGATGTTGTGCACTGGCATAGTAGTAAATGTAAAGGTCACCCTTGCTCAAAAGCCAGTCGTAGCTGACTCTAGGGTTCAGTGCTCATCTCTGTTTCAAAGCCGAAGAGCCAGCGCTGTCTGCTTCTGCAGATGTTTTTGTAGTCATATGGCAGGCGTGACTAGACACTGGAGTGCACAGAATGCTGTTTACCTTCCCACCAAAATGGTACCTATTTATCTTCTTGCAATTTCTTGCTTTTGAACTGCTAGGTCGGCAGGAGCTGGGACAAAGACGAGAGCTCATTCTGTCCTGCAGTATTCAGGTCTTGATAGATAGATAGATAGATAGATAGATAGATAGATAGATAGATAGATAGATAGATAGATAGATAGATAGATAGATAGATAGATAGATAGATAGATAGATATTGTCATTGTCCTGCACAGAACAACGAGATTGGGGGGGGACACTTATCAACCCAACAAAACCTAAACAAAATACAACAATACAAAAATTATCAACATACTCCCACCCTACATATACACATTTAACCCCTAAAAAGCTCTAAAACTCTAAAAACTCTAAAAACTATATACAGAAGCTCCCTCATAGACTGCATTGCACTGCATTCAATGCCAGAACCACTTTTGGGTAGAAACTATTTCTCAAGCGGCTGGTCCTGTCTTTATGACCCTATACCTTCTTCTAGAAGGCAGAAGCTGAAAGAGATCATTTCCGGGGTGCGTACTATCTTGCGCAATCTCTACAGCTTTCTTATAACACCTGGCAGCATAGATTTGATCTAGAGTGGGAAGAGTACGCCCGATTATCCCCTCCGCAGTCTTTACGACCCTGGACAGCATTCTTCTTTCCCTAACTGTACAACTCCCAAACCATACACACAGACCATAGGTTAACACACTCTCTATGGTACAGTGGTAGAATGCCAACAGCAGGTCCTTTGAAAGATTGTTCTTCCTGAGGATTCTCAAGAAGTATAACCTCTGCTGTGCTCTTTTCACCAGATCTTTGGTGTTTGCTCCCCATGTGAGATCATCCCTCAGCTCCATTCCCAGAAATCGAAACACCGAGACCTGTTCCACACAATTCCCTTCAATAATAAGTGGCTGGATGTTCAATTTGCATTTTCTAAAGTCCACAATGATCTCTTTTGTCTTTTTTACACTGAGGAATAAATTGTTTTCCCTACACCACTTCCTCAGCATCTCAACCTCCTTCCTGTAAGCCGACTCTCCCTCCCCAGCAGTAATCAGATCCACCACCGTTGTGTCGTCTACAAACTTGATGATCTTATTGCTGGGGTAACTGGGAACACAATCATATGTGTAAAGCATGTACAGAAGCGGGCTCAGCACACACCCCTGCAGCGTCCCCATACTTATACTGAGATCCGCAGAGACATGAGAGCCCATCCTGACCCGTTGGGAATGATCTGATAGAAAATCTAGTATCCACCTGCATAAGCATGGCAGAAGCCCCAGATCTAATAATTTGGGCACCAGTCTATGCGGAAGAATAGTATTAAAAGCAGAACTAAAATCTACAAATAACAGTCTCGCATAAGTCCCTTGTTTCTCCAAATGGGTCAGAACAGCATGTAGGGCCGTAGCCACAGCTGCTGACCTTCCACCTTCCAGTCAGGTCTGTTTAGATGTGCAAATGTCAGCATAGCATATTGTTGCTGCTGAATGCATATTCAGATTGACAGGTTTGTTTAATTTCATTCTCATTCTGTAGCATTTCAAAAATTGAGTGAAGGGGGCAGAAAGGATTTTACTTTCCTGTTTCCCAGCAAGGAGTAACCTGGATGGAAAGTTTCCATAAGAGTACTGTCATAATAAGACAGGTTTTACAATTAATAAAAGGAATGTTACTACAAACGCCCTGGCAGATTGTGTGTGTGTTCTTCCTGTGAACGCATTCGCTGTGGGTGGCTTGGTTTAACAAGGAGGTTCAGGTGGGGCTGGGAAGCTATCAAGTGTCTTTTCTACTACCAGTATATTACAGGCTAAAGTTAACATCATTAGTTCTTGCTTTGTATACTACCGCTCCCAAACAGTCACCCTCAGAATGAAAGGGTCCTGTTTTCAATCAAAGAGTATTTAAAGCTCGGCGTCCAGTCATAAGCAAAACACTGGGAGAGATGCCTTTACACCTTGGGCACACAAAGCCTCTCCTTGCATTCCTGACTCACACCACTGCCTTCTCCAATTTACAAGTGGCCATTGTCTCTTTGTGTAAAGACAGAAACCTTTGCAAGCTAATACTGTACTTTCATCCTGAAATCTTTTGGAAAGCCTCAAGAGATAGGGTGGCATTTCCCTCAACACTAAGAGTGAAAGCTGGTTCACAAAGGAGTCAAGCTTTGCTGGTGAACCTGGTGGATTTTACATGATACGGCCCATTTCATCCTATGTGACAAACTGAAGGTGGCCATGGGGCTCACTTTGTAAAGGACAGTTATCTCTTGAAAGAACTATCAAATTCTTTTTTGATTGTGTATTCTCTGAAGGATTGTCTAGCCCAGGGGTTCTCAGCCTACAGCCCATGGCCCAAATCTGGGCTGTGGTGCCAAATAATCCGGCCACCGCCCTTACTCCAGCCGCTGCTGCTGGAATCAGCCGCGGACTCATTTACGGCCATTGTAAACACATTTACGACAACTGTAAATGGGGGGATGACAACCAGTCCAGCCCTCTCAACTGTTTGAGGGAGCATGACCCGGCCCCTGACTTGAAAAGGTTGAGAACCCCTGGTCTAGCCTAAACTGGATTAAAAAAAATGACCATCAGAAAACTGAGAAAGGGTCTCAGAATGGCATGCAAGTCATCTGGTTAAAGTCTGCACCACTATGGGTGAAAGTGTGTTGTATGAAGAGCCCTAGTGGCACAGTGGTTAAACTGCTGTGCTGCAGCCAAAAGTTGTGAGGTCAGTCCTGCTAATTATCTTATGAACCACCCAGAGAGTGCACAAAGCACTATGGGGTGGTACATAAGTGTAATTGCTATTTCTTTTCAAACTGTAATAATTATTTTAAAAATGTGCACTAATACATATTGTTGACAGCTGCTATTCCAGCCTCTCTCCCTCTTCCTCTCTTTCGGGATGTGATGCTCTAGATGCACTGGCTACTTTGTCATGGATTTTGATGATGTCTTTAAATCCTTAATCAGGGGGTTGGTGCAGTATCAGTAGATTACAGTTATCCAATTGATTTTGAGTTTCTGAGCCCATCAATTCCAGGCAGAAAGCCCAGCTGCCTGGAAACAGAAAAATTGGAGTCCACCTACATCTGGGCAATCATAGCCAATTGATAATCTTTTGATCAGTATGAGTCCATGAAAAGACATCATCGCCACAATTTTATCTGGACAGATACAGTTTTCCCAGTGCTAATTTCCATATCAAACCCTGGGCTCTCACCAAGGGGATAGGGCTGATTTCAGTACAGGGTTGGTTGGCCAAAGAGTTCTCCATATGGTAGTAAACAATTAGCTGACATCTGAGCTAGCTATACACACTGTACAATTGTTGACAGCACTTTCGTTATCACATTTCCCAATATGTTTTGAAAAAGTGTGTCGGGAATTGGCTGCAAATGGCTGAATTGCTGGAAACTGAGATAAGAAGTAAGAGATATGAAGATGGTCTCAGTGGCTCCATAGATCACCTGCTCTTATCTGACATTTTCATTACAGTATCATCATGACATTTATTTTAGCTGTGTAACTATGTTTGAGTTGCTTAATATTTTTACTTCTAACTTATAGACAAAGCACTTGTATGTACATATGTGTGCACACCTCTGGATTAAGATGCTTGTGCACTATTGTGTGACACTGCAGACACTTATAGTTTTGGTCTGTACCATTGACGTACGATATCCAGGTCAAATTATGCATTCAAAGTTAGAGCTGGTTGCTCTTTCTTTTGAATACATCTTGTAAGAATAAAGGTCCCTATTTAATTTTTGTAGTTTGTCACTTTAAAAATACATGAATGAGCACCACTGTTCAATATTTAGAGTCTTACATTTAGATGGTACACACAGTTTTCTGTACCCACCATCATTTTCCACAAAAAGAGAAAGTTCTTCCTTATTCTTTCCTGAAAGGTGTGTGTATGTGTGTGCGCGCGCACGCACTTGTGTTTGTGTTTATTTAAATGCCACCTTTCTCCAAAGTGGCTTGCAGCAGTGATCCCCAACCCTCTGTGGCATAGGGGCTGCGTTACAGTGCCTAATGCCTAAAGAAGGCCACATCTTAAGTCAACATAGAAGAAAATTATTAACCTACCAATTTCAATCAAAAGTAAACATTCAGAGGTGAATGAAGAAATGTTAACGTTACAAGTACCTGAGCTTTGTTACCTAGCAAAGCACCCAGAATGGCCCCAATTCTAGTATGGAAGATAAGACCAAGAAAGGACTAAAAGAAGACACCATGGAGACCAGAAGAACAACATTGGAGACCAACATTCCTACTCAGAGAGTAAACAAAACAAAACAGAAAAAAAGACGAAACTTTTGTAGCAACTTAAAGACTAACTCCTGGACTGTATTTAAATGTGAGTTTTTGTGGACCAAGTCCACTTCATCAGACCTAAGTGTGAGGCCTCATGGCATCAATTCATACACATCATGTACACAAGCACATAATGATTGGCCAGTCTAACCTGGTCACTATTTTACTTCTTCCACACATTGCCTAGTGTCATTCTAGAGTATTTTGGTAAGAGTGTTGCCATCCAAAAGTGGTGGGAATTTGTTTTTTTGAAACAATGCTTCAAAATGGCCTTCTGTTTCAAAGGAGAAGGAGTATCTTTCAAGTTGTTTGTCAAAATAATGTCATCTGAGAAATTTTAGCTCAACATTTGCTGCCTTTCAAGTTTCTGCACCTTCCCCAGGACTTCAAAATTATTCAATTTTTGAGAGGCCATTCTTTGTACAAATATTTAACCTCTTCTGTAGATGCTTATAATTCAGCTTCTTTCATCTAGGTAGGATCAGAGACTACAAAGATCCAGAACATAAGAGGCTATGAAAATGATTCAGATTCTCTGAAACATGTATAGCAATTGTTCAGAATCTCTGAAACATTTTGCTTCAAAATTTTTATTATCCTTTCTATTATTATTATTATTATTATTATTATTATTATTATTATTATTATTATTATTATTATTATTATTATTATTATTATTATTGATAGGATTGTGATGTCCTGTAGGTATTGTGTAAGATGCATGAAGCTGTATCTTTAGGAGATCCTTCAGTACAGCACCCAGCTGTAACCACTGAGTGGGTGACTGAGCAAATTATCTTGTATAAATCTAGTCTTCTCAGAAGCCACTTTGCTGTTATGCCAAAAGGCTTCTATGCCAAAACTCTTGCTAGCCGAACTGCTTGCTAGCCAAACTGCTTGTATGCAAAACTGTTTCTGCCAGGATGCTTCAGCTCCTGGGGTTCTGCTACTGGCTTTGCTGAAATCTCTGGAGGAGAGAGAGGATTGGAATCCAATGGCATGGACAAAGTGAGTCCAGTTTCCAGAAGCAACGCCTAGCAGAGACACTGAACCTGGAGGCTCTGTTATTTATTCAAGCCAGGACAACAAGGCTTGCATAGCCTACAGCCAGCCCGGGAGTAGGCTGGAGTTTGCTGTGAGTACTTTGACTGGGACTCAGACCTTGAAAGTACTGCTTACAAAGACTTACAAACTGTTTACCTGACTTTACTTTCATAGAGAGGAATCTAATATTTTGTGTTGACCTTATGAACTGACTTGCTAAAGTAAAAGCTACTTTTGTTTCATCGTTACTCTGCATGTTATTGTCTGGGTGAGAGTGAAAACACTACACGGACACCACAGCTGCTGCCACAAGCTAACTGCTTAGCTCTGCAGGATTCACACCAACCCCAATACCTAACAATTATTAACAACAACAACAACCACCTGGCAAAATTAATGTTGTATTTATGTGGTTTTGATCTTAATCACATAGCATGGAGCTAATTTGGGAATACCTATGACCGTGATGGCTAACCTTGACACTCCAGGTGTTCTTGAACTTCATTTCCCAGAAGTCCTGGACAGTGGGAGTGCTTATCTGGGCTTCTGGAAATTAAAGTTCAAGAACACCTGGAGTCGCAAAGCTAGCCATCACTGACCTATGACAACCCAGTCCCTCCTATTAACAATTTACAGTACTATATAGAGATACAGTGTAAAAATGAAAATCACCTATTCTTTTACTGAACCAAACATGGATTTAGAGAGTTGTAACACAGTAGCTGTTTGCATCAACAACTTTCCAGTTTCTCTCTGTGTTTGCTAGATGTAGATTTTCAAGCAGGCTATAAAAGTGTGAACCACGTCAAGGGTTATAATGGAATTAAAACCACTTCCACTGAGATTAAATTGCTGAGGCAGTGAAGTGAAAACAGCAGCCATGGCTCATTCGGAGTGCTACAACTGTACAGCTCAACTAGGACTGTAGGTCAGAAGTGGGAAATGGCCTTAAATTGGATACGTATGTTCAGAAGTACTGTACTTACTAAAAACTAGCATAGATCTTCCGAAAGGGAAGCAAAAAGTTAGAGCAGCAACCAAGAGCACATTGAGACTTTTGGTTTCTGGTACACTAGAGACATGCCAGGAATCTTAAAACAGTCAAGTCACCTACTAATGCAGGGGTTCCCAAACTTTTCAAGCCAGGGGCTGGGTCACGCTCTCTCAGTCAGCTTTGAGGGCAAGACGGCCATTTTGCACTGCCTACACGTTGGGGGTGGCCATTTTGTCTCAACAGCTTCAAATGGAGTGGCCATTTTGTTTCTCAGATGCTCTTGGAGGGGTGGGGAGCCACATGAAATGGTATTGCAGGCTGGATCCAGCCCATGGGCCTTAGGTTGGGAACCTCTGTTCCAATGGCTTGCTAAAACTGACAGGAAAAACAAGAACAGAAATCTTGCCTTAGGGTGCTTCCAGATTAAGCTTTTATTGTGTATTTTTACTGCCTTGCCTGCACAATTTTTATTTTGGACTGTAACTTTCCAAATTTGACCTGCAACTAAAATTTGGACTACAACATGGGAATTGTTGGGAGGGTATATGACAATATGTTTCCCATCCATTTTTTCTATTGTATTCTTTTCCACATGAAAACAAATGGGGTGGGGACAAGACTAGCTATAATTGTTGGTTCTTTTGTGGCACAAGGAGATGTTCATCTGAAAGAACAACAAAGGATCTTGGAACATTTTGAAGACTAACAACTTTAGTCTTGTTTATTTGGCATGAGATTGTGTGGACTACAGCCCAAATACTGCACATTGCAAAGCTAAAACAAATATCACTGTAATATTGAAAAAGTCAGATATGAGCAGTAAATATATGAAGCCACTGAGACAGACCATCTTCATATCTCTTCTTTCTTATCTCAGGTTCCAGCATTTCAACCATTTGCAGACAATTCCCTGCACACATTTTCAAAACATATTGGGAAATGTGATAATGGAAGAGCTGTCAACAGTTATACAATGTGCATTGCTAGCTCAGATGTCAGCTAACCTTTACTACTGTATGGAAAGAAGTTTTCTTTCTTAACATGGCCGACCAACCTTGTAATGACAAACAGCTCACAGTTTGATACAGAGAACTAGGTTAGATAACTTGTAACCTTCCAGATGTTGGGGGTCTCTATTTCCCATAATTCTAGATCACTGGGGCTGATGGAAGCCACCAACCACTAATAACTAGAGGATCTCAAGGAATGTGTGAAGATGACTTTTAGGAGGCTGCAGTAGCTCCCCCCGCCCCCACAGAAAGTAATTTACCCATCAGCTCCAATTCATAGCATTTGTCACCATTGGCCATTCTTAGGCTGGTGGGGCTTAGAAACAGTTGCAAAACAGAGAAGCATCCAGATGGAAGAAGAAATGTGACTGGTTTTCCAAACTTTTGAGAAATCCTAAAACAGCTGCAGAGGAACAGAATTTGTTTGGAACTTTGGAATTTATACGGGGGGCATTTGTACACCCTCACCTCCACTTTTTCAATCTAAAACCCCTCTCAGGGCTCCATTTTAGTCCTGCAGCAAAGAAAAATAGCGATAACAAAACAGTAATAATAATAGGAAAGGAAATGTAGTACAGGGAACCTTCTTTGCTGGATAGGTATAAAGAGCTTGAAGGATAAAGAAAATTTAGAACAAGATGCAGTTGTTGTGTTGCGGAACAATTTGTTGGGAAACTGGGCACCTCTCCCTGTCCTTCAATTGGCTAGGCATGGTGCATTTAGGCATTTAAAAAGAGCCTTAAGTTTGCATACCAACTCAAGTCCACCCAACAGAAACTGTTGCTGAACTACAAAGACAAAGCAGTATTATTTTGGCCTGTCGAGATTGTTTTAAAATATACTTGCATGAAAAGAAGGAAGAGAGAAAAGACTTAATTGTTACGTATGCAAAAGTGCTCCTGCCTTGCAGCAAAAAGGAAAGAAGGAGGAGACAAAACCCTTGACATCCCAATACTCAAACTTCACAATAGGCCAGACCTGGTCTTATCTTGTTTTGGCATACCAACTCAGTTCTTTTACCTGCTTCCTGGCATTATACAAAGACATGGGGAGTGAGTGAGGGGGCGACGGATGGACTTTTTACCCTATACAGTAAAACCCCAACTTATGTATGCCTCGAGTTACGTAAATTTTGACTTACGTAGGGATTTTTCGCTTAAATGGTGTCCCGATTTACATAATGTGATTTCCTGTAGGTTTGCTTTGATTTACATTAAAAAAAATCATTTTCCCCTATGGGTTTGCTTTGATTTATGTAAATATTCATTTTCCTATCAGTTTGATTCAGTTTACATAAAAAAATCATTTTTTCTATGTGTTTGCTTCGATTTACGTAAATATTTATTTTTCCTATAGGTTTGTTTTGATTTACGTAAAAAACCCGATTTACATAAAAGGCTATGGAACAGACTTTTTACATAAGTAGGGTTTTTTTCCTGTAGTTCGCTTATACTTCAAAATGGCTTTTCTTCTGCTACAGTTGGGACCAGTATACCTCCCCTTCCATATCACTGCTGTTACACTACAAATAAGATTCCTGCCACCACACACAGCTGTTGTTGTTGGTTTTTTTTAAAGGAGAAATCTGAATACAGATTTCCAGCAATATGTGTGATTTGGCCCCATGCCATCCCAAGACGTATTGCTGTCTGAGATGAAACAAACACACACACACACACACACCACAGTCCTTAAATTTAAAGTACACAGCATCTTTAGAGAACTAATTCATTTTGGCATATGCAATAACTTAAGGCAGAAAATCTCACAATCACTTCTTGTCATTCTTGGAAATAAAAATACAACTATGCCCATTCATGGTATCTGTTGTCTGAACTTGGCTACCTCATTCTCCATAATGGTAAATCTGGGTCTGGCTTGGTCCTATAGTGCCAGAATATGAAGGAATGAACAGCAACAGCAATGACTTTTATGAACTGATGCACTGAAGCAGAATGAGGGGTTGACTGTACAGAAATTTGTCCTGGCTTGATATTGTACCCTGACATTTAAGAAATATTTAATTAGCCAAGGCAGGTGTGCTTTAAGGGTTTAAACATCATAGGGCCTCTTTTTCTCCTTGCGCTTCCTTGCCGTTATCACCATCCTCTTTCACTGGCAATCAAACGTTTTATTTCTTTTACATTTTCAGCAGGTGAAATAATGCTGAAAAACAACGTCTGGTGAACATCTGAATTACTATTGTACTGTATTAGTTTAGTGCCATAACAGAATAACAGTACAGTGCTAAACTAAGAGAAAAAGTATATTTAAAATGATAATTTTTAAATTGTCTTTAGTAATCCTTCTCAGTGCAAGCAGAAAGCACACCGAACCTCACTCTGCACATCATCGGTGATGTCATCTGGACATGTCTAGCAACTGCCCAAAGGACTGATGCAGACAAACACACAGGCCAAATGCAAAACAAAAAGATGTGACTTGAAACACTAGAAAAACAAACATACAAAAAGAAACCACAACCCCTGCTGGCTGAACAAAGAATACTGCATTCTTATGCCAAAAGATTGGATCTACTTACAGTTAGAGCTAACATTGTATAGTAACAAGGAGGAATGTGGCACAAACAGCGAAATAAATAGCCATCTAGTCATTCTCTGAAGTACGCTTCAATTTCTTTGGTTTGCATTCAGGTCAGAATTTATAAAAGATGTTTTCCAGGCTACCACACCTAGAACCCCACCGGCCATCTGCTCTGCTGATTGGGGTGTTTCTTGGAAGAATTGTAATCCAAAAATCTTTTTTCCAAGTTCTGATTCAATTGTAGCATTCCTGTTTCACACACACACACACCCTTTAAGCTTTCGATTTGGCACAAAAGTACAGCTGCCTTGAGTATTGCCTCTTTTGATGAAATGTGTTCTCATATGCCATATGTTGAGTAGCCCACACAAGAGAGTAAGGAAGTGCTGTACTCTTCAGCTATGGGGGCAAGTTAAAACTGAAGCCAAGAGAAATAAACACCACACCACAGGGGGCAGTCTCAGAATACACAAAGAATTAATAGAAAGAAACAACTCCAACTCCCAACACCTCTAGAGTCAGGCCTAGAAAAAGCAGAAACAAGCCAAATGCCTGTAGGGCAGGAGTTCTCAACCTTTTCAAGCCAGGGGCTGGGTCACGCTCCCTCAGACTGCTTCAGGGGCCAGATGGCCATTTTGTCCATCCTCCAACACACGGCACTTCCTGGTGTGGTGGAGGTGGTGGTGGGCCACATGAAATGGTGCCGTGGGCCACATCTGGCCCATGGGCTGCAGGTTGAGAATACCTACTGTAGGTTAAAGAGGAGGAGGAGGAAAAAACACCCATGGCTAGCACAGCAAGAATGTCACTTGAGAATGTGATCTTTCCACTTCTGGAAGTAAGAGCCATGGAAGGAGAGGCACCCAACTCATTTCAGAGAGTCATTCAAGCAGCAGAAAACTAATTCCTCTTCCTTAGCTACTCCTACAAGGGCACTGCCTGAAAATTAGATGTCAAAGCAAGGCAGAAACGATGGCATCAAGGCAACTGCAGTTGAATTCATTATGTTGCCATTAAGGCTTTTGAGATCCAAAATTACAACTACAGGCAGTGCAATGCTAGATATGCACTTCAAAAGTGAGCCCTGTTCAATTTAATAGGACTTACTTAAAGTAAATACATCCAGCTCTCTCTCTGTGTGTGTGTGTGTGTGTGTGTGTGTGTGTGTGTGTGTGTGTGTGTGAATCAGTTATTCTATTCACAATCTTCTTCTGTGTCTAGACTAAATGTGAAACTGGCAAAATATGCTGCTATATTGTCGGCGCCGGTGGCTGCAACTCGTATCTGAGAATACATTGTTTTCCTGAAGCAGGAAAAGTGTCCTTGCCATCCATTTGTTTAAGGTGGATCCCAGCTTGCCGTGAAGTGGCCCACACGCTGTGATCACAGAGCCATCTCCTGTGGCACATATGAAATGCAACATGCAGGATTTGACACCAGGACTGCAATGGACTGCTGCAGCCTTGAGGATGCGCCTCAAGGTGCGCCTTCACAGCCAGTCCATCTGGCATGGCCTCTTCTGCCTCCATGACCGTTGGGAATCCGAGTTCCTCCTCTGCTCATTTTGCCGTTGGGCCCAAACTGACAGTTTCCAATGGCTTTTCCACACCCCACCTAAAAGGACTCATCTGCCTGTAGCTGTTGGCCTTTTTAGGGAGTCAGGTTATTTCCCGCCACCCAAGACTCGCCGTTGAGTTGCAGGCTGTACTGTTTACTCCATTACCATAGTGTGATGTCTGGCCAAATATTTGCTGCTATATATGTTGTATGTTATATGTTGTTATATTATACCACCTTCACAGAAACTTTTCAGTAGAATTTTCACCCACAGCATAAGCTGCCTCACAGAACAAAGGATGAACTCACACAATCGTCAATAGATGCTGAAGGTTAACCTCATTAGCAAATGTTTAATGCCAGGAGTTTGTCTTGTATCCTCCTACTATTTGCAATTCAACAGGGTGAAACTTCACAACTAATCCAAATAATAACCAGAGATCATCTGCTATTATCATTTGTAAAAAGCCAGCCTTCAAGGAGGCTCTTTCTGTTCTCAATGAAAAGCCTTTCTGGAATGGTTAGGGAACTGCTTGAAGTAACAGATTGGATCCATTCAAACATACAAACACACTTTCTCTTGCGTGACCCATTCCCAGTCAAGTAACTCACTCTGGGTAGAAATCACTGAGATAACAGCTTTGCAATAGGCTTTTATGTAAATCGTTTTTTTACATAACTCAAAGCAAACCCATAGGGAAAATGTTTTTTTTACTTAACTCAAAGCAAACCCATAGAAAAATGATATTTATGTAAATTGAAGTAACCCCATAGGAAACATGATTTTTTTTACATCTCGAAGCAAACCCATAGGAAAAATGGATTTTTACGTAACTAGAAGCAAACCCATAGGAAATTGTGTCATGTAAATCAGGACATTTATGTAAATGGGGACATTGTTTGAGTGTAAAAATCATTATGTAACTCGAATTTTATGTAACTCGAGGCATATGCAAGTCGGGGTTTTACTGTATTTTTGTATGTAATGCTATGGCTGTTCAGGCTGATAAAGAAAGGAAAATACTGTGCTTCAGGCCAAAGTTTGGAAGTTCTCCATTCCTCTTTTAAGACTGATATAGCAGCTTACTTAAAACCATTTTGCTGGGATATCTGAGAGATGTAACTCTAATTTACAGAGAAAGGATATTTTGAGATTCCTGATCATAGTTCCAAATAAACACATTTGTCTGTCAATATGGTCCACTTTTTAAATGTCCCCATTGATTTAGTAATTTATTATGGGTAATTTATTATTAGTAATTTATTATGGGTATTTTTAAGGGAACTAGTTTGGTCATCCCTATGGTGGCTTAGTGGTTAAGACGCTGAACTTAATGACTGGAAGATCAGCAGGTCGAGACCCAAGTACTGCACGATGGAATGAGCTCCAGTCTCTGTCCCAGCTCCTGCCAACCTAGCAGTTCGAAAGCAAGAAATTGCAAATTCATAAATAGGTACCACTTTGGTGGGAAGGTAAACAAATGCAGATAGTGTTGGCTCTTTGGTTGTAAACAGAGATGAACACTGAACCCTAGAGTTGGATAAGCCTGGGCGACCTTTACCTTTACCTCTACAGCTAGCCTAAGGTTCACCTTTGCATTGCAGAGGAAACTTACACAACAGATGCAACCACCCTCACCTCTTTTACCACTGAGCCATTAACAAAGGAATCAAGAGATAACACACAGCTTTTAGAAAGTGTTCCTGTAGGATCCTAATATTCAGGGCTTTCTACCAAATGAGCAATGCTTTTAACATCAGCCACTTCAAAGAGCTCTTTCATGTACCACACATCCCCCTCCCTCCCTATCCAGTTTGTAGGACTGCAATAAGAAATCAGATCTGGTGGAAGGAATCCTTAGCGCTGGTCACAAAACTTGGGCAGCCTTCATTCCAAAGGCCTCTAAATCGTGCAGGCATCTCTGATGGGCACATGTTGGAGATGGTCTCCTCCTATGATCCCTGCTACATTGGCACTGCCAAATCAACAATAGTTTGCTTTTCTTCATTACTGAGGAAAATCAATTCTATTTTTTGGCTGAGCCACAGAAGGGTACAGCAAAGAATAGGCATTTCTTCTTGTCACTGAGAAACAGAGTGAAAGGGGACACCATGTTGTAGAACATCTGCACATGCTGATTTATATGTATATATTCCAGTTTATCAATAATGATTGTAGTTGAATCAGAAACACAAAAGCATCATAGAGAAGACTACGGACAGGAGAGCTCTGTGTGACTGCTTGGCCTGGTGCCTAGGGTTCTTTGAGCCTGACCAGACAGCATTTAGCCCACTTGTTGGAGCTCTCAGTCGTTGCTCTTGCCTCTAGTGTCCAAGTGTTGAAGATAATGGAGCACCTCAACCATCCCCTGAGTGCTATTTTTTCATGGTACTGTATCCATAAAGTTCTTCTCAAACACAATAATTGTAAACAAAGCTTTTTTCCCTGTCAGCTTTCTTCAGTGTCCAGTTTTCATATTGTACATAGTAACCATCAATGGTATTGTATAATGTCCCTGGGCTTAGTGTCCAAGGACACATCTTAAGGATTTTTCTAGTTCCTTCATAACTTCTCTTGCAAGTCTCAGTTTTCCTTTATCAGTGGTCATTTGAAATCATTATTGCTTTCTGCTGCTTCGATTGTTAATGCTTCTGCCACTAATTTTCACTTCTCCTTCAACTGGGTATAACCCAACTCTTCTTATGATTATTTCGGCGTGTAATTGAACAGATAAGAAAGTATACGTTAAGCAGTGGTGGGCATCAGCAGGTTCGCAACAGTTCGCCAGAACCGGTAGCAGAAATTCTGGCTGGCCCCGCCCACACAAGTTTTGAAATAAAGTAATCCTAATTAGGGTGCAATGCAGGGCTTTCCCCCTGGCCACGCCCACCATACCTCGCCCACAGTGTGGTAGTATTTTTTTAGTCCACCACCTACGTTAAGCATCTACATGAACAAATGTTGTGGAACCTCCATTTATTTTACGATGAATCATAGCTTTCATGGTCTACAGAAGAGGTTCCCAACCTAAGGCTTGTGGGCCAGATCTGTCCTGTGGCACCATTTCATGTGTCCCCACCCCTCCAAGGGCATCTGAGAAACAAAATGGCCACCCCCATCATGCAGATAAGGCAAAATGGTCATCTGGTCCTCAAAACTGACTGAGAGAGTGTGACCCGGCCCCCAGCTTGAAAAGGTTGGGAACCCCTGGTCTACACAGATTATACATTGTAAAGTATAGAACAATTTTCTTCCGAAATCTTTTGGTATAATCTGGTAACCAATACATATTGATGAGCATTTAAAAGGCATTTCATTATTTTAGAGTGGAAAAAACGCCTGTATAAAACCTGGAGAATCAAAAAAATGGCACCATGGAAACAGAGGTGAGGCCATCAAGGCAATTCCAGAGGGACAGTCTAGGACTCCAGGAAGACCAAATTCAGCCTGAAGTTCCCAACTCCTAGTTTATAGGCTGCTTGAGCTAGGGCAGTGTTTCTCAACCTTTGGTTTTTGGACTTCAATTCCCAGAATCCTACGTCAATTTTCCAAAGCACTGATCAGCCAATGGACTGACTTAGGCTTCTGGGAATTGAAGTCTAAAAAACAAAGATTGAGAAACACTGAGCTAGGGTTTCTAAAACACTGCTTCAGTAAAACTCTGTAAGTCGTCCTGGCAGAACTAAATGCTGACACTGACTGACAGGTTTTCTCTCACCTTGGAAATCCTGCAGTTTATCCACCTCTAGTTTTGCCAAAAAAATAAAATAAAAAATAAGATGGAATGGTAGGGTAATTAAGAAGGGGAAATGCAAAGGTGCTCAATTCTTAAAATGGTAAATGTCTCAAGGACAACAGGAAATATGTTATTCTAGGGGTTCCTGACAAAAAGGTGAATGGCCTTTATTCTTCCATGTCACTCATTAGCTTTCATATAGAGAATGGAAAGTGATTGCTTTCTTTCTATTTTTTAGGAATAGTGGAGAATATTCTTTCATGATACAGATGAATTAGACTACTGTACATATATGCTGAACAGGATGGTGAAAATTACACTTCAGTGTAGCTGGAGGACATTAGGTTGCAGAAGGCTACTATAGAGGAAAGTCTAGATCAGTGATGGTGAACCTTGCCACTTCAGGTGTTCTTGAAGTTCAATTCCCAGAAGTCCTGAACAGCAGGAGTGCTGACTTGGGCTTCTGGTAATTGAAGTCCAAGAACACCTGGAGTGCTGAGGTTCACCATCACTGGTCTAGATAATCTGCTTCTGGGTGCCATCCATGAGCACAGGCAACCCCAACACTGGACAGAAGGAGATGGTTTCCTCAGGAAGCAAGTGTGGAGAAGTGGTGGGATTCAGCAGGTTCACCCCAGTTAGCCAGAACCGGTAGCAGAAATTCCGGCTGGCCCCACCCATCCAAGTTTTGAAATAAAGTAGTCCTAATTTGGGTGCAACGCAAGGCTTTCCCCATGACCACGCCCATCACACCACGCCCACAGAGTAGGTAGTAAAAAAAATTGAATCCCACCACTGGTGTGGAGGCAATAGCCGTGAGAGAAGTCTGTCTGTTTTTCTGTGTAGAAGAGGCAGAGATGCCTTGATCTATCTGTTGTCCTCAGGTGAGGTGAAGATTCCATCACTAGAGATGAATAAAAGATCCAGTTTGATGGTTTTTTATCTTGTGTTCTGGACCACTTTTGGCACAGTCAGGTTCAATCTAGTATTATGGAGATTGTACGATAAACTGGCAATTGCAAGCCAGCCAAAAGCTTTCCTGGGGCTACCCATACCTTTTTGAACCACTGGCACAGGCTACTGTTTGTTTGTTTAGCATGGGTAGGATTTACTATGTTTTAGTTTGGTCTCCAGCATGTGTGATCTGAACCAAAGTGACACCCAAATGAACCAAGGTGATGCTCATAGGTGCTTTCCCAGATATCTCCCCCACCCCAAGAAACTTTCTCCTGCTTTCTGCAGAAAGAGTGACAGGATGTGTTAAAGAGGGCAATCTTCCCCCTTTCTCTTCAATCCAGTACCACTTAAATAGCAAGTCAATTGGGGGGACAGCTTTCCCCCTGCTCCTTGCAGAGGGAATGACAGAAGAAGAGGCTTTTTTTTCCTCCACAGTCCAGTGGTGTATCATTATGGTGGAAAGCCAAAGGAGTAATATATTACTTATTGTTTGTTGTTGTTTTGTTGTTCAGTCACACAGTCGATTCTGACCCTTTGCGACCCTATGGACCATTGATCTCCAGGCACCCTGTCCTCCACCATCCTCCTCAGCCTGCTCAGCTCAGTGCCCGCTGCGTCCACAATGCCATCGAGCCATCGAGCCCTTGGCCATCCCCTTTTTCTTTTGCCCTCCACCTTTCCCAGCATCAAGACTTTCTCAAGTGAATCCTCTCTTCTCATTTGGTGTCCAAATTACTTATTAATAGTTATTACTTATTAATAGTTATTACTTATTAATAGTTGTTTTTTAAAAATCCAGATTTTCACCACTCCACTCAGACAGGGACACAGGAGCAGATGAGGAGGCAAGAAGGCTTAGAGCAGTGATGGCGAACCTATGGCACGCGTGCCATAGGTGGCACTTGGAGCCCTCTCTGTGGGCACCTGTGCAGTCACCCCAACACAGAGTTCACCATACTCCTCTGCCCAGCAGCCCAATAGGAGCACTCCCCGCCCCCAGCACAGAGTTTGCCCCCCCCCTCTGCCCAGCAGTCCAATGGGAGTGTTTCCTTCCTCCACTGTTGCTGTGTTGGCACTTTGTGATAAATAAGTGGTTTTGGGGTTGCAGTTTGGGCACTCAGTCTCTAGAAGGTTTGCCATCACTAACTTAGAGGGAGAAACAAGCTCAATAGAGTTGCTTTGAGATGAAAGTGTAGTTTTCTGTCCCTAAACCATTCAATCCTTGTTTATGGATGGAAGGATCATTTGAAATGTCAGGCCACACTTTCAGGCAACTCAGTTTTACCTGATCCAGCCTTGGACAACTTCACTTTCTAGTTGCACCTTCAGATTCAACAGGCAGACCATTCAGTTCATATAGGCAAGTGGAGGGCACTTATCCTTTGCCTCAAGCTACAAAATATATTTGGCTGGTTCTGTCCCCCCCAAAAAAACCAGCAAAACAATCTGGTGTAGAGTTGTTCCTCTTTTTAAGATAACACCACTTTCTGTAGGCTTATGTACTGAATCTCTGTAGGGATGTGGTTATTTCCCAAATGGATCTATTAACAAGAGGCTAGATATTAGTCAGATCATATTCATGGGTTAAGTTCTGGGAAAGCTAAGTGGATGATTCATTCCCATGTGGTGCTCACATGATGGCTCTAAACCTTTCAGTGTTTCATAGTGATCAGGAAATACTATGTCAAATATGGTTTTAAACCAGCTCCAGGGATATGCAGGTTTCCTGTGGTTGTGAATAAGCAGTCTTGCTGTGGAATCATTAGTGTTCCCATAATTCTCCTTGGATTAGTCATCGCCTCACACAAAAGAACATATTTACAACCTTGCACAAACAAGTCAAGTTCTCAGAATGGCAGTGCTAGCTGGAGAATCTGGGCGGTATAAGTCCATAAAGTATCTTTCCCAGCCTTTGCACAATCTTCATCCAGGCCAAGTGCCACGTCTTCTGATACTTGTGGTGCCATGCCTTGTGGGTTTCAAGATCCCGCAACTTGAGTCTATTCATTGGCTCACTAGTGTAGCAATATCCAAGGCTATGCATATCCTTCTGTTGAGAAAATGTTACCATAACGACGTCTTGTTTACAAAATGTTTACAATGGTATTGGGCTTTCCTTTTCTTATTTCCTGATCATTGTAGATCAGATTGCAAGTAGGAATTGATCCCTTTGGGGAACATATTGGCTTTTAGTGTCTGGCAGAAACTAGGATGTTTTCTTAGGCGCAAAGAACTCCTTTGATTTTATGTGGTCTCAACATTTCTAAAATATACCAAATGTGGGAAAAGTAATAGAATCACTATGAGTACAAGCTCATGAATAGCTATGATCATATCCATTACCGAAGCCCACCTGAAGTCTGGTCAGAAAATGTGCAGTCCCTGAGCCAAAAGAAAGCTTTTTTTTTTTTTAAGCAGACCTGGTTACATGATAGGAAGCCTCCCCCCACCGTTACCATTCATTCCCTACCCCAAAGTCTGTCTGTGCTCATCGTCTGCTTTGCTCAAATCCGTTCTCCCCATTTAATCATGGAAGAATACTTCTCAAAAGATGTCAGGTCATGAGTGCTCAATAAATCCATCCAGATACACCCCTAATGAGTGGCAAATTAAACAGCATTTGTTTTTAAGTTCAGAGGTCTTCCTGAACCTTAGTTATAAGCAACATTTCTCAGTCACAGGTATGGGAAGGATGGTAATTATGGAGCGCTGAGCCCTCCGATCTCTCTCTAATATACTGCTCTTTCCCAATTCATCTGGGTCTCCTAAAAATGAAGATTTACTTATTCCATTTTACAGCTCTCCTATTTGGTGAGGAATGTTGGCAGATTCCACTTAAGTTCATCACAAACTGGGGTGGGAGGGAAGAGGGAGGGCAGGGAGAGAAATGTCTGGTTCCCTCTCCACCATAGCGGTCTGTGTATTTCTCCTTTTTGTACTACAACTGCATCCATGAATCTGCATGAAATGTGTAGCCATGTGGGTTCAAGGAGGCTCATGAATAAAATTAAGAACAGTGATCTTATTTTAATATGCATTTAACAAACTGGATAACAGTGAGAGTGGTTTGGGGTTGAAAATCTTCCAGCACTTTCTGTCTGTCTGTCTCTTTCACTTCAGACTACCTGCCTTTTCTTTAACTGACCTTTGTCATGCGAACTTCATGAGGAATGGAATCATTCTGATTCTGTCAGCACAGATGGACTGAGGGTAGTTCTCTGAAATTTAAATTGTTGGATATGGCTTATGTTCAGAAGAAGAACAAATTGAACAGAAAGTAGTTATTAGATTCTGACCAAGGACAGATCTGTGTGTATTATGTGGCTTCCTCTACTTGTGAGTGCCTGTCTCTGTCCCAGCTCTTGCCAACCTAGCAGTTCGAAAGCAAGAAATTTCAAGTAGATAAATAGGTACCGTTTCAGCAGAAAAGGTAACAACATTCCATGCATGTCTATTCACGCCAGCCACATGACCACAGAAACATCTGCAGATGCAGACTGCGCTGGATTTTTTTTTTGCTGTAAACAGAGATGAACACTGCATCCTAGAGTCAGATACAACTGACTTTTGAGCAAGGGTGAACTTTACCTTTACTAGTTACTATCCTGTTACTATTGCTAAAGTAAATGTCAACTGTCAACCCAGTTTGCTTCTATTTGACAAAACAAGGTTTGTCAAGAGGTTTGTGCACCTTGCCTTATTAAAGAACCATACTTCCTGAGTTCAGTACTCATAGTTGTAGGTGTTTTAAATGTTTTAAATATGTGAAGCTATTGGGGCTGCAAAATAGGTGAATGCCACATGCAGTCTGCACGCCTCTTGTTTCCCACCTGTAAACTGGCTCTTAGAGGAAGCAGCCAGATTTCTCTGAAATCTTTCAAACCAGGCATAGTGGTGGCTCTAGAACAGCTTCTCCAGCCATGATATTCTCTAGATCAATTGAGCTGTAACTCCCATACACCCATCAGGTATATATTTCAAGCTGCTTTCTTTCCAAAATGCAAGAGGTGATTCTGAACATGTGATAGAATGCAAGAGTGTAAATCAGTCAAACTATTACAGAAAACAAGAGTGAATGTCTGTTGTGTCCAAATGTTATTTATGTATATTACTTTAAGTTACTGTTTGCTATTAAGTCTTTGCTGTATTCGCACCATTTCTGTAAAGGCGCCTATTCTGTAATTGCAAGGTATTCGATTGGGTCCCGCACAGGTTTTCCCGTGCTAACTAAATGTACGGGCAAATGTATCACTGTTCTGCCTTCCTGTCTCTATATAAGTTGCTGTTTCGTCCCTGTTTCCCCCAGTCGGAAAGTAGTCTGAACTGAGCTGGAATAAACATCTTGTTGGTTAACCTCCGATCTGCTGTGACGTGGCTGAGTAATAATTGGACTCAACAATGTCTCACCAGGTAAAACACTGCCAGCAATTTTAATGCCACACTTGCCCCTAAGAGTCAAAGACTTATGAACTATCTCATCTACAAAGTAGTCTGCCTACAGTGTCAGAGTGAAGGCCATGTTTTGAGAACTGGACTAACCAAATGAGCATAGCAGTTGCATGAGAGAATTCTGCAGTATTCAATTCTTTTAAAAGCTACAGTTGTCCCAAGCTAATGGTTTGGTGGTTGTAACTAGAGCTAGTTGTGAAATAGCTCACATATCTTTCTCAAGAAAATGTCAGTAGCTGAGCATGAAATTGTATTTGTTTTAGAGCGCATGAGCCACATGAATAAACTGGAAACGTATGGCAACTGAAAATGGGGGAAATGAAAAACCAGCTAGGGAAGAAAAAATTTTTTGCCTAGAAGATTTTCCCACAGTCTGAAGCTCTTTTTAAATTCTCAGCTTTGTGCAGATGTAGAGACACCTTTTAGTTGTAGTCTGTGAACACACATCTGCACTCAGATGAATTGACTGTTTTGTTCTGAATTATTTAAAGGCAACAAACCCTTCCTCTCTTACCCCCACCCCCAAAGCTCCCATATATGTTGAGACTACTGACCGGATCTAAGAGGAACAATATATACTGTACTGTGGAGCGGGAGGGTGGGTGTTAAAAAAGAATGGTTCTCTACACAGATATTTCTTTGCTGTTTTAGGTGGTGCTAGCCCCCAGGCAAACAACAACAACAAACAAACATACAAAACCATTCAGTTTTGAACATGGCTTTTCTCTTCAACTACTGTATAACAATTGCACTGGCATTGAGATTCTGAATGGTGCCAGTAGTCCAATTCATCCATTCAGTGTCCAGGTAAGTTAAATATATGAAAACCTAGAGCAAGCTAGCCTTCTGCCTTCTGTCAACACCGCCTACACCATGTGATAGGCCTGAAGAAGGAAGGATCATCAGTGATTCTTGACATGAGGCAGAACCTTGAATTACCCATGATTTTCTGTGACTTTGATCATCTGTGGAGTCTGAAAGATTATATAAGATATATTGAAGCAAGCAAACAATTTATCATGATTCACTTTAGTACAACAAATGCCTGAAAAGTAATAATCATTTGGCACTTGTTAATAAGACCTGTCAAGAATGTTTTTAAATTCCTGTTTGCCTTATATAGAGGAAGAAGCATTACATATCTTATCTATAGAGAGTTTACTCATAAAACTTAGTCTGGTGGGTGCCTAAACTTCATTGTTTCAAAAGGGTATTATAAAACAAGATCAAGGTTTTTTTAATCGTGCATCCAAACCAGTCCAATATTGAAAGATAAAACACATACCAAAGGGATTACAAAATCAGAAAGTACCTTTTATAGGAAAGCCAACCAAGTGAATCATTCTAAGGGGGGGGGGAATGTGTTGACATGTTAAACAAGTGCTTTCTTGATAGAGTGCTGTTGTTAATTATAGCAGGATTTCACAAAAATAGAGACATGTTAAGACTCATAATGTTGTTACAGAGCAAATATTTTTTTTAAAGTAGCATGGAAGTCACGTAAGTTCACTGACCTTGAATGAATTTGAAGGGAAAATCCCTATCCCCACCCCTACCTATTCATGCTGTACTAATTAATGGACTTATTTTTACACTACCTGTCTGTTGTACCATATCCTAGACTTTAAATTCTCCTTGATATAACTGCTGATCTTTTAAAGAAATGCTGTTTTAGCTGAGATGTCTCAGCTATTGATCCTTTTCTCGACCACATCTCACACAAAGTAACTGCTTCAGAGCAGATCAACTAAATCTACATTTAATTCATGGGAAAGTGTTGCCGATAAAGGCAGTTGGGCATTTTATGATAATAATAGCCATTCCCTATATCAAGATTAAATTGAAGTGAATGATTTGAGGATTGTGACTCCTTTGGATTTGTTGGTAGTGTTGTTCTTCTATGGGTGTAGAAACACCACATTACAGTAGACCCTTGCATAACGACGTTACTTGGTTCCCCAAGTAGCATTGCTAAGCGATTTTGTTGTTATGCGGGTTTCTACGGAGTTTCCCGTATAACAATGTTTTTAGCGTTGTTGTCGGGATAATGATGGTTATTTTAGCGTCATTATCCTTGACAACAACACTAAAAACATAGTTATGCGGGGGAACATGTGGTGCATAATGATGCGTTGTTAAGCGAAAATGATGCTATCCGAACACTTTGTTATGTGAGGGTTGACTGTAATCTTATAATATGAGCCAGCTCACTAACTTGGCATTTGGAAGGAGATGGCAAAAAAAATCTTATAATTGCAGATCTAAAAGATAATGTGTTCGTTTCCCTTTTTTGGAGAAAGCATCGTCTACAGGAGGAATTAAGGCTTGGATTGAACTCACTGCCTTAAAAGAGAATTATTAATGAGAATACCATTAAAAGAGAATTATTAATGGTATCAGACACTTATACATTTCAGGATAGAATCTTGTTAGTTATTTATGCCAGTGGAAGTGCAGTGGTGTAAATCAAAGTAGTATATTGTTATTAGTTAATAAGCTGCTAGTTCATGTAGTAAGTCATAGGACTGGCATGCCATGAGGTATCTTATCTAGTAGCATTTATGACAGTGATATAAACCAATGCTGTCCCAGTGTTAAATCCTGCATGTTTCATTTCATACGTGCTGCAGGAGATGGCTCTGTGATCACAGTGTGTGGGTCACTTTATGGCAAGCTGCAATCCAACTTAAACAAATTCATGCCAGTGGCATTTTTTCTGTTTGTCATTCTTGTGTGAAAATGATTTCCAGGAAGAAAAAAATGTATACTCGGATACAAGTATCAGCCAATGATGACAATAAACCATTACACTTATGCTGATATAAATAGCCAATGGGATTTTGCCCGTTGTGCAAATATATTTGTGGAACATAAAAACACTAAGATTTTTCACATCCCAGTTTTGCAGAGATACAGAGTAAAGATATAAAGAGCAAGATACAGACTACCAGTGTTTCAGTTGTGTATTCTGCATCTGATGTATGGTCTGGCCTACAAATGTTTATACCATAGAAAATGACTATCTTTTAAGACAGTACATGGTGTTAGGTACTTTCACTAGGAATGCATAGATCCATGGTGGCAAACCCTGGCACTACAGGTGTTCTTGGAATTCAATTACCAAAAGCCCAGGTCAGCACTCCTACTGATCAGGGCTTCTGGGATTGAAGTTCAAGAACAGCTGGAGTGCCAAGGTTCTCCATCACTGGCATAGATAGTCCAGTATTGAACCTCCAAACTGCAGAACTTTTAAAAATGGCCAGTTTATGCCCCTGTCTTTCCTTGACTCCCAAAGACTCAGAAATGTATCTTCAATGGTGCCTTGACAGACCAACATTAGACAAAGATTAGGTTGAAAAGACTTACTGCTGTTTAACTCTAGCCATTGCTTAAAGAGCATAGGCAGTTACATGATTCTGGGTCAATTTACTGATTCTTATCAAAGTGGGGTCAAGAAGATGGTTGTGTTTCTGTTCAGCTATGGCATCCCTTGCCTACCTGAAGCAAGAAGCTTCCAAGGTTCTATCAGTCAATTGGCCTGGAAATACTCTGGAGTCTCCACCCAGTTTTCTGTTTGTTCTTCCTTCACCTCTGCTAGCCGAAAACATCACCCTTCCACCATCCTTCCACACTAACCCAAATGTCACAGTTGATACCCATTTCTATGTCCAATTGTGTGGTGCTTTGGGGGTCTTTACCTATGGGATCATTCTCTTCTGTAGTCAGAAAGAGACTGAGATTCTTGCTTTTTCTTACACAACACATCTGTATGACACAGACATTTTGGTACCAGAAGTGAAGAAGATGGTGCTTCTTACCTCACTTGTATAGAACAGTATCTCCACTGAACCCAGGTCTTGGTCAACAACCAGATTTTGGGATACAGAGCAAGCATACAGAGATATGTCTTAAATGTTGCAGTAGCAACTGCTGTCTCCAGCATTTGCAATGTAAGACAACTTCCTCACTCTGCTTAGTGGTAGGACTGGCCCTTTCACAAAATCACTTTTGACCTAATACAAATCTGTTTACTAAATCTGAATATATCTGGGATGTATAAATGAGTTGCCTTTAAGAACCTGAGAGGTGTTTGGTAATTGTTGCAGGCTCATTTGAGAAGAACTAATCTGTTCAGCCATCTAGACTGAAATGAGGTGTAGTGGAATTGTTCCAAGCCCATTTCTTCAGCAGCCTACAGGCCCAATTTCAAATTCTGCCCAAGTGACATCTGTCAGCTATGGAAGCCAATTAGGTTATATAAATGCCTCCAGTTACAAGGAAGTTTTCGGCTGACTCTACAGTGTGGCATTCATTTCAATGGGCTCACAGCCCAGGCTTTTACCTTTTGATTTCAGTGACAGGGCCTTCAAAGATCTTTGTGTTTTTAAGCTGTTGTTGTCATCACTCTAGGATACGGTACTATGCACCTTTGGCACAATGTACTAACACAGCTGGGCCTTTCAGAAAAAGAAAAAGCACATACAGTGGAACCTTGCTTAACAAATTTAATGCATTCTCTGGGACCTTTTGTACTACGAAAAATGTGTAAAATGAATTTCCCATAGGAATGCATTGAAAACCAAAATTTGTTAACCGAAATGCGGTTTCTCATAGGAATGCATTGAAAACCAATTAATCCATTCTGGAAAAAATTGTTGACCAAGTCACTATTTTCTATGGATTTCCTTTTGCTATGCAATTTTTGTGTTAACTGAGCCATTTGTTAAGTGAGGTTCCATTGTATTTACTACATGGTCAACTGTTAATAGCAAAATGTGCTGGATAGCGGTTTGGCAGTAGAACCAAAAGTCTTATTTAAGCAGTATTATTCTACATACATATAACAGTGAAAGGCCTTGGAATGTTGGTGGCAAAAATGATTGAATAAGGAGAATGGTAGCTAGATACCAGCCTGATTACTTTCTTCTCTTTAACAACTTCCAAAGTTTGACAAAAGAAGTCAAGTTACAGAATTTCCTTGAGGCTCTGCTAGTAGGTCCTGCCAAAAAATGTAGGAAAATGTACATTTCTCAGCCTGAGGCAGACAGTAGCACTCAACAAGCAGCCAAGACATTTATCAAATAGGTCAAGTAGTAAACAGTTGAACAGTGTCTGTTGGAATGTCATTGCTTCAACTTTGACAGGTATCATTACCATTGTCCATAGGATGTACATCTGCAAAACCCCAGAATACAGTCCATTACAGCATCGCATTTGTATTTCCATACATCCTGTCCTCCAAACCTTAAAATAAGGATCAACTAATTACAGTACCGTGGTACAGTACCGTGGTACCTCGCTTAAAGAGCATAATGCGTTCCACGGGATTGCTCTTTAAGCAAGTTGCTCTTTAAGCAAATCACTTGGAAAAAGCACTGCTGCTGCCATTGTAAGTGACCGATTGAGACTTTTGGCGGGGAGGGGGAGAGATTGCAAACCCTGATTTAGTTGTTAAGCAAGCTTTTGGTTGTTGTTAGTTGTTAAGTGAGGATGACCATTCAGAGAAAATTCTGCTCTTTAAGCAGAATGGATGTGTGCATCAATGAATTTTGCTGAAGATTAGCATTCTGAGAATCTCTTCAAAAATACCACCCAGGAAAACAGGGTCTATTTCCATGGATAGACATTTTAAGACCTGGAATATGTTGCAAGGTAAAGTAATAACAAGCCTTGTAGCACCTTAAAGGCTAACTATTAAGAACAGGTTTCATGTTGGCTATCTATAAAAGCTTTATGCCAGGGGTGCCCAAACTACAGCCAGTGGGCTGGATCCGGCCCATGGGCCAAAGTGACAAGCCCCCTGAACCACGTGACCTGCCTGCAGCCCAAAAAAGTTTGGGCACCCCTGCTTTATGCCAAATACAGTTTGTTAAAGAGCATTAATAGAGGTGGTGGTTTGGGCTGCTTCAGGTATTGGCTTTAGTTTGATCCTGATGATTGTATAATATTGGAACTGAACCAAAATGGAGCAATCTTACCTACACCAATAAATAAATAAATAAATAAGTAGCCCCTGACAGGAAACCAGAAAGGTGCAAGTAGTTCTGAATGATAGATTGGCTAGTTTGCAATTGCCCATTATGTCATGTGGTTACTGGGGAAAAAGATCAGACAAGCTGATTCTCAAAGGGGACCAAACCACAAAATTAATGTTGACTGACCTGCCCCATCCCTAGAGACATGAAGAAGATCAAGTAAAGGAACACAAGTGCTAATAACTACAAGTAGGTTTAATTATGTGTTGGATTGGGGCCGTGAAGCAGCCCTTGGGGTCCCGGAGGAGACTGGTCAAAGGAACAACACGAGACAAGATGGAGCGAAGACCAGTGGTTTATTGAGGAAAAGACATCATCATTTATATGATGATGCAGGGGCCGTACTATGCAGGGGCCGTACTATGCCAATTATGCTAGCGGAATCCGCAATTATGTTTTGATAATTTAATTCACAACTGATCCAGAATCACAAATGTGAGTCTATTATATAGTGGATGCTTCCTTATTTCAAACAATATATGCAGCCTGGAGGGGGAGGCAAAGTAAAATAGCCTGTCCTCTTACTTCCAAATTTAGCATGGAGATAATGAGTTGGATCAAGGCTTAGGGCCAAAATTTATGAATCATAATATTTTCAACTAAGAAGTGATAAAAAATATTATGCTTCCAGAGATATATTTCTTCAAAATTCCAGTGTGTAAGCCAAAGGTTTGCAACCTATGGCCCGTGGGCTGGACCCAGTCCATGGCACCATTTCATGTGGCCCACTGCCCTTGCTCCCGCTGCCACCAGAAGTGGCGAAAACAAGCAAAAATGTACTGTAAATGCACCCGCTGCCTCTGGAAGTCATGGAAGTGTCGAAAACATCCAAAAATGCACTGCACCCACAGCTGTTGTAAACGTGTTTATGACATCCGTGAACATGTTTTAATGCAGCGTTTATGGCGGGGAACCACCATAAACGCCGGCTTGCTCAGCTGTCTGAGGGGGTGTGATCCGGCCCGCAGCAGGAAAAAGTTGGGAACCCCTGGTCTAAGCAATCAGCTTGCAAATGAAATTCAATTACTAATCACCAAACAAAAATAAGCTGATTTGTAACCTGGAAAGCTGTGGATATCTCAAGTGTTAGGACAGTCAGATGTCTTCACTTCTTAGGAAAACTCCATTTTAACTACGAAGTGGGTGACTTATGTAGTTGACCCTTACTCATGCTGCCAAAAAAAACCCCAAACAAATGAAAACAGACTGACATATCAGTTAAGATTAGAATATATCCCATTCTTTCCAACTGGTGTACTCTGTCTGTTAACTATGTTTGGATCCAACTCATGGTATCAAGGAAATGTGGACAGCCTTGCATTGTCACTGACTGCCATTGAAACTATTCACAGCACGAAAGAAAGGCTTCCACACCCATTATTTTCTCTAGCATCTCATCATATCACCTGGGAACTTAGCATTGGTTCATTCATCAGAATTCAAACTGGCAAACTTCACAGATGGCTGTATTCTTCTATTTACACATCTAGCACACAGATCACAGAAAATCCACAGAAAGGCTAAAGGTATGATAATTGCTGTAGTCATGTATTTCCTTCCAGTAAGGATATCACCCTATGATTCATGGAATCATATATGTGTGGAAAGAATTATAGCTATAAAATAAGTTCAAATGATATCCTTCCATGGACGAGTGCCAGTTGCTTAAACAAAATTACAGTACAAGCTCTTGAATCATACATAATACCTTCTTTATGAAGCATAGGTGGCCAGGATAAAATTAAAATACTGAGTTTGACTTCTTTGAGTTGATTCTTATGTTTCAAGTCTCACATAAGAGGCTGCTGGAAATCCTGCCCTGTGAAGTGGGGCCTACACCTGGGACTAAATGCTTACTACAGAGATCGGCCCAACTCCATGGATGGTACTATGGTAAGTGCCTTCAAAGGGGCCAGCAGTGGAAATTCCCAACATGTAAGACTTCCTGTCTGTTATGTACTGAATAGAATGTGACAAGTACTCTTTAACTAATTGTATCCGGCAATTGTATCCATTGTAAATAATCAGAGACACATTGTAGCAAGCTGTTAAGAATGCTACTGCCGGTGGCAGTAGCAGTATCCAGCTCACATGATACAGATTCCCCTGAATACCTGAAGGGTGGGAAACCTTTCCACCACACCGCACCTGGAGAAGATGGGCGTGACGATCCATGACGTCATGCGGACAGTAACCAATGAACTATCACCTGGGTTATTCAAAATGTACAGTGTGCTATAAATAGGGCTGCTTGGTCCACCATTACCTCATGTTCACTCTGACTACCATGCAATAAAGTTGTGTTTTAGCCCTTACTGCGGCTCCTTCTTTGTCTTCCGTGCAAGACACCAAATTGGCGATGAAGGTGGGATGATGTCCCGAAAAGTGAACATTGCGCCCTTCGACACCACGAGGCCAGAAAAATGGGAACTCTACGAGCAGCAGTGCCTCTATGCTATGGACCTCGAAGGTATCGAGGAGGAAGCCCAGCGCCAGGCATTCCTACTGGCCAAGTGTGGCCTAGAGACTTTGGAACTGGCCACCAACCTCCTGATGCCGTGACCGCTCAGGGCGGTACCCCTAGATGAGATCCTTGCCGAGCTGAGGAAACACTTTCACCCGAAAATGTCGGTGTTCCCGGCAAGGTTGGCGTTTCAGCAGCGGTGCCAGCAGGCCGGTGAGTGTGGCAGACTTCGTGGCAGCCCTGCGGGTGGCTGCCGTGCCTTGCCGGTGGGGAGCATCCCTGAGTGAGGCGCTGAGAGACAGGCGAGATGAGGGGGCCAGGAAAAAACTACTGGCCAAAGACGAGAGCATCTCGTTTGAGCATGTCCTGCGCATCGCCCAAGCTGCCGAGTCAGTGCAACAAGGCGAACGGGTGTGCCGGGCCAGGACTGCTGCGGTTGGGGGCCCCCCACTGGCGGTCCCAGTCCACAGCTGTTCCTCCCACAGAGAGCAGGGGCCCTCCGAGTCCACCACGTCCACCTCCGACTTCAGCGAGGATGAGGACGTGCAGCGGGTGCAGAGGAGGCCTGAGGTTCGAGACCGCGCCAGAAAGGACCGCCGCTGCGACGGATGCGGGGCATCCCATGACCGGAGCCGATGCCCATTCCGGAAGGTGGAATGCCACAACTGCGGGCGGCGCGGGCACATCGCAAAGGTCTGCAGATGGCGTCGAGACGACGGCAAGGGCCAGGCGGAATGGCCCCAATGAAAGGCAGGTGGGGTCGGGCGCATCTTTGACAACGACGAGCCCCAGGAGCACCGCGTGTCTCGATGGGTTCCTGACGACCATGACCAGGCGGTCCACAGCGTGCTATTGCGGCGCCGCCGGTTCTTTGTTGAGGTACTGGTACAGGGGGTCCCAGTAAGGATGAAGATCAATTCGGGGTCATTGTACTCCATCATCTCCCACAGGGAATTTCTGCGCATTCCCCCAAAGTCACGCCCCAAGCTGAAGGCCCTTAAGATTAATTTGCGGGACGTTCAGGGCAAGAGTATACCAGTGTTGGGGGTGGGAGAGTTCAAGGTTCAGTTTAAAAGGTGCTCCGCATAGTGGCCCCTAGTAGTTCTAAAGGAAGGGTCCTGCTGTCTCCTGGGTACACAGTGGTTCGGGCCCCTGGGGGTTTTCATTGGAGGCATACATGCCTTACAGGCTGACCCGATCCTGGAGGTGTGTAACGCACACCCTGCCATTTTTGAGAAGGGGCTAGGGAAGTTCAAAGGGCCCCCAGTTTCCTTTCAAATGGACCCCAACATCCGACCCATCAGGATGAAGCCAAGGAGAGTGCCTTTCGCACTAAAGGACAAAATTGAGACTGAACTGGACAAACTGGTGGGTCAGGGGATTTTGGTACCATTGGACTCCGCCGAGTGGGAAACCCTCATTGTTACGGCACTTAAGGCTAATGGGGAGGTCAGAATCTGCACTGACTACAAGTGCATGATTAACAAGGCAATTCGCCCAAATGCGTATCCGGTGCCGGTAGTAAGTCACCTTCTAGCAACCTTGCATGGGGGGAGGTGTTTCACCAAACTAGACTTGGCCCAGGCATATCAGCAATTGTCGGTAACCCCAGCTACAGCCGCCGCTCAGACAATTGTTACCCACAAGGGAGCCTTTAAAGTGACGCACCTCCAATTCGGCGTAAATTCGGCTCCGGGGATCTTTCAGTCCCTCGTAGAAAGATTGTTGAAAGGGCTCCCAGGTGTTTTCCCCTACTTTGACGACATTCTGATAACAGCGGGAGGGGAACAGGAATTGGCCAAGAGGTTAGACCGGGTACTAACAGTGTTCGAGAAAGGGGGGCTCAGGTTGAAAAAGGATAAGTGTGTGTTTTTCGCTGAGGAGGTAGAGTTTCTGGGTTTCCAAATAACCCATGAGGGCATAAAACCGGCAGAGTCCAAGGTAGCGGCAGTGAAGATGCTCCTCACCCCACCACCAAGGCCGAACTACAGTCCTTCCTAGGACTCCTAAATTTCTACCACTCTTTCCTCCCAGGAAAGGCGTCGGTAGCAGAACCGCTGCATAGATTACTCAAAAAGGATGTGGCTTGGCAGTGGGGGGACAGCCAGGAACGGGCATTCCGGGGGCTCAAACAGCTTCTATCTTCCGAGGCTGTGTTGACCCACTTCGACCCAAAGAAACCCGTTGTGTTGGTCTGCGATGCCTCACCAGTGGGGGTGGGGGCAGTCCTCTGCCACGTGCTAGATAGTGGGTGAGAAGACCCAGTGGCATACTATTTGAGATCCCTGTCCAAGGCAGAGCGCAACTATGCGCAAACAGACAGGGAAGCCCTAGCGATTGTTGCAGGAACCAAGAAGTTCCACGATTTTCTCTGTGGCAGGCCATTCAAAGTCGTGACCGACCATAAGCCCCTCTTAGGAATCTTCACCACAGATAAGCCAACCCCGCAGATCTTGTCCCCAAGGATGCTGTGATGGGCGATTTTCCTCAACACGTACCAGTACGCGTTGACCTACCGCCCCGGCAAGGAAATCAGCCATGCCGATGCCCTTTCCAGGTAGAACAGGACCACCAGGTGCTCCTGATCGAGTTGCCCCCAATTCTGCCAGCTGAGATCGCCAAGGCTACAGCGAAAGACAAGTCATTGGCCCTAGTCAGTTCATGGGTACAGAAAGGCTGGCCGGAAACCTCCCCAACGGAGGAATTCAGGATTTACGGTAGGCGGAGAGACGAGCTCTCCCTAGAAAGGGGCTGCCTACTCTGGGGGCAGCGGATAGTAATCCCCGAAGTTCTGAGGTCCCGGGTGCTCAAGATGCTGCATATCAGCCACCCGGGGATCATGCGCTCCAAGGCGCTAGCTAGGAGTTATGTCTGGTGGTCCAAACTGGACACAGATATAGAGCACATGGTAGGCACTTGCGAGAGCTGCCAGAGCACCCGGCCCGAGGAGTCCCGACTTCCGCACAGAGAATGGGACACGGTCCGGGGTCCATGGTCATGTCTACACGTGGACTTCACGGGTCCTTTCAGGGGTACCCTTTTCCTTATAATCGTGGACTCCTACTCCAAGTGGTTGGAGGTAATTCCGATGGCCAGTACATCGTCAGCTGCAACGATTAAGCAATTACGCAAGGTATTCAGCTGCTTCGGTTTACCTGACGTACTTGTGAGCGATAATGCCACAACTTTCACGTCAGCGGAGTTCCAGGGTTTCATAGAGATTAACAAAATTTGCCACATAACTGTGGCCCCCTTTCACCCCGCTATAAATGGTCAAGCGGAACGCCTGGTGCGAACAACAAAGGACGCACTGCGTAGGATGGGCCCCGGGGAATTGAACTTGCAGCTCTGCCAATTCCTATTAAGGTACCGTGTAACCCCCTTAGCGTCGGGGCTCTCACCTGCCGATCTCCTCATGCGGAGGAAACCCGCCACGATTCTCTCGAGATTAGACCCAACCAGGGTGGAGGACACGGGTAGAAACATAGAAACGGGGGGCACCAAGAGATGCGAGATCGGCCAGCCAGTACATTGCTGAAACTATACGGCTGGCGGCCCTACTTGGGTACCTGGAATAGTGGTCGGACAGACGGGGCCAATCTCCTACAATGTCAAGACAGGCACAGGACTCCTCTGGAGGAGGCATGCCGACCAACTCAGAGGTAGAGTAGTGGGAAGGCAAGATGTGAGTGACCAAATGGAGCAGTCAGCGTTAGGGTTCTCCCCCACCCGCTTATCCCAACGGGGAGACACAGACCACAGGGGGGAAGGAAATGAGATAAACCCACATCCTTTTGACCCACCGGGTAACAGGAACAACTTAGAAGAGAGGGATTCCGGGAAGTTGTTAGACTTTGAGTTAGGAGACCGGGGGGGGGGGGGATTTTTTGGAGTGGTCCCCCACCCATCCAAGTGAAGAGCGGGGGTTTTCTTTAGTCCCTGGAGCCCCCAGTCTCACATCCCTGGAGTTTACTCCCATACCTAGACCTCCCCAATCCCCGGCTCACGACTCGCAGCCAAGCGCTAACGAGTCACTCTCCTCCAATGCAGGGACTCCGGCCCAAAGTGCAGCCACCACTCAGCCAAAGCGAACGTGCGGAAAGCCTCAATGGCTAAAGGACTTCGTCCTCACCTAGGGAGGAGGGATGTTATGAACTATCACCCGGGTTATTCAAAATGTACACTGTGCTATAAATAGAGCTGCTTGGTCCACCATTACCTCATGTTCACTCTGACTACCATGCAATAAAGTTGTGTTTTAGCCCTTACTGCGGCTCCTTCTTTGTCTTCCTTGCAAGACACCAAACTGTCCTACCCTGCAGTTTCCAAGGCTTAAGAAAGGGAACCCAAGGGAATCAGAGATTCTTGTGGTGGAGGGAGCAGGGCGGGAACATTTGATTACAAATAAAATAAAATAAAATACAGCCACAGCTGATGATACTATTAGGCTTGCATGGCATAACATACATTACTGGATTTCAGGTATTAATTGCTTAGTGGGGGGGGGGAGAATAAAAAAACCCAGCTTTGCTGCTTTTTCATTTGATACACAAAAAGCTAGAGGTATTTTCCAGGTTAAACATCATGCACTTCTAGATCATTTGTTTTCTTTCTATATATAATAGACAACCATTCATTACAGAAAGAAATTCTCTAATTGCTAAAAGCGTTTGATTATCAAGGAAGGGGTATTTCTCATGTGTGTTGACAAATTAGCTTCCTTTGTTTTTTTGGTGATTGGACTTTGAAAGCTGGACGTTGGATTCATTTGCAAATTTGATATCTCTGGCATAAAACTGCTGATATCTAGCCTCTGGCATACTGTTATGTATGCATGTACAATGTTACTTTAAATATATGAATGTAACCAGTCCACTATCACAATGTATCTCAGCTGCTAAGGAACGCGAGCAAGCCGCCCATAGAGGGCAGCTGCGAGCGTTCAGTCTCACATGGTTTACATTGCCCAAATCACGAACAGCCGCGGGAAATTCCCCACATGATCAGGAGCAACAGAAAACAACTGCAGAAGAGAGGCGTGACCTGGGCGAGGCCACGCCGGTAGCAGCCAATAAGCTACCGTGCAACAAGATTCAAATGTATTGTACTACAGTATATAATGAGATGTACCTCCGCCATTACCTCATGTTCATACTGACCATCAATCAATAAACCTGTGTTAGTCCTTCCTGCGACTCCTTCTTTGTCTTCCGTGCAAGACACTAAACATACTAACATGATCTAAGCTGAAATGGTAGGTTACATACAAGAGATGCTTTGAAAAATCCAGGTGCCCAACAACAACAAAAGTAACAAAACAGAGCTTGTGTTTTCTTCACACAAATTGATCTGAAGGTAAGGTAACACAAATAATTTCAGACAAAGGAATTTGTCCTGCATTCACTGCCCACCCCACTCCTCAGTCACTGGGAAAGAATGTCTGCCCGTTCGACTAGAGCAGACCGGAGGGGCTCTCTAACTGTATCATCGGCTAGAGGGGCTCGCCTCTCTAGGACAAGGAAGAGGGCCTTCTCTGTGTCCGCCCCGGCCCTATGGAACCTCCTTCTGACAGAATTACGGCTACAGATAGAATTGCTGCCCTTTAGGAAAGAACTCAAAACCTGGCTGCCTGGGCAGGAGTGGGGTGCTTCTGGGGAGGTGGCACCTGCCTGCTGGCTTATTTGAACTCTTCCTCTCTGCAGATGGGTGGTTTTTTAATGGGTTTTAATGTGTTTTTAACAGGGTTTTAAAGGATTTTAGTATGAGTGTTTTTATGTTTAAATTTGATTGTGAGCCACCCAGAGTCACCCAGGCAAGGGGGGTGGGGGTGGGCGGTACAAATCCAAATAAATAAATAAATAAATAAATAAATAAATAAAATTGCTCTTCAGTTGTGTAGGCCTCTCCATACAAAGTGAGATGGGGCATGTTAGGTTCCTGGAATGTTGGTTTAGTGGTAAAATTGAAAGCACAGGCACTCGGCATGACAGTGCTTTGGGAGAAAAAGTACCTAGATCAAGTCCTTCCACTCTTTCCCCCAGCAAACAGTGGAATCCTGGTAAGACTTCAATTTCTTTTAGTAGTGCACTGCCAGGCTTAGTGAGGTGCTAGGCATGAGAAGAAGTGGAGCTGCTACTAGTCAAAACTAAAACATTCATTTCTCATTGGGGAAATCAGGAGGCAAGGTCAAAGAGAAAGGTAGACATCAGGGCCACTCAATGATCAAGATTACAAGAATACCCCGGAGCACTTGATGTTCAATAAAGCCTCGGCTGGACAGGGAAGCTTTTTAGTCACCATTCCTTTGGGGAGAGGTCCCAATACTTAACCTGGGCAGGTGAAAGGTGTGTAATTCACCATATGGAGGGTTGCATTCCTATCACTTGTGCAGCTACATGTGTATAGTAGGGGAGGGGAAAGATCATGGACTAACTAGGACCATGATGGCGAACCTTGTCACTCCAGATGTTCTTGGACTTCAATTCTCAGAAGCCCAAGCCCCCATGAATTCACATGAATGGGTTTGCTGTGATTCATCCAGCCCACGCCATCCTCGTCGCTCCTGGAAATGGAAGTAAAACGTGCCTGTATGGTGCAATACTGAAAATGGTGCAGCTGAACCATGATCCACAGAAGGGGTCCACATTAAATGAAAAACAAATTACATACAGATATATACAATAATAACAAGAGCACTCAGAGAGTGCAGCTCATTCACTAAACCTGGTAGTCCAAAGTGCTGTTGACTGCTGTCAAGAGGCAGTTAATTTATTCTCTACAGAGCAGTTACTCTATACCTTTTTATCAGCCTCAAGCAGCCGGTTGAAAATTCTTAAAGGTTGTATTGGAAATGAAAGCATCTTAAAATCCCTCTCTGATACCAGATGGGAGGCACATGCTATAGCAACAGCAGCAATTTTGAAATCTTTCCTTAAAAAATTTGAAGCATTAGAATATATAGCCAAAGACCAGTCTCAAAGGGGAGATGCTAAAAGAGAAGCAAATAATATAACAGATAAGATGCAAGAGGCAGAATTCGTTTTTATGTTGAATTTTTGGAATGAGATTTTGCAGAATTTTCACAGAGTAAACAAAGTTCTACAAAATGAAGATGTGAACTTTGAAACATGTGCAGATCTGTATGTATCATTAACTGACCAACTGTGCATTTCACGGGATGAAAATGAAAGATATGAAGCAGCTACAAAGGAAATGCTACCAGATGTTGATTATAAGGCAGCTACAACTTGCAAACTTATCAGAAAGTACTCAATGACGGAGATGCACCAAAATGCCAGAGATAAATTTCGTATCACCATCTTTTACATAATTGTTAACAAACTTGAAACTGAGATGAAAAGAAGAGGAGAGATATACAAAGAAATAGCAGAGAGATTTTATTTTCTAAGTGATGTGCCACATGTCACTTCATCACCTACATTGAAAGGTATTCTCAGTGCTGTCAAAACGCTTACCCAGAGAACTTCAACAGTGATTTCTCAGCTGAGCTTCAGCAGTTTCATTCATATGTGTGCCATAAGTTCAGTGCAACAAAAAATGTAAAAACAAGATTCAGTCATACTGAACTTTATAAAATAATTGTAGAAGACAATACTGAGTGTGCCTTTCCAAATGTAGACATTGGCTTTCGTATATTTTTAGCATTAATGGTCACAAATTGTTCAGCTGAGCTCTCATTTTTTCAGTTGAAGTATATTTTAAAAACCCATCAGAACAGCTATGCAACAAGGCAGGCTGGATGCCTTATCTCTTTTAAGTGTAGAAGCAGATGTGCTGCATAAGATTAGTTTTGAGGATCTGATCAAAGACTTTGCAATTTAAAAAAGTAAGAGAAATCTTTTCAAATATAAATAAAGTGGAAGTATACAAAAATAAACATTATTTTCCATCTTACTGTAAGTTTTGTTATTTTATGGTTTATTATTGTTTATATTTTGAATTACATATACAATATATGGGGGCACCAAAGTAGAAGCCATTAACAGGGGCTCAGAAAGGGATAGATAGTATCCCTTGGGAATGGGGCATAGGTGGGTTATTTCACTCCAACAAAGACATCGTCAGATCACCATATTTAAGACTGAACCAACCCCTTCCCACAGTGGATCAAACAATGGGCTAAAGGTCCTGGGTAGTCAGCTTCTGTGTTCTGTTTCTAGTTTTATCATGTGATGGCCCTTTCACAATGCTAGGAATAACCACTGTCTTCTGCTTCAGGGAAATAAAAGTAAAGGTTTCCCTTGCTCGAAAGCCAGTCGCATCTGACTCTAGGGTTCAGTGCTCATCTCTGTTTCAAAGCCGAAGAGCCAGTGCTGTCTGCTTCTGCAGACATTTTCATGGTCATGTGGCAGGCATGACTAGACACCGGAGGGCATGGAACACTGTTACCTTCCCACCGAAGTGGTCCCTATTTATCTACTTGCAATTTCTTGCTTTCGAACTGCTAGGATGGCAGGAGCTGGGACAAAGACGGGAGCTTATTCCGTCCTGCAGTACTTGGGAATCGAACTGCTGACCTTCTGCCTCCCAGTCAGCATCTTAGCCACTTGAGTCACTGCAGTCCCTGGGAAATAAAAAGGCCTTAGCATAATTGAGCATGGAAGGAGATCACTCTGCCATGATGGGGAAAAGAACAACAAACAGCAATTTACAAATAAGACCTAAAAATTCAGTGTTGTAGAGGTCAACCAGTTCATTATGGACTACCAATTGCCCTGTTATTATCCATGCAAGTCCTGTCAGTGGTACTCATTTTGATATTTGCTTCAGACCTTTAGATCTCTGCAGATTGGTGAAGAAAAGACGGGATTTGCTGCCTTTATATTTGAAGCATGTCTTTCCACTGAATGCCGTAGATATTCCAAATGCTCAAGAAGACTAGTAATATATACAGTAAAATTATATGATCCTTGCCATACAACAGAGGGTTAAAAGCTGATAAAAATGTATTTGGAAACCCAGATCAGGCTGGCTTAATTAGTTCTTATGGGTTTAATAGTATGCGAGCACCAATTCAAATGTACACTTTTCCACAGAGCAAATGAAGGGGCCATGGGGAGAGGGGAATACATTTCTTGTTTGAAGTTACATTCTTGTTTAAATCATCCACAATGTATAGATTGGGATTGACAGTGGTCATTGATTGTGGAAGTACTCCTTGCCCTTCTTTTTCCTTTCTTTCCTACATTTATATTTTAAAATGCAACTCTTCAAAAGAAACAAAAACAAAATCATACTCTGTAATAACCGGTTTTACTAGTTGATATTTCCATATAATTGCCTTAGGGGGTACACAGAAAGAGCCTCCTTGAAGCTTGTGGGGTGTTTTGTTTTGTTTTTAACCACAATCGAGTATACTATGGTAACGGCAACCTTGTGCTGCCGGCTAATATTTCTCATGCTTCTTCTTCTTCTTCTGACTGATTGTCATTATGGTTGCCAATATTCAGATTCGGATACAGAATAATAATAATAATAATAATAATAATAATAATAATAATAATAATAATAATAATAATAATAATAATAATAATAATAATAATAATAATAAAACCCCAGTATGTCAAGGGAATACTTTTTGATGTATGGGCCTATGATGGCATATTCATGATACAGTATTGTATATCCTTACAATGCCCCATTTCAAACTTTACTGCCAATGGAAGACTGTAAGTGGTGCCTTGAGAGTAATAATATTTTCCACCATCCTATTAATTGGACCTACAGTATCAGATGCCCTGTTCTGCTGGCAGGGCACCCTCTCCGCCAGCCACACAGCACTTCAGTCCTATCCAGATTCTCCTCAGTTGCCCTTCCCTGGGATTAAATTAGATGATGAAGAGAATGCAGACTCCACTGTTTATTTGATTGACCTGTTTTCCCCTCAGAAAATGCCATTTCTTTTGCTTCAGTAATCAGACATAAAAATTCAGCCTGTGCTTATCTTCCAGTGATCAATCACAAAATAGAACACACTAAGATACATAGCTGAGGTACTTATTTTAATTATTTTTTAAATTATTGATATTTAATTATACACCACCCAGCTGGCAACACCCTTGGAACAGTTTTATACGTAGACAGAGGTCTGGCACTTCCACCAGACACCTCAGCAAAAAAAAAAGTGATAAATATATGTTTATCAACATACTGTACCATCTAATTTAACCATAAACAAAGATTACTAGGGGTGGGGTAGGTTCCTAAAGGAGATATTGCCTAGTTCTGCTACCATTGTAAACCAGCGGTCTACTTTGATAACTTGAGCAGGTTCAGAAGGGCAGTAGGTGATTTTTAACATTTCCCATTACCTGATCCACACCACCCCCACCACCAGCAGATTTTTACAGCTACAGATCAGCAGTTTGAACCAAACTTCAAATGACTTGGCAAGCCAAGATGATAGAGTGATGTAATCTAATGTTTGTATCCTTGTATCCAGCTCCTCCAGTGGCTAAGTGGTTGAGGCGCTAGGCTTGGGGACTAGAAAGATGGGTTTGATTCCTAAGAGCTGTGAAAATGAATGATCCTCGTTTTGATGACTGTATTTTGTAACCCTCCAAGTTTTCAACCTATCTGCAGAGGCCGCCTCAGGTAAAACATTTTATGCTGGTCTAATCTGAAGGTAAAGCATTCCTTGTGTGGAATTTCCCCTCAATACATTATGTGACATCATAGCAGCCTAGTTCACAGAGATTATCTCTTCATTCCAAATCAACTAGTCATAATTCATTGTGTCAGATGTATTAATGATTCCTTTGGTGACAGCCTTCTAGAGTACATGACTGTTATGTCTAAGTGTTAATTGCTTTGGTTTTGCAATCAAGTCTTTGCAGGCGCACCCCCCAATAAAGGACTCAGACACTGATGAAAGTGGATAACGGCATTGGGCCACATTTATTGATTCATGCCCTAGTCCGAATTATAAATTTCTATTGGTAATTGACCAATCATAATTCTTAAGGCAAGCAGGCCGAAGTAACACTGGTAAGGTACCACCCAAAATTGCCAACGGCAATTGTTACAATGTATCTATTTGTATCAATTTGTTTGTTGACAACAAACAAATTGTTGACCGTAGTCAATATCTAACTAATGACCCCACCCTCTGACACGTATCCGTAAAATCATAGGGTGATGCATGCTGTCTAGCTGTAGCCATCACCCCGTCGCCTGGTTCGTCGTTGACCGGACAATGTTTAACCAACTTATGCCTGTCTAGTGTTGTCCAGTCAATTGCGAACCTGCCGGATATCTGTGGGTCATAAATGTTTACCTTACCAGTGCTACCCGCCCATGTGACCAAAGTCAACAGCAGCAACAGAAACCCCTATATCAAACCATAGCAACAGTGTGGGATGGGCAAAAAAGCCAGGACCCGAGAGCCAATTGTGAGTCCCAGCCAAAAATTCCCACCCGGCCCCGAAGCGATCAAAATATCACACTGTTAATTAGGGAAGGGGTGGAGGGGAAAAACTTCTCCGCTCCGTCGCTTCGCAAAATGGCAGCTCGGCTGCCTCGTGGCCACCCCTTTTATAAGGGTGCTGGCCACGCCCCCTAACTACCCGGATGCCTTCGTCCGGTGGGGGGGGGCGCAAAGAGCGCTGCGGCCATTTTGGCACCGCGCTTGCATTGCAGGCGCACCCCCCAATAAAGGACTCAGACACTGATGAAAGTGGATAACGGCATTGGGCCACATTTATTGATTCATGCCCTAGTCCGAATTATAAATTTCTATTGGTAATTGACCAATCATAATTCTTAAGGCAAGCAGGCCGAAGTAACACTGGTAAGGTACCACCCAAAATTGCCAACGGCAATTGTTACAATGTATCTATTTGTATCAATTTGTTTGTTGACAACAAACAAATTGTTGACCGTAGTCAATATCTAACTAATGACCCCACCCTCTGACGCGTATCCGTAAAATCACAGGGTGATGCATGCTGTCTAGCTGTAGCCATCACCCCGTCGCCTGGTTCGTCGTTGACCGGACAACGTTTAACCAACTTATGCCTGTCTAGTGTTGTCCAGTCAATTGCGAACCTGCCGGATACCTGTGTTTACCTTACCAGTGCTACCCGCCACACGGGGAGGCTTCCCAAAAGGCTCACCGCCCCCCCCCCCAAGACCGTCAGCTCGGTCAACAGGCCTGCTTGCCAGTCCACTAACAAGAGGTCCATACCTCCCTGCGACAGATGGGCCCCATCCCCTGAGTAAAGCTCGTAATTTTGCAGACTGATGGCGGGGAGGCGAATGACGCGTCCCCCACCCTTGTTGAAAAGGAACTGGGCAAGAGCCCCGTTCACGGAGCGTCGGCCCGGTCAAGAGCCTCGAGGCCGAACGCTCCCCTGTAAGCGTACCGCGGTATCGTGTCCGACCAATTGAGGGTTGTGGCAGGCCACACATCATGTGAGTAGGGCAGGTCACTGCAAATCGCAAGCTTCCGCGATAGGCCAGTGACCTGTCCCAAGCCACTGCCCCCAAGGTACATAACCAGGACACCAGGCGAGTCAGCATCCCTGATGTAGAAAAGGAATGGCAACAGTTCCCGCCATAACATGCCGCGCTTACCATACCACCTGAGACGTGCGGATGCACCCAGTCCCAGTCGGGGTCCCCACTCTGTCGCCGCAGCGTAACGCGCTGCCCTGTGCAGCGTAACGCGCTGCCCTGTGCAGCGTAACGCGCTGCCCTGTGCAGCGTAACGCGCTGCCCTGTGCACGTGGCCGTGGCCCACCAGCCATACTGTCACCGGTGTAATACGACACCCAGGGTCTGTCAAGGAAAAAAAGGGGGGAGAGAAACAGTGCAGTGACTAAATTGGTACTAACGGTTGAAGAGGGCGAACACAAAACTGAAAACATTGTGATCCCCACCCTCCCATGCGGCGTATTTCAGCCCCGGAGTACCCAAAAACAGCTGCAGTAGAAGCCGCCCCTATCCTGAATGAATGGGTGCCGCAACGAGCCCCAGGGAGGCCAACACTGTCTAGTGCCTTACCGGCACCCTCCCAAATTGAAATTTGGTAAGGGGAGACCCACCTTGGTGACAGAAAAATGGGCCATGGTGCGTGCCACGCAGTACAAGGAAATCCTGTAGGGCACCAACCGGACAGATGTCTGCCAAAGAACATCGTAGCAGTCTTACTCCACTGCCTACGCCGTGCTGATCCGTTTTAGAGGAGCGTATCCTCAACTGAGCCCAATCATTGGCCACATAGACATCTTCGAGTTCCAGTGCCCTACGACTTGCATCCGCCTTAGACAGCATCTCAAGCTCGCTGATGCGGAGCGCTCCAAAAAAGGCCACCGTTGTAGCCGCATGAAACAGGGCTGCCTCATACCTATCAAAACATAGGTCATGCCAGCCCCGAGCTAGTTGGGTAAGAACCCCTGGGGAAATTGGGTGGCGGTCGTCCGGGCTACGCCCACGCTCCCGCACCCACCCCTCCAAAACGTGTCTCACACGGAAATCAGCGGTACTGTCCGCATGACCGCCTACTTTGGCCATAAAAGCCAGGGCTGACAGCCTGGATGCTATGGTGCTGGGTGCTAGGCCCTGGGCATGCAGGTAAACCATGAATCGGAGGATGTGGGCCACCGGGATTGGCCAGGTATCTGGCAGTCGAAATTGGGCACAAAATGCCTGAAAGGAAATGAATGCATGGTGATACGCCTTACGCGTGCGCGGCGCCAGCGACATGCCGATCGCCCGGTTCACCTCTCCTTGCCAAGGGTCCAAATCTCCTCCGGGAGTGGCGAGGGAAATTCCTCCGCATCGGGGGCCAAGGCACGGAACCGGGAGATCTGCAGGCGGGACAAAGCGTCAGCAATATCGTTATTAACCCCCAGGACATGCCTGGCCCTGAACAGTACATTGAGGCGCAGGCTGCGCAATACAAACTGGCGCACCAAGTCCATGACCCTGGGTGATTTAGAAGTCTGTGAGTTGACAATGTGGACAACAGCCGCATTGTCACACCAGAAATGCACCACAGAGTTGGCCCACTCCTCACCCCATAGCATCAAAGCCCCCAGGATGGGAAAAAATTCCAGATACGTGAGATCTCTGAGGCGACCCGTGCCCGACCAGGCTGGAGGCCACCCACCGTAGGCCCACTTCCCATTGAAGTACATCCCATAACCCAGGGATCCAGAGGCATCAGACTGTATCTGGAAACGAGGTGAAGCCAGGAGGTCAGACCTCCAAAATGAGACTCCATTGAACTCCCTCAGGAACTGGAGCCATATGAGCATGTCTGCCCTGATGCCCCGGGTCAGTCTCACCCTATGGTGGGGCCTAGATAAGCCTGTCATGGCATCGCACAAGCGCCTAGCAAATGCCCTGCCAGGTGCGACCACCCTGCAAGCGAAATTAAGGTGACCATGAAGTACCTGCAATTCCCGAAGGGATGCCTTGCGTTTAGCCAGCAAGTCCGATATGAGGGCCACTATCCTGGACACCTTGTCACCTGGTAACCTAGAAGCCTGCGCTACCGTGTCAATCTCCACCCCCAGGAATACTAGCTTAGTAGATGGGCCCTCGGTCTTTTCGGGCGCTAAAGGGACACCGAGTTCCTCCATTAGCGTCTGAAATGTATTGAGGAGACGTGTGCACGTGTCCCAGCCCCGTTCACCCCCGAACAAAAAATCATCCAGGTAATGGGCTACAGACCGAGACCCTGACCTGCGGACAAAAGCCCACTGTAAGAAGGTACTGAAACGTTCGAAGGCCGAGCATGAGATGGAACAGCCAAAAGGCATGGCCTTATCAAAATAATATTCACCCCGAAATTTGAAACCCAGCAACTCAAAGTCACCCGGGTGCACCGGCAGGAGACGAAATGCCGACTTAATGTCGCACTTAGCTAACAGTGCACCCGGGCCACATGAGCGCACCATGCGCAGCGCCTGGTCGAAGGATGTATACCTGACCGAGCAAAGGTCATCAGGGATAGCATCATTGACCGATCGGTCTGCTGGGTAGGACAAGTGATGAATCAGGCGGAACTCGCCCAGGGACTTCTTGGGCACTAAGCCCAATGGGGAAACCTTAAGGTTGGGAAACGGGGGTGCAGGGAAAGGGCCAGTGACCCTGCCCACATCAACCTCCTTAGTAATGCTGGCAGCAGCCACCTCCTCCCTTCCCCTGAGTGACAAAAGATTGGGTGCATCTTGGGGGGACCTATCTCCCATGAAAGGAATACGAAACCCCCTTTGAAAGCCTTGAAGCAGGTAAACTGCGTCTGCCCTCCTAGGGTACAATGCGAGCCAACACTCCAGCATGTCCACATTAATTGGTGAGGGGGCCTTTCGGTGGACCTGCTCCCTCAGCGGCAGTCCTACCGGCCCCTTGACCACCCCTACCCCTACCCCGCAGTCCCCCAGGCCTGGGACAGGCGGAGGCAGCATGGGGGCCAGAACAAGAGGGACACTCATGCCTGTACTTGCAATTCTTCCTGTTGCAGGAACCATTGGACGAGAAGGTCCAGCACAGCAGGCGGGCTGAAACCCCCTGCCCCGCCACCTGGCGGGGTATCTGCACTGGGGCCGCTCGTTGGACAGCATGTCCACAATGGTATCTCTCCCCAGGCGCCGGGCGCGTGGGGGTCATGTACAGAAGCCACAGCTTCTGGCAGGGCTCATCCCACCTCATCTCTGGGTGCAGGGGAATTCGCATACGGAATTCCTCGTCGTAAACCAGCCACGATGGGCCCGGGAAATCAGCCATCGCCCGGTAGATGTTGTCCAAATACTGGACCATCGGGATGGCCAGATCCGGCCTGGCCCTGAGGTAAACCGCCATGTATATGAGGTACGCCGGCAACCAGTTAGCCCACGTGCGCGGCGGCTTACGACGACGTGCCTGTTCCTTATCCTTCTCATCCTGCCCCTCCCTCTCCTCCTTGGTGGGCTCTCTGTTAAGAAGGGAGAAAATGTCCAAATACTCCCCCCGCCAGATTTTCTCCTTGGTAGACTGGGCCAGATGGTCCCCTAGGGGCAAGGAATACCCCGCTGTTGGCAACGCCGACACCGGCACGGTGGGAACTGCGGGTAAAGTAAAAGGAGCTTGCACCAACCCTGGCACCCCTAACACATTCCCGGCAAAGTAGGGGGCACCACCCCAAACCGGGCCCTGGGTCAGGGGTGAAGTCGCCGGGTGGGCCGGCGGCGGCTGAACCGTCGCACCACCCATGTGAGGCCACAGCCACTGAAATGCTCCCCCCAATGTAGTCAGGTGTGTGGGTGCGCTGGATTGAACCGCATACTCACATGCTGCACCCCCGCGGGCCGCCCCCACCGGGGGTTCCGGCCCACTGGGGGTGTCGGAGCTCACGATCGGAACTGAGCTCGTCGCCGGGGCCTGATCAGCACCAGTCTGCTGCGCCTGTTGAGTGGGGAGCTGCGAGGCAGCGGCCGCCGCCGGCCCACACGCCTCAGGCAGCTCAACCCGAGTTACAGAGGCCGGTCCAGGTCCCTGGACCCCAGAGGCCGCATACGGCCAAGAGCCACTGCCCGGCCCCTGAGTGGCCGGGGGCATGCCCTGCCAAGGGAGGGAACCCAACCACCCACCATTGCTGGAACCCCCCGCAGGGAACTGCGAACCCAGAAGGGAAGGCCCCGAAGCATGGCCCATGCCAGGGGCATTGGCCATTGCTTGCGGGCCGGAGGCCGCGGCCCCTGCCGGGCCGACCTGCGGACGCCCCGCCTCAGGCCAAGGGGCCACCGTTCCCATCCCACCGGTCCCGGTGGGCTCTTGCAGAGGAGGCTGCTGGGGAGGCGCCGTCGCGGTCCTCCGACCCGACTGGCGCCTCCGCGCAGAGCGAGCCACGTTCGCAGCTGCCTTCTTCTTGGAGGGCATAGCTGGTATCTGCTGGGAAGCCTAAGGAAAGAAAAGTTGCGCCAAAGAGGCTTCCCGGTGAAGAGCAAGAGCGACAGAGGTAAGAGGGAAAAACTTCTCCGCTCAGTCGCTTCGCAAAATGGCAGCTCGGCTGCCTCGTGGCCACCCCTTTTATAAGGGTGCTGGCCACGCCCCCTAACTACCCGGATGCCTTCGTCCGGTGGGGGGGCCTGCAAAGAGCGCGGCGGCCATTTTGGCGCCGCGCTTGCATTGCTGCAAAAGTGTGCCCTTTTTGTAAGGTGCAAACTGCATGTTGTTTTCATTATGTTCTGATTGGTTCCCACCTTTTCTGAGAAGCTGGGTAAATGTATCTAGTTAGCCAACTGTTATTCTGTGTGTATATAAGCAAGCCACCTCACCCTTATTCCCCTGGTCCAAACCACCCATGTTATGAGCTGTTAATAAATCACTTGTGTTGGAACTGTTCCTTGCTGGTCAGAGTATTTCCTGTGTTCAGACACAACATTGGCGACAAGGATGGGATCCCGCTCTCCTGCCTTCGCTCCGTTCTGCATCACAGAGCCAGAGATGTGGCGGTTCTATGAGATCCAGTTCAAGAACTCCTTAGTCATGCAGGATATCATTGAGGATGAAACGAAGAAGGCGTTTTTCCTTGCCAATTGTGGGATGGCCACTCTGGAGCTGGCATCCAACCTGCTGCTTCCGATGGACATTGAGGTCGCATCGCTGAAGAATATCCTGGATGCACTATGGGTACACTTCAGGCCCACTGTGTCCATTTTCCTGCATGCCTAGCATTTCACCAGAGGGACCAGCAACCAGATGAGTCGGTCGCAGACTATGTGGTGGCGCTCCGATTGGCAGCCATTCCCTGCAAATGGGAGAACCTAGAGGTGGCCCTGCGCGATCGTCTTCTGTCAGGTATGCAAGACGAGGCAGCTCAGAAACAATTGCTTAAAAGAGAGACTCTGACATTTGCTCAAGTGCTTAGAGAGGCACTAGCATCTGAGGCCGCAGATTCCGGGGTAAAAACCTTCAAGCAAAAGGCCGCTGAAGTCAACCCCCCGAAAGCACAGCCTGTTGTTCCAGCTCAGAAGGAGGCAGCCATCCAAAGGTTGCACCACTCAAGTTCATCAGTGTCTTCCAGCAACTCCGATACAGAGGACGACGTCCATAAGGTTCAGCCTAGTCACTCCAAAAGCACCATCCAGCCGTGCAAGGGTTGTGGGGTGCAAGGGTTGTGAACCTCCACGCCCATTGCCCATTTAAGTCTGCTGAATGCTACATCTACGGGGGAAAGGGGGCACATCACCAAGGTGTGCCGGCAGCATTCCGAGAAGTCCTCCAGGGACAAGGATCATTGGGAGCAGGAGCATGCAATCTCAAGGATCTCTGCTAGTCAAGGTTCCAGGCCAAGTTCCAGTGCTCGTGTGGTCTCAGACCGTCTGGTTGCCGACGTCCATCTTCAAGGTCAGCCTTGCTGCATGGAGGTTGACTCGGGATCATCTTACTCCATCATCGCCCAGAAGCAATTCTTCCAAATTCCTCTGGCTGACTGGCCCAAGCTGTGGGCTCTGCAGGTCCAGCTGGCAGATGTGCCAGGTTGGCACATCCCAGTGCTAGATGTTGGTACCTTTGCAGTTACAGTTCAATGGCATGTCCATCAAATTCCCGCTGGTCATGGTCAAAGCAGGTAAGCACAATTTGTTGGGTACGCAGTGGTTTGGGCCCCTGGATATTGTTCTTGTGGGGGTTGGGAAGCCTGAGACTGGTTCCCCTAAGACTGGTTCCCCATGCTCTGAGCGTAGTCATTCCCCAGAGAAACTTTGCCTGGGACTGAGAGATGTCATGGGGGCCCCTGTCCCCGCCAATCTGGACCTGTCTGCCCAGCCCATTTGACCAAACTCCTGCCAAGTGCCTTTTGCACTCGAAGATCGCCTAGTGATTGAATTTATAAGCTTGGACATTGCTGCAGCTACCAAGACTGACCCCCTCTTAATAAAGATTGCGACATGGGTACAGGCCGGGTGGCCGTCTCCACTGGTCTCGGAAGAGCTTCGAGGTTATTACTCGATACGTAATGAATTGTCTTCAGTAAATTAATGCTTGGTATGGGGGAAAAGAATAATAATTCAGTCTGCAATATGGAATAAGGTTCTATGTATTTTACACAAGTGTCACCCTGGTATCACACACGTGAAAGCGCTCGCCAAGAGCTACGTCTGGTGGACCGGGCTCGATTCAGACATCAAAACAGGGACTGGGTAGTGCAGAGTAAGCCAGTTCTCTAGATCGGAGGTAAGCCACCAGCCCACCAGAAAGTCCAATACTGTTCAGGATCCCTGAGTGCGAGTCCATATTGACTTCACTGGCCCATTTAATGGTATAACATATCTACTAATTGTTGATTCGTACTCGCAATGGTTAGAAGTGATCCTAGTATCAAGGGTTTCTGCTAGCGTCATAATTAGGAAACTAATACATGTATTCTGTGTTTTTGGGTTACCTGAGGTTGTCGTTTCTCGCAATGATCCAACCTTCATTTCGGAGGAATTTCAAGGTTTTCTCAAGGGTAACAGTATTAGGCACACAACTACTGACTCCTTACGCCCCACCATAGTTAGTAAAGTGGATGAACAATTCAAGAATGTTAGGGAAATACTTGTAGGTATGGGTTCGGGTGATTTTGAATTGCAGCTATGTCAATTTCTGTTTACCAAAAGGGTTACTCCATTGGCCTCAGGTGTTTCGCCAGCAAACCTCTTATTGAACAGGAGGGTATGCACGGTTTCTGACTGTAATTATGCACCACAACCCCCGGGGGAGGGGGGAGGTCATAGCACAAGAAGGGCCAGTGTACGTGCCTCCCACGCCACAATTACCGAAATTGTCGAAGGCAGACTCTGCAGCAATTTTGAGTCCGAGAAGTACACCTAAACCACCGGTCACCACTCCTTCAGTAAACCTAGCCAGCAGAAGTTGGCTTGTGAGTCTACCAGTGTGCCCATAGACCTTGGCTGTCCCGAACCCAGATTTGTAAGTTCCAAACTTGTAATGCATTTTAAATGACTCTACGACACAGTGCCTCAATCACTTAAATGGAAAGAATCCTGAAACAATTTCATAAAGACCAATTATAAAAACAACATATCTTAAGTTACACGGGCAAATCCACAGATAAACACAATTTATGGAGTTACAATTGGAGAATTATTTTAGATAATGGGTGAAGTTTATCTCTGGAAAACAAATTACCTTAGTTTCCCATGTAAATCTACAGTAAATACAACTGTGCTTCTACAAAGGGAAGCATTTTACATTCATCGCCTCTACACAGTTACTCCGTACGACCTTAACCAGGAACTAGATCTTTCTTTATAAAAAGCAAGAACATAAGAACAGCCTTGCTGGAACAGGCCACAGCCCATCCAATTCTGGCAGAACAAATGCAAGGCAACAATCAGGAAAGCAAAGCAAGACTTTGAGGAGTGTATAGCTAAAAATACTCAGAGAAATAACAAAGAATTCTTTAAGTACATTAGAAGTAAGAACCCAACTAGGAAGGCCATTGGACCATTAGATGACAATGGAAGGCAAGGGGTTATTAAAGAGGAAACAGAGATTGCAGAGAGACTCAATGAATTCTTTGCTTCAGTATTCACTGAAGAAGACAGAGACCACATGCCCAAAACAGAGCCTATCTTCGTAGGGAGGGAAACCGAAGAATTAAGCCAGATAGAAATAACAAGGGAGGAGGTCCTTGCATGTCTTGTTAAGCTAAACACTAACAAATCACCAGGACCAGATGGCATCCATCCACGAGTTCTCAGGGAACTTAAAGATGAAATTGCTGATCTCCTAGCCAAAATATATAATATTTCCCTCAAATCAGGCTTTGTGCCTGATGACTGGAAGGTAGCGAATGTAACACCAATTTTCAAAAAAGGATCCAGGGGTGATCCAGGAAATTACCGACCTGTCAGTTTGACATGTGTCCCAGGTAAAGTAATGGAAACCATCCTAAAAGATAGAATTAATAGGCACATAGAAGAGAAGGCGCTGCTAAAGGAGAGCCAACATGGCTTTTACAAGGGCAAATCATGCCTCACTAATCTGTTGGAATTTTTTGAGAGTGTCAACAAGCATGTGGATAAGGGGGATCCAGTTGACATTGTTTATCTGGACTTTCAGAAGGCTTTTGACAAGGTCCCACACCAAAGGCTCTTGAATAAACTTACCAGTCATGGAATAAAGGGACAGGTCTTGTCCTGGATCAGCAACTGGTTAAGGGACAGGAAACAGAGGGTAGCACTAAATGGACATTTCTCCAAGTGGAGGGAAGTAAAGAGTGGGGTCCCCCAAGGTTCAGTACTGGGACCCCTGCTTTTCAACCTCTTCATAAATGATCTAGAGGTAGTAGTAAAAAGCAAGGTAGCCAAATTTGCTGACGACACTAAATTATACAGGGTAGTGAAAACTGTGAGAGATTGTGAGGAGCTCCAGAGGGATCTCTTGACACTGGGGGAGTGGGCAAAACAGTGGCAAATGAACTTCAACATTAGTAAGTGCAGAGTGATGCATGTTGGGGCAAAAAACCCCAATTACATTTATAAACTGATGGGGTCTGAACTCTCTGCGACAAACCAGGAAAGGGACCTTGGTGTCCTGGTGGACAGCTCAATGAAGATGTCAACCCAGTGTGCCTCAGCAGTGAAAAAAGCAAATTCAATGTTAGGGATCATTAGGAAGGGTATAGAAAATAAGTCAGCAAGTGTCATTTTGCCTCTTTATAAATCTATGGTGAGGCCCCATCTGGAATACTGTGTACAGTTCTGGTCACCATACCTCCAGAAGGATATTATGGAGTTGGAGAAAGTACAGAGGAGGGCAACCAGAATGATTAGGGGACTGGAACACCTTCCTTACCATCTGAGGCTGAAACGGTTGGGCCTTTTCACTCTTGAATGACGGTGTCTAAGAGGTGACCTGATTGAAGTTTATAAAATCATGCACGGTGTGGACAAAGTAGATAAGGAAAAACTGTTTTCCCTATCGCACAACACTAGAACTAGGGGACACTCCATGAAACTTTTGGGTACTAGTTCTCAAACAAATAAGAGAAAGTACTTTTTCACCCAGAGGATTACTGGTCTATGGAACTCCCTGCCAGAAGAAGTGGTGACAGCTGTCAGTCTTGACAGCTTTAAGAAAGGATTAGACAAGTTCATGGAGGACAAGGGTATCAATGGCTATAATTATGGATACTTAAGGACAACCTCGGGGTTGGAGAGATAGGCAGGATATCTCTCAATGCCATTTCCAGGGAATCCTAAGCAGGTGAAGGCACCTCCTTGGGAATACCCTGAAGGAAATCGTGAGCCACTGTGTGAGACAGAATGCTGGACTGGATGGGCTGTGGCCTGTTCCAGCAAGGCTGTTCTTATGTTCTTATGTTCTTGCTTTTTATAATTGGTCTTTATGAAGTAGTTTCAGGATTCTTTCCATTTAAGTCATTGAGGGACTGTGTCTTTGAACAGATGACATGGGTTACTTAACGATCGAATATGGAGCACATGTGTATCTCTCATGTAGATCTATAAATGTTTTCATGAGTTGGTTATTTTTAATGTCTTCAAGCCTAATAAGAAGCACTACATATAGAGGCTATTTGACATGATTAAATGAGAGATAATTTGTGGGTAGGTCATGCATTTGTAACAATATGTTAAATCTTATATTGAAGGAAACAATAATTTGTGTATATGTATATTTTTTATTGTTCATATCTTTATTAGGTTTATTTACAATGAAATTTATATTTATACACTGCAGAGAAACCCTGATGAAGGATTTTTTTTTTGAAAAGCCATAATACCGGAATGACTTTGGATACATTTATTTTCAATTGAGAATATACTGTGGAAGGATACTTTTTTTTTTTTTGCAATTGAGAATATACAGTGGAATTGTTTGACACATCAGAAGTCCTTAATATATGAATATTTTGTAAGAAAATTTTCAATTAATTGTTGCTTTTCTTGATAACGTACCTTAAGTATATATATTTAATATATCTGGGAATAAACAATTTTGGAACATTCTTGAAGAATTCAAAGAGATTACTCATCAGTTTTTGCCTCAAATGGTTTTCTCTTCTTGTGTTGCGGATTTTGAAATGGGCTGCTGAAGTGCCTGGGTAAATCCCTCACCATTTCTGTCTGTCTTTTTGTTTTGTCTACTTTCTGATATGCTTGCCTGTGTGTGTTCTTTAAGGTGCCACAACATTTTTGTCATTTTGTTTTGTTTACTTTCTGATAATAATAATAATAATAATAATAATAAATTTTAATTTCTATACCGCTTACTTACCCGATGAGTAACTCAAAGCGGTTCACAAAAGCAATACAGCATATAAGAGCAACATAGTCAGTACAAAGAACGAACACAGGTGATGCAAAATGGCACCAAGCATAGTTGTACAATAATAATAACACCAAACGTAGTTATACAATAATAATTATAACAATTACATCAATTAAACAATTACAGCAATTAAACATATCAAGTGTCATAAAAAGAATTACATCAAGCGAACAGGCAAAATAACATCATTGATCCTCATAAACACTGATATGCTTGTTTGTGTGTGTGTGTGTGTGTGTGTGCTCACGCGCGCGCGTGCACGCACATGCGTGTACATGTGTGTATGTGCGTGCATGCTTATGCTTGAAAAACAGATTTAAATGGCTACCATTTAAAAAGTTTTGAATTGGTAGCCATGTTAGTCTGTGTTTCAACCATACCAGGGAGTAAATAAAATACAAAAACTTTGTGGCACCTTAAAGACTAACTGCTGTATTTTAATGTGAGCTTTTGTGGACCGAGTCCACTGGGCACACAATGATTGGCTAGCATAACAGATAAGTTTACAAATCAATGTTGCTTTTTACAACCAGTAATAACTGCAGTGGCTCAAGAGGTTAAGCCACTAAACTTAATGCCTGGAAGATCAGCAGGTCAGCAGTTTGAGACCAGAGTACTGTACAATGGAATGAGCTCCCATATCAGTCCCAGCTGCTGTCAACCTAGCAATTTTAAAGCAAGAAATTGCAATTAGATAAATAGGGACCACTTTGGTGGGAAGGTAAACAGTGTTTTGTGCACTCCAGTGTCTAGTCATGCCTGTCACATGACCACAGAAAACTGCACTGGCTCTTTGGCTGTAAAGGGAGATGATCCCTAGAGTTGCATATGACTGGTTTTCGAGCAAGGGCAACCTTTACCTAATAACAGAAGATCCCTGATTGGTATTCACATTTGCTGTGAAGTTTGACCCTGTTTAGTTGCATGTGGTTAGTAAAGTTAAAGGTCTTCCTTGCTCAAAAGTCAGTCATATCCACCTCTAGGGTGTAGTGCTCATCTCCATTTATAGCCAAAGAGCCAGTGCTGTCTGTGTTTGCAGACGTTTTCATGGTCATGTGGCAAGCATGACTAGATGGCCCACCCAGTCACATGGCCACACCCAGAAAGTCACATCTGGTCATGCCCACCAAGTCACATGGCCATGCCCACCTAGGGTTGCCATACGTCCCATAAAACCAGGATTGTCCTGGATTCAAGGTCAGAAAAAATTGTCCCAGTCAGTTCGATAAAAATCATATTAAAGTCCCGGATTTTAAAAACTCACTGATTGTGTATTATAACACACCATTAAAATAAATTCAAACTCTTGACATAAAATGAGTGATTTCCTGCCACATTGGAGTTGCAGTATACCTGGAGACAAATCTTAATGTCCTCGCCTCACACTACCGCCTGATAAGTGTGACCAGTGTGTTTCCTGAAACTGATGACATTAAGAGTGATGCGACTACTCAGAAGTACAACAGATCACCTTACAGTAAGAATTAACTGTTGTAAATAAATTCATTTATGTATTTATATATTTAATGTGAAAGTGTTTTATAACTGCCATTATATTATGCTTTTTTTTAAAAAAAAGGCTATTTTGTAGATAAACTGCCCATTTTTGTCAAGTATATTTCTGTCCTGGTTTTGTGGAAGAGAATTATGGCAACTCTATGCCCACCCAGTCACCTGACCGTGCCTACAGAGTAGGCCACACCCATAGTGTAGTAGTAAAATTTTTTGAAGCCCACCACTGGGCTTGACCCTAACTGCAAAGGATCGGGGCAATTGGTTTCATCCAAGAATGCTTGCAGTTATCTGTTTTTATATAGGTCTTAGCTAAAGACAGTATCAGTTTTATCTGGTTTTATTTCTTTTAAAAACTTTGTAATCTGCTGCAAACACAATTTTTAGTGGAGAAAAACAGGACATAAATATCATAAATAAATAAATAATAAAATAAGTAAATTTTCATCGTCTCCTCTGTTGCAACCCTCACAACCTCCAACTAGTTACGTGTGTTCTGCAACAGTTTAATTCTTCTTCAAAATAATTTGCAAAACAGTGTAAAAGGATATCCTAAGAGAAAGTAGATGCCATTTCCCCCCAGCATGTTTCTTTCTCTTCAAAGCCTTACAGATCAGAAGAACTTAATGAGATAGTGCACATGGAGTTTACCTGAGAAGACGACAAGTACTGTATTTTGAATTCTTTTATTCAGGTTTTGTATCTGATTGTTCTTGTTATTTCAATTATTTCAACAGGTCTTTTCTAGTTGGGAGCAGCATTAACTCCAGCCCCTTGAAATGAAGATTTTCATGCATCCACAGGGAGTTTTATTTCTGTTAAACAAAAAGGCTCCAGATATTTTTTTAAATCCTCAAATACTTATTTTCGGCAATTACAATGCCTTTTTAATTCCACCTAATATTTTAGGATAACTCATGTGATTTTTAAACTAAAGCACTCAAGAGAAGCAGACAGAAGTATCCTTCTAGTCACATGCCACATTTCACTATCTGAGATATACTGACATTTGATTTGGCAGGTTTCATGGGCAGGTTTCTAGCTTTTTTTTCTTCTAGAGACAGACAGAAAAAAACTGTATAGCATTCTATGCAATTGTAAATTCTGGACAAGCTACAGTTTTGGCATACTAACTTAGATATTCAAAGAACTCAACCCTGAGGACTAATGTCTTGGGTGCCACAGGGAAGGGTGATTGTCCCCAAATAGATTAAATCCCACTTGAATCCATCTTGATAGAGGGCAGCAGCTTCATCCATACTGGCCTGAGGCTGAGGAGGACTTTATACACCCAAAGGGCTCAAGACCAGAACATCACTCACGAAGCTGGATCAGTGGTACGGGTGTCATGCTGTGATGCGGAAGGCAGATGAAAGGCCACTGCATTATATTCTCAGGACAGTCTTCATGGCTGATCATCATGAGGATCGCCAATATTCGAATTCAAATACGGCAGAAGAAAAAGACCACCCCATAGCACTTAGTGCACTCTCTGGGAAATTCACAAGTTAGTTAACATTTTGCCCCCAACATGTTGGGTGCTCATTTTACCAACTTTGGAGGGATGGAAGACTGAGCCAACCTGGAGACCCATCAGGATTGAACTCACAACATTTTGGCTGCAGTTCATCAGTTTAACCACTGCGCCACCAGGGCAAGTAACCGCAATCCTCCTAGGTTACATTGTTTTGGCCAATGAATGCAAGGCTGGGAAGTGACTGAACACATCTTCCTCAATGTGCAACCTTAATAAAAGAACTAATTAAATTATTAACATTAAAATAATTTAATAAGTGACTTGAATTTGAACTCATTTGTTTTCTTACATATAGGTTTCTGCCATTTTGCACTGACAAACGATGCCTCTTTCCCCATTCCATATTTTTAGCTAAGAGTCTGACTCTAAGCAGAATTTGGATGGTACAACATCTATCTGGAGGCCTTTCACTTTCAATCATCCAGTTCCACATGGATACCACTGTAGACTGATTGCATCTTTTGGGGTAGGGGTTAGTATTTGCCTCTTCAGGGAATGGTGCTCTGAACCTGTGCTTATTGTACCCTAATTCAGAGCCATAACAAAGCTGAACTAATTTCTTTATTTATTGCCTTCATTTGGTTTTAATTGCATCCACCAAATCCTGCTCCTCATGAGCTTTCTTTATCTGTGGCGGCCAACCAATAGGTAAAAGCACCTATGCAATCATTGTGCTATTCTCCTCCCTCCAGATTACAAATGAGGGCCATCTGTACTGGCAAGTATTTGCTGAGATGAAAAGAAGGCTTAACTTAAATGTACTCTGGCAGACTAATAGGAAAACATCAATCAGACAGTGACATGTTAGTTCACAGACACCAATCGGCTCAGGCTTCAAGCTGAGTACATTATAAGTGGAGTCCATCACTTTTGGAGGCACATGAAAAACCTAGGAATGTAAGGCACATTTATGAACAATTTGATAAAGGATTTTAAAATGTTGGTAATGGCATGAAGCTCAGCTCTTCCTCAGTTTCCTCTTTGTTTCTTATTAAACCTAGCCTCAGAGTTGAAACTAGGGTCACCTAGTAATTTTAGCTGAAACAGATGGAGTTTTCAGTGGCTGCTTCTAAAATGAATGCCTGTATCATAGGCTTCTGAGATACAAAGCAATTTCCTATTGTGTGTTATCTCAAAGTAAATGGTTAACTGCTGGCAATGTGTTCTATGTTTTTAATTAACAGCAGCCAGTACTGTCATGCTTTGACACAGGAAGGTAATTATTTTGTATAGTGATTTTGACACCTTATCAAAAGAAGATGAATAATTTCCTTTATGTCTGCTCAAGAGGAGACCTTTGTGTGCATATTTTCGCATGGAGTTTTGCTGAATTAAGGGTCAGTGTGATATGGTAGATAGGGTGTCAAACTAGGACTCACAAGTTATGGATTCAAACCCCCTCACAGCCATGGATACTCACAAAGGGATATACTGTACTGGTAAAACCGCTCCTTAAACATCTCATATACAGTACTTGGAAAACCATATCAGGGTGACCATATGTTGGATGTGACTTGACTGCATCAAACTCATAGTACATTGCTGAATAAAGAAGTTGTAGAATACAATTTTGAGGAGAGTTTAACCCCCAATCCTAGCCTGAAACATATGTTAATTAGCCATTCCTAAATGTCTTCCACAATCAGAATTCAGTTCACTCAGTAAATCTGATGTGCTACCAAATTTCTTGTTGTGCTTTATATATTCTCAGGAAAAGATACAAGTATGATTATGAAAAGCTGCCAGTTACTCTGAAAATGTCTTTACAACTCCTCACCCCACCAATAGGTGAAAGATTCGTGTTAGAGATCTGGGATTATACCAGGATTTATAATGGCTATTTCAACTCAACAGTGCACTACCTGACTCAGTGCAGCATCATGGCAAGTCTGATTATTATTTTATTTTTTATTTTAAACTCTGTCATACTGTGGATGGGTAAATATGCCAGTTAATAATGCTCCATTACACCTGATGAGCAGGGGTGTTTATAGACATCCATGGATTATTCTCTCCCCACCTCTATCTCCAGTTTGTTGTGTTCTTGTTATTCTCCTAATTCTGAGGAGAGGAACTAAAATAAGGCTGCTTAGCCATGGTAGCTGAACATAACTGGTCAATTGTATTGCTAATGAGACAATCTGGATTCCCTGGATTTCATATTTTCCATCAAAGTGTGAATAACATACAGTACAGTAATACCTCATACAAGGTCCACTTCATACAACATCAGATTCATACAACATTGCCTAATTCCTTGAAAAAAGTTGCCTCATACAAAGTCATGCGACTTTGTATGAGGCATTGGGGTTTTCCCAGGTTGCATTGTGCCTGGGCAGTATAAAAGGCAGGACACATGCGTGCATTGCTCTTGTGGGTTTTGCATGAGGCGAAGAGTGCTTAGGAGTGGTTTTGAGCACAATTTTGTATTTTTTTGATTTTTTTCGTCAGAATTTTTAGAAGCATTCCTGGGATTTTTGCAGCATTCTTCAGGTTCTTGGACAATCAGGGTTGTTTGACATGTTTTTGTAATGTTTTTAGCCTTTAGACAATGCCGCCCTTGCCACTCCTGGAAGCGGAAGTAAAACGTGCTCATTCAGACGTGTTTTACTTCTGCTTCCAGGAGTGGCAAGGCAGCGTGGGCCAGATGAATTGGTGTCAGGGGCTGGATCTGGTCCGTGGGTCGTAGTTTGGGCACCCCTGGTTTAAGTAGAGAAAATGGCAGCCTAAAAATCTATCTCATCCTGTTGCAAAACAGATTGCAAGGCCCGTTTTACTTCCACTTCTGGGGGGAGGAACCACGTGACTGGCCCGTGGCCCAAAAGGTTTGGGCACCCCTGTCCTAAGAGGTGAGTGGGCTTAACTAAGTAACTTCTGATCCCATTTCATTCCCAAAGTTCCACTTTCCTGTCTCTTCCAGATGAGCCACCAAACAGATGTCGAGTTATTTTAAACTTTCACAAAGAAAAGAACAATCTATTCCTCTTTCCCTACCTTGAACTGAAACCATTCTTCCTAATTTGCTCTATATCAACTTCATGGGCCACAGGTTGAGAATCCTGCCTTAAAGGAATAAACCTAGGTTAATATGTAAACTTGATACTTCTGAGATAAAAGTTAAAGAAAATGTCATAACCATACCTGTCAAGTTTTGGATTTGAAAATAAGGAAATTTTTGGCCACACCCCTCAGTGGGCATGGCCAAATATAGCCATATGACTTGCTGGGCTCTAGTCATGCCTGCCACATGGCCATGAAAATGTCTGCAAACACAGACAGCACTGGCTCTTTGGCTGTAAATGGAGATAAGCACTGCACCCTAGAGTTGGATACGACTGGCAGATTTTGCTTTCTTAGGATCAAAGATCTCTGCAGATGGTGATTGCAGCTGTGAAATAAAAAGGTGACTGATACTTGGGAAACAAGCTATGAGAAACCTGGGGAACATAGTGAAAAGTAGAGGCATCACCTTGAAAGCAAAAATTGGTATAGTCAAAGCAATGGTATTCCCGGTGGTAATGTATAGGTGTGAGAGCTGGACCATTAGGAAAGCTGAGCTCAGAAAAATAGATGCCTTTGAAATGTGGTGTTAGAAATAGATCAATCCTAGAAGAAATCAACCACGACTGCTCATTAAAGGTCAAATAGTAAAGATGACGCTAAAGTACTTTGGACATCAAATGAGAAGAGAGGATTCACTTGAGAAAACCTTGATACTGGGAAAGGTGGAGGACAAAAGAAGGGGGTGGCCAAAAATAAGATGGCTAGATGGTATTTTAGATGCAATGGGCACAAAGCTGTGTGGGCCAAAGAACCCTTTTCCCATCTTCTTGGGGGACTTTTGTTTTGTTTTCTTTCTTGTTTACTCATTTTTAATTTAAAAAAATTTCTCGGAAGCAAAGAGCAGAATAGTAAAACAGCCCCCTAGGGTTACCAACTGCTTGTAAGCAGCTTGACTTTAATAAACTAGCCCTGCACATGGCTAGACACACACACCCCATTAGGGTGGAGGAGCAAGGGATTAATTCCCCCAAATTAACCAATCTATTTGTTCCTCACTGAAACCAGTTGAAGCACCAACACCTGAGAATGTCGGATCCAGCTTAAGGAAGGGAATCAGCAACCTCTGTAGTTTCCAAGCCTCCTAGCAGCTGAGGAGTTAATCTCCATATATGAAATATCGCTCACCTAGAGTAGACTGACTCCCATCCCATGGTGGCTCCGAACAGCAGCAGCAGCAAAAACGAAGCCTCCATGACTATGTGGCAGGGAAGGGAAATGAAAGAGAAACTACAGAAACCCCCCCCCCCACACACACACACACACCTTCTCTCTCTCCTTCCACAAGCAAAAAGCCACACAGCGACCTCTGGTGGCAGGAAAAACATACTGCAGCTTCGCTTGTGAGGGGTCTGGTCAGGATTTTTTTAAAAGGGATATTAAGGGGAAATTAATAAAATGGGAGGGGGCGGATAGAAGGGTAAAATAAGGGGTTTCCTAGGAAAAAAGACTGCCGCTGCACACCTGGCCCCGCTGGGGGCGAAGAGGCTTCCCGGCTACGCCACCGGCCGGAGCCCTGGGCCCCGCCCCCTCGCCCTAGGACTTGAAAGGCAAGGGGGACACCAGGCGGAACACCGCTGCCGCACACCTGGCCCTGCTGGGGGCGAAGAGGCTTCCCGGCCCTGGGCCCCGCCCTCCCCCCTCGAGGGACTCTGAAGGCATGGGAATTTGTGGGTGGTTTAGCTGATTTGTATTTATTGCATTTTTGTATTGTAGTTGGTGTAATACCATGTACTGTTATGTAATTTTGCATTGTTGTTTTGCTTGTAAAACCGTATTTTGCTTTGTATTAGTGCTATATTGTATTTCTGTATTTCTGTACGTTATGCATTGTGAACCACTTTGGGTTGTCTGCTGGACGAGGAAAGCGGTATATGAGAATAAATTTCAATTTCAATTCAATTCAAAAATGGGATACTTGACAGGTATGGTCATAACCACTTACAGGCTAGAAATTGAAAAACATAATCATATAATCATATAACTGCAAAGCTAGAAGGGGTCCAAAGTCATCAAGTCCAGCCTCCAACCAGTGCAGGAAATCCATAGCTAAAGTAGACCTGCTAGGTGACCTTCCAACCTCTGCTTGAAAGTCTCCAGTGAAAGAGAGTTCACCTCATTTCCCGAAGCAGTTGATTCCACTCTCATTGATAGAAAGTATTCCCTAATGTTTATTTGAAATCTTCTGTCTTGTTAGCTGAAACCATCATTTCTGGTTCTGTCCTCTTGAACTATTAAAAAAACAAGCTCCCCAAAACCGGCTACCTTTTGTGGAAGGCAAGGCAGGCCTCCTGACTCACAGGAGAAAGAAGAACACCCTCAAAAAAGGTGAAGCAAACCGATGTATGAAAAGTACTTAATATTAAAACCACAAAGTCCCCAGAGAGTAGACAACAATCTAAAGTAGATTACAAACGCTGAATATATAGAACGTTGCAGTCCATGGTCATAAACTGTCAAAAACCCGTAAAGTCCAATGAGAATTAATGGGAGTCCAAAACGAAGTATAGAAGAACAGCAAGCAGGAAAGACTGGAACCAGATGGAATCATAAGGAGCAACCTATATATCAGCGGTACAGGTTTCGTACCATCATCCCGTTTGGTTTAAACACAGACATGGATCTCTCGGCGTTCCTTTAAATCCTTAGCTTCCTGTATCCCCTTCTCCTCTAACTCATTAATTACATATGAATCACACGTGTGGCTTATTGAGTTTACTGTCTTTATATTCCTAGAATGTCCTATTCTGTTTAACGCTGTTACCTCAAAAGACTGATCACACCAGAGGTTGTATTCAGCGCGATAATACTTTTATTCAGGTATTTAACTACTTGCTACTATGTAATAATTCTTGTCTCTGAAATGTATGTTTGTTTGTACTTTATACTTACCCGTTTCTTGTTATACTAGTGAGTGTTTTAACCTTGTTACAGACTCTTGACGAAGTCAATGAAATATCCCATTACCGCGGATGGATATCGAGACTGAGTTCTGTTTTGCCCATCGTCCCCTGCTGGAGTTATTATTTGCCACTGATATATAGGTTGCTCCTTATGATTCCGTCTGGTTCACGTCTTTCCTGCTTGCTGTTCTTCTATACTTCGTTTTGGACTCCCATTAATTCTCATTGGACTTTACGGGTTTTTGACAGTTTATGACCATGGACTGCAACGTTCTATATATTCAGCGTTTGTAATCTACTTTAGATTGTTGTCTACTCTCTGGGGACTTTGTGGTTTTAATATTAAGTACTTTTCATACATCAGTTTGCTTCACCTTTTTTGAGGGTGTTCTTCTTTCTCCTGTGTTCACACACCCCAGCCATTTTCCTTTTTTCCAGGCCTCCTGACTCGCCTTCTGCGAAAGGTAGCCAGCGATTGGAGCGCCCAAACACTGGCTTCCTTTTGTGGAAGGCAAGGTGGGCCGCCCAACTCGCTTTCCCCAAAAGGTAGCTGGTGATTGGAGCAAGACGCTGTAATTCCCAACTTGGTTTGGGGAAAACCGCGTGGGCACATCTGACCCCCGGCTTGGTTTGGGCGAATGTGCATGGGCGTGCCCACGTGGTTTCCTTCAAACCAAGCCAGGGATCACAGCATCTGATCCCTGGCTTGGTTTGGGCAAATGAGCACGGGCCGCCCGTACAGTTTCCCCCAAACCAATCCGGGGATCACAGCGTCTGATCCCCGGCTTGGTTTGGGGAAAACCACTCAGACCGCCGGTTTCCTTGGGGTGAGAGCATGCACATGGGCTCTCACCCCAGGGAAACTGGTGGCCCGATGCTCAGACCATCCATTTCCTTGGGGTGAGAGCCCACGTGCACGCTCTCACCCCAAGAAAACTGGCGGCCTGACACTCAGACCACCCATTTCCTAGGGGGGATAGCGGCCGCACGTGCTCTCACCCCAAGAAAACCGGCGGTCCAACACTTGGCTCTACGGAGGCCCCCTTGCCCCCCAGCAAGGGGACCTCTGGAGATCTCTGCCCCAAAGCTGGCAGGGCTGGTCTCCAGCCCTGTGGCCTTTGGGGCAGAGATCAACGTCTGGGAATTTGAGGAAAACTTTTGCATCGCACAATGTTATCTTAATGTTGTGCAGTGCAAAAGTGTTCCTCAAATTCCCCAACGTTATCCGATTTTAGCGTTGTCCGATGCATTCATTATCCGAGGTATTACTATACTTATATATATCTCTTCTCTCCTAGTACTCCCTCCTGAGGCAGGAGGTGAGGGGGAAGATGCTTTGCTAAAGCACTTCTTTGTGTGGGTTCCAAGCATTCATACACTTTGAACCAAAGTGAAAGGATTCAACTTGCAAAAAGTAGAAGGATCCCTGGTGGAGCCGAAAAGCTTTGGATTGCAGTTGTGGGATTCTGGGTTGATTTACATTTCCCATTGTGTCATGTAGTGTGTGTGTAAGCTTTGGATTGCAGCTGTGGGATTCTGGGTTGATTTACATTTCCCATTGTGTCATGTAGTGTGTGTGTGTGTGTGTGTGTGGGGGAGATGTGAATCAGCTCACTCCAAACGCATAGTATTTCCCACATCTTTTTGTTTTACATTTCATATATAAAGGATAATTCAGTAAAGATGTGGCAGTGAATGGACTAAAACAAGAATCCAGAGTAGATTCATCTGGTGACTGAGTCATTCTGTACCTTCCAACCTAGCCAGCAAAATCTTTTGTCTTTTCTGCAATACATGAATGTCCCATTTTACTAATAAGACCAATCCTGATGTTTAGGAGATTCAACAATTTCCTGTTTGGTTGCATCAGTTTTAATTTGTATTAAATGCAGAATGTGAAATTTACTTCTCAAGGCTGAAACTCCCAGAACTGGATTAAAAACTCCAGAAAGTTCCAGCTAGCATAGCCAATAGTCATGTGTACTGGTGGGATTCTGGAGATTGTAATCTAAAAATAACCTTTCTAAACCCATATTAAATAACCACAGATACTTTATCTGTCCAAGATAAAAATCTGTTTCATTTGTAGTAGTCAGCATTCAGTGCTGGGCATCAGCCGGTCCGCCCCGGTCTGGGTGGACCGGTAGCAAAGTTGGCTGAGCCCGCCCCCTCCCATCCCCACTCCACCTACCTCTTCCCGGGAGACTGCATTGGCTCGTTCTGCTCCAGCGGCTACTGCTGCCTCCTTAAGACGAAGAGGCTATGTGGGTACCACTCAGGTGGTGGCGGAGGCAGCAGCGTGTGCGGATGGGGGAAGGGGAGGAGAAGCTCACGCTGCACCACCCAGAGCAGCTCATCGCCCCGCCCTCCCCTTCCCCCATCTGCACACGCTGCTGCCTCCGCCACCACCCGAGCGGACCGGTAGTAGAGTTGCCCTGCTTGCACTGCACTTCCTGGACATCCCGCTGCCGGGGGAAGGGAAGAGCTTGCGCTGCGTTGCTTGGACCACCAGCCCGTATGCCACCGCCGCTTCTTCCAGCAGCATGTGCGCTGGTTCAGGCAGCGTGGCGCAAGCTCTTCCCCAAGTTCCCCGGCAGTAGGATGCCCAGGCAGCGCAACTCTCGCGATGCCCAGACAGGAGGTCCAGGCATCTCAAGAGTTGTGCTGTTGCTAGAAGGAGCAATGGCGGGGGCAGGGGAGCTGCTCCAGGAGACATGGTGTGAGCTCTCCTCCCCTTCCCCCATCCACACACGCCACCGCCTCCACCACTGCCCGAGCTGCATCTGCAGTCTCTTAAGGAGGCACCAGCAGAAGGAGGAGGAAGAGCCGCTGTCCCGGGAGGAGGTGGGCGGGGTGGGGTGGGGAGGCAGCAGCAGCCACTGGAGGAGGATGAAGAAGAGGAGGCGATCACAATGACAACGTGGCCGTGAGTCTCCGCCTCTGTGTGTGTGTGTGTTGGGGGGTGTTAATGAGTGGGGGGTGGGGGACAGGGTCTGCACGCCCACCAGGGATTTCTAGGCACTTTGCTAACAGACCCCTAGCTAGCCTTCCCTGTTTGCTTTTCCTGGATCAAGTCCACTTGCCCCCGACTTGCTTGAAAATAAATCCCTGCCGCCCGCCTGGCTTTTTGCACTCTGGGGATAATAATCTGGATTAATTCCCTAAGTGAGCAGCCCCCACTCAGGCCTGATCCGAGGTCAGCTCCTGCCAGGTTCCAACCTAGCAGTTCGAAAGCAAGAAATTGCAAGTTGATAAAGAGGAACCACTTTGGAGGGAAGGTAAACAGCGTTCCGTGCATCTCCGGTGTCTAGTCATGCCTGCCACATGTCCACAGAAATGTCTGCAGATGCAGACAGCGCTGCCTCTTTGGCTATAAACAGAGATGAGCACTGAATTTAATTTAATTTTTAAACCCTAGAATCAGATACAACTGGCTTTTGAGTAAGGGCAACTTTTACCTTACCCAACATGCTGGGTAATCATTTTAGTGACTTTGGAAGGATGGAAGTCTGAGTCAACCTAGGGTCCTGGTCAGGATTGAACTCATAACCTTTGGATTGAAGCAGTAAATATTTCCCTTGCTTGAAAGCAAGTCGTATCCCACACTAGGGTTCAGGTTGCTCATCTCTGTTTCAAAGTCAAAGAGCCAGCGCTGTCTGCTTCTGCAGACGTTTCCAGTGGGCCATGCCGCTGCTGACCCAGGAAAGCCCACTGCTGGTGGACTACCAGGGTTTCCAGCGCTTTCTGGGCCACATGTTTGAGGATCCCATCTGGGCACAGACGGCAGCCAGGCGCCTCAAGGGCCTCCGTCAAGGGAAGCGCCCTGTACAGGAATATATCGCGGAGTTTCGGCTTTTGTGCCAGGATTCAGCGCGGAATGAGGCGGCAGAGATGGACGTTTTCCGGGACGGGCTGTCTGAGGAACTTCAGGATGAGTTGTTTCCGGGTGGAGGTTCCCCTCACCCAAGATGCCCTGGTAGTTCAGTGTCTCCACGTCAACGCATGTCTTCAGCGTCGACGAACTCAGCGCGCCACCCGGGAACTATTGGCCACGCCCGGGACCTCACAGTCGGCACCTGTGATACCTCAGCCCCCTCCGCAATTTTGTGGTGATGGCTGAGGAACCGATGGAGCTTGAGGCGGCCAAGGGGGTCTGTGTTTGTACTGCGGGGAACCTGGACACTTTGCTGCCTCCTGTCCTTGGAAGGGGGTGGGGCTCCCACGTCTGGTCCCAGTTTCCACCCCACCCCATAGGGAAATGGGGTCGGCCCGGCCTAGGGGAGACCCTCAGCCGGGCACACATCACGTCCCCACCAGAGTCCACCGTTACGGATTCCAACCCTCCCTGGCACCTGGTATTGGAAACCCGGATCCTTGTTTCTGGCCGGGCCGAGAAGATTCCGGCACATGCATTGGTGGACTCCGGAGCTACGACAAACTTTATGGACCGGGTTTTTGCGGCCCACTTTGGGATTCCTCTGGCCCCGGTCGACCCGCCATTGCGGGTAGAAACCATTGATGGACGGGAACTCGTGTCGGGGCCCATCAAGACAGCCATCCAAACTTTGTGCGTGGCCATTGGGGCACACAAGGAGGCCATCCAGTTCTACATCACTGCGGACCTCCATTTCCCTTTGGTCCTAGGCATGGCTCCGGACCCACGACCCTCAGGTGGCGTGGTCATGAAACGCCATCGTCTTTCCAGCCCTGCAGTGCATCAACCACATCCGCCACACCTGCACCAGCCAGGCGGTCTTCTTTCCTGCAGTCTCCTTGCCCCCCAAGCTGTCCGACTTTGCTGACGTGTTCAGCGAACGCGAGGCAGAGCGTTTGCCCCCGCACCGGCCCTACGACTGCCCTGTGGACCTCAAGCCCGATGCACCACTGCCGGCGGGGCACTTGTACCCTATGTCGGGACCTGAATTGGCCACCCTGCGGGACTTCCTGGACAAAAATCTGGCCCAAGGGTTTATCCGGCCCTCATCTTCCCCCCTCTCGGCCCCAATGCTCTTCGTCAAGAAGAAGACGGGGGACCTGCGTCTGTGTTGTGACTACCTTGGCTTCGATGCCATCACGGTGTGGAACCGGTACCCCCTACCGCTCATCTCGGAACTCATAGACAGACTGCAGGAGGCCACCATATTCACCAAGATTGACTTGCAAGGGGCCTACAACCTGGTGCGAATGCACGCGGGGGACGAATGGAAGACAGCCTTCAGTACCCGCTACGGCCATTTTGAGTACACCATTATGCCATTTGGGTTGACCAACGCCCCCACAGTTTTCCAGCATTTCATGAATGATGTGTTCCGGGATGTACTTGATCATTTTGTGGTCGTCTACCTGGACAACATCCTGGTCTACTCCAGAACCCGGGCGGAGCATGTTCGGCAGGTTCGCCTCATCCTGCAGCGTTTACGGGAGCACCAGCTCTATGCCAAGCTGGAGAAATGTTTCTTTTTTCAGACTTCCATTGAGTACCTTGGCCATGTAATTTCTCCCGAGGGTACCACCATGGACCCACACAAGATAGAGCCCCTGAGTTCTTGGGCACCCCCCCCCCCCCTCGGGTGAAGGATGTCCAACGTTTTTTGGGGTTCACCAATTACTACCGTATGTTCATCCCTGACTACGCAACACTGACTGTACCCCTCACCCAACTCCTACGTAAGAAGGTTCTGTTCCGATGGAGTCTGCCCCAGCAGCAGGCGTTTGAGGCCCTCAAGCAAGCTTTCCTCTCCAAGCCCATTCTGCGCCACGCAGACCCCACCCGGCCTTTTGTGGTGGAGGCGGACGCATCTGACGTGGCCATAGGAGCAGTGCTGCTGCAAGCCCCAGAGGTTGGCAGAACTCTTTCCCCCTGCGCCTATTATTCCCAGAAGCTCACCCCGTTGGAGTGCAACTACACCATCTGGGAGAAGGAGTTGCTGGCCATCAAGGCTGCGTTCGAGGCTTGGCGGCATCACCTTGAAGGGGCTCAGCATCAGGTGGAGGTTCGGGCAGACCACCGGAATCTTGACCATCTGACAACGGCCAGGCAGCTGAACCAGTGACAAGTCCAATGGTCCCTGTTCTTCAGCCGTTTTGACTTCTGGGTGACCTACATCACAAGCAACGCCAGCTGTCGAGTGGACGCCCTTTCCCGTAAGCCGGAGTACCTCCACACAGACGATTCTGCCCGCGGCATCCTTGGCTGCAGTCCACGAGCCAGTGGAGTTGCGAGCGCAAGTGCGGGACGCACAGGTTTTGGATGCGTGGGCTCAGCAACGTAAAGCAGAGGTCGGCCCCGCATCCCCATGGTCTTATGAGGAGGGTCTACTCAGGCACCAGGGGCAGCTGTATGTGCCCGTAGGACTGCTCCAGACTCTCGTCTTGACTCAGTGCCATGACAACCCCGCGGCAGGGCACTTTGGTTTTTTCAAGCCCCTCAACTTGGTGCTGCGAATGTTCTGGTGGCCTCTGGTGCGGCACAACATTTATGCCTATGTGACCTCCTCGTGCCGTTCCACCAGGCAAAAGCTGTCACTGGTGCACCACCCGGCCTCGTTCAACCTTTGCCAATGCCAGACAGGCCGTGGGGTGCCATCTCCATGGACTTCTTGATGGACTTGCCACCAGCGTCGGAGTACACGACTGTCTTGGTGGTGGTCAACATGCCATCAGCCCGTACGACCACCTGTCTGTTCCTGCACCATGTATTCCGTCTCCACAGCTTGCCGGATAGGGTGGTCTCAGATTGGGGCACGCAGTTCACGGTGCGCTTTTGGAAAAGCCTGATGGCCACGCTGGACATACAGGTCTGCCCGTCGACGGCCCACCATCCGGAGACCGATGGGGGCACGAAAAAGGTGATTGGCATCCTGGAACAGTACCTGCGCTGTTTCGTGAACCATCAACAAAATAACTGGGCCGATTACCTTTCCCTTGCGGAGTTTGCCTTTAACAATTCCCAGCACACCTCCATCCGGCTGACGCCATTCTACGCCAACCTGGGATACCACCCACGCCTCTTTCCTTTGACTCCCTCTGATTCCCCTGTTCCGGAGGCTCGGGACTTCCTGGAGGAGCTACGTGCGGTTCATGAACTAGTGCACCGTCAGCTGGTATGGGCAAAAGAAGATTATAAGAAGGTTGCCGACCGCTCGCGCCGGGCATCGCCGCCGCTGGTGGTTGGGGATCAGGTGGGGACTGTCCCACCAAGAAGCTGGACCATAGGTTCATTGGGCTGTTTCTGGTCACGGCCGTCATCAATCCCGTTGCCTACCGCCTTGCCCACCCCGCTCATTGTGTGCCCACCCGGTCTTCCACTGGTCCCTCCTGGTACCAGAAGCCCCGGCATGTCCCCTCCGGCGCCCGGGCGCCCTGTCCCCACCACCCATGCCTGACATGGATGGCACAGAGGAATGCGAGGTCGGCAGCATCTGTGACTCTCGTTGGCTCAAGGGCTGCTTCCAATACCTGGTCGAGTGGCAGGGGTACGGGCTGGAGGACTTTACCTGGGTGGACGCCATCGACGTTCATGCCCCCGATCTCGTCTGCTCGTTCCATACCCAGTTTCCCTCGTGGCCTCATCCGGACCGTCGGCCCCGGGGGAAAGGTCCTGCGGTGGGGGATAGTGTTGTGACTCCGGCCCCCGGCCCACTTCTGGCCCCCGAACTGGCCCACTTTGGGGATGAAGGGGAGGAGCTGACAGAACCCTCTTCCTCAGGGATCCTCCCCCCAGCACTGTCCCAGCCTCCCTTGGAACTGCAGCAGCAGGATGGCAATGAGGATGTCCTCCAACAGCAGTCTTCGCCTTCAGACAGCTCTGGGGATGAGGCGTGGCTGGACGCTAGGCATCGAAGCAGGACAAAGCATTGTCTACAGAGGCTGAGAGGAAGGAGGGGCCGCAGGTAATCAGGAAGCATATGGCCACACCCATGGAGGCATATAAGGAACCAGGACACCGGGTGTGGCTCTGTGATTGACAAAGTTTAGCTTCCCTGCTCTTGCTTGGTACCGTGGCGTCTGGACTCTTTGGAAACTCTGGAAATAGAACTTTGGACTGGTTTTGGACTACTCTTTGGAAACTCTGGAATTAGAACTTTGGACCAGACTTAGACTACTCTTCGGATATCCCTTACAGTGAGTGTTTTCCCAACAGGGAAAAGGGAGTGAGTGGGGAAGACAGAACACAGTGAGGGGGAAAACCCAGCATGTTTTCTTGCTAAGAGAAAGGAAAGTCTTCCAATTTATGGCAGAAAAATCTCTAAAACACATATGCAACATGCAACAAGTAATTAAAGAGATGGGAATACCAGAGCACCTCATATGCCTCCTGAGAAATCTGTACATGAACCAAGAAGCAACAGTTAGGACAGAACATGGAGTGACAGAGTGGTTTGGAATAGGAAAAGGAGTAAGACAAGGCTGCATTTTGTCACCATGCTTATTCAACCTATACACAGAGCACATAATGCGCAGTGCAGGGATGGAGGAATCACAATATGGGATTAAAATCGCTGGGAGAAACATCAACAATCTGAGATATGCAGACGATACCACCCTAATGGCAGAAAGTGAGGAAGACCTAAAGAATCTCTTGATTGGGCTGAAGGAGGAGAGTGCAAAAGCTGGCTTGAGACTCAATATCAAGAAAACCAAGATAATGGCAACAGGCCCAATCAGTTCCTGGAAGATAGATGGGGAAGAAGTAGAAGCAGTGACAGATTTTACTTTCTTAGGATCCAAGATCACTGCAGATGGGGATTGCAGCCATGAAATAAAAAGGAGACTGATTCTTGGGAGACAAGCAATGAGAAACCTGGGGAACATAGTGAAAAGCAGAGACATCACACTGAAAACAAAAATTAGAATAGTCAAAGCAATGGTTTTCCCAGTAGTAATGTATGGATGTGAGAGCTGGACAATTAGGAAGGCTGAACGCAGAAGAATAGATGCCTTTGAAATGTGGTGTTGGAGGAGGGTTTTGAGAGTGCCCTGGACAGCGAGGAGAACAAATAGGTCAATCCTAGAAGAAATTAACCCGGATTGCTCACTGGAAGGTCAAATAGTAAAGATGAAGCTAAAATACTTTGGACATCAAATGAGAAGGGAGGATTCACTTGAGAAGGCACTGATGTTGGGAAAGGTGGAGGGCAAAAGAAGAAGGGGGAGGCCAAGGATGAGATGGCTAGATGGCATTGTGGACACAATGGGCACAGAGCTGGGAGGGCTGAGGGGGATGGTGGAGGACAGAGGCGCCTGGAGAGCAATGGTCCATGGGGTCGCAAAGGGTCGGAACCGACTGTGCGACTGAACAACAACAACAACAACAACATCAAATGGGGTAAACAGAAATGCTGACAGCTATAATCAATTCAGGAAAGGGAAATCAGACTAACTAATTTGTTGGAGGAGAAAGATGTCTATGATGATTTTTGCATCAGGAAATTATTGCCAAATAGAGTGAACCAGAAGAATATTATCAAAGATGCTTTCCTCTTTGGCATTTGGAAGTTGGTTAGATTGCAAGATAATATCACCATCTGAAGCTATTACATCTAAGGTAAGAACAGTCATGGTAACATCTGGTGTCCAGTAGGAAGGGGATAATAAGATAAGGCTGCTATTACCTATTAGCTTTGTTTAATAAAGGATCTAATAAAACTGAATTTGAAGAGAAATGTTTCCATGAGCTGTATATAACCTTTGGGATGTTTGGTACTGATTTGTATGTGTTGTGTTCTAATGGTTTTCCTTCCACATGGATTACAATGTATCGGAGCCAATGTAACCTTGCCTATAGCAACAATGTAACCTTCAGCTGTATCATATAAACCCTGTAATAGGACGCGAGCTAATGACCACCAGCTGGCAGCAGCGAGCGTCCAAGCTCTCTTGGTCCGAACTCATCAAAGGCAACAGCGCGGGAAGCTTTCCCGCCACTACCTACACCTGGACAAGAAGGGCGTGACTCGCAATGACGTCACGCAGGCAGTAGCCAATGTGCTACCATGGCACCACGTTCAAATGTATTACTGTTGTATAAAAAGAGCTATCGATCCGCCATCACCTCATGTTCCCTCTGTCCACGATGCAATAAACCTGAGTTAACCCAGCCCGAGGCTGTGTCCTGTGTCTTGGTCTTCATACACTAAATTGGCGACGAAGGTGGGATAATGGATCCCCAAGGAGCAGCCAGGGCACAGAGCGGGTTCAACATCACCAAACCGCAAGACTGGGAGCTGTTGGAGATGGACTTCCAGGCGGCGCTGGTGGAACTCAAAGTCAAGGAAGACGATGAGGAGCGGAAGAGGGCCATCCTCACCAGAATGCTCGGGGTGGAAACCAAGCGGACGCTGGTGGGCATCATCGCTCCGAAGAAGGTGAGCCAATTCAAGGCGGACGACATCATGAAGCTGCTACGGGAGCGCTTCCAACCCTCGAGGGCGATGTTTCCCGCTCGGAGCGCGTTTTGGAGGCGAGTCCAAGCGCCGGACGAGTCGGTTGAGGCATTCGTGGCCGCCATGAGGGTAGCCGCCGTCCCCTGCAAATGGGGCGACATCCTAGACATGGCCCTCAGGGACGGCGTGCTGTGTGGCCTGAAAGACAAGGAGGTGCAGCGCAGCTTGATGAACAAGGAGCCGCCACCCACGCTGGCAGAGGTCGTCGAGGCCGTCGAGGCCGCCGAAGCCGCGGAGTCCACGAATGCTGGAGTAGACGAGATGCACCAGTGGCGTGAGTGGCGTCCCAGGGCCGGCAAAGCAGAAAATTCGGTGCACGGGAAGTCCGGACAATCGGCGCACGCAACTCGGCGGGCCTCAAAATCGTCCTCGGAAGGCAGCGACGGCGAGGAGGTCCAGAAGGTCCGAAAAGGGGGGCGCCGCTGCGATGGTTGCGGGGCGGCCCACGAACGCGCGAGATGCCCATTTAGAAAGGCTGAATGTTACACCTGCGGCCGTCGGGGGCACATTGCCAAGGCATGCAGAAAAAGAAAGGAGGGCCGGAGGCAGTCACCAGACCGTTCGACCAGACCGGACCGTCCCGCGGGGCCCAAAGATGGCGCCCAGACCACGAGGAAGAAGGACGGCGTGGGCCGCGTCTCGGACGGCAGCGAAGATGACGCCCCGGTGTTCAGCGTGTCCACGGGACAGTCCCATTACTTCGTTGAGGTACTAATACAAGGGGCCCCTATCAGGATGGAAATTGACTCAGGGTCCTCCTATTCCATAATCCCCCAGAAAGAGTTCTTGAAAATCGACCCCCACGTGCGGCCCAAACTTAAAACATTGAGGTCCACGCTACGAGATGTACAGGGAAACAGCATTCCGGTATTGGGGGTCGGGAAATTTCGGGTTAATTTCAAGAGACATTCTGCGGAACTGCCCCTAGTTGTCCTCAAGGGGGGAAGTTGTAGCCTCCTTGGGACACAGTGGTTTCAGCCTTTAGGCCTGTTCATAGGGGGAGTACATTCGGTGGGGGGGGATCCAATACAAGCGGTGTGCGACGCGCATCCCGACGTTTTTAAAAAAGGACTGGGAAAATTCAAGGGACCCCCTGTAGCCTTCGACTTAGACCCGGAGGTCCGCCCGATAAGACTCAAACCGCGCAGGGTGCCCTTCGCACTAAAGGACAAAATAGAGGCGGAACTGGACAAATTGGTGGGCCAGGGGATTCTTATTCCTGTTGATTCCGCGGAGTGGGAAACTCCAATTGTAACAGCTCTGAAGGCAAACGGGGAGGTGCGCATTTGCGCTGATTATAAGTGTACAATTAACAAGGCGATCCGCCCTAATGCATACCCGGTGCCGGTGGTCAGCCACCTTTTGGCCAGGCTAAATGGGGGAAAGTGTTTCGCTAAGCTCGATCTAGCACAAGCCTATCAGCAACTCCCCGTAACTCCCGCCACGGCCGCGGCCCAAACGATAGTCACACATAAAGGAGCGTTCCAGGTGTCGCGTTTACAGTTCGGCGTGAACTCGGCACCCGGCCTTTTTCAGTCGCTTGTGGAACGCCTCCTGAAGGGGCTGGAGGGGGTGTTGCCTTATTTTGATGACGTGTTGATAACAGGGGGGAGTGAGGCCGAACTGGCAAAAAGATTGGACAAAGTACTAACTGTGTTCGAGAAAGCGGGGCTGAGACTGAGGAAGGACAAATGTGTCTTTTTCGAAACCGAGGTCGAGTTTTTAGGGTTCCGAATCACACCCGAGGGTATTAGGCCATCCAAATCCAAAGTGGCAGCCATCAAGAAGGCCCCTCGCCCCACATCCAAAACCGAGCTACAGTCATTCCTGGGGCTCCTCAATTTTTACCATACATTCCTTCCGCGGAAAGCGTCCGTAGCCGAACCGCTTCATCGGTTGCTTAAAAAGGAGGAGACATGGATGTGGGGTGACGAGCACGAGAGGGCATTCAAAGAGCTAAAGCAACTCTTGACTTCTGACGCAATTCTAACGCATTTCGACCCCAAACGGCCGGTGGTATTAGTCTGCGATGCATCACCGGTGGGGGTGGGGGCGGTGCTTTGCCACGTGTTGGATGACGGAAGGGAGGCCCCGGTTGCGTTTTATTCAAGGTCCCTGTCCCAAGCAGAGCGAAATTACGCACAAACCGACAGGGAGGCATTAGCCATAGTAGCGGGGACCAAAAAGTTCCACGATTTTCTGTATGGCCGCCCGTTTAGAATTGTAACGGATCACAAGCCCCTGTTAGGGATCTTCACGGCAAGCAAGCCCACGCCGCAGATCCTATCCCCGAGAATGCTGCGTTGGGCTATCTTCCTCAACGCATACCAACACGAGTTGGAGTACCGGCCCGGAAAGGAGATCAGCCATGCTGATGCACTTTCGAGATCCCCTTTGCCCCTGTCGGATGACCAAAAGGCTAGAGTAGACAGAGACCGCCAGGTGTTGCTAATCGAGGTTTTGGACGCACCCCCACTAGTACCAGCCGATATTGCTAGGGCGACAGGCAAGGACAAAACGCTGGAAAAAGTTAGCTCATGGGTACAGAAGGGGTGGCCGGCATCGTCCCCGAGCACGGAATTCGATACATTCTTTCGGAAAAAGCTAGAGCTGTCCCTAGAAAGGGGGTGCCTCTTGTGGGGCCAACGGGTGGTGGTCCCTACATCCATGCGGCCGAGGGTGCTCAAACTGCTGCACGTCAGCCACCCGGGGATCGTTCGTTCGAAAGCGCTGGCCCGCAGTTATTTTTGGTGGCCACAACTGGACGCGGACATTGAGCACATGGTCGGCACTTGTGAGGCTTGTCAGGGATCCCGTCCAGAGGAGGCTCGCCTCCCGCATAGGGAATGGGACGCAGCAAGGGGGCCGTGGTCCAGAGTACACATAGATTTCGCTGGCCCATTCCGAGGAACCATGTTTCTCCTGGTGGTGGATGCGTTCTCCAAGTGGCTGGAGGTTATCCCAGTAAAGAGCACGTCCTCCGCCACGACAATTAGCCAGCTACGGAGAGTCTTTTCCACGTTCGGTTTACCCGACACGTTAGTCAGCGATAACGCGAGTTGCTTCACCTCCTCGGAGTTCGGAGCATTCATGGCGGCAAACGCAATTCGGCATGTCACATCCGCACCGTTTCACCCGGCCACGAATGGCCAAGTGGAACGGTTGGTGCGTACAACAAAGGATGCGCTTCGGCGCATGGGCCCGGGGGACCTAAATCACCAAGTATGTCAGTTCTTGTTAGCGTATAGGGTGACCCCCTTAGCGTCAGGTTACTCGCCGGCAGAGCTCTTGATGCGGCGAAAACTGACCACGATTCTGTCCAGGCTAGACCCGACGAGAGTCGAGGAGAAGGGGAAAAACATAGGGCTGGCAGTCTCGAAAGGATTCGCCGCCGGCGACCCTGTTCACTGTAGAAACTATGCCAGCGCAGGGCCAGCCTGGGTGCCGGGGACGGTAGTAGAACAGACGGGGCCAGTGTCGTACCGGGTCGAGACCAGCACAGGTCTCCTCTGGAGGAGGCACGCGGACCAGCTGAGGCACCGAGTGAGCGTACCAGACAGTGGGGCTCATCAACAGGATTCAGCGTTAGGGTTCTCCCCCACCCGCTTAGCCCAAGGGGGAGACATCAGCGGACAACAGTCCCAAGCAAGGGGGGAAGGAAGAGGCAGCGGCCCCGACTCATATCCTTTTGATAAACCAGTTCCATCAGAGGCCGGGGAAGGGGGAGAGGAATTCGCGACCGCTGCCCCCGAATGTAATTTTGGTTTTGGTTTTGCGAGCCGGGGGGGTTTTCAGGAGTGTTCCCCCACCCATCCAAGCGAGAAGAGGGGTTTTTCGTTAGTCCCCAGTGCCCCCGGTTCTTCCCTAAAAGAGAGCACACCTCCCGACAACGCCGCGGAGCCGCGGCAAGTCACTAACGAGTCTCCCTCTCCAATTACAGGGCAGGAAACCAGGGGACAAAGAGAAGGTAGCAAACCCGGGCAAAGGCAGCCCGCATCGAGACCCCAGCGTGTTCGAAATAAGCCATCTTGGCTGAGAGACTTTGTCTCCTAGGGGGGGAGTGTGTTTGAGTGGGGGCTCGAGACTTTGTCTCATCCTAGGGGGGAGGGGTGTTGTGTTCTAATGGTTTTCCTTCCACATGGATTACAATGTATCGGAGCCAATGTAACCTTGCCTATAGCAACAATGTAACCTTCAGCTGTATCATATAAACCCTGTAATAGGACGCGAGCTAATGACCACCAGCTGGCAGCAGCGAGCGTCCAAGCTCTCTTGGTCCGAACTCATCAAAGGCAACAGCGCGGGAAGCTTTCCCGCCACTACCTACACCTGGACAAGAAGGGCGTGACTCGCAATGACGTCACGCAGGCAGTAGCCAATGTGCTACCATGGCACCACGTTCAAATGTATTACTGTTGTATAAAAAGAGCTATCGATCCGCCATCACCTCATGTTCCCTCTGTCCACGATGCAATAAACCTGAGTTAACCCAGCCCGAGGCTGTGTCCTGTGTCTTGGTCTTCATACACTAAAGTATGTTACTTTTTTCAGCTGACTGGCACATCACACTGCAAATAATCTGTATTTTATATGAGACTTTCACATATAACATAGCAGTGACTTTTCACATCAGCAGTCTTCTATCAGCTTGTCTTGCTCCAATGAGATGCCACCAACTGATCATGTGAACAGTTGTACTATGTAAAGTGTCTAGAAAAAATATTATAAATCTGTTTTTGACAACCCTAGGTATTGCTCCTCATTTTAGATTTATTGAATACTAGACAGGAAACAAACATAACTTTTTAACAGCTGGGTTACAACTCATTCAATGTACTCCATTCCTTGTAACTCCTACTTGAGTCATTTGTACTTGCAAAAAGTTGTGTGGGGTCTACTGTTTGGGCCAGTGAGGAAAACATTATAAACATGAGATTGGAATGTCCTGGAGCCGAATCCAGCAAGTGGAATCCCAGCTACAGTTGTTTCAAGATCTAAACATCTTTGAAAGTAGGTTTGCTAACAGTTTAAGATGTAATAATACCCAGTAACAGAAATATTAAAAAGTAACACGTGCAGGCAGGCCTTGTATTTAAAGAAGTAGACTGTAAGTCTTGAAAGGTGATGTTGAAATAAATCTGCCAGATTTCCAGTAGTCCTAAAGCAGGGATTCTCAACCTGCGGCCCAGGGGCCAGATGTGGAACAGGACCATTTAATGTGCCCCCCTCCCCCACTGCTTCCACCACATCAGGAAGTGCCATGTGGTGGAGGAAGGGCAAAATAGCCATCTGGCCCCCAAAACTATTTGAGAGCGTGTGACCGAGCCCTCAGCTTTAAAAGGTTGAGAACTCCTGCCCTAAAGCATTAGATTTGTTTTGTTACTTGTATTTATTTATTTATTTCTGTGCATTTATATCCCGCCCTCCTGGAGGGTACACCACTCAGGGTGGCTAACATCATAATAAAAATTACAATTAAAATAATAAAGCAAGAATAATTAAAACAGGTCTAACAACCCCAATTAAAACCAACATTAAAAACACAAACATATCATTATTAACAAACAACCCACACCCACCCTACCCCCGTTAAAACAGAATAACCAAGCCAGGGAACAGCCCACCACATAGGCTAAATCAGCCACCGGGCTTGACTGGTAGAGTCAAGCGTGCCCCAAACCTGCTGGAAGAGCCATGTCTTCAGCATCTTCCTAAAGGGGAGTAGTTCCGTCTGGTTCCACAGGGCTATTTAAAAGACATAATTCACTACTTTGTGCCCCCATTTTCAGGGGAAACCCTTCATTAGTGTTGCTCATTAAAGAATGCTGTAAGTAACATGTTACTAATAAGTTGCTTTTGAATTACTTTAACAAAATTAAAATACAGTGAAACCTCGCATAAAGAGTGCCTCGCTTATAGAGTAACTCGCTTAAAGAGCAGAATTTTCTCTGAATGGTCGCCTCGTTTAACAACTAAAACCAACCAAAAATGTAGATATCCCATAGGATAGAATTGGCACAAACTGTCCTTGGATGGTTTGGGGTTTGGCGAACACGCCGCATGCCCCGCTAAGGACCATTTGAGGATGGAAATTGGGGGCACGGGATTTGATATCAGTTTATAGCTAGATTGACTCACCATGCTCTGGCCAGCAGTTCTGAGAACAATGGTTGTGCAGAGGGCACAGATACGTGACTCAAGGTAAACACACAGCAAGTTACTTAACTCCACAGAACCCCCGATCCCAAGAGTAAACTGTCATCCCATGTTTGCGTTAGATAGCTCCGGAAAAGCAGTCCATGATTGGATTAGACCAATGGCTAACCTGTCCGGTTATTCCCTAGTAATTATCACCCCTGATGAAATGTATATTGTACTAATTAACTGGTGTCGGGCCATGCTCAACCCTTTCTGCAAGTAGCCCCGGGAAAGAGTATAATTATGGTGACTTCTGGTGAATAAACTACTGATCTTCGCTCCACTCTGCCTCATATGCCTTTATTGATCAGTCACTTCCATGATCCATGGGCCGGATTTGGCCCACAATCCCAACATCTGGTGACCCCAACGTGATCTACTCGTGAGTAACGGCAGATCCAGGCCATCTGGCCCAACGTTCGCGGCGCTACTCTACGCTTAGAGTCGTGTCCGTTTCTTCCCGGGGGAAGCGAGGTGGCTCAGGTCGGAAAGCCATCCGATCTGAACTGCGCTCAGCCACGAGGCGAGGCTTTCCAGAGGCAGAGCATGCTCCAAAGCTCTGTAGCATCCTGCTCATCGGAAACGCGTTCCGCTCAGGGTCAGCTGTATGTAACCTTAAGTTGAAGAGAATTTATCTGTTTTTGGTTGACATTGGACTTATATTGTGAAACTGCTGAGAAGATCATAAGAAGTTTGTTATAGCACGTGTATGAATTCAATACAATTTTTATTTCACTGAAGTCAAGTACATCATTATTTTCATTGCGCCAGTACCAACTGTCTTTTGGATATGCCAGGGAGAGACCTTTCCTTGTCAAAGGATTAAGCCACTCTTAAGAACCGGTTTTGCAATCCATACCACTCAGACAAACAGATAATTGGAAACGATAAAAGCCTTGCATTATAAAAACTTGCCCGAAAGAGATGATTTTATTTTCTGAATAGCGAACTGAAAATAAAATAACTTCTATGAGTTTTTCATTCAAGCCAGGTGTTCTCATGAGGAAGGAAAAATCTTCATTAACTATGGGGCCTCTCTATTTCTGTGTTTTTCGAACCCCTGTTCCGGTGTTTAAATGTCTTTTAAATGTCTCTAAAATACTTTCAAGTCACATGTTTTATTAAGCGTACATTTTTGTCTAGCATTGCCTTAATGTGTTTAATGAGTTAAAGCTCACTCCAATGGAATTTCGATCTAGGAAAAGGATCACTAACCCCTTGCTTTTCATGCCGTTAAAACTGCTCACCTTATAGCCAGGAATTCTCAACCTTTTAGAGTCAGGGCCCAGGTTCCGCGGCCTCAGGCAGCTTCGGAGGTCCAGACGGTCATCCTGCCCTTCCTTCACCGCGCAGCCCTTCTTGGCTTGGTGGAGGTGATGGCAGAACAATGCTGTGGGCCAGGTTGAGAATTCCCGTTTAAACTCTTCTTCATTCTCTTAAGAAAGCTGTTGTTCTGGTATTTTGACTTTAACCCATGTAAAGCAATTTACTCCCTGTACCCCTTTCACAGGGAGAAGCACGCAAACATTGCGATTCAGAAAATGCTTAATCTTTACCTTTTTACAGGAATGACTCTTGAATTTCTTACAAAACTCCTCTCCAGGCCTTAAAAGCAACCAATTTATTTCTCTCTACTTTAGATAGTCTTAAAATGCATCCTTTCACAGGTTCCTGAGTTAATTATTGGTAGGGATTCCTCCACAGGAGAATCCCAGCCAGCTCTCTTAATTATCTGACCTAATCTGATCTCATTATCTGAAAAGAATTTTGCTTTCTCATTGTGTTAACTTCTGAGTTCTTTTCCTCATGTCAGTGGAACTCCCTGCTTGAAACGCTCAACCCGTGTCTTTTTTTTATTTTAACATATTGTTTCTTTGCATATTGTCTCTTTACAGCATGGTGCATCAAAGATTGTTTTGGCTTTTTGTTTTTAATAAGTCTTAGTCTGTCATTTCTAGTATGACATGCCCATCTTAGAGCTGGGGGGGAGGGGGAGTATTGGTCACTGAGCTCCTGAGAACGTGCAGAGAGCCAGACCTTAGCTGGCGGCCAAAGGCTACCTAAAGAATTCAGTCAAATAAGCAGAAGTTGGCCAGGTCACGTTTATGATGCAATTGGCCATCTTCCCAGCCACCGCTGGGCCATATGTCCCATCCTGCACATAGAATGAGGGTTTCAGACACCACAGCAAGCTACAGACTAATGTTTCAGAAACTGGTCTCAGGAGTCCCCACGACTCAAACTTCTGTAGCACACAGAATTTCATTGCACAAGAACAGCTTGGTTGCCAAGCTTGTTCTGCCAGCAGTAAAGGTTTTTTTTGGAAAGAAGCATTCAAAACCTTGTTTTGAAGCCTTCACCGAAGAACTGTTGTTTCCCACTCAGATTCTCACCTCTACATGTTTTTACCCTTAGGGTGACATGGCATGCTTCCTTTGCAGAGGTTTTCCACACCTCCACACTATACGTCCAGATGAGTTCCTTTTCCACAGGATATCTGTTCTTCTATGCTAATTGCTGAATGTTCTCATCTTTTCTTCCACATGTTTTTCATTAAAGACGCTCCCTCTTTCAGGATTTGCAGGCAGCAACTCCCAGCAAGACCTGCTATGTCTAGATGGCAACAGGCCAGCCCAGCGGTGGAATACTATTCTGCCCTGTCCCATTTTTTTGGTTTTTTTACTAAAAAGGGGGGAACAACATCCCATAGTTGCACAGCAGTTGCTATCCTGTAATCCCATAGTTGCACAGCAGTTGCTATCCTGTAATCCCATAGTTGCACAGCAGTTGCTATCCTGTAATTACAAAACTAACTAACTCTCTTCAGATTTTTGTCTCCAACAAGCTGCTTTTGCAGCAAGTTCTCCTCCCTATGCAGAATCCATTTCCAGAAGCCAGAATCAGACCCAGATGGCCCAGATACCAATCACAGAAGGATGACACCAGCCATTGCCCTAGATGTCATCAGCTGTCCGTCTTCTCCTATGATCTACATTTTCCAAAGATGATTTGGGCATGAAAAAGGGGGTGGATTTTGGGGTGGACACCTTGCAAGCATAAAGACACATGGTGCTGTTTTTGCACAATCTGGACTTTTACACAATATGGACTTTTCCTTTTCCAAACCATTTATGGACACTTCAAGTTACGCCTCATCGTCAGAAGCAGCTGAATGTCTTATCTGTATCATTCATTCATTCATTACTTGTACAAATGCTCCATTTATTTGCAAGGGACACTTGAAATTCTGTATACATATGTTTGCATACACGTCCTGACCACAGGTGGGGGAAGAAACCAAAACAGGACCATTGCTTGGAAAGGTTGAGTACCCAGCCGTCAGAGTAATCCCTAGCCATTGTAAGTCATTTTACACCTCTCTATAGGTGTAAGAAAGACATTTGCACAACACTAGAATTAGCAGAGACAGTTTAGAAAACCAGTTCTACCACTGGGGGGAAGAGAAATTAAACCCCCAGTGATTAATGACATATCTCATTATTTTGCCTAGCTACAGAAAAGCAGGCTGGTACATGAGCTTTCTCAACCTGAGGACATCTTCCATAACTACTCCATCACCTGGATGGCGAAATTGTCAGTGGCATGTGTTGCTTTAACCTCACGGACAACTCTCGCAAGGTACAGACCTCCATACCTTGGTTAAAAATATCAAGGAGGATGCTACGTGGGATTGGTGGAATTCGTTATGGACCTGGTTCCCCTGGAATTGGCTACAAACGACACTCAAGGTGATTGTGAGGGTGACAATACTGGGAACAGCTATATGTTGTTTCATGCAATGTATTCCCTCACTGATGTCAATGTGTCCCCCATGGAAAAAGCCTCAGAATGTCCACACTCCACATCAGCTCATGCCGTAATTCTCAAAGCTATTGGCCAAGCCCCATTTAGAAATAAAAGAAAGAGGGAATGTAGATATCCCGTAGGATAGAATTGGCACAAACCGTCCTTGGATGGTTTGGGGTTTGGCGAACATACCGCGTGCCCTGCTAAGGACCATTTGGGGATGGAAATTGGGGGCACGGGATTTGATATCAGTTTATAGCTAGATTGATTCACCATGCTCTGGCCAGCAGTTCTGAGAACAATGGTTGTGCAGAGGGCACAGATAAGTGACTCAAGGTAAACACACAGCAAGTTACTTAACTCCACAGAACCCCCAATCCCAAGAGTAAACTGTCATCCCATGTTTGCGTTAGATAGCTCCGGAAAAGCAGTCCATGATTGGATTAGACCAATGGCTAACCTGTCCGGTTATTCCCTAGTAATTATCACCCCTGATGAAATGTGTATTGTACTAATTAACTGGTGTCGGGCCATGCTCAACCCTTTCTGCAAGTGGCCTGGGAAAGAGTATAATTATGGTGACTTCTGGTGAATAAACTACTGATCTTCACTCCACTCTGCCTCATATGCCTTTATTGATCAGTCACTTCCACGATCCATGGGCTGGATCTGGCCCCCAATCCCAACACAAAAACTCAATAACTAAATCAGGGTTTGCAATCCCCCCACCCCCACCACTCCAGAAGTAAAAATTGGTCACTTACAATGGTGTTTCGCTTAAAGAGCAAACTCGCTTAAAGAGCAATCCCATAGAACGCATTATGCTCTTTAAGCAAGGTACCACTGTACACTTTAAAATATACAGATGGTCCTGCCCCACAAAATGACTCCCAAGACAATGTTTTAGCAAAAATAAACTTTGCTTGTTACAGTTTTTAAAAGGGTAGGTGAGAGGGTAATACGTTAATTGCCTAAAAAGGTACCAAACAGTATGTTTGTGTGCTGTTTTTTTCCCATCTTGTATGTTAAACTCCTGTTCTTTGCTAGGTAAAGGTCACCCTTGCTCGAAAGCCAGTCGTATCCGACTCTAGGGTTCTGTGGTCATCTCTGTTTCAAAGCTGAAGAGTCAGCGCTGTCTGCTTCTGCAGACATTTCCGTGGTCATGTGGCAGGCATGACTAGACACTGGAGTGCACGGAATGCTGTTTACCTTCCCACCGAAGTGGTCCCTATTTATCTACTTGCAATGTCTTGCTTTTGAACTGCTAAGTTGGCAGGAGCTGGGACAAAGACAGGAGCTCATTCTGTCTTGCAGTACTTGGGAATCGAACTGCTGACCTGCCATGTGCAGCCTTCCAGTCAGCATCTTAGCCACTTGAGCCACACTGCAGAGAACAGGTTTATTCAGCCAAAGAGCCAGCACTATTTGCATCTGCAAACCTTTCCATGGTCATGTGGCAAGCAAGACTAGATGCCAGAGCACACAGAACACTGTTACCCTTTTGGCCAAAGCAGTACCCATTTATCTACTTGCAATTTTTTGTATTTGACCTGCTAGGTTGGCAGGAACTCACTCTGTCATGCAGCACTCAGGTCTCGAACTGCTGACTTGCCGACCTTCCAGTCATCAAGTTCAGCATCTTAACCATTACACCATTGCACATACAACATAAAACCACATACAATATAAATAGATAATAATCACCTTAGAAGTAATTTCATTACCAAATTTATCAGTATTGACTAAAAAAATTGCAAGGAAAAGAGTTGCTAAGAATAGAACAATAAATAAATATCACTAACAGACACTATCACTGAGACTGCGATTTGGCAGGATTACAGGTGGTAGTTGGATGTGCGAAAGGCTTTTCAAACAAACAAAAGAGTCATTGCCAACTTTTAGTTTATGTAAGTCAGAAAAAGGCTCCTCAAAGATTGTGGTATTTTTGAACCACAGTTGAGCATACTCTGGTAACGGGAACCTTGTGTTGTTGGCTAATCTTTCTCATACCAGGTCAGGCAAAAGGAACTGCAGAATGAACTCACCAAAGGTGCTTGAAAGCTAGTTGTATCCGACTCTAGGGTTCAGTGCTTATCTTTGTTTATAGCCGAAGAGCCAGCACTGTCTGCATTTTGCAGACGTTTACGTGAGCATGTGCCAGGCATGCCTAGACACTAGAGTGCACGGAACGCTGTTTACCTTCCCACCAAAGTGGTCCATATTTATCTACTTGCAATTTCTTGCTTTTGAACTGCTAGTATGGCAGGAGCTGGGACGGAGACGGGCGCTCAAACCATCATGCAGTACCCAGGTCTTGAACTCCTGACCTCCCACCTTCCAGTCAGCGTCTTAACCACTTGAGCCACTGCAGCCCCCAACTCACCAAAGGTAAGGTAAAGGTTTCCCTTGCTCAAAAGCCAGTCGTATCCGACTCTAGGGTTTAGTGCTCATCTCTGTTTCAAAGCCAAAGCGCTATCTGCTTCTGCAGACATTTCTGTGGTCCTGTGGCAGGCATGACTAGACACCGGAGTGCAAGAAATGCTGTTACCTTCCCACTGAAGTGGTCCCTATTTATCAACTTGCAATGTCTTGCTTTCGAACTGCTAGGTTGGCAGGAGCTGGGACAAAGACAGGAGCTCATTCCGTCCTGCAGTACTCGGGAATTGAACTGCTGACCTTCCGCCTGCCAGTCAGCATCTTAGCCACTTGAGCCACTGTAGGTTCCTTCATTTTGACAGTTTCACCTCTGACCTAGACATGGAAGAAAAAGATGAAGTTTATGTAAGTGGGACTGTGGAGTTCATTTTCACCTCCTCCTGATGATAGCCCATTTATCCTCCCTTCCACTACATTCCTGCAACACTACACAGAAAGTGGTGAGGATTCAATAAAAAGGGCAGACAAAGTTGCAAAGGCTCTGTACCAGATTTGACAGATTTCATTCTTCCCACTTGTGCCAGAATCTACCACTGTGCTCAGCACAGCATTTGGTAGGGTGCTGGGAAAACTAACTACTGTATCAGGAAAATGTGGGCAGGGCAGTCTGTTCCTATCCTGTCTAGATGTGCCTACACTCAGCCAATAGTGCGCGCACGCACACACACACACCAAAAGAGAATATTTGCAGAATAATTGAAACTGGAATTGCCTTGATTGTAGCTTTTTTCCAGGGTCCAGGTAAAGAGCCTGTTACTATCTAATCCAGTGGTGGCCAACCTTTGCCTTCCAGGTGTTCTTGAATGTCAATTCCCAGAAGCCTGATCAGTAGGAATGCTGACTTGGGCTTATGGTAATTGAAGTCCAAGAACACCTGGATTGCCAAGGTTGGCCACCACTGATCTAATCCTTTTAATTGGAGCCAGGGAACCTCTCCATAGAAAGCATATGCTCAGTGATGCACTGCATTTTTTTTACTACCTATTCTGTGGGCTGGGCGCTGGCCAAATCTGTGGGCGTGGCCAAACATCCTGCATTATAGGCTATGGAGGTGGGCGTGACCAACCAAGTGGGCCTGGCCTGGGGGAATTTCCACTACCGTTTCTGCAGAACCTGACAGAACCTGCTGCAGTGCATCACTGCATATGCTCCATCATTGAGCATCAGACTAGATGGATTCAAACAGTTGTCAGAAATTGAAAGCATGTTATTATTACTGTGACAGTTCCCTCCATGTTTAATGTATGAGCCATCAAACTTGCAAGTGAAACCTAGATTTATTTCCTGCTGACCAATCAGAACAAAACGCACAAACCTACAAGTGACAGGAGGTAAATAAAGCTTGTCCTGTGATAATCAGATGCATTTCAGCACCTATAGAATTACTGCTTTTGGCAACATTTTATCTAGTTTGATACTGAATGATGACCCTTCTCCATGAGGAGCAAAAACTAGTATGAGATAAATATAAAGATATGGAAATAATTCTGATAGGTATATATTGCATTTTTTGCCCAGCACTGCCGGGCAGGTTTTTTGTGTGTGTTGGTGGTAGGGGTGGTTTTGGGGTGCACACACACACACACACACACATACAGAAGCTGCATGGGGAGAGGAGGGGCTCCCAATCCTGAAAGCATGGAGGAAAAAAGAAATTTGTCACACAATCCCAGGTTGCAAAATGCAGAAGGGCAGCCTCTTTTATCGGCTGGATGGATGTCTGTGCTGCTTCTCGCGTGACTGTTTGAATTTCCAATCGGAAGGTCTCTCCCCCCTTTCCTTTTCTCAGGGGATCTTGGGAGGGGAGTGGCCCTCCTGGGTTTGGAGTCCGAACAAGGACATGTTCTTCCATTGAGCACTTTTCTATCAACCAACCAACCTACCCTCAACTCCCCTCTCCCCAAACTGAGGTGTATATACTGGCTGAACATTAGAAGCTATGGTTTCACCCCTCCTCCCCCTTCTCTTTTTCACAAGGTAGTGGTGAAATCCAAAAATATTTTTGTACTTCGCACAGTAAACAGCTCAGTGGGGATACCAGGGTTTTTCCTACTCCTATGGAGTGATGTGGATTTGTTAAACAGAGAGAGAGAGAGAGAGAGAGAGAGAAGGGTGTGTGTGCTCCGGAAGGTTTTCCCTCTGGGAGATGGAGGCCGACAACGGTGCTCAGTTCTTGTCCTCCATCTCCCGGAGGGAAGTGTTTTGTTTTCCTCAGTGGGCGGGGGCTGAAGTTTTCGGCCCCCGTCCTCTGTGGAATGCAATGTCTTCCCTCTGGGAGACGGAGGCCTAGAACAGAGCGCTGTTCTCGGGCTCTGTGTCCCAGAGGGAAGCTTTTCGCCGGGGCTGTGGAGAGAAGAGGGACTCCCTCTTCTCTCCACAACTCCACCGAAGTTGCGGCAGGGCCGGCGACGGGGCCGTGGAGAAAAGTGGGACTCCATCTTCTCTCTGCAACCCTGCCGAAGTTGTGGCAGGGCCGGCGGCAGGGCCAGCAGCAGGGCCGGCGGCGGGGACATGGAGAAAAGAGGGACTCCCTCTTCTCTCTGCAGCACTGCTAAAGTTGCAGCGGGGCCGTGGAGAGAAGAGGAACTCCCTCTTCTCTCAGCAACCCCGCCAAAGTCACGGCAGGGCCAGCGCTGGCCTTCATTACTGGGCCATGGAAAGAAAAGGGACTCCCTCTTCTCTCTGCAACCCCGCTGAAGCCATGGTGGGGCCAGCGGCGGACTTCGTTGCCGGGGCCTGGACGCAGCTGCCATTTTTTTTGCATGTGGTGCTTTCCCGGCCTCCTACGCGCTCGCGTCCCTCAGCCTGATTGGCTGAGGATTGGTGTGGCGTGGATGATGCTGGGCCTTGTAGGTTTTTTTGTTTGTTTGTCTTCTTGGGGCAGTTGCCCCACTCTCGATGACTGTACCCTTGCTGCGATGCTCGCAGGGTTTAAAGGGTGGGTGGCTCGGTACAGGATGGTTGGGATGGGTGTGGCCATGTATGCCAGATATGTACCATGCAAGGCCCTTCTTAGAGGTATATATATGTCAAGACTTGTCTAAGTGACAGCTGTGCTGAGACCTAGATGCGGATATGACAGTGAGGCATATGTATTTATTTAAATAAATAAATAAATAGCTTATATGTCAGTTGCAGTAATAAAGACTTCATACCAATTATGTGTACTGACATTGGTTGGGGGGCTGGTGGAACATTTTGTGCATTCACTCTGCCCCCTACCAGCAGTGTTAAGAAAGGCAGGCACAGAATCCATGGTTGTTAGTTTCAGGGACAGACCACTTACAGTTTTACAAGCTGTCTACATTGGTATATATTCCACATTTTCTATTGTTTTGGGTGCAAATGGGGTTGTTCAAATTACAGTGTCTACACGAGTTTTCAAATAAAGTACCGTGTCCCATCTCTTTTTACTGCTGTCTCACTGATTTCTGGTACAGGGGTAGGGCTGCATTTACTTTGCTGCACTGCTAATTATCCTGCTCCTTAGCATGTGTTGACAGTTGGTTCACACCCAAATAGAACTGTAGGTAGAGTTATAGTGGTGACAACCCTGTGACATATGCAGTGGGTTGTGATATTAAAATGTACAATGAAGAAACCCCTTCTTTTAATTTCTTATCTAATATATTAGATTCCTAACTGAAACAGAGAAACTCTGGTGTACCATGCTAGGCAGTCGCATTACTGCTTTGATATCTCACACACTTTATTGCACAATTTTGAAGAAGAAGCCGACGCCGGTGCTGACACTGATGCCACCGACGCCGACAATGGGAAGCATTGGGAAGAATGTGCGCATGTGACAGAAATTCTTCAGAGAAGAATGTTGACACAGGAGCCAATATTCACAGAAGGAGTATATGTCTAAATATCTGAATCCGCACTGCATAAGGAGAGGGTACTGCACTATTTGTGCTACAGACTGTGAATGGAAGAGAAAGCAGAGTGTATGTCTGGCCTGTATACACATGTGGATGTGTGCACATATACATGTATGGTAATTGGTAGTGGCAGTGATAGGAAGCATGTCTGGCCAGGTTATCCTGCTACGGTAATAGAGTAGACTATCCTGCCAGTGACTCAACGGTGAGTGTCAGGCAGTGGTTAACTAACCTGACCACCCTGATTACATAATGAAAGCAGTTTGGTTTTCAATCCTGCCGATCCATCTGTATTCCTACCATGGCATATTTACTCATTTATGATGTTCATAGCATGCCTTTCTGGCAATGTATGCAAAGCACCTGATGATTTAAAGTAATGCCCTGTATTCCACCAGATGATTGATGCAAAAGGAAAAAAAGAAAAGAAAGGAAAATAGGCATGTTTAAACATTTTTTTAGAACATCCATTTCTACATCTTACTCATGTAGGCAAAATCTCAGGGATCAAATGATCACTTCTATGTATTACACATGACAGCCACACCACTACAAAAGTAAGTGAATCAGCTCTCTATGTAACAGCTAACAGACTGTTTGAACCAGATGTGTGAATCAGCTTCAGGAAAAGAACTAGAAAATGAGGTGGAGCAGGGATTTTTATATGCCTTTAAATCAGACACAGGATGGTTCAAGAAGACATCTTCCATCACCTCAATTACAGCAACAAGTTATGCAAATTTAACACAAGCAACAATAGGATTCTGGCTTCTGGTAGTTGGTGAGGAAAAGTAAAGAGAATTACCAATAGCAGCACAGCCTGTGCAGGCTGTAAGGGAGGGTTGGAAGAGCTGTAGGGGTTAAGGGTGGTGAGCTTTGAACCAGCTTGCCTTCCAAGAGGTCAGGTGGGCTACAGTGTCTAGACCAGTGATGGTGAACCTTGGGACTCCAGCTGTTCTCAGACTTCAATTCCCAGACGCCCTAATCATTGGGTGTGCTGACTTAGGCTTTTGGGACTTGAAGTCCAGGAACAGCTGCTAGTGCCAAGGTTGGCCACCACTGATCTAGAGTTCAGGTGTTCTTGAACTTCAGTTCCCAGAAGTCCAAGTCTCTGTGAGTCCACATGAATGCACAGTAAACCCATTCATGTGGATTCACAGATGTTGTGGGGCCGGGCGGCCTGGGTCCCTGAAACTGCCGTGAGTAGCACACGTAACACCCAAGGTCCCGGCACCTCACAATCTAATTTTCTCTTCTGAGCTTGGCCTGGTGAAGGAATCTCCTTTAAGGAGGAATGGGCCAGTGATACTCTCCCGAGCGGATGAGAGTACAATGGCTGGTTCTCATCTAGCCATGATGGCAATTTAATGTCCAAGTGTAGATAAAGGAAGGCCACTCATTTACAGACATTTCTTACCATGAGAACAGGGCCCATTGTATTCTTTCTGAGATGGGGCAGGCACTGCGACCTTGAATTGCTAAGGGGGATGTGTGTGTGTGGTGTGTTCTGTAAAGCTGTGCCTTTAACAATGTACCTAGCCATGTGGTAACAATGTAACCTTTCTGTGTGCAACATTATAACCTTCAGCTGTATCACTGTAACCCCTATAAGAGGACGCGAGCTAGTGACCACTAGATGGCAATAGCGAGTGTCCAGCTCTCATGGCTCAGATTCACCCTGGATCAGCAGCGCGGGAAGATTCCCGCCACCTCAACACCTGGACAAGAAGGGCGTGACCTTCTATGACGTCACGCAGGCAGCAACCAATAGACTGTCAACGAGCCACATTCAAATGTATAGCCAGCTGTATATATTGAGCTACCCATCCGCCATTACCACATGTTCCTCCGGATCATCATGCAATAAACCTGTGTTAAGCCAACCTTTCGGCTGTTTCATTGTCTTCGGTCCCATACACTAAAGTGTGTATCAGCATACCTTCCCTCCTCATCTTGGGATGGCTCCTTCCTTGCTGCAAAGCTGCTGGAATTCCTGGACCTGGTTTCTTTCCTCCTTGCGCATTGCTGAAACATTAGCTCAGTGCGAGCAGATGTGTAATTCCATCCCAGACTTCCCAGGTATAATTTGGGAGTCTTAGAAATAAGTTACAAAAAGATTTTTTTTGTATTTTATTAGACAAACACAAAAGTCCAGAATATTGAAAAATAGGTTTACATAGAAAGTTCAGCTAGAGCCTATCTCCTCAGAGATAGATAGTTATTGCGGCCTTAGCCACCCATAAAGATTTATGGGTGAGGGTTCAGTTAGGTGTCAAGACAAACGGAATCCAAAGCTGTTCAAGATTCGAATTCTTAGCTTCTAAGATTTTTTGTTTACATTAATAACACTTTTTATAGGGTTTTTATGGGAACCATGGTAATTCAATGTGCATCAATGCAATGATTGACAGTTAACCATGCACCTCCAAAGACTATGGCACAGGACTGCATCTGGCTTCATATCTAGGAATGGAAATCCCCTTGTGGTTGGATTTCTCCCCTATAACCCAAACATGGATGCAAAATGTTTGCATTCCCACTTGTTCTTCTTCTTACACAGCAGGATGTTATTCTGATTGCTAGTGGGACAGCTTTCTCTGTGGGAACGAGAGAAACACTGCGTCTGCTAATTAAGCACAGACCATTCGATATGGATCCCAGCTTGCTGCTAGAAATGAACCCCAAAATGTGCCTAAAACTAAACAAAGTATTACAATATGAATACAAATGCAACATCACTTCAAATTACTTTAAATTTGAGGCTTCTCAATTTTATGGGATCATTACAACAGAGGCTTGGGCTTCTGGGAATTAAAGTCCAAGAACACCTGGAGTGCCAAGGTTCACCATCATGGGTCTAGACTCTAGCTAATGTGGGAAGATCCCAAGCATGGGCAATCAGCAGTTTTCTTTTCAGGAAGTCCAGGAAGGTGTGGTAGGTTTCTGGAAGGACCAAGGCTGGGTAAGGACTAAATTTCATATAGTGTGCAGGGGAAAGGTGTGAAAGAGAGAAGAGGTCTGGGAGGAGATTTGCTTGCACACTAAAGGTTCATGGCATTTCTGATGTTGATGGCAATGAGTAGCACCCAGCATACCAGGTCAAGGTATTTTGTTTTCCCCATTTTCAGCTCTACTTGAAACACACAAATCTGCAAAAAAAATTAGAACAAATAGGTCAGGACACCTACAAATAAGCGGGGCAAATCGGTGCCAATTTTTATAGCGAATATTTTGATACAAATCAGACTCGAAGGCATTCCCACACTCTTATAGCAATTACTCTTATACACACACACACATCCCGTAGCACTTAGTGCACTCTCTGGACAGATCACAGAGTAATTAGCATTTTGCACCCAACATGCTGGGTACTCATTTTACCATCCTTGGAAAGAAGGAAAGCTGAGCCTGTGGAGATGGGCACACACACATGCCAGGATGTGGGTTCAAGAAGGCAGAATGCCCAACAAAGGACTTACTGCTCATATTTATTCCTAAAATCCTAAACCCCCATGTGCATAAGGCAATCACATGGTTTTTACAAACTACAGAGCATGCTATAGCAAAAGACATAACAAGCAATCTTTCCGGGGTAAAGGTAAAAGCATAAGAAGGCATACACTTTATTTTCTGGTGCCAGAGGGGCTGAGCTGGTGTGACCTAACCTTTCACATACATGTCACCCAGACTCCAAATGGAATCAGGTTTACACAGGCAGGCTCTTTCAGGAGGCCAGGAGATTAGATAGAGAGTTCTAAAGAGGCAAAGAAATACTTGTACCACCTTCCACCAGGAAACCATCAAGAAAAAACTCTTAATGTTATACTGGACCATGTTAGTCCAGCAGCCCCCTTTCAGAAGAGTATAGAAAACTTAAAGCAGTTACCATTAAACTAATATACTATAATACCTAATATAGGGTTATTTTCCAACATGAGCCAGCCTTGATCCCTGGTCAGGATTGAACTCACAATGTTCGGGCTGCAGTACAGCAGTTTAACTTCTGCACCACCAGGGGTCTTTTAATCTGAAAGGATATAGCAGGAGGAATTGTCTCCTTTGCTTTTTAATCATATTTGGGTATTTTCTTTAACCCATCTCATAGCAAACAAATAATTCGAGTCATTTTTCATCTTTTTAAAATCAGTCTCTAAAGGCTCTGTGTACAGTATTTAAAGCTTTGCAAAGGTAACAGAGATTTATCATCAAATATAGCACAACTAAACACACCCCTTCCCTTAGAAGGAAGCTATTTGTTCTGAGAGTTAACTTGGCTGAGCCATGGTGGGGTTTTTGTGCTTGCAGTATTTGTTATTCTACCATTTAAGGGATCATAGGAGGGGGTGCTTGGTTTTTACAAGGCAGTAATCTAGTTTGTGAGCCAACAAGCCACAAAGCCAGAAACTGAATCGTGTAGCTCAATGAGGGAAGTGGATTATTCCTAAGGAAAACGTAACCCTCCTTCCACTATACTACAAAGCAAATAGTAACATTTTACTATCAATACAGGAATCCTTTTGCCATGGCTAGTCTAGGATATGTCCTCTGCCAGTTCTACTTATCAGAACTTGCTGTCCACAAGTTGTTGTTAAGGAAAGCGTCCACTCTTCCTTCCTTCCACTTTTCTCCATGCCTGATTTAGCAAAATATTCCATAGAATAAATCTTAGCATTCCTTTCTTCTCTGGTTGTGTCTGTCCCTTCCTAAAGCCCAGGTCAGCTGTCAGCTTGAGTTCTGACTAGATCAGACCACCCACGTTTCTAAGTGAGGGCTTTTTGCTGCTCCCAACAGAAACTTGCAGTTGAATTTGGTGTAAAAGATGATATTATCATTATGAGAAGGAAGGTTTAGGTGATGTACCAGGGAAGGGGCAGGAGTACTTTAGGATGAAAAAATGTTGATTCTGTTATTAGCCGTCTTCTAAAATACAACTCTAATTCTTCCTATACCAAAAACTGGGAGGCTTTCTTGTACTGTACTGATAACTGAGAGCTCAGAAAGTTATTTTTTAAAAGATATTTAGTTACCATTACATTATTAAGGCAGAAAAGCAGGGGGTCCTAAAAAGTTGCCACACACAGGGCAAGGGGTGGCCAGGGTGGGCTTTGCCCAACCTGAGTTAGCAGTTTGCCCACCCTCAAACTCCTGGCTGCTTATATATACACAACATATATAATGACATTGTTGCCCATCCTGAAAAAATATTCGCCCACCCACATCTAGAATCCTGGCTATGGCTCTGACACAGGGAAAATGGGAAATTATAGGCAAATATACCTTTGTTGATAAAATGTTCATTACAAAATCTTACAAAATATTTACAAAATATTCTCTATGTGTTGGCCACTTCTCTCTACACATACTGTACTTAAAGTCTTCTCCCACACTCATGGCATACACGTTCCAAAATATCTATTGATTTGCAATTTCCCTATGTGTGGCAACTTTTGGGACACACTGTATATACAGTAGTTACATTTAGTTAATTTTTTATTTCTATACCATCTAATTCTTGGGTCACTCTGGGCAGTTAACTTGAATAGAATATAATCCAGTACAGTATATGCAAATAACCGAAATAAAACATACAAATGAACTAATAAAACAGCAGAACTTAATCTTTAGTTTAAACATAAACTCCAAATTACGGACAGCAACTGGCTTAACAATAAAATAACTGCAAACAGGTCCAGCATCACTCTACAAGCAGAATGTTCTGGAAAGCCTCTTTGAATAGCTCGATTTTTATGAGCTTATGGAAAGCATGTAATAAATGCACTCAGGTAAACTGCTCTACAACAACTGGCTGACAACAGGAAAAAACCAGGCTCTTATGGTGGATCTATGTGCTTCCCTTAGCATTGGAACTCTCAGTCTCCCAGCCAAATGGAAATGAGTTGGCAGGGCATGATTCACTAAGAAAAGACACTCCAGCAGTTATAAAGTTCCTAAACCAGGAGTTCTCAACCTTTTAAATCTGGGGGGCCAGTTATGCTCCCTCAGACAGCTTTGGGGGCCGGACAGACATTTTGCCCTTCCTCCGCCACATGGCACTTCCTGGTGTGGTGGAGGTGGTGGTGGGCCACATGAAATGGCTCCATGGGCCACAGTAAGCCCATGGGCCTCAAGTTGAGAATCCCTGTCCTAAACCATTTATGGTTTTGCATTTTTCAAAATCTTGAATCAGGTGAGGAAACCTATAGATAAGCCAGGGTTGGAGAGATATTAACAAATATCTACAACTATCACACCACCCTCACGGCTGCATTCTGCACCTGCTGCAGCTTTCATACCATCTTCAGAGGTAGCCCCACATAGAGTGTATTGCAGTAATCAATTCTCAAAATTACCAATGCATAGACCAATGTCAGGACTGGGCAGAGTTTAGTAATCTGCCTAAAATGGGGGAAAGGCAGGGTCAACAGGAGAGTTTAAGAATAAATTGGGAAACACATTTAGATATGAGTATAAAACAAGAGGAATGGACAAAAATATGGAGGGGGGAGGATTCTAAAGAATAGATCTGTTAGGATCGAAGAGAATTGTTGTAAAACAAATATGGAGATGATGTCTAACATCAGTAAGGCTGAATAGTTATGATTTAAAATACTCAAAAATTGTTGATGTGATCAGGAGATTGGTACCTATTTTTGCTTAGTGTGCAGTAACACAAAAAATATGGGAAACGATGTTTGACAAAATGAATGAGTTATTATCTGTTAATCTGAAATGTGTCTGAAAATTGCAAGTTATTTTAATTTAATTTAATTGTCACATTTATATACCGCTCACTCGGCCAAAGCCAACTCAGGGCAGTTCACAATAAAAATTAAAAAAAAAACACATGTTAAAAACAGTTAAAACTACCCACCCCCTAAAAACAAGGGCTGCAGGATCCAAAGGCACCATGGGGAGGAGTTCTTCTACACCAACCACCCAATGGAGGTTACCCTTCCACCTGCACCCCACACTTGACCCGCCAGCCAGGTTTTAAGTTCTTTTCTGAAAGGCAGCAATTCCGTCCGGAGACGTAGCTCTGTTGGCAGAAGGTTCCAGAGGGCCGGCGCAGACACGGGGAAGGCTCTCCTCCTTGTGCCAGAGAGGCGAGCCCCTCTGGCTGATGGAACAATTAGAGAGCCCCTCCGGTCTGCTCTGGTTGGACGGACAGACGTCCTCAGGGCGATGCGGTCTCTTAAGTAACCCAGCCCACTACCATATAGGGCTTTAAAGGTCAAAAACAGCACCTTGAATTGCACCTGGAGACAAACTGGCAACCAGTGCAGCTCCCAGAGCAGTGGCAAAGCACGGGCATAACAACCACACCCCATCACCACCCTGGCTGCCGCATTCTGGACCAGCTGTAGCCTCCGAATGGTCGTCAAGGGCAGCCCCATGTAGAGCGCATTGCAATAATCTAGTCTGGAGGTGACCAGAGCGTGAGTGACCATGAGCAAGGAGTCCCGGTCCAGGAGTGGGCGCAACTGGCGAATCACCCGAAGTTGGGCGAAAGCCCTCCTGGTCACAGCCGCCACCTGTTCTTCTAGCAGTAGCCGCGAATCCAGGAGGACCCCCAAGTTGCGCACCGGGTCAGTCTGGGGCAAAATAGCCCCATCCAGAACCAAAGATGGTAGCTCCCGGGTTAACGCAGGACCCCTTATCCATAGCCACTCAGTCTTGCTGGGATTCAGTTGTAGCCCGTTAGCCCCCATCCAGACCCCAACAGCTTCCAGGCACCTGGAAAGGACTTTGACGGCATCAGTGGGGTCCCCATGGGCCGAGATGTACAACTGAGTGTCATCCGCGTACTGATGGTACCACACCCCATGGGAATGAATGATCTCACCCAGCGGCTTCATGTAGATGTTAAATAGGAGAGGAGAGAGCACCAAGCCCTGAGGCACCCCCCATTTGAGGGGCCTAGGACTGGACCTCTCACTCTCCAACCACACCGACTGGGTCCGACCCCTCAGAAATGAGGAAAACCAGGACCACACAGTGCCCTGGATTCCCAATCCTCGGAGCCGTTCCCGAAGGATACCGTGGTCAATGGTATTGAAAGCCGCTGAGAGGTCAAGAAGAGCAAGGGCGGATGGGTGACCACCGTCCCGCTCCCGCCAGAGATCATCCATCAGTGCGACCAATGCCGTCTCGGTACCATATCCAGGCCTGAATCCTGACTGAAAGGGGTCCAGGTAATCCGCTTCATCCAGTACCCCCTGCAGCCGACGCGCCACTGCCTTCTCCAACACCTTCCATTAAAAGGGGAGGTTGGAGACAGGCCTATAGTTGGTTAGGACAGCTGGGTCGAGGGAAGGTTTCTTCAGGAGGGGGCGCACCAAGGCATGTTTTAAAGGTGCAGGAAACACCCCCTCCTGCAATGATGCATTGATCATAGCCCCAACCCAACCACCTGTCACCGCCTTGGAGGCTTTCACCAACCAGGTGGGACAGGGGTCCAATGGGCAGGTAGTGGCGCGCACAGCTGCAAGGAGCCTGTCCACTTCATCAGGGGCAACTGGATCACACTGGTCCCAGATGGTATGGCAAGACTGTGCTCCAGCTCCCTCCGGACTCTCCCCATCCACGCCAGGATTAAACCCCGAGCGAATCCGATTGATTTTCTCCACTAGATGGTCAGCAAAGACCTCAGCCGACCCCTGCCAACCAGGCACCGGAGTCCCCCTACCAAGGAGAGACCTAGTACCCCGGAACAGGGTGGCTGGGCGATTATCAGCAGAGGCAATAAGGGTGGTGAAGTATTGGTGCCTCACCACCTCCATCGCCACTAGATAGGCCCTAATAGCGGCTCTAGCTAGTGTCCAATCGGAGTCTCTCTGGGTCTTCACCCAGCGGCGTGCTAGGCGTCTCTTTGCCCGTTTGAGCTCCCGCAGTTCATCTGTGAACCACGGAGATGACCTAGCTCCATGAGCTCTGAGAGGCCGTAGTGGTGCGTTTCATCCAAGGCCGCTGTTGTCATCCTGTTCCACAGGTCAACCAGCGCCTCGGGCGAATCGTGTTGCCGATGCAGAGGGAAATCCCCCAGTTCCCTCTGGAATCCATCAGGATCCATCAGTTGCCGGGGGCGCGCCATTCTAATAGGCCCTGCCTCCCTACGATGAAGCATCGCACCCAGGAAGTCTAGAGCCACCAAATAATGATCTGACCATGGCACAGGTGTTATGTCTAATTTCCGTAGTCTCAGATCACTCTGCCACCGCTCCGACAAAAAGATTAAATCTGGTGTGTGGCCACTGCCCCTGGTCGGGCCCTGAATTACCTGAATCAGGTCCATAGCTGCCATGGAAGCCATGAACTCCTGAGCCACCTCGGAGCCAGTCCCCAGCAAAGGCAAATTGAAGTCCCCCAGAACCATCAGTCTAGGGAACTCCAACGCCAACGCTGAGATGGCCTCGAGGAGCTCAGGCAATTTACAATTGGAATGGCAAATATTCCTGGCCTAAATATGAACTGATACAAGTATAAATTCATTGCTGGAAAAAGATAATAATTGCAAGTAATCTGCAATCAATTACTTCCAATGTCTCTATTAAATTATTAGAAGCAGAAAAGTCTTGCATCCTAATCTAAGAATAGGTGAGCATTCATTCCATTATGGGTTTTGTTTTAATAGCCTCTGTCTAAACCTAAAACATAACGAAACATAGCGTGGAGTTAGAAATCCAGACATCAGAGAAGTTACAAAGTGTTCCACAAAACTGGGGGAGATATGTTAGACAACAAATGTACACAAAGAAAAACTGCCCAGTTTTCCAATGTGCGCAAACATACATTTTGTCAATGAGCATGAAACTACATAATGCTTCCAATAATTATATTATCTGGTTAAATCTGGATTAAGACAACATTCCTGGGGTTTTCTAGGTATAAAGTATTTGCAAGTGGTTTACCAGTGTGTGTGTGTGTGAGAGAGTAGATTTTCATTATTATTATATCGAATGTGTAGCCATATTAATTAAAAGTAAAATCAAAATGATACAAAGGGTATCAACAAGTGAGTAAGAATGTGCTTTGTGGTTGGATCACAGTGACTGGACAGAAAAGACAAACATCTAATTGAAAAACAAGTTAACCACAACACTTGTCTCATGCTGACCACAAAACGTGACATGACTTAATGTACTAAAAAAAACCAGTATCAGAAGGTATAAAAAGGAGGAGAAAAGAGAGACAAGTGGTCATTGCCAACATGGGATCCTTTTGGAACCTGTCTTTGCTTTGTCCCTATTTCTATATTATTGGTCAATCTTTATATTACTTGCATTTATTTATTTATTATTAAGGTACAGTATTGTACTTTGTATATTGTGTTATGATTTTATTTGGCTTATGCATACAATAAACTGCTTAATTATATTTTAAGCTATTGTGCCTAGAGTCCTTTTGTATTTAGCAGCTAGGAATAATGGAGATAAATTTCCTTGACACCAGCCACAAAAGGGCTGCAGTGGCTTAGTGGTTAAGACACTGAACTTGATGACTGGATGGTTGGCATGTCAGCAGTTTGAGACCTATGTACTACACAATGGAGTAAGCTTCCGTCTCTGTCCCAGCTCCTGCCAACCTAGCAGTTTGAAAGCAAAAAACTGCAAGTAAATAAATAGGTATCACTTTGGTAGGAAGGTTACAGCATTCTGTGCACTCCACTGTCTAGTCATGCTTGCCACATGTCCACAGAAACATCTGCATATGCAGACAGTGCTGTCTCTTTGGCTATAAACGTAGATTAGCACTGGACCATAGAGTCGGTTATGGCTGGTTTTTGAGAAAGGGCGACCTTAACAGCCACTCCTTTTGATGACACTCTGGAACCAGGAAACATGCAGCTTCGCCTAGCACAACACGTACGGTAGTTCTTTCAGCAATATGTGTGCCAGTTAACCTTGGCTGGCCTCTCTCCTAGGAGGCACAGTGGAGACTTCAACTCCTGGCCTCTTCCTCTGTACAACCCAGTGAGCTATACCAGTTCTTACAGAAACATTTTTTTAAAAATAACTAGACTGGGATGGAATGAGGTAGGGATGGAAAAACACTTTAATGAGATCAAACCAGACATTTTCATCCACTATTTTTCTAAACTAAAATGCATAAGTACCTTCATCATCATTCTAGACAGTATCTGAATATTTCCTCAGCTGGCTGAAACCATAGTTTAAATTCATTTGCTCCAAATCAAGAATATTAAATTACATTTCACTGCATTTGCTCCAAGTATGACTATGTTGGGTCCAATCCAATAAGACCTGGTCTCCCCCCATCCCACCCCCAATTATAATTTAGCATAAATCCACACAAAGATAGCAAAGTAAAGCAGACAGAAGGAAGAAGGAAATGAAATGCCTTTGGTAAAACCTCACTAGCTGAAGCTTCTGAGAGATGGACAGGCAAGGATAGCTGTCAGAATGTGTGTTGTAAAAAAAATGGTTTTGAGGGATTCAAAGGGTGATTTTCCCCCCTTTACATTACCATGCAAGAGATACCCTTCCCAAAGACAATAGAATTGTGGTTGATGCCTTCATAGGAGAATCAGTGCCTTTGGAGAGGGACTGTGGTGGCTTAGTGGTTAAGAAGCTCACCTTGTTAGCTGGAAGGTCAGCAAGTCGGCAGTTTGAGACCCAAGTACTGCATGACGGAATGAGCTCATGTCTCTGTTCCAGCTTCTGCCAACCTAGCAGTTCGAAAGCAAGAAATTGCAGGTAGATAAATAGGGACCACTTCAGTGGTAAAATGTCTTTGGTGGGAAAAGATCTTGGGGACATGAAAGGAACCTTATTCGGGTGTCCTCTGAGCAGAGTTCCTCCAGCAAAAATCCTTTCAACCCAGAAAGCACCTTTCTGTGCTTCTGACACCATAAAAATGCCTTTGGAAGAAGGTTGGCAATTGTTTTCCGCTCTCTTGAATATTCACTTTCTTTTTATGAACTGTGGCTTCTAAATACTGCAAACATCCATATAAACTTTGAAAATATATGAATTTTGAAACAGCATAATCCAAATTTTATATATCAACCCCCAGAATTCACTGTAGGTACCTAGCCGTGGAGGCAGAGGCTGGGAGTATTGATACTTAATTACTATGCCCTTTCTCTTTTCTAGGGAAAAAGACTTTAAGTTGCTTAAGTGCCCTATGAAATCCTTGTACCCCTCCATAATCAAATCAATTGCAACTATCGCACCCTTCCAGAATCTTCTTTTAAACAATCCAGCACAGAGTCCAATATATCCAACAGGTAAAATTTTGAAAGTCTGAAATAAAATACTAAAAAAAACCCACACAATTGATTGATTGATTAAGGTTGTGCATTTTTTGTTTTTGTGTTACACATGTAGAATTCTAACTGTTGTACACGACACAGAGTGGGAGAACATCCCAGATGGGTGGTTTATAAATATGATAAATAATAATAATAACAACAATGCAAACTACAAAGAATTTGCATTCCTTAATCATGAATGTGTTAATTACAATTCCATGACTTTATTTAAGCTGATAATAAGACTTTGGACTTGTTCCCTTATGAGCAATATTGCCAATTCTTTCTCCTCAGATGCAACACATCTGTTTGAAAGATTCCCTAACTAGTAGCTTAAAAAATTAGTCCAGAGGAATTACTTCAATGTGAATCTTCTTGGAAGAGGGTAATTTAGTACTGTAAGAAAAATGGAAAGTAGAAATTATACAGGGAAGATATTGCCATAAGAAGGAGGAAAGACTTGAACATTCCCATTAATGGTGCCCATATGTCATGAATATATACTCCGTTTCCATTTAAATTTTAACAATTGTTTTTACATGACCTCTGAATATGCTAATATACAGATATAGATTTATTTATACATTTAAAAATAATTGTTAAAATTTTAATAGAAACGGAGTATATATTCATGACATATGGGTACCATTAATGGGAATGTTCAAGTCTTTCCTCCTTCTTATGGCAATATCTTCCCTGTATAATTTCTCCTTTCCATTTTTCTTACAGTACTAAATTACCCTCTTCCAAGAAGATTCACATTGAAGTAATTCCTCTGGACTAATTTTTTAAGCTACTAGTTATGGAATCTTTCAAACAGATGTGTTGCATCTAAATGTATAAATAAATCTATATCTATATATTAGCATATTCAGAGGGCATGTAAAAGAGAATAAATGTTGTCCTCATTTCCTAAAGCATATATGTTAATATATATATTCTCTAGTAATTAAAAAAAAACTTTCTGTATTTAATGTTCAGATAAATTTCCAGAAGGAGTAAATGTCCAATAATACAAAAACACCATTTTGTCAGTGGTTTTATGTACCATGCATGGAAAGTATTGAAACATATTTTAATGATATAAGCTCTATGTACATTTTTTTTTCTTCCCTCTGGTCTGTTAACTTGCTTTTTCTCTTGTTAGCAAGTTGGTTTATCCTGTGTTAAAATCGCAAATCAAAAGCAAAGCTAAAGGAGTGAGTGAAGTCCAATGAAAAATACCAATAAAAGCCTTTCATGGTTTATGTACTCAGTCTGAACTATGTCCAAAAAAAAGGCTGACACTCCCGCAACCCCTACCCCCACTCCCTATTAGCTTGAATGTAAATTTAGCTTGTGAAAGGGCAAGTTATCTCCTGGCCATTTATAGTATGCAAGATTTTATGTGACTATTTACCCTATTGTTCAATAAAAGGATGAGAGGTTTCAGGAGAAATCAAGGATACCTATTTTTCCATATGATGCCAAGATTTGCTTTAAAGAAATATTCTTACCCATAGTTGAGTGAATATTTTGCACTAGTGGAAAAGAGTAAATAGAATTTCCCAAAACAAGAAGTGTCCCCCAAAAAATGTGATTAAAGTGCTGACAGGAGGCAGTCCATTTGTAAGCTTATACTGTAGTTATAAATGCTCTACTACAGTATTTGCTTTGTTCAGGCTGTGGTAAACGAAAACAAATGCTACTTTTTTTTTAAAAAAAACTTCACATTGATTAAATCTGCAGTTTTTCTCCTTTCCTTTCCTTTCTTTTATTTCCCCTCCCACTTAAAAAAAACTTTACAGTTGAGACTGCACAAAAGTATTTTGCATCTAATAAAGTCTCAGTGAATAAAAACTTAGATGAGCTCAATAGATAAGAATCGTAGAAGTCTTACTTCTTATACATGCTGCTGCTGTTATTTAATGCCATCATGTTGATTCTGATTAATTTTGACCCCTTCCAGAGTTTTCCAGGTATAGTTTATTCAGAAGAGAGTAACCATTCCCTTCTTCCATGGCCCCAGAACTGTGTAGCTTGCCCAAGACTCCACAGGCTGGTTTCTTTCCCAGGAGGCACAGTGTGAGGATGAACTCTAAGCCTCTGCCACATATTATGCAGTCAAGTTTCCTGCATTTGGGGAAATCACAGCATACTGTCAGCAAACTGATACCCAAAATTCTGGAGGTAGCCTATTTACCAAGGCAGTCATAGTAATTAAGTATCAATATTCCCAGCCTCTGCCTCCACTGCTAGGTACCTACTCACTGCAGAGATGAGAAGGATGCTCACTTATCTTTTGCAAAGGGCTCTTAGCTACCTTTTTGGAATGCTAGATGGAAACCTGTTTGTTATATTTCTATACCACTCATGTGGGATATTTTCCCATTCTGGGTGTTGATCTTTTTTGTGCCATCTCTACTCAAATGTTTCCAGTGGTATCTCACTTAAAGAGCATAATGTGTTCCACGGGCTTTCTCTTTAAGTGAGACACTTGAAAAAGCACCGCCACTGCCATTGTAAGTGACCAATTGTGACTTCTGGTGTGTGTGTGTGTGTGGGGGGGGGGGATTGCAAATCCCGATTTAGTTGTTAAGTGAGTTTTTGGTTAGTTTTAGTTGTCAAAGAAAATTCTGCTCTTTAAGTGAGTTAGTCTCTAAGTGAGGTGCTCTTTATGCGAGGTTTTACTGTATATGAACTGCTTTGATCCTTCACTGTGACTATAGGTCTAACGAGCTCCTATTTCTTCCACTTGAACAATAGAGCATTTTTTCACTCTGGCAAACAATCCAGCTCTACTTGTTGGAGCCAGGATCCCACACTGGCTTTCCTGGTCCTTCTTTCTCATCCTTTAGATTATCCTTTGTCCTGCAAGACAATCTTCTGTTTGAATGATGCTCTAGAACAGGGTTCCTCAAACTTTGGTCTCCTGATATTCTTGGACTTCAGTTCCCAGAAGCCCTGATCAGCAGGTGTGCTGTCTTGGGCTTCTGGTAATTGAAGTCCAAAAACACCTGAAGAGCCAGGTTTGAGGAGCCCTGCTCTAGAACAGTTCCCTATTTGGAGGTATTTATTTACTGGTTTAATGTTGTAATGGTCCTTGGGAGTCGAGGTGCTGAACTCAAGGAAGGCACGTGAGACTGAAGTATGATGGTAAAAGCCAGCCCCGAGTCCTCAGGTGGTCTATATTTATTGACTACAATTGGGAGTCATCATGCACAGCCTGCATGAGACCCCTGTGACAGAAGGCTTGCTACGTGGCACTCGGCTGGTTGGGTTACACTTACCATCCTGCATGCCCAGGTTGCCCATAGGCAGACTTAATCAGCGGATTGCGGTGAGACTCATTGTTCTCATCTTATCTAATTCCTAGAAGACTCTGTGTACCTATGCATAGCTATTTGGTCTAGCTGTGGTTGGTGTCTGCTCAGCCCTTTACGCGGACGTGAGCTAGACACCGTATGCTGTTTACGAGACCTTGGGTCTCTTTCCTCATGACACTTGTCCTACTTCTCTCAGTGCCCTCAGCCAAGGAAACATGGAGTCACTATTATTCCCTATAGCCCGTACCCAATTTCCTTTCCGGTCGAGCCAGGACGGTCTCGGGCTTGTTTGCATAGCCCGACAAACCCATTGGGAAATGTTGCTGTCCAATCAGTGATCTGGGCAACCCACAGTTTAATATCAGTATAACTGTCACCTGACTAATAGCAAGTTTCTGCTTGCAGTCACAGCCCTTGTGAGCTTGTCAGAAAATACTCCTTAACTTTGGAAAGAATCTGGTTCATTCCATTTTCTGGTGACCACATGATGTACAGAAAATTGTAAAACAGTTCAACCACCATCCATGCTTAGACACACCTTTTTGGGTTTCTGGTAGAAAATTGTGTGTGTGGGGGGGGGGGTTTTAAATTTGAGTTTCAACTTAATGATTGGTATAAAGGAGTTTGGAATTTAGCTTTATATTAAAATTTTAAAAGGATTGTTGAAATAAACTTATTTTAATGATCTATGGGGAGATTACATACAATTTTGTCCTGTTGAAAGGGAAAAGTCATGCACCAATGAAAGAAACTAAGATTCAGGAGGGCTCACTAAGCAACAAGTCCTGATTCTTCTGCTATGGTGTTGGAACAGCTTACATGTTCACCACAAAAATCTTTTGGCAATGATAGATTTTACTTTCAACAAGATGGCACCCCTGCACACTTCTACTGAGACATGAGAGCTTACCTTGATGGGAATTTGCCAGGATTATGGAGGACGAAGAGGTGTGGTTGAGTTTTCTCCATGAGAGTGCTCTAAGCACTATGGGGCAGTGGTGTATAAGTGTAATTGCTATTGCCACGTCCAAATACACATCAATCACACTAACCAATCGTCATATCACTGACTCAGATATGTATTAAGGTCACCCTTGCTCGAAAGCCAGTCGTATCTGACTCTAGGGTTCAGTTCTCATCTCTGTTTATAGCCAAAAAGACTGTCTGTGTCTTCCAACATTTTTGTGGTCATCTGGCAGGCATGACTAAACACCGGAGTGCATGGAATGCTATTAGCTTTCCTGCCGAAGCTGTACCTATTTATCTACTTGCGATTTCTTGCTTTCAAACTGCTAGAATGGCCAGAGCTCGGACAGACATGGGAACTCACCCCATCATGCAGCACTTGGGTCTTGAACTGCTGATCTGCCAACCTTCCAATAATTAAGTTCAGTGTCTTAACCACTACCTTCCCATTAATTTTCACACTGCAGGATTACACTCTTCTCAGGTAGTTGCAGCCAGCTTTTGGGCATCTATAGCCTAAACATAGCCAGCATTCATTAGTTCCATTATGTATTATCCTAAAAGGACAACCCCCTCAAAAATATTTATTTGGTGCTGCACCCTCATGGTGCCTTTGGATCCTGCACCCCTTGTTTTAGGGGGTGGGTAGTTTTAACTGTTTTTAACATGTTTTTAAATTGTGATTGTGAACCGCCCTGAGTCGGCTTTGGCCGAGTGGGCGGTATATAAATTTGACAATTAAATTAAATTAAATTAAAATTACGTCTCAATCAGAGCTTCCTTATTTCAAGACAGTATCTACTTTAAATTTAGATGCTGAGTGATATAATTTTTAATATTTTCTGTTCTATTTTATGAGGTGTTATAATATTATGGGACTGTGGTGGCTTAATGGTTAAGATGCTGAGCTTGATGACTGGTAGGTTGGCTGTTCAGCTGTTTGACACCTGACTACTGTGCGACAGAGTGAGCTCCCATAATCTGTCCCAGCACCTGCCAACCTAGCAGTTTGAAAGCAAGAAATTGCAAGTAAATAAATAGCTACAGTTTCAGCAGGAAAAGTAACAGCATTCCATGCACTCCGGCATCTAAGCTTGCGAGCAAGGTGACAGTAACACATATCTGAGTCAGTGATAACTTTGGAAAGAAACACAGTTTGGAGCCAACAGGCTTCCAGTGAGGGGAAGACCCCTCCTGAGTCTAACTAGTTCTAACTAGTGATAACACAAGGCAGAAAGTGGAGAAAATCAATGGCAGCTAAATCAGAGCAAAATAAGCCACCCCTGAGAGAACAAAAATCTCCTGGCTTCCCTGCATTCAGCTTTATATCCTACTAGCTTGAGTGCCCGGCTGCACCTGGGCGATTGGGGGGGGGGGGGCTCTGCTCTACCTCCTGAGGCCCATCGGGGTGGTGGAAGTGAGGGTAAATCCCTGGCCAGCAGGCGCCATGGGCCAGGCTCCGTTTTGGACCCTGGCCTGGCTGCTGGCTGTCTCGCAGCCTCAGCCCACCACGGGCTAGGAGGTGGGTAGTGGAGGATGCAGCAAACCCCCAGCCAACCTGCGTAACAGACCATGGCCTGGTTCTTGCCCTGGCACCCTCATCGTGTCGCCATTTGGCGGAGGAGGAAGGCCCTGCCCAGGCAGGTGAGTGGTGCAGTGGTCAGGGCCTGAGGCTGGGTAACTGGACACGGTCGGCTCCTCAGGGCCACCTGGGTGGATGCATTCTGAGTACGTGTGTCCCCCTCTTTCGGACTGGACTTTGGTGTTTTTTGCGCTGGTGGAGCTGGGCTGGGCCTGGCTCCTACACTGCAGTCCTCATTTCTTGCACCACATACCTGCCCCGGGCTAGTCCCCCTCTTTCTCCGGCCTCGTGATCCGTGGTTGTTTCTGACAGCCCTGCTGTTTTTTCTGCCCTCTTCACTGCCGTTTCCTCTTGGCCCACAGCCTCCATTTCCCCCGCTGGTGCCATGGTTGTCAGATGCCCAAATACACTCTCGGGCCCTGTGCTCCAAGTTGGGGCATGCTGTTCTTGCTGGGGGGCCCTCTCCCCACTGAGGGCAATGCTGATGGCCCTTTTGCCCCGGCCCTGCACTCTCCTGCTTGGGGCACAAGATATCCTCACGGCCGCATTCTTAGCATGTGGCAACAGTTGGTTCAGCGGTCATGCGGCCATTGCCCTGCCTCTTCCACGCTTGTTCTGGCTCATGTGAGTTGCTGCGGCATGCTGCAGTGGCTTCTGGGAGTTGAAGTTTTTTGTTTTGGTTGCATTTTGTGGGGCACAGTGCCCCCATTGCAGTGCAGACCCCAACAGTGACCTTCTCTGATGTGCCATGTAAGTATGTGCGAAGTTTGGTCACGGACAGTTAAGGGGTGTGGATTTGTATTCAGGACCCACAACGGGACACCTCTCTTTTATAGATATAGAAGATTCAGAGTCCTCCAAGTGATGTAGGGTAGGTTGATTCCTCAGCTAAATCCTCCTTTAATGTTGTTCCTTGACCAGCGAGCTCCTTCCTCCATCTTCTAATTTAGTTTTGCTCTTGTGTACCCTCAAGAGTGTTTGTTCTTGCCATGAAGCTCTTCCTGGATCTGAGCCAGCAGACTTGAGGCACACATCCATTTAGAGGATATTTATCCCCACCTCACCTCCACTTTTATGATTCCAGTATGTGTAATGCAGGTTTTGCTGCTTTCCAAGGTTTTAGACATCTGTGGAAGATATTAGAACATATCCCATGGGGGGGAGGGGGGATAGATAGATAGATAGATAGATAGATAGATAGATAGATAGATAGATAGATAGATAGATAGATAGATAGATAGATAGATAGATAGATAGATAGATAGATAGATAGATAGATAGATGTGCATGTACATATATCCTGGGTCCCCTGTTCTTCAACCATTTTCTAAATAACTTGGTGGTAGAAATAGAGGAGATATTCATCATCAGATCTGTAGGATGAAAACATAAAGTCAATTCGGACTTATGCCAACCCTGTGAATTAATGACTTCAATAAATCATTATACAGTATATCAAATCTTGCAAAATAAGGGCAGTGACTTAATTAAGTCAATACATCTCATGTTTGTTTTTTCTCTTTCATCTCAAGTCCTATTTTCCTAACATTATTGCCTTTTTCCAGTGAGGCTTGTCCTCTCCTGATTTGCACAAGCCATGATAGCCTCCATTTAGAGAAGTTATATTGCCTCTCTAATTTGTTTTGGCCAGACCTCACCTGGAAAAAATGTGTCCAATTTAAGAAGGTGGAATGAGACTACAGGAGAGGGTCCAACATGTTAAAGGTCTGGAAAGAGCTTCATAGAACACCTTGTCTCCACATGATTATTGAACTCTGGCAGGAATTTGAGAGGACTGGAAGAAAGTTTCATTTACTTAGCCATCAGGAACCACATGAAGGAAATCAGGAGACTTTGTTGGGCAGAAAGACAACTTCTGTTACAGAAGCAATGTTTATATCTAGCTGGTTTATTTTGCAGGCGCACCCCCCAATAACGGACACAGACAACATTGAAAGTGGATAACAGCATCGGGCCACATTTATTGATTCAATGCCCTAGTCCGAATTATAAATTTGTATTGGTAAAACGACCAATCATAATTCTTAAGGCAAGCAGGCCGAAGTAACACTGGTAAGGTACCACCCCAAAATTGCCAACGGCAATTGGTTACAATGTATCAATTTGTATCAATTTGTTTGTTGACAACAAACAAATTGTTGACCGTAGTCAATATCTAACTCATGACCCCACCCTCTGACGCGTATCCGTGAAATCACGGGGTGATGCATGCTGGTTAGCTATCGCCATCACCCCGTCGCCTGGTTCGTCGTTGACCGGACAACGTTTAACTAATTTATTCCTGTCTAGTGTTGTCCAGTCAATTGCGAACCTGCCGGATACCTGTGGGTCATACTGTTTACCTTACCAGTGCTACCCGCCAATGTGACCAAAGTCAACAGTAGGAACATAAGAAAAAACCCCTATATCAAACCATAGCCACAGTGTGGGATGGGCAAAAAAGCCAGGACCCGAAAGCCAATGTGGGTCCCAGCCAAAAATTCCCACCCGGCCCCGAAGCGACCAAAATATCACACTGTTAACTAGGGAGGGGGTGGAGGGGAAAAGACTTCTCCGCTCCGTCGCTGAGGTAAAATGGCAGCTCGGCTGCTTCGTGGCCACCCTTTTTATAAGGGAGCTGGCCACGCCCCTAACTACCCGGATTCTCTGTCCTGTGGGGGGGGCCCGCAAAGAGCGGGGCGGCCATTTTGGCGCCACGCTTGCATTGCAGGCGCACCCCCCAATAACGGACACAGACAACATTGAAAGTGGATAACAGCATCGGGCCACATTTATTGATTCAATGCCCTAGTCCGAATTATAAATTTGTATTGGTAAAACGACCAATCATAATTCTTAAGGCAAGCAGGCCGAAGTAACACTGGTAAGGTACCACCCCAAAATTGCCAACGGCAATTGGTTACAATGTATCAATTTGTATCAATTTGTTTGTTGACAACAAACAAATTGTTGACCGTAGTCAATATCTAACTCATGACCCCACCCTCTGACGCGTATCCGTGAAATCACGGGGTGATGCATGCTGGTTAGCTATCGCCATCACCCCGTCGCCTGGTTCGTCGTTGACCGGACAACGTTTAACTAATTTATTCCTGTCTAGTGTTGTCCAGTCAATTGCGAACCTGCCGGATACCTGTGGGTCATACTGTTTACCTTACCAGTGCTACCCGCCACACGGAGGGGCTTCAAAGAAGGCCTGACGCCCCCCCCCCAGACCGTCAGCTCGGTCAACAGGCCTGCTCGCCAATCACCCAACAGGAGGTCCATACCTCCTCGCGACAGATGGACCCCATCCCCTGCGTACAAGTCGTAATTTTGTAGGCTAATATCGGGGTGATGACTGACCCGTCCCCAAGCCCTGTCGGCAAGAAACCGCGCCACCGCCCTGTTGACCGTGCGCCTAGCGGGTCAAGGGCCAGGAGGTGAACGCCCCCTCTATAAGAAAGGTGCGGGATAATGTCCGACCAAACCAGGGTTGTGGCAGGCCAGACATACTATAAGAAAGGTGCGGGATAATGTCCGACCAAACCAGGGTTGTGGCAGGCCAGACATAATGCAAGTAGGCGAGGTCCTCGCAAATCACATGCTTGAGCGATAAGCCGGTGACCTGGCCCAAATCATTGCCCCCCAGGTGGATGATGAGAATGTCAGGCGGGTCAGCACTCAGGCCAGAAAAAAGGAAAGGCCGCAGCTCCCGCCATAACATCCCAGGCTTACCATGCCATGTGAGCCTGGCGTGTTCACCCAGTCCCAGTCGGGGTCCCCACTCTGTCGCCGCAGCGTAACGTGCTGCCCTGTGCACATAGCTGTGGCCCACCAGCCATACTGTCACCGGTGTAATACAACACCCAGGGTCTGTAAGAAAATTGAGAAAAATTGAGAAAAAGACGGTAAGGTGACTGGATTGGTACTCATGGCGGAAGTGGGCGCACATAAAACTGAAAACATTGCGAGCCCCACCTCCCCATGCTGCGTATGTCAGCCCCAGAGTACCCAAAAGCAGCTGCTGTAGAGGCTGCACCAGTACGGAATGAATGTGTGCCATAACGGGCACCTGGTAGGCCCACCCTGGTGAGGGCTCTGCCTGTCACCTTCCAAAACTGAAATTTAGTAAGGGGAGACCCATCTTGGTGACAGAAAAACGGGCCGTGGTGCATGCCACGCAGTGCCAGGAACTCCTGTAGGGCACCAACCGGACAGATGTCTGCCAAAGAACACCGTAGCAGTCTTACACCACTGCCTACGCCATGCTGATCTGTCTTAGAGGAGCGTATCCTCAACTGGGCCCAGTCTTTGGCAACATAGACATCCTCGAGTTCCAGTGCCCTACAACTTGCATCCGCCTTATACAGCATCTCAAGCTCGCTGGTGCGGAGCGCTCCAAAAAGGCCACCGTTGTAGCCGCATGAAGTGGGCTGCCTCATTTCCAAAACAGAGGCCAGGCCAGCCCCGGGCCAATTGGGTAAAAACCCTGGGAAAATCTTGCATCCGCCTTACTCAGCATCTCAAGCTCGCCGATGCGGAGGGCTCCAAAAAGGCCACCGTTGTAGCCGCATGAAGTGGGCTGCCTCATTTATCAAAACTGAGGCCAGGCCAGCCCCGGGCCAATTGGGTAAAAACCCTGGGAAAATCTTGCATCCGCCTTACTCAGCATCTCAAGCTCGCCGATGCGGAGGGCTCCAAAAAGGCCACCGTTGTAGCCGCATGAAGTGGGCTGCCTCATCTATCAAAACAGAGGCCAGGCCAGCCCCGGGCCAACTGGGTAAAAAACCCCTGGGTAAATGGGGTGGCGGTCGCCCGGGAAACGCCCGCGCACGCGCACCCACCCCTCCCAAACATGTCTCACCCGGAAGTCATTGGTGCTGTCCACACGACCTCCCACTTTGGCCATAAAAGCCAACCCTACAGCTGAGATGCTATGGTGCATGGTGCAAGGCCCTGGGCATACAGGTAAACCATGAACCGCAGAACATGGGCTACTAGGATCGGCCAGGTTCCTGGCAGTCGGAATCGGGTACATAATACTCTGAAGGAACTAAATGCGTGGTGATACGCCTTACTCATGGATGGCGCTAGTGACAGGCCAATCGCCCGGTTCACCTCTCCTTGCCAACGTTCCATCTCTCGTCCGGGAGTGGCGAGGGAAATTCCTCCGCATCCGGGGGCCGAGGCACGGAACCGGGAGATCTGCAGGCGGGACAAAGCAGCAGCAATATCATTATCAACCCTTGGGACATGCCTGGCCCTGAAGGGAACGTTGAGGCACAGGTTGCATAACACAAACCAACGCACTAGCTCCATAACCCCGGGCGATTTGGAAATCTGTGCAGTGACGATGCGGACAACAGCTGCGTTGCCATGCCAAAATCGCACGACCGAGTTGGCCCACTCCTTGCCCCATAGCATCAAAGCACCCAGGATAGGGAAACATTCCAGATACGTGAGACCATGCAGGCGACCCTTGCCTGCCCAGGATGGTGGCCACCCACCATAGGCCCCCTTCCAATTGAAGTACATCCCATAAACCCAGGAATCCTGAGGCATCGGACTGCATCTGAAAGCAAGGGGGAGCCAGGAGATCAGACCCCAAAATGACACCCCGTTGAACTACCTCTGGATCTATGGCCAGACAAGCACGTCTGCCCCGATACCCCGGGTAAATCTGAGCCTGTGGTGGGGCCTGGAGAATCCCGCCATGGCGTCGCACCAGCGCAGAGCAAATGCCCTGCCCGGTGCGACGACCCTGCCAGCGAAACTGGGGTGACCATGTAGCACCAGAAGTTCCCTCAGTAATGCCATGCGCTCGGCCAGCAAGACCGAGACAAGGGCCACTAGCCTTGACACCTTATCCCGCTGCAACCTAGAATCCTGCGCTACCGTGTTACTCTCCACCCCAGGAATACTAGCTGTGGAGATGGGCCCTCGGTCTTTTCGGGCGCTAAAGGGACACCAAGTTCCTCCATTAGCGTCTGAAATGTGTTGAGGAGACGTGTGTACGTGTCCCAGCCCCGTTCAGCCCCGAATAAAACCATCCAGGGAATGGGCTACAGACCGGGACCCTGACCTGCGGACAAAAGCGCAATCTAGGAAAGTGGTGAAACGCTCGAATACCGAGCCCCAATGGAATAGCCAAAAGGCATGGCATCATTGAAATAATATGCTCCCCGGGACGGGGGTGCAGGGACAGGGCCAACGACCCTGCCCGCATAGACCCTATTGTCAAAGCTGGCAGCAGCCACCTCCTCCCTCCCCTTAAGGGATAAAAGATTGGGGGCATCCTGAGGGGACCTATTACCCATGAAAGGGATCCGGAACCCCTGCCTAGAACCCTAAAGGAGAGAACCCGCATCCTCTCCCTTCGGGTACCATGTGAGCCAACGCTCCAACATGTCCACCTTGACTGGGGAGGGAGCCCTTCGGCGAACTAGATCCATCGGCGGCAGTCTTGCCAGCCCCCTGTCTGCCCCACCCTCTGCCCCGCATCCTTCTAGGCCTGGGACAGGCAGAGGCCGCATGGGGGCCAACACAGGTGGGACACTCCTGTCTGTATTTGCAAGTCTTCCCATTAGAGGAGCCATTGGACAAGAAAGTCCAGCACAGCAGGCGGGCTGGAACCCCCCGCCCCGCCCCCTGGCAGGTGACCTATGCTGGGGCCGCCTGCTGAACCGCATGCCCACAATGGTATATCTCCCCGGGCGCAGGGCGCGTGGGCGTCACGTACAAAAGCCGCAGCCTCTGGCCTGGCTCATCCCGCCTAATCTCGGGGTGCGGGGAAATCCGCCTACGGCATTCCTCGCCACAAGCCAACCACGCTGGGCCCGGAAAATAAACCATCGCCCGGTAGATGTTGTCCAAATACTGGACCATCAGAATTGCCAGATCCGGCCGGGCCCTAAGGTACACCGCCATGCATATGATGCAGGCCGGCAACCATTTGGCCCACATACTTGGTGGCTTTCGACAACATGCCTGCCACTATCCTTCTCATTCTGCCCCTCCCTCTCTCCTTGGTGGGCACCCTGTTTAGAAGTGAGAAGATATCCACGTACTCCCCCCGCCACATTTACTCTCTGGCGGCCTGTGCCAAGTGGTCACTCAGCGGTAAGGAATAGGGGCTTGGACCAACCCAACCCAAAACATTCCCCTCAGGGTAGGGAACACCCCCCCACCACGGGGCCCTGGGTGTTAACTGTCATCGCCGGGTGAGGCGTCAGCGGGTGCACCACCGCACCACCCGCGCGAGGCCAAGGCCATTGAAAAGCCCCCCCCCATATTGGGAATGTGTGTGGATGTACTCGCTTACACCGTATACTCACATGCTGCACCCCCGCGGGCCGCCCCCACCGGGGGTTCCGGCCCACTGGGGGCGTCGGAGCTCACGAGCGACGTAGAGCTCATCACCGGGGCCTGACCTGCACCTGGCTGCTGGCTGGGGAGCTGCGAGGCAGTGGCCGAAACCGCGCCACGCGCCTGCAGCAGCTCAACCCTCCCTGTCGGTTGTTGTCCTCCTGCCGACAGCGCCGCAAAAGGAACCCCAAAGGGGGCCCCCCGCCTGACTGGCCCGAGCCAACGACGCTTCAAGGGCCGCAAGGCAGGCCAGTAAGGCTTCCACGTTGACCTGGGGCCAAGGGCCGGCCGGCCCGCACGGTCCAGGCGTGGGTACAGGTCCCTGTACCCCAGGACCCGAATATGGCCATTGGCCAACACCGAAGCCCGGCAGGGTCGGTGGAGAAACCTGCCAAGGCAGGGGGCCGCACCACCCCCCAAGGCTAGAGGGCCCCGGGGGAGGCTGCAACCCAAGAGCAGCAGGCCCAACCTGGTGGGCAGATGCAGGAGCGGTGACCACCGCTCGCGGGCCGCGGGCCGGAGCCCCTACCGCGCCCGCACTCTGTTCACCCGCTCCGGGCCAAGGGGCGATAGACCCCATTCCGCCGGTCACGGCAGGGGCCTGCAAAGGCGGCTGCTGGGGAGGCGGCACCGCGGTCCTCCGACCCGGGTTGCGCCTCCTAACAGCGCGAGCCGCACTCGAAGCTGCCTTCTTCTTCGAAGGCGTCTCCACCGGAGTGAAGGGAAGCCAAAAAGGAAAAATCGCCGCCAAAAGGCTTCCCGGTAAGTTAATGAGCGACGGAGACACAGGGGAAAAGACTTCTCCGCTCCGTCGCTGAGGTAAAATGGCAGCTCGGCTGCTTCGTGGCCACCCTTTTTATAAGGGAGCTGGCCACGCCCCTAACTACCCGGATTCTCTGTCCTGTGGGGGGGGCCCGCAAAGAGCGCGGCGGCCATTTTGGCGCCGCGCTTGCATTCTTGATGGACAGAACAGTGATGCAAAAGTAATGGATAATAACTTCCTGAATGAAAAAGGTGCCAGAGTAGGTTGCAGCTTAGACCCACAAAAATAAATGAGATTCTTGTGAATATTCTTTGGAGTGTAAATGCCCCAAGAAACCAGGTTAGTCTTCTTCCTCTTATCCTTCTAGCACTAGGCAAATACCTTTCTTTTCAGGCAGCCTTTTAAACAAGAAATGGAGGGGAATTGTGTTTCAGTGCTATATTTATTACATTTAGAAACATTTAAGGGGTACACGGAAAAAGCCTCCTCGAAGATTGTGGTAGTTTTGAACCACAATCAGGCGTACCCTGGTAGCAGCCATCTTGTGTTGCCAGCTATTCTTTCTCACACTATGTCAAGCAAAAGGAACTGCAGAATTAATGCACCAAAAGGTGCCTTCATTTAGACAGTTACACATCTGGCCTAGACATGGAAGATGAAGAAGAAGAAGAAAAATTAAAACTGTTAAAATGTTACCAAAATTGTTTTAAATCTTTATTCTAATACTGACAAACAATAATATAGTAATATAGTATTATTTAAAATGAAGGTTGAAAATTACAATTTTGGAATGTAGTTCCCAGATGGTTTCCCTTACCATGTTGAAAGATACATTGTATGATAACTGAGCAGCTCCCAGTAAGCAGTTAGTGAGAATTTAGCCAGTGATTATTTAGCTCAGGGGTTCGCAATGTTTTTCCACCAGGGGCTATTTCCCAGCACCACACTCAGTTGTGTGGGCCAGAGGTGTGTTGATGCCCACTATGTATGTTTTTGGTGGTGGTGGCATACAGTGGTGCCAATTGCGCCATTTTTGTGGCTTATTCCACAGCCCTGCTTCCCAGGGCGTCTGGAGGCTTTTTGGAGTATGTTCACTCCATTTTGAGAATTTTCCACTGCTTCTCAACTGCATCTTGGCAGCTAATCTGCGGTGCTTGGAGACTTCTTGGTTCCGTGCTGGAACCCAGGTGCTGATTTAAGCTCTGCCCAGCACCAGAAGTAGCAAACTGCCACAGTTTAGGTGCTGAAACACACTGGAGAAGCGGCGGGAAATTCCCAAAATCGAGGAAATATGCTCTGTAAAGCCCCCAGACATCCTGGGAAGTGGCGGAGGCTATGTAAAAAACCTGCAAAAATGGTGTGATTGCCACCACCGCTGCCACTGCCATAGTAAGTGATGTTTTCAGTGGTGGTGGCAGTCCTAGAAGTGCCTGGGTGGCCATTGTGGGCTGGATTAATGAGATGCACAGGCCCGATTATGCCCGTGGGCTGTATATTGTGATCTCCTGATTTAGTTAGTGATGAAAGCTTATAATCACTAGTGGGAGGAGCTAAAGTTGGTCAGGTTAACCAAGAGGTTGTTTTTTTTTTGATTTCCTTAAGAAGATTCCATCACTCTCCCCACTTTCAAATTCACATACCAAAATTGCAAATAGTGGGCCACCATAATCCAGTGTAGTTTGAAATTCAAAAACCGTTAAAACTTTGGAGACCAAAGATTAAAGTCTGCTTGAAAATGCTATTGCCTTTTGAAACTATTATTATTATTATTATTATTATTATTATTATTATTATTATTATTATTATTATTATTATTATTATTATTATTATTATTATTATTATTATTATGTTCACATTTATATGCCACCCACTCGACTATGCGACTCAGGGCGGCTAACAAAAATGCAAATAATAACAGCAAATAAATCACATAACAGTAAATAAATCACATAACAACAAATAAATCACAATATAAATCACCACATCATAAAACATCATAAAATACTCATAAATGTCTAAATTCATAAATGTTCATTTAAAGTCCCATAGCAGCACAAATAACATGTCCTCATCCGTCCACAGGGGCCGCAGCGGCTCCTGTCATATCAGGAGCATTTCTTTTCCCCGGCCCCGGGAGGGAGGGGCCCAGGTCAGCTTGGCAGCAGTCTCCAGCCAGCCACAGAAACTGATGGATTTTCTTCTCTCCAGCCCCGGGAGGGGGGGTGGGTCAGCTGGGCGGCGGCCTTGGACCACGCGCAGAAGCCGACGGCTTTTCTTCTCCCCGGCCCCAGGAGGAAGGGGGTCGGGTCAGCTGAGCAGTGGTCTCCGTCACCCAGCAAGATTTAAATCTAATCAGGGGAAATTTTTTTAAAAATCACACCAATAAACAAAAAACTTTACTTTTTATCATTTTCCTCCAATTCCTTATTTTTTCTGCTGGAATTATTAGAAAAACACAGGCTGGGCTATATTAAAATAATGAAGATCCAAGTTTTCACTGTGTTCTCATTTAATCATCAACTCACACCTTTACATTGTAATGCCTGACCTTAGGATATCCTCTTTCATGATCACATTAAGAATAATTAAAAGGAAGCAGGAAAATCCACAAGTGATATAGTTTCCTCAGAAGATAGGTGACTCTCAGCCTAATGTATTTTGAGTTTTGCAAATAAAGAACACAGATGTAACCAGGGGTCATACAATTCATTTATTTTGCTAATTAGTAGAATTGGCTTAAATTGTGACAAAGTCCTCTCCTCCGCTTTTAAGTTCATATGATATTGCCAAATTCAACTATGTACTGGGGCTGTACATAGTTTCTAGATATGTACTGCGAAAGTTCAAACAAAAATCCTTTTAATATACAAAAATCCTTTTAATATACAAAAATCCTTTTAATATACTGTACAGATGAACAGACATTAAAAAGAGTAAGAGAAAAATCTGGGCAGTACATGTGAAAACCATATTTGACTCTTTAGTATTTTGACCATGGTTCAAAGTCCAGACTTGACATTAACTGTTGAAGTCATTAAGCTGACAGTGTCCGGGAAGTTTCTGGATGTCATTTGTATGGCAAGAAGTTCAACGTTACTGAATGAATTGTGTAGAGAGAAAAGGTGGTCAGAAAAAGACAGAGAGAAATAGACCAGCCGGGAAGTTGTAATATGAAAATGGTAACATTTCCAGGGGGCAAGAAAAAAGGGAAATGGATGAAAATAGGTGAATTATTAAATGGAATCTTTTCATCCAACAGCCTGATTTTATAACTCACATATTAAGGATGATGGAAGTGAGTGGGAAGGGGGGGGGAGAATCACAATCATTATGTGAATCTAGAATATTGCCTTAAAACAGTTCCAAATGTTAGAAATGTATTGTTCCATACAAAATGGTTCACAAAATCATTTTCATATGTGCACCAGTTTCAGTGTGGATGAGCACACCCATTGTATCAAAAGGTGGGGGAGAGTCTTTCCTTTTCAACAGCCTGTATACTTGGCTTTAGATGAAACATGTACAGAGCACAATCCAGTCAAACGTAAGCATTTTTAAAGCCTTGCTGGTTTCGGTGGAGAAGTTAAACTTGTTCTTCTCAAGGTATTTCCCTTTGAAAGAAAAAGGATTTAGAAGACCGTGCCTTTGATTGCACCATTGCTGTAATTTTAGGACTGATTGAAATGTTACTCTAGGATAGATCACACCATTTGTGCTCTGCATCTGTTATACACAATTCAGTCAAGCTAGGGTCTTCATATTCAATTCTGTATGATTCCCTCTGGTGTATAATGAGGTCAAGTGAAATATGCAAGGGTATGAACATTCCCTCTAATCAAACCGTTCCCTGCAACACACACAGTTTCCTTACAGATGAGTAGCTTAGCAATCAGTCTTGCAAATTAAACAATTCCATATTTACTTTCCAATCATCAATCACAGAACAGAAAATGCTAAGTGCATGATATGAAGTTGAGAAAACCACATTCGATCACAGATGCATTTCAACACTTGAAGGAGGACCTCTTCCAAATACATCCTAACATATCTCCTACTTTTATCCTCAATTCAGCAAAACTCAACCATTATTCTCCCACAAAGATTTTAAAAATCTAGTTATCTCCAGGTGTTTGGCACTAAAGTATTTATCAGCTTTGACAAACAGCCATGGTGGAAGTTATGAAGTGTTATGGTTCAAAATATCTAGAAAACACCAGGTTAGAGAAGGTTGTTTAAAATACTGAATGTAGTGGCTAATTTTATTGGTGTGCTACCTGGATTTAGGATCATACCATCTGGCACACACTGTTTCAGTTTGCCTGCTGCTCTCAGATGGCAGCAGTGATTTTAGTTCTGTTTCTAGAGTTGAATTAAAAAATTACTGTCCAGTCCAATCAGCTTCTGACAACTTGGGGCAACTTGTCCTTTGTCTCAGTCAGCAAAATTTCTGGGGTAAACTTGACTGTGACATAGATTTAATTGTTACTAGCATAGGTTGCCCGGCCTTGCCAGGCTGTTATAAACTGTGATCAGCTTTTTTGACTTTTTTTTGTGGATTAAAAAAAGAACAAAGGATGATATAATTGTTTCAAATTGTTTTATTTAACCAAAGAACGTTTTAGTATGTGACTTTTTTTGTTAATAGTTGTACTGTAGGTAATATTTTTAAAAATGTGAAAGTACATGTTTTTTACATTCAATGTTTTTAAACTGTGTTTAGCTGTTTTGGGTTTTTATTTGAGTTAAAACTCAACAGAGGATGCTATAAAACTTTTTATTTTATTTATTTAACATATGTTTGTTATTTGTGTAAACTTTTGATTTATTTTTATGTTTTTGACTTGTTTTTACTCTTGTGGCCTCTAGGAGGGGCTTGATTGTTTTTGAGTTGTTTTTAATATTCCGCCCTGCAGGTGGGGCTGTTAGTGGTTTTGTTTTCGTTTCACATGTTTTTTCTCTCCTGGCCTCTAGGTGGGACATCGTCTGGTAAGTAGTCTTTGTTTCTTGATTTCTGTTCCGATCTTGTGGAGGGAGGACGTGCTAGTGAGTTCTCTGGTTTTCTTTCTTCTTGTGTTTTTTTTTCGTTTTTCTTTTGTGGTGGGGGGCTGGGAGGTGTTTCTGTTTGTTCTTTTGTGGTTTGGTTGGGTTTTAGATTTGTTTAATTGGTTTGTTTATTTCTGGTTTGTTTAATTTTTGTGATTTCATTGTTGTTTATTTGTGTAATTTGTGGTAGTTGTGTTGTTAGAGTTAGGTATTTTCGTGTTGTACTTAGGTTTTTTGTCTGTGCTTTTCTGGAATTGTGGATATTTTTGTTTGTGTATTTTGTGGTTTTCTTTTTTGTGTATTAATGGTTTTTTTAAATTATTGATTTATTTATGTTTTATTAATTTTTATTAATTTTGGTGTTTGTTGTTGGTGTGTACTTTTGTGTGAAGAACGGGCTGCCTGACAGTTCCTCTTTTCCCCATTGCTGCTTCGAATTTTGGTTTCGATGCAGGAATGGGGAAAAGGAGGAGCCGGCAGTCAGCTGGCTCTTCGTCTGGTAAGGTTCGTTAGGTAGGTTGGGGGGAGAAGGAGGCGGAGAAGAGCTATCTGCCTGACGATGGTTCTCTCCTCTCTGTCTCCTTTCTCTCCTGGCTTATCTAACCGGAGATCGGCAGGCAGAGATCCATAAGGGGTGGTGCTCTTCCTTGCGGATTGCTGGCTGCTGCTTTTGTATTACCTCCGTTGGAAGTACAAACGCAGCAGCCAGTCATTCGCCAGGGAGGGTGCTTTCCCTGATGAACTGCTGCCTGCTGTTGGTTTTTTTTCCACCCCGGCTCAACTTTCCTTGAGGCCGGTGGTGGTCTTGCCGTGTCTTCGGCGGGGTAGCATGGAGGAGAGGGAGTCCCTCTTCTCCCTATTGCTCCAGGAAAGAAGGCCAGCGGGTGTCTCGTGGTGGATTTTTGTGTCTTTTTGTTTTAGCGAGGCTGTGAGGCGCTGCGTCTGCCTGCTGGGGACTTGCGCTCTTTAAGTTTATTTTTCGCGTGCTGGCTTTCTGAGCGTTCTGCACACTCATGCCGCGTAGGATGCTGGTGGGACTTGTAGTTTTGCGTTTGTGATTTGCATTCGTGCAGCAGTTTTTTTTCTGCAGCTTGATTTTAATTGGCCACACCACATTTCCCAATGTTCTTTTGCTTGCGCCTCTCAGCCTGATTGGCTGAGGCGTGGCGTGGTGCAGAGAATGTTGGGAAGTGAAGTTCTTTTCCTTTTTTTTGTGTTCGTGGGGCTCTTGCCCCACTGGCGCCTTTCTCAACCCTGCAGTAACCTCCAGACCGGGTTCGGGCGGGTGCAGAAAAGTATAGCAAGTTCCAACGGTTAACCCTTGGATTTATAGGCATAGATTATCAGTTTCATTTGGTAAACTTGTTAGAGGGTGACATTCATCTAACATTTTGTAGTGATTCATCAGATTTCTAGCATGTTCCCATGCTCACTGCCAATCATACTTGTTGAAAATAGCCATGACAATTGCTTTGTGTTTGGGTGAGAAGTGGTTAACTGATGAAAAATCCAGCTTCTGGATTTTCCCTTGCTTGATGTCTCTATGTCAATGGTAATAAGCACAAAAAGGCATCCTGTAGTGATCAGTGTTTCCCAACCTTTAGTTTTTGGATTTCAATTCCCAGAAGCCTAAGTCAATTCCCCAAAGCACTGATCAGCCAATGTACTAACTTAGGCTTCTGGGAATTGACTTCCCCCTATGGGGCATGTGCCCCACATTAGGAACCACTGCTGTAGACCATCTTGACTGCTGCCATTAGTGTTGTCAACAATCAGGCTGCTCTTTGCTGTGTAAAGCTTGGCATACTTTTCCCTGTTGATAATGTGGCCACCATATTGTGCAGCAATTTTGGGATATTTTCTAGCATTTTGTATCATTGATAAAGGTAAAGGTCACCCTTGCTCAAAAGCTAGTCATATCCGACGCTAGGGTTCAGTGCTCATCTCTGTTTCATTATTGTAATTATTATTAGGTTTATTTCTATACCGCCTTTCTTACCCTGTGGGCAACAAAGTACACAATAAGAGAAAATACAAAAATACAAAATCTGAGCAAGCAGCAACAACAGCAGTACAATAATCAACAATATACAAAATACAATTACACAGTATCAACATTTGAAAGTGTGGCAACATCTCACAATTCCAATCCCAGACAAGTTCAGAGATAGCCAAAGAGTCAGCGCTGTCTGCTTCTGCAGACGTTTCCGTGGTCATGTGGCAGGCATAACTAGACACCGGAGTGCACGGAAACTGTTACCTTCCCACTGAAGTGGTCCCTATTTATCTACTTGCAATTTCTTGCTTTCGAACTGCTAGGTTGGCAGGAGCTAGGACAAAGACGGGAGCTCATTCCATCCTGCAGTATTCGGGTATCGAGCTACTGACTTGCCGCCTTCCAGGCAGCATCTTAGCCACTTGAGCCACTGCAGTCCTTGAATCATTGATACAGATGCACAATATCCTACATTCATAAACCAAGATTGTTTTTGAAGAGTGGTGACTTTTGCATTTGATTTTATGAATATCTCTTTTCAGTGAGAAAGACAAAAGCTACCATGTACTAAATTATTTTTTAAAAAACAGAACTCTGTTCAGCTGTTAGAAACATGGAAAATTCAAATCATGAGAGCCAGACCACCAGCTAGGTGCTAGCAGGTGGCACGTGATTTGTTTCACTCAATTTTGGTGACTACGTTTCTCATGACAGCATGAAAGAACTGTAAGAACGCCTAAACGTAATGGACCAGCGGGGCTGATGACCAAGAGGGAGGAAATTGAGGAGGAATGGTAGCCTTCCTGTGGAAAGGAGCTGCAGGTGGATGAAATCCGTCAGGAAAGAGTGTGAATGAATCTGGCTTATTCCCAACATCCCAGGTGGCCCGGTTCAATGGAGAAAAAATCCCTGCACAAATGCACCAGCTGCAGTTTAGCTCCACTATATAAATAGCATGCATATTAACTCGAAAATCATGCCAAGAGATGTCAGCATTGCTGAAATAGGAAAAGTTCTGTGAAATTATTTCTGGAATAATATGGGATTTCCAAGCTCTCTGAGACCACCTGCCATTTCCTTGGGAGATTGCTGATATTCCTACCCTTCTCACCAAATCTTAACGGCCACTTCAATGATCATGCAGTCAATAATAAAAAAGGAGCACAGAGAACATTTCCAAAGTGCTCAGCATATTCAGTATGCATTCTTAGTCACATTTAAAGTAACTTGGTTAGACAGGCAAATGTCATTATCTTCTTCCTTGCTGAAGAGGGGAGAAGATTGAAGGGTGAGACATGTTGTGCAAAAGTTATGCAATAGAAGATCTGTGTCAAGGTCGGAATTTAAACCTATGAATACTCAGCTCAGAGCTCCACTTCTTCATCCCATGCCACCATACCAGTTATGCAAAGCCACAGAGAGGAGAGCAAGACTCAACTGACCATATGCTGGAAACACTCAAGGCTCTTTTCTTATAGCTCTTCCTCCATGTTCTTTAAATGATATTTATGTTATCCTAACAGCTGTATTTAGTAAAGACATGACAGAGCAGACCAATTTTTAAAGCTTAACTTGATGCTCAGAGGGGAGAGGGTACTCATATTGGGGAGGAAATTCTTCAAAGGAGGACAAAAATGATTAAAACAGACACAACCATTTGTTTAAACTATGGCTCTGTCAAGGAAAGTCAGCCTATTGTAAACTTCCCTTGCAAAGTCTGAGCAACAGTTCCATGTAGTTTTATCAGTGACTTCCCACTGTATAAAGAGAGAGCAGTAGTCATAATAGGCCACCATGTTATAATTGTAAACATGAAGGTATAATAATTGAATGTTACCCTTCAACTGGGAACCGGAATCTTGACAGCACCATCCAACTCCTGAGTTGGTGTGTGCTGAATGTGCTTTGTGTGTCAGTGAAATTAGTAACAATTCCATATAGCTCTGCCTAGTTTCATTTGATCTGAGAATTACTGGAATCTAACCCACTTGGAAGGGACTGTGGTGGTAGTGTTTCAGATGCTGTACTTGACGACTGGAAGGTCAGCAGGTCATCAGTTCGAGACCCGAGTGTTGCATGATGGAGCGAGCTTCCGTCTCTGTCCCAGTTCCTGCCAACCTAGCAGCTGGAAAACAAGAAATTGCAAGTAGATAAATAGGTATCACTTCAGTGGGAAGGTAATTAGATGACTGTAAACCAGGGGTGCCTAAACTACAGTTTGTGAGCCAGATCCAGCCCCCGACACCAATTCATCCAGCCCATGCCGCCCTTGTCACTTGCAGAAGTAAAACGCATCCATATAGGAAGGTCAGCAGGTCAGCAGTTTGAGACCCGAGTGCTGCACTATGGAGTGAGCTCCTGTTTCTGTCGCAGCTCCTGCCTGCCTAGCAGTTCAAAAGCAAGAAATTGTAAGTAGATAAATAGGGACCACTTTTGGGGGGAAGGTAAACAGCATTCCATGCACTAAGTCATGCCTGCCACATGCATACCCATCAAGCATGGCTCCAAAAATACGGGAAATTTCTGCTCATGCACAGGCACGCATAAGCAAAACCCATTTGCGCATGTGCAGAACATGTTTGCACATGCAAAGAACACATTTGTGCATGCGCAAACAGGTTCTGCGTGTGCACGTGTGTACAGTAACCCATTTCCGCGCTGTTCAAAATACGGGACGGCGGCAGGAAAGGGGAGGAATGAGCGCCAAAATATGGGAAATCCTGGCCAAAATGGGATACTTGACAGGTATGGCCACATGTCCACAGACAGCACTGGCTTTTTGGCATTAAACAGAGATGAGCACTGAACCCTAGAGTCAGATATGACTCGCTTTCGAGCAAGGGCGACCTTTATCTGTACTAAGCATATGAATTATGCAGCCAAGTAGTAAATTAAGCTCTCACAGTATATATGTGATGATCAGCTATATGGATGTTTCCCTGCCTACACAAATATTATTCCTCTGTAGGGAAAAACAACACATACAAAGCAGCTCTCACTCCCATCCCAACAGCATGCATATGATTAATTCAAACACAGCTGAGCACTATTCATTGGTCCGGACCCAAAGAAAAAATTGACAGGTCCAGACCATCAAAGTGAGGTTTGTATATCTGCTTCCCTAGCAGCAGCAGCAGCAGCAGCAGCATATCTTTGCCCTAGGACATATTTCTTTTCAAAGTGAGGGAAGGTTCGTAAATCATCTGTGATATGGAATGCTTCTCTGCAATTGAAATGTTCCACAAATATTACATGGGCACAGCCAAGACTTTGATGAAGCCTTTAGTTTCCTTTGCAGGACCTAATATTTGTTGAAGTTAAAAGCATCAAAACATGCAAAGTAACTGAAGAGAGATGATCAGGTGGGATTGGATTTATTGGACAGATATACATGTGTGTGTGTGTGTGGGGGGGGGGGGGATCTCCCACATCAGAGTGGATGGAGATGGTTCCAAATTGACGTCATGCAGTATACAGTTTTCTCTTTGCTCTGGATTTAATGTAGCAAAAACTGATATTGCTATGGAGAAAACAAGCAACAAATCAAAATCTGGCCATTTTCATCCAGGGTGTTGTCATGTGAGCCAATAGGAAATAATTGTTAATTGAAGAAAGACCAAAACGAACATATAGAGCTGACTCTTATCTTTTTTAAATGACCATCTGATGATACAGAAATTATTTTCCTTGCTTGGGAGGAGAGGGAAATTGTGATAGGAGAAAGTAGCACATTCATGTTTTCTTCTATATTGATTGCTACTGTAGCCCCATATATCTAAGTCTGCCTAAATTCTTGAATTATCATCTGTCTGTCTGTCTTTCTTTCTTTCTCATTCTGTTTTAGTTTTGTAACCTCTGAATGGTTTCCAGATACAATAAACATATATTGCCTATTTTCCCTGAATACAAGTTATCAGAGAATTCTTACATTTCTTACTGCTTTTTGCTAAAACATAAACAATGATTCCCGTGAGGATCGCCAATATTCGGATTTGGAAAAAGAAGGAAATTAGATCTACTCTATTGCTTTAAACAGGGATTCTGAAATGTATTTCCACAACGGTTGTCTTGATTTGATTTGCAAAGGACATTATAACAAAAGAAACATCAAGCAGGTATGTGTAGATCCTTTCTTTGGAGTTAAATGCACTCAGGAAGAGTACTGTAACCTTGCATCAGTGTATTCTCATGTCTTTATACTGGGTCAATCTTTTTACCCTCTAATCTTAGATGGATTTTATTTATAAACAGCTGCTTGAAGTTTTTGACCAGGACAAGTGAAATAGAAATCTGCAAAATAAAAATGTATAGAGAAAATAATATAGGATATATAGTCTCCAAAAGCTAAAATACAATGTTGAAATTCTCCAGTGCCATATCATGATTCATTTGTGTCAGTAATTTCCCCCCAGGTTCTGGCTTTTATAAAGTCCATAACCCAAATCCCAAATCCTTACCATGCATTATACAAAATTCTGAATGTGATTTTTGGCACTGTCTGCCTCCCTAGAGATAGAAAATAGGTGGTAGATGAACTTCAGTCCAGGAGTCTGTGCATTATCAAAGATTGGCCATGCCAATAATAACCAAAAGACAGACCGTGGGAAAACTTTCATTTTTGGACAACAACAAAATCCAAAAATATAGAAAAAAAGTTTTGACTACTAACCTCAGAAACACCCTGATTGCTGAAGGTTTATAGAAAATGAATTACAAAAAAGCAACTTACTCCAAATCTGATGTAGAACTGAATAAGAAACTGAAGGTGTACACCCAAAATTAAGTTTTGGACCATTCCAGATTATTTATTCATTCATTCATTCTGATTTATATTGCTGCCCATCTCCGAAGTCTCTAGGCAGCTCACAGAAAATTATATACCAGACCAAAAAGCAGGGGATTTAGAGGGAACAAACTGCTCCAAAATTTGCTTGGGTGCATGAGACAGTCAATTAATGTGCTTCTGTGTCAATAATATTCTTAATATGTCTAGAAATGAGTAAATAATCACATGGGAAGTGTGCACATTACAATATTTTTTTTAAAAAAACAACCCAAATAATACACTCACACATATGCGTGGAATAGAATTTTTGCCAGCATCTTTTGATCTACTAGCCTGGAACTGCTTCAAGAAATGTAATCTATCAAAATGTGTCTGCATGTCCAATGGGGTTTACATCTGATATGCATCTGAGCCACCAAAGTTGATAGATGTTTTCTTTCTTTTTTCACTTGACAGTAGTTTCAAAGAAAACTTTATATTTCTCATTCCTATAAAACATAGTTGGGTATTTTGCCTAGATAGGATATAATTGTTAAATATTATTAATATTAATGCACCAATGGCATTAAGGGGGAATTTTCAATTAGTTAAGCAGTCTAAACAATTGCCCAGGTTTCCAGATTTTCTTTTAAAAATCAAAGTCCTTCCTTAGAAGGCAAACTAGTGCCACAATCTTAAACATATTTATTGTAAAGTAAGTGAGCTTACTTGTTGGAAAGTAGGATTTAATGTCTGTTCTGATTGCCCCTTGTGAAGCAGACTAGGATCGCAGTAATTTGAGCTTTTGTGTTGGTGTGAGAAGAGCTAAATTAAGTTTAGCCTGCTCCCCCCTCCAACCAGTGGAGGGACTGGGAAAGTGTGATTATTATTTTTTCTTCCTATCTGATTGTTGTTGCATTGCTTCAGTTAAGAGAGTTAGAAATTTTTTTTCTCTGTAGCACAAATTAAGACATTGCTCACAATCACAGTTTTGATCAGCATTACAAAGACTCGGAATTTTCTCTCTCTTCTAAGGGATGAAGTACAACAGTGATCAGATAGAAAGAGGTAAATAACATTTTCCCAGCACCTCTGTAGAGGAACAGGGAACATGTTTAACTTTAATATCCAATATGCTGAAATGGGTCATCATCCCCTTCATCAGACTGTCGGGGGCAGATGGTCGAAACATCTGTCTCTGCTCCACCCCACCCCCCACCCCTCTGGGGGGAAGGAAAAAGGGAGGATAAGAGGCATCGACCGCAGGGAGTTGAGCCCTCCTGGGCCTCTTGGTGGTGCGAACTTTAAAAAACCTTGCCAACTCCTTTCCGGTTCAGCTGAGCCCACTTGTATACTGTAGGAATCGGGGCCACTGGGGGCCGGAAGGTCCCGGAGGAGGACTGATCAAGTAACGACACGAGACAAGCTGCTGGATCGATCAGACACTTTATTGGTCAAAGGCAGAATCATTTATAGGGAAAAAGTGCAACGGTGGCAAACTGTCCTCTGGCAAGGCATTACCTCATGCGTTGACACATGTTAATGGGAAAACCTTCAAAGGGGAAGTTAATTAACTCGGGCAAACAGGGAACAAGATTGACCATTGTCTTGGGACTTAGGCAGGGGTAAACATGGCTTATTTGCACCAGGGATTTCCCCGAACCGGGAGATGAGTCATTATGGTTAATAGAATGCATGAATCAGCTATCTGCTTACTCGGCAGAGTCGCGGGTCAGGTCACCTTAATTGGGTGAATCAAGCCCTATACTTTTATTCACCCCCCCTAAATTTGACGACCGGTGAGCCCACTGGTCGGGAGCCTGTCTCACCGCAGTGGTCTCTGGTCTATTCCGTGCCCTGTGGGGCACGGGGAATCCATATCTCCCCTTTATTTTCTATTTAAGGACCTGACCGGCGACCTTACGCAAGATAGGCATCAGCTGTTGAGCTGGGATGACGTCACGGGATTTCCCTCTGGGGCGGCACTTGGAGATCAGCGAGGGAATACACTGAGCAAAGCAACAGAGCGTAATGCCTAGTATGGCTATTCCCACCACTATCTGAAGCACCGTCTGTAGCCATCCCCAGGGGATCCATGACCACATCCAATTCCATAGGGAACCCCACCAGGCTCCCCACGCGGAGCCTTCCGTAATGCCTGCAACAATGGAATGCAGGTTCTTGATCTGGTTTTGTATTTTCCGGGAGTTGTCAGTAAGGTTAAAACAGCACATCCCATGGACAGATTCGCACCCCAGGTGGTGCAATAAGAGGAGGTAGTCGATAGCCGCTCGATTATCAAGAACAGCTTGGCGGAGTTCCACCTGCTCTTGATTAAGGAGCGCTATCGCTGAGGAGGTATGATTGATGGTTTTTGCTAAACCGCAGGCCAAGTGACCAATTCTCCGTGCGTTGCCGGTGGCCAACCCCGGCACGCCGATCAAACTGACGGATAGGGAAACATACTCAGCGGGACTCATTACTCTGATGCTGCTGTCACAAGAGCTGTCTAACTGGGTTGTGCGTGTGTGCCGAATGAGCGGGGAAATATTCACATGGGATACATTTGTGTCACTAGAACGTGGGGCAATCATGTCCCTGGTAGGGAGTACAAGTGTCAAGCGACTAATGCAACACATTGAGTCCGACAGATTGGCAGGGATGTAGTTCCAGGTGTGCTGGTTGCAGGTAAAGAACCACCCTGAGGGCAGGGTGACATGAGCGTACAATGAGATGAGGGTCTCCGGTTTATTGCAAGTCCAGTTGCCAACGCCAGGGTCAATACAGCGGCGCCGTGCCTGGCCGTCTGCGGTGCAACCGGTCATGCGGGTACAGGCGGCGCCCGGGCTGACCGCCACCCGAGGGGTATGGAGGGTGGCTGCATCAGCCGGCAAGGTTGGGGTAAGTTGCTGTCCCCCCCAGCGTGCATATGCCGAGAAGGCGGTAGGAGAGTGAGGGGCAAAGGATGCTTTTCGCAACCAGGCACTGTCCTCGGTGTGCTCGTCCGGAGTATGGCACACCGGGATGAGACAGGTGCTGAGCATGGATGCAGAACCAACGTCCTGCTGTAAGCAAAAATCGGACTGGTTGACGAGACCCGCCAACCTTTCCCACAAGTTGTACTGCATTCGTGTAGACAGGTCTTCACCAGGCGACAAACCGTCGGCCTGGATTGAGGCTGCCTGGGCGCCTCCCCCCAAAAGCAGGGAGAGGGCCAGGACTATGGAGATCGCCACGGTGTTGGCGTGAATCTGGGCCAAGACTGCAGCTGTGAGGTTCTCCGGCGTCGGTTCCTTCCCCTCGCGCTGGACGGCGTCCTGAGCATCATGGCAAAGAACCTTGACCATCCCCCAGGTGACTTTGGGGATCGGCTGTCGCCTCCTCCGACGGATCCTCTCGTGCAGGGTGAGGTCCTTCATCTCCGGTATCGGACTCGGGTCGGTCTGGTTCCACGCCATGCGGTTCCGTGTGAGGTTTGACACACCGAGCTGGGATCCAGATGACACCTGTAGGAGACATAACTGCAGCATACCCTCTCCCCCAGGTGACGAGCGGCACCGGCCCCCTCCAAGTGGGGTCCGGTGGCACCCGGTACCGGACCATTGGTCGCGGGAGAGCTTCCGAACGGCGGAAATGCCTCTCCTGCGGCGTGCAATCCGAAAAAACATTAAGGTGATTGTATGTGAACAAAACCTTGTTTAAGCAAAACTGTGCTGCTCCTTGTGACTTGGGGAGGGCAGGAGGTTCCCCCCTTTCTATTTGTTTGTCAAGGTAGGACTTTAGCGTCCGATTGACACGCTCTACAATCGCCTGCCCTTGCGGATTGTAGGGAATTCCAAAAGTGTGCTCGATGTCCCAAGTCGCCATGAAGGCGGCCAACTGCCTAGAGCAGTAGGACGGTGCGTTATCCGTTTTCACGTGCCGTGGCTTGCCCATCGCCGCGATGCAGGAAAGGAGGTGCTGCTCCACGTGGGTAGCCGTCTCTCCTTTCTGCGCCGTGGCCCAAACAAACTGGGAAAAGGTATCAATGCAGACGTGCATGTATTGCCATCTGCCAAACTGCGGCACATGCGTGACGTCCATCTGCCATACCTGGTTGGCCTCAGTCCCCCGTGGGTTGACCCCCCACGAGGGCCCCCCCGGCGCCCCTGCGCAATGCTGGCAAGAGCGGACTATACCCTGGGCTTGAGAGAGCGGCAGATTGAACTGTCTGGCGAGCGCCTTGGCATTTTGGTGAAAAAATGCATGACTTTGGATTGGAGTAGTGAAAACTCCCAAAACTGAACGTTGCTGAATTTCCTTTGCGGCCGCGTCCGCTCTGCTATTGCCCGCGGAAATCGGACCCGGTAGGTCTTGGTGACTTCGGATGTGGGCAATATAGAGCGGCTCCGTGCGGTTTCGCAAATGAAATTGAGCGGTGAGAAACAGACTTAGTAAATTCTTGTCTATCGCGGGAGTGATGTAAGCTCCCGGTAGACTGTGCAACAAATTCCTTACATACAGGCTGTCAGTTATGATATTCAAACGCTCCTGGGCGAAGGTGCGCAAGGCAAGGTTCACGGCTGCCAACTCTGCCCGCTGAGCGGACTTCTGTGGAAGAGTTAACAGCGTGTGCCAAGCTTCGCCCTCCTGCCAGGTCAAAACACCATAGGTGCGACCTCCGTCTGTGAAAACTGTCCTGGCCCCCTGAAGCGGGACCAGCGAGAGCAATTCGAACAAGCTGACTGTTCCTGTCTGCAGGGAAACGAGTCTAGGGTCCTTGGGCAAGTGGTACGCTAAACTCCCAGTGAAACCTTCCAAGGCTATCGGAAGCGAGTCACCGAGCTGCACTAATTGGTGAATTTGTTCCTTGGTGAAAGGAACCACAATTTTGGCCAAATCATTTCCTGAAATGTCCCTAGCTCTCAGCCTGCCGCGGTAAATCACCGCGGAAACCAGCTCTTGGGGCGGAACGATGTTCCGTGGTGATGTGTTAGGCAAATAAACCCACTCCACAATTTTCGCTCCCTTCTCTGAGTCTACGCCTAGCGCCCCAGTGAACATGGATCCTGACCGTACGATGTACAAATTCAGGATCGGGGCATAAGGCCCCTGGGCGATTCTATCC